>JALAZF010000013.1:4800000-6217500 GCA_022829125.1 Lathyrus tuberosus | reverse complement strand
ATAGTAGTTGGTGTATATATGTGGTTGTTATTCAATATTTTAGATGTTTTCGTTTTTATTCTAAATATTGAGATGTGGGTGTAAGGACAAAGTTCCTCTGTGGCAAGTTACCCCACTGTTGCATATCACTAATCTGAGCAGGTGATGTATGTATTAAATTAAGTATGATGTGACATGCCTCTTTTATACTATGTTTTAATCGTACTCTGGCGAATTTGTTTTATATGTGCCTAAATGATTTATGTGATTATTTGGGGGTATAGAAAGGGGGTGTTACATCTCCAATAGAGAAGTTTGTACACCTTTGTAGCTCAGACGAATGTGTTCCCCAGCAAGTCTGACATCAAAACTTTTTCCATCAAATGGCATCTCCCCCAGAAAATTCGGCGAGAAGTTTGAGGAAAACCGCTACGAATAACGTCCCTTGTCAAGAAAGTTTGTTGACAAAAGAAACTGAGACCAGATCCTTGGTAGGAAACCAGGATCGAGGGGAAGTTTATATCAGAAACTGAGACCAGATCCTTGGTAGGAAACCAGGATCGAGGGGAAGTTTATATCAGAAATTGAGACCAGTTCCATGGGTGAAGACCAGAATCGAGGGGAAGTTTAGTCCAAAAGAAAACTGAGACCAGTTCCTTGGTAGGAAACCAGGATCGAGGGGAAGTTTTACCTTTTCTAAGTATCAACGCTTAGCAAAAGAAGATGAATGCGTAAACTACCATTCATAACCACTGTCAAAATTTCTGGTATTCCTATATTTAATCCTCTTGCACCCCGAATGCCCGAATACCTTCGCCATTCACACCTTCGGGTCCAAGAAGATTAAATAGGGGCATCTGTCATATCCCAAATTTTGACCACTAAGATTTCCCATCATTGTGGAAATCATCATCACAATATGGATGTACCTTTATGCCTCACCAATCTCCTCAAGAATTGTTGAGCATTCCCTGCAGTCAAGCATTAGGGTTTTAAGCCCTCTTAGAGCCTTAGACAAAGGATCAATCAAGAAATGACATGATCTTCAACTTGTCTAACCTCTCAAACATACATAAATGATCAAGAGGACTCCCACATCAAGAATCAGGCACAAGGTTGCAGCATTCCAAGTGGATAAAGCCTCAAGATCGCTAGTGTCACCAAATTAGGGTTTTGGTCGACCAGGGCCTCCAGATGAAAATCTTCATCTGGGCATGAGCCAATGCTTCAAAATATAACTCAAGATACTCCAAGGGACCTCATGGACCCAATCATCAAGTCAATTTAGCCTCAGGGGATGCATTCACCAAAAATCAGGAATTAGGGTTTCTTGACCTAATTCACTCCTAAGTTGACTTTTGGGACAAAACATGAGCCAGGATCTCAAGACATGATTCGAGGGTCTCTAATAAACCATATTGATCCATTTTCAACAATGGAATAATCCAAGAAGCTTGATCCACAAGTTTCAATTTCCTCATAACCACAATTAGGGTTTCGGGGAAAAAGTCAACTGAACCTTTGACTTTTGACTTGGACATGCTCCCAAACCCTGGGACATGATTCAATACACCCTATAACACCTATGGAACATATCCATGAAGTTTGATTTAGATCAAGGACTTGATTTCACAAAGGATCGCACAGTTTGGAATTCATCTGATAAAAAGTCAACTGTGCACAAAAGTCAAAGTTTGACTTTTTGAGATTTTTCACAATTATGGTTCCTCAAACCTAAAACAATGTTAATATGTGATTTGAATCATCATTCATCAAGAAAAATCAAAGAAAGTGAGGTAACTTGTAAAGGGGGTAACCATAAAAAACTTAGAATTTTTCTAAGTTATGGAACAAAGTGGCTAGGGTACCAACTTCTAAGGATCATAACTTGAGATCCAAGCAACCATTTTGGATGGTCCAAAGATGGATTTGTAGCTCTCATGGCATACTTTAAAAGTGTCAACTATACCTCATTCCAATTCCTCATGGATTTTAAGTTATGGAGTGATCAAAATGGCTGAAAAAACAAAAGTGACATTTGTCCAACACTTAGTGAAATTTTCACTAAGTCAGAATCTACCTTATTTTTTGGCAAATGTAGAGGCATTTTTCATTATAATTCAAGTTGACTCAAAACCAAAGTTAGACATCATGTTGAAATAGGATATGTCAGCTTTCCAAAATGCCCAAGAACTCCATCAAATTCCATCTGAGCTAGGAGTTATGACAACTGCAACTTGCCTTGCTGCAAACTGTCTTGGCAAGGCAGATTTGTGCATTATGGCTCGATTTGATCAAATTATGCAACTACATACAAGTTTATCCATCTGCGCACCTCAGGGGGAGACCAAGGAGGAACAAACACTGATCCATAAGCCTCCCAAGTCTTTGGAGCTACATATAGGTTTGGCACCCCTAAAAGCTAAAGATGCCTCAAGACTCCAATTTTGTTTTGAGGCATTCAATGGATGCTTAGAGGTGGCATGTATCAGAACAAAGATGAACACTTTAGTCAAGCCTTATCCTTAAATCAGAGAACCATAGGCCTGTGCTATAATCTCAAGTCAATGGCTAGAGGAGACTTGAGATTCCATTTGATCCACATTGGCCAAAGGCCTGCTGCAGTTTCCATTCCCTATTCCTTGCAAAACAAACTTGGCACACTATAAATAGACCTCATTTATGATCAGTTTGAGTACACCAATGGCCTATAACACTTGCCTTTCTCAAAATCACACTTTCACTTCCAAATTTGCCTTCCAAAGCAAGTCACTATCGGGTTTTGAGTTTGAGAGCAATTCCAACCAAACCAATCACACACACACCTCATAAACATCATATAGAAGTGATCCAAACACTTAAACAACATATGGAACACCAGATTCTCAAAATCACCAGCAATCTGCACAAGCCTTTGACAGATTTGTAGTTGAGGTGACAAATCAAGTTCCAGCTCAATTCAATCCACTCCAAGCATTTAGACACACTCCATAACACCTAGGGAAGCTGTCCACATCATTGGAACCAAGCTGTAACACCTCTAACCTAAAACACAATCACCAGCTGCAAGAGGTAAGCCTCAACTTGGCCATCTCATGATTCATGCATATTTCCTCGCACAATAATTTTTCCATATGTTCATAATCATGTATAGAGTGTTTCCCCTCCATTAATTGCTTTGTATGAGTCGTGTATCAAATTTCTCAGCCTTCATGCAGAAATTAGGGTTCTTGAGATTTCTCTATGATTTCTTATTCCATGCTTAAAATAAATGAAATTAAAGACCATAGACATGATCGTGAGGTGAAAACGAGTAGATTGATATGTGGATTGTGTGATTTCATCAAGTATTCAGTGAGATTGATGAAAAAATGCAAATCTGGGTAAAACTCAGAACACGCGCGTGTTCTTGGGTGTTCTTGACGCCCTTTTTCAAAAATTCAAATATTTGAATTTTGTGATTTTATTTAATTGATTCAAAAATTAATTTCTCTCCGAATTTTAATGATTTTGAGTTGATTCTTTTTTTAATTATTCACAAAAATGTTAAAATATATTATTTTACAAATAATTCCCAAAAATATTATTTATTTCATATACTTGATAATTTTGCAAAGAATTAATTTTTATTTATTTTTTAACATTTAAAATATTTTTTCCTTCTTGGTTTTCCCAACTTAAATGGTTTTTCTTGGTTTTCCCAACTTAAATGGTTTTCAATCATTTTGTGGATAAAAACATGATTTTTGAAACATTGATCCAAGATCACCACTCATTTTTCACATGTTTTCAATAATTTTTATTAATTTTTAAACAAAATTAATTCCATTTTAGACAAAATTAGAGTTTTGATTAATTCCACCCTCATCAATCTTTTTCAAACACTCATGGGCCTCTAATAGAGTATAAGACCCAATCCCTCTTTGAAACCAAAATAGTTTGGGCCTCAGTCATTTTATAAGACCCACAGTATTTTAAAAAATCTCGGCGCGATCGCCAGTTTAAAATAAAACCACTTGGGCCTCTCCCTGAGTTGTAAGCCTCGTTATTTTTCTTAAAATTACTCATGGGTCTCTAATAGAGTGTAAGACTCAATCCTTTTTTTTAACCAAAACCTTTTTGGGCCCCAGACATTGTATAAGTCCCTATGCGTTAAAAAATCTTGGCGCGATCGCCATTTTCAAACAAGAAAATCATCTGGGCATACCCTTGTGTTGTAAGTCCCATTTATTTTCTTCAAATAATCTTTGGGCTTCTCCTTGAGTTGTAAGACCCAACCCTTGTTGTACATAAACCTTTTTGGGTCTCAGTCGTTGTATAAGTCCCGGTACAATATTCAAAACAACGGTGCGATCACTGTTAAACCTTGGGCTCCTCCTTGAGTATAAGCCCTACCAATCTTTTCAAAACAATTTCCCTTTTTATTTAGATTCAAATATATGTATTGTTATAAAAAAATTTTTTAATTTCTTTGAACAACTAACAATACAGCATGGAAGCTTGCTCACCTGTAAGTTTTATCGGCTTTCTTTTACACGCTTTCATATATATATATATATATATATATATATATATATATAACTGTATTGTGGGAAGCTGCGCATGGTTAGTCTTCTTTCATACCTTTTTTAAATACTTGTCTTATATCAACTTTATATATACTAGTATAGTTATTTAGAGTTTTTCCCGGCAACTAGGTCTAGAACTAGGTAAAGCCCTGTTGGTCACTCTTAAAATACAAACAAAACTAGATCCGTTTAGGATCTCTGTAACACCCCAATTTATTTTAATTATTTTTCGTAATTAAAATTGAATGGTGTGGTGAATTTGTGTATGTTTATGTGTGGGTTGGTGGAGGTTGGGTTGCTTTGGTATGGAGTAGAAACCTTGGAATTATTTGGATTTAAAATAATTAGATTAATTATTTTATTGGATTAAAATTTGATAATATGAGTAGAAAGATGAGGGGGGCAATATGGTCCATTTATGAGGAATAGTACGGATAGGAAGGGAAAAGCATAATTGGGGTCCAAGGGTCATATTTGGAAAAAGGAGAAATTGCAAAGAAAGGAATCAGTTTTGGGGAACCGATCGAATTCTGGAGAAAGGACAAGAGGAACGGGAAGCAGAGCTAGGGCTTAGAGATCCTTCGAGGAATCATCACTAAGGTAAGGGTGTGGTTCTTTAATCTCTAAGGGCTGTAAAATTTGTGTATGAGGGTAGATAACTCATTAACGATCATCCTATGTGATATTCATGTTGATTTGGGGTTTTGGGGAGAATCCATGATTAAGGGATTGAAATTGATGCAATTGTTGTGTTTTGATTGTTTGGTTGAAACGCATATGTTAGGTATAGGATATAATGGCATAATATGTGAAAAATCTGAGTTAAAAACTAGTTTAAGGGTGCAGAATCGCAGTGGGGACAATGTTGTTATCGCAAGGTTTTTGTGAGAAAAATCACGTAGCGCGCTTAGCGCGGTCTAGCGCGCTTAGCACGATCTGGAGAAATTTCGCCTCTGCGAGGCAGAGAGCTGCGCGCTTAGTGTGGTGGGGCGCGCATAGCGCGACCTGGGACTGAAAAATATTATTTTTATTGACTTAATATTCATGTAAAATATTTGTTTTATATTATGTTAATGCTGTGTTGTTGCTGTTGCATGGTGAGCATGTATCGAGGTGTTAATTTGCTTGTTTTGTTGATGTGATAATGTGAAATGCATGATTGAATGATGCAAAGATGTGTAGTTGTTGTATTGGTGCAATGATGTATTTTGGGAGATTGTTAAGAAAATGCATAATTGAGTAGGTGCATTATAGTGGTGTTGTTGTTGTATGTGTTGTGAGTGGGAATGATGGATTCGGTGGTGAGTATGTGTGTTATAGTTGTGGATCGTTGTTGTTGTATGAGTTGGCAAGTATGAACTGCGTGTTGTATGGTTGTAGTGTGATGTACTCGATGCATTGATAGTTATATGTATGTAGTCGTTGTGGTATTTTGTTGTTGAGTTGTGGTATGTAGTTGTTGTTGTTGTACGTAGCTGTTGTTGTAGTTGTCGTTGTATGTTATTGTTGTTGAGGTAATCGTGTGCCCACATGGGGTGTGAGCGATTACGAGTACTGCATTGCATGACATGTTGCATAGTTGTGGGATGGCGTGCCCAGGTGGGGTGTTATCGTCTATCCGAATTCCTTGATGGAATCGTTGTTGTTGGCGTGATTGTGTGCCCAGATGGGGTGTGAGCAATCACAGTTGTTGGTGCGATCATGAAATAGGGGCCGTATGTGACCATGAAATAGGGGTCGTTGGTGTGATCATGAAATAGGGGTCACACTTGACCATGAAACAGGGGTCGATATGACGTCCCAACGGGGATTGTGACCATGAAACAGGGGTCGATTGGTGTAACACCCCAATTCCCATCGCGAATATATAATACATAAATTAATCAGAGTAGATAAAAATTTATTTTTCCGACAGAAACCAGGATGCCACAACAGTAAAAAGAAAATACAATCCCTGCTCATATATTTTTGATACATAACACACAATAGAATACCCTCAAAGGGAAAATTTTTCCATATAAAATTAAAGGTCAATTATGGAATAAAGCGGAAAGATCCATAACTGACTTGTTTTACAAAATAAATTATTTTATAACATCAAAATATATATACAAGTTATCCAAAATATATTTTCACATATATTACATAAATAACAAAAGCGTTCCTCGACTCCCGTGCTACGTATCAGAGCAGACACCAAGACCAACAAAAGAATGGAGAACTAATCTTCCCAAAAAGACCTCCAGCAACTCTAATCTGCAATGCCTCATAGAGCATTATAAAATAGCAGAAGGGTGAGAAATAACAACTAGATCAAAATTGCATAATAATATGTAACACATACAAATTCACATACAATTATTCTCACCACAAGCATCACATACTAATACTCATAACATATATCAATTATACCAACATAATCACATATTCGTACATATGGCATACCAAGGTTATAGCATAAGAAAACACACCACCACGACACGTAGCATATATCTATGCATAAAACATATTATCCACAATCAATGCATTTATCACATATGCGTATCAAATTACCAATGTTATCACAATCTCAACACATAACAAATCAATTCACAATTTACCACACATAATCAATCCAATCATGATTTTCCACACATAATAAATTCATTCATGATTTATGCAAATGCAAAGAGACCGACACAACGACTCTATGCAAATGCGGTACCATCCATCCATCAATCTCATCACTAGTCCACTCAGGAACTATTGGAACCATCGCTTGTTACTTAGTGTAACTCCCCGTCGGGCACACGATGTTCCCCATCGCTCACACCTATTTGTATAAGGCACACGACCCGATCGCTCACACCTCTTTATATAAGGCACACGATCGTCTATAATCATCGCTCACACCTTTTTGCATAAGGCACACGATGTTATAGCGGATTCCCTCTGGAATCGTTTCGTTGCTCACACCCACTAGGGCACACGACATCACAAGATGCATATCATGATGCTTGACATACAAGAACTCATGACAATCAAATGCATCTTCACAAATCAACAATATGGTTTTCTCATCATCATTATTCATGCATTTAAAACAATTCAAACAATGCATTTCAAACCATAATGGCCACCACACAACATACATTGAATTTCACATAAATAATGCATTTCATCATAAACCACAATAATCATACAATCACAATTACTTCCACAAGGGATTCACACCACACAGGCTACCCACAACACATCATAACAACATACATTGATATTCAATCAAACAATGTATTTTACCACACAACAACATCATTAATCACGCATCGAAGTCTAATCCAAAACAATGCACATATTTGCCATAAGGCCACAAACCACCATCACAACATTCCATCATGTATATTCACATCATATAACAGCACACAAGCTACACGTTACATATCAAAAGCATATAGCATGATAACACATCAATCGCACACCAATACGACGGTAAAAATTCGACAACACCATACTTTCACAAAACCATGACTTGAATAAATCATCTACTGCCCTTCAAACCATTTTTAATAAAAAGAATATTTTCTTAGCTTTCCAACGCTTCGAACGGGGACCAAAACTGACTTACGGTTCGAGAGTTATGGGTTTTCAAAGTTTTCATTTTTCTGCCAACAGCAGTGGTAATCGATTACTCACTTTGAGTAATCGGTTACTCGCTTAAAATTAGCCCAGAAACATCATTTTTACACAGGTAATCGGTTACTCAAATACGGTAATCGATTACGGTCGTAACAGAGCCCAAAAATCATGTTTTTTCTTCACTCTAAACCATTCTAACTCATCCTTAAACCCCCCAATCATACCGACAAGTAATCCCGACTAAATTCTATCATTTCTCGACTATTCTACGCGAACTATTCCGCATTCTAACCGTGAAAACATCGATTTCTATCAATCCGACCTAATTGAAACTAGAGAAAATAACCAAAACAATCCAAGAAAACATACACAAGCAAGATATAATCGAAACTTCTCACCCTTACCCGATTAATCGCGCTTGAAATGGATGAATTCTCTATTTTCCTCTTCTCCTCTCTTTCCCTTCTCTTTCTTTCTCTCTTCTCTTTTTCTTTCTCTTCTTTTCCTTTTTTTTCTTTCCCCTCTATTTCTACTTATATAAAAATATCTATCCCCTCAACTCAAATATCTCGCAAACGCTCTCAAAACGCGATAAAACATAAACAGCGATGAAATATATTTCGGGAAATAAAAGTTAAAAAGAAATTATAGTTTATTGCAAATATTTTACCTATCAAAGAAATTAACCAATTAACTCAATTAGCAGGTAAAATACAATAATTTCACACATTTCACAAAATTCACATAAATGAAATATATAAATACAATTAAACAAATCGGGGCGTTACAATTGGTACCACATGCTTTGAGTCAAGTCGTGGTCTCATTGCATTGCATTGTGTTGTGTTGTGATGCATAAAATTGTATGCTGGTGCGAAGATGCGTATTTGTGTGGATGTAGTTGTAGTTGTGTTGATGTTGTTGTATTTGTGTTGATGTGGTATGTTGATTATCTGTTTCTGTTGGGAATGCTAGTTATGTTGATGTTGTTGTATTTGTGTTGATGTTGTAGTATCCGTGTTGATATTGTGATGATAGGGTAGATTGCATAATGTTTTATGTTCTTTCATACTTATATTATGCATTTCTTATGTGATTTTGAGAATCTCACCCCTTCTGTTTGAATGTTGCCTCCACGTGGGTAACGTGCAGATAAGCAGGTTTAGTGCAGAGTTGGAGTCAGTGAAGACGAGGTCTTCTCTTTTATGTCGTTGAGTCGCGTCTGCTCTGATTGTAACACCAGGTTGTCGGAACGATTGTAGTTGTCTACTTTAGTACTTGATGATGTGTATATGGTGTTGAACATGATTTAACTTTGTTGAATTTCCGCTGCTGTAGAAATACGTAATTACTATGTTTTAATTTGTATGTTAATGTATTACTTTTAGTATACATGAGAAGTTGACCAGTTGAAGTAGCATCCTAAATCTATGTGTGTTATTTTTACTCTGATATTTTGTTAATAATTGTCGCGGGGGTTTAGGGTGTTACAAAGTGGTATCAGAGCAGTTCGGTCCGTCCGGCCAAGTTGTCGAGTCGTTGTCGTGTGACAGTTGAATACTGTCGATGTTTTTTGTTCCTTAGTATGTGATATGTGTGTGAAACACTATCAGTACTTTTTTGTTTTTCTGATTCCTTGTCTGCAGAATGAGAGTGAGACAAGTGGGGGAAAAGCTTGTGTTTCTCCGAGATGCTTTAGGTGTGGAGTGTTGGCTTAGTGTGTCGTTGGTGGCAAGAGTGCAATTGTTGAGTAGGACATTGTTGTTCTGTTGTTGGAAAGATCGGATAGCATATCACTGCATGTAGAAGTGTAGTTTTGGATTGTTCACCTGTTTGAGAATGGTGTGACCCTCGAGGGAAGACAGACATGTGTCCTCGCTGTTTGCTTCCTTGTGAGAGAGAAGGCGATGTTTTGGCTCGAGGTTAGTCAGTGATGGGTGGAGTATCCTGAAGTGTTTCCTAAGGATGGGCACAGTTTGTCTTCAGTTAGAACAAGATGGTGTTATTTTAGGACGCGTTGGTAGGAGCTAAACCTTGTGTTTATCAATAGTTGGATGAGTAAGGCAGTGTGCTGCTGATATCAAGAATGTAGTTGTGAGAGTGTGTTGTTTCCGTTGTTGAAGAGATTGGATATCATGTTACTGCAGAGGGAATGCTTGTGTTAACTAAGGATTAGCCCTTAGATAGCTTTGCGCAAGATGCAAGGAACACTATTATAGTTGGTGAGGATGGTTTATGCCTCCATCATGACTGTCGGCTGTCTATTGACAAATTGAGGAACTGATCACCCTCAATCTCTTGTTGATAATAGACGAGATCATGCGGGATGGAATAGACGTATTTTGTCGGCTTAGATAGTGTATTCAGTGAATTGTTCAGAGTTAAGCAAAGTTCCTACCGATGGTTTCGATGGGCCAATGCAGATTCGGATGTATCTGAAGATGAGACAAATTCGAGGTTTCGTATGTCGGCTAAGTTGGAGTGTCTCTAAGAGAGAGTGATCTGGTATTGTGGATGGTTGCTTTTTAGAGAGTAAAGAGTGGACTTGACTTTGAGGGAAGTGAAGAGTTAAGGTTATACCTGCTAAGTAAGGGAAGGATTTATTAGAAAGAGGATTTGTGAGACCGAGGGTGTCGCCTTGGAGAGCTTCAGTGTTGTTAGTAGAGAAATAGATAGTAGTATGAAGTTGTGTGCTAATCGTTGAGTAGTATGGAAGCCACAGTTGTATTCGAGATAGTTTGAGTTTTGAATTGTGACGAATCACAGATGATTTGAAGTTCCTTGATGGTATTACCTTGTTGTGGGTTGAAATCTCGTGTGAATATAAACTTTGAGTGGGTCGAAACCCCGTAAGAAGAATTGAGGTGGAATTTGGTAACCAGAACCAGAGGTTGTTAAGCTGTTTTGGATAAATTATTTCGAACGCCGGATGAATTTCGAATGTTGTGTATGTCATGGTTGTAGTAGTAGTACTCTTGCATCTCTATCATTGGAGAGTGTTGGACCCATACTAAGCGGTTGTTTGTGGAGGGAGAGGTTATCCTATTAATGGACATGAAAGAGATTGTGTACTGTTTGATGGGTAGGCACTTCAGTGGATAAATGGGTTCTGATGCAGATTGATAACTCTCCAAAGTGCTTAAGGATAGGCGTCCACTTTCAGGAATACGTGACTTGGAATCCTTGAAACTCGGTTGGAGTATTACAGTATAGGATGGTGTTGTTTGGTGCTTGTAATGCGTTGGTGTGTGTGGGGATTACGAATCAGATCTTCTGTACTTAACCGGATAAGTTCGAAGTGGTGCTCGTTGGGGTATTCTGTTCTGTTATAAAGTCAGAAGAAGGACGTGTGGAGTATTTGAGAATTGAGTTACCAGTATTGAAGAGAGAGATGAAGTTTGATGCTAAGTTATCAAAGCATGATTTTTGGTTGATAAGGATGAGTTTCTTGGTTATGTATTTCAGATAAAAGTGTTGTCGTGGATCCGTCCAAAGTAGATGCAGTTCTACAATGAGAAAGCTCCGAAATTGGATAAGGAGATTAGAAGATTTTTGGACTCAATGGATGATTACCGTAGATTATGGAAGGTTCTTCCAAGTTAGAATTTTATCTCAGTTGATTTGCGAAGAGTAGGTCAATTGTGTGGGGATGTTCGTTGCAAGGAAAGTTTTAGAGAGCTGAAGTAGAAGTTGACTACGGCTCCAATTTTGATTCTGCTTGATCCTAATAACCGTTTGTGAGGTATTGGGATATGACTGGGTTGAGTTTGGATAGTGTACTAAGGTAAGATGGTGAGGTCGTAGCTTATGTCGTACGACAATTGAGGATTCATGAAAAGGTCTATCCTATTCAAGATTTGGGGAGTGACTGCGGTTGTATTTGTGTTGAGGATCCGGAAGTATTATTTTGTGGATCTAGATTCGAAGTGTTTAGTAATCACAAGAGTGTAGAACACCTGCTCGGTCAGGAGGAATAGAATATGAGGTAATGAGGATGGTTTAAATTCTCGAGGAGTTGTGACCTTGGCTTGAAGTACCCTATTTGGTAAGTGAATGTTGTGGCTGATGAGTTAGGTCGATGGTCTTTTCATATGTCTGCGTTGTGGGCAGAGAATTAGAATTGAGTAGCAGTCCAAAGACTTGTATCTGGTGTGTGAGCTAACGTAGTAGAGTGAAAAGTCGGGTATGTAAAAGACGAATGATGACTTCCTGGTGAATATTGGAGAGTCAGAAGTTGGATGTGAAATTGATGGATTTGATAGTTGCGAGTAATCAGAGTGCACAGTAGAAGTATGATGTAGCACGGTTCGGATATGCGTGCGTGAACGGTAAGATTTCAAAGGTTGAACGTTATGACCTGCAGGAGTGGAAGGGATGTGACGAAAGGTTTAAATATTAATCATGCACTACTAGTTACCTGTTCGATTGGTAAAATCGTAGAACTGTTGTCTTGATGAGGGTGTGACTACAAAGTTGGTGTTTTAGTTATGTTGAAGCGGTTAGGACGACGTTGCGTCGTGGAACTTTATGTTCTTATCTTGGTCGTTGCCTCGGTTCCTATGGTGGTGGCCGAGTGCGAGTAGATAATTCCTGGGATAGGAAATTAAGGAAGTGTTACTTGTGGTGATTGTAATGATTGTGTTGTGTTCTGGTTCCGGAGTGAACCTGTGGGTGTGACTCAGTTATTCGTTGCGTCTTGAGTTGGCTGTCGAGTGCACCGTGGGGACATTGCATCTAGTTATTGTTATTGATGAAGTGGTTTGTCGTTTGGTGTCGCTCCTGGCGTTGTTTTCCTGACTTGGGAGTAGGAGATCAGGATGCTTAGGGCGTATCCGGAGTTGTTCGTATCGAGGGAATTTTCGAGGACGAAAATATTCTAAGTGGGGGAGAGTTGTAACACCCCGATTTATTTTAATTATTTTTCGTAATTAAAATTGAATGGTGTGGTGAATTTGTGTATGTTTATGCGTGGGTTGGTGGAGGTTGGGTTGCTTTGGTATGGAGTAGAGACCTTGGAATTATTTGGATTTAAAATAATTAGATTAATTATTTTATTGGATTAAAATTTGATAATATGAGTAGAAAGAAGAGGAGGGCAATATGGTCCATTTATGAGGAATAGTAAGGATAGGAAGGGAAAAGCATAATTGGGGTCCAAGGGTCATATTTGGAAAAAGGAGAAATTGGAAAGAAAGGAATCAGTTTTGGGGAACCGATCGAATTCTGGAGAAAGGAGAAGAGGAACGGGAAGCAGAGCTAGGGCTTAGTGATCCTTCGAGGAATCGTCACTAAGGTAAGGGTGGGGTTCTTTAATCTCTAAGGGCTGCAAAATTTGTGTATGAGGGTATATAACTCATTAACGATCATCCTATGTGATATTCATGTTGATTTGGGTTTTGGGGAGAATCCATGATTAAGGGATTGAAATTGATGCAATTGTTGTGTTTTGATTGTTTGGTTGAAACGCATATGTTAGGTATAGGATATAATGGCATAATCTGTGAAAAATCTGAGTTAAAAGCTAGTTTAAGGGTGCAGAATCGCAGTGGGGAGAATGCTGTTATCGCAGGGTTTTTGTGAGAAAAATCGCGTAGCGCGCTTAGCGCGATCTGGAGAAATTTCGCCTCTTCGAGGCAGAGAGCTGTGCGCTTAGTGCGGTGGGGCGCGCTTAGCGCGACCTGGGACTGAAAAATATTATTTTTATTGACTTAAAATTCATGGAAAATATCTGTTTTATATTATGTTAATGTTGTGTTGTTGCTGTTGCATGGTGAGCATGTATCGAGGTGTTAATTTGCTTGTTTTGTTGATGTTGATGTGATAATGTGAAATGTACGATTGAATGATGCAAAGATGTGTAGTTGTTGTATTGGTGCAATGATGTATTTTGGGAGATTGTTAAGAAAATGCATAATTGAGTAGGTGCATTATAGTCGTGTTGTTGTTGTTGTTGTATGTGTTGTGAGTGGGAATGATGGATTCGGTGGTGAGTATGTGTGTTATAGTTGTGGATCGTTGTTGTTGTATGAGTTGGCAAGTATGAACTGTGTGTTGTATGGTTGTAGTGTGATGTACTCGATGCATTGATAGTTATATGTATGTAGTCGTTGTGGTATTTTATTGTTGAGTTGTGGTACGTAGCTGTTGTTGTAGTTGTCGTTGTATGTTGTTGTTGAGGTAATCGTGTGCCCACGTGGGGTATGAGCAATTACGAGTGCTGCATTGCATGACATGTTGCATAGTTGTGGGATGGCGTGCCCAGGTGGGGTGTTATCGTCTATCCGAATTCCTTGATGGAATCGTTGTTGTTGGCGTGATTGTGTGCCCAGATGGGGTTTGAACAATCACAGTTGTTGGTGCGATCATGAAATAGGGGTCGTACGTGACCATGAAATAGGGGTCATTGGTGTGATCATGAAATAGGGGTCACACTTGACCATGAAACAGGGGTCGATATGACGTCCCAACGGGGATTGTGCCCATGAAACAGGGGTCGATTGGTACCACATGCTTTGAGTCGAGTCTTGGTCTCATTGCATTGCCTTGTGTTGTGTTGTGATGCATAAAATTGTATGCTGGTGCGAAGATGCGTGTTTGTGTGGATGTAGTTGTAGTTGTGTTGATGTGGTATGTTGATTATCTGTTTGTGTTGGGAATGCTAGTTATGTTGATGTTGTTGTATTTGTGTTGATGTTGTAGTATCCGTGTTGATGTTATGATGATAGGGTAGATTGCATAATGTTTTATGTTCTTTCATACTTATATTATGCATTTCTTATGTGATTTCGAGAATCTCACCCCTTCTGTTTGAATGTTGCCTCCACGTGGGTAACGTGCAGATAAGCAGGTTTAGTGCGGAGTTGGAGTCAGTGAAGACGAGGTATTCTCTTTTATGTCGTTGAGTCGCGTCTACTCTGATTGTAACACCGGGTTGTCGGAACGATTGTAGTTGTCTACTTTAGTACTTGATGATGTGTATATGGTGTTGAACATGATTTAACTTTGTTGAATTTCCGCTGCTGTAGAAATACGTAATTATTATGTTTTAATTTGTATGTTGATGTATTAATTTTAGTATACATGAGAAGTTGACCAGTTGAAGTAGCATTCTAAATCTATGTGTGTTATTTTTACTCTGATATTTTGTTAATAATTGTCGCGGGGGTTTAGGGTGTTATAATCTCCAGATACAGTCTTGCCTTCTCTTGGGCTTAAACAATATGGAACAAAGAGAAAGGTAGTATTCTTCGTGAACCTTATTCTACTCCCCAGAGTTGATCTATTCTCGGTGAATAGCATCCCTTGAATTTCTTCAAATCACAGAACTTTCACTAAATGATTTATTCTCGGTGAATAACATGGCTTCCTAAAAGCATCATGCATCCTCTTGGGCTTTGTACAAGGACCCTCCGGCTTCTTACAAGTTCTCATGCCTTCTCTTGGGCTTAATACAAGGACCCTGACGACCTCTTAAAGGTATAAGACAGAACTTAGTCATCCTTTGCTAGAGCAGTCTTTCCAGTGTCAGACCTCAGGCCACTTTAGGGTTGACTCTCATCCCTTAATGCCCTTGCCTCCTCCTGGGCATCATACAAAAGATAAAACTCTTCCACACCAGTAGACTTGGACAGTCTAATCCTCTTGAGTCTCAAAGATATTCTCAAGTTCCTTACAACTATAGGAAAAAACCCCGGGCATTCTGGATTGATCTCCAGCAGAAACCCAGTCTCTCTCATGAGAGTTCCCCGACCAGGGTCAACACTATCTTAAATCAGAACCTCAAGGTCTCTGATATCTCAACTCTTCTATAGTCCTCATCAAGAGTTGATTCCCCATTTGGACCTGCCTCGGGATCTCAGTTATCCCCGGCAAAAGATAGCCTCCTCTTAGGCTTTGTATAAGGACCTTTCCTCAACAGAAAGCTAGCCTCCTCTTAGGCTTTGTATAATGATCCTTCCTCAGCGAAGTCAGCCTCCTCTTGGGCTTTGTACAAATGATTCTCCCCAACGGAGCTAACCTTTTCAGATTCTCTTGTTGAGTCAATCACCTTTTTAGACTATCTTGTTGAGTCAATCACTTTTTAGACTCTCTTGTTGAGTCAATCACCTTTTCAGACTCTCTTGTTGAGTCAATCAACTTTTTAGACTCTCTTGTTGAGTCAATTACTTGTTAGACTCTCTTGTTGAGTCGATCACCTTTTCAGACTCTCTTGTTGAGTCAACCCTTTTTAGCCTCAATCTTGGGCTTTGTACAAGACAGATAAAAATACTCTCTTGTTGAGTCGATCTTTGTACAAACTTGGTATAAAGATTTCCCCTAGCAGGAGCTAGCCTCTTCTCAAGTTGTGTAGAATAATTTCTCCAGCTTGTCCAGCCTCCATCCTGGACTTGGTAAAGGACAGATAAAAACACTCTCTTGTTTAGTCAAGCCCCTTTAGCCTCAATCTTGGGCTTTGTACAAGACATAAATCTCCCTCTCTTAAGCTTGGAACATATATCTTCTCCAACAGAGTCATTTACTCCCAGCCTTTCTTTAGGCTTTGGGTAATGATTTTCCCCAAGAAGAGTCAAACTCATTTCAGCCTCCTCTTAGGCTTTGTATAATGATTTTCCTAGTAAGGCCAGCCTTAAATCTTGGGCTTTGTGCAAGACACATACAAACCCTCCCCAGTGGAGTCAAAATCCCTTTTAGCCCAATCTTGGGCTTTATACAAGACAGACAAAATATTTTACCCAGAAAAGTCAAACTTCTAGCCTCCTCTTAGGCTTTGTATAAAGAAATCCCCTAGCCGAGTCAATTAACCTTTTAGCATCAACCTTGTGTTTTGATCAAGGCACACAAAAATCAACAATCCTTCTTTAAAGATGACAAATTCTCTCTCAATCAAAACCTTTTAGCTTCAATCTTGGGCTTTGAACAAGACACCAAAACATTTTCTCCTCCCTTAGAATAGGAGGAACTACGATTGCTCTGATTTCCCTGTTTCATTTAAACGGGAATACGTAGACGTAAGATTGCGAAATCTTAGCGAGCATACTAATAAAAAACGCTAGGTCCAGTACCTTCACATCAAAACTTAGGTCCAGTACCTTAGCAAAAACACCCGAACATCAACAAAATCTCACTCACTCACTCATACTTCCCAAGAAACTTTCCCAACCCATTAACAGATAAACACCATCAATTACAAAGAGAAACCTAAAGCTAATATCCTGTGGATAACCACATATAGGATGGGTAATTGACAACTCCCCATTGTTCAGTTAAACATTCGCGTGCAAGGTTAGTTTTAGATAGCTTCGTTTTCCCTTTCAGCTTCATGGGATAAATAAGAAATCAGAAAGTAGCACCCCCTCCTCCTCATTATGGTGAAGAAAACTTCAGCGATAAGGTGGTCGCGTCACCGACAAAAATCGCTCGCTACAGAGTGGTAGAAACTGAGTCAAAGGACACTTAGAGTTGGTTTATGCAGCTACTTCTTGAAGACATTGGTGAAAGAAGGCGGTGTTTCATATCTGACCAACAAAAGGCATGTAAACTTCCTGGCCTCTATTTGGTTTATTAGATGTTATTTGAATTGCATGTGAAATGAATTGTTCTTGACATTCCACCTCCTGATGTTGACTTAAGCCCTATCAAACAACAACCTGCTCTAAACCAAGGCCCTTCAAAGACATGTGGTGTCAAAACCTTTTTTGGAAGTGCACCAAAATTCAAACCCTCCAAAGCATTCAAACCTCCAGGAAATGTCAAGGCAACCAGTAGTGATCATGTAAGTTTGATCATACCTGCTAATATGATTTGCTTTTTTTGTCATTTAAGCTTGATCATGGTTGTTAATTGACAATTTAGGTCAAGTCTATTGCTCCAAAGAAGAAACAAGTCCCAATTGTTGTGGTGCATACCAGAAAGAGTGAAAGACTCATGATTATGAAAAAAAGAGACATCAAGGGGCCTGGAATGCAACCTGAAGATCCAGTTGTACTCACTAAAGAGGATACCTCAAAATAACCAATCAAGAGGGGTATAAAAAGTTGGGACGAGATTAAAAAAGGCTTGACTTAATGAGGATGAAATTTGAAGAATTTGAATTTTATGTTGTATCTCTGAGCAGTGACTTGTATTTTGAAAATTTTAAGTTGTACCCATAAGTGTATTTTGAAGAATTTGAATTACTATGTATTTTGGTTATGCTGCAATCTATGAGCAGTGACTTGTAATTTGGTTAGGATCCAATCTAAAACCATGTATTGAACCATTTTGGGTATGCTATTTTAATGAATCAATTTCCTGTCAATTTACTGTCATAGCTTGTCAAATTGTATGGTGCAATCTCTTTATTGACCTCAAATTGTTGTTTCCCAAATTAGGAAAACTATGTCAATGTTTTAGGCCACAATATGCCGAAATTGAGGCAAACTATGTCAAAATTTAGAAGTGAATATGCCAAAATTTAGAAGTGACTATGCCAAATTTTAGTCAAACTGTGTCAAAAGTTTAGCAGAATTAAAGCGCTTTTATGTCAATATTTAAGCAAAACTCTTTCAATTTCAATTAAAGCAACAATCTATCAAATTTATACAATTCCACACAATCTATAAAATTCAACACAATTCCATTAGAAACACATTGATTACATTGCTCAAATAACCTTACTTCAACAATTACATCTCATTATTAGGTACACATTAGTCAGAAGAGAAACTACAAAACACAAAAACTTGATTTTTCCAGCCCATGCCTCTGATCTCAATTTCGCATGCAGCTTCATATTCTTCTTCTTGGAACCTTCATACAACTCCCTCAGCAGTTCAACCGTCTCCAATTTCTTCAGCTTGTTGACATATACCTGTTCAATACCATTATCATCTTCTTCAACCAAATCTTCATCCCATATGAATAAATCACAAGTTTCTTCGCTCTGCCAAAATGGACATCTCCAGAAGAGCTTGCCTTTATTGCGACCATTCTTGCAGACGTATGAAACTATACGAGCTTCACAACCGCAATTCCATCATTGACGACATCTCACAGAGGACGAAGACATGCTCATGGGTTTCGTAGCACTTGTTCAAGAATACGACATCAACGTTCCTTTGATGATGACGAATTAGGTTTGGTTCCTTTGATGATGAAGAATAAGGTTACAAAGAAAGAGTAATTAAGTTTACTACCAAGAGGATGAAGACAAAGAAAAATGAATTAGGTCACAAAGCATGAGGACGATTCTATTTACACACGTGAAAATTAGTAATTGTCCAATTATTTGAAAAAAATTGCCAAGTCACCGTCCACGTAAGCTTCTGTTAAGTGGAATAGACTGCAGAAATGAAAAATAAGGACGAAAAATTTTATGAGGACGATTCTTTGAACGAAAATATTCTGAAAACTAAAACTAGATTTTGGAATATTTATAGGAACCTATAATATATATATATATATATATATATATATATATATATATATATATATATATATATATATATATATATATATATATATATATATATGTGTGTGTGTGTGTGTGTGTGTGTGTGTGTGTGTGTGTGTGTGTGTGTGTGTCTTTGGTCCCTAAAAATATCTCACTTTTTATTTTTAGTTCCTATAAAAAAAATTACATATTTTGGTCCCTACAAAATTTTATGCATGCAGTTTTAGTCCTTACTATTTTCTAAAATTTTAAAAACTATTTAATTATCCCTAAACTTTTAAATTTTTGAATAATTTTTTTCATACGTGTTCAGATTACTATAAAATGTTTCTTTATCACATTATATAATTTTTTAAAATGAGAAGAATTAAATATGAATTTTTTAAATTTCAAAACATAATGATAAAATTAATGAAAATCTCGACTTATAAATCAAATTTTGAGTTCTTTTTTTGTCGAAGAACTTTTTATAACGTTCTAAACATATCTGCAAAATAATCATTCAAAAATACACATTAATTTAACAGTAAAGACTAAAACTACGTACATAATTATTTTGGAAGGACTAAAACACGCTATTTTTTTAATAGGGACAAAAAACTAAATTTAGTAATTTTATAAGGACCAAAAACATATTTAACCTTATATATATATATATATATATATATATATATATATATATATATATATATATATATATATATATATAATTTAAACTTCAATCTTTTGGATCCTATCTATAAAGTGCTCGTGCATACATTTTTTCATTATCCACAAAAACAAATGGTTCAACAACTCTATTAGAAAGATCCTAAAAGTCTCACATTGGTTGAAGATAGATGAATGAAATAGTTTATATAGAGCGGTATTCTTCACCTTACCAATCGGTTTTATAAGGTTGTGTTAGACCAAACTCTAATATGGTATCAGAGCCTATCGATCGAACCTTGAGCAATCCACCGTTTAAATCCATGCACCAAACCCAAAAATAAAAAGTGTTGGACCCTCACCTTACCAACCGGTTTTATAAGGTTGTGTTAGGCCAAACTCTAATAAACTCAATCCAATTCTTCATTTTAATCTCATCAATTCTATCTCAATATCTAGGAGGTATAACGTTCATTGAATTTGATTATCTGTGTTCTGAATATCCATAATCAATTATAACCAACAACCACCAAACACACTTATAAAAAAGAAAACATATTGGCGTGACCATACATAAAAGAACACAAAGAACATTAAAATGGACATAGTTACATATCAACAAAAACAGTAAAAGGAAATTCTTAAAGCAAGAAAATAATAAAAGAGAACCATGAATCAACCCTACATATCTGTGATACATAAGCATGCTTGTTTTTTCCTCATATATCATGTCACCTACATTGTCTTGGTGGGGGCACATGTACCTTTAACCTATTCTAGTTTTAAGTCTGTTTCTTCATATCCACATGTTCTTTGCTGATGATCACTCGTCTTTTGTTGATGTGCGTGTTTGTAATTTTTCCTTTAGTAGTGGTGGCAGTTTTTGAGTGTTTCACCATTTTAGTTTGCAAAGTCTCTTAAATTAATTTTTTCATAAAATTATATTTAAAGACTGAATATCCTTAATCTATGATAATTTAAAAGAAATTTTGTACAAAAATAAAATGGATGAAATTCAATTTAGTTTGTCATCTGTCATAAAAAAATTATTTAAAATTAAATTTTAGTCCATAGATATTTAAATTCCAATTTTTGGTTTAATTTTATTACAATATTTGAAATGGCTATGATCTATTAGCAATATATATTATATCAGAACTTCTTATTTAATTTTAAAAATTAATTGTTTGATGATTATTTTATTAAGCATATAAGTAGACATTAATTTTTATATTAATTTTTTTAAAATTAAAAAATTTACAAATTAATAATAAAAACTCATAAATATCAATCTCTTGATTTTAAATATTTTAAAAAACAAGTATGATGTGATTAATTTTATTTATAACAAATCTATATGACTGGACATCAATTTTTACATTAATGTATTATCTTTTTTGAAAATTGAAAATTGAAAAATTGAAAAATTAATAAAATAAAACTCATATAAATAGCAATCTTTTGGTTTCTAAATGTTTTTAGATAACAATTATTATAGGATTAATTTTTTTAACAAATAATTTTATATCATGGTCAATTTTTATAATTAATTTAAATTATTTTAAATTATTTATTTATAAATATCAATAATTTATTTATATTAATACATAAATATAAATAAATGATATCAACCAGTAATGAATTATAGCCAACATATTAATTTAAAATTATTATTATTTTATTACGAACCTAATTATAAACAAATTTCCAAATATTCAAACCGAAATTTACTCCAACTTTAGTCCTATACAAGTTCTTGAGGTCCATAATCTTACATATGTCAGCACATTATGTGAATAAAACCAAGAATAGAAAAAAAAAAGTTGAAAAGTAGGAAGAGGTCAGAAGATAGATAATAGAGTTAAGTGGTAATGTGGTCCTGGGAAGGAAACAAAGAGTGCTTGAATAATAAGTGCTTTTGTGGTCCTAGAGTTGTGGAAAGCCTAACTTGGAGGTAACTCAAGATTAGATAGGGCAAAAGTGGTGGGGAGAGAAGGAAGAAAGAAAGGGTTTTTGTTGATTTTGATTTTTCAGCTTCTAATTCCAAACCAAACAATTAATTAATTTCTTGACATGAAATGAAATGACTTACTTGCTTTGACTTTATTACACTTTAATAATAATGATAAGTTTTAATAATTTTCTAACTACAATTCAAATTATATAAAACTATACACACAAAAAAAAAAAAAAAAAAAAAAACACACACACACATATATATATATATATATATATATATATATATATATATATATATATATATATATATATATATATATATAAAGAGAAAAAAGATTATACACTGACAGTGTAAAATATTTTTACACCGCCAATCAATCACGAGCGTGTATCCTGCCAAATCACAAGTTTAATTTTAAAATACTGATATGATATGGCGAAATGTTATAATTCTATTAAATGATGGTGTAAAATAAGTTTACACAGTCAGTGCACTACCTTTGTTCTCATATTTAATAATAATAATAATAATAGTAGTAGTAATGCTAACTTGTGTCCAAAGATACAAGTTAAAAAATTCAAAAATAAAAAATTTATATTGAAAAGAACAATAAAATTATTAATTATAAAATTGTATTAAATTTATTATGCAATTTCCATTTTTTTATTATATTTATTTCTTAACTTATATCTTTTGGAGATAAATTAGCATTACCTTAATAATAATAATAATAATAATGTTACTTTTGGTTTTTCAAAAATTTGTTTTCATTTTAGTCTACGGTTTATAAAATGTCTCAACTTTAGAGAATCTACATAAAATATTAATATAGAGAATTAATTATATGACTCACCATATTATTTTTTCTTCAAAAGTAGTTCATTAGAAAATAGATCAATCTTAAGTGGTGAGACTATATGACTTTACTTATTTATATATCTTTCGTTTAAATTTTACAAATGATAAATAAATTTCACTAATTTAATAAATGAAACACTAATGAATTTCTTTAATTTTAATGAAGGTGAAGAAATGAATTAAAGACAAATTTGATATGATGATACTTCAAGATTAATTTATTTATTATTGCCAATTATGCAAATTAACTTAGGCTAGAAGAAGAAGGAAATTTTTTGTTTAGATTTCATAATTTTCACACACACTTTTTAATTAAACAATTTATATACATTTGAACTAATATGTGTTAATTTAAATGAAAATAAATTTTTAAATTTAACCACATAAAGTGTCTAGGAAAAAAATACAAGAGGCACATTAATCAAATTGTTGTGTAAAACGATATCTTTAAGCAAAGTATAAAACGGTTTTTTGATAATCAAGAACCAAAACAAGGGTTAGGGTTTAACGAAAAAGAAAACAAGAAGAAGAAGAAGAAACAACAAGGATTGGACAAATATAAATTCTGTTTACTATTCACTTTCTCATTAAAGTCACAAATGATTACAAGTGAATATCACAAATTGCCACACTCAACAAACTGAGTGTACTAGCCTATTTATAGACTAACTAGGTAACTTGCAGCCCAAGAAACCTAAACAATTAGATCCTTAACACAAGGCCCAATTCGACAAAATAATACGACAGTACATACTAGAACAAAACTTCGACTACAGTATGTAACACTCAGGCACCAGCATGTGAACAAGCTTCGACGGCATGCTTGCCTCCTGTCGAAAACACATGAAAGCTCTCCTTCGACACAGCATGAGTTCGACCCAAATCTCATAAATCTCCACCTTGGATCTAACTCAGCAACAAGGGAATCAACTAGCTTTCATCATGCAGCTTTATCAACTGCATACAGTGGAAAAACTTGCAACTTGGCAACGTCATGGTAGTCATATCAGCAGCATTGTCTTCAGTCGAAACCTTCAGCACCTGGACTTCACCACGCTCGATTTTCTCTCTGACGAAGTGCAGCCTCACATCGATGTGCTTAGTTCGCTCATGATAGGCTGAATTCTTCGACAGGTGTATTGCACTTTGACTATCACATTTAACAGTGATACTTCGACCTTGAAGTTTCAGCTCCTTTGCAAAACCTTAAAGCCACAATGCTTCCTTCACAGCTTCAGTGAGGGCAATATATTCAGCTTCAGTGGTTGATAAGGCAACAACCTTCTGAAGCGTCGCTTTCCAACTGATTGCTGTGCCAAACATTGTGAAAACATATCCAGAAATAGACTTTCTGGAATCCATACAACCTGCATAATCAGAGTCAACAAATCCTTCGATTTCGACTATGCTATCACCACCACAGGCTCCACCATAAATCAAGACTCTTTTCAAAGACCCATTTATGTACCTGAGAATCCACTTTACAGCTTGCCAGTACGCCTTTCCAGGATTAGCCATATACCTGCTCATAAGGCTCACTCCATATGCTATGTCTGGCCTCGTACAGACCATAGCATACATCAAAGAACCCACTACACTAGCATATGGAATGTTATTCATATAGATTCTTTCAGCTTCAGTACTCGGACTTTGAGTAGTACTAAGCTTAAACTGAGGATTTGTAGGTGTCACAACAGGCTTTCAATTCGACATACCAAACTTGTCGAGAAGCTTCCGTAGGTATGTCTCCTGAGATAAGCACAACTTCGACTGCTTTCTATCTCTCCAGATGTCAATCCCAAGAATCCTGGCTGCAGCTCCTAGATCCTTCATTTCAAACTCCTTACTGAGTTCAGCCTTCACCTTCGTTACATCCTCAACACTGTTGCTAGCTATGAGGATATCATCCACATACAGCAGCAACATAACAAGTGAGCTTCCAGGTCGAAATCTGAAGTAAACACAGTGATCGAACTGACTTCTAGTGAAACCAATGTGTGCCATGAACTTGTTGAATCTCTTGTTCCACTATCGAGGAGATTGTTTCAGGCCATACAAAGACCTATTCAGCTTGCACATATAATTTTCTTTACCCTTTTCTGAATACCCTTCAGGTTGACGCATCAGGATCGTTTCATCTAGATCACCATACAAAAATTCTGTCTTAACATCCATTTGCTCAAGTTCCAAGTCGAACTTTGCCACCATGGCCAACAGCATGCGAATGGATCTATGCTTTACAACAGGTGAGAACACATCATTGAAGTCGACTCCTTCTTTCAGAGTGAACCCCCTAGCAACCAGCCTCGCCTTAAAGCGCTTCGACATCACTCCTTCGATTCCTTTCTTGACCTTGAAAATCCACTTACAAATGACTAACCTAGCTCCTGCAGGTTTCTCAATCAGCTCCCAAGTGTTATTATCATGAAGAGATTTCATCTCGTCATCCATGGCTTTTCGCCATTCAATCTTGTCTAGACTCCTTATAGCTTCCTTGTAATCTCTAGGTTCTTCGTCAAGTACCTCACTTACAGATATTAAGGCAAAAGCTATAAGATCTGCATAACCAAGTCTCTGAGGTGGCTTGATGACTCTTCTCGACCTATCTCTTGCCAGTAGGTAGTCATTGACAGTTTCCTCAACCTCTTCAGCATCTTGCTCTTCTTCTTCGACTTCATCTGGGCTATGCACTTCAGCATCACTATGCTCCACCTCAACAGGCATCTCTACCTGTTCCAGCTCCTCTTCAGAGATTTTTGCACTTCGACTAACATCACCAGTTTTCTTGAATGCCATTTTGACTTCATTGAAAACTACATCACGACTTGTGATACATCTTTTGTGACCTAGTTCTAGGCACCACAGCCTATAACCCTTGACTCCCTCATGATATCCAAGAAACATGCATCTCAGAGCTCTAGGTTCGATCTTGTCTTGCCTAATGTGAGCATATGCTAAACAACCAAATACTCTCAGTTTGTCGAGATCTGGTGGATGACCCGACCAAACTTCTTCAGGTGTCTTCATTCCCAGCACAGTCGAGGGACATCTATTTATCAGATAAGCTGCTGTCGAAACAGCCTCTGCCCAAAACACCTTCTTCAATCCAGTATTAACCAACATGCATCTAAACCTTTCAAGGATTGTTCGATTGAATCTCTCAGCTAAGCCATTTTGTTGAGGAGTACCTGCTACAGTCTTATGCCTTGCAATCCCAGACTCAGCACAATAACTGTCGAATGCTTCGTTGCAGAATTTAAGGCCATTGTCGGTCTTAACCTCTTAACCTTTCTGCCAGTTTGAGTTTCGACCAGAACCTTCCAACTTTTGAAATTCTCAAAAGTTTCATCCTTCGTCTTCTGAATGAATACCCATAGCTTTCTGGAATAGTCATCAACGATGGATAGAAAGTACCTTGCACCTGAGTGTGAAGGATTCCTTGTAGGCCCCCAAAGATCAACATGAATATAATCCAGGGATCCATGTGTTCTTTGCTTGCCTTTGTTAAACTTCGCCCTACAGGATTTACCAAATACACAAGATTCACAAAACTCCAACTTTTCGACTTTGTCACCACCTAGCAGGTTCTGCTTCCCCAATTCGACCAGGCCTCTTTCGCTGACATGGCCCAATCTCATGTGCCATAAATCTGTCTTCGACATAGGTTTCGTGGATACAACATTTGTCGACCCACTTACAACCTCAGCCTCAAGGGTATACAAGCCTTGTTTCTTCACGCCTCTCAAGACTTCCTTCGACCCCTTCATGACTTTCAGGATACCTTGCCCTCCTTTGAAAGCATATCCTTTCTTGTCGAATTCACCAAGAGAAATTAAATTCCTCTTAAGGTCAGGTACATACCTAACCCCAGTCAATAACTTCATTGACTCATCATGGAGCTTGAATCTAACAGATCCAATACCTGCAATCTTGCAAGCTTTATTGTTCCCCAGCAGCACTGATCCACCATCTTGATCACATAATTCTTCAAACACATTCTTGTTTGGAGTCATATGCCAAGTACATCCAGAATCCATAATCCACTCTTCGCAAGAGTTGCTGCTCGATATCACAAGGACATCAGATGATTCATAACCATCTTGCATAATAGTTGCATTTCCAGTGTCCTTACCTCCATGATTATTCAGGCGCTCAGGGCACACTTTTCTTGTGTGACCCTCCTTCTTACAGTGATAACATTTAATACTAGACATATCACCACCATAAGACTTTTGTTGAACCTTAACTTTCTTCTTGTCAAACCTACCATCTTTCGTTGACGATCTTCCTTTCACGGACAACCCTTTGCCAACTGATGATGGTTTCTGTTCCTTTCTTTCGTTCAAATCCTTCGAATACAAGGCTGCTTGAACTTCTTCAAAGGCCAGGGACTCTCTTCCATACAAGAGGGTTTCTTTGAAGTGAGCATGCGTTCTTGGCAAAGCACACAACAACAACAATGCTTGATCTTTGTCATCGATCTTCACATCAATATTTTCAAGATCAAGAATCAACTTGTTGAACATATCCAACTGCTCAGCCAAAGCTTTGTCTTCACTCATCTTGAAAGAATACAAAGCTTGCTTCAGGTAGAGACGATTCACCAGAGATTTGGTCATATACAAACTTTCAAGTTTTACCCATAATCCTGACGTCGTAGTCTCCTTTGATACCTGCCAGAGAACCTTATCACCAAGGCTCAACAATATTGCGATGTGTGCTTTCTCGATCATTGCCCTTTTTTCTCTTTCCGTCAATGCAGCATCCATGGTTGCCTGTCCCTTCAACGCTTCCAAACAACCCTGCTGCACTAGTAGGGCTTTCATCTTCAAACGCCACAGACTGAAATCATTCACTCCGATGAACTTTTCAATCTCATACTTTGTTGAAGACATCTTATCCACGCTCACCGCACCAACTTGTTGTGTAAAACGATATCTTTAAGCAAAGTATAAAACGGTTTCTTGATAATCAAGAACCAAAACAAGGGTTAGGGTTTAACGGAAAAGAAAACAAGAAGAAGAAGAAGAAACAACAAGGATTGGGCAAATATAAATTCTGTTTACTATTCACTTTCTCGTTAAAGTCACAAATGATTACAAGTGAATATCACAATTTGCCACACTCAACAAACTGAGTGTACTAGCCTATTTATATACTAACTAGGTAACTTGCAGCCCAAGAAACCTAAACAATTGGATCCTTAACACAAGGACCAATTCGACAGAATAATACGACAGTACATACTAGAACAAAACTTCGACTACAGTATGTAACACTCAGGCACCAGCATGTGAACAAGCTTCGACTGCATGCTTGCCTCCTGTCGAAAACACATGAAAGTTATCCTTCGACACAGCATGAGTTCGACCTAAATCTCACACAAATCAATGAATGATGCAAGAAAAATGCACAAAACAAATTCCAATTCAATATTTAGAGAAAAACACACACGCTTAAAAATAAAGAATACAAGAAAATAAGTTCTAATTAACCACTCAAATACTTAAGAGGACGTGTCCACCATTGATTAATATTTAAGTCATAACTACGATGATAATTTAAAGTACATCAACAAATTATCAAAGTTAAAAATATTATGCTGAAATATAATGATGTTCCTCGTCTTTTAAATGGAAAAAACACAAACTAAGCAAATTAAATTTAACACATATATTACTTCTTCGGAATGGTCAACTTTTAAATAATTAATTATGTTATTTGGATCGAACTTTAGTTTTGATAGGAATAATTTTATGATTTGACAGTAGTTGAAGATGTATATGTTATAGTCGAAGTCTATTTTTGCATGCAGATGTCTTAATTAACTTATTGTTTAAGTTAACATTTTAAATTAGTTCAGTCTGTTGGTTCAATTGATTAATATGTTAGTTGAAAGTTTGTGTTTAATTTTGTTATAAATAACATATTAGTCATCACTTCTCTCCATCAATCCTTGATAATCCTAAAAAAGAGAGAAAGTGGTGTGGTTGAGATTCAATTATAAACATTATTCTCTAATGTGTAATTGAATATACCACTTTGAATTGTCTTTCTTCTCTCTTTTCATTTACTATGTGGTTTTCTTGTTGATCAAGAAATCGATCATATTCTGTATTTCAGGCATCACTTTCACAACAATTTTGTGCGGGGGACGTGGATAGGAAGATGTCGTCAACAAAGTATGAGATTGAGAAATTCACCGGTGTGAATGATTTTAATTTGTGGCGCTTAAAGATGCAAATCTTATTGGTTCAACAGATTTTGTTAGAAGCATTAAAGGGATTAGGGAAGATGGATGCTGCTATAACAAATAAGGAGAAGATGACGATGATCGAGAAAACCCACAGTGCAATCATCTTGAGCCTTGATGATAAGGTTCTGAGGCAGGTTTCAAAGGAGAAAATTGCAGCAGGTGTATGGAACAAACTCGAGGGTTTATATATGACCAAATCCTCGGTCAATCGTCTCTACCTGAAGCAAGCTTTCATTCATTCAAGATGAGTGAAGACAAAGTCTTGGCTAAGCAGTTGGATATGTTCAACAAGTTCATTCTTGATCTTGAAAATATCGAGGTCAAGATTGATGATGAAGATCAAGTGTTGTTGTTGTTGTTGTTGTGTGGTTTACAAAAATCTCATGCCCACTTAGAAGATACTCTCTTGTATGGAAGAAAGTCCCTAACCTTTGAAAAAGATCAATCAGCCTTGTACTCGAAGGACTTGAACGAAAGAAAATAGCAAAATACATCATCTATTGGAGAAGGTTTGTCCGTCAAAGGAAAGTTCTCAAAGAAAGATGACAAGTATGAGAGGAAGAAGGGTAAGGTTCTATAAAAAAATTATGGTGGTAATGCTCCTGCAATTAGGTGTTATCATTGTAAGAAGGAGGTGTAGCGAGCGATTTTGGACGTGGTTGCGAAGCACTATCGCTTTGGGGTACTACAGTTCGTTTCATTTTTTATCCTATTGAAGCTGATAAAGGAAGGGAAATAGATGTCTCCAATTAACCCTGCTTGCAAACTGAGTTTGAACAGATGACTGTTGGTTTACAGATGCTACAAAGATTGTGGGTCTCTCTTAGGTTATTTTGTTAAAATAGTGCCCGGGCGATTGGTGGGAGGTTAAGACTGATGCTTTTTGATTGATATGTGAAGGTACGGGATTTGGGCTTTAGATTAGTGTGCTCGCTAAGATTTTTCTTTCAATCTTATGCCTACGTGTTCCCGTTTACCGAAACAGGGAAATCAGAGCGATCGTAGTTCCTCCTATTCTATGGGAGGAAATGGTGTTTTGGTGTCTTGTTCAAAGCCCAAGACGTGAAGCTGAAGGTGGTTTGTATCTTGTTCAAAGCCCAAGATGTGAAGCTAAAAAGGTGTTGTCTTTAGAGAGAATTTGTCATCTCTAAAGGGGGTCTGTTTGTCACAACTGTTGGGTGACTGACTATAAAGGAGGATTACTTTAACCGGGATATATGAATCCTAACAATGCCATAATTTCCTTTATAGGGGGTTTTAACCTAAAGGAGAAGACTTTAACTCAGTGTAGAGCAATGCTATCTTTCCTTAGGAATTTCTCATGCTAAAAGAGGGACAGTAGTGTGGATGTAAATAATCCAGAGGCTTGCTGCTTACAGCAATTAGATGAAAGGAGTTGTTGATGTTTGTATCCGGTGAACAAGGCACAGTTTAAAAGGTTGATTGACTCAACCGGGGTTTTTCTTATACAAAGCCTAAGAGGAGGCTATTGACCCAACAAGAGGATGCTTTTGTGTCTCGTACGAAGCCCGAGAGGGAGGCTAAAGGTTGACTCAACAAGAGAGTGCTTTTAGATGTGTCTTATACGAAGCCCAAGATGGAGGCTAAAAGGGTTTGACTCAACAAGAGAGTCTTTTATACTCACCAAGCGAGTTATTTGTATCTCGTACGAAGCCCGAGATGGAGGCTAAAGGTGTTTGACTCAACAAGAAAGTCTTTTTGTATCTCGTACGAAGCCCGAGATAGAGGCTAAAAGGATTACTGTTTCAGTTGAGTGACAGGTCCAGTAGGTTGGTTAAAAGAGAAAATCAGTTCTTATAAAGAGACTGATTAAAGGTAAGGTTATGTTTTGGGATTGATCAGAGGATCAGGGTTATTTCCTGTTCTTTAAGGAAATGGGAAATCCAAAGGGTATTGGAGACTGTCCAGGTCTTCGAGTGTTTTTTCCTACTTGAGAATGCCTTCGAGACTCAAGGAGATTAGACTGTCCAAGTCTAGAGTTTTATCTTTTGTACTATGCTTAAAGAAATAGTAGTAGTACGTTCACAGTAGAAAGATCTAGACTCTTTGAAAGACTGTTCTATTAAGATGACTAATTTCTGTTCCTATACCTCTAGGAGGTCGTCGGGACAATTTGTACGAAGCCCAAGAGGAGGCTGGAAACTTTTAAGAAGCCGAGGAACAATTTGTACGAAGCCCAAGAGGAGGCTCTCTTCCCGAAGGAAGATTCCTTATACGAAGCCTAAGAGGAGGTTGTGAATACTTCTAAGAAGCCGTAGGGTCCTTGTACAATGCCCAAGAGGAGGCGGGGATGCTTTTAGGAAGCCTGTGGGTCCCCAAACCCCGATAAATTCAAGACAAACTATTCATAGAGAATAGATCAAGCCAGGAAAGTCCGAGAATTTGGAAGAAACTCAGGAGATGCCATTCACGGAGAAAAGATCATCTCTGGGGAGTAGAGTTTCTTTGACGATTTCTAAGGGTGACAGACTGAGAAAGGGTTCACCGAGAATGCTGCCTTTCACGTCTCCATATTGTTTAACCCCAAGAGGAGGGAAGACTGTATCTGGTAATCCTATGGGGATATAGTTTTGTCTATTTAAGAGTGACCAACAGGGCTTAGTGCTAGACGTAGTTGTCGGGGAAACTCTAAATATCTATACTAGTATTACACAGTTGATATGAGTTTATGAAAGAAGACTTACAATGAAACAGCCCCACAATATAGTTATATGTATATGAAAGCGGATAAAGAAAGCATATAACCACTTACTCGGTTGCAAAGCTTCCATGTTGTTTGGTTATTTGTTCAACAAAGAAAGATTGAAAGCAACAGTATATTCAAAATAAAAGGAGAAAATATTTTGAAAAGATGTTGGGGCTTACAGCTCAAGGAGAGGCCCAAGGTTTATCAGTGATCACACTGTCGTTTTGTACAGAGGGACTTATACAAGTGAATGAGGCCCAAGAAAGGTTTTCTGTACAAGGGGATGGGTCTTACACTCTCTCAAGAGGCCCAAGTGTTTAAAGAAAAAGAATAGGGCTTACAACACGAGGGTAGGCCCAGATGATTGGTTTTTTTATTGGCGATCGCGCCGAGGTTTTCTTTTAACGCAGGGGGACTTATACAATGTCTGAGGCCCAAAAAGTTTTGGTCAAAAGGGGATTGGGTCTTACACTCTAATAGAGGCCTAAGAGTTTTTGAATGGGTCTTATAGCTTGAGGAGAGGCCCAAGGTTTGTTTTTCAACGGACGATGATCGCGTCGAACTTTTTGAAATACAACGGGACTTATACAACATTTGAGGCCCAAAATAGGTTTGTATTTACAAAGGATTGGGTCTTACACTCTATTATAGGCCCAAAAGTGTTTGAAATTGTTTGATAAGGGTGAAAATCAAAGAAACCCTAATTTGTTATTCTTTAAAAGTAAATATTTAAAGAAAATCAAATAAAATACCAAATAAGTTTGAATAAACCATTTGTGATTTTTGTTTAAGGTTTTAAAAATGAGGTATTAATCACAAGGTGAATTAAAACTCACTTGGTTTTGATTTTCAAAGTAAATATTCACTTTTAAAATGTTTAAAAACATAAAAAAGGAATTTATTCACAAAAATACTAATTATATTAAATAAATAATATAAACTTAATTTTTTTTGTGGAATAAAATATTTAAATATTTTTGTGATTTTTTGCAAAAAGAAACAATAAAAAATAATTAAAATTGAAAGAGTTATTAATTTTCCAATTAATTAACAAAACATGAAAATATTGGAAAAAATAGCAAAAATGTGAAAAAACACAAAATGGCATGGGTGGGGTTTGAACCCACGACCTCAAGGTTATAGGGCGCGCGCCTTACCATTTGGGTGGTGATACATCCGTTGATTGAAACAAACCAACAAATACACAAGGCTTGCCTTGTTTTCTAGGCCTGGCCAAGGCAAGGCAAGGCAAGTTTTGCCAAGAAACGGGAAGGTCCATAACTTTCTCATTTCTTAATGGTTGGGGACAAAATTTATATGCATCTGGCCTAGAATTTCACAAGGAATCCAATGGTGGTGGTATTTTTTCCAGATCATACTTTTTCCTCAAAACCCGATAGTGGTTTTGAAAAAGGCCTATAATTGCATTTTCTATGCTACACTTTGATACAGGCATGAATTACATGATGAATTGGTTCAAACACAACATATATAACATGTATGAGGTGTTTATGATCAGTGGACTTCAAAGCAATGCATATTTTGGAAAGTTCAAGTCATGATGCTTACCTCTTTTTGAGCTTTTGGAGTTTTCTGTGCAATCTGCCAAACTTATTGTTCCAGAAATGGTTTGATGCTTTAGACACTCTCAAATGATCCCTTAGAAGCTTTGAGGATGGTTGGAATCAGCTGGAACCTGCAAAAACACAAACTGGCCCTTTCTTGCAAATGGGGTTAAAATGACCAAAATAACAACTCTCTCAAATGGTGTTCCAGATGGGGGGGAACCATTTGGGACAGTTCAAGGATGTTATTTGGAGTGTGTTTGAGGTTTTATCTGGTTTGGAAAGTGACTGAATCAAGACATGGCTTGAAAAATGCACAAAAGGCCTATTTTGAGGTTTTGAGAGGTGACTTTATGATTTTGGTGTTACAAGTCACTTTTGATAGTTTGGATCACCTACATATGATGTTTATGAGGTGTTAGGATCATGAGTTGTGATGGAAATGCTCCCTAACTCAAAAACTCAGAGTTACCTTGCTAAAGAAGGCATTTTGGCCTAAAGAGAGGGATTTTGAGGAAATTATTTGTTTGATGGCTTTGGTGTACTCAAACTGAGCACAAATGAGCTCTATTTATAGTAGAGCAAGTTTGTTTTCGGATCAATAGTGAATGGCAACTGCAGCAGAGGTTTGGCCAATGGTTGCACATTGGAATCCAAGTCTCCTCTAGCCATTGACTAGAGGTTAGGGCACAGGGCTGTGGTTCCCTTGGTCTTGGATAAGTCTTGACTGAATTCAGTTGCAAATGGCTTAGTCCATGCGACCTTGGTGTATGCATTGAATGCCCCAATCCAAAATTGGAGCCTTGTCCCTCTTTTAGGCAATTCTAGGTTTGGCATGCTACTTCTTATTCTAAGAACTTTGGAGGCTTGGCTCAGTGTTTGTCCCCTTTAGATTTGATCCTCAGATGTGTCCAAAGTTATGACAAGGCTTGGAATTATCTGATTTTTCCAAATCGAGCAAAAATGCAAAATTCTGCCTAGCCTTGGCAGTTTTCAGCAAGGCATATTGCCCTTGTCATATCTCATGGCTCAAGTGGAATTTGGTGATGTTCTTGGCCATTTTGGAAAGCCCTCATAAGATACAACAACTGTTTGATCATATTTGGTTTTGATAACTTTTGGATCCAAGTAAAAAATCCCACTACATTTGGAAAAAAGTGAAGGCAGATTCTGACTTAGTGAAAATTTCACTAAGTGTTGGAAAAAAGTGACATTTTCACTTTTTGTGATTTTGATCATTCCATAACTCAAAATCCATGAGGAATTTGGAGGGGGTCAGTTTTAAGCTTTTGTAGAGGGTAATGAGATCTACAAATCAAGCTTTGGATGGGGAAAAATGGCTTTGTGGTTTAGGAGTTATGATCCTCCAAAGTTGGGACCCTTGCCACTTTGTTCATAACTTAGAAAATTTTCTAAGTTTTTATGGTTACCCCTTTTACAAGTTATCCCACTTTTCTTGATTTTTCTTGATGAATGATGATTCAAATCATACATTAACATCATTTTAGGGTTAAAAAACCATTTTTGTGAAAAATCTCAAAAAGTCAAAGTTGACTTTTGTGCACAGTTGACTTTTTGTCAGATGAATTCCAAACTGTGCGATCCTCTATGAAATCAAGTCCTTGACCTAAATCAAACTTGATGGACATGTTCCATAGGTGTTATAGGTTGTATTTAATCATGTCCCAAGGTTTGGAAGCATGTCCTGGTTAAAAGTCAAAGCTACAGTTGACTTTTCCCGCGAAACCCTAATTGTGGTACTGATGAAATTGAAACTTGTTGCTCAAGCTTCCTGGATCAATCCCTTGTTACAAATGGATCAATGTGGTATGTTGGAGACCCTCAAATCCTCTCTTGAGGTATTGGCTCATGATTTGTCCCAAAAGTCAACTTAGGGGTGAATTAGGTCAAGAAACCATAATTCCTGATTTTTGATGTATGCATCCCCTGAGGTCAAATTGACTTGATGCTTGGGCCCATGAGGTTCCATGGAGTATTTTAGGATATGCTTTGAAGCATTGGCTCATGCCCAGAGGAAAATTTTCATCTGGAGGCTTGGTCGACCAAACCCTAATTTGGTGACACTGGCGATCTTGAGGCTGGATCCACCTGGAAGGGAACAGCCTTGTGCTTAATCCCTGAAGTGGGAGTCCTATTGATCCCTTGTGGATATTTGAGAGGCTAGACAAGTTGAATATCATGTCATTTCTTGATTGATCCTTTGTCTAAGAACTCTGAGAGGGCTTGAAACCCTAATTTTGATTGTAGTGGATGCTCACCCATCTTTGGGGAGACTGCTGAGGTATGATGGTTCCTCCATATTGTGATGATGATTTTCACAATGATGGGAAATCTTAATGGTCAAAATTTGGGGTATGACAGGAGGGTCATACAAGAAAGGTGTGCCCTAAACGTATGAAAAATCATGGTGGAAAGGATAATGGTAATGCAATCATTGTGCAAGACGATTATGAATCATCTGATGTCTTGGTGGTTTCATGCAGAGACTATAGCATGGAATGGATTATAGATTTAGGTTGTACTTAGCACATGACTCTAAACAAGGACGTGTTTGAGTAATTATGTGATCAAGATGGTGGATCAATTCTGCTGGGAAACAATAGAGCCTGCAAGATTACAGAAATTGGATCTGTCAGATTCAAGCTCCATGATAAGTGAATAAGGCTATTGACTGATGTCAGGTATGTACCTGAACTTAAGAGGAATTTGATTTCTCTTGGTGAATTTGACAAGAAAGGATATGTATTTAAAGGAGAGCAAAATATGCTAAAGGTAATGAATGGGTCGAAGGAAGTCTTGATAGGCATCAAGAAGCAAAACCTATATACTTTTGAAGCTGAGGTTGTAAGTGGTTCAACATACGTGGCATTCAGAAAACCTATGTCAAAGACTGAGCTATAACACAAGAGACTTGGTCATGTTAGGGAAAGATGCCTGGTCGAATTGTTGAAACAAAATTTGTTATTGGTGACAAGGTTGAAAAAATAAGAGTTTTGTTAACCTTGTGTATTTGGTAAGTCCTGTATGGTGAAGTTTAACAAAGGTAAACAAAGAGCACATGGATCCTTTGATTATATCCATGTTGATCTTTGGGGGCTTGCAAGAAATCCTTCACACTCAGGTGCAGGATACCTTCTATCTATGGATGATGATTACTCGCAAAAGTTGTGGGTATTCATTTAGAAAGCTAAGAATGAAACTTTTGAAAATTTCAAAAGTTGGAAGACTCTGGTCGAAAACCAAACTAGCAGAAAGATCAAGAGGTTGAGGACCGACAATGGTCTTGAATTTTGCAACGAGGCTTTCGACAGCTATTGTGATGCGTCTTGTATTGCAAGGCACATAACTACTGCAGGTACTCCCCAAAAAATTGGGTTGGCTTAAAGGATTAATCAAACCATTCTCCAAAGAGTTAGATGCATATTGGTTAGTTCTGGGTTGAAGAAAGTGTTTTGAGTTGAAGCTGATGTGACTGCATCATACCTGATAAATAGGTGTCCATCGACTACCTTGAGGATAAAAACACCTGAAGAAGTATGTTCGGGAGATTCACCTAATCTCGACAAACTTAGAGTATTTGGCTGTGTAGCATATGCTTACATTAGGCAAGACAAGGTCGAACCTAGAGCTCTGAGGTGTATGTTCCTTGGATACCCTGAAAGAGTCAAAGCTTATAGGCTATAGTGCCTAGAGTTAGGTCACAAGAGGTGTATCACAAGTCGAGATATAGTTTTCAAAGAAACTGAGATGGCTTTCAAGAAAATTGATGATGTTGGTCGAAGTACAAAGATATCTAGAGAAAAGCTGAATTAGGAAGAGATTCATGTTGAGGTGAAGCATAGTGATGCTGAATTGCATAACTTATATGAAGTCGAAGAACAAGCACAAGTTATTGATGAAGCTGATGAGACTGATAATGACTACCTACTGGAAAGAGATTGACCAAGAAGAGTCATCAAACCACCTCAGAGACTTGGTTATGCAGATCTGATATCTTATACCTTAGTCTCTGGAAGTGAGGTTCTGGATGAAGAATCTAGAGACTATAAAGAAGTTACGAGGGGTCGAGACAAGACTGAATGACTTAAATCCATAGATAATGAGATGAAATCTCTTCATGATAATAACACTTGGGAGCTAATTGAGAAACCTGTTGGGGCCAGGTTAGTTAGCTATAAGTGAAATTTCAAGGTTAGGGAAGGAATCAAATGAGTGATGTCAAAGCGATTTAAGGCAATGTTGGTTGTTTGAGGCTTCACTCATAAAAAATGATTCAATGATGTGTTCTCACCTATTTTAAAGCATAGATCCATTAGAATGTTGTTAGCCATGGTGGAAAAGTTCAGCCTAGAACTTGAAGAGATGGATGTGAAGACCGCCTTCTTGTATGGTGATTTAGATGAAACAATCCTGATGAGGCAACCTGAAGGGTATGCATAAAGAGGAAAGGAAGATTATATGTGCAAGATGAATAAGTTGTTATATGGCCTGAAACAATCTCTTAAAAAATAGAATAGGAGATTCGACAAGTTCATAGCGCGCATAAATTTCACTCGGAGCCAGTTTGACCATTGTGTTTACCTCATATTTTGACTTGGAAATTCACTTCTTATTTGTTGCTTTATGTGGATGATATCCTCATAGAAAACAACATTGTCGAGGATTTTATGAAGGTGAAGGTTGAACTCGATAAGGAGTTCGACATGAATGATCTGACAGCTATCTCCAAGATTCTTGGAATTATAACATTCGAAGAGATAAAAGGCAGTTAAGATTATGTTTATCTCAAGAGGCATACCTAAAAAAAATTCTCAACAAATTTAATATGTCTAAAGACATACCTAAATAAAATTTATGTTTTGCACCCATACAATATAAAAAGTACTTTGCAAATACGTAAATGTCTTTGTCTTGTATATTTTTGTATTAGATAATTCCAATATTTTTCTTGCATAGGGTTAATACACATTTTAGATCCTGCCATATGGGGCGAATTCGAAAAAGGACCCTGTAAAAAAAACACAGGTTTCATCCCTGCCTTTTTAAGATTCTTTCATTTTGGACCTTAAATGAATTTGGTCAACTTAAAGGCTGAGGTGGACATTACAGCTTGGATTTTATTTTATTTCTTGTCATACGTGTAAAAGACATGTGGCAAATGAAGTATTTTTCGTGAATGCCTTTCATTCTTCTTCTTCTTTTCCCAAATTGCGCTTGGATCTAGGGTTCTAGGTCTCCCCAAATATTGAAAGCAGGTCGTATCTTCAGCAATACAAGAAAATGAGTGGAAGTGCAAGTTCATCCTTCACGGCGACTGAGAGAAAACCACCGGTTTGTGGCCACGAGCTTCCCATGAGAATCCATGTTTCAAAGTCAAAATCCAACCCAGAAGATATTGGAAGTGTAAATTTTGGGGGGTATGTAAAAATTTGTTCTCCTCTTTTGTTCATCTCGTCTCTTATGTTTCCATAATTCTGATGCTTGGTTTCATGTCGTGTCTTTTGTTTTCCCAGAATGTTGATGACTGTCATCTATTTCATTGGGATGATGAACTGTACCAAGGAAAGATTGCTGAACCTAGATTCGATGGAGCTTGCCCTGGATTTTTAAACTTGGCAGTTGATATGAAGCGGAACAAGAAAATCAAGAAACTCAAGATGAAGGCTGCAAAAGATCAGAAGACCATTTAGACACTTACTTTTTTCTTGTTGTATCTTGGTTGTTTTTTGCTGTGATGTTGTGTAAAAAGTAGAATGTAATGTTAGGAATGTTTGATTCCATTGTAGAATGTAATGTTACGAATGTATGATTCCATTGTACTGAATGTTTGATTCCATTGTTTTTATGAATGTTAAATGAAATGAGTTTTCAATATGAGTTTTCAATGAGTTTTACTGAATGTTCAAAATGCACCTTAATTGCTAGCTATAATATGCACACTAAAACAATTCAGTAAGTGTTAAAAATGCACTATAATAATAGTACCAAATATCAGTTCTATTTGAACAATACAAGTGCTCCAATATCAGTACCAATTGCACTAAAAAAAGTTCAGTACCAATACAAAAAATAGGTACTATAACAATATCATTTATGTAGCATTGTGATCCAATATCTGTAGTACCAAATGCACTAAAACCAGGTCAGGTCTATAAGCATAGTAAAACCAAGTGAAATCTTACAACAGTTCATTGTCAAATCCTGTAAAACCAGTTGATTGCCAAATGCTACAAGGGAATATGCAGTTTGGGTAGATATGTAGTCTATTAAGTATGCATTCTAAATAGAACACTAAAATTAGTATGCATTCTTAATCCTGTAAAACCAGTTTAGTACCAAATGCATTCTAAGATGCTACCATGTCAATTAAACATCTAGTAAAAACCAGTCCAGTTCCAATACAAATTCGAGGGTAACAGTCAAACATCATTTAGTATTACAAACATTTAGCAGTCAACATTTTGCAATACCAGTCAACAAGTGCATTACAAACATCATAAGCACATTATGTGCAATACAGACAGCACCCTAAGCACTCTAAGTGCAGTATAAACATCCTAAGCACATTATGTGCATTACAAGGATCAAAATAAGATACCCTAAGCACTTTAAGTGCAATACAAACATCCTAAACACATTATGTGCATTACAAGGATCAAAATAAGATACCTTAAGCACTCTAAGTGCAATACAAACATCCTAAGCACATTAACTGGAAGCTTTCTTTTTGGACTTCTTCTGTTTGGTGACCTTTTGTTTCTTTTTGGGAGACTCCTTAGAAGCAGCAGTTGGTTCAGTAGTGTTAGGGGTTGGATTTATAACCTGAGAGGCCTATAGCTCTGCCTTAATTGATGCCATAATTGTTTCTATGGAAGCATTAAGTTCACCATGAAAATAGTCGATTTGGGGCTCATTCAATGTAGGTTCTCCCACTGGTGCATCAGCTTGTTGCTCATCCATTGCAGGTGCATCAGATTGTGCCTCATCCATTGCAGGCTCATTTTGTGGTTGCTCACCATTAACAAGATCATGAACTTGTGCCTCATCCACTGCAGGCTTCTTCTTATTTCCACTTTTTCTAGGTGCTTTTCTCTGATACAAACATGACAAGGTAACCATTAGAAACAGATAAGATATAGAGACAAGCATAAAGACAAGAGACATTTAACAGAAACCTTTCTCTTCAAAGCATCAGGATTTTGTTCTGTGCTTTGACATTTCCTTGAGTTGTGACCAATCTTGTCACACTTGGTGCACCTGTAAGTAACACCTGGCCTTTTCATTCTAGAACCAGATTCATCAACCTCCCTGAACCTAAGCTTCCTAGGTCTACCCGGACCTTTCTTAAATGATGGTGGAAGCATTTCCTCAGCATCAACATTGGGCCACATATTCATGCCATTAGTAGGATTGACATTATATGAATAACATTTTCTATATGTTCCCCTATTGTAGCACTCATCCATGTAATGTTCTGGATCCAACTTATGGTAACTCATAGCAGCAATGGCATGTCTACATGGGATGCCCACAAGTTCCCAAAAACAACATGTACATGTTTTTTTTACTAAGATCAACAATGAATTGATGACCATCAAATGTATGGTTTACCTGCCATATCATCCCAATGCTCCATGTAGGAACCCACTGGCCACTCATCAGGACCTCCTTGTCTAACCTTTTCCTAGGCATAGGCATTATCTTATGTTTCCACTTGTCTAACTTAGTTAAGTTGACTGCTACCCCGTTCATAAGATAATTCCTAATCCATTCACACATAGTGATAATTGGCTTATCTCTAGCTTGCAATATGGTGCTATTGAAAGACTCACTAATGTTATTCATCAGAACATCACACTTTGGATAGAAATTAAATGCATGCTTACACCACAATTTTGTTAGGACACCCATAAGCCATTCCCATGCCTTGCTATCTAACTGCCTCAACTCAGACATCTTCTTCTCCCAAGCTTGATAGTAGGTTACTTTTGTAGCTCCCATCATGAGATCTCTAATTGCACTCCCTCCACTATTTTTTTTTTTAAATTTGCATATAAATGTCTTAAACATATTCTATGTTCAATGGACTCAAACATCTCTTCAAACACATCTACAAGGCCCTGAAATTGTGTAATACAACTTGTTGGTATGATAAGAAAATGGAACTGCTAAAAAAATTAATCATACCTTTTGTTGATCTGATATGAGCACATATCTCCTGTGTTGGCCAATGTCTTCCATAAGTAGTTGTAGAAACCACCTCCAACTTTCCTTAGTCTCTGTTCCCGCAATACTAAAGGCTAAAGGAAAGTATTGATCATTAGGATCCCTAGCCACATCAATTAGCAATTGACCACCATGCTTTGTCTTCAAGTGACACCCATCCACACCAATAAAAGGTCTACAACCATTAATAAACCCTTTCTTGCATCCATCAAAACAGAAGTAGAAACTGCCAAACCTTGGTGGTAATGTGGGTATTGGTCTCTCAACATTTATTTTCACTGTATTCCCATTATTTTGCTTCCTAAGTTCAACTGTATAACTCCACAACATAGAATACTGCTTAGTTGAATTACCATTAATGATTTCCTCAGCTATGTGCTTGGCCCTCCATGCTCTTCCTTTCGTAATACCCACTGAGAACTTGGTCATAAGTTCAGCCATCAGATCTGAAACCTTGACCTTGTCAGATGACTGTCTCTTTTCAACAGCAATCTTGGATACCCACTTAGAGCTGGCTGACTTATTATCTAAAATCCTAGCACAAGTATGGGACCCCACCCAAGTTTTTATTTGAAAAGTGTGTTTGTCACCATACTCCTTGTTGAACTCCATACCTAGTTTGAACTCATAGTCCTTGTTGAGAAAATCCCCTCTAAACTTTTTATACTTGGGCATATTTTCCTTATCACTATCATCTGGATCTGAGCTGCCAAGCTCCTCACTTTCATAAGCACCATCTTCTCTAATAGGATTTGAAGTACTAGCATTCCCACGCATGACCTTAGAGGGCACAACCAACCTGATTTTTTTGGGAGACCTTAGACTTGAAGATTCCTTGTTTGCTTTTAACTTGTACTTGTATTTCCTACCACTGACTTCAACCCTGTTACCTTGTTCAGGTTTATCAACCTCCACAACCACAAAGCCTTCGTTTTCGTCATTGACTCTTTCTTCCTCACTGTCTTCAAATCTGACACCTAGTAATTCATCCTCACTGCTATGCTGACTATCTTCACCAAAATCTACATAGTTTGGAGTTAGAGCCCTCTTTGAATTGTTCACAACATTGTGCTCCACCCATATGTGTCCATCAACATTGTGTCACATACAATGTTTCGCAATCTCCGTGACGTGTTCATCATCAGTTATGTGGAAGAAACCTTCATCAATCCCTTCAATCTTCCTCCACATTCGAACACCACTGCCATCAAAACCACACTCCTTTAGTAAACTCAAAGCTTCAAAGTAGGACCATGTGTCTGCATCCTGGCCACTGACAATGGTTTCAACACCTCCTCTGTAAAAAACAAAGCTCTCACGAACAAACTCTCCATCATGGTGAATGATTAGGTTGAAACTACCATACCTGAAATTGGACTACAACCATGAATAATGGGAGGTGCAGGTAACGGGAAAAAATGGAAATCGCATCTTGGAGAAGACAATAGAACGGATGAACGAAAGTAAACGTACCTCAAAACCCTGAAAATGGTGGACGCACGAGCTGCAGCTTGGAGAAGACGAAGATTATGTGCGGTTACTATTCTAGGTTTCAAGGGGGGAAATGAAATTGCATTTCACAACAATTCTGAACATATATGTGTTGTAAACATTTTGCCACATGTCTTTTCCACGTATGACAAGAAATAAAAAAAAAATTCAAGCTGTAATGTCCATCTCAGCCTTTAAGTTGACCAAATTCATTTAAGGTCCAAAATGAGAGAATCTTAAAAAAGCAGAGATGAAATCTGTGTTTTTTTTACAGGGTCATTTTTCAAATTTTCCCCATATGACAGGATCTAAAATGTGTATTAACCCTCTTGTATATTTTTTATTAGGTAATTCTCCATTTGCTTGCTTCAAATCTTTTTCTTCAATATTTTTCTATTAGGAAAATTCCAAATAAGTAATCTTCATTATTTTGGAGTTATAATTCTAGTGAAGAGAATTTGCAAGACACCCACAAACATGCATGTATTCGTCTTTGTCTTTATGGGTTTTCTTTATTTTTGTCTAAACTATTGTACAATTTTCTGATAAAGGGCATAGTTTTCTCCATCAAAGAAATGAAAAATAACCTTTAAAAAGGCTTGACTTGACTTCCTCAAATCCTTACAAAAATAAATGCAGGCAAATAATATGTGAAGAATCTCAATTCTAAATTTTTATACATAGAGTTAAATATTTAGACATACTATTCACACCAATAAATAAAATATTTTAAATAAGATTTCAATTATAAAATTTCATAATATTATCTTATCTTGCGTTTAAAATTTAATTTAAAATATTTAGACATACTATTCACATCAATATTTTTATTTATTTATTTTATTTTCTAATTATATATTATTGATGTAAAATATTCACCTTATTGTAAAATGTAAATCATTAGTTTTTGTTGGAAATTCTTACTAGTCGTAAGATTAAAAAGTTTATGTTTGTTGAAAATTCTTACTATGTTAGAGTCTGTTTAGTAAGATTAAAAATTAGTTTTTAATTTTTAAATTTTCATCTCATATTAATAATTACTTTGTTTGATAACTGTTTTCTTAGTAGAAGTTGTTAGTTTTTTTACCAACTTATTACTTTTCTCAAAAGCTATGTAAAATAGTATTGAAGTCTGAAACTTTTAACTTATTATTTTTTATTTCATTTTTATTTTTAGTTTTTTAATTAAAATCTATTTTTATTCTTTATAAATTATTATAATTTAAACTAAAATAAATATTTTGAAGGCATGAATAAAAACTTAAAATTTGTATATCTTATTATAATTTTTATCCATTCATTTTCTTCGTAGTCACCAATAACTTTTGATCGCTCCAAAAATTTGAATGATTTTATTTTGTTTTCCTTCTAACGTGTTGTGAGAGGTGATCCATCGTACATTTTTTTTTATTTTTTATTTTTTATTCTTTTTCTCTATTGTGAGAGGCATCTCCTCGTCATAATTTTTTTGTTATTTTCTATTTTGCGAAGGTTTATCTCTAATAAGACATATTTTTTAGTGAGATGATTAACTCTGCGCAAAAAATCGTTATAATCAGTTTTTCTTGTAGTGTGTTTTCACTTCACTTTCTTGTATTATCTCCCTTCGTTGATTCAAATATCGCTTTTTATTGTTGCTTACTCATTCTCAATTATTCATGGTCTATCGACAAAATTTACACGCAAACATTATATATATATATATATATATATATATATATATATATATATATATATATATATATATATATATATATATATGATCCGGAGTATTCGAACGGGTCCACGTAAGCTGGTCGTCAGAGGGCAAGGTGCTCGGATGGATGCTGGTCGTCAGACGGGCGAGGTGTTCGGAATGTTGATGAGGAGAAAAGGGGGTGTACCTGCAAGGCACTCCGACGCTCAAGTAAGAAAGGGTCAGAGAAAATGGGCAAGTACAAAGTGTATTCTTAGGGTGAGAAAATGATACCTGACCCTCTCAAGCGAGAGGGTTTATATAGAGCCCCCAGCGCGTGGCCAACGGTCCTATTTTCGGGGCAAAATAACCGTTTTCCCCCAAAGAATAGGTAACTGCCCAAACTAGCCGTTATGTCGGGCAGGGTGCCAAAAACTAGCCGTTATGTCGGGCATAGGCGTAGTCCCGGGCACCTGTCCTTTGCTGTCCGGGCAGCGAGAAAGCCGTGCGTAACAGGCATAAATGCCGGGGAGGAACGTTGCATTCCTTGCCCGGTTGGAGGGGCAGAAAGGTCACTTTTGCCCCTCCGTGGATTGGGCTTAGACAATTTGGGCCGCTCTGGAGCAGAGGCGGATTGGGCCAATTCTAGCCATTGGTCCAGTCCAGAACAGGAGCCCCCCAAGTCATTGCTCCCGAGTATGGGAGTGATGACTGAAGGAATGCTCGTTGCAACGAGGAGCTCGTGCGGAGTCGTCGCTTGGAGACGAGGATGATTGTCTCGAGGTGCTCGTGGCTCTCCATGTCCGTGATATTCGTGGTCGACACACTCTTGCCCGGTATTCGGGGAGATAAAGCGTCAGACAAAATGGGAAACGTTGGGTTGCCACGTGTGCATCGAGCCCTGCGTAGCAGTTAATAGGTAATGATGGCTAGTAGGCGGTCATTATTGCCTACGGGCGCGTGTGTGCACGTGCCCCTTAGTATAAAAGGGGGGAGATTGTCCCATTTTGCACTTTTTCTTTCTGATTTCTCTTTGCCCCTTCTGCATTCTTGCCCGTCGCCGTCTTCAGAGCATCCGACCACCGTGCCAAGCCTCGAGCAGTCCCTTTTTTCTACTCAAATCAAGTAAGTTTTTTGATTTCCAGCTTATTTTACTTTCTTTTGCTGTTAGTGGTAGATTGCATGCGGGTAGGGTTAGCTTTAGGTGACGAAATAGGTAGGTTTCCGGCGAGTGTTGGTGGTGGACGGTGGTTCTGCCTTTCTGCTACTTCTAGCACCTCGCCGGAGTAGGTAGTGCATTTGGTGAGCGTGGTGGTCCGCGTCGTGGTCGCGAGTCGTGACCACCGTGTCTGATTATCTTCTGATGGACCAGTGAATTTTCCGGTGGAACGTTTCCAGATTTCGGTGGAGCTTTGCGGTTTCCGGTGGAGCCTCAAACGGAATCTGGGCACGAGTGCGGGGAGGCTCTTCGTAGGGATGTGGTATGTCTCGGGCATCTCCTCGCGGGGAGGTTTTTTCGTTTGATGTTAGGGCTTAGGCCGGGGACGTTGTCCTTAGCCTTCTGCGCGCCCTTTCACTTGACTTAGCGGTGGAAGGGTGGATTTAATTTCCTGTCAAATTCACTGTCTTTATCTGCTTTTTTAGGTGATCGTAATGGCGATGGAGCCAGAGAGAGAAGTTATCCCACTCACATCCGAGGAGGAAACTGTCTCCGAGGAGAATAGCAGCGCAACGACTTCGAGTTCTGCGTCTTCGAGCTCGGCGGCATCGAGCTCCTCGAGCGAAGTTGAAGAGGAAGAGGATTTGGATGTCATGGAGGAAGATGTTGAAGGGTTCTGTCCGGAGGAGTGAGAGGTGTCCAAGCCTTCCGAACATATTTCCACGTTCGCCAGATCTGTGGTGGACGCCTTTATAGAGGTGGGCCCACCGGGGGATTGGAGAGTGCATTTTCCCACCGTGGACGAGCGGGTCTGCTCGGAGTTCGGGGACCGCTTCACGATGTACGAGTACGCTTTCAAGGAGTTGGGGCTGAGGTTGTCCTTCACTAACTTCCAGCGGTCGGTATTTGAGCATCTCAAGCTGGCGCCCTCGCAACTCCACCCCAATTCGCTGGCCTTTATACGGGCATTTGAGTTAGTGTGCGAGCATCTCATACTGGGAACCACTCTCCCTCTGTTTTTTGCTGTTTTCCATCTTCAACGGCAGCTGGCGGGGAAGAAGTATGGATGGGTTTCCTTGAAGCAGCCCAATAAGTTATTTAAGCCATTCTCGGAGTCAATCCGAACGTTCAAGGGACGGTACTTCATCGTTGAGCCAGTGTCTGAAGCTGCCCAGGACAGCACGTATGTCTGGGAGATAGAGGTCGATGAGAACGGAGAGGAGCTACTCAACGAGGAGGGGAAGTATATCGGGGAGAGGTTGTACAAGTTCCCGATCCGCTGAACACCTGACCATTTCTCCAAGAAGCCCAGTGCTTACGTCTTCGAGCCGAGCGCGCTACGCGGGCAGGATGCCGTGTCTTATGAGATGCTGGTGAAGTGGGTCAACTCCTTCAGTCTTGCGAGCTGCTGGACGAGCAAGGGTAACCCTATCTTCGAGGAGGATGGTAGCCAGAGGGTTGAGCGCAGGTTTATCAATGTGAAGGCACTGCTGGAGTGCAAGACTCCCGCGGATGCCGAGAAGCTGCTCGGTAGTCATAGTTACTTAGATTTTGTTTGTGTTACCTTTTTTTCCACGTCGCTAACGTGTTCGTTTCATTTGTGCAGGTGAGATACCTCAAGCTCGCGATCGCGTGGTGAGGAATGCCCTGGCGAGGAACAAAGTTGGAGCGGCTCCCCCTAAGACTCGTCCTGTTGGTGCCCGTGCTCCTCCTCTTGTCCAAGCTGCCGTGGGGACCTCCTCTTCTCCTTCTCCTGCTCCACGAGGATCTCCACTGCATTTGACCGGGTGGGCGAAGCGGCCACAGACGTCAGATGCTGTGGACCTGACCCGGGCGCCTAAAAAGGGGAAGTTTGAGCTCCCCCCGTGCATCCATGACAGGAGATTTTTTGAAGGCAACACCCTGATCGTTCCTCGGGAAGAATCTCTTAGCTTGGAGAGCATGGACCGATCGAGCAAGAGGGCGCTGGTAGCCCAGGACGCTTCTGCCCTTGTGAGGATGCTGGAGATGGCGGCCGTTTACGCGGAAGGGGACTCTGCGCGGGAGGCTGAACTCACTGCTGCCCGAGCTTCCGAGGCGGCTCTGAAGGAGGAAGTCAAGAGTGCTCGTGAGGCTCGGAAGAAGGCCAAGCTGAAAGAGGATGTCACCAATCTGACGGTGGAGAAAAAGGTTGCCGAGGAATTAAACAAAGAGTTGCTGGCGGCCAGCGCCCCGGGTGCCGACGAACCGGATGAGATAAGGGTGTTGAAGACTAGGGCTGAGCTGGTTGCCAGCATTGTGCAGGCCGGGGATGATGGTATCGTCGTGGCAATGGAGTCCTTTGACAGCGTCGTGGCCCAGTTGCGGGTGGTGAACCCTGGGCTGGAGATTTCGACCGAGGGTATCCACTATCTTGCGCGTGTAGAAGATGGTCGCATCGTCTTGCCCGCAGGCCTTGTTCTAGATACCCCTGAGGTTCAGCCCGAGGACCAGCCCGAAGAAGAGTAGAGACCTGAGCCGGCGTTAATCGAGCAAGCGGGTGAATGAGGAGTTTTGTTATTTTGACGTTGTTGTATCTTGTCTGGCCTGCGCGCCGTTGAGTTGTCTGTAATCTTATTTGATTTTTGGGGGGGGGGGGGGGGGCGTGGCCCTTTTTTTATGTAATACGCACAATCTTTGGCCCTTGTGGCCTTTTTTATTTAATGCCCGGTTTATGTTATTTATATGATTTTTGTTCATATTGTTGTACTTTACATTAGTTGTGCATGTATGACTGCCCGTCGGAGGGTGTGTCTGTTAACGGAGTTTTCTTTTGAAACATAGCTCGTTGTGTGTGAAATCACCAGTGCGGAGAACTGGTCGAGTAGCCGGGGAAAGTCCTGGCGAGGTTGCGGATCTCAGGTCGCGATTGAGGCCTGAGGTCGCGGCGTGAACGTCCCATCGCGAGCTGGGGTTCTGCCAATCATGGTACTTGGGCGAAGGCGATGCTCGGTTGAGGACCGCCGACGAGCAGAGATCCGGCACATTTACTTGAGCGGGATTCTACTTTGTGCTTATGTGTCGTTTGTACCTGGACGAGCATGATGACCGTTAGGTGGTCCTTTGATGCGAGGAAGCCTATAGTTACTTTAGCTGTAGTATTGCTTAAGTTTTTCAGCGTTCCATGGTCGAGGGATTGCATCCCCGTTGAGGTTTTCGAGGAAGTATGCACCATTACCCGTTTTGGCACGGACTCTGTATGGCCCTTCCCAGTTGGCTGCTAGTTTGCCTTCGCGAGAGTCCTTGTGGTTTCTTCGTAGGACAAGGCTGCCCACATCGAACTCTCGTCGTAAGACTTTGGCATTGTGCCTGATTGCTATTTTTTGCTTAAGAGATGCTTCGCGGAGGGCTGCTCCTGTTTGGATTTCCTCGACAAGGTCGAGCTCCTCTCTTATCGCTTCGTTATTCATTTCCTCGTCTAGAGGTGATTCGGTCCTCCTGGACGGTACGTGAATTTCGATGGGTAAAACAGCCTGCGTGCCATATGCTAAGCGGAAAGGTGTTTCCCCGGTGGTGGACTGAGGAGTGGTGCGGTACGCCCATAAGACGCTGTGGAGCTCCTCGACCCAGGCTTTCTTTGTTTCATCCAGTCTTCGCTTGAGGCCACGCAAAATGACACGATTGGCCGCTTCTGCCTGCCCGTTGGTCTGGGGATGTTCTACAGAAGCGAAATGTTGCTTTGTTCTGAGATGGGCGACAAAGTCTTGGAACTTCTTGTCCGTGAATTGCGTTCCATTGTCCGTGACAATTGCTTGGGGAATCCCAAAATGGGCAAGGATATTCCGCTTGTAAAAGCGCAGAATGTTAAGTGTCGTTATCTTTGCTAAGGCTTCTGCTTCTATCCATTTTGTGAAATAGTCTACGCCCACTATCAGGTATTTGTTTTGGCTGGACCCCGTCAAGAAGGGTCCTAGGATGTCCAGGCCCCACCAGGCGAATGGCCACGGGGAGGTCATGTATTTTAGCTCGTTAGGTGGGGCTAGGTGCATATCCCCGTGTCGTTGGCATTTGTCGCATCTCTTCACATGCTCCTTGGCATCGTGCTGCATGGTTGGCCAATAATACCCTGCCCGGAGGGCCTTGCGGGCAAGGGACCTCCCTCCTAGGTGCTGGGCGTTAATGCCTTCGTGGATTTCTCATAACACGTGGGGGACGACTTCCTCCTCTATGCATTTGAGTAGTGGGATAGAGAAGCCTCTTCGATAGAGTTTGTTTTCGAGGATGACGTACGAGCAAGCTCTTCGTCTGATGGTGCTGGCTTCCTTGGGGTCATCCGGGAGTTCGTCCCTGGTGAGGTAGTTGTACACGGGCGTCATCCAGCAGTCGCTGTCTCCAATCGCGTGCACGTGTAGGGTCGAGGATCCCTTATCGATGCTGGACCGGGGAAGTATTTCTTGGATGAATGACCTGTTTCCGCCTTTTCTCTTAGTGCTTGCTAGTTTAGACAGGACGTTTGCTCGCACGTTATGTTCGCGTGGAACATGTCTTACTTCTACTGCTCTGAACTTCGACATTTTTCCCTTGACTAGGGTTAGGTATTCAGAGAGGCTATCGTTTTTGGTCTGATACTCTCTTGATACTTGGTGGGCTACGAGCTAGGAGTCCGTGCAGATGATGATTTCTTCAGCCCCTAGGTCTTTGGCTAGGCGCAAATCGGCGAGGAAGGCTTCATACTCGGCTTGGTTGTTTGACGTGGGAAAGGACAATGTGAGAGAAGCCTCGACTATGGTCCCTTCGTCGTACTCCAAAATTACTCATGCCCTGCTGCCGGTCGAGCTGGATGCTCCGTCCACGTAGACGGTCCATCTGTTTGCTATGTGGGACGAGGAGTCTGAGAAGGTTACTTCCGCTACGAAATCGGCCAGGGCCTGAGCTTTAAGAGCTTTTCTGCTTTCATACTGGACGTCGAATTCGGACAGTTTCAGTGACCATTTGAGCATTCGCCCGGCCATGTCTGGTCGTCCCAGTAATTGCTTGATGGGCTGATCCGTCCTTACCACGATCGTGTGGGCCAAGAAATAGTGTCTCAGTCGTCTGGAAGCGTTGACGAGGGCCAATGCTACCTTCTCTATCTGCTGATATCGCAACTCCGCGTCCTGCAACGCTTTGCTCGTGAAATATACTGGCTTTTGCCTGCCAGGACTCTCGCGAATGAGAACGGCGCTAACGGCCTCGGCAGTGACGGCGAGGTATAGGAACAAGACTTCCCCGGTGTCTGGCCATGATAATACGGGCGGTTTCGACAGAGCTTGCTTCAAGTGAAGGAGGGATGCTTCGCATTCTTCGGTCCATTCAAACGCTGCTTCTTTTCGTAAGAGCTTGAAGAAAGGAAGGGTGTGTTGGGCGGACTTCGCGACGAAGCGGGATAACGAAGTAAGTACCCCGTTGAGGGACTGGATGTTCTTCTTAGACGTGGGCGTTAGGAACTCAGAGAATGCCCGACACTTGTCGGGGTTAGCTTCTATTCCTCGTTTCGTTAGGTAAAAGCCAAGGAATTTACCTGCCCGTACACCGAACATGGTCTTTTCTGGGTTAAAGCGCATTTGATACTTTCTTGCTTGCTCGAAAATTTTGCGAAGATGGGCGACATGATCTAGTTCCTCGTGGGACTTGACGATCATGTCGTCCATGTATACTTCGAGCATGTCGCCTATTTGTCCTTGGAAGACTTTGTTCATCATTCGTTGGTATGTGGCGCCGACGTTCTTCAGCCCGAAGGGCATTACGTTGTAGTAATAGTTGCCCGATTCGGTCATGAAGGCCGTGTAAGTTTTATCGCTCGCGGCCATTGGGATTTGGTTGTAGCCCGAGTAGGCGTCGAGGAACGATAAAAGCTTAAAACCTGTTGAGTTATCTACGAGCTTATCTATGTTGGGGAGGGGGTAGGCGTCCTTCGGACAGGCCTTATTAACATCGGTATAATCAACACACATCCTCCATTTGCCATTATTTTTTCTTACAAGTACAACATTTGAGAGCCATGTAGTGTATTTGGCCTCAGAAATAAACCTAGCTTTTAGAAGGTCTTTGACAGCTTTCTCCGCGGCTTCCATCTTCTCCGGGGACTGTTTCCTTCTGCGTTGGGCAACGACTTTGATGGCCGGATCAATTGTAAGCTGGTGGCAAGCGACGGAGGGGTCCAATCCTGGCATTTCAGCAGCGTTCCATGCGAACAAGTCTGCATTCTCCTGGAGGCACGCTTTTAGTTGTCTCCTGGCCAGGTCGGGGAGGTCTGCTCCGATCTTTACTCCCCGTTGGGGGTCTTCTCCGAACGGAACGATCTCGAAGTTGCCATCTGGGACAGGGCGTAGGAGATGGCCGCCGTTGTCGGACTGTCTGCCCGAAGTTGTTGGGTCCTTGGCGTGATCTTCCTCGCTGAAACGGTTGTCCAAGTCGATAGATTCGACCTGGGGGAGCGGTTTTGGCTGCTCGGAGCTGCTGGGCAGAGTGGGACGACCAGAAGTCCTCGGTCTTGCTGAGATGATGCTTAGTCCTTTTGATGCTGCTTCAAAGCACCGACGGGCAGCTTCGATATCACCGTGGAGGGTGGTGACCATCCCTTCAGAAGTGTAGTACTTCATCTTGAGATGTACGGTGGAAGGCACTGCAGTCAACTCTGCCAGGGTTGGTCTTCCAAAAATGCACTGGTATAGTGACGGGCATTCAATTACCAAAAACCGTGCTTTAATTGTTCGGGTTGTCTTTCCTGAACCGAAGGTTACGATGAGCTCTACGTAACCCCGGAGCCTTGTCACTGCTCCGTTGAATCCCTGCAGGTCGGATCCAACGTATGGAGTGAGGTGAGAGTCGTCCAGCTGCAGCGTTTCGAACAGGTGGTTGTACATTATGTCAACTGAGCTGCCTTGGTCCACGAGTATTCTGCGAACGTCGAAGTTCGCCATCCTTGCCCGGATAAGCAGCGGGATGCTTGAGTTCGATGCCCATCCGAGGAGCTCCTCCTTGTAGAAGGAAATAGGAGCGGATCCTTTGTGAGTGGTGTCCAGGGTGGTGACTTCATTGGAGCTTTTGCTGATCAGTTGATCAAATCTCCTCTTGACTGAACCGACCGTGATTTTGTTGAATCCACCACCAGAAATGACCATGGCCGACGGGAAGGCCTCCCACGGGCTGCGAGCAGCGAGGTACGTGGAGACGGGCAGACCCTCAGGGATGTGGAAGTCCTCTGGCCGAGTTATGGACATAGCGACCTGTACGTTGGTGTCATCGGAGGGCGGAGTCTCTTCTGCAACCTTTTTGCCTTCCTGGGTTTCTTGCCGGGGAACGTCTTTCTTTTTCGTGAACTGCTTCAGGTGGCCGTCGCGAATAAGGATCTCTATTGCATCTCTGAGGTGGATGCATTCTTCCGTCGTATGATCGTGGCTCTTGTGGAAGCGGCAATACTTGGATTTGTCTACACCCGGCCTGGCCGGCAGCTGTTTGGGAAAACGGACTCCCGCCTGCTTGAATTCTGAGTTGGCGCATTCAGACAAGATTTTCTCCCTCGAGGTAGTGAGGGGGGTATAGTCATGGAACCGCCCAGAAGGTCCCTTCTGTTCGCGTGCATCGCGAGGCCGATCGTCGCGTCTTTTATCTCCTCGACGGGATGTCGAGGGTTCTTCAGCTCTGGATGACCGGACACCTTCTTGGTTTCGAGAGGCCCGGACAGAGTGGGCAGCGACCTTTTCCTCGTATTGTATATGCGACTGGGCTTGGAGGAGAAGGGCGTTAAGGTTCCTCGACGGATCGAGGTCGATGGCTTTCGCGAAGTCTGAGCCAGGACGTAATCCCTGCTCGAGCAGGAATTTCTTCATCTCGTCGGTCGTTGGCACTTGGACGGCCTCCTTGTTGAACCGTTCAATGTAGGCCCGAAGAGGCTCATCTCTTCCCTGTACGACAGCTCCGAGGGACGCCTCGGTCTTTGGATGGCGTCGCGATGCAGTAAAGTGACGGGAGAAAATCCTCCCCAGCTGCTTCCAGGATGTAATGGATTCTTCTGGTAGCTGCTTGTACCATGTCATTGCTCCCTTCCGGAGCGTGGTCGGGAACAGGCGGCATTTGATGGCTCCTCGTACCCCTCTGTAGTCCAAAAGAGCATCTATGTTTTCTATGTGCTCGTCTGGGTCAGTGGTTCCATCGTAAGTCCCTAGAGACGGAGGCTTCTCTAGTCCTTTAGGAAGACAGGTGGCTAGGATCCTGCGGGACAACGGGCCGCGAGGCTCGTCGTCGCTGTCTGAACTTGGAGTTGATGGTGACCGTTGTCTGCGTTCGCGGCGGCGGTCTCGGCGAGGTGACGGGGAACGTAGACGGTCACGAGGTCTGACTGGTGGAGAATGCCTATCCCGCCTCGTTCTCTTGTGTCTTGGTGATCGATCTCGCGGGGAGATCTGGTCGCGCTTGCGAACGCGTTGTGACTCAGGCTCATGCTTCGTCATACGGTCTTCCCCGCGCCTAGGGGGCGGGCTTCTTGATTTCTGGTGTTTACTCTTCGGAGGAGAGGATCTTGGAAGAGATGCTTCCTCGAGAGCTCCTATTCTCTCTCCTTGCTGTAAGATAAGGAGGTTTGTGCGGTTGACAACCTCCAGAAGAGCTGCAACGGCCAGGTCGGCGCTGGGGGGGCCAGGAACTGGTCGTTCACCCGACGGTAGTTGTTTGCCTCCTTGCTCGGTGGGAGGAGGAGTTGGAGACGCAGTAGCTCGTCTCGAAGGAAACGGGGATCAGAAAGTAACAAAGAACTGCCGTCAACGTCCATCTTGTTGACGGGAACGAGAACTGTGAGTTCTGAGCGGCCATATGTGGGCGGATCAAAGAGAGAATGTTTTGATCTTTTAGTTTCCGAGGAAGAAAGAATGAAGGGGAGAACAAGGAGTTTCCCACAGACGGCGCCACTGATCCGGAGTATTCGAACGGGTCCACGTAAGCTGGTCGTCAGAGGGCAAGGTGCTCGGATGGATGCTGGTCGTCAGACGGGCGAGGTGTTCGGAATGTTGATGAGGAGAAAAGGGGGTGTACCTGCAAGGCACTCCGACGCTCAAGTAAGAAAGGGTCAGAGAAAAGGGGCAAGTACAAAGTGTATTCTTAGGGTGAGAAAATGATACCTGACCCTCTCAAGCGAGAGGGTTTATATAGAGCCCCCAGCGCGTGGCCAACGGTCCTATTTTCGGGGCGAAATAACCGTTTTCCCCAAAGAATAGGTAACTGCCCAAACTAGCCGTTATGTCGGGCAGGGTGCCAAAAACTAGTCGTTATGTCGGGCATAGGCGTAGTCTCGGGCACCTGTCCTTTGCTGTCCGGGCAGCGACGAAGCCGTGCGTAACGGGCGTAAATGTCGGGGAGGAACGCTGCATTCCTTGCCCGGTTGGAGGGGCAGAAATGTCACTTTTGCCCCTCTGTGGATTGGGCTTAGGCAATTTGGGCCGCTCTGAAGCATAGGCGGATTGGGTCAATTCTAGCCATTGGTCCAGTCCAGAACTATATATATATATATATATATATATATATATATATATATATATATATATATATATATATATTGTTATCTTTAATATTAAATAAAATTAATTTAAGAATGATTTTTTTGTTATTTTATATTTATTAATTATCGAAATTGTCCTTTTAGTAAACATTTCAATTAATTTATTAATTATCAATCAATAATTATAAATTATCATTCATTAATCATCAGTTATAAAATATCACCTATTAATCATCAACTATATACTATGATTCGTTTATTCAGTAAATGAATCATTAAAATTAAAATAAAAAAGAAAACTTAGAGTCTTTCATTTCAATTTTATTTCTCTATCCACATGAACCTATTAAAACCTATTCAAATCAAATTGTAGTCTAACCGATATAAAAACAACATAAATTCAATTCAAATACTTGTTTTTTAGAAGAACAAACATATCCACATCATTCATTTCCCCTAGACAACCATTATTTAAGAACAACCTTCCGTGCCGAATTCCCCGCTCCATAATTATTCTATACAGATAACACTATTTTGCATTTTATCTCAACAATCATTTTCAAAGACAAAGTGAAACTTTCGTAAAGCATATTCACCCAAATAAATCAATGGGTACAAACACATGTATGAAAAATGTAGACTTTTTTTAATATAAAACGCTAAATTAATATGGATAGAACCAATTTAATCTGGATAAGGTAATGACATTGATGCATTATCACGCTTGAATGAGACACTTCCAAACTCTAATAATATCAATACATAAGCTTTGGAAAATAAGGGTTCTTTCAAACAGTGTTCTTTTAAAGTTTGTGATTACAACTGTTTCAATGTCTATAAAGTCTATGATCTATCTGTATACAAGCCCTTGATTGACCCTATAATGTAGTGGTAGGAATAAAAAGGAAGAAGTGTTTTTTTATGCTTGGTTGATACTAAGAATTTTTTACCTAAATACCCCAATATTTTCAAAAAAAAATTTCAAATATCTCACGTTTTAAAAAAAAATTCAAACTGCTCTAGTTAGGGCAAGGGTTTGTACTAGGGGTGTTCATGATTCATGAACTGCATTGAACTGAACAACATTTATGGTTTGGTTCAGTTTATAATAACTATTTCAATAAAAATTCAGTTAACTGCTAAAATGGTTTCAATTCAGTTTAAAACTAGGTTAAAACTAGTTTATATTTATAAACTAGTTTATAATCAGTTTGTAATTTTAAACCAATTATATATTTTGAACTCTTTTAAAACCAAATTTTAAACCAATTTTATATTTTTGAAAATACTCGACTTTTTCTTATTTTAAAAAAAAATCGATTTTTTCATAATTTCGAAAAAAACTTGATTTTTTCGTATTTCCGAAAAAACTCGACTTTTGCATATTTCCGAAAATACTCGATTTTTTCATATTTTCAAAAAAAAAATCAATTTTTTCATATTTTTGAAAAAAACTCGATTTTTTTGTATTTTCAAAAAAAACTCGACTTTTTTCATATTTCTGGAAAAAAAAACTCGACTTTTTTATATTATCAAAAAAATTCATTTTTTTCATGTTTAAAAAAAAACTCAATTTTTCCGCATTTGCAAAAAGTATTTCTCCCGCATAATTATTAATATGACACAAAAGAATGCAAATCGTTTACACCGTTAAGTACTTTTCCTATTTTCTCATGACTTAATGTATGTAAGTCCAAATAAATACTAAATTTGAGTTTGTACATAGAAAAGTATTTCACGTAATTGCTAGTAGGTGAGGTATTGAATTGGAAAACTCATTCATTGATTTGCCTGGCCAGAGACAGAGTCACATCATGATTGTTAATTGTAGCAAACTCAATTTATAATTTTTTTTAGGGGTGGCAAAACGGGTCCGGCCCGCGGGAAAAGTCCGTTTTACCTGTCATTTTTTACGGGGCGGGCCTAAATTTTGAACCCGCATATTTAAGTATGCCCGCCCCGCCCCGTCCCGCCCCGTTTTTTCGCGGGCTTTTGCGGGGCGGGCCTAAACGGGGCGGGTATGCCCGGGGGTAAAAACAACTCATTCTATCTTATATTATTATTATTATTATTATTATTATTATTATTATTATTATTATTATTATTATATCTTATATTATTATTATAGCTTGAACAGTATGAAGTATGGACCATAAATGTTGTGCGCTACAATTCACATGTACTAGGAAATTATTAGTTTCATTTCATTATTATTCTACTCATTTGCTACCATAAATTATCTATTCACTTTCATTAATTATTTATTTATTCGCTACAGTGACCGTAAGGGAAATTATTTTGTTACGCTACAATACTTCTCATTTCTAATAATTGCTTCCTGTTTAGCACCTTAGCAAATTCATACTGACTATTCCCTCGGCTCCACTAGAAAAATGCTTTGGTTTGAAAATTATAATTAAATTCTTGTAGGCTTCCACTAAAACTTATTCTAACATACATAATTAATAATTGAATAATTAATTAATATAGTTTCAATAATTAAATTCAATTATCCATAAAATAATTTTAATAAAATAAAAATAATTAAATTAAGATTATTGATATTATTATTAATTAAATTTAAATATACATTACATCTACATCTATTTTCTTTTTATTTATTTTCATCATTATACTATTATTATTAATATAAATTATTTTAATTAATATATTATTATTAAAAAAAATTAAAGAGAATGGCGGGCATGCCCGCGGGCCCGTCATTAAATGGGGCGGGCCTAGAAAATGAGCCCGCATCTCCACCTTTGACCGCCCCGCCCCGCCCCGTTTTTTTGCGGGCCTAAACGGGGCGGGCATGCCCGTTTGCCACCCCTAATTTTTTCCCAGATATAATTTGTGATCAGGGGAGGAGCACGCTTAATATGTCATTGTCTTTTTTACAACTACATATTCATAACTAATATGAAAAAATCGAATTTTTTCGAAAATACAAAAAATCGAGTTTTGTCAGAAATATGAAAAAATCGATTTTTTTTTTTGGAAATATGAAAAAGTCAAGTTTTTTTGGAAATTTGAAAAAATCGAATTTTTTTTCGAAAGGCTTAAATGCACTTTTGGTCCCCCTGTTTTGGTTTTTTCACAGTTTTAGTCCCTCTATTACAAAACCTGCAATTTTGGTCCCTAAATTTTGATGGTCTTTGCAATTTTGTGGTCCTCCACCAATTTTGATCCAAAACCATACATGAACAGTGCATGACCGTACATGAACAGTGCATGCCCGTACATGAACAGTGCATGTCAATACATGAACAGTGCATGAACAGTTGGATCAAAATTGGAGGGGACCACAAAATTGCAAAGACCATCAAAATTTAGGGACCAAAATCGCAGGTTTTGTAATAGGGGGACTAAAACTGTGAAAAAACCAAAACAGAGGGACAAAAAGTGCATTTAAGGCTTTTCGAAAATATGAAAAAAATTGAGTTTTTTCGAAAGTACGAAAAAAAATTGAATTTTTTCGAAAATACGAAAATATCGAGTTTTTTCGAGAAAAAAAAAATTATTTTCAGAATTTTTTTTACTCTCAATTAATTTTTTATTTTTTGTATTAAAAACTAATTAATTTATATAATAAAACCAGTTTATAAAAGAAAATTGGTTCTGAACCAGTTTTAAACTGAATTTGAATTGTTTTAATTAAATGGTTCAATTTATTAAACATTTAAGTGGTTCAGTTTTTTTACAGTGCAATCCAATTCAATTCAAATATACAATTCAGTTAACTATATTTTTGAACACCCCTACTTTATACATTGTCGCCAAATGAAATGGCGACACCCCTTTAAGGCTACAACCCTGTCGTCAATTGTATTGGCGACTCCTTTGCTTATCAAGTTGTCAGTGCAATTGGCGACTCTGTACAAAGGTAAAAGGGAGTCGTCAATACAATTGACGACAGAATTATAGCCTTAAAGGGGTGTCGCCATTTCATTTGGCGACAATGTACAAAGCTTTGCCCTAACTGGAGCAGTTTGAGAAATTTTTTGAAACGTGGAATATTTTGGAAATTTTTTTGAAAATGTGAAATATTTGGATAACTTTACCTGATACTAACTCTACATTATTGGTTTGGTGATATTAGGATATATATGTGCTATATTTTTTTAAATTTAGTGAAGACTAAAATAACACCATATGCATTCAAGAAAATAACAAAATAGTTATAAAAATTCATTATATGAAATGGACAATCTTTAAATATACGTCAATTTTTTTAAAGAATTAGTCTTTCGCACATCCAAGATAAGGTCATGATTCGAGTTCATCCATATTCTCAACTTATTATTATTTAAAAGGTAAATGTTGTTTTTTCTAATTAAAAAAAGTAAATGTTTTTAAAATAAAAAAGGTGGGAAAGGTTGATATGACCTTTAAATCACGCCGTGGCCAAATTTGGCTGATGAAGACGATGATAAACCTTATTAGACAACGACATTGTTTTAATGAGTATTTAATTAAATAAGTTCCACAAAATATTATTAATTAGATTTAAATAGTTTATTGATTTCCGTAAGTTAGCGAATTTTTGAGTTTGGTCTTTGTAATTTTTTTTTGTCTTAGTTTCTATATCTCACTTTTTGCGTGTGGTTTAGTCCTTAAAGTCAAAATCCGCAGGTTTTCTGCTGATTTTCTTTCAGATTTTTTTGCGAATTTTGCCTTTAGGGACTAAAACACACGCAATAAGTGAGATATAAGGACTCAGACAAAAAAATTACAGGAACTAAACTCAAAAACTCGTTAACTTACGAGAACCAAAAGTGTATTTAAGCCTATTAATTAAATATGTATATATTATATTCAAAATATGTATTTATAAGGTCAACGAAGTAACCTGGGTAAGCCTGTGTAGCTTAGATCCAGGGTTTTGGAGAATTTAGGTCGATTTTTTTTGTTAGGATCACTATATAAGTTGATCGCTAAAGTGTTGGTCAATGGACTTGGGATAGTGATGGATAATCTCCTTTTTCTAAATCAATCAACTTTTCTTAAAGGGAGAATTAATGTTGGTAAATAGAGTGGTGTGTAGTAATGAGGTGATAAATTTGGCCAAGAGATATAAGAAAACCTGTCTGATTTTAAAGGTGAATTTTGAGCAAGCGTATGATTCAGTTAGTAGGAGCTTTCTAGATTATATGCTTATCATATTTGATTTTAATGGACAATGGAATGCTTAGATGAGAGTTTGTGCGTTCATTGCTAACGTTACGGTGTTAGTTAATAGGTGTCAAACTCAAGAGATTAGCATCCAAACGGACTTGAAGTAAGGGGATTCACTAGCTCAATTCCTTTTTCTACTAATGGTTGAGGGGATAAGTGGATTAGTTGATAGGGTTGAAAAGATTAGTCTTTACTCTAGGTTTAGGGCATGATCGTCTAATTTGGCGATAAATCATCTTCATACACAAATGATACAATTCTTGTGACAGATCCTACTCTTGAAATCTGTAGATTATTAACGTGCTTTTAAGAGGGTTTAAATTGCCTTCGGAGCTTTGGGTTAATTTCTTTAAGATCCGTATTATATGGGTTAACATGGACCCCATCTTTTTAACTATGTAGGTGATTTTCTTAATTTGAGATTGAAATCCTCCCTTTTAAGTACCTTGGGTTACTGGCAGGGGCTAATCCTATGCTGAAATCTACTTGGAACCCTTTAGTCAATATGCTGACCAGAAGACTCCATTCTTGGAAGCACAAATATGTTAGTTTGAGAGGTAGAATGGTTCTTCTTAATTATGTATTTAATGATACTTCCATCTTCTTTTTGGTGATCGGTAAATTAGCAAGTGTACAAATCTGACAAAGTAGTAATATCGTGAAATTCTAGAATATCGATCTCGAGAACTGCGTTATATTTTAGAGTTCGGTTTTGATTTTAGTTAAATAATAAGGTAATTTGGGATTTTGAGTTTGTTTTGTTGCAAAAAGGTAAAATTAAATCAAGTTTAATAAAGTAGAAAATAATATGAGAAAATATGATAGAAATGAGAGTTTGAACCTGAGTTTGTTTGATATCCTAAGTTGACCTTGTAACAACTTATTTTATCTTTACAAATTACTGGTTCTTAAGGGTGTTTATTCCTAGGTCCTAAGTGAATAAACTTTGACTATTCAAATCAATTTTTATGTCCTTAGCCAATTGTATATGAATTCAAGTATATAATTATGAAGAACATGTCAGTTTTTATACGGTATCCCTAGTCGTAGGTGATATCTAATATAAAATATTTCAATCAAGCGTTACTGTTAAACATCCTTCCTAACATGTAACCGTAAATCATTCTCAGTTTGTCAGAGAGAGCAAACATGAAGCGTAGAAAGAAAAAGTAATGTAGAAAATAAAATGGCAATCATTACAAAGATCAATTCAGAAAATCAAACTCTATCAAGAACATTGACTCATCCCTAGCAATAAGGAAATTAGCTATTCATAATAATAATAATAATAAAAAGACATAATAAAAGTGATAAACATTACACAATGATCATAAAGAAGGAAGCTTCAATGTAGGAATTTGTTGAATTTAGTGTTTCCCATTGTTTCTATTGTGTTTGTCTGCTCCAAGATGATATTTTTCTATCCCAATGCAAGATAGATCCAGAAAATTGGGTTTTCTCCATTTAAATACGTATTTTGGGCTTTTAGGGCATATCTGGATGTCCATACGCATATGGATACGCATGTCATGCTACCATACGCGTATGGCCAAAAACATTGAGTTTTGGCACTCTTGGACACATATGGTACACATATTTCCGAAAAGGAAAACGCCGACTTAGCCTTTGGTGTCTTCATAAGAGTTGTAACCCTTGATTTTATCTTTCATTTGACACTAGTTTTAGACGAATGTGACTTATCTAGAGGGGGTGAATAGATCCCAAGTAAAAAAATCTGCTTTACAAAAACTATTTAAAAAAATAATGGCTAGCGGGTGACTCAGATCGATTCGTCTAACCGAACCACTGTCGAAAAGCTCAGATATGCGTATATGAAAAATCATTGATGATAATATTAAACAAATCAATCAATATGCTTTAATCACAATCCCTTGAAAGCTACTAAACAAGCAATGTTATTATCGAACACCTTGTGTGCAATTGATTTTGTTTTAGAAATTTGTATAGTTTTGTTGATTTTAAAATCCAACCACAATCTAAAGGATTGTGATCAACTCAACAAATTTTTTTTCAAATGGTTTTCAAAAGAATTAACCAAATGTATTGATCGCACAAATGATGAACTCAATAATTTACAAATGAAATGTAAAAGAGATAGAGAGAAAGAGAGTACATAAGGATTTATTTAGGAAGTTTCCTAATCGGCCTCACTATGAGTACGTCTGCCCTCAATTCTAGCTCAAATTGACATAGTGAAATTTTCCTTAATTTACAAATGTAGTTTACAAGAGAAATGTAGCAATGCAACCCTAAAAACCCTATGTTTGATGTTGATCCCAACACTTTCTCTTCCCTTGATCTGAGTTTTATCAAGTCACCCAACAATGCCAATTTAATTCACCATCTCACGCTACTCCTTTGCAAGAATCCTCGTTTTTCAAAGCCTTCACTCGATCGAATCCAAATTGTAAATTGTTGTAACCCAAGATTTACCAATTTGATTCACCGTCTCACACTACTCATTTGCAAGAACCATTCGTTCTTCAAAGCCTTCACTCGATCGAATCAAAATTGCGTAATCTTGTCCAAAACCTTCAAATAACTAATTGGCCTTGAAGGAAAAACCCCATCTTGGTTTTCTTATTTGAAACCCCCAAAGATCTCAACCCAATTTACAATTCAACAACCTAAATTGGACGTTATCAACTTGATTCTAGAGGCACCCAAACAATGAATGATTATGTGTACTTTGTTTATGTGTATGAATAAAATAAAGGTTGAAGATGAAGAAGACTCTTTGTACGTTCTAGGTTTCGTTTATGATTTTCACAAAATCATTGAAAAGAAATGATGCATGTATGAAGAATATATATATATATATATATATATATATTTGTGTGTGTGTGTGTGTGTGTGTGTGTGTGTGTGTGTGTATGTGTGTGTGTGTGTGCGTGCGCGCGCGCGCAAGTTGGAGGCAAAACATAATGCAAGAGATTTGAAAAAAATCATGAATTTTTGGATAAATATGTTGCATAAGTCGACCTATGTAAGTCATGTGGCGACCTATATAGGCCATGAGGCGACCTGTATAGGTCATGTGTCAACCTATGCAGTCAGCACATCAAATAGAGGCTACAAGCTTTAAAAATGGTATACATGAGTCGACCTAAAAATCGTAAGTGTCGACCTGTAGAGAAAATTTTCTTTTATGTGTCGACCCATAAAGGCAACACATCAAACAGAAGCTGTAGGCTTTTAAAATGGACCACATGTGTCGACCTATGGCATGTATGCATCGACCCATAAAGCTGTTTTTCACAACAAAAAAACTTGTTTTTAATGCATGACACCTTTTCTAAATCATTTCCAAATGCATGAACCTTATCTAAATGATTTCCAAAAAGTTTTTATGCTTTCTAATGCTAAGATGAACATTAAGAATCAAAGGATATCGTCCAATATACATAAATGCTAAAGTATCCTAGTTTTGACATCATACAAAATACATCTAACGGAAAGTTGTACTCACATACTTCCCCTTTTTTATGATGGAAAAACTTGAGACAATGTGTTTCGTGTCTTCATGAATGCCCCCTCTAACAATATGCATCCCAACTTCATCTTGCAGATGCTTCTTCCCCTTTGATAACATCAAAAAGAGACCAAGCAAACCATGAAAAGTATCTTTTATCACACATATGATAATATAACACATATAGGCATTTTCAAATATAAGATCGTCAATAAAACAACACTCACATAGAATGATGTAAATATTGAAAATGCCTAAACATAAATAAAAGCACTTAAACCAACAATATAACATGGTTGCCACAAAATATGCCAAATATCATAAACAAAAAACATGAAAGATGAAATATACAATGTAATCACAAATTCTTGAGTTACTTCAAAAGCGACTCCTTTATCTGACATATACTTTTGGTGCTCCCAAATGCTACACACGCATGTGCTCTAGCAAGGCGACTTTATAGATTTATCACAACTCAAACCAAAAATAGAAATGCCATCATACTAATGACGTACAACAAGAATTTTGTTGACATTATAACATGTTCAAACATATTTTTTTGTAGGAATAGATAAACAACACCATTGCATGTATCATGTAAGAGCTAATAATAAAGAACGTGCTCATACACAAGCACTAGATTTCAAGTATAGAAATTGAATAGCACAAAGTCACTATAAGCAGATAAATTGAAAGATATCAATTAAGATTTTTGGAAGTGAACATTAATGATATATTTCGTACATCAAGTATATCAAGCTTTTGGAACATAGATAACATGCAAAAGTAAAAAAGCTTACTTTCAAAGGGAGAAAATGAACCAATATTATCTTGCTTAGGAATTGATTAGGGATGCACTTGTATATAATTACTTCCAAGGAAGGTTAGGGCAAAATATTATAAAGTACATGCAACAATTCATATTTAGGAATATTTTGAGATATCAAGTATCCACAATTCCTTTCGAATGTTGAAAAACGGTTCAATTGCAAGAGGTTTTGTAAAAATATCCGCAAGTTGATTTTTGCTATCAACTTGCTCAAATACGACATCCCCTTTTTCAACATGATCACGTTGGAAGTGGTGACGTATCTCAATATGTTTAGTGCAAAAATATAGCACCAGATTTTTTGTTAGATTAATAGCACTAGTGTTGTCGCATATAATAGGAATATGTTGTAGTTTAATGTCAAAAACAAGTAATTGTTGTTGGAGCCACAAAATTTGAGCACAACAACAACAACTACATGTGGCAAGTCCCAGTATTACTTTTCATATCCTATTTTCAACCGACAAAATCAGAATCAATATAACCAACCAAATTACAAACGCTTCCCTTGGAATACCAAAGCTTGTACTTATATGTACCATGAAGGTATCTAAGGATGCGCTTTACCGCTTTTAAATGTGATTCCTTAGGAGCCGATGAATAACGAGCGCACATACACACACTAAGCATAATGTCCGGCCTAGATGCAGTAAGATATAGAAGAGAACTAATCATACATCTATACTTCTTCACTTCAACATCCTTACTATTCTCATCTTTTTCCAAGTATCCATTTGTAGCCACTGGAGTGTTAATCGATTTTGCATCTTCCATACCAAATTTCTTTAGCAATTCATTGCAATATTTCGTTTGACACACAAATGTCCCTTCGTTGAGTTTCTTGGTTTGAAGACCGAGAAAGTAGTTCAACTCCCCCATGAGACTCATCTCAAACTCACACTACTTAAGCTTAGAAAACTCCTTGACTAATTGCATGTTAGTGGAACCAAAAATGATACCATCAATATAAACTTGAACTAAAAATATGTCTTTTCCTTGACGCTTAATGAAAAATATAGTATCTACCTTCCCTCTAGAGTATCCATGATCGATTAAGAACTTACTTAGTCTCTCATACCAAGCCCTATGGGCTTGTTTGAGTCCATATAAAGCTCTTTTTAGTTTATAAACATGATTGGGATACTCGTGATTTTCAAAGCCGAGAGGTTGTGAAACATACACTTTCTCATTAATATATCCATTAAGGAAATCACTATTTATGTCCATTTGATATAACTTGAAATCAATAGAGCAAGCATAAGCTAGTAAAAGGCGTATAGCCTCGAGGCGAGCAACAGAAGTATAAGTTTCCTCATATTAATGCCCTCATATTTTTTATAACCGTCAGCCACTAGTCTGACTTTGTTCCTAGTTATCACTCCATTTTCGTCAAGTTTATTCCTAAACACCCACCTAGTGCCAATGACTTGGTGATCTCGTGGATGAGGGACAAGGTCACATACATCATTCCTTTTAAACTGGTTTTATTCATCTTGCATGGCCATAAGCCAATGCTCATCAAGTAGGGCATCTTTTGCGTTTTTATATTCAACTTGCAAAAAGAATGCAAAGTGATAACAAAAGTTACTTATCTTGGAGTGTGTTGTCATGCCTTTGATGATGTCTCCAAGTATGTTGTCGATTGGATGATCCTTGGAGGTTCTTCAAGCCAAAGGAAGTTTGTCCACTGCATTTGGATGTTCAGCCTTCTCCTTTTCACAATCATTATCTTCTTCTTTCTCAAGTTCCACAACTTTAGGCTAATGAATTCCTTCTTCAGGTTCTTTAAGAATGTCTTGTGAAGATTCACCTACATCATGAAAAGAAATACCTTTCCCGACATTTTTCGGATAAGATTCATCAAAAGTGACGTGTACCGACTCTTCAACAATAAGTAATCTTTTGTTATAAACCCTATAAGCTTTGCTCGATTGAGAGTATCCAAGGAAGATGCCTTCATCGGCTTTCGCATCAAACTTTCCAAGATTATCCTTTCCATTGTTTAATACAAAGCATTTGCATATGAAAACATGAAGATGCGATAAATATGGTTTTCTACCCTTTAGTAATTCATAAAGAGTTTATTCTAAGATAGGACATATTAGTATCCTATTTAAGACATAACATGTTGTGCTAATGGCATCGGCCCAGAAATACCTAGGTAGATTACCCTCATTGAGCATAATTCTAGCCAACTTCTCTAAAACACGATTTTTGCGATCCATAACACCGTTTTGTTGTAGAGTTCTTGAAGCATAAAATTATGCTCAATTCCATGTTTATCACAATAATTCTCAAAGAGGTGGTTTTCGAATTCACCTCCATGATCGCTTCGGATAACAACAATTTTTAAATTCATCTTGTTTTGGGATAACCTTGCAAATTGAGTGGAAGCTGAAAAGGTCTCATCTTTACTATGCAAAAACATGACCCAACAAAATATCAAGTAATGGTCTATTATCACAAAACCATATTAGTTACCACATATGATTTTGGTCCTTGAGGGACCAAAGAGGTCCATATGAATAAGTTCAAGAGGTCTCAAAGTTGAAACAATGTTTTTCGGTTTAAATGAGACTCTTGTTGGCTTACCCATTTGGCATGCAGCGCATAGATGGTCTTTTGAAAACTTTATTTTTGGTAGACCAGATACTAAATCTTTTGAAGTCACTTTGTTTAGTAAATCAAAGTTGACATGAGCTAGACGCCAATTCCATAACTAAGAGTTTTCACTCATAGTCACAAGACACTTAGTTCCGGTCATGGATACATCATCTAGATTAAGCATATAGGTGTTGTTAACCCTCAAGCCATTAAACACACAATCTTTCTTTTCACCGTGTTCGAATATGCAACATTTTTTTTGTAAAAGTTACTTTAAATCCATTGTCACATAGTTGACTAATGCTAAGAATATCGTGTTTAAGACATTCAACTAACATAACATCGAAGATAGTAGTAGATGAGGGATTACCTACACTACCTTTTCCAAGTATTACTCCCTTGTTGTTATCTTCATAAGTAACAAAACCCTTATTCTTTGGCATAAAGTCAATGAATAGAGAGATGTCACCCGTCATATGTCTTGAGCATCCACTATCAAGAAACCACATCTTCTCCGTAGAGCCAAGACATTCAACCTATAGAATCAAACAAGGGTAATTAGTACCCAATTTTCATTGGGTCCTTGAGAGTGAGTGAAATCAAGGTTGCATTCGGGCAACCATTGAAGAATACCTCTAGGAACTAGAGTCTCCAAAAGTTGCATTTTTCAATAGTGTGACCCTTTTTTCAACAATAGTGACAAGATAAGTTGTGATGAAATTTACTTTTTCTATTTGAATCCTTTTGAACATATTTGTACTTTTTTATATGAAGGGTTCAAAGACCGTTTAAACTTTGATGGAACTATAGAAAATGTAACATTTGGTTGTAATGTCTTTCCAATCTAGCTTGAAGAGTATTTACCTCCTTTTTCCAAATGTGACAAGTTTCACAACCGAACCATGAAGGTTCTTCATCCTCATTCTTATCCTTTTGAATATCTACCATATGTTATTTTTGGTTTCTAAAACTTTAGTTTCTAAGTGTGCAAAAATTATTTTGTTTGAAGCTAACTTTTTAAGTGCGTCTATGACTTCTCTTTGTAGATTTTCAAAAGCCTTTTGTAATTGAGAATAATAAAATTCATTAAAAGATTCAAGTTTAGAATGACTTAGATTATTCTTCTTCTTTTTGTCACCCATGAATCAAAGCTTAGTCGATTCGCCACTTGAACTTGAGCTTTCATCACTTGAAGAATCATTTTCACTTTTCCAAGTAACATAGGTTGTTCTAGACTTGCTAGATTTCTTGTGATGGCCTTTCTCTTTGTCTTTCTTGATAAATAGACACTTCGGCCTATAATGGACTTCTTTTCCACATTCATAACATGAACCTCTATGTTTACCCTTCTTATTCTTGGCTTCCTTGAGGAGTTAAATAGCCTTCTAAATTTGATTAGGTTCTTGTCAGAGTGTTTGACTCCATTTTTCTTAGGTACCAATTGTACCTTTTGATGAACAACCTCATTGCTTCATCATCGTAATTCTCATCATCTCTTGATTCACAATCACTTTGCTCATTGGTTGGGAACTTTGAACTTGAATCCTTTAGAGCAATAAATTTTTTCTCTTCCTCATTGTCCTTAACTTCCTCCTTCTTTATCTTCTTCTCAAGCTTTTTCTCATGTTTTTCCAAGCAAGTGAGTTCTTGCTCATATTCTTCGAATTTGCCAAATAAAGGTGTGAGACCAAGTGTTTTAAGATCATTTGCTTCTTTGATTGCGGTGACCTTAGGTTACCATTCCATATTAAGACACCTCAAAACTTTATTAGTAGCAATATCATTGGAGATATGATTACCTAGAGCCTTCAAACGATTTATAAGATGTATGAACCTCTTTTGCATGTCGGCAATGGTTTCACCATGCTTCATGCGAAATAGTTCAAACTCCTGATTTAACGTATTGATTATAGCTTGTTTGATCTCATTAGTTCCCTCATAGGAAACTTCTAATGTGTCCCATATAACTTTGGTGGTTTTACAATGAGAGACACGATAATATTCATCAACACTAAGTGCATATATGAGAATATTTTGTGTCTTCCAATCATGTGACCATAATTTCTTATCATTATCATCCCATTATGCTTCCGGTTTTGGTATTAAGATACCTTCACCACTGGTCGTTGTAGTTTGAATAAGACCGTTGATCATGGCGTCCCATACGCCCTTATCAACCGAGTTGATATGGGTACGCATACAAACTTTCTGATAGTCATAGTTTTCGCTGGTAAAGTTTGACGCTTTATTATACGCCCATTTAGGTTAGGTAGCCATTTCCTAATAAGTGAATATTGAAGCGTGGAATAAATAAGAGCTTTTAATACCACTTGTTAGACAAAGGCGACTTATCTAGAGGGGGGTGAATAGATCTCAAGTAAAAAAAATTCTTTACGAAAATTGTTTTAAAAAACAATGGTTAGCGGAAGTGACTCGGATCGATTCGTCTAACCGAACCGCTATCGAAAAGCTCAGATATGCATATATGAAAACCAATCGATGGTAATGATAAACAAATCCATCAATATGCTTTAATCACAATCCCTTGAAAGCTACTAAACAAACATTGTTGTTTCCAATGATAAATCACACAAAAATACTATTGAGACAAATTATCGAACACCTTGTGTGCAATCAATTTTGTTCATAAATTTATATAGTTTTATTGATCTTAAAATCCAATCACAATCTAAAGGATTGTGATCAACTCAATAAAATGTTTTTCAAATGGTTTTCAAAAGAATTAACCAAATGTATTGATCGCACAAATGATGGACTCAACAATTTGCAAATGAAATGTAAACGAAAATAAATAAATAAATAAATAAATAAATATATATATATATATATATATATATATATATATATATATATAGAGAGAGAGAGAGAGAGAGTACACAAGGATTTGTTTAGGTAGTTCCCTAATCGGCCTCGTTATGGGTACGTCTCCCCTCAATTCAAACTCGAATTGAGATAGTGAAATTAAATTTATTTTTAAAATATAGTTTACAAGAGAAATATATCAATGCAACCCTACAAACCCTATGTTGGATGTTGATCCTAACACTTTCTCTTCCCTTGATCCGAGCTTGATCAAGTCACCCAACAATGCCAATTTGATTAATTGTCTCACGTTACTCCTTTGCAAGAACCCTCGTTCTTCAAAACCTTCATTCGATTGAATCCAAATTGTGAATTATTGTAACTCAAGATTTACCAATTTGATTCACCGTCTTACGCTACTCCTTTGCAAGAACCCCTCGTTCTTCAAAGCCTTCACTCGATCGAATCCAAATTGCATAATCTTGTTCAAAACCATAAAATTCCTAGTTGATATTGAAGGAAAACCCCGCCTTGGTTTTCTTATTTGAAACCCCCCAAAGATCTCAACCTAATTTACAATTCAACAACCTAAATTAGACGTTATTAACTTGATTCTAGATGACACCCAAACAATGAATGATTATGTGTAATTTGTTTGTGGGTATGCATAAAATTAAGGTTGAAAATGAAGAAGACTCTTTGTATGTTCCAGGTTTCATTTATGATTTTCACAAAATCATTGAAAAGGAATGATGCATATATGAAGAATATATATGTGTGCAAGTTGGAGGCAAAAGATAATGCAAGAGATTTGAAAAAAAATCATGAATTTTTGGAAAAATACGTTGCATAGGTCGACTTTTGTAAGTCATGTGTCGACCTATTCAATGCATGTGCCGGCCTGTATAAGTCATGAGTCGACCTTTATAGGTTATGTGTCAACCTATGCAGTCAGCACATCAAACAGAGGCTACAAGCTTTAAAAATGGAGTACATGAGCCGACCTGAAAATCGTATCTGTCGACCTGTAGAGAAAATTTTCTTTTATGTATCGACTTATTAAACACCTCAAACCAAAGTTGCAGGCTTTAAAAATGGACCACATGTGTCGACCTATGGCATGTATGCGTCGACACATAGAGCTATTTTTCACACAAAAAAACCTTATTTTTAATGCATGACACCTTTTCTAAATCATTTCCAAATGCATGAACCTTTTCTAAATGATTTCCAAAAAGTTTGTATGCTTCGTAATGCTAAGATGCACACTAAGACTCAGAGGATACTGTCCAATATACATAAACGCTAAAGTATCCTAGTTTTGACATCATACAAAATACATCTAACAGAAAGTTGCACTCACAACTGATCCCAAGTCAATTCTAGTTATGAAACTCTAGATTTGTGCAAAATCACACATGTACATCATGATGAAAAAAAATGCTGAAAAATAGAGTTTCTAAATCCTTCTAAAAATTTGTCGCGTTCCTTTTCTGACCATTTCTTTAACTTACCCAACCTACAAAACACTTTAATCCTTTCCCAAAAGATCATGTTACACATGAAACATCCTTAAACTTTGAAATCTTCATACCATGAATGAAGTCTATAAAATCATCTAAATTTGGTATGCAAGCACAGATGGAACATCAATCTACTACTAAAAAAATGATAAAACATAATAAAATAGTGACTAATCACAACTCCAAACTTAGCTTGTTGCTTATCCTCAAGCAACCTTTTGAAACTGAAAAATATTTTAGCATACCAACTCAAATAATGTCTAGAGTTAAAAGTACTATACCTCCTGGTTCCTTTGTGATTTTCTCTTACTATTACCATGAGCTTCACCTGTTTATCAAGGTCTACTGATCTTCCATATTTTCACTTGATGATACTACTTTAATTGTCATCTCTCTACACATTTTCACCAAATCTCTCTAAGGTTTATGTGTTTATTCGTTCAAAATTCACAGTATATAGCATTATACCATAGGCTTGAATAAATTCTAAATAGATAACAAGATGCACAATACACACAAATTTTGAGGATTTTAAGGTTGTAAAGGGGCCAAGGCTTGGGTAGGATTTATTTTGATAGTAGGTTAAAACTTGGAATAAGAAGTATTATTCTCATTAGCAATGTCTAGTTAAAATCTATTGTAGGATATTTCTTTAAACTGAGTTCTCTTTGGCTTCATTGAATTTTTCCAATTTTTTTACTTCATCGTTATTTCTTCCTTTTCTAGCCGATTTTCAACTTTTCTTTTAGTACCCTGTTATTTCTTCTTTTTTTTTTTCTTTTTTTCAGAGTTTGTTTATTTTTCAATTCCCTTTTTTTTCTTTTTAGTTTTATACTCATATTCAACTGTTATCCTCAATTTATAATTGATACCTCAAACTTATTGGTTGTTACTCCAACAATAACCCAAAACTTAAATTAGACACATCTTTGAGATGTGTCATATCCCAAATTTTGACCCTATATTTCATCACCATTCTAGGAAGCATTCAAGCATTGCATTGTTAACCCTAATCTTTATTCAAGTTTCTTTCTTGTCTTTGCTTCATGAAATTAGGGTTTTGCTCAAGAGAATCAAGAGAATCTTCACATGATCAGTCAATGTTTTGGAGTGATCATCAATCCATCAAGCTTACATACATTCAATAGGCCCCTCTTCATCAAGAATCAAGTGGATTATGGTCTCATTACAAGTTCTATGAAGCTTAATTTCATCTGGTCACAAATTAGGGTTTTATCAGGAAAAGTCAATTATACCTTTGACTTTTGATCAAAGCATGATTGCAAGCCTTGGGACATGATCCAAGACACTCTAATACATCATTGGAGTCCATCCATGATGTTTGAAAGATTCAAGAATGCAAGATTATTGAATATCACACAGTTAAATTCATCTAATACACAAGCTTAATCTGACAAAGTCAACCCTTTGACTTTTAGGGTTTTTGGTCCAAATAGAAGTATTCAAGCCAAATTTCATCAAGAAATGTTTGATCAACGAGTTTGATCATGAAAAAAATCAAGATTTGAATGGTTTCTTGCAAAAGGGGCAAAGTTAAGAAACTTGAATTTTTTCTAAGTATAGAAAAAACCCTAGTTTTGGTGCAAACTTTGAAAGATCATAACTCTCAATCTACACAGCCATTTTGTATGCTCCAAAGCTCAAATTAAAGCCCTCACAACATACTACAACTTTGTATGAGAGGTGGAAACCTAAAAAAAATGCTTAGATTTTGAGTTATGAAGCTTCAAAGTTTTGAAAAATCTTTGGACACTTAGAAATTTTTCAAGACAGTTTTTAATCCTTAGAAACAACAATCTTTGGAGCCAGATTTCACTATGATCCTTTGATATTCAAGATTTTTGTTAAACATGGAATTTTTAGAGCACATTTGGGCTTTTCAAATAGTACAAGAACTCCTTCATAGCATTCTTGAGCTGAGAGTTTCGAAGGGATGAAGTTGGTGTCACAAGGTTGATGTTCATGCCATTTTCACCACTTGTTCTTGGGCAAAACTCCAAGCCATGCCCTATAATCTTGCTTTACAATCCTCATTACTTCTAAATCAATCCATAATCTAAAGTTTGCACGAAAAAATGGAGCATTAACTAAGTGGTTAAGCTGTTGTTCAAGAGATGTTGCCATTTGTGGAAGAAAGGTGGCATTTCCATTTTCATAAAGTGACTTTAAAAAAAAGTCAATTTTCTTGAGCATTGAAGCTGTTTCTTCTGCGCCATAAAAGGTTTGTACTTAGAAGCAAGCTTTCTGAGCTTTTCTAACAACTCTAGAAAGAATGGTCCTTGTCTTGGAACTTCACAAAATCAAACAAATTATCACTTGAATTCCAACTAGAGCCAAAACTCCACCATTTGCTATTTTGACCAGAGCTTCTCCCAACCTTTTCCCTATAAATAGAGGGGTGTCTTAAGCTTTAAAACACACAACAATCACACCCTCTAAACCTCTGTTTGCTCCCAACCAACAGAAATTGCAAAAACACCTCAGTTTTACAAAATCTCCCACCAAACACTTTCCACTCGTGCAACTCTCAAACCAACATCACAAACCATCCCTAAACCCTCATTAGAGCTTGTTTCAACCATTGAACAAGTTCTGTACCAAGCTATACCACATCCTCTATTTTCACACATTTATTTTGCAAGAAGGCACGGGTTTGGTTCTTGAGGCTAATTCCAACCCTTTCAAGCACTCAAATCATTTCCTTAAGGATCAAAAAAGCTGAGGAGGTTACATTTACACTTCTGGAAGAGCTTTTGAAGAAGCCTTGGACTAACTCCAAGAGGTAAGGATCTTGAAACTTCAAACTCATATTCCATGCATTTTAATGTCTCATGTTTGAAGCAAAAATATAGTCTATACTCTATATAATATATTTGAAGCATTGGTTGTGTTATTTGGAGTGTACATGTGATGTTTTGACATGTGACATTATTGTTGTGTTGCACTGTTGTGGAGCATTTTGTGGTTTGTACAGTTGGTCTTAGCTTGAGTTAGTAGCATATTTAAAATCCTTGGAAAAAAATACTACAAATTTCATTTTTACAAATTTAAAATTGGTTGAGAAATGAGAGAGATATGTGATGTTGAAATTCTGAATTCTGGCCGTGGAAGAAAGTTAGGGTTCGGGGAGAGAGAAAAAGAAGAAAAAGAAATGAAGAAGAAGAAGCTGAGTTAGAGATGATGTGGAGGCGAGGTGGCACTGAGGTGTCCATTTCATTGTGTTTATAAAATATATATTTTTTGAATGCATTAAGTTAACGGATAAGGGTGTAGCACCACTGGTCAAGGAGGTTTGTGTGTTTGTTTGCCATTCCATAGGACTGAGGTTTGAATCCCCCTCGCCCCAGTCCTTTTTATTTTTCTGAGTTTCAAACATGTTTTAAATATAATGAATTGAAGTCATTGCTTATTAATTGCGCGCGTTGGCTCAGTTGGTTAGGTTTTGTGGTGTTAATGCAGAGGGCGTGGGTTCTAGTCCTGGCTGGGGCAGAACCTATTATTTTTATCACTTTTCCATTTTATTTTATTCATAAACTTTAAAACATCATAACTTGGTCATCCCTTAACCTTTTTGATCCCTTCTTTTTGCTATAGACTCATGCTGATGTATACTTTCACGTGGTATAATTTGTTCCCTAAAAATATTTATTTTTCTCATACTTATGATGGTTCAAAGTGTGTGACTTTTTAGGGTTTCCTTAAGATATTTTGGATTCCTTTTGATTGATTCTTGGAATTCCTTTGATAACCATGAGTTGTATGGTTGTTAGATATCATGTACCAACCTTGTGTGATGTTGTTAACTTGTATCTTTGGTTTTAACTTGTTTGTTTGGCTTACTTTTATGTATGTTTACATGTTTAAATGCCTTGAACTTTGTTTGCCTACACCATGAACCTTTGTACAACTATCTTGCCTTAACACGAGATGTCCCATCCAAGTTTACATAACCATGATGTGCATGTTTGCCTTTGTAAATGATTTCACCATGTTTTTGTGTTCTTAAAAATTGGAATGTTGTCATAAATATTGTAATTATAAATGTGCCTAAGACCGGGGGGGGGGGGGGGGGGGGGGGGGTAAATTAGGCTCTTAGACAAGTATCCGGATTTTTGACGGTTTTTGAATTTTACTTTTCCTAAAAGTTTCTAAGTGAGGAAAGCGGTAAATGCGGAAAGTAAAGAACACCGAGACGTATAGTGGTTCCCCTCACAGGTCGAGAGTACTCCACTCCCCTTTCAACATGAAAGAGATTTTACTATAGTTTTGGACAAGACAAGACTCTTCCTAGTCTTTCTATACAAGTCACTAACTATCAACCACCAAGAACACCCTCTTGGATTTTACAAGTTTAAAGTCCAACCGAGAATCAACCTCTCACAAATGGACCTCTTGTATCCACAATCCGGATAACAAGGATTACACTTCACAACTTTATTCCTAACAATCCTAAGAATAAGATGTGACAAAGTAATATAATTCTGATTTTTGTAGTAAGTGATGAAAGTTGGATTTTGAACTTTGAATCAATCAAAAGATTGATCTTCTCCTTTTGTAACAATCACTCTTAATGATATTATACAAGTGTTCGATTCAATAATAATGAAACTAATGCAATGAGTATGAAGGTTTAAGTGCAGAAGTTTCTGTTTGAAAAGTTTGAAGAACACTCTTGTAAAAATGCAAAATTTTTAAGAGATTGAATGATTGAAAATTATAGCAAAAGGAGGTGCATAGAAAAACTGAACTTATGCTCTTTATATAACCCTAATAAACCTCTATAAATGAGTGTTAAAATATGAAGAGATGCCATGATTAAATGAAAAAAACGTTTGAAAAGAAATCTGAAAGGTTGCAGAATTTTTCACACAGTTTCAGTGTTAATCGGTTAACATTTTGTGTTAATCAGTTAACACCTTTCCAACGTTAGAAATATTTCAAAATTTTCACTGGTTAACCGGTTAACCTAATGTGTTAATCGGTTAACACTGTTGGAAAATGCAAAAAAAAAAACACAATTTTAATGCAGTAAACACATGGCATTCTTTTCCAATAATTCTTAAACTTATGATGCATAAATGAGACACTATTTGAACACTTGTATAAACATCATTAAGAGATGAAATGTTATACCTTTGATCAATCCAACATAATCTTTAATTCTTGAATGATATTTGAAATTTTGAACTTCTTGAATGAAGACATTTGATCCACTTCCTTTTTTAGCATGATTAAAGTTCACGTAGTATTTGTTGTCTTCATCAAAATCACTTGAAAAGATTGAAATTATATTGAAATTACATTCTCCCCCTTTTTGATGATGACAACCAAATTTGAAATATGCTTTCATGATGTTTCTAAAAAAAAAACTCCCCCTTTGATGATGTTCCCCCTCAATTCATAAGTATCAAAAGAGTTTTGAAATCTGCACATTTTGTTAGAGAAACCAAGCACTAATACACAATTCTTCTCCCCCTTTGTCATTAACAAAAAAGATGGGAAAATAACTTGAAGTATATAAAGAAATTATGAAAAATAAAAACAATTTTTACCTATGAGATTTTACCTCAAGATTGACTTCATCAAAACATCCATCCTTGGTGAACATGATCTTGAAGCCTTTGTCACAAAGTTGGCTTTTCTTTAGAAGATATTCCTTTAGTTCTTTAACATAAAGTACATCTTCAATGAATGTGAAAGTTAGTGCTACAACTTTGCCAATGCCAAGAATTCTTCCTTTTAAGGTATTCCCCATATGAAATAACCCTTGGACTATAAGCATTAGATTTGAAAGTTAGTTTATGACTCCCACCAAAAGCTTAGAGCCACCACTTATCAAAACAACATAGATTTAAAGTGGTCCTCAAGCAAACCTACAAAACAAATTAAGTTTGAATTGGTACCCAATGTGCTTTGGGTCCATCAAAGTTAGTACCTTTCTTTACCCACACATAATGCCCACTTGCAACACTAAAGTTTCCTACATAGCAAGCATTAGGTGTATGGCCAACAATACCGCAATAAAAACAAGTAGGTTCAAAGTTGCTCTTATATCTTGGAACATAAGATTTCTTTTTAGGATTAGGATGCACATTCCTAGGTTTGTTCACTTTCTCTTTGGTAGTTTGATCCTTAGCCTTAACAAATATAGTTTTACTTGAACTTGGTTTAGAAAACTTTGAATAGTCAAGTCCACTTTTATCATTTGAATATCTTTGTTGACTAAGGACTTCTTCCAATCCAATTTGTTCTTTCTCATACCTTTCAAGTACTTTTTTTTTTAATTTGACAATTTGAAAAGAGAGAGATTCACAATTTTTACATACAAAATTCTGTTTTTCACTAATCATCTTTTGTTTCTCATTTTCGATCTCTTTTTCTAATGAAACATTTTTTTCTTCTAAAGTTGAAATTTGTTTCTTTTGAGATGATATAGTTTTACACAGAATTTTGCATTCATTTAAAAATTCTTTTATGGCACCTTGTGCATCACTATCAACAAAATTATTACTAACCTCATCTTCTTCATCATCGGAGTGGTGTGATGCTATCAATGCAAGATTTACATGTTCTTCATCTGAAGATGAACTTATTTCGTTGTCTACATATGTTTTCCTTTCCTTTTTATGATTCTTTTTCTTGAATTTATTTTTCTTTTGAAGTGTAGGACATTCACTTTTAACATGCCCTTTTTCTCGACATTCAAAGCATTTAATCTTTCTCATTGGTGCTTCCCCTTTAGTGATCTCCTTTTTCCTTTCTTTTCTTAGAAACTTTTCAAACTTTTTTATAAGATCATTATTTTCATCACTATTGGACTCATCCACTTGATTGCTATCATAATTTTTTACTTTTGTCTTTAAGGCAACGTCTTTTGAATCTTTTACTTGTATTTCATGCTTCTCCAATCTTTTAAGTTCTAACTCATGCTCTTGAAGTTTTCCAAATAGAGATGCGGAAGTCATCGTAGATAGGCTTTTCTTTTCCGATATTGCCGTTACTTTTGGTTGCCATTCTCTAGTCAATGATCTTAGAATTTTGAGTTTTAATTCAACATTTGAGAATGTTTTACCAAGTGCCATTAAGTGTTAGTCAAATGAATAATTCTCTTCTGTAATGCAATAATGGATTCTCTGGGTTGCATTCGGAACATTTCGTATTCTTGACTTAAAGTGTTTAGTCTGGATCTTTTTACTTCAGTCGTACCTTCATGTGTTTCTACCAACGTATCCCATATTTCTTTAGCCGATTTACATTGACAAACATGAAAGAACTCATCCATACTTAATGCACTCTGAAGAATATTGACAGCTTTCTTTTCATTCAAGATTCTTTTCTTGTCATCTTCATCATATGTATTTTTTAACTTTGGAGTACCAACACCATCGACCACATTAACCGGATTATGCGGACCATTCTCAATGGCTTCCCATATACCTTCTCCTTGTGCTTCAAGATGTGCCTTCATGCGGATTTTCCAAAAGTCAAAATACTCTCCAGAGAAAAGTGGGGGCTTGTTACTACTTCCACCGTCTTTGAATACCGAGTTTGTGCTTGCGAAAGCCATATTGGATCTGTAGGAACAGGTTACCTATAACTTGCTCTGATGCCAATTGTAATTATAAATGTGCCTAAGAGGGGGTGAATTAGGCTCTTAGACAAGTATCCGGATTTTTGACGGTTTTTGAATTTTACTTTTCCTAAAAGTTTCTAATTGAGGAAAGCGGTAAATGCGAAAAGTAAAGAACACCGAGCCGAATAGTGGTTCCCCTCACAGGTCGAGAGTACTCCACTCCCCTTTCAACATGAAAGAGATTTTACTATAGTTTTGGACAAGACAAGACTCTTACTAGTCTTTCTATACAAGTCACTAACTATCAACCACCAAGAACACCCTCTTGGATTTTACAAGTTTAAAGTCCAGCCGAGAATCAACCTCTCACAAATGGACCTCTTGTATCCACAATCCGGATAACAAGGATTACACTTCACAACTTTATTCCTAATAATCCTAAGAATAAGATGTGACAAAGTAATATAATTCTGATTTTTGTAGTAAGTGATGAAAGTTGGATTTTGAACTTTGAATCAATCAAAAGATTGATCTTTTCCTTTTGTAACAATCACTCTTAATGATATTATACAAGTTTTCGACTCAATAATAATGAAACTAATGCAATGAGTATGAAGGTTTAAGTGCATAATTTTCTGTTTAAAAAGTTTGAAGAACACTCTTGTAAAAATGCAGAATTTTTAAGAGATTGAATGATTGAAAATTATAGCAAAAGGAGGTGAATAGAAAAACTGAACTTATGCTCTTTATATAACCCTAATACACCTCTACAAATGAGTGTTAAAATATGAAGAGATCCCATGATTCAATGAAAAAACGTTTGAAAAGAAATCTGAAAGGTTGCAGAATTTTTCACACTGTTTCAGTGTTAATCGGTTAACACTTTGTGTTAATCGATTAACACCTTTCCAACGTTAGAAATATTTCAAAATATTCACTAAATAACCGGTTAACCTAATGTGTTAATCGGTTAACACTGTTAGAAAATGCAAAAAAACAAAATTTTAATGCAGTAAACACATGGCATTCTTTTCCAATCATTCTTAAACTTATGATGCATAAATGAGACACTATTTGAACACTTGTATAAACATCATTAAGAGATGAAATGTTATACCTTTGATCAATCCAAGATAATCTTCAATTCTTGAAAGATATTTGAAACTTTGAACTTCTTGAATGAAGACATTTGATCCACTTCCTTTTTTAGCATGATTAAAGTTCACGTAGTATTTGTTGTCTTCATCAAAATCACTTGAAAAGATTGAAATTATATTGAAATTACATTCTCCCCCTTTTTGATGATGACAACCAAATTTGAAAGATGCTTTCATGATGTTTCTAAAAAAAAAACTCCCCCTTTGATGATGCTCCACCTCAATTCATGAGTATCAAAAGAGTTTTCAAATCTGCACATTTGGTTAGAGAAACCAAGCACTAATACACAATTCTTCTCCCCCTTTTTCATTAACAAAAAGGATGAGAAAATAACTTGAAGTATATAAAGAAATTATGAAAAATAAAAACAATTTTTACCTATGAGATTTTACCTCAAGATTGACTTCATCAAAACATTCATCCTTGGTGAACATGATCTTGAAGCCTTTGTCACAAAGTTGGCTTTTGTTTAGAAGATATTCCTTTAGTTCTTTAACATAAAGTACATCTTCAATGAATGTGAAAGTTAGTGCTCCAACTTTGCCAATGCCAAGAATTCTTCCTTTTAAGGTATTCCCCGTATGAAATAACCCTTGGACTATAAGCACTAGATTTGAAAGTTAGTTTATGACTCCCACCAAAAGCTTAGAGCCACCACTTATCAAAACAACATAGATTTAAAGTGGTCCTCAAGCAAACCTGCAAAACAAATTAAGTTTGATTTGGTACCCAATGTGCTTTGGGTCCATCAAAGTTAGTACATTTCTTTACCCACACATAATACCCAATTGCAACACTAAAGTTTCTTTCATAGCAAGCATTAGGTGATTGGCCAACAATACCACAATAAAAACAAGTAGGTTCAAAGTTGCTCTTATATCTTGGAACATAAGATTTCTTTTTAGGAAATCTTTTCTTTTTAGGATTAGGATGCACTTTCCTAGGTTTGTTCACTTTCTCTTTGGCAGTTAGATCCTTAGTCTTAACAAATATAGTTTTACTTGAACTTGGTTTAGAAAACTTTGAATAGCCAAGTCCACTTTTATCATTTGAATATCTTTGTTGACTAAGGACTTCTTCCAATCCAATTTTTCCTTTCTCATACCTTTCAAGTACTTTTTTTTTAATTGGACAATTTGAAAAGAGAGAGATTCACAATTTTTACATACAAAATTCTGTTTTTCACTAATCATCTTTTGTTTCTCATTTTCAATCTCTTTTTCTAATGAAACATTTTTTTTCTTCTAAAGATGAAATTTGTTTCTTTTGAGATGATATAGTTTTATACAGAATTTTGCATTCATTTAACAATTCTTTTATGGCACCTTGTGCATCACTATCAACAGAATTATTACTAACCTCATCTTCTTCATCATCGGAGTGGTGTGATGCTATCAATGCAAGATTTACATGTTCTTCATCTGAAGATGAACTTATTTCGTTGTCTACATATGTTTTCCTTTCCTTTTTATGATTCTTTTTCTTGAATTTATTTTTCTTTTGAAGTGTAGGACATTCACTTTTAACATGCCATCTTTCTCCACATTCAAAGCATTTAATCTTTCTCGTTGGTGCTTCCCCTTTAGTGATCTCCTTTTTCCTTTCTCTTCTTAGAAACTTTTCAAACTTTTTGATAAGATCATCATTTTCATCACTATTGGACTCATCCTCTTGATTGCTATCATAATTTTTTACTTTTGTCTTTAAGGCAACGTCTTTTGAATCTTTTACTTGTATTTCATGCTTCTCCAATCTTTCAAGTTCTAACTCATGCTCTTGAAGTTTACCAAATAGAGATGCAGAAGTCATCGTAGAGAGGCTTTTCTTTTCCGATATTGCCGTTACTTTTGGTTGCCATTCTCTAGTCAATGATCTTAGAATTTTGAGATTTAATTCATCATTTGAGAATGTTTTACCAAGTGCCATTAAGTGGTTAGTCAAATGAACAAATCTCTTCTGTAATGCAACAATGGATTCTCTGGGCTGCATTCGGAACATTTCATATTCTTGACTTAAAGTGTTTAGTCTGGATCTTTTTACTTCAGCCGTACCTTCATGTGTTTCTACCAACGTATACCATATTTCTTTAGCCGATTTACATTGACAAACACGAAAGAACTCATCCATACTTAATGCACTCTGAAGAATATTGACAGCTTTCTTTTCATTAAAGATTCTCTTCTTGTCATCTTCATCATATGTATTTTTTAACTTTGGAGTACCAACACCATCGACCACATTAACCGGATTATGCGGACCATTCTCAATGGCTTCCCATATACCTTCTCCTTGTGCTTCAAGATGTGCCTTCATGCGGATTTTCTAAAAGTCGAAATACTCTCCAGAGAAAAGTGGGGGCTTGTTACTACTTCCACCGTCTTTGAATACTGGGTTTGTGCTTGCGGAAGCCATACTGGATATGTAGGAACAGGTTACCTATAACCTGCTCTGATGCCAATTGTAATTATAAATGTGCCTAAGAGGGGGGAATTAGGCTCTTAGACAAGTATCCGGATTTTTGACGGTTTTTGAATTTTACTTTTCCTAAAAGAGTCTAAGTGAGGAAAACGGTAAATGCGGAAAGTAAAGAACATCGAGACGTATAGTGGTTCCCCTCACAGGTCGAGAGTACTCCACTCGCCTTTCAACATGAAAGAGATTTTACTATAGTTTTGGACAAGACAAGACTCTTCCTAGTCTTTCTATTCAAGTCACTAACTATCAACCACCAAGAACACCCTCTTGGATTTTACAAGTTTAAAGTCCAACCGAGAATCAACCTCTCACAAATGGATCTCTTGTATCCACAATCCGGATAACAAGGATTACACTTCACAACTTTAATCCTAATAATCCTAAGAATAAGATGTGACAAAGTAATATAATTTGGATTTTTGTAGTAAGTGATGAAAGTTGGATTTTGAACTTTGAATCAATCAAAATATTGATCTTCTCCTTTTGTAACAATCACTCTTAATGATATTATACAAGTGTTTGACTCAATAATAATGAAACTAATGCAATGAGTATGAAGGTTTAAGTGTAGAAGTTTCTGTTTGAAAATTTTGAAGAACACTCTTGTAAAAATGTAGAAATTTTAAGAGATTGAATGATTGAAAATTATAGCAAAAGGAGGTGAATAAAAAAATTGAACTTATGCCCTTTATATAACCATAATACACCTCTACAAATGAGTGTTAAAATATGAAGAGATGCCATGATTCAATGAAAAAAACGTTTGAAAAGAAATTTGAAAGGTTGCAAAAATTTTCACACTGTTTCAGTGTTAATCGGTTAACACCTCTCCAACGTTAGAAATATTTCAAAATTTTCACTGGTTAACCGGTTAACCTAATGTGTTAACCGGTTAACGCTGCTAGAAAATGCAAAAAAAAAAACAATTTTAATGCAGTAAACACATGGCATTCTTTTCCTATCATTCTTAAACTTATGATGCATAAATGAGACACTATTTGAACACTTGTATAAACATCATTAAGAGATGAAATGTTATACCTTTGATCAATCCAAGATAATCTTCAATTCTTGAATGATATTTGAAATTTTGAACTTCTTGAATGAAGACATTTGATCCACTTCCTTTTTTAGCATGATTAAAGTTCACGTAGTATTTGTTGTCTTCATCAAAATCACTTGAAAAGATTGAAATTATATTGAAATTACATTCTCCCCCTTTTTTATGATGACAACCAAATTTGAAAGATGATTTCATGATGTTTCTAAAAAAAAAAACTTCCCATTTGATGATGCTCCCCCTCAATTCATGAGTATCAAAAGAGTTTTTAAATCTACACATTTTGTTAGAGAAACCAAGCACTAATACACAATTCTTCTCCCCCTTTGTCATTAACAAAAAGGATGGGAAAATAACTTGAAGAATATAAAGAAATTATGAAAAATAAAAACAATTTTTACCTATGAGATTTTACCTCAAGATTGACTTCATCAAAACATTCATCCTTGGTGAACATGATCTTGAAGCCTTTGTAACAAAGTTGGCTTTTGTTTAGAAGATATTCCTTTAGTTCTTTAACATAAAGTACATCTTAAATGAATGTGAAAGTTAGTGCTCCAACTTTTCCAATGCCAAGAATTCTTCCTTTTAAGGTATTCCCCATATGAAATAACCCTTGGACTATAAGCACTAGATTTGAAAGTTAGTTTATGACTCCCACCAAAAGCTTAGAGCCACCACTTATCAAAACAACATAGATTTAAAGTGGTCCTCAAGCAAGCCTACAAAACAAATTAAGTTTGATTTGGTACCCAATGTGCTTCGGGTCCATCAAAGTTAGTACCTTTCTTTACCCACACATAATGCCCTCTTGCAACACTAAAGTTTCTTACATAGCAAGCATTAGGTGTATGGCCAACAATACCACAATAAAAACAAGTAGGTTCAAAGTTGCTCTTATATCTTGGAACATAAGATTTCTTTTTAGGAAATCTTTTCTTTTTAGGATTAGGATGCACATTCCTAGGTTTGTTCACTGTCTCTTTGGCAGTTTGATCCTTAGCCTTAACAAATATAGTTTTACTTGAACTTGGTTTAGAAAACTTTGAATAGCCAAGTCCACTTTTATCATTTGAATATCTTTGTTGACTAAGTACTTCTTCCAATCCAATTTGTCCTTTCTCATACCTTTCAAGTACTGTTTTTTTTTAATTGGACAATTTGAAAAGAGAGAGATTCACAATTTTTACATACAAAATTCTGTTTTTCACTAATCATCTTTTGTTTCTCATTTTCGATCTCTTTTTCTAATGAAACATTTTTTTCTTCTAAAGTTGAAATTTGTTTCTTTTGAGATGATATAGTTTTATACAGAATTTTGCATTCATTTAACAATTCTTTTATGGCACCTTGTGCATCACTATCAACAGAATTATTACTAACCTCATCTTCTTCATCATCGGAGTGGTGTGATGCTATCAATGCAAGATTTACATGTTCTTCATCTGAAGATGAACTTATTTCGTTGTCTACATATGTTTTCCTTTCCTTTTTATGATTCTTTTTTTTGAATTTATTTTTCTTTTGAAGTGTAGGACATTCACTTTTAGCATGTCCTCTTTCTCCACATTCAAAGCATTTAATGTTTCTCGTTGGTGCTTCCCCTTTAGTGATCTCCTTTTTCCTTTCTTTTCTTAGAAACTTTTCAAACTTTTTGATAAGATCATCATTTTCATCACTATTGGACTCATGCCTAAATGTTCAAGTAATTCCTTAAATTGTTCACTTTATGTTTAAACTTTCAACTTGTCATGTTTAAGTATTCTCACATGCCATTCCTTGTATGTTTACATATTCATCCACATGTTGTTGCCATAAACATGTTCTTGGTGTTCAAGTATGATTGGTTGTTACCATTTACTTGTTTTAAATTGTATTCATGATTAAGTAATGTCTTAACGTATACATGTTTGCTTTAAACTTTGGTTGTTATCATGACTTGCATATGCCCTACTTTCATCCATGTTTAAGTGATGTCTTAACTTATACATGTTAACTTTGAACTCTTGTCTTTATCCATGTTTAAGTGTTGTCATAACTTTCACATGTTAACTTGAACTTTGAATCTTATCATGCTTAAGTGTTGCAATAACTTATCCATGCTTTGAAATGTCTAAATTGTATTCATGGTTGAGTGTTGTTACAACTTATCTTCCTTTGTTTTATATTCAAGATTAAGTGATGTTAGTAAATCATAAAGCATGCTTGCTTTAATTATGTACTTGAACTTATTATGCATGATACCTTGGTCTTGTTAGAACTATATCTCATGTTTGTTTAGATGTTGTAACATCTTTGTTTGATTGAACTTACTTTGGTTGTCACCATGTTGATTTAAAACTTATTTGAACCTTTGAACATACTAGGTAGTTACCTTGTCTAATTCTTGACTTTGTTAAATCCTTACTCTAAATGTTGTCACATTTATCTTTATGCTTTGGTTGTAACCATATGCTTTACTTTTGTCATGCTTTCATCAACATCATGTTTGAATGTTACTTTAATTTATTTTAAAATTGATATCACGTTTGAATATCATGTTTGTTCATATCATCCATACTTAATCATACTTCTTTAACTTTGTCAAGTTATTCCCCCAAGTGATGTTCGCCTGTTAGCTTTCATCGTCAAGTTGCCTTATATTCCTTAATCTAAGGGAAAGTCTCTCTATTGACTCCATGTCATAGATAGCTTATCATTACCAATCCCCTTTGACCTTGTTAGAGTCATTAGGTTTTTGAGGCTTAGACTTAAGTTAGAATTTAAAAATCTTTTGACTTTGTCAAGTCAAGTAAGTGTTAAGACATAACACTTAGCTACCCTTTGAACCTTGATCATAATCAAAGTGTTCATTCACCTTTAGTAAGGTGAGCTACAAATGCTCTGATTCCATCCTTATAAGGATATGTAGGCACAAGACCGCAAAGTTTTTGCGAGCATACTTAGTAACTAAACCTTTAGGTTCCTATTTCTCACCATATAAACCAAACACAAAACAATAGCAAACAAAAATCACAATTACTAGTAAGAGGTTCCTATAGGATACTATAGATGCTTAGGATGCTAACACCTTCCCTAGGTATAACCAACCCTGACCCCCGAAATCTCTTGGGATTGTTGGTACATTGCAAACTTAGGGGTTTTTACGATCTTTACCCTTTCCCTTGGATAAATCAAAGCTCGGTGGTGAATCTTTAAAAGATTTATGATTCAAGTTTAATCAATAGCTTAATATCCAATTCTCACTGCAACAAGATGTAACTCTCATAGGAGACTGATTGGCTCCTTGCGTTACTTATGCAATACGCGATCAGACTTGGCTTTTAATGTCGGTATTGGGAGTAGATTCATGGAGATACCAAAGGTGTCTCACTTGTCAGCAGTCAAAAGGATCCTAAGAAATGTCAAATGATCTATTGACTGCGGAATTCTCTTTCCTGCAGCGGACACGGGAAGAAAATGCAATTTGCTCAGTTTTATCGATTCCAATAGATGCAGAGATAAAGAGGATTGGAAGTTTACAACTGGATACATCTTTATGTTCACCAGAACACCAATCTCATAGTGTTCGAAGAAGGAACCGGCAGTAACACCCTCTTCTTGTGAGGCCGAGTACATTGTCACTTCTTTATGTGCATGTCAAGTCGTGTGGCTAATGAATCTATTGAAGGAACTGACCAACAATGAGGGTGATGTTGTTACACTCCGGGTTAATAATGTTTCCACAATTAATCTTGCTAAGAACCCAATTGCACATGGGAGGAGCAAGAACATTTAAATGAGTTTTCACTACTTAAAGGAAAGTTTAGATTGGGATATTGTTGAAACGGAGAACAAGTTGCAGATTTGTTGACCAAAGGAGTCATAATTGAAGTGTTCAAGAGGCTGAAGATGAACATGGGCATGGAAGACTTGGAGCCCTTGAATTAAGGTGGTGTGTTAAGAGTTATTTTGGTAATTCAAGTGTTGTAACTGATTACTACGGGGGTGTAACCGGTTACAGGCATGTCAAAGCATCAAATAAGCTGAAGAAAAAAGGGATTATGGCGTTGGTGTAACCAGTTACGCATTCGCAGTAACCAGTTACCACTGTTGTATTTTTAGAAGTTGTTTCATTTGTAATCGGTTAGAGGTTTTGTGTAATCAGTTACACCTCCAAGAATTTAGTTTTTTCTGTTATTTTGATGTTGTAAATTGTGTCCCAATCCACTTGTATCTCATTTAAATACTTTGGAGGTATTGTTATGAATGTTAATATGAATAATAGTTGACTTATGGCGATTAAGTTTGCAACAAGACCTTCTACTAGAAGTACTTCATCAAGGTCAGGGAGATCTGTATGAAACTATTTTCCTATGCCTTTGGTCTTTCTTCTAGTTCCATCACCAAAGGTAAAATAGATTTGAGATTTAGTTTTTAATCCATAAATATAGCTTTTTCTCACCAGTCATATGATGAAAACATCCACTATCAAAATACCAATTCTCTCTAGAAGAACCTCTAATAGAAATATGAGTTAAGAGACACTTGACAGATTCCTCAGGTTTCCACACATTCTTAGCATGATTTTTCTTCTATTTTCTTTTGTTGAGCCTTGATTAGTAATATACATGAAATTTATAGCAAAAAGGTCTTATATAACCAGATCTACCATAATGGAGACATCTCTTAGTAGAGTTCTTGAAACTTTTGTGTTGAGAGTACACATATCCAGCACGATGCTGAGACATGTGATCGAACATCTAAAACTCAGTCTTCCTTTTATGAGGAACTTTAATCTTTTTGTTCATGGAACTATAGTCAAACCTTAAAACCTTCATATTACCTTCCAAGACATCATCCGACATATATGAATTGTTGTTCAACATATGTACAGATTCTGGCATATTTTCAAGTTTAGCATTCAGCAAAGAGATTTCTTCTTTCAAACCTGTAATGATTTAGCTAAGTTTTTCTTTTTCTTCATGAAGCACACTTATGGTTTTGTTTTGTTTCTCAGCTATTATACATGCTTCTTTTGTTTCTAGCTCTTCTTCACACATGTCTTAATCATTAGACTCTTCTCCAGACTCATACTTTCCAATGAAGGTCATCACTTTGTTGACAATTTCTCCTTCACTTTCATCATCGGATTCAGACCAAGTGATTGTCAATCCCCATATCTATTTCTTTAGGAAAATAGGGAATTAAGTTTTGATGTGACCAACGCCTTCACATTCAAAACATTTAGGTCTTTTTCCTTTAGAATAATCTTCCTTTTTCCAATATAAGTTGTAGCATCTGATAAGCTTTCTTCAGTATCCTTTTCATCTTGATCTTCATTCGCTTGAGTGTTGGATACAAAAGCTACACCTTTGTACTTCTTTTCTGATATTCCATTTATAGAAACTTCAAAGGTTTGAAGAGAGCCAATGAGTTCATCAACCTTCAAGGTGCTTAAGTCTTGATCCTCTTCAACTGTTATTACTTTCATGTCAAACTTCTGAGGTAAGGATTTGAGAATCTTTCTAACTAGCTTTTCTTTTGACATCTTTTCTCCCAAAGCAAAAGAATTGGTGTCTGTATCACACAGTCTAATGTTGAAATAAGATATGGATTCATCTTTAACCATTCTCAGATTCTCAAACTTAGTCGTGAGGAGCTGCAACATTGACATCCTAACCTTGGATGTGCCTTCATGAGCAGTCTTGAGAATCTCCCAAGCTTCTTTAGCTTTAGTACAAGTGTTTATTAGTCTGAACATGTTCTTGTCAACACCATTGAATATAGCATTCGCAATAACTAGTTACCACTATTGTATTTTTAGAAGTTGTTTCAGCTGTAATCGGTTAGAGGTTTTGTGTAATCGGTTACACGTCCAAGAATTTAGTTTTTTCCTGTTATTTTGATGTTGTAACTTGTGTCCCAATCCACTTGTATCTCATTTAAATACTTTGGAGGTATTGTTATGAATGTTAATATGAATGATCATTTCTCACCCTCAATTTCTCTTTCTCATTCTCTCTCCCTCTCTACACTTAATTTCTCCATTATTCACTAATCATGTGGTTCAAAGTTCTAAAATAATCGACCTCCCAAAATAAAACTTTCGTTTGAAAAATATTTTTATCAAAGTTTCAAAATTAATGTGTTTTGCGTGGCAGAAGCAAAGTTAGCGTAAAAAGAAATTATACTTATCAATTAGAAGTTATGCGAATATCTTTAACTAGTTCACACAAATGAAATTGAACAATTGAATTACACCAAAAATTACAAACTAAATATATTCGACAATACCTCAATTTTACAAGACATGATATTGGATAACTTTCAATACAAATAAATGAAATTTTACTTTAAAACTTGAAACTATATAATCAATAGAGAGAATACCTTAGATGATTAATTGATGAAATATAATTTCAACACGTTTTCTTAGTATGATCTTACTGTATTTCATTTTAAAACTTGTTCACAACCAAAACCTTTTTACAAACATTTACTTAAATTTATATAGATTTCTGAACTATCGAAATAAATTGCAAGTTTTTGTGAATACAATAAATAACAATACTTTGGTATTTTAACAAAAAAATTATATTTGTCTAAGCAATTTTATTTATATATACATATAACATTTAATCTATATTCACTTGTTTGCTAAACCTTAGCATGGTGTAAGTTATTGTCTTATCTTTGTGCATGCGAGGTAAATCATTTCGAGATTAAATTAAAAGAAATCACACAAATTTAAAAGATTAGAATGCTTAATCTTAATCAACATCGGGGTATGGAGAGTCACAATAAAGGGTTCTTGATTGTATTGTTGCTGTGACTTGTGGGCATTCCCTGCTCTTGAGTGTGAACCTTAAAGTACCCTTTTATGTCTACCCTCTCATTTTAAAGTACTATTTTTCTCTTTCCGCTATACCTATCAATGGGATTTGTGGCCTAATCGTGACACCATGTCTACGGTTGAATTAAAAGTCAATGTTTTAAAACAATTTTGTAGAGTAACTATAAAATAAAATTTGTAAAATAAAAAAACATTTCTAAAAAGTCAATAAGAATCACAATTTCGATATATTAATTAACAAAATAAATAATGATCTAGGAGTTGGATGAATATGTTAAGTAATGTTCTCACTATAACTATAAGTATAATCTAGGTTACACTGGCGGGTAAAATGGATTTAGTTTGTTGGATATTAATGTTTTGTTTGAATTTTAATGCGGGGCGGATCAATGGTTTAGGTTTGCACTCTTTAATCTGTCTGTCCTATTTTTTGCAGGTTTTTTCGAGCACATGCATATATATAATTTTTTGTTTTTTAGACTTAAAAGTTGCACTGTCTGTAGGTCTGTCCTGCCATCATTTTTTGTGTGGAGGGGCCTAAATTTTAGACTTGCATCCTCAACTATGTCCATCCTGACCCATCTCATTTTTTAGTGAATTTTTTCGGGACGAATTATGTTACACACATACTACTCTTTGAAAGTACTGTTTGGAAAATTGACTAACAACATGAGTACATTTTATTACAAATAATTATTTGTTTCCATAATTACACTTATATATTAAAGTTTAGCACGTCCATAATTATTGTGTTTTCGTGGAAAATGCTTCAGAATAACATTCGATTAGACATAATTTGTGTAGGCGTCAGGTCATCTTTCACCTTACTGATATTTTATGTGTTTTTTCGAGTCAAATAGAATTCATTGATTATTTTTTTGCCCACATGTGGAGTGGCTTTAAATATATATGGTATATTGTCTTTAGGTGGTTGAAGCTCTTCTCTCTTCCAAAAGGTCTAACTCATCTTTGATAGCTTGTGAATTATCTTCTTCGGGTAAAGGATGTATCGTTCTCCAATTCAGTTCTCCTATTTTAATAGGGGTGGTGACTTCAGTCCCGTAAGTGAGTAGAAAGGGTGTCTTACCCATTGTTGAATGTGGTGTAGTCGTATAAGCCCAAAGAACACGTGAAAGTTCCTCTGGTTAGTTTCCCTTAACTGGTACAAGCATTCTCTTCAATCCTTTCACGAGAACTCGATTCGCCGCTTCTGTTTTCCCATTTGTCTGAGGGCGTTCAACCGACTTGTCCTTCAGGTCCTCCAATAGCCTATTCAAGTTCTTATTTGTAAATTGTATACTACTTTTCATCATGATGGATTGAGGGATTTAGTACTGAAATTTTGTTCCTGAAGGGGCAGATGTTGGACATGATGTTGGGACAAATGATCTAACTTGTAAAACCAGTAAGACAACAATATAACAACAGTAATAACACAATGCAGAAAGCAATAAAATAACACAAGAGATTAGCAACCCAGTTTCGTGAAACCACACATAGGTTTGGAAGGACACTCTACCCAAGAAAGGAAATTCACTACTTCAAATTAGTATAATTAGTCTTCTATGAACATCAACCTTATGATGTTTAATGCCTCTTCCTAATCATAACGACTTTCTATTTAGAACTCCTCTTAAATATGAGAAACCCTCTCATTTTATCTCAATCACTAACCCCTAGTGATCAACCTCAATAACAACTCCATCGATTGTTGAATTTACAACTCAACTAAGAGAAACCAACAACTATGTCAAGTTACTTAACATAGAGTGGTGTACACAAAGATTCAACAATAATACAACATTAGCTTTGAATACAAGAAACAAAGACTCACAAACCCTAGGCACTTAGAACTTAATCTTGAGTACAAAACTCTTAAGTAAAACATGAGAACTGAGTCTCCGTATATAACAATGTCTTATGGGCTTTTTCCTCTTGGACATGTGCAATTAATTCGTCCAGAATAATAGCTGAATTAGTTAGATTTGATTTGCTCCATAAATTTCTCCAACAAAAGATATAATTTGATATATTTCAAATTCAAATTTAAATCTGATTTGATCTTCAACAGTTGTCAAACAAATCAAACAAACACTGCTAAATAATCTGCAACAAATCCGATTGAGATTCAATCAGAATTTCCCACCAAACAACATCCATCACAGCGTGTTGACCAAGGCCAGATGTTGCACTGCACACATGTTGCAACATCGTGTTCTACATGTTGCACCAGTACATCCAAATTAACTTTTATCCATGAATTGTAAATCTTCTTTGTAGAGTGAATCTTGGATAGAATAATTTTAAACCAAAACTGCAATGACATGTGTCTGTTGCCAGAGACCAGATGTTGTTGCACACATGTTTGAACATTGTGTTTCACATGTATCCCTTCTTCACCATAAATAGCTTGAACATACTCCATGTTGTTTTCCATAATGCAGCCAATCCCAAAAGGAACAACAATTTCCCCTTTGGCAAATTTTGGAAAAAAAACTCTTCAAGCAGAAACACGATTGAGTACCAAAGATATCCCATACTAAGTCCAAACATTAGCAGTAACCGAAGCACAAACATCAGAGCATACATCAGCAGCCAACTATTTAAGGGCCATTAAAAATTGGTGATACTTTGTTCTTAAGGAAGATAAAGTTACAACACAATTACAACCTAAAGAGTACCCATATAAGGGCCAAAAATACATAAGAAAAGAAAAATAATAAGATGTAGTTAAACAACGGCCAACTAAATCAGACACCAGAAGTCATACCAAATTTCTGGAACATCCTGGTTGACAACACCAGATATCTTACTCTTCCAAACTGTCCTCCTTCTCTTCACTTCCAGATTCACTTTCAGATTCCTCTTTTGCACTCTTAGTTTCTTCTTTATTTGAGGATTCTGAGATGCCAAAATTTCCATCACTAGAATAATGCTCTTTCTCTTCTCCTTCACTATGAACCTATTCTGCCTTGTCAACTTTCTTCTCCTTAGACAGTGTTTTGATAAGTTCATATATATTCCTCTTTCTGGTAATACTAGCAGTAATAGTCTTTTGAAGAGCCTTTGAAATTTCTGTCAGTTCAGAGTAGTGGTTGGTAAGAGCCTAATTTACAGCACCTAACTTATTCAGAACAACATATTTGACACTCAATTTTCCAGAAAACAATCCTTTGTTGGGCCATTGTTTCACTTGTCCAACTGTGATTTCATTTGTTATCTTGTCCATGGAGAGAACTCTAACAGATTCAACTAACTTGTTTCTTCCTAGATAAGCATCAATAATTGAGGGTGAAACCTTCACACACTTCCCTCTCGCAAAAGCCTTCATATACTCTTGATTTTCTTTAATATTGCAGTCAGGTGACAAGTTCACAATAAACTCTTTGACCAATATTTCATAGCATGGTCCTATGTCAGAGACACTCTTCATTAATCCTGAATATTTTAGAAGATTTATGACCTCTTTCCACTCAAGGACATTTTTTATCAACTCTCTTTCACAAGAAGTCATTCTTTGATACACAACTTTCCAATTTTGGACATTTTCTTATGTTGGAACAAAATTGTTCATATCCCTTGGGTTTTAAGGATAACAAATTATTTAAAGAACAATTGGGTATACTAATATATGTTCAAGTGTAGGGATGGAATAGGCCAGGTCGGCCTATAGAGGCCTATACCCTAGCCTATTTAAGGTCAGGCCAGGCCATACATATTTAATAAAAAAATCAGGCTTAGGCTTTTTTAAAAGCTTATTTAATTAAATAGGGCAGACTTAGGCTATTAAAAAAAGCCTATGAAGCCTTATAGGCTGGCCTATATTTTCACATATATTAAAAATAGTCTAAATATTTTGACCTATATATGCATATATATATATATATTAGAAAAAAATGCTAAATAGGTTGGCCTACATATGCATATATATTAGAAAAAATGTTAAATAGGTTGGCCTATATATGCATATATAGACTTACGTATAACGCTTTTTAAGTAATATGGATTAATTGAAAAACTTAATAAGAAACTAGCTTTTAAATAGGCTTTCCGTCCAGGCCAGGCCAGACAAAAAAAAAAGCCTATAGTAGGCCATAGGCCAGGCTCAGGCCTTGTAAGTTTATCGTAGGCCAGACTCAGGCCTTCTAAAGCCTATCCTAGCCTAGCATATTTTCACCTCTATTCAAGTGTACAGGATCATAAGCTTAAAATCAACTTGGTTCTGACCCTGATAAAAACACATGAAGAGAAGCTAAAGGACTCAGATTCTGAAGGATCGGAATCTGATGACTAAACTTGGTATCTATGCTTCTGGTGACAACTCGCATTCTAAACGGCCTGAGCTAAAGTTACTCTGCTATTTGATCAGTACTCTATCTCCAAAGCATACCGATCTTGTCAAAGTCAGATTATTGAAATAGTCAACTAGAGTTTCTTAGTGCAAGGCTCAAGGAAATTTGATGTGGCCTCTTTAGTCTGCCTCAAGATTTTTGGTAGACACCTAGTATGAGATAGACACAGTGGATAATGATATTACATGAAGGATGAAGATTTTAAAAAGGATTGACTTCCAATGTCTCTTTTTGAACTACATCTCAACAAAGATCTCTTGTGCAAGTTACCTTCCAACGACTCTTTTTTCCCTTCTATAAAAGGAGTTGAAGATTTTCAGGAATGTTAACAACCAAAGAACTATCATCTAGAACAACACGAAGCACAACTTTGAGCTACCTGTTTACTGCACAAGTTCTTAAGATTTCTTATCTTTGTGTATCTTAGAAATCTTAAGTGTTTAAGAATCATTGTGGTTGTTGTATCACATATATACTACAGATTTTACATCAAGTATAGTTTTCATCTAATCTCCTAAAGTATTTGTTTAGAGTATAGGAAGTATCTTGCTAGTTTGCTTGAGTAGTGGAAGTCTCTTGTCTGTGTGCTTGAGCAAAAGAAGTCTCTTGCATGTGCGCTTGAGCAGAAGTCTCTTTCTAGTGTGATTGAGCATTTGGCGTATCTTGCTAGTTGCTTGAGCAAAGTGTAATCAGTTTTATTATAATGAAGACCTCTTGTTGGACAAGGGAATTGAGCTACTCTCAGTTTAGGAGAGGAACCAAGATAAATCTGTGTGTTGATTTATTGCTTGCTTCTGATTATTATTCTTTCTGTTGCTAACAATTCTGAGAACAAATTCTGAACTTGTTCAAATTCTGAAGTTGGTTTATCATAAGAAAAAAAGAATTCACATACACAATTCAACCTTCATCCCTTCTTGTGTATTTTTCTCACCTTCAGTTAGCTTCAGAACACGGTTTGTGCTATAACACTTAACAGTGGTACGGAAAAGATCCTGAGAAAAATACTTGTTCCTTCATGTCGGGTGCATCTATAACAACTAGAGGTGGTATACCTTATGACTATAGTACTGCTGAGAAACGTCATTACTCAGCTAGACCACCTACATTCAATGGTGACTCCACTCAGTTTGAATGGTGGAAAAGAAAAATGTGTACTTATATCATTGATCTTGATGATAAGTTGTAGAGTATACTTAATGATGGAATTAAGATTGATGTTGATGGTGTTGGAATGGTAATCGATAGGAAAACTCTCACACTATCTAAAAAGAAAATTTACAAAAAACATCATAGAGTTAGAAGGATTTTGATAGAAGCTCTGCCTCATTCTGAGTACATCAAGATCATTGATAAGTCAACTTTTAAGACTATCTTTAAGTCTTTATGTTCTACTTATGAAGGAAACTAACAAGTCAAAAATGCTAAGGCCAAGCTTATAGTACAACATTATGAGATGTTCAGAATGAAGGATGATGAAGATATTGAAACCATGTTTTCTAGGTTTCAAGTTCTTGTATCAGGCCTTCAAATTCTGAATAAATGTTACACTACATCTGCCATGCAAAGGAAATATTGAGAAGTTACTTACTAAATACAGACCTAAGGTCACAACTATTCAAGAGACCTAAGCTTTGCATTAAAATCAGTAGCTGAAAAATATGGTGGTAAAGTTGTCTTATCCTCAAGAGTCTGGAAATCAGAAGAAGCTTCTGATGAAGAAGTTTCTGATGGTGACTCTGGTGATAAGGAAATGGCCTTTATCATCAAGAGGTTTCAACAACTGGAAAAGAGGAACAAGAGATTTTATGGTACAAATAGTGGTTTCAAAGGATCTAGTTCTTAAGACAAAGTTGATGATCAGAAGAACTGCTTTAACTGTAAGAAGCCTGGTTAATTCAAAGCTAATTGTCCTAATTTGTAGAAAGACAGACAAAGAAAGGAAGCTTCCAGAAGGAAAGCTTCATAACTAAATTCAAGAATAATCTCATGGCAACATGCAATGAACTTGATAATGAAGACAATTCAGATAAAGATGAAGGAGAAGAAAATCAATCACTGATGGCTCTCACATCCTTTCACATAGAATCTAAATCAACTTCTTGTTCATAATCAGATGAAGAAGATGAGGTATTTTCTAATTTATCTCGTTCTGATATGATCTCTTTTATTCAAGACCTCACAAGTCGTTGCCAAAACAATGCAATACACATGAAAATATTGAAAAAGCAATATGATCTTCTGAAAGAAGAACTAAAATCTTCTAAAAATAAAATTGAATCTTTAGAAAAATATTATATTGCTCAAATGAATAAAGTGTCTGATAAACCTTTGAATGAGCATGAAATGGCTCTTCGAGATTTTATCACAACTGGTCTTGAAAGAATAAAACTTGCTTCCATGATTTATGTGGTAAATAAGAGCAAAGGAGAATATTTTGGTTACAGTGAAAAATGATCTAATCCTAAAGCTCAACTCTAAAAAAAACCCATAAATCCTTCTTCTTCAAGCATTGCTCAAATAGAGTTAAGAACCTATTTTTTCTGCTTCTGATAAAGATAAAATTCTAGACCAATCAAAACCTAAGATAACAGAATCAAAGGTCCTGAAAAAAAACACTACCTCAGACTTCAAAGTCAAAGGTCCTGAAGAAATCAAAACCTAACATTCAGAAGTCAAAGGTTCTGAAGAATCCAAAACCCAGAAATCTCAAGTCAAAAGTTCTAAAGAAATCAGAACCCAAGACTTTTGGATCAAAGGTTCTGAAGGGTTCAGAAGCCAAAATCAAGGCTTATCCAAGACAAAACTATTATAAACAAAAAGTATGGAATAAGTCTAGATCCTTTTATCGGGGAAAGGCTCAGAATAAAAGGAAGCCTGTTAGAATTAACACTAGAGGACCTGTAAGATTATGGGTACCTAAGTATGAAATCGTGTTTGCTACAGATATGTCTAAAGAGAGAAACAAGGCAACAATCATGGTACTTGGACAGTGGTTGTTCACGACATATGACGGGACAAAGGCATATGTTCCAAACCCTGACTCTGAAAGAGAAAGAAGTATGGGGTTTGGAGGAGGACAGAAAGGGAATATCATTGGTATGGGTATTATTAGTAATTCATTAATCTCTGTTAATAATGTTTGGTTAGTAAATGGACTCAAACATAACCTACTGAGCATTAGTCAATTTTGTAACAGTGGTTATGAAGTCTTGTTTAATAAGAACTTTTGTTCAGTCATAAATGCATATGACAACTCCATTTTATTCAAAGGTAAGAGGAAGGGAAATGTTTATAAAATTAATATTTCTTAATTGAGTGATCAGAAGCTAGTTTTCCTTATGTCAGTGAGTGATGAGAAATGGGTATGGCACAAAAGGTTAGGTCATGCTAACTGGAGGTTGATCTCTGAACTTAGAAAGCTACAACTTGTTAAAGGGCTGCTAGATCTTGATTATCACTCAGATTCTCTCTATGGATCATTTCAAGTAGGGAAGATTAATAAAACATCTTTTAAATCTAAAAATAGTGTCTCTACCTCTAGACCCTTAGAATTACTTCACATTAATTTATTTGGTCATGTTGGGACTGCTTAAATTAATGGGAAGAAATATTTATTAGTCATTGTTGGTGACAATAGCATATGGACTTAGGTTAAATTCCTTAGATCCAAAGATGAATCATATGAGGTCCTTAGCATCTTCTGCACACAAGTTCAGTCTGAAAAAGAATCAAAGATTCTAAAAGTCAGAAGTGATCATGGTGGTGAGTTTGAAAATGAGCCATTTAAGATTTTTTGTGATAAACATGGAATTATCCATGAGTTCTCTTCTCCTAGAACTCCTCAGCAAAATGGGGTTCTAGAAAGAAAGAATAGATTCTTACAAGAAATGGCTAGAACCATGATCCATGAAAATCATCTTCCAAAATACTTGTGGGCAGAAGTTGTTAATACATCTTGTTATGTTCATAACAGGATCTATATCAGACCAATTTTGAATAAAATGTCATATGAATTATTTAAAGGAAGAAAGCCAAGCATATCTTATTTTCATCAGTTTGGTTGTACATGTTACTTTCTGAACAATAAAGTCTATCTAAAGAAATTTGATGCTAAAACTCAAACGGGTATCTTTTTAGGATACTCTAAACGCTCTAAAGCATATGAGGTGTATAAATCTGAAACCAGAATGATTGAAGAGTCTATACATGTAAATTTGATGACAAAGGGCCTGACTATGATATGTCAGAGCCTGTTGAAAGTTTTGTAGATATTGAAGTTTATGAAGATCACCCAGAAGTTGAACCTTCAAAAGCTATGAGCTCAGAAGCTAGAGGCTCAAAAGCTGGTGAACCAGATGCTTACCCAACTTCTGATGCTCACCCAAAAGTTACAAATTATGAAGAAGCTCGAGATAGTTAAGAAGTTACAACTCAATCTAAGAATTCTTTCAAGTAAAAAGTTTCTCATCTAGAAAAGCTAATCATTGAGAATAAGGATGATCACTTAAAGACTAGATCAACATTCATAGATGATAACTCTATGCTAGGATTTATCTCCTTGATATGCCAAATTTTGTTGATGAATCTTTGTTTGATGATGGATGGATTGTAGCTATACAAGACGAATTTAACCACTTCCAGAGGAATGATGTTTGGGATCTGGTTCCCAGACCAATTCAGAAGAACATTATTGGAACAAAATGGGTGTTCAAAAGAAAATTTAATGAGCTATAAGAAGAGGTAAGAAATAATGCTAGACTTGTAGCTTAAGGCTACAGTCAGCTTAAAGGTATAGATTTCTATGAAACCTTTGCACTTCTTGCAAAGTTAGAGACAATTAGACTTTTTCTCTCTTATGTTATTAATCATGATATTGTTTTATATCAAATGGATGTTAAGAGTGCTTTCTTAAATAGATTCATTTATGAAGAGGTGTATGTCAAACATCCCCCTGGGTTTGAGAACTCAGTCCACCTGAATTTTGTGTTTAAACTTAAGAAATCACTTTATGGACTCAAACAAGCTCCAAGAGATTGGTATGAGAGATTGATTAATTTCTTGTTAGAAAATGGTTTTCAAAAGGGTCAAGGTGACACTACCAAATTTAGAAAGACTCTGAATAAGGAAATCTTAATTGCCCAAGTTTATGTTGATGAAAATTTTTGGTTCTACTAATGCCTCTCTTTACAAAGAATTTTCTGAGACTATGAAGGCTGAATTTGAGATGAGCATGATGGAAGAAGTGAAATTCTTCATGGGAATTTAAATCAACCAAAGTAAAAATGGAACTTATGTTCATCAGTCCAAGTACACAAAGGAACTTTTGAAGAAGTTTAATCTCGAAGACTGCAAGATTATGAAAACTCATATGTATCCAACATGCAATCTGAATAAGGAGGAAAATAGCCCCAAGTTGGATCAGAAGCTGCATAGAGGTATGAGTGGTTCCTTGATTTACGTCACAGCTTCTAGGCCTGGTATATTGTTCAGTGTTTGTCTGTGTGCAAGATTTTAATCAGATTGTAGAGAGACTTATTTAACTATTGTTAAGAGAATCTTTAGGTATCTGAAAGGAACAACAAATTCGGGACTTCTTTATACAAAATTCCTAGATTATAAGCTAGTTAGATTCTGTGATGCTGACTATGTTGGGGATAGATATGAGATAAAATCCACTTGTGGAAACTTTCAATTCATAATTGAAAACCTAATATCCTGGGCTAGTAAAAAACAAGCATCTATTGTTGTATCAACAGCAGAAGCAGAATGCATCTTAGCTGCAAAGTGTTGTACACAACTACTCTGGATGAAATATCAGCTAGAGGATTATCATATTTGTGGAAACAATATCCCTATCTTTTGTGATAATACTGCTGCCATTTGTTTAATAGCGAATCCAATTCGAAATTCTAGAACCAAGCACATTAAAATAAAACATCACTTCATCAGAGACTATGTTCATAAGGGTGTATAGATATTCAATTAATTGATATTGATCATCAATGGGCTGACATATTTACAAAACCCTTAGCCATTGGAAGATTTGATCTTATAAAAAAATAACCTGGACATGGTCTTTATTAAAGATTAGTGTTTTCTTCTGAATAGAGTATCAAAGTTTAATGTTGATCAGAAGTAGCTTCAGTCAAAGTTTGGAAAACTACCTTTGATGAAAAGTGGCTTCTAAAAGACTTCAGACTCTGAAAACTCAGGAGTGGATTATTTGCTTCAGATAGCATTTAAGTGGGAAAATATTTTGTCTACTTCTGACACCTGTTCAACTTAATAAATTCACATGTATTAAATTGTCTTGTTTGCATAGTGGTTGAATGGGTAAAGTCTAAAGGGTAATGATGTGAAACCTCTTTAGTTTCTGTGTATATTCTCCTATGTCATCTTTTCTTTTTTTTATTATATTTGTTCTTTGTTTTTGTGCGCTCTGTTTTTTTATGATTGTTTTGATTCTCTAAAAGATTGTTTTTGAGTGGTCTTAAAGCAAAGACATATGTCTTGCACCTTTAGTATAATACACTTGACTATATCTTTGAAAGCATCTTTTCATTTATTTTATTCTGTTTCTACCTTCTTTGTCGAAATATATCTTTTGTGAAAACCCTCTTCTGTGATGGCCTCTAGATTTAATCTTGGTATGGAAAACCAGTTGGTAGATATCATTGAAGGACTTGTTGACTTTGAAGAAATAATGGCTCAAGGCTTTGATCTTCAAAGAGTTGTCTCTTATAATGGTTTGGATGGTTTCTTTGATATTCTCTATGGCCATACCTACCCTAATTTTGTTAAAGAATTATGGGTAAATGCATTTGTCCATGAACTAAATCTAGAGTGTGCCTTCCTTTATGTTATATTTGATGCCTTTATCACCATCACCCTCACCTTTATTGCTAACGCAATAAAATGTGAGGATGAAGGTGTTACTCCAGATATGCTCTTTTGGGAATCTTCTTTTCCTTTTCATCTTATCTTTGATAATTTATCTACCTGTCTAAAGTCTCTAATCTTGATTCTAAGGTATCATTATGGTATCAAATTTTGATCTCAAACTTTCTGCCAAAGAACAAGTATCTGGACTCTTTAGATATTGATGAAAAAGCTTTTCTGCTTCTTCTCAACTCAGATTTTGAAGATCAACATTCCCCGTGTTATGTTTGAATATCATAAAATGACTCTCATATCCTTTCACAAGGGAAAGTCATCCTTCATTCCTTATGGACGGGTTCTTTCTGAAATCTTCCTTTAACAAGGAGTTGAAAAAACTATGATTGAGGTTTCTTCACAAATCTGGGGTGATAAGTTGAAGCTACCGGGAGCTTTGAATGCCCCAGAAGTTGACCCGTTTAAGGATAAGGTGGTCTCTCTAGATTGATCTTCTTCTTCTTATTTAGTTTTTTTGTATAACTTATCCTTTCCTTTAATGAAATGTTTTTAATCTCTGCTTATTATTTATGTTACTTCTTCTAACTATTGCTTATTGTGTTTCTATTATCCTCATTTTCTAGTTTGTTTTGTTTTTTTACTGGTGGATAAGCATTACCATAAACTTGGCGGAAATCAAAGGGAGTTTTTGGCTAAAATGGTTGAGGGATGAAAATGTTGTTTATTCGTTAAAGATACATTACGTGTTCTAGATCTAAAGACTATTACATTTGTTTTTCTTCAAAACAGTTAGAATCTTCATATTGATCATATGTCCCTTCTTGTGTATCCGTAAAGGCCTTTTAGTCCTCATCTTCTACTAGATCTTCCATCTTCCTGAATCTGTTTATTGTTGTTTCTGTGTCTTTGTCCTTTTTAGAAACTTCTGCAGAAATGTCTTCTTCTTCTACAGCTGAGGATCTCCGAGCCTTTGCAATTTCCTAAGATTTCTACTTCTCTTTCCTTTCCCGATTCTTAATTAAGTTGTGTATATCCTTTTGAAAATCTCTCTTTTCGGCCTTGAATGGTTTTGTTTTTCCTTTTTTCTTTTGCTGCAAAGAAAAACTCTAGAGAAAAATTAGAAAATAACTCCTTGTTTCTCGTGTAGTAATAATCATAAGAGAGAGAAGCATCCTTTTTTTCAACTTTCTTGACTGCAGTAAATTGTCACACAAGAAAATGTCAAATGTACTCTTTTTCTTTTCAGAACCATACTTGCTTTGTGGGACTACTTGACCCTTAAGAAATTTATAGACTTTCTTTCTTAGTCTCATCATAATTTCAGATTTCATATGGTGGACAAAATTTCTTAACATCTGGTTTGACTTTTCATTCCTCTTGGTTATCATGAGTTCCTCGTTCCCAATCTTAACGCATGGGGTTTCATTTATTTCTTCTATGATTCCCACATGCATTGAATCTAGGCTCATTGGAGTGATATGATGTTGGAGCATCGTGTGGGACATCTTAGTCATCTTGAAATTTTCAAGGTTCTTGAGCTTAGGATGCAGTATTTTGGTTTCATCTTCCAAGCATGTTGAGGACTGACTTTAGATCCATATATAACAATTGTCCTTGGACATTGAGCCTTTCATTATCACTTCTTGATCTTTAATGGAGAAACTCCACTCAGACTTGTTGAATTCCACTCTCAACCCCTGATCACATAGTTGACTTATGCCGATCAAGTTTGCAACAAGTCATTCTACTAAAAGTACTTCATCAAGGCTAGGGAGATCTGGATGAGACAATTTTTCTATGCCTTTGATCTTTCGTCTAGTTCCATCACCAAAGGTAAAATAGCTTTGAGAATAAGTTTTTAATCCTTAAATATAGATTTTTTCACCAGTCATATGATGAGAAGAATCCACTATAAAAATAGCAATTCTCTCTAGAAGAACCTCTAATAGAAATATGAGCTAAGAGACACTTGATAGATTTCTCAAGTTTCCATACTTTCTTAGCATGAGTTTTCTTCCATTTTCTTTTGTTGAACCTTGATTAGTAATATACATGCAATTTATAGCAAAAAGGTCTTATGTAACCAGATCTACCACAGTGGTGACATCTCTTAGCAGAGTTCTTAAAACCTCTGTGTTAAGAGTACACATATCTAGCATGATGCTATACATGTGATCCAACATCTGAAACTCAGACTTCCTTTTATGAGGGACTTTGATCTTTTTGTTCATAGAACTATAGTCAAACCTTATAACCTTCATAATACCTTCTAAGACATCATCCAAAATATATGAATTGTTGTTCAACATATGTATAGATTCTAGCATATTTTCAAGTTTAACGTTCAGCAAAGAGAATTCTTCTTTCAAACCTGTAATGGTTGAGCTAAGATTTTATTTTTCTTCATGAAGCACACTTATGGTTTTCTTTTGTTTCTCAACTATTATGCATGATTCTTTTGTTTCTAACTCTTTTCAGACATGCCTTCATCACTAGACTCTTCTCCACACTCATACTTTCCAGTGAATGCCGTCACTTTGTTGGCAGTTTCTCCTTCACTTTCATCATCGGATTCAGACCAAGTGATTGTCAATCCCCCTTTCTGTTTCTTTAGGAAAGTGGGGAATCAGTTTTGATGTGACCAATGCCTTCACATTAAAAAAATTTAGGTCTTTTCCTTTAGAATAGTCTTCCTTTTTTCTCTTGTGTTGGGGATAAATGTCTGGCCGTTTTCCTTGCACATTTGCTCTCCATTGTCTGTCCAATCTTCTTAAGGAGTTGTTGAAATTTCTCCCAATATAAGTTGTAGCATTTGATAAGATTTCTCCAGTATCTTTTTCATCTTGATCTTCATTCTCTTGAGTGTTAGATACAAAAGTTACACCTTTGTTCTTCTTTTCTGATCTTCCATTTATAGAAACTTCATGGGTTTGAAGTGAGTCAATGAGTTCATCAACCTTCAAGGTGCTTAAGTCTCGAGCCTCTTCAACTATTGTTACTTTCATGAGAATCTTTCTAACTAGCTCTTCTTCTGACATCTTTTCTCCCAAAGCAAAAGAATTGTTGTCTGTATCACGCAGTCGAATGTTGAAATCAGATATGGATTCATCTTCAAGCATTCTCAGTTTCTCAAACTTAGTTGTGAGGAGCTGCAACCTTGACATCCTAACCTTGGATGTGCCTTCATGAACAGTCTTGAGAATCTCCCAAGCTTCTTTTACTTTAGTACAATTGTTGATTAGTCTGAACATGTTCTTGTCAACACCATTGAATATAGCATTCAAGGCCACTCTAAACATGAAAATCTCATGTTGCCTACTATAAGGTCACTCCCAACAACTCAACACATAAGAATAACACCTTATTCAATCATACTTAATGGGGAGTCCCATAAATCACCCTTGGTCGGAAAGTGAAGTAGACAAGAGACATCGTCCAATGTAATGGTCATCTCATTGAATGGCATATGAAAAGGCGATGTCTTTGGATGTCATCTCTCTGCGAATGTTGATTGTAGATTTTGACCAATCCTACTTAAGTTGATTCTCTACAGTGAAGATAAATCAAAGCCATCCAACTAATCCTAAATCATTTGTGAGAGATATACTCTAACCCACTCTATCAATTTACTTCTATGTGCATCAACCTTTAGTTCTTTCTTCGCACCTTTTTCATGGAAACAATTTAAAAAATAAAATATAAATTATAAACAATAATTAAAATTAAAGATTGTTAAACATAAAGTGTCTGAGTTTTACTTACCTCGCCGTACCATAAATGACAAACAACATGTTGCTCGTACTGTACAAGAAGAGACGTGTTGTACGACCCTTAAGGGTACTGGAGAGGTTGCTCCTCAAGTGCACCTTCTTGCTCATCCTATACATCTGACACCAGTTGTGTTCCTCGTCCTACACCTCCATGAGAAATAATTCTACCGTCAGGGCCGACCCAATACAGGTGCATCATGTGCTACAACACTGACCCCAAAATTCAGGAGGACCAGTTTATATATTTTTTAATTATTAAAGCAATACATTTTATATCTATTTTCTAAAAAAAGGTGTAAAATCATAATTTTTTTTCAAAATCTATTTTACACCTGTGTTTTTAAAACAAGTGTAAAATCAAAATTTATTTTCAAAATTTATGATTTTATTCCATTTTTTAAATTCGATATAAATTTATATTTTTTTTAAGACTATTTTTAAAATTAAAACAAATTTCTAGATTGATTCGGTCGGCCTTGCCTACTGGCACATCCTCATCGCAAGGGCACTAATCCAAAAAAAAAAAAAAGTAGTTTTAATCAATTTTAAAAGAAAAAAATAAAAACAAGACTAGATAACTTTCACCCAAGACATCCGGTGGCTAAAAAAACAAGAATGAAAAACTTACTCTAAAAACTTTTGAGGAGTTAATTTCTAGATGGGAGAACTTTGAGGTAAGTGATATGGTGTTGTGGCTTTGGGGGTAAGCGTTCTGATGTTGTTTTGTGGCTTGGAGAACTTTGGAATAAGTCTTTTGGTATTGTTTTGTGACTCAGAGAACTTGAAGGTACGTCTTCTGGTAAATTTTTTTATTAAATTCTCTCAACTTTTTTCTGTATCAGATAATTTAAAAGTGGAATGAAAAAATAAATAAATATTTTAACACATACTATTTATATAAGGATATTTTAGTCTAATCAAATAAACTATTGGAGATAGGGAATAATTGAAGGGTATTTCTTAAAATTTCCCACAAAATCCCAGTCATATACTAATTTGATGTTTTGTTATGCCATAGATACAATGTATTTGAAGATGGCCATTAAGTCCTAGATACATGTTTTTATTGACATTTTACTTCCTTTATTCACGTGTAATAGCTGCTTGTTATTATGTACACATTGAAACATGTTTTCAAATTTCAAACACCGACAGGAATAGTTGTTATGCAATACCCATTAAATGCGGAGAGATCTATAGAGTTGTTCTTGCAATACTAGTAGGATTAAGGTCATAGAAAATATATGAATTTATCTTTTAAAATTTAAATTTGTACCACTCATCTATACAAAATCAATTTATAAGTAATTGATGCAAGATTTAACATTTTTTAATACATTTTTTTGATAAATTTTGATATCATATTAAAATTAAAATTTAGTATAACTCATCTTTAAAAATTGATTTGGAAGATAAATAATATCACATTATATAAACTTTTTTGAAAATCCTATTGGATTGCCAAACTCCAGCAATACCACACAATCTGAATCTTGACCTGCAACTCAAGAACTTTACAAATATCAACATGAATGAATCTTCTCTACAATAGATCTCACATTCTCTAGAATTGAGAAGCAATAATGATGTCAATCTTGTTAGAGGTTGAGGTTGAGTTTAGATGCTAAAGATAGATGTGAAAATGTGTTCTTTGAAAGTGTGTTTCCAAGTTTTTTGAGAGACTTTCAAAAATATGATTATCACCACATTCTCATTATTAAGGTGAGAAATGAAAAATGACAATCTAAAAAATTGATGGCGAGGGAGAGAGGAAAATGGTTTATATAGGTGATTGAGATTATGCACAAAATAAGTGAAAAAAATATGTTTGATTCGAGTCAAGAACATTTGTTGATTTGAGTCAAGTGAACAAGTAGAGTGGAAAAAGATCGACATAAAAGAAATGACCCATTTTCCTGTGATTTGAGTCAAGTTAAAAATCTGATTCGAGTCATGAATGATCATGATTCGAGCTAAGTCGAAACTGTGATTCGAGTCAAATTAGACAGGGCCAACAAGAAAATGTATGAAATTGTGTGATTCGAATCATGTGTAAGTCGTGATTCAAATCAAACTGAGCAGTGCCTAACAGAAGCTTGTGTGATTTGAATCATGTGTAACTTCTGACTCAAGTCACAGTGTTACATGATTCGAATCAAATGTAAATTATGATTCAAATCATAGACATAAGATTCTTTTCTTTTCCCCCATTAGATTTGATTTGAGTCAGATATTGTGTGTGATTCGAGTCAAGCACATGAAATCTCAATTTTTCAAGTTTTCCAAAAATAGTTTGAGATTCCACTTGCTACATAACTTGAACCAACATCGAATATGGTTTGTGTTCCATTAACTCAATTCGTTGACTCAAAGTATAATGATCATAATCAAATATAAACACTTTGATTTATGCATGCCAATAACTAATCAGTGCAAAACACTTTGAAGGTGAGAAAAACACAAGAATAAGGGTTGAATTATGTTCTCTTTTCTAAAAAAAAATATTCGTCTACTTCTGATTGATCTTAATCAGATTCTGAACACTCAATTTAGAGTTTGAATCAAATTCACTCAGAGTCTAAACTCTTGAATATCTTTATCAGATTATGCAACAGAATTTGACTCAGAGGTAAAAAATGATAGCAGCGGAATATAGTTCAGAAGCAAGTAAAGTAAAGTAAGAGACATAAGTAGTTATCCTGGTTCCTCTTGCAACCTAAGACTAATCCAGTCCCCTTGCACTTCCAAGGGATTTCCACTATAACCAAACTGATTATAAATGCTCAAGCACCGTGCAAGAGACTTCCAATGTTCAAACTCACAAGTAAGAGACTTCAATGCTCAAGCACACAAGCAAGATACTTCTGATGCTCAAACACACAAGTAAGAGACTTCAATGCTCGAGCACACATGCAAGAGACTTCAAATGCTCAAGCATTAAATTTAGAGACTTCTGACTCTATAGAAAACTGTTAAGAGATTTGGGTAACACTACACTTGATATACAATCACAGGTGTAGACAGAATATAACTTAGAAAGACTCTAAGACTTAAGAAGTTCTAAAATATACAAGTGCTAAGATGTTCTAAGTCTAGTAATTTTGACATAATGACTTTTCTTTGATTTTCAAGTTTCAGAGTCTTGAGAGTAATGTGTTGTATTGTAGCTTGGTAACCTTCTTCTTCAGGTCTACAACTCCTTATATAGAGAGGAGAAAAATAAATGGTGAAGACTTTCACCAAAAGGTTGGCCTAGCTTTGTACTTTATTATACACATCAAGAAAGCACCTTTTTACGAGAGGAATTATTCGTTGAAGCTCAGACAACAAAGAAGAAAGTTTTCCTTAAGTCTTCACGTGATCAAAAAGTGTATAAGTCTATCAGAGATGCCTTGAATAAAGTGAATCTGCTTGAGATGCTAACTTTCTTCAGACTTCAATCTTCAGAGGAAGATCGCGTCAAAGTCAGCTTCTTGGATTCTGAAGCTTCAAAGTCTGGGTCACCAGAGGCTGACTTTATTTAGAGTTGACTTCTTCAGAGTCTGAATCTTCCATCAAAGCCAGAGTCTTCATAAGAGACCTTCAGAGCCAGATTCTGATCTTCAGATGCAAAATCCTCAAGCTATTTTTTATCTTTTCTTATACTTGATCCTACATACTTGACTAGATGTTAGAAAGCCCAATTGTTCTTAAATACTTTGTTATCATCAAAACCCAAGGGATATGGTATTAACCAACTTTTTTCCAACAATCTCCCTTTTTTGATGATGATAAACATAAGTATTTAAGAACACTGGTCGTTTATTTAATTAACAAGTTGACTACAGGGTTCGAGGTTTGTAAGCTCCCCTTGAGTCTGATAGTCCAGAGGGTGAGGTTTGTAAGCTCCCCCTAAGTCCTATCCAAGTTAATTAAATTCCTTTTAAAAACACAATAACATAATCTCCAGAAATTAAGCAGCATTAAAAAATCATCATATTCAGGTGCTTAAATACTCTTAATTGTCTCCCCCTTTTTGTCATCAACAAAAAGATAAATAAAAAGGAAAGAAAAGACATTGAAGAAAAATTTTCATTAAAAAAAGATGCATAACATAAGTTCAGAAAAGATAAAAACAAGGGTTACTAAATCCTAGAGCTTAAGGTTTCTGCTTCAGAAGCTCCAGAACTACTTTCAGATTAGCACACAAGCCATCTTGTCTAGTAGACATAGCCTTCATCTGATCATCCATATCCCTTTGCTGAGTATATATAGGTTTATGATTAGTAGCAATAGAAGCCAACTTTGCTTCCAAAATCTTTTGCCTCTAACTGGTAGAGGCAACAGACTCTAAGGAGATGTACTTTAGATTCTGAAGAACTGATACCACAGAGGTTGTCAGAGAATCCATTTTGCCGCATAAGATATTGGGTCAGAGGTTGTAGTTCTCTTAGTAACTAGATTCTGCAATCTATTAAAGAGGACAATTCTATATTCTTCCATTAGGGCTTGGATATATGGTGGAGGACGTGGAATGTTAGGTTATCGGATTTCTGTCTTTGTGGGAGTGGATAGAAATATTGTGCCAAATTTTGACATGATATCAGTTCTTTTTAGAGAGGGGTGATGGTCTGATGGTTGGTTTTCTTGGCCAATTTTGTTTAGGGAGGTTTTAGGTGAAGGTTGGTTCAAAGAAACTTGTTCAGTTTCACTCTGAGGTTCAGATGTAACTTGAACTTGAGATTAATTATGAACAGAACTAGGTTATGGTTGAGGTGTATGTTGAGGTGAGGGTTGAGGTGTAGATTAGGTTGTAGGTGAAGATTCTGGTTCTGGTTGATCATGGGTTACATGTTCAGCTTCAAACTGATCAGATAAGTTATTATGATCAGAAGTTGCTTCAGATGAACATGCTTGATCATTTTTTTGGGGTGAATATTTTAAGAGGGATAACTTGGATATGTTTGATTAAAAAATAGGTTTGAGAGTTACAGGTATGAGACCAAGAGCACCAATAGGATCAGATTCCGATTCTGAGCTAGAACTTGATGAATCTTTCCCACTAGAAGCGTCTATGGGGGGTCCAAACATGGTGTTTAAAGGTAGAGGTAGTTCAGAGTCATAAAATTATGTCATTTGTTTCTGATCATCTGTCGTTTCACCTGCATGATGTTCAGAACCAACTAGATTCATAGAATTTTCTAGAATTTGAATGATAGGTGTTGGGTTAGGGGTATCCGTCACAGGTTATGATTGTTGAACCTTGTTATGGATAGGTGATGGAGTGTGTCCAGGAGATGGTTTGGGTGAGGGTGTTGGTGATATTTGGTTTAAGGTGGAAGAATCAAAATCATCCTCAAAGATAGAGTTTAAATTATTACCTGTCATATTAGTTTCCTCAGCATCTAGAGCAGCTTGCTTCTTTTCACCATTAGATTTAGAAGCGAGTTTGGTAGCAACTTCTAATATAAATTCTTCTGGTACACTAGAAGCTTCACCTTCAGAGGCACCCTTATCAGACTTCAACCACAATATAGCTTCATCAACATGAACTTCATCAGCCTTCAAAACTTCTTTTTCAGTAACAATTTCTTCCAACTGAGCATTAGAAGTTGCAGATTGTTTCTCTACTTTATCTATTAGAGCAAAGATAATCAGTTTTACTCCCTTATGAATAGATCCCTCTATAACCTTCTGAGCTTCAGCATCTGCAACCTTTGTCTTATTGACAAGAGGCACCTCAGTTTCTTCCTCTTCCTTTTCTTCATCCTCAGCAATTTCAGAAGGAAGAACAAAATTTCTTAATTTTCTCTTCTTCATAGGAGCACCATATGTGACACAAGATTAAGATTTCTTTCTAGGAGTTCTTCCACTTCTTGTCTTAATGGGCATCAAGACAATTGAAGAGACTACCTCTTCAATTTCCTTCTGAATATTCTTCTGATGTACAACCTTCTTCTTACTTCTGAAGAATTTTCTGAGCATCAGAAGCAACATGTTTTCTTTTCTTAGAAGGTTTGTATGCATCAACTAGTTCTTCTATTAAGTTTTCATATGTCAGAACCACACCAACTTCTTTAAGTTCCATCTCAATGTATTCCCTGATTACCTCGGGATTGTCATGCTTGGTAATTACTAGATAATCCTCAAGATAGAAAGACTTTGAGCTTCTAAATTTGGTAGGTTATTTTGAAATCACCATTTCATTCTTCTTTAGAAGTTTTATGTTGACTAGAACTGAAGCTGAAAAAATGTTTCCATGAATCTTCTCCAGATGATCATGAGTAAAATCTTCTTTTATGTAGTCAACCAGATGACCTTGATAGAATAGTTCATACAAGAGTCTAACATAGGGTACATTCTTCTTCTTATGCTTGTTGATATCCTTGATAACCTCTTAGAGTTTATGACAGATGTAACCAGAGAGATTGATGTTCTCTTCATTGACGAAATACCATATGAAGTGTTTATGATCCCAAGAGATTTGATCAGTGCTACCATCTCTAGGGATCAGACATCCAATAAGGATGTTGAATAAAAGCTTGTAAGTAGTCTTTAACTAAAAAATGGTTAAATGCATTATAAGGTGCATGTTGCTAAAATAGACCTTCATAAAAACAAGTAGGTCTACGTTAACAAATATATATATATATATATATATATATATATATATATTTGAATTTACTTCATGCATTCGATAACGTCTCTTTATATATGCATGATTTGCATGGATGACAACTTATGCCATGCTAAGAATGTTTGGGTTATGTTGATTAAATTTCTACACTCTATTACTAAATAACTAGTAACTAGCCAGTGCGTTCGCACGGGCCTATCTGTTCGAGGACTTTTTGTTATAGACATGTAATTATTAATCAAATTGAAAATAAAAATGGTAAAATTATAAAAATAGATATGATTGAAAATTAAAATTTGTATTGATAAGTATAAGTAAATGTTGTGCCCAATTATAACATGTAGTATTTTTTTCGTATATAAAAAAATTTGAATCAAAATTAAAGTTATCCCCATTTAAAACAATAGTATTTTTTTCAGAAAAAAGGCACTAGGGGTCCTTTAAGTTATTTAATGCTACCACTTAGGTCCTTTATGTTTTTTTTGTAACGTTTAGGTCCTTTAAGTTTAAAATCGTTTGCAACATTAGACTTTTTTGGAAAATCCGTTTAAAAAATGCACTGGTGGCAAAAATTGATCTGAGGTGGCTTATTAGGTTTGTTGACTGGGCAAATGTGTTGGCGTTTTAGAATATTGAGTGATTTCAGACATAAATCCCTAAATCAACATACTTGAACCCTAAAACTGATAATACACTGCAGCAATGGCCTCTCAAGGTGGTAGTTCAGCAAATCGTAGGTATATGAAGACTAATACCTGCGTTTCTCATGTATCTCAAACTAGAATGGAGAAGAAGTGTACATGTGGATCATCAGTCGTGCTATGAACTGTTAAGAAAAAAGGAAGAAATTTTGGGAAGCAATTTTGGGGATGTAGATTCTTTGAGGTACGTATGAAGCTCAAACTATTTATCAAATTATGGTTTTGGTTTTTGGTATTAATTTTCGTTTTGGTTTATGTATAGTGAAGCTTATAATGTGGGTTGCAATTTCTTTGAATGGTATGAACACAATGTCAGTGATGAAGTCAATCCAGAGTTACATGCCCCACTTATTTCAAAATGTCCCAAATGTGAAGAAAAGGATGTTGAAATTAAGTTGCTCAGAAAGAACATTGATAATGAAGAGGGATACACTAAGGAGGTTATGAAGATCATGGTGAAGATGTTGAAGATGTTAGGATATGTCATTATGTTGTTAGGTCTTATTTTGTTAGTGTTATGTGTTATTCTGTTTTGGTTGATGTAATTTGTAACAAAAAAAGGGATGTTGAGTGATTGCTATGTATCTTTTGTTGACAGCACTTAATGAAACTTCTTTGTGTTGCATTCTATCAAATTGTTGCCTCTGTGTGTTTTGTTTTCAATTAAGTTCCGTTATTGTTAACAGGGAATGACTATGTTTTATTTTAAAAACATATAGGACTAAGTTGTAACATTTTAAAAACATATGGGACTATATTGTTACATTTTAAAAACATGAAGGATGTGATTGTTACAAATTAAAATCGTGTAGGACCAATGTGTTACATTTTAAAACAAAACTAAAACTAATTGCAAACACAAATGTGAACATTAACATATTCCTGCATTGAGAATTACATAATCCAGAACTATTTCAAAACACAGTTGTCATTACAAAACACAATTGTCATTACAAAACACAATTGTCATTACTTCCCAAAACAATTGCAAAACATAATTGTCATTACATTCCAAAGCAATTTCAAAACAGAAGTGTCATCACATAATCCAAAACATAAATCTAAAATAGTCCTAAATCCAAAACAGAAATGCTATTTGTTGGTGGTCTTCCTCCTTATAGCCAATTTTGGCCTCATACTTGTTGGTGGCTTAAATGTTGCTGTGCTAGATTGCCTTCTCACTGCAATTAGCTGTGACACTGTCATAGATTATCTTGTTTGGATTCTTGAACTTGATGCTGACTGCCTTGTTTGAATTCTTGGAGTTGGTTGTGACATAACTGAAGTTGCTGGAGTAGTTTGTGATTGTTTTTTTTGAACCCTTGGAGTTCGTTGTGACTGGACAGTTGGAACTGGATGACTTGTTTGTGACTGTACAGTTGGAACTAGAGCTGTTGTTTGGGGTTGGTTAGTGTTGGAAGTCTGGGCCTCTCTTGGTCTTGCTGGACATGAGGCCTTGTTATGCCCAGAAAGACTGGATATGGAACACTTATTTGGCAGCCCCTTCCTTGAGACATTCATTGCATCCTTTCTCTTTTCATCAACATCTTTATTTCTTCTTCTTTTAGGCCTCCCTGGTGCTCTTCTAGAAGGTGGTGACAGTATGTCAGGATAAGGTGTTTTTTCCCTCAAATTTTCTCCATTTGTTGGATATATTATAGGTTGGTAGCAAGCTTTGTAAGTGTCTTTCCTATAGCAGTCTGGAATGAAGTCAGCTGGTTCTAAAGATCTATGTTGCATGCTATAGCATGGTTGCAAGGAATGCCTATGAGCATCCAACTTCTTCAAGAGCACTTCAATCTCCTAAGATCCACTGTGTGTTTTTCTCCAACCATATTTGTATGTCTCACTTCATAAATCATGTCACTTGATAACCTATAAATCAAATTTTAAGTGTTAGTTTTAAAAACATCACATATTCAAAATAGATTCCTCAAAAAGATTAAATTACCTTGGTATATGAAACCTAGAGATTTCCTTTCTTCTCTCAAGCATCTTACTGATTCTTGGCAGGACAGATTCCTCATAGTCTTCAATTTTGGCTCTATTTTTGGCCCACCTATCCATGAGATATCCTCTGATGTCCTCTAACATTGACACAATTGGCTTATCTTTTGCTCCAATAATAACACTGTTAAAAGTTTCAGACATATTGTTGACCAACACATCACATCTTGCATTGTACTTGAACATGGACTTGCTCCAATATCTAGGAGGTATTTTTATCAAGTGTTTGTATGCCTTCTCAGTAACCTTCCTCATTTCCCTCATTTCATCTTCCCATGCTTGAGGATATGTTGCCTTGGATGCCTTCCACATTAACTCCTTCAACTGTTTACTTGGAAATCTCTTTCTGAAGTTGCTATAAAGGTGTCTGACACAAAATCTTTGATCAACTCCTGGTAATAGCTCATCAATTGCAGGCAACAATCCCTAATCACATGTTACACAGCACTTGTTACTGTTTGAATAACATTCATCAATGCAGCAATAAAGGCCAATGCAGGTGTTGACAAATTTAAGAAGCTACTTGTTACTGTTTGAATAACATGCAGCAATGCAGCAATAAAGGCCAATGCAATAACATGCAGCAATGCAGCAAAAAATATCAATTCAGCAATAAGATGTTTGAATAACATGTAGTAATGCAGCAATAAAGGACCTCATTTTGGGCCTCACAATTAGTTTGGGATATGGGTAAAGCTACTATTTCATCGGGTTCTTCAACTGGGTGGACTATAAAGATGTCAACCTTCCCAATTGTCTTTGACCAATTCAAAGCTTCTATTGCCCCAAAATCATCTTCCAACGCCTTCAGGGTTCCAGCAAAGTCATACCACATCTCTTGCATTCCTCGATACTTCATCTCTTTAACAACCCCCAATATTTCAAAGTAACTCCACCTGTCACCATCACATTTCCAGTTTGAGACTTCACCCCCAATATATTTGTCACCTTCGAAATACCCTCCATGATGAAAGTCAACAAAAAATTCATCCATAACCATGTTGTTCCTGTTTAAATCACCTAAACCATAAGTAACCTATTTTCTATCTACTTACAGACATAACTATTTTAAAAATCGAAACAACAATGGCGAAGAAGCGTACGAACCTGATACAATGCTTTCTCCACCTTCAATGTAATTGCATTCTGCAGAGAAGTTCAGAAATTTCACCGACAACCGATTGGATGGAGAAGAAAAGACGAAAATGTTGTAGAAAAGATTTAGGGTTGGAGAAGATAAGACGAAAATTAGTTGTCGAGAAGAGAAGACAAGAATTAGGTTAGGGCTGGATAAAAGAATTAGAGTTGGAGAAGAAAAGACACAACTGTGAAAATTCTAACCACAAAGCCTTGTCATCTCACTTAACTGCCAACTCAGCACCGTCAAAGCCACATATACTTTTTCTAACGGAATTTCCAAAAAAGGTTAACTTTGCAAACCTTTTTAAAGTTAAAGGACCTAAACGTTACAAAAAAACGTAAATGACCTAAGTGGTAACATAAAATAACTTAAAGGACTAAAAGTGCCTTTTTGCCTATTTTTTCGTATATAAAAGTATTTGAATCAAAATTATAGTTGTCCCCGTTTATAAGAGTAGTATTTTATGTTATATAAAAAAAATTGAATCAAAATTAAAGTTATGCCCTTTTAAAACAACAATATTTTTATCGTATATAAAAAATTGGGCTAAATATATAAACCCCCTGCAATGTTAGCGAGTTCTCATTTTAGCCTCTGGTAAAGTTTTTTTTTAAAAACTCCCTCATCTTAGTTAGATTCTCTCACTTATGCCCCTGATTGCCACATTGCAGTAAAGATTCTTTCATATTGCTTGCGTGACAGTCCACGTGGCATTTTTAATATTTTTTTATTTTTTTATTTTTTTTATTTTTATATTTTTTTTTCGATTTTTTTGTTTTTTTTTAATTTTTTTTAATTTTTTTTTCGTTTTTTTATTTATTTAATTTTTTTTTCATTTTTATTTATATTTTTTTTATTTTTTTATTTTATTTTTATTTTTCGTTTGTGGACCTAATTTTTTTTTCGTTTTTTCGTTTTTAAAAAATTACAGAGGCTAAAACCAAATATCGCTAACAATTTTAAAATAGGAAAAAAAAAGGTTAAGAGAATTATACTTGCTTGAGGGTGGTTTTGAGAGCTGGGAGAACAAGGTCATGGTGAGCATCAGTACACCATAACTTTGAAGTAATGAATAATTCGAAACAAAATTATTTTAAATAATTATAATACATAGATAATAGTATTAATTACACAGAAGTACAAAAGAAGAGAATAACAATGCACATCTATCTTTTTAGAAAAACTGAAGTATTTATTTTTTTCACTATTTTAGTCCTTGTTATTTTAAGGGTTAAATATACAAACCCCCCTGAAAAAAAAAACAAAAAAAATTTAAAAATTTAAAAAAATATATAAAAAAAAACAAAAAAATTTAAAAAAAACGAAAAAAATATTAAAAAAAAATTAAGAAAACAAAAAAATAATAAAAAAAACGAAAAAAAATATATATTAAAAATTATTTTAAAAAATTAAAAAAATAATAAAATAATAAAAAAATATTAAAAATGCCACGTGGACTGCCACGCAAGCAATAGGAAAGAATTTTTACTACAATGTGGCAATCAGGGGTCTAAGTGAGGGAATCTGGATATTAAGAGGGGGTGTTTAAAAAAAAAAATTTTTACAGGGGCTAAATTGAAAACTCGCTAACATTGCAGGGGGTTTGTATATTTAACCCTAAAACATTTAAATCAAAATTGAAGTTGTCCCCGTTTGAACACGTATTTGTTTATAGATTGTCATAAAAAGTAGAATTTGAAAAAAAGAAAATTTTTAAGAATAATAGTAAATTTAAGTTGAATAGTATATAAATATATTTTAATCAACAATGTCATTTTTTCTCGTATATAAATATATTTTAATCAATAATGTAATTTTTTCTGTATAAATCTTATTTTCGTTTTGACATTATTTATAAAAATATTTGACTCAATAGTAAAGTTGTTCCCGTGTATAAAAAGATTTGAATCAACAAGGTATTTTTTCCCGTATATAAATATTATATTTGTTTATAAAATATTTGAAGCAATAGTAGACTTGTTCCCGTTTATAACAATAATTTGATCAATAATTTTATTTATTTTTGTTTCAAATAATTTTCACGATATAAGAAAACAAATTTTATTCAATTTTATTGAAATAAAGACAAAACTTATTATATTCATGAATATGGTTTCACCATGCTACCACAATTAGTTTTGTCAAAGAAGATTTTTTGTATTATGAATAGACTTTTCAAATGATGGTGACCAAGTATTTATAGTTATATTTATTTTAAAAATGTACATGTCATAATAATGAGAAATTGACACAAACCTAGTTTGTTTTTTTATGGATTAGGGAAAACTACTAATATTATAATATTTAAATTAATTTATAACATATATTTAATACCAAATATTATAATATTTAAATTAATTTATAAGATATAAATGTCTAATGGTAGTATTTTATCTTATATTAGATGACTTATATATTAGAATTATATAATAATAATTGAATGAACAAAGTATGTTTTAAGAATTTGTGTTTTTTTGTTGAAGTGATATACAATTTTATTTGTGTAGTGCAATTGGTTGTAATTATTAGTTTGGTCCTCCCAAGTACAATGTAAATTTAAATTGAAGAAGACAGTGTAAAAAGTAAATGTAATAAAGCAATCCAAGTTGTAGAAGTCAAAAAGTTGATTTCAAGAAACATTGCAAAGACACAATACATAGTAAATGACTGAATCGAAATTGAAATAAATGTTGGATAGTTAATCACTAAATCTAAAACTCCTTGCAGACACATAGTTCTCCCAGGTATAGTCCCGCTCATCGTCATCATCAGAATCAACTGGTTCGTAGTCCCGTTCTTCGTCTTCATCTGAATCCAAAAATTTGACTTTCCTCACATTTCTTGCTGATTTCGTTTTTCTTTTCCTCTTTCTTCTTTGTCGAAGTGCAGGAGCGTCACGTACCTTAAGAAGAAAACCAGTTAATCTAAATTGTCAACATGAAAATTCGTGCGACTGTGTGTTAACATCAACAAAATACATAAACAGACAGTGACATAAAAATAAAATGGGGTCTTGTTGATGTAACCCAGCCTAAGGGTATTTTGTACTTGGCATTGACAAAGCCAACAAAGGTGATGCAATATAAGAACGGGCTAAAAATGCAGGGAAAACAAAATTGTACCAGGCAGAGCTGCAGATGTGGTTGATACTGGGGAGCCTGTTGGTGCGGTTCACCGAGATGGAAATCCGTAGGTGGTTGCACCTCCGTAGGTGGTCGATTGTCAACAGGGGGTTCATTCTGGACAGCAGCTTGGAGTTGTTGTTGGGTCTGTTGATGTTATGAAGATTATAATTTTTAATCACAATGAAACAATAAGGCAGAGAATTTTGTAGTGATTAACAAATGCAGCAGTAAATGTATAGGGCAAACCTGTAGAAGTAGTTGCCCGTCGACAGAATGATGGGGACCGTGTGGTCGTTGCAATTCCGGAGAAGCTTGCAGGTCAGGCGGTGTCTGGACATCAGTAGGGTCTGCTGCATTGCGTTTTTCGTTGGGTGCCATAGAAAAACTTTTGTGTTTCTGAAGTTTGGTGTCTGTTGTAGATAATAGGAGGCATGATTAAATAATGAGGCTTCTGACTCTGCAGCTTCCCCCTACATTGGAAATGGAAATGCATTAATACTTTAGAAACTGTAAACTTGGAATATTGCGAGGCAAAATAATAATGAGTGGTGATGGTTAAGTGTACCATTTAGTTTCAAATCAAATGTATAATGTTATTGCTCATTAAAGGAAATGAAAAGTGTCCATGAGAAATAATTTGGATACAAAATATGATATATAAATAACAATTGAGAAAACAAAATAAAAACATTTTCGTTGACTTACATGTAGAGGACAATTTTCAAGTACTCAATTGAATATGCAATTGGACCAGTCAGACTATTGGAGCTCAACTATCTGAAAGAAAAAGATGCGGATTATTATGGATCATAAACATGATTATACCACATTCAATGTCAATGAATATGACTTCAAAATATCCTGAGAAAAACTTACACTTCTTGCAGGGTTGCAATGTTGCCAAATTCCCATCACAAACGGTAGTCCGATCTTACTATATAACTCAGTATTTCCTGCATATGAGAATGAATTAATATATAGCACCAACACCATTAATATTTTCATAAAATACTCCTAAAACTATTTGCATTGCAATTGTCAATCTAATATCAAGTCTTTTCATTATCCAAAAAAAAAAATTAAATTAGTAGTACCAAATTTTCCTGACCTTCATCCCTCAAAGCAGTAGCATGATATCATGCTGTGACTTGTTTCATTTGCCTTCTCATTGCAGCCCACTTGACAGTCCCCACTAGGGAAAATTACTTTAGACATTATCTGGTCTTAGACATGATCCAGTATAGTCATTTAAGTGTATAAGACATGATCCAGTATCCCATTCAACCCTATTATACGCAACATGATAACAAACATCATTACCTCTGAAGCCGATATCGGTATGATTTCATTGAAAGTGATTGAAATCTTTCTCTCAATTCAGCAATCATTTATTTGACCTGAAAATGCCTTTGCCAAAAGAAACCAAACAAAATGAGAGGCCAAAAAAACATATGAACAGGCCAAAATAATACCTTTAGTTGAATGACTACAGCAGAAGCGTCAATAGCAGCTGTAACAGCACCAACCATGTATCATCAACCCTGAGAAACACTTGCACATAATTTTGATAAAAGACATTCTTTAAAAGAGAAACCTTGAACCCGTCACTATATACTACAAACCTAAACAGATAAAATAAAAGATATTAAGTTAATAACAAAACCTTAATTTATAAAGTCGCACATAAGGAGACAAAATTGGCCATTATCCGTTAGTTGATCATTATGGAACACTGAACATCTCTATTTGCTTCTGGTATTTGTTTTACATGAAACAATACCTGAGCCATATTAAGTCCTAATCCTTCTAATAATCCCCATGATAATAACCATGCTAAAATAGGCACATCCAACAATAGGTCTGCAGATCATGTATCCAACTCTGATGGTGCCAAAATACAACTATATTTATGTTCATCTGCTTGTCTGCAAAATACAACTATATGTACGCAGGCCTCTAAGAACCAGTTGCTTGCATCTCTGCTGATGGCCATTATGTTAATCTCAAGTTCGTATCTCAAAAATAACCTTTTTAGAGCTTAAAAATTTGGAAAAGAAAAACAATTAATATCAAACAAATTTTCCTACAAAAATGAACAAAAGAATGCTCAGATTCACATATTCTCGCACATGCGAGAGAAGAGGTTCCCAATGACTATGTATTGCATATGGACGAAATACAACACATGTTGTTCGATAGATACATTATCGCCCTGCCATGAAACAACACTTCCCCCAATGTCCGAATCAAATATATAAAAAATCATCACTGCATTATTATCGCCTTGCCATGAAACAACTCTTCCCCCATTCTCATCACTGCCACGAAACAACTCTTCTCCCAATTAGGCCAATTTTGTGATTTCCAGAACATCAACTTTTCTTATATCATACAACTATATTTATATCTAGCGAACTACAAAACTTCAAGTTTGTCATCACTGCAAAACAAAAACAGAGTAAGTGATTGTTGCTTCACTAAAGGGAAACACAATTGTATCTGTCTCGCAACACCAATTCTCCCTGTTATGATACCAAGAAATGTAACCAATCATTATAGATCACTTTATTAAAATATCAGAAATTTCAGAAAATACTTCATTCCCTTTGGCTTACCTCATATGATTTAGTAGTTATGTAAAAAATAGGGGTTAAGTGCTTCCAAAACCTATAACACCAACATTAGATATAGATGGCATTGTCTCAAATGATCATTAGCTCTGTAGATGTTGTAATTAACAATCATAAAAGCACTTTGTTGATCAAACACATTTGTTAGAGAAGTAGGGAGTGAAAAATCATGATATGCAGGTCACGAGCACAAACTTGATAAAGCTATATAATTGATTCACCATGTCTTCCGTAGCTTTTTCAACTTGGCCAAGAACAATTTCCTGTCAACGAAACAACCAATACATGACTTCAAATCAACATTGTTAAAAAGGAACAATTTTAAACATAGAATATGTCAACAAAAAAAGCTTACCTTGGGTACATTAGCAGCTAAACTTTTCAATGCTGCTTCAACATAGCCATAGAAATCTCGAGACATCCATTGAACTTCTTCCTCAAGATTAACAGGTATACAGGCCATTGTATCCTGACATAGTACATGAAAATAAAATAACAACAACTCAATAATAACAACTTCAAGTTTACATCTCAATTAGAGCCTATAGTTAAGAACTTACAATGGATCCAACATCTTTCGATAATCTGCACAACACATGCCAAAATATCATTATAGTTATTTCAAATTCGGTAATCTGCAGAACACATCCCTTTTGAAAATAAATTAAATACAAAGGCAAAACAATCCAGATCAAAATAAGCGCTTATCTATTCTCAAAAGCGCTTATTTGTTCTCCCTCTCACGGTTCAAAATTTACAACCAAAACATTAGTGTAATATCATTGAAATACTAAATGTCACCTTGAATGGGTTCATCTTTTGGAGAATCAGATTGTTAAAACGATAACAACATCAACAAAGTTAATGGGCAAAGAAAACAATAAAAGGAATTGTCAACCAAATCTACATTTTATACAACGACACACATCTACTAAACCAATGAAAGAATTGAATAAAGTAAAACAAACTAACTAACCGTGCAAAAAATATAGACTAAATTGCCTATAAGAAAGTAAAACAAAGTAGTGGTTAGGAGGATCTTGTTGCGCATTTTCCACAAGATGTCGCACTGCATCAACCATCAACATTTTACCGTATACCACTGTTGGTAGCAGTATAGGGCAAGCAACAAAAGTTTTGGAAGTATTTTTCCGGGAATTATCGTGTCCACAGAGATCGGTGCTACTGAACTGCCATTCGACAATTTAATTGTTAATGAGTTTGGGTTTAAATGGTTTAAAGCTTAAATGCGGAAAAGTAAATAAGAACATAAGAAAATTCATTCATCAGAGAGAAAAGACTTATCAAGCATGTATATATTCCACTCGTCACAGACTTAAACTTATCGACCAGTTGCACTTAACTTACAATACTCCTCAATATCACCCGGTATCGCTCACAATAGTGTTTATCTCTGACACACCGAGCTGAGAAACAACCGTATCACTCTCTTCGTCACTCTTGCGCACGAAGCCTCGAAATACGGAAGGCATTTAAGTTCCGACACCCATACGGATTGTTAGGCCTAAATCTATCTCTAGCATCCAGAAACTAACAGATAATTATCCTTAATCGAAGTTTGTGACGTTTATCTCTAACACGACCCAAACCCCGAGCATTTAAGCAAAAATCAAGAACAATCACCAACAGAGATTTGTAAAGCAAATTAAATATAACGCCATGGGCGACAAATGTACATAAAATCAAAGTAAAAACATATACAAACCCAACAAAGAAGAAAGACATGAAGAAAATCAGAAATGAACCAAACACTTCACGGATTGTCAGAGCCGATCGATGAGAAATCCACCCTGGATCATCCAAATGCAAGCTTCCATGATGTTTTCTAAGCAAATCTAATCAAGAAATGAAGTTTGATGGAGTGGGAGCAAAAAATACCCAAACCATCCCATGAAAAATCTGATTTTCCCTTATTTATAAAATGGAAAATCGCAGACCGCGCTAAGCGGGCAGCAGCGCGCTAAGCGCGCCCTCATTTATTATTAAAGCGCCTTAAATCCCGCTTAGCGAGCTCCAGACCGCGCTAAGCGGGCAACCTTCTGGAATTAGCTCCATCCCCACGCTAGGAGCGCGCTAGCAGCGTGCCTAAAAAATCCAACTTTCTTCAAAACTGCTCCTAGCTTCCTTTTATTGGTTCAAATGGCACATCATGGAGCCTTTATTTGCTCAATGCTCCAACAATGCTTTATCACCTACAAAATGAATGGAAAACTATCAATTGTTACACAAACGAACCAAAAACACAAATATATACTAACCACGTATTTATACACAAAGTGGGGTTTATTCAAACGATATTTACCAAAAAGCATTGATAAGTGCAACAAAACTTATATACAAAAATAGCTACAATTTGCACTTATCAACTCTCCCCAACTTACATAATTGTTTGTCCTCAAACAAAGCCAACAACTAAAGGAACAAAAGCGAAATCCAAAGAAATCACGCAACAACAAGTTTTTACAAACAAAAACAAATGCAATGGTTCAATCGAAAATGGTACACACAAAGTAAATACTTACCACTAAAATTCAACGATAACATAATCACGAAACAAATGCTAAATACAAAAGTCATGCCAAACATTCTAAAAAAACACAAGTTCAAATGTTAATCACACCTAGCAAAAACAATCATCGGTAGATGAAAAACACAAAATGAGGGATTTTTCACTCACACAACAAACTTGCAAACAAAAGACTAAATTATGCAACCATCCAAAAATCATATTGAACATACAAAGGCAAGAATCACAAGGACTTTTCAAGGTTGTAATGTGGTCGGGCAAACAAACAAGGGGCAATTCCTAAAGCTAATCGAAACAAAAATTTGCCTAAACCTAAGGGAGTGATCAACTCACAAAAGTTCAAACACAAAATTTCAATCAAACTTCTTCCAAAATCCCAAGTGTTACACAAAACACAATACTTATTTAGCACAATTATTGAAACTCTTTTTGTTTCCTTTTTCAAGGATTTTTCTTTTTCTTCTTTTTTTTTCTTTTTCTCTTTCACAGATTTTTCTCTTTTTTCTTTTCTTTTTCAATCCTCATAGAATCCAACTAATGAATACACAATCATTCTCTCCCCAACTTGAATTCAACCGCACCATCATGTGAATACTCCCTACTTTCTAAGGCAAGGAAAAAAAATACATACAATAACACAAAATTGAGGTCCAAGAAAAAATAAAATCCATTCAAAAATAAGTGAACTAAATACTCATAGACAAGCATTAAGTTCAAATAGAAACATGGATCAAAAAGCTCAAAGGGGTTACAAATTCTCACACACTCACAAGGTGAATTGACTATTTGGCTAAGGTAGTTGTGCTCAAAATGAAACAAAATTGCCTTGATCCTTTTCATGCTTTCAAATAATCAACACAAACAAAAGATTAAACATAATAAAATTCAGTAAAAACAAGAAAGTTGGTACTCCGCATATATGAACAATGGAAGGCTTCCTCACAAAAAGGGTGGGAACTAAAATGATTCACATTCGAACAAGTATATAAAAGAATGAATGGCATAGAAGTTGTAAAAAGCCTAAGTATCATGAATATGCTAAAGTCTAGAAAGCGATAAACACATACCTTGAACGTGTACAAAACTTTAAACACTATCATTACCACGCATTCGCAAGTTGAAACACTCAAAATCGGAAAAATCACTGAATGCGACTTCAAGCAATCAGACCAAAATTTGAGTCCAAACAACAACAAAAGAATTAGAAAAATTACTAATAATTACTAATATATAAGGCCTTAGTGGAAGTGGGAAGAAGGGGGACAAGTGAACAATTAAAAGAATTCACTGGCTCAGCACAGCACGGCGCGCTAAGCGCGCTACACCAGAACCAGAAAAACCAGTACAACAACAAGGTTCTGGTGTAGGCCTCCACTTAACACCTACACAACTCAATTACAAAACATACAATATTTACACATACAAACTTCCTCAAGTTAAACACGACAAGCTTGAGGAAAACAAAACTTAACACCTTAACATGAACTACCATAAACATACTAAAAGAATGGGAGAAAAAAACATTAGAAACTAACAACAATAAAACATGCTTGTTTTACGTCGTAAGCTCGACGCCTATTATTTATACACACTTCTCTAAGTTGCCTCTTTACACGGTTAGTGCTCACCGACGACGAAACCTAACCAAACACTTAGCAAACGTGAAGAGAAACAAACATATTCACTAAATTTACAAGTATACAAAACATGTAAAATTCACAAATATGGTAAACATATACAAGTATCAATATAAACAAGTGAAAATAGACAATATATACGATATCTACAAAACGCAAAAACAAAGAAACTATCGCAATGTGATTCAATAAAAACACCAATCCCCGGCAACGGTGTCATTTTGTTGGTAGCGGTATAGGGCAAGCAACAAAAGTTTTGGAAGTATTTTTCCGGGAATTATCGTGTCCACAGAGATCGGTGCTACTGAACTGCCATTCGATAATTTAATTGTTAATGAGTTTGGGTTTAAATGGTTTAAAGCGTAAATGCGAAAAAGTAAATAAGAACATAAGAAAATTCATTCATCAGAGAGAAAAGACTTATCAAGCATGTATATATTCCACTCGTCACAGACTTAAACTTATCGACCAGTTGCACTCAACTTACAATACTCCTCAATATCACCCGGTATCGCTCACAATAGTGTTCATCTCTGACACACCGAGCTGAGAAACAACCGTATCACTCTCTTCATCACTTTCGCGCACGAAGCCTCGAAATACGGAAGGCATTTAAGTTTCGACACCCATACGGATTGTTAGGCCTAAATCTATCTCTAGCATCCAGAAACTAATAGATAATTATCCTTAATCGAAGTTTGTGACGTTTATCTCTAACACGACCCAAACCCCGAGCATTTAAGCAAAAATCAAGAACAATCACCAACAGAGATTTGTAAAGCAAATTAAATATAACGCCATGGGCGACAAAATTACATAAGATCAAAGTAAAAACATATACAAACCCAACAAAGAAGAAAGACATGAAGAAAATCAGAAATGAACCAAACACTTCACGGATTGTCAGAGCCGATCGATGAGAAATCCACCCCGGATCATCCAAATGCAAGCTTCCATGATGTTTTCTAAGCAAATCCAATGAAGAAATGAAATTTGATGGAGCGGGAGCAAAAAATACCCAAACCATCCCATGAAAAATCTAATTTTCCCTTATTTATAAACTGGAAAAATCGCAGACCGCGCTAAGCGCGCCCTCATTTATTGTTAAACCGCCTTAAATCCCGCTTAGCGGGCTCCAGACCGCGCTAAGCGGGCAACCTTCTTGAATTAGCTCCATCCTCGCGCTACGAGCGCGCTAGCAGCATGCCTCAAAAATCCAACTTTCTTCAAAACTGCTTCTAGCTTGCTTTTATTGGTTCAAATGGCACATCATGGAGACTTTATTTGCTCATTGCTCCAACAATGCTTTATCACCTACAAAATGAATGGAAAACTATCAATTGTTGCACAAACGAACCAAAAACACAAATATATACTAACCACATATTTATACACAAAGTGGGGTTTATTCAAACGATATTTACCAAAAAACATTGATAAGTGCAACAAAACTTATATACAAAAATAGCTACAATTTTCACTTATCAACCACCTGCTACAAAGCAACTAATTAGCATCACTTTCAAACAAATTAATTACAAAATACTTAATTAGTTCAGAAAATATTTCATTAAAATGTAATCAATCATTATAGATCACTTTATTACAATATCATACAATTCAGAAAAAACTTCATTCACTTTGGCTTACCTCATATGATTTAGTACGTATGTAAAAAATAGGGGTTAAGTGCTTCCAAAACCTATAACACCATTGCTTAGATATACATGACATTGTCTCAAATGATCTGTAGACGAAATAATTTCCTATCACCGAAAGAACCACTAAATGAGTTCAAATCAACATGTTTTATAAAGGAACAATTTTAAACATAGAATATGTCAAAAACCTAACCTTAGCTTGGGTACATTAGTAGCAAGTTGTTATGAACAACAATGGATCAAATTGTTAAGAACAACAATGTTCCTCCTCAAGATTAGCAGGTATACGAGCCATTGTATCCCGAGATAGTACATGAAATTAAAATAACAACAACTCAATAATAACAAATTCATGTTTACCTCTCAGTTAGAGTATATTGTTAAGAACTTACAATGGATCCAACATCTTTCGGTAATCTGCAAAACACATCCCAAAGGAAAATAAATCTATAATCTATCCACATAGCACTTATCATTTAATTCAAGAAAAGAGAGAAACAAAATCAAAATAAGCGCTTATCTATTCTCAAAAGCGCTTATTTCTTCTCCCTCTCTTAACTCGTCACCAACATTATTCAGTTTCTACAAAGTATCTCTGAGCAAGAACCCTAAACGTAAACATATCGATGAATAACCACCATCTGAAATATCAAAACAAATAAAATACCACAGATCTGACCGAAAAACAACAAAAAATTACAGAACAAATATCGTATAATTCAAAAGCTTAGACACATATCTAAAGACGAGAAAATTTCTTCCTGGTGTTTAAAGTCGAAATCGGTGACATCTTGCATGCAATCGGGGCAAGGTAACATTCCATGGAACTTCCAGAACATAACCCACCTGCAGAGTTCTTACAAATAACATAAAAAACAAAATGTTAGACATAGATCTATACAAATCGTTACAGACCAAAGATCAAACGCATTCATTTCGGTTAGGGTTTCGAAAGCAACGTTCTTGATAACAACGGAAGAAGTAAGAAGACGAGATAGAAGAAGAGGAAGAAGATGGAAGAATGAGAAAGAATAAGGTCAAACAGAGAGAGAGAGAGAGAGAGAGAGAGAGAGAACTGAAAATAAGCCTAAGACAGATTGGAACACGGTGGAGAGAAGAGAGAGAAAAATTTAATAGCATAAAGTTTTATTTTAGAAGTCAAAATCTTTGAAACTTAACCAAATGACATCATATATTGTCATAAACATAACCAACAAAGGCTTAATATAATAAATAAGTAATTGGATTACAAATATGTGACATCATCGGTTGTAAAAAGTAAATTTTGGACCAAAATTATCCCTAAATTAAATATGTGGAAAAAAATAGCAAAGGCTAATGGTGTGAATTCCTGAACAACAACTTTTCTTATATTATAAATTGTAGTGCCACCGGCACTGACACTCAATAGGAACTGAACCTTTTGAAATATGTGAAAAGTATAAGAGAAATTCAATACATAATTCCTACAAAATAATACGAATAGCAAACACACTGTTTCTTTAACAATTATATTTAACATATTAACAATTTAAACATTTATGATTAAATTGCTATTATAAACTTGTTAAAGTATAGCCCTTCAGCTCCTTCTTTTTGGTACAACCTTCAGTTCCTTTTTACATGACGTATTTCTAGAAATTTTTTGTTTTTAATTACTTTTCATTTTAAAAGTTAATTCATTATCAATTAGTATAAATGTCAATATTATATTTAAGTATTTATTATAAAAATAAATAGATGAAATTAATTATTATGATGATATTATAAAAAGGAAAAAATATTTATTGATTATCTTAATATATATTTATTAAAAAAACTAAAAGTGATACTCCTTCTGTTTTAAAATAAAATTTATTTATATATATATATATATATATATATATATATATATATATATATATATATATATATATAATTGTTATTTTTAATTATTATTATATACACTACAAGAAAATATGGATTTTCCTAAATAATTTAGTAACGTGATATACATGTGAAAACATTTTCAAATTGACACTCTGCGCGCTTTTCAGACTATATCATAAAGGCAATTTGCGACGTGAAATTCACGTCACAAATTAGTGGGAACTTTTCTTATTAATTTTGTTGTTTGCGACGTTAAATTCATGTCACTAATTAGTGACGTGAATTTCACGCGGAAAAAAGTTCTCACAGTTGCTTCTCCGACGTACTCTGCCCACGTCGTAAATGTTGGGTAGTGAAGTGTTTTTAAACTTGGTGACGTGAATATCACGTGAGAAATGACAATATTTTTTGTAGTGATATATATATATATATATATATATATATATAACTTTTGATAAAAATTAATTTAATGAAATGTAATAATATATATATATATATATATATATATATATATATATATATATATATAACTTTTGATAAAAATTAATTTAATGAAATGTAATAAAATTTTAGTTGTTATATTTGTGTCCTGTATTACTGTATATAAAAAAACAGAAGAAACCATTTATCATGAATATATAATTAATTGATTCCGGTATGTAAAGGGGATGAAAATTAATAGAGGCTTAGATTGAGGCGGCAGGAGTCGAAAGACGTAAATGGTTCCACATGCCTAACTTTGACGCGTGCTCGGTCCCATAAGTGGTCCTTGTTACTATGTTTTTAAATAACAAAATCGATATGATTTGTTAGACATACCCGTTTTATCTCTCTATTATAGTGGGGCCTTCCAATGATTTAGGTTTTTATTTTTTAATGTGTTTATTTTAGAATTTTTTGTTTTAAAATAAGTGTATTTATTCAATTTAATTTCTAAAATAACATGTTTTTCAAATTAATTTTTAATATGGCGTAGTTTCAGAACAAAATAGCATGCAATTGTCATTTTATTTAGAGTACATGCAATAAATTAATGTTCTTGCGCCATTTGATTTGGAGTATACACATAAGTATAGCTAAATCAAATAGCGCCTACACCTATTTTTCACTCTTGCCTTAATTTTGGAGTGCGTGCGTCATATGAGATGGCGCATCCTCTTAAAAAATATATAATTTTTATTATTTTTTATTAGAAAATATAATTGAAAATAGGTAAAAAAAAATGGTGAAAAAACAAAAAAACAAATAGCAACTAAAAATATTATTTAAATATATTAAAGTTTACAACTGTTCTGGACTGGACCAATGGCTAGAATTGGTCCAATCCGTCTCTGCTCCAGAGCGGCCCAAATTGCCCAAGTCCAATCCACAGAGGGGCAAATGTTACCTTTCTGCCCCTTCAACCGGGCAAAGAATGCAACGTTCCTCCTCGGAATTGCTGCCCGTCACGCACGGCTTCATTGCTCCCCGAACAGCTATGGGCAGGTGCCCGGAACTATGCATATGCCCGACATAACGGCTAGTTTTGGGCACCCTGCCCGACATAACGACTAGTTTGGGTAGTTGCCTATTCTTTGGGGGAAAACGGTTATTTCGCCCCTAAAATAGGACCGTTGGCCACGCGCTGGGGACTTTATATAAACCTTTTCGCTTGAGAGGGTCAGGTATCCAATATTCACCCGGAGAATTCATACTTTGTACTTGCCCCTTTTCTCTAACCCTTTCTCACTTGAGCGTCGGAGTGCCTTGCAGGTACACCCCCTCCTCTCCATACGACCAGCATCCCTGACGCACTTGGCGGCCTGATTCTACAAGATCTGATCCAGCTTTCACGATCAGTGGCGCCGTTTGTGGGAAACTTTGTTCTCCCCATCTTTCTTTCCTCAGTAATCGAAGATCAAAATAATTCTCAAACATCATCACGATCATGGCCTCCCAAGATCGCTCCAACGATGCTCTCCAATCAACCATCCTCCCCGTCAACAAATCTGACGTTGACGGCCAATCATCTCTCCTCCAAGATGTCCGTTTCCTTAGGGATGAAGCCACTGCTTCTGCTTCCCCTACCCCTGCTGATCGCAACAACGTCAACCGTCTCTCGACCTCCAGTCCGTTCCTGTTCCGCCCAACGCCGACCCGGCCGTGGCAGCCCTCCCGGAGGCACTCAACAAAACTAACACCCTGATCCTGCAGCAAAACGAGAGGATCAGGGCACTGGAAAAGTCTCTCCGTCCAAGATCCCCTCCTACGCGGAGGAACCAGCGATGATCAAGAAGCCCGCAGCCACGGAGAGAAATCGACTGAAGACTGCGCCAAGAGTATGATCCTCGCGTAGCCCAAAAGCGCGACCAGATCTCCCCGCGTGACCAGCACGGTCTTGACCACAAAAGAACTCGAAGGAACGAGGAATCTCCTCCGATCAAGTCCAAAGGACGGGCACGCTCACATTCTCCTCGAAGGAACCGCTCACCTTCTCCTTGAAGGAACCACTCACCTTCTCCGCGAAGGAACCGCCGACGCGAGCACCCCGTCTGGTCACCATCATACACCAGTTCTAGTGACGACGACGAGCCTCGCGGCCCGTTGTCCTAGGATTTCTTGGCCACCCGTCTCCCAAAAGGCTTGGAGAAACCCCTGTCACTTGGCACATACGACGGGGCCACCGACCCCGACGAGCACATCGAGAACATCGATGCACTGCTAGACTACCGCGGCATCATTAAATACAGACTGTTCCCGACCACGCTTCGGAAGGGAGCAATGACATGGTATAAACAACTGCCCTAGGAATCCATCACCTCGTGGAAATAACTGGCCAAGATGTTCTCGCGGCACTTCACAGCATCTCGCCGCCATCCCAAAACTGAGGCCTCCCTCGGAGCTATAATCCAGGGGAAAGATGAACCTCTCCGCGCATATATCGAGAGGTTCAACAAGGAAGCTGTGCAGGTCCCGACGACTGATAAGATGAAGAAGTTCCTGCTCGAACAAAGGGTCCGCCCGAACTCCGAGTTCTCTAAAGCCATTGGCCTCGTGCCGCCGAGGAACTTAGACGTCCTCCTCCTCAAAGCCCAATCTCACATTCAGTACGAAGAGAAGATTGTGGCCTGTAACGTCTGAGCATCTCGCCGCCAGGAGAACGCTCGGGCCTCTAAAGGAGAAGAAGCCTCGACATCTCGTTTGGGTGAACGAAGGCACGAGGACCGTCCCGCGACTCCCGTGACAGTAAAGGGCCCTCCGAGCATTTCCATGATTACACTCCCCTGACCGTTTCCAGGGAGAAAATTTTGACCGAATGTGCCAATTCGGAGTTCAAACAAGCCGGGGTCCGCTTCCCCAAGTAGTTGCCGAACAGACCAAACGTAGACAAGTTAAAATACTGCCGCTTCCACCAAAGTCACGGCCATATTACGGAGGACTGCATCCATCTAAAGGATGCCATTGAAATATTGATCAGGGACGGCCACCTGAAGCAGTTCGCGAAGAAGAAGGACACTCCTCGGCAGGACGCCCAGGAGTCCAAGAAGGTCGAGGAGGAGGTACCCTCCTTGGAAGACGCCAACATACAGGTCGCTATGTCCATATCACGCCCTGAGGACTTCAACATCCCTGAAGGGCTTAACGCCCCTGTATATTTCGCGGCCCACAGCCCGTGGGAGACCTTTCCCTCCGCCATGGTCATCTCTGGCGGGGGTTTCAACAAAGTTATCGTGGGGTCTGTGAAACGGAAGTTCGAACACCTGATCAACACCAGCTCGAACAAAGTGACCACGCTTAATCAGGCCCCGAAGGGTTCTGTCCTCATCTCCTTCTACAGGGAGGAACTCCTCGGTGCATCCCCGAACTCAAGCATTTCGTTGCTCGTCAGAGCCCAAATGGTAAACTTCGACGTTCGCCTAATCCTAGTCGACCAGGGCAGCTCATTCGACATCATGTACTCCCAGCTGTTCTCAACGCTTCAGCTGGACGAATCGCACCTTACCCCCTACGTAGGGTCCGATTTACATGGATTCAATGGGTCTGTGACCAAGCCGTGGGGTTACGTCGAGCTGATCGTGACCTTCAGAGCAGCTGAAACGGCCAGATCCATCAAGGTGTAATTTCTGGTAATCGACTGTCCGTCACTTTACCAATGCATTTTCGGAAGGCCAACTCTAGCCGAGTTGGTAGCAGTGCCATCGACCATCGACCTGAAGATGAAGTATTACACTTCGAAAGGAATGGTCACCACCCTCCACGGTGATATAGAAGCTGCCCGACGGTGTTTTGAAGCAGTTACAAAGGGGCTCAACGCCATTGTGCCCAAGCCTAAAGCGTCGAGCAAGCCAGCACTGCCAAACAGCTCCGGGGAGGCCAAGCCTCTGCCCCAGGTCGACTCTATCGACCTCGACAGTCGCTTCCCCGAGGACCAACAGGAGGAACGAGCAGCTTCAGCCAGCCCGTCCACATCATCCAGCAGCAACTTCCATCTGATGCGCCCAATCCTGGATGGAAACTTCGAGATAGTTCTGTTCGGCGAAGACCCTCAACGGGGAGTGAAGATCGGAGCTGACCTGCCTGACATCTCGAGGAAGCAGCTCAAAGCATGCCTCGATGAGAATGCCGACCTCTTCGCGTGGATCGCCGCGGAAATGCCTGGTTTAGATCCGTCCACCGCCTGTCACCAGCTGACAATTGACCCGACCATTAAGGTCGTAGCACAACGTAGAAGCAGTCTCCGGAGAAAACAGAGGCTGCTGAAAAATCTGTAAAGGACCTCCTCGAGGCCAAATTTATTTCGGAAGCCAAGTACACCACTTGGCTGTCCAACATTGTATTGGTTAAAAAATTTAATGGAAAATGGCGCATGTGCATTGATTATACCGATCTCAATAAGGCATGCCCGAAGGATGTCTACCCCCTCCCCAATATTGATAAACTTGTTGATAATTCTGCTAGTTTTAAACTTTTATCGTTCATGGACGCCTACTCTGGCTACTATCAAATCCCAATGGCAATGTCCGACAAAAAGTACACGGCCTTCTTGACCAAATCGGGCAACTATTACTACAACGTAATGCCCTTCTGCTTGAAGAACGCCGGAGCAACGTACCAACGAATGATGAACAAAGTGTTTCGGGGAGAAATAGGCGACATGCTCGAAGTCTACATGGACGACATGATCGTAAAATCCCACAAGGAAACCGATCACACCGCCCATCTATGAAAAGTCTTCGAACAGGCGAGGAAATACAAAATGCGTTTCAATCTGGAGAAGTGTACGTTTGGTGTCCGGGCAGGAAAATTCCTCGGCTTCTACTTAACAGAACGAGGAATCGAGGCCAACCCCGACAAATGTCGGGCATTCTCCGAGTTTCCTATGCCCAATTCCAAAAAATCCATCCAGACCCTCAACGGGATGCTCACGTCACTATCTCATTTCGTGGCCAAGTCCGCCCAACACGCCCTACCATTCTTCAAACTCCTCCGCAAAGAGGCAACATTCGAATGGACCGAGGAGTGCGACAAGGCCCTTCTCCATCTGAAACGGGCACTCTCAGAGCCGCCGGTCCTCTCTCGACCGGACAACGAAGAAACGCTATACTTATATCTAGCCGTTGCGACCGAAGCAGTGAGTGTCGCTCTCATCCGCGAGACGCCTGACGGGCAGAAACCCATTTATTTCACAAGCAAAGCGTTGCAAGGACCAGAGTTAAGATATCAGCAGATAGAAAAGGTGGCACTGGCCCTCATCAATGCATCCAGAAGATTAAGACACTACTTCCTGGCTCACACGATCGTGGTTCGAACAGATCAGCCCATAAAGCAGCTGCTCGGACGACCAGATATGGCCGGCCGAATGCTCAAATGGTCACTAGAACTGCCTGAATTTGACATCCAATACGAGGGCAGAAAAGCCCTTAAGGCCCAAGCTCTGGCCGACTTCGTCGCGGAGATGACATTCGCAGACTCCCCCGCGAGCGAAACGCGCAAGTGGACCATCTTCGTCGACAGTGCCTCAAGCTCGGCAAGAAGTGGCGCGGGAATCATACTGGAGAGCGACGAGGGAATTATCGTCGAGGTATCACTCACAGTGTCTTTCCCAACCTCCAATAACCAGGCGGAATACGAAGCCTTCCTCGTTGGGCTACGCCTTACCGAGGACCTGGGCGCACAAGAAGTCGTCATTTGCACGGATTCACAACTCGTGGCCCTCCAGGTCCGGGATGAATACCAAGCCAAAAATGACAACTTAACCGAATACTTGGCCCTGGTAAAGAAGGAAATGGTGAAGTTCACAACAGTGGAAGTGAAACATGTTCCCCGCGAACATAACGTGCGAGCAGACGTGCTATCCAAACTAGCCAGCACGAAGAAGAAAGGCGGAAACAAGTCCGTCATACAGGAAGTACTTCCTCGACCCAGCATCGAGAAGGCCTCCCGACACTCGACGTGCAAGTGATCGGCGACAACAACTGTTGGATGACCCCAGTCTACAACTATCTCGCCAAAGACGAACTCCCGTCCGACCCAAAGAAGGCCAGCATAGTCAGGCGAAGAGCCTGCTCTTATGTCTTGGTCGAAGATAAACTCTACAAACGGGGATTCTCCATTTCGCTGCTCAAATGTGTCGAGGAGAAAATGGTCGCACACATCCTGTACGAAATCCATGAGGGAATCAATGCCCAACATCTTGGCGGGAGGTTCCTTGCTCGAAAGGCTCTCCGTGCAGGATATTACTGGCCGACCATACAAAACGACGCGAAAGAGCACGTGAAGAAGTGCGATAAATGCCAACGACACGGGGACATGCACCTGGCTCCACCCAACGAGCTCAAAGCTATGTCCTCCCCATGGCCATTCGCCTGGTGGGGCCTAGACATCCTAGGACCCTTCGTGGTAGGATCAAGTCAGAACAAATATTTCATAGTGGGTGTGGACTATTTCACAAAATGGATAGAAGCAGAAGCTCTAGCCAAAATAATTGCCCTTAACATCCTGCGTTTTTACAAACGAAACATCCTTGCACGCTTCGGTATTCCCCAAGCGATAGTAACGGACAACGAGACGCAATTCACGGACAGGAAGTTCCAAGACTTCGTCGCCCAACTGGCACGAAACAGCACTTCGCATCCGTGGAGCACCCTCAAACAAACGGGCAAGTTGAAGCGGCCAACCGAGTCATCCTTTGAGGCCTCAAGCGAAGGCTGGACGAAACAAAGAAGGCATGGGTCGAGGAACTGCACAACGTACTGTGGGCATACCGTACGACTCCACACTCAACGACCGGGGAAACACGTTTCCGCCTATCATACGGAACCGAGGCTGTAATCCCCATCGAAGTTCACGTGTCTTCTAGGCAGACAGAGTCACCCCTAGACGAGGAAATGAACGACGAGTCTATGAGAGAAGAGCTCGACCTCATCGAGGAGATCAGAACCGGGGCAGCCCTCCGCGAAGCCTCACTAAAACAAAAAATTACCATCAGGCACAACTCCAAGGTGATACGGCGAGAGTTCGACGTGGGGAGCCTTGTTCTAAGAAGAAACCACAAAGACTCTCGCGAAGGCAAACTAGCAGCCAACTGGGAAGGACCCTATCGCGTCCGGGCAAAAACAGAAAATGGGGCCTACTACCTAGAACATCTCACTGGGGAAGAACTTGCTCGACCATGGAATGCTGAAAAGCTAAAACAATATTACAGCTAAGTCATCGGTTCGGCTCGTCGCAACTACGAACGTCAGCTACCGACCACTATGCACGTCTAGGTACAAGCGTCGCATACGATTAAAGCATAACCCCACTCAGTAACGAGCCGGGTAATTGCTCGACAGCAGTCCTCGATCGAGCATCACCGTCGTCAAAGTACCACGATTGGCAGAACCAAAGCTCGCGATGGGACGTTCACGCCGCGAACTCAGGCCTCAAATGCGACCTGAGCTCCGCTCCTCGCCAGGATATCCCCCGACAGTTCGACCAGTTCCCCACACTGCCGAACACATCTATTACGAGCAATCCCCCAAAAAAAAATATTCACGCAAGTCAAATACCCCCTATCACGGGCGGACATACATTCACAGCGAGCATGAATACGATACTTAGCAAAAATAAAAGCAAGTAAAATCATGCAAACAACAGAACTAAATATGTGATAATTTAACAAGTGGCCGACAAGACCACAATTGTACGTTGTTACATAAAACAGGGGCCATGCCCCCCAAAAATAGATTATAATAATTCAACGGCACGCAGGCCGGACGGATTACAACAACATCAAACTCCTCACTCATCAGTATGCTCGGCAGGCTCTGGCTCGGGTCCCTGATCCTCTGCGGGCTGATCCTCGGGGGTACCTCCAAGGACACCATCAGAAATGACAATACGGCCATCCTCGACATGAGCCAGGTAGTGAGTATCCTCGGCAGAAATTTCAAGCCCAGGGTTCACCACCCGCAGCTGAGCCAAGGCGTTTCCGAAGGATTCCTCCGTAACGACAATACCATCATCTTCGGCCAGCAGTATACGAGCAACCAGCTCGGATCTAGTCTTCAAATTTCTCACATCGTCCGGCTCGTCAGTACCCGGGGCATTAACCACCCTCAGCTCCCTGATCAGCTCCTCGGCAGCTTTCTTCTCCGCCGCCAACTTGGAGTTCTCCTCCGTCAACCTAGCCGCTTCCTCTTCAGCCTTCTTCCGAGCCTCGCCGGTAGTCTTGATGTCTTCCTTAAGGGATGCCACAGAAGCGCGGGCAGCATTGAGTTCGGATTCAGTCACGGAGTCCCCTTCAGCATACACAGCCGCCATCTCTAGCATCCGGACCAAGGCAGAAGCGTCCTGGGCCACCAGCGCCCTCTTGCTCGGGCGATCCATAACTTCCAAGCGAAGAGATTCCGCCCGAGGAACAACTAAAGAGTTACCTTCAAAGAACCTCCTATCAAGGATGCAGGGAGGAAGCTCGAACTTCCCTTTCTCCGCTACCCGAGTAAGGTCCACGGCATCAGTAATCCTTGGCCGCTTTGGTCGCCCGGCCAAAGGTAGAGGAGATCCCCGAGGGCAGGAGTGGGAGAAATAGAGGTCCCCGCAGCACGTTGCGTCGAAGGAGGAACACGACCACCAGCAAACCGAGATTTCGGAGGAGCCGCTCCAACTTTGTTCCTCGCCAGAGCGTTCCTCACAACCCGATCATGAGCCTGAGGCATCTCACCTGCACAAGCAAAACAAGAACGCGTTAGATACGAGAAAAAGAAATGACATGAACAAAATCTAAATAACTAAGACTACCGAGCAGTTTCTTAGCGTCCTCGGCAGTCTTGCACTCCAGAAATGCCTTAAAATTGATGAATATATGCTCAACCCTCTGGATCCCGTCCTCCTCGAAGATCGGACTGCCCTTGCTCGTCCAGCACTCAGCAAGCCAGAAGGAGTTGACCCAATTCACCAGCGCCTCATACGCCGCAGTGTCCTGCCCGAGCAGCTCGCTCGGTTGGAAGACATAATCACTGGGCTCCCTGGTGAAGTGGTCGGGTGACCAGTGGATGGGGAACTTGTAAAGTCTCCGCCCAATATACTTCCCTTCCTCGTCGTGTAGCTCATTCCCGTCCTCGTCAACCTCTATCTCCCAGACATATGTGCTGTCCTGGGCAGCTTCGGACAAGGGTTCCACGACATAATAACGTTCCTTGAACGTCCTTATTGACTCCGAAAAAGGCTTGAACAACTTGCGGGGCTGCTTCAACGAAACCCAGCCGTACTTCCTCCCCGACAGCTATCGCTGAAGATGGAAGACAGTGAAGAACAGAGGGAGAGTAGTCCCTATAGCAAGATGTTCACACACCAACTCAAACGCCCAGATAAAGGCCAGAGAGTTCGGATACAGTTGCGTGGGAGCCAACCTCAAATGCTCGAACACTGACTGCTGGAAATTGGTGAACAGCAGCCTCAAGCCCAGCTCCTTGAAGGCATATTCGTACATTGTAAAGCGGTCCCCGAAGTTTGTGCAGACCCGCTCGTCCTCGGAAGGGAAGTACACCTTCCACTCCCCCTCCGGCTTGACTACAGTAAAAGCATCCCCGCAAGCTTGGACGCGTGCTAAGCAGGCTCAGCCACCTCCCATTCCTCCGCGAAATCATCAGCAACATCCTCGTCCATATCATCCCGAACCCCCTCTTCCCCGACATCACTTGGAGAGCTCGAAGCCGACGAGCTCGAAGCCGTCGAGCTACTCTTGTCCGAGGATCCTGTTTCCTCCTCAGAAGTGTCTAAAATAACTTCTCTATCTGGCCCCATCTGAAGATGGCTGGAAAACTACCTGAGTGAATCACACACTCAAAGATACAACAGAGTCGCCACCGAACTTTATTTAGTCCCAAAGGACAGGGAAAATATCGATAAAACCCAAGGGGAAGAGAAACAGGAACAGGGGGTCGGTTATGCGAAAGGAAGGTATTAGCACCTAACGCATCCGTCGTACTCGACGGGAACCATTTCGCTTGCTTCTAGGCTTGGATGGGTTATCTATCTAAAGGCTTCTAGCTAAAAGAAAGAGAAGAGAGAGAGAAAGGGGAAAAGAAAAGAAAGAAAGAAAGTGCTCGCGGAGGAACGAAGTCCTCGTGCCTATGTACCCTCATAGTGCAATGAGGAAGTCAGAGCGCCGTAGTTTAGAGAACCAGGGGACAGAAAAGGAGGAAGATGGAAGAAAGGTGGAAATGTACTCGCCGAGATCATTGCGATCTCATGCCTACGTATCATACATTCAGAAGAATGCAGAATCAGAGCTTTCGTAGTTCGGGGAACTGAACGGTAAAGGAAAACAAGGGAGAAACAAAGAAACGAAAGAAGTGGTGTCAAAACCAAGAGCAAGAATGGAAGAAAAACTCTACTGGGGGAAGAGCTCGCAGTAAGAGCGTTTGCACAAAAGAATAGGGAAAGAGTGGTGTCAAAACCAAGAATGAAAGAAACTCCGCTGGGGATGGCAAAGAGAATTGGTGTCGAAACCAAGAAAGCAAGAGCAAAGGGAATAGGAAGGACTCCGCTGGGGTTCCAAATAAAGGGATGGTGTCAAAACCAAGAGAAACAGGAAATTCGGTATATTAGCTGGCTGGCAGTGGTTAACCGAAGGAAGAGAATAGGACCCTGGCGGGGAATAGAATATGGTGTCAACAGATAGACTGTGATAAACTAAGAGAGAGATTGCTGAACCGAGAGACGGTGTTTGACTCTGAAGGGGCCTCGGTATGTTAACTGATAAACAGTGGTTAACCGAGGAAGAAAGGATTGCAACTCTGTGGGGGTAGAGGAGCATTGGTTTTAACAGAGAAAACTGTGATTAACCAGAAAAACGGGTGTAGGACCGAATAAAGATCATGACCCAAAGGGGTTCGGTAAACTGACTGCATAAATAGTACTCAACCGAAGAAAGGGCATTTGAACCAAAGAGATGGTTACTAACCCAAAGGTGCAAGTATTTGAACCAATAGGAGGTTGCCAACTGCGGGGAATTCAGTGTTTACAGACGGACTGTGATTAACCGAAGAGAAAAGCGAGTGATTACCCAAGAGGAGGTGATTAACTCGAAAAGGGTTCAGTATGTTAACAGACAGACTGTGGTTAACTAAAGAAACAGGTGATTAACCAAGAGAAGATGATTAACCCAAGAGAAGCTCAGTGATTAACAGACGGACTGTGATTAACCGAGAAAGATTGTAAGCATTGGTGTTTTAACTGACAGGCAGTGGTTAACCAATCAAAGGGAGAGGTACCAAAGAAAGGGTTGCAAAACTGGGGAAGTGTCGGTTGTTTAACAGAAAGATTGTATTTAACCGGATAAAGGAATAGAAACTCTGCATGGGAATCTAAAGCAATGATTGATTACAAGAAGAAATGAGTGATGGAACAAAGAGAGATTGCTAGTGCAAGAATAATGATCTCAACCAAGAAGGATGGTGATTGATAAAAATGAGAGATTGAAAGAGACATGAGTGATCAAGGATCGAAAAGGATCGTAAAAAGAGAAGAGTGATCAAGGATCGACTCGATAGGGGAAGGAGAAACACTATAGCTGGAGGATAGAGGTGACTATTCTCGAGAGAGGACAAGACGCCCTTACCGAAGAAATAGCCAGAATGAGGGTAGAAAGACTCCATCCTCATTCCTTCTCTAGCACACAAAATATAGTGTGGGAAGTGAAGTTAACAGCGCAACTGCTCCAATATTGAACAATGCTCATGCGTAGAGTAACAGACAGCATAACAACGTCAATTTGTACAGTGTTCCGATGCAAGGTGCAGCGCGAAACTCCAACTCCACGGGGGGGAAAGAGAGAAAGCTCTAAAGGAGGCCTAAAGAGAGGGAAAGGGAAGATCGACTAATCAAAACAAAGTTTCGATCAATTAATCAAGGGATAAACATGCTAACAACTTTCCAAATATGATGAAAAGTCATTAAAGCAAAAAGGAGTGCATTATTGATTAAACAAGATTAAATTTATCCATGAAAAATAAACTTAATACAAGCTGAAATGGAAAGTACAAAACAATGCCAAATGATCATCAAAATGTCACACAAAATCATGTATCATGTGAACAAAGATAGTGCAAGAATGATTATGTTCATACAATGCTAAGAACATGGAGCAAATGAATAATCGAAAACGTGCATCGAAAGTTTGTAAACATGCTTCAACCAGAAGTGAAATGTCATTAAAAACATCCATAAAATCAAGCATGATAATCAAGGGAAGTTAAATTGAGGAAAGCATGGCAAACACACTTGAAAATGTAAGAAAATGACAATTCTGTTTAGTGTTAACCGGTTACTCACCATGCGTTAACCGGTTACTTGCTTGAAAATTGGCGTTTTTGGTGAAAATTGAATTGAGTAACCAGTTACTGACCAGGTGTTAACCGGTTACTCTGAGCAGTTGTGAAAAAACAGAAAAAACAGCTTTTCAAAAGTAGTTTTCCACACATAATCACTTATGCAACCTATCACATGCTTGGAACTGAGATTGTGTACGAAAATTGAACTTGAAAATAACAAATAAACAGAGATAGAATCAACTAATACATTTGAATCATGGATCAAACAAATGGAAAACGAAATCACACACAACAATTATCGACTACATTGCGAGCGATACGAAAATGTGCAAAACAGTAATATTAGTTAGATCCACCAACCTACAAGTCGGAAATTTGGCTTGGTAAATGTTGCAAAGGATTATTGATGCAGAAAATCAAAGAAAACCAGAGGAATCTTCAATTTGTAGAAGAACCGTATCGAAACTGAGCAAAATGCGATAAAACTCTAAAATGCGAATTCGAATTGTTAGAAGTTGCAGCAAATACTCAAGATCAATCCAAAAGCTGAAATAACTCCAGAAATCCAAGTGTAATAGCAAGAATGATGAAGGTTGAGCTCAAGAAATAATCACTTTTGATGTAAAAGTGATTATCCTTCAAAGTAGAAGTGAGCTTTGGTGAGGTTTTGGAGTAGAATTGAGATGAAGATGAAAATGTAGTAGAGAAATTCAGAGAGAATGTGGGAGAATTGAGAGTGAGATGGAGCAAATGGTTGAAGGTCCTTCAAAATGAGTGAAGGTGAGTTTATATAGATTTTAGGTTTGGAGTGTGAAATGGTTTGGAATTTGGTTTGGAATTAGCTTTGGGTTTGGAACTAGGCTAGGAGTTAGTTAGACTTGACTCACCGAGTCAAGGCGGTTAACTCGGTTAGTTAGAACCAACTCGGTACCAATCCTAATGTGAGTTTTAAAATCCAAAGGTTGACATGTTGGTAAATTAAGTAACATGGTGCACTTGAATTAAAGTGATGCATTGGAATAAATACACTTGGGTTGAAATGAATAGTGTTAAAATATCTAGAGAAGTCTAGAAAGTTCCACACACTGCTAGAATCAAGTAGAACCAAAGTCCAAAGAGAGTGCATGGATGTTGTCCCAAAAATGCAGCAGGAATTGCAAAATTGCACTGAGTAACCAGTTACTCACCATGCGTTAACCGGTTACTTCAGTTAATTTTTGCCCAAATAGCTCAGGAAATGATACTGGAGTCCCGGTTGTGGTTTTCCACCTCTTGTCTTGATGAATAAACATGGAAACCTTTATTTTGAGCTTGTTTTGATGAGGTGATGACCTTGTGAGGATATGATTAATCGGGCTTGAAAAACCTGAATATCCTGCAACAAGAAACACACGATGAAAAGTGCGAATGCGTGTGCTAGCGATGCTTATGCTTATGCTTATGCAAAAGGCAAAAGAGGGAGGTCAAATTTTGGGTTACGACAGCTGCCCCTATTTAATCCGCTTGGACCTGAATGTACGAATTGCGCCAGCTTTTCGATGATTTGAGGTAAAAGGGGATTAAATAAAAGAGTAGCTCGAGAATTTGGCCGACTGGGACAAAAGAAGAGTTGAGAGTGTATAAAGGTTGAAAAGTGCAAAGTTTGGTTGAAAATCTGCTGGGAGATAAGTCAGGTATAAAAGAGAGAGGGGGTATGATCAATGCATATGCTATGTATGCGTTTCTACATGATGCTTGATATCATGCAATGCAAAGGCTCAAGGTAAGGCACAACGAGAAGTGATCAGGCAGAAATCGTAGCAAAACGACTTCGACATCTTCGGTTGGGGAGCGAACCGTATATGAAGACAAACTCTGCTGGAGAAGAGAGTTTACAAAGGATGATGCTTCTGTCGGGGAAAGAAACTGAGAACATCTCAGATTTCTAAATCAACATGGCTGTCCCTGTCGGGGATGAAAGAAGCAAATCAATTCTTCCTACCAAGACTGGCTCTGCGCGGGGAAGAGAGATTCCTGAATCATGTTGACTCAGCTGAGGAGAACCCACTGCTGCTGGTGACAGATAATTCCTAATCATTGGAAAGGATGCACAACCCTTGCTGGGGAAAAGTGAACAAAGATGTCTTTGTTGTGGGACACCTTGGCCATCTGCTAAGGAGAATGATGACACTGTTGAGGAACTGCTGAGGAGACAACAACTTCTTCATAGAATCAAAACATTGTCGGCCAGACATTAGGCTTACCAATGGATATTACTGCTCACCCTGCAGGGGTTACCAGTAACACATGCAATGCATATCGCTTTCTCGATTGATTTAGCTTTTTATTGTTCTCAACATTTTTTAGTATTATGCGATCACAAATAATTGTTTATTTTGCAAAAAAAATACTGGAATGAAAACAAATTGAGATAACAAAGAATGCATTTTATTGAATGTAAAATTTTTGTACATAAGGTGTGTACAAGGATGCAAAATCCTTGATGAGGAAATTTGTAATAAAATTGAAAAACAAATGTAAATGGCAAAGGGAAATCATTACAACATTGGCCACCATCCACTGTAAGTCTAGGTTCCAATGCCTTGCACCAGTTGATGATGATTGGACTGCTCTGTTACCGTCTGAGGTCTAGCCATGAGGAAAAGAGGCTCAAGTGTTCACAGTCAATGCCTCTATCCCTAATTTTTTCCTGGACATGTTTTCACATTTTTTTTGTCCACCGGGATGCCCATTTTTGCCTAAGTCGCCCTTTCAGGTTTTCAACTTAGCGGGCTATTATTGTTTTCTTTTCATTGTCCCTAACTTTTGCATGGACATTTCTTTTTTTAGTCCATCGGGACGTCCATTTTTGCCTAGATTGTCCTTATGGATGTCAATCTAGCGGACTCTTATCCTTTTTTTTTCAGGCATAATATTTTTTGACTGCATCAGAATTCACGGGCGATAGCAACTCCTCCCCATCCATTGTGGTGAGGATCAGGGCTCCGCCTGAGAAGGCCTTCTTGACAACAAAGGGTCATTCGTAGTTGGGAGTCCACTTGCCTCGTGGATCCGAGTGAACAGGTGAATATCTCTTGAGCACAAGTTCGCCTTCACAGAATATTCGAGGGAGAACTTTCTTGTCAAAAGCTCGCTTGAGGCGTCTTTGATACAATTGACCATGACAAACGGCTGCTTGACGCTTCTCTTCGATGAGATTCAGCTGGTCGTATCTGGATTGAACCCATTCGGCTTCATCAAGACCTGCTTCCATGATGACTCTGAGCGAACGAATTTCAACTTCGATGGGTAGAACAACCTCCATACCATACACAAGCGAGTACGGAGTTGCCCCAGTAGAAGTGCGAACTGAAGTTCTATAGCCATGCAGTGCAAATGGAAGCATTTTATGCCAATCCTTGTAAGTTTTGACCATTTTCTGGACAATCCTCTTGATGTTTTTGTTTGCTGCTTCAACGGCGCCATTCATCTTGGGCCGATATGGTGAAGAGTTATGGTGCTCGATCTTAAATTCTTGACACAACTCCTTCATTATGTTGTTATTCAGGTTGCTTGCATTGTCCGTGATAATGCTGCTAGGAATGCCATAGCGACAGATTATCTCTTTCTTGATAAATCTAGCAACCACTTGTCGTGTAACGTTTGCGTAGGAAGCAGCTTCAACCCACTTGGTGAAGTAGTCGATAGCGACTAGAATAAATCGATGACCGTTGGAAGCCTTCGGCTCGATCATTCCAATCATATCTATACCCCACATGGAAAATGGCCAAGGTGAAGTCAAAACATTCAATGGAGTTGGAGGCATATGGATCTTGTCTCCGTAGATTTGGCACTTGTGACATCTTTTGGCAAAGTTATAACAATCTACCTCCATCATTGTCTAGTAATACCCAGCCCGAAGGATCTTCTTAGCCATAGCAGGACCTTTAGCATGTACACCCTCGCAGCCCTCATGTATGGACCTTATGATCGTGTTTGCTTCGTGTCTATCCACGCATCTGAGCAACACGGAATCATAATTCCTCTTGTACAGTATACCACCACTTAAGAAGAACTTGGCGCAAAGCTGTCTAAGAGCCTTCTTGTCAGTGATAGTGATACCCTCGGGATATTCCTGTTTTTCCAGATATCTTTTGATGTCGTAGAACTAAGGCTTGTCATCGGACTCCCCCTCGATTGCTAAACAGTGTGCTGGTTCGTTCAAGTGATCAATGCGGATATGAGGAGCTTCATTCTTCCACTTGACCTTGAACATGGATGCTAGGGTGGCAAGAGCATCAGCTAGTTGATTTTCCTCTCTGGGAATATGATGAAAAGTGATCTCATCAAAGTAAGGAATCAACTTCTCTATGTGTTGTTGGTACGGAACCAGCTTGAAATCCAGAGTCAAAAAATTCCCCCTGAATTGACCGATGACCAAGGCAGAATCTCCATAGACCTCAAGAATCTTGATTCTCATGTCAATTGCCGCTTCAATACCGTAGATACATGCTTCGTATTCGGCCATATTTTTGGTGCATGCAAAGCATAATCTAGCCGTGAAGGGAAGGTGAAAACCCATTGGAGAGATGAGGATAGCACCGATTCCACGACCCTTAGAATTTGAGGCACCGTCGAGTACGAGCGTCCATCGCGCCCCTGGTTCAGGTCCTATATCAGGATCTGGAGTCTCATAATCTCTGATAAATAGAACATCCTCATCGGGAAAGTCAAACTTCATCTGTTGATAACCCTCTATAGGTTGATGAGCAAGGTAGTCAGACAAGACGCTCCCTTTTATTGCTTTCTGGGTAACATGTTGGATATCATTCTCAGTTAACAGCATTTGCCACCGAGCAATCCTTCCAGAGACAGCGGGCTTTTCAAATATGTACCTTATCGGATCCATTTTGGATATCAATAAAGTAGTATGGAAAATCATGTATTGTCGCAGGCGTCGAGCAGCCCAGACCAGAGCACAACAAGTTTTCTCCAAAAGTGAGTATCTGGTCTCACAATCAGTGAACTTCTTGCTCAGATAGTATATTGCATGTTCTTTTCTGCCAGTGTCGTCATGTTGACCCAATACACATCCCATCGATTCATCGAGAACGGTGAGGTACATGATTAAAGGCCTACCAGGAACCGGCGGTACTAAGCTCGGTGGTTCTTGTAAGTATCGTTTTATTTTGTCAAATGCTTCCTGACAATCATTATTCCATTCAACCGATTTATTTTTTCTTAGTAATTTGAACATTGGTTCACAGGTAGCCGTCAAATGAGAAATGAACCTTGAAATGTAATTGAGTCTGCCCAGAAAGCCACAGACTTCTTTTTCTGTTTTGGGAGGCGGCATGTTCTGAATTGCTCGAACCTTATCAGGATCAATTTCAATGCCATTCTGACTCACAATGAAGCCCAACAATTTACCAGATCGGACTCCGAAGGTGCACTTCGCAGGATTCAACTGCAATCTAAACTTCCGGAGTCTGTCAAACAGCTTCTTTAGATGAATCAAGTGATCATCTTCAGTTCTGGACTTGGCAATCATATCGTCCACGTAAACTTTAATCTCTTTATGTATCATATCATGAAAGAGAGTTGTCATGGCATGCTGGTATGTTGCCCTTGCATTCTTCAGACCGAATGGCATGACTTTGTAACAATATGTACCCCATGGCGTGATGAAGGTAGTCTTCTCCATATCAGCTAGGGACATCTTGATCTGGTTACATCCTGAAAAACCGTCCATGAAGGAAAAGACAGAGAACTGCGTCGTGTTGTCTACCAAGACATCAATATGAGGCAAAGGAAAATCATCCTTCGGGCTTGCTTTATTGAGATCTCGATAGTCCACACACATTCTGGCTTTGCCATCCTTCTTGGGAACCGGGACAATGTTGGCAATCCATTCAGGATATTCGAAAGTGGCTAGGAACCCAGCATTAAGCTGCTTCTTTACCTCTTCTCTGATTTTGAGCGCCATGTTGGGTCTAGTCCTTCTGAGTTTCTGCTTGACAGGAGGACATCCGGGCTTGAGTGGCAAGTGATGTTCAACGATGTTGGTATCCAGCCCAGGCATATCTTGATAGGACCAGGCGAAGATGTCAACATACTCTTTTAATAACTCGACCAACTCGGAGTGTACATGCTTAGCGAGGGATGCGCCAACCTTGACTTCTCTTCTGACCTCATCAGTACCAAGATTAACAACTTCTACTGGCTCTTTGTGTGGCTGAATCTCTCTATGCTCGTGCTCAAGGAGCCTTGCCAGTTTAGCCAGTAATTCACAATCTTCCTTACCATCTTCTTCGGCTTGGTTAATTGGAATTCCATAATTACTATGGATGTTTGCCATGTTGTTATCAATGCTTTTATTAGTTCTGCATGTTTATGAATATGTTTAGAATGAGCTATTATAAAAGTGAAAAAAAGAAAAGAAACTTTTGCCATTTATTTTGTGAAAAAGTAAAAATAAAGAAAGAAAATAGAGCACGATTTTGAATGCAAAAACTTTTATTTATTGATCACATAATATTGCAAAAGCGTGAGGCCCTTTACAAGCTATCCACTCGTCTCGGGCGAGGACGAGGGAATGAAAAAGCAAAATGCGTTACATGTTATATGGAAAAACCACAGGAATCACGGTAGATGTCTAATTGTTGAGCTTGAAACTCGGCGGACACTTGCGCACAAATCCTGAAGTCTAATTGCTAGGACCAGCATCATCAGCCGCTGCCACAGTGTCACCCTGCTGGAAACCCACACTGTGGAACTTGATAAAGTTGTATTACTTCTGATCAGAGAAACCAGATTGACGACCAGGATGATAACCCACTCCAAAACGATTATGCTTCTCAACCACATCAATCACGTTCCCCCAGCCTGGCAAGGCACCGCTATCGATGGTCTCTTTAGCACTCTTAGCAGATGCTAAAGTCAATTGTGGTGATCTACTTTGACTAGTTGAAGCAGAGCTGACATCTTCGAACTCGAGACACTGCAACGGCACCTCCGCTATGCCTTCTTCTGTCTCAACATATCAAAAAGATGATAACTCGCTCACAATCAAATCCTCTTCACCACAAACAATGACAAGCTGATCGTCAAACATGAATTTCAACTTCTGATGTAAAATAGAGGTAACTGCCCCTGCCGCGTGGATCCACAGACGACCCAAAAGGCAACTATACGCTGGATTGATATCCATCACTTGGAAAGTAATGGTAAACAGATGCGACCCAATGTTGATGGGTAAGTCCACTTCTCCAATGACCTGTCTTCGAGAACCGTCAAAGGCTCTGACAACTAAGGCACTTGGTCTCATATCGATTCCTTCCACTGATAATTGACTCAATGTGCCCTTAGGCATCACATTGAGAGAAGAACCAATATCCACTAGAACACGAGATAACAGGATGTCTGTGCAGGTTACCGATATGTGCAGTGCTTTATTGTGGGCAGTTCCTTCAGGAGGTAATTCTGATTAGGGGCGATCGTATCCGAACCAATCCAAAAGCAAAACCGCAAATCGAACCAATCCAAACCGAAAACCGCAAAAACCACATTTGGTTTGGATGATTTTGGATGATATTTTTAATTAACCGCGCGGTTCGGTTTGCAGTTTTTGTTCCACACAACCGAACCGAACCGCATATTAACCTAAATTCCTAATTTTTAATATTATATTTCCAATCATATTAATTTCATTTTGATGAATTAGGGTTTCATTTCAGACACCCTTTCTCTCTCTCTCTCTCTCTCTCTCTCTCTCTCTCTCGTCGTATTCATTCCACAAGTTTCACTCTCTCTCTCTCTCGCTGTCTGACACCCTTTCAATCTTTCGCCTTGCCGTCTCAATCATCGTCTCACCGTTTCACCTCTCATCGTCTCACCATCTCAGCATCTTTCTCACTCGTCGTCGCCTCTCTCACTCTAGCCATTTCAGACCCTCACTCTCTAAAATGTCAATCAACAAAGGTGAAGTTTTTATCTAATTTCAATTGTTGTGGGTTATCTAATTTCAATTTATGCAATTTCGTTTTTGCAAGTTCTTGTGGGTTATCTAATTTCGTTTCTGGAATTTTTTTTTAGATATGGAAGAAGTGAGTTCTGCTGTTGGCTCTCATACAAATCGAACCATATTGATGAACGAAAATCAGGTACTGGATATGTATCAGTAGAGGTTTTTCAGATTTTGTAATGTTCTTTCCAATTTTGAGATCCACATTATACAAGTCTGTATAGTTCTGCATATAGGTACTGATGTAAGTTACTGGTGTGAAAATTTTCTCTGTGTGTGATTGCTGATTTTTTTTTTGTGTAAGTATTGGTTCGATGGAGCTCTCTTTGAATTTGGTCTTTTCTTTTGTTTGCTTCAGCCAGAACGGGCTTTAACTTTTGGGGAAATTGGTTTTGGAAACAAGTTTTGTTTTTCTATGTATGATGTTTGTCACATCCATGGGAAAGTTACAGCTCAGATGTATCAATAGATGTCACCAAGCATCATGTCCCAAAAACAAATGATTCAACTAATGATTAATAAGATTGAGATGTTTGCGTTATTTAACGTCATGGTCTAAAATAGATTTAAGATTATGTGGTAATACTGCTTTTCTGTTTTCAATTTCAATTTCTGTTTTGAATTGACAAAAAATAGGATTTCTACTTATGCTATTTTTTGCTAAAAAGTTTGTTCCTCATTTGCAGGCTGAAAATAGTCCATCATTAATGCCTACAACCGAACCACCACCTCAAAGTGTTGATCAAGGTGACAAAGATCAATGTGGCAATGTTCAAAACAACAAGAAACGGAAAGACGGGGAAGCATCTACAAAGACAAAGGGTGTTTCTAACGTTGATGAGCCAGGTAAAAAAAAACCTTGTAGGCCTAAATCTTGGGTTTGGGAGCATTTTGACAAAGTAGATGGTAGGGTTGTGTGTAAGTGGTGTAAGAATACATCTTATGCTGCTGATTCACATAGAAATGGAACCTCCAATTTATCAAATCATCTAAGAGTACAATATAAAAAAATTCCCAAAAATCTTGATCCTACCCAAACTGTTCTTAGCGTTCAAGATAGTAAAGGAACTAGTACTGGTAGTGGGGTTATTGCTGTCCATTTTGATGGTGATTTGTGTAGACAAGCTTTAGCTAGAATGTTAATTGTGGATGAGTTGCCTTTTTCATTTGTTGAAAATGAAGGATTTCGTTATTTTATGAGTGTTACACAACCTAGGCTCGTGCTTCCGGGGAGAATTGCAATTGCTAGGGACTGTTTGAACCTTTACACTAGTGAGAAACATAAACTAAGAAACATGTTTACTAAAACAAATCAAAGTGTCTCCCTAACAACTTATACATGGACATCTGTGCAAAATATTAATTATATGGTTCTTACTGCACATTTCATTGATGAAAATTGGAAGATGCATAAAAGAATTCTTAATTTTTGTCCAATCACGTCTCATAGGGGGGAGGTAATTGGAAAAAAGATTGAGAAGTGCATAGAGGGTTGGATGATAAATAAGATTTTCACCATCACGGTTGATAATGCTAGTTCAAATGATCTTGCTATCTCTTACTTGAAAAATAGAATGGAGGATTGGAATTCACATCCGTTAAAAGGGGAACATTTGAACGTTAGGTGTTGTGCTCACATTTTGAACCTTGTTGTTGGGGACGGGTTGAAGTTGAAGGACATGCATTCTTCAATTTCCAAAATTAGGTTTACGGTTCGATTTGTTCGTGGGTCATCTAGTCGTTTGGATAGGTTTAAGGTATGTATTAAAGAAGCTAGGATACAAGATAAGTCTATAGTGCAGTATGATTGTCCAACTAGATGGGGGATTGCACAAGAAGTAGAAGGATCAGATTTTGCACAAGAAGGATCAGAACTGGATGATAGATTTGAGCAGGAGATGGATCAAGATCCACATGAACCTTCCTATAGACGATGGTGAACGGCTCAATAGCAGCAACTTTCTCAACAGGTTTAGATCTGGCAAATTGCACTTCGCCACGGTTCATCAGAATCTGGACACAACCCTTCAGCCTTCGACACTGGTTGGGATTATCATCACAAATCTGACACTTACCATGCAAACTTTTCAACAGCCCATGTTCCTTCAATTTATTGAAAACCACAGCCATCGGGGTCTTTACTTCGTCAACATCCACGATCAATTCACCCCTGGAATCATCCCCAATCATGTTAACCACAGATCCACCGTGATTCGGCAACGGATTACTCTGAATGTTGGGTCCTTCCTCAGCGAAGGTCAGAACCTTCTTATCAATGAGTTCCTGAACCTTGGTTTTGAAAACAAAGCAATCCTCTATTGCATGTCCTATGTATCCAGCATGATAATCACAAGATGCATTTGGGTTATGCTTCGGGCCAAATGGAGGAATTGCAGGCGCAATCTACTTGGGGACAATCGCCCCTTGGTGCACCAAGTAAGGAAACAGTTCCGTGTATGACACCGGAATTCTATCAAAATTCGGACGCTTACGGCTTCCTTGATTGTTGTTGTTCTGACGGTTCTGATTCTGCTGACTTTTGTTCTGTTGATTCTGTTGCTGATTCTGAGCATTCTGAACTAGTTGTTGCGGATGATACTGATATAGAGGTTGTTGATACTGTGCAGCAGCAATGTACGGATACGAATAGTACGGCATAAGAGCCATGGGAGCTTGATACTGAGGAGATACTTGAGCTGTCATAGCGTCGGCTTCACATTCCTTCTTCTTCGACTGACTGTTCTGAGACTTCCGAGTGGCCGACTGCTGGGAAGCAGCTCCAGAAATCTTTCCAGTTTTCAAACCATTCTCAATCCGTTCACCAATCGTCACTACATCAGCAAAGTTCGATGAAGAACTACCCACCATTTTCTCGTAGTAAGATCCTTGCAATGTACCCATAAAGATGTCAACCAACTCATTATCAGAGAGAGCAGGTCGTACGCGAGATGCCATCTCACGCCATCTTTGTGCATACTCCTTGAATGTTTTTGCTGAGCGCTGAGACTGATTCTGCAATTGCAATCTAGTTGGCGCCAGATCAAGGTTATACTTGTATGGTCTCACGAACGCTTCAGACAAATCCCTCCAAGTACGAATTTTGCTGCGCTCCAGGCCCATGTACCAATCCAACGAGGCTCCAGATAAAATATCTTGAAAACAATGAACTAGTAATTCATCATTATCAATATGGGAGGCCATCTTCCTGCAGTACATAGTGATGTGACTACGCGGGCAGCTCAAACCTTTGTATTTTGGCAAATCAGGTACCTTGAATTTCTGTGGTAGCACAACATTCGGAACCAAACACAAATCTTTGGCCTCCATGCCGAAAGCAGAAAACCCTTCGATAGCTCTGATACGGTCTTCTAACAACTTGTAGTCAACCGATCTATTCTGGTTAGTGGGCCTAACAAGGACCTGAGGATTTGGCAGCTGAGAAGCGGCAGGAGCATTCACTTGCGGAGTAGCAAACTGAGAAGGATACACAAACCCGGATTAACCATCTAACCAACATTCTGACCCATCGAAACACCATACAGATAATTTGAAGGAGGTACCCCAGCAGCTGAGGAAGATACCCCAGGATAGAACATTCCAGGATGAATATTCGGCACAGCAGTTTGAGTAACTTGAGACGAAACTGGAACATGAATAGGAGGACCCCTATACACATGCCCTTCATCATCAGGAGTTTCAGTATCAACCAATCCGGCAGTTTGGTGAGCTTGAGCCTGAAGATTCTCAGGATCATCATTCACCACTAGAGGCGGGACTGGAGTAGGCATGACCCATGGATACGCGGCAGCACTCCCATTAGGCATGGGTGCAACAAAAGGCTGATATGTCATGAAGGCATTACCATTATTGGCAATCTGTGGAGTGTAATTCGGAGGCATGCCCCAAGGGAAACCAGCAGACATCTGATTCAAACTAGGCTGAACAGCAGGCTGATTCACAGGCTCAACTGGCACGTCCACTCTAGCAGGAGAAGGAACAACGACAACAAGAGTAGCCGTAACAACAGGAGGAATAGTCACAACAGGAGTGACAACAGTTGCATCAGTAGTGGTTGCAACAACAGTGGCAGCAGCAACAGTATCCCGCTGAGCACGAAGGAGCTCCATAATGACGTCCATGTTCGTCTGAAACTGATCTATCCGACCTTGGAATTGTGCCAGAGTTTCCTTGTAAGCAGTGTTCTCAGCTTCAAAGTCAGCCATGATTCTGGATTTGTTTGAGCGAGTAAAATACCGATGTCGAGTCGTCGTCTTGCTACAAGGAATGCGGACAAGGATGAGCAACGGTTTCCGGATGAAGGGCATGCATATGCGGGCATGAGTGGATGCAATTTATGCATAAATAAAGTTTTAAAATGCTTATGCAAAAATTAATTTGACATGATGATATGATATGCAACAACAGAACCAACAAGCCAGCATCGTCTGAATAGTCAAATCTGAACATCTGCAAAGGCAGTGTTGCATTGGGGCGAGATCTGAAGCAATGAGAGAACAAAGGTTGGAAGAGTCTTGGTTTCCTACAGAAAAAACCCAATATCCCCCTCACAGGTGTGATCTAGAAAGCGGAATTCTCAGTTTTGGATTCTCGATTTGAGAAGCAATAGTACATTCATCCCTCGGGGTACAATACTATCGCCAAACAAAGAGGTCGTCCACTGAGTCCTCCAAAAAGAAGGTCATCCTATGGCAAGTTCCTAGCTTTGGGTCCTCAGATCAAGGAAGCGTAATGGGTTTGCCATTTCTGGTCTGCCATTATCGTTCCTTGGGAGGAGTGCCGCAACTGAGTCCTCGGGAAATGGTCGCCAGAGTCGACAGCTCTCTAGATCAACACCCTGAAATGCGCAAGACACGTACGTCAGAGCTTCTCCCAAGAAAACCTCGTCTGGATGTGAATTTCGTGAACACCAAATGCACAAAGATGGCACGTAGGTCCCACTACTTTCCACTCTAATCCTAGGTGTATACTTAAGCCTGTGTATTGGGCTTATCTCTCAAGTAGCAACCCAACCCAACAACAGCAGAAAATAGCAAATATCCAGAATATGCAGCATATGAATATCCAAAGCAATAAAGAAATGCAATAAATAAACATATGGCTAAAGCAAGTAAAATAAAGCTAGTAAAGCGCATAAGATAAACACCCAAGCAAGAAAGAAAGCAAACAAAACTAGGCGAGATCCTTCAAGGGATGGACCAGCAATAGGTCAACCAGTCCCCAGCAGAGTCACCAGCTGAAGATGGCTGAAAATCTACCTGAGTGAATCGCACACTCAAAGATACAACAGAGTCGCCATCGAACTTTATTTAGTCCCAAAGGACAGGGAAAATATCGATAAAACCCAAGGGGAAGAGAAACGGGAACGGGGGGTCGGTTATACGAAAGGAAGGTATTAGCACCTAACGCATCCGTCGTACTCGACGGGAACCATTTCGCTTGCTTCTAGGCTTGGATGGGTTATCTATCTAAAGGCTTCTAGCTAAAAGAAAGAGAAGAGAGAGAGAGAAAGGGGGAAAAGAAAAGGAAGAAAGAAAGTGCTCGCGGAGGAACGAAATCCTCGTGTCTACGTACCCTCATAGTACAATGAGGAAGTCAGAGCGCCGTAGTTCAGAGAACCAGGGGACGGAAAAGAAGGAAGAAAAGGAGGAAGACGGAAGAAAAGTGGAAATGTGCTCCCCGAGATCATTGCGATCCCATGCCTACGTATCATACATTCAAAAGAATGCAGAATCAGAGCTTCCATAGTTCGGGGAACTGAACGGTAAAGGAAAACAAGGGAGAAACAAAGAAACGAAAGAAGTGGTGTCAAAACCAAGAGCACGAATGGAAGAAAAACTCTACTGGGGGAAGAGCTCGCAGTAAGAGCGTTTGCACAAAAGAATAGGGAAAGAGTGGTGTCAAAACCAAGAATGAAAGAAACTCCGCTGGGGATGGCAAAGAGAATTGGTGTCGAAACCAAGAAAGCAAGAGCAAAGGGAATAGGAAGGACTCCGCTGGGGTTCCAAATAAAGGGATGGTGTCAAAACCTAGAGAAACAGGAAATTCGGTATATTAACTGGCTGGCAGTGGTTAACCGAAGGAAGAGAATAGGACCCTGGTGGGGAAAAGAATATGGTGTCAACAGACGGACTGTGATAAACCAAGAGAGAGAGTGCTGAACCGAGAGACGGTGTTTGACTCTGAAGGGGCCTCGGTATGTTAACTGATAAACAGTGGTTAACCGAGGAAGAAAGGATTGCAACTCTGTGGGGGTAGAGGAGCATTGGTTTTAACAGAGAAAATTGTGATTAACCAGAAAAAGAGGTGCAGGACCGAATAAAGATCATGACCCAAAGGGGTTCGGTAAACTGACTGAACAAACAGTACTCAACTGAAGAAAGGGCATTTAAACCAAAGAGATGGTTTCTAACCCAAAGGTGCAAGTATTCGAACCAATAGGAGGTTGCCAACTACTGGGAATTTGGTGTTTACAGACGGACTGTGATTAACCGAAAAGAAAAGCGAGTGATTACCCAAGAGGAGGTGATTAACTCGAAAAGGGTTCAGTATGTTAACAGACAGACTGTGGTTAACTGAAGAAATAGGTGATTAACCAAGAAAAGGTGATTAACCCAAGAGAAGCTCAGTGATTAACAGATGGACTATGATTAACCGAGAAAGATTGTAAGCATTGGTGTTTTAACTGACAGGCAGTGGTTAACCAATCAAAGGGAGAGGTACCAAAGAAAGGGTTGCAAAACTGGGGAAGTGTTGGTTGTTTAATAGAAAGATTGTGTTTAACCGGATAAAGGAATAGAAACTCTGCATGGGAATCTAAAGCAATGATTGATTACAAGAAGAAATGAGTGATGGAACAAAGAGAGATTGCTAGCGCAAGAATAAGGATCTCAACCAAGAAGGATGGTGATTGATAAAAAGGAGAGATTGAAAGAGACATGAGTGATCAAGGATCGAAAAGGATCGCAAAGAGAGAAGAGTGATCAAGGATCGACTCTATAGGGGAAGGAGAAACACTATAGCTGGAGGATAGAGGTGACTATTCTCGAGAGAGGACAAGACTCCCTTAACGAAGAAATAGCCAGAATGAGGGTAGAAATACTTCATCCTCATTCCTTCTCTAGCACCCAAAATATAGTGTGGGAAGTGAAGCTAACAGCGCAACCGCTCCAATATTGAACAGTGCTCCTGCGTAGAGTAACAGACAGCATAACAGCGTCAATTTGTACAGTGCTCCGATGCAAGGCGCAGCGCGAAACTCCAACTCCACGGGGGGGGGGGGGGGGGGGAAGAGAGAAAGCTCTAAAGGAGGCCTAAAGAGAGGGAAAGGGAAGATCGACTAGTCGAAACAAAGTTTCGATCAATTAATCAAGGGATAAACATGCTAACAACTTTCCAAATAGGATGAAAAGTCATTAAAGCAAAAATGAGTGCATTATTGATTAAACAAGATTAAATTTATCCATGAAAAATAAACTTAATACAAGCTGAAATGGAAAGTGCAAAACAGTGCCAAATGATCATCAAAATGTCACACAAAATCATGTATCATGTGAACAAAGATAGTGCAAGAATGATTATGTTCATACAATGCTAAGAGCATGAAGCAAATGAATAATAAAAAACGTGCATCGAAAGTTTGTAAACATGCTTCAACCAGAAGTGAAATGTCATTAAAAACATCCATAAAATCAAGCATGATAATCAAGGGAAGTTAAAATGAGGAAAGCATGGCAAACACACTTGAAAATGCAAGAAAATGACAATTATGTTCAGTGTTAACCGGTTACTCACCATGCGTTAACCGGTTACTTGCTTGAAAATTGGCGTTTTTGGTGAAAATTGAACTGAGTAACCGGTTACTGACCAGGTGTTAACCGGTTACTCTGAGCAGTTGTGAAAAAACAACTTTTCAAAAGTAGTTTTCCACACATAATAACTTATGCAACCTATCACATGCTTGGAACTGAGACTGTGTACGAAAATTGAACTTGAAAACAACAAATAAACAGAGATAGAATCAACTAATACAATTGAATCATGGATCAAACAAATGCAAAACCAAATCACACACAACAATTATCGACTACATTGCGAGCGATACGAAAATGTGTGAAACGGTAAAATTAGTTAGATCCACCAACCTACAAGCCGGAGATTTGGCTTGGTAAATATTGCAAAGGATTATTGATGCAGAAAATCAAAGAAAACCAGAGGAATCTTCAATTTGTAGACGAACCCTATCGAAACCGAGCAAAATGCGATAAAACTCCAAAATGCGAATTCGAACCGTTAGAAGTTGCAGCAAATACTCAAGATCAATCCAAAAGCTAAAATAACTCCAGAAATCCAAGTGTAATAGCAAGAATGATGAAGGTTGAGCTCAAGAAATAATCACTTTTGATGTAAAAGTGATTATCCTTCAAAGTAGAAGTGAGATTTGGTGAGGTTTTGGAGTAGAATTGAGATGAAGATGAAAATGTAGAAGAGAAATTCAGAGAGAATGTGGGAGAATTGAGAGTGAAATGGAGCAAATGGTTGAAGGTCCTTCAAAATGAGTGAAGGTGAGTTTATATAGATTTTAGGTTTGGAGTGTGAAATGGTTTGGAATTTGGTTTGGAATTAGCTTTGGGTTTGGAACTAGGCTAGGAGTTAGTTAGACTTGACTCACCGAGTCAAGGCGGTTAATTCGGTTAGTTAGAACCAACTCAGTACCAATCCGAATGTGAATTTCAAAATCCAAAGGTTGACATGTTGGTAAATTAAGTAACATGGTGCACTTGAATTAAAGTGATGCATTGGAATAAATACACTTGGGTTGAAATGAATAGTGTTGAAATATCTAGAGAAGTCTAGAATGTTCCACACACTGCTAGAATCAAGTAGAACCAAAGTCCAAAGAGAGTGCATGGATGTTGTCCCAAAAATGCATCAGGAATTGCAAAATTGCACTGAGTAATCGGTTACTCACCATGTGTTAACCGGTTACTTCAGTCAATTTTTGCCCAAATAGCTCAGGAAATGATACTGGAGTCCCGGTTATGGTTTTCCACCTCTTGTCTTGATGAATAAACATGGAAACCTTTATTTTGAGCTTGTTTTGATGAGGTGATGACCTTGTGAGGATATGATTAATTGGGCTTGAAAAACCTGAATATCCTGCAACAAGAAACACACGAAGAAAAGTGCGAATGCGTATGCTAGCGATGCGAATGCTTATGCTTATGCAAAAGGCAAAAGAGGGAGGTCAAATTTTGGGTTACGACACCATTGCCATGTCGATCACCTGAAAAGCAGTGAAGAATGTGAATTCGACAGCAAATCAAATCCACCCTTCCACTGCTAAGTCAAGTGAAAGGGCGCGCAAAGGGCTAAGGACAGCGTCCCTGGCCTAAGCCCTAACATCAAAGGAAAGGTTGGAACCTCCCCGCGAGGAGCCGCTCGAAACATATCATCGACTGACGAGGAGCTTCCTCGCACTCAATCCCAGTTTCCGTTCGAAGCTCCGCCGGAAATCGTGAAGCTTCACCGGAATCTGGAGTTATTCTGCCGGAAAACTCATCATTCGTTCAGAAAAAGAAAAACCACGACGGTTACGCAAGCGTCGCCTTCGTGACGACGCCGTCAACCGCCCTCCAAACCGGAACACGCAGACACGTCCGCTGACATGTCAGAAGTAGAAAAGTGGCACGACCACCGTCCACCACCAACAATCACCAGAATTCCATCTATTTTGCCCTCTAAAGCTAGCCCTAACCATATGCAATCTACCACTAACAACAAACAGAAGCAGAACAAGTTCCAGATCAGAAAACTTACTTGATTTGAGTAAAGAAAGGTGCTGCTCGGAAGCCTGTTACGGTGGTCGGAGAGGTAGAGGACGGTGACGGGCGAGAACTTGGAGGAGACGAAGAGAAATCAGAAAGAAAAAGTCCCAAATGGAACGATTTTCCCCCTTTTTATACAAAGGGGCACGTGCAACCACGCGCCCGTAGGCCATGATGACTACCCACTAGCCATCATTGCCTATTAACTGCTACACGGAGCTCGAGGCACACGTGGCAACCCAATGTTTCCAATTCTGTCTGACCCTTTGTCTCCCCGGACACTGGGCAATAAGGTCACGACCACGAATCTCACGAACATCTGAGGCCACGAGCACTTTGAGACAATCCTCCTCATCTTCAAACGACGACTCTACACTGGCTCCCCGGAGAAATGAGCAGTCCTTAAGTCATCACTCCCATGCTCGGGAGCAACTACTTGGGAGGCTCCTGTTCTGGACTGGACCAATGGCTAGAATTGGCCCAATCCGCCTCTGCTCCAGAGCGGCCCAAATTGCCCAAGTCCAATCCACAGAGGGGCAAAAGTTACCTTTCTGCCCCTCCATCTGGGCAAGGAATGCAACGTTCCTCCCCGAAATTACTGCCCGTCACGCACGGCTTCATTGCTCCCCGAATAGCTATGGGCAGGTGCCCGAAATTATGCATATGCCCGACATAACGGCTAGTTTTGGGCACCCTGCCCGACATAACGGCTAGTTTGAGTAGTTGCCTATTCTTTGGGGAAAACGATTATTTCGCCCCGAAAATATGATCGTTGGCCATGCGCTGGGGGCTCTATATAAACCCTCTCGCTTGAGAGGGTCAGGTATCCAATATTCACCCGAAGAATTCATACTTTGTACTTGCCCCTTTTCTCTGACCCTTTCTCACTTGAGCGTCGGAGTGCCTTGCAGATACACCCCCTCCTCTCCATACGACCAACATCCCTGACGCACTTGGCGGCCTGATTCTAAAGGATCTGATCCAGCTTTCACGATCAACAACAAATGAAAAAAAAATCAATGACCGGCCTGATCAAACCATCCTTCGGTTCCACATCCCGACGCATTAGGGTGCCTTTGCGGTCTACCATGATTTTGTTTAGGTGTTTGTCGTCATTGCGTATTGGCATGCGGAAAAAGTATTTGTTGCGAGGGTCCCAGCGTATTTGATAAATTTTCAATCATATGTCCCCAATAGTCGGGGGGTTGCTGCCAACGACGCTTCCGTAATTCTGTTTCATGCCTTTGTTTTCGAAGTTGGGACGCAATGGTTGGGTTTGGTGCGGGCGGTATGGTTGGTCGAATTGGTACATTGAATCGTCTTAGAAACAATAAAATGGCTGTTGTGGGGTAAGGTAGTCAAATAGTGGTTGGGTGTTTTGGTTGTAGGATGAATGAGTGTTCATTTGTGGGGCGATATGGTGGGTTGGGGTGGAGTCGAATGAGTCATCGGGACTATAGGCAGATGTGGTGTCGGTGTGTGGATGTCGGCGGTAAGGGTCAGGCTTTTGTTGCTGTGATTGGGTGGGTGGCATGAATGGGTTGTGGGTTTGGAAGTTTGATTGGGTGAGTAGATATTGTTGTTGGGTGTGGTGTGGGGTTGGTTGTTGGACAGTTGTTTACTGTTGTGTGTATGAGGACGAAGCACGTTGGTATGGATCTATCAAATGTTTCGGTTTAGACACAAATTATTGTGTTGTAACCAACCAAAACCAAATCATATATTGATGACTTAGTCTAGCCCCTTCCACGACAATGCTCGTTTAAGATGTGGCGACGTCGATTCTTTCAATGTCGACACATCTCTTTAGGAAAGTCTCTCCAATCATCTACACCCTATTGTGCATCCACTCTCAGTTGATGCCAGTATCCCAAACACGTCGAAGCGACTAAAATATCTTGGTGCATGCCGAACTGCAGTTTCAATCGATCACTTTGGTGCATCTCCACTGTAGTGAACCGAATGATCGGTGTTTTTGTTGTCCACACTGCAGCATCATCGGCGTTGGGCTGATGGTCGAGACCCAGATACGGCCTCCAGACAAACTGCAAAATCAAAATACTTAATGAGAAAAATTGCATTGTGTTAATTTAATAACCAAATTTATAAAAGTGTGAGAAGAAATTACATCAATTGGTCCAATGTGGTCTAAAAGATTGCGGTACACGATTATTGCATTTCTAGGAGATCATTGGTAAGTCATTCCCAGAACTGACCACCTAAAAAAAGTGAGATAAATAAATTAGTTACAAATAAATGTTTTATCAAAGTATACATGTTTGATATTTTAAAATAAACTTACTTGTTTGCGTAGGGGAGTGTATATGGATTCGGGTTGACCGGAGCGAGTGTCGGCATTCTTGACCAACCTTATGCTTGAAGTAGAAATGCGCAACCATAAAACGTACAAGTATCTTTTTTTGCATTTTTGTACAAGACACTATATAGGTGGGCCAAAACATCTGAACCACAACTATAAGTGCATACTTTATGAATGTTGCGTAACAATGGCAAATACATAATATTTACAGTATTTCCAGTACTTCCGGGAATTAAAAAATGTCCAAAAAATCATAATATAACACCGAGTTTTAATAATCTTTTCATACTCGGTGGATTCTTCGTTTAATATGATACTTTTATAATGATTTCTAAGGTATTTTAAATTTATACCTTGACCCCTAGGTTGACCTGCACGTTGTTGCTGAGTTGTCTCGACACAAAGAGGGGCACTCAACAAATCTTCGCAAATTTGGTTATCAACCCTAACTTTGTCGTTAACAGCCTTACCATCGATGCGTAGGCCCATCAACATATAAACATCAGTAACATCCATATATAAATACATACATCAAAGCATATATTATACATGAATACCACGTTTGGTACTGAAATATACAAGTCCCTAGTAAACACATTATACATATACATGCCCAAAAATACCTAATACTAAAAAAACTATGGCATAATATATATACAAGATTCCAAAGATAAATACTACGAACTAGATCGACAACGCTCCCAAAAACTCCACAACGGAAGCCTTGCCACCACAAAAAGCCAAGATAGTAAGGAAAGTCAAACAACTTTATCCTTACCATTCGCCGAACCTGTAGTACCTGTAATATAATCAACAACGTGGGGTGAGATACATCAAATCTCAGTGAGTTCCCTATCTTATAGGTCCTCTCGGCTGTACAAGGTTCTAACACACCTAACTCAAGTCAAAAGGGAAGGGAAGTGACTTTGAGTACTCATATACACTATATGGATCCATGTTCATGAGTCTTGTTAACTCACATTATCACTAATCGATAACCTTACCAAGGCATCCCCTTTTCCCGTCCGCTTCTACGTCTAGAAGTCGACCCGAGTCATGGATCCTTGTAGTTACTTGGCATACGAAATGGATTCAGGATCATCGGCCTGTTAACCGTGAACCGTCACTTCTCATAGCCTGTTAACCATCGCAAGTCTCTTTACCATATAGGCTCCATTCGTACTACACACGGGAATAAAACCTGCCAAGTAATTGTGCACATATTTCAGAGGAGCTCGAGACCCATGAAACGCACTCACATGAAACAGTTACGATTACATGATCATACACACAAATGTGATTGTATTCGACAATCACAAGGCCACATTCGCCTTAAGAACTCTTTTTGTCTTTTCTCTAATTAAACACAATTAACATGATCCATACTAGTGTAATTATTTCCATACCATACGGTAACAGACGCACGCCTCGGTCTCTCTTGCACGAGCGTCGTTGTTATGGTATTCAACAATTCCCTAACCGTTACTAGGTTCCAACGTAATTCATGGTAAGGTTTTCTCACTCTACCTATTTCATATTTTAGCATGCATACACTCTCAAACATGTTCAACAACAAGAGAATAAGTAACCGTAGGTCAAATACATAATGGAAACACATAATTCAACATATCACAGAGTTACACCATTTTCGGTTCCCTCCGATTCATTTAATCAGGCATTAAAATGGATAATTTCCACTTTCATAAGATAGGGTATTCTCACAGCTCTCCGTCGGTACCAAGAACGCCCCGATCGGAGTCACGGTTCAAAAGTTATGGAAGAAACAAAGTGGAAAAAAAGGTCATGTTCGCTAGGCGGAGTCCCCAACGAACGTTCGCTTTCCCCTTCGCCGGGCGAACCCCCGTGGCGAACTGAAACCCAGCAAAAAGGACACAAAGTTCGCTTCACGAACACCCGAGCGAACATTCGCCTTGCCCTTCGCTTAGCGAAGTTCTGGGCGAACCAAGTCAGAGGCAAAAAGGCATAAAGTTCGCTTCGCAAACAGCTGGCGAACCTTCGCCTTGGCCTTCGCTGTGGTTCACTTGGCGAACCTGCGAAAGCTCAGAATTTTCAGCAACGTACAACAGGTCCTTTAGCTCAACACCTCATTCAAAAACATGATCAAACACACAACCCAACATTGACAGATGATCATACACATATATCAAACATACAACACAATTAATATCACATTTCATTCGTTATATTCGTAGATTTAGCAAGATTTCTCATTTTCTCACAATATCTAACCTAACTCAAAACTCAATAAATTCCTACAACTAATGCTTCTATCTAGAACCCACCTTAGAATTGGATGATGATGAGGAAGATGGGATGAATTAATGAAGATGAGATGCAGATTTTTGTTCTTGAGCTCTTTGGAAAATTTCTCCTATTTTTCCTTCCTTTCCTCTTCTTTCTATCTTTTTCTTCCTTTGCTTCAATTGTGGAAAAAGGGTGGAAAGGAAATGACATAGTAAAATATCATTAGTTAGTAATACTACTAATTGTTCAAAAAGTCTTCAAAGCTCCAATAATTAAAACCTCCGAGTCAGATAATATTAATTTGATCTGCTCTGAGCTCATCAGTAAACTGGAACCTAGTTGATCATACAAATATTATCCAGAGTAAAATAATTTACAGGGTATTACATCCTCCCCCCTTAAATAGAAATTTGCCCACGAATTTAAAACAATTACCTGAAAAGATGAGGATAAACTTCTCGCATCTCGGATTCCAATTCCCAAGTTGCATCACCCGGATGCGTCTCCTCCCACTGAACCTTAACAAGAGGAATCTCTTTATTCCTTAACACCTTAGTTTCTCTTCCTGTGATACGACTCGGTTGAGGCTCAAATGTTAAATCTGCTTCTATCTCAATCATATCTGGTAGAATTGGCTGAAGAGGATCTGGAACAAACTTCCGAAGCTGAGATACATGAAAAACATCGTGCATCTCTGACAGAGAAGGCGGTAAGGCTAATATGTAAGCTACTTCACTAATCCTTTCTAAAATTTGATACGGTCCCACGTATCTCGGACTTAACTTCCGCGACTTAAACGGTCCTTTCAATCTCAACCTCAGAGTAACTTTAAAAAACACATGATCACCCTCATCAAACTCCAAAGATCTTCTACGGTTATCCGCATAAATTTTCTGACGATCTTGTGCTTGTTTAACTTTATCACGGATCATTCTAATCTTTTTCGTAGTATCTTGGATAATCTCGGGTCCCAACATTCTATCTTTGCCAACTTCCACCCAACACAATGGCGTCCTACACCTCATTCCATACAATGCCTCATAAGGAGCCATACCAATACTTGCATGATAGCTATTGTTATATGAAAACTCAATCAACGGCAAAAGTTCTATCCAATTTCCTCCACTTCCAAGCACACAAGCCCTTAACATATCCTCCATTGTTTGTATTGTCCATTCCGTCTGACCATCCGTTTGCGAATGATTCAACGTGCTCAAACATAATTTCATTCCCATAGCTTATTAAAAAGCTCTCCAAAATCTTGAAGTAAACTTTGGATCCCTATCCGAAACAATACTAGAGGGAATACCATGTAACCTCACAATTTCTGAAATGAACAACTTTGCGAGATGACTCGCCTTGTAAGTAGTCTTTACGGCTAAGAAATGTGCAGATTTCGTCAACCGATCTACAATCACCCAAATAAAATCGTAACCACCTTGGGCACGGGGTAATCCAACTGCGAAGTCCATAGAAATACTATCCCACTTTCACACCGGAATTTCTAACGGTTGTAGTAAGCCACCCGGTCTTTGGTGCTCAATTTTCACCTGTTGGCATACCGCGCATTCCGATACGTACACCGCAATATCCTTTTTCATACCGGACCACCAATAGTCCCTTTTTAAATCTTGATACATCTTCGAAGAACCAGGATGTATAGTAAAAGCACCCTTATGCGCTTCCTCCAAAATCCTTCTTTTCAACTACGTGTCATCCGGTACACAAATCCTTTGGTTAAACAAAATAATTCCGTCGGTAGCTCGCATAAAACCCGGTTGTATCAACACTTCTTGTAACTTCCCATCCAACCCCTGTCCTTGTTGGATTTCTTCCCTAAGAGTAGAATTGATATTCAAATTTCCCATAATTACACAATTAGGAGTCCAAACAAAATAGAGATTGAGATCTCGAAACTTTTCCAATAAGGCATACTCTAACATCATCAATTCGGCATTATGTAACACTTTCCTACTTAACGCATCTGCCACTTTATTCGCTTTACCCGGATGGTACTTTAGTTCCAAGTCATAATCTTTCAAATACTCCATCCATCTCCTTTGACGCATGTTCAACTCCTTATGATCAAAAAGATACTTCAAGCTTTTGTGGTCGCTGAACATCTCAAAATGCACCCCATACAAATAATGACGCCACACTTTTAGTGTAAACACAATTGTCGCCAATTCCAAATCATGTGTTGGATAGTTCTCTTCATGAACCCTTAACTGTCGAGAAGCATAAGCCACCACATGACCATCTTGCATTAACACACCTCCTAATCCCATCTTTGATGCGTCACAAAATACCTCATACGACTTACTACGAATAGGAATAATCAAGACAGGAGCGGTCGTCAATCTTTCCTTCAAACTCATAAAACTTTGTTCATAAGCCGAATCCCACTTATACGGACAATCCTTTCGAGTAAGTTTCATCATTGGTAAAGCCAATTGGGAAAAGCCTTTGATAAACCTTTTGTAATAACCTGCCAATCCCAAGAAACTTCTAACTTCAGAAACATTCATCGGTCTCTCCCAATCAATCACTGCTTCAACTTTTAATGGATCTACCGCTACACCTCCCTGAGATATGACATGACCAAGAAAATTAACCTCCGACATCCAAAACTCGTGCTTACTTAGCTTAGCAAAAAGTTGTCTCTCTTGTAAGATGGATAAAACGATTCTTATATGTTCTCCATGCTCTTGAGGATCACGAGAATAAATAAGAATGTCATCAATAAAGACCACCAAAAATTGGTCCAAGTAAGGTTGAAATATCCGATTCATATAATCCATAAAAACTGCAGGAGCATTCGTCACACCGAAAGGCATTACTAGGAATTCATAATGACCATAATGGGTTCTAAATGCAGTCTTTGGTACATCTAAATTCTTCACACGAATCTGATGATAACCCGACCATAAATCAATCTTCGAGAACACACAGACTCCTTTCAATTGATCTAGCAGATCGTCTATCCTTGGCAATGGGTATTTGTTCTTGATAGTGACCTTATTCAACTGACGGTAATCAATACACAACCACATTCCACCATCCTTCTTCTTTACCAACAACACTGGAGCTCCCCAGGGTGAAACACTGGGTCGAACAAAGTGGTTAGCCATCAACTCTTCCAATTGATCCTTTAATTCTCTTAACTTAAGCGGTGTCATCCGATACGGAGAAACGAATATTGGAGCTGTTCCCGGTATCAGGTCAATGGAGAATTCCACTTCCCTCTCCGGAGGAAGCGAAGTGATATCCTCTAGGAAAACTTTGGGAAACTCACAGACTACCAGAATACTCAAAACCTGAAGGTTGTTACTCTCCTCCTTAGTGAGAACCAAAAGAACAGATTTTTCCTTCTCAAACAAGAAATTTATCATTCCAACCGTACCTTCCAAAATAGTAGTCAACACATCCTTTGGAGTAGCCTCTACGGATGGAATAATGATTAGCTTTTCTTCACAATCGATAAAAACCAAATTAGCGGAAAGCCAATCCATTCCCAGAACAATATCCACTTTCTTAAGCGGCAAACAAATCAGATCAATCTGAAAACTCTTTCATCCACAGATAAAACACAATTTTCACACATAAAAGGTGTTTCAACAATCTCATCCATGACAGTAGTAACCACCATGGGTGGAGACAACGGAATAGCTTGCAACCCAAGTCGCTTCACACATTGCATCGATATAAAAGAGTGCACCGCTCCACAATCAAATAACACAAAACAAGGATGTCCATTAACAAAACACGTACCAGCAATCAAAGAGTTGTCACCCTTTGCTTTCCTCGCATCCAAGGTATATACCCGGCCGGTATTCTTTTCTTGCGCTTGAGTTCTATTCTGAGGATAATCCCTCGCCATATGGCCCACCTTATTACACTGATAACACTTTATTCATCCAAACCTGCACCTACCATGATGATTCCTCCCACAAGTGTGGCATACCGGAGGCACACTAGTCCTGGAACTCTGAATTTGTTTCCCCTTAAAAGCTTGTTGTCTCGGTCTAAATTGTTGATTCGATCTTCCACGATCACCTTGACTCAACCTACTCAATTCCCCTTCTGCTTGCACTTTCTTCAAGCTATGTTCTGCCACATAGCATTACCTTAACAATTCGGCATAGCTAGTGAACTCCCTCTGAGACACTCTATGTGAAATTTGAGCCCTCAAACCAAAAAGAAACTGATCAATCTTCCACCTCTCGTCCGGAGCATACATGGCTTGCCTAGAATAAGCAGCCATTACCTCAAACCTCTCAGCATATGCGGCTACAGTCAAAGTACCCTGTCTCAACTGTTGAAACTCAAATTCCTTCTGAGACCTTAAGGAACTTGGGAAATACTTCTCCATAAAATTTATCTTGAACTTCTCCCATACCTTAGGTACCTCTTGAATAGTCGTCAAGGCTGAGGCACTCTCCCACCACCTCATGGCAGGACCCTTCAACAAGTGAGAAGCGAAAACCACCTTATTTTCCTCACTACACTAGACTATTAAGAAAATTCTCTCCATGCTGGCTATCCACTCGTGAGCCTTTACCGGATCCAACCCTCCCAGAAATTCCGGAGGATTCATACGGATGAAATTCCTAAAACTTTCACCTGTAGCTTCTGGAACAACCACTGGAGGATGCAAACCCCCAACCATTTGATGTACCATTTGTTGCATAAACTGATTATGTTGTTGTTGCATCTGCTGCAGAAACTGAGGCCATGGAACATTTTAATCGCCGCCTGGCGGATTAGTCCCTACCGGAGTAGTTATGGGTCTTCCACGATTGTTTCTACGCCCGTCAATCATGTTCCTATATGTATGACATATAGGATTAAGTTGATCAGGTTCAATACCATAAATATAACACGTAAGCCCAATGGCGACACGACGCATATGAAACGGAAAGAAATACTTATACTATTTCATGGTTAGGTGGAGGATACGACTTGCTCTGATACCAACCGTAACGCCCATATATAAATACATACATCAAAGCATATATTATACATGAATACCACGTTTGGTACTGAAATATACAAGTCCCTAGTAAACACATTATACATATACATGCCCAAAAATACCTAATACTAAAAAAACTATGGCATAATATATATACAAGATGTTCCAAAGATAAATACTAAGAACTAGATCGACAACGATCCCAAAAACTCCACAACAGAAGCCTTGCCACCACAAAAAGCCAAGATAGTAAGGAAAGTTAAACAACTTTATCCTTACCCTTCGCCGAACCTGTAGTACCTGTAATATAATCAACAACGTGGGGTGAGATATATCAAATCTCAGTGAGTTCCCTATTTTATAGGTCCTCTCGGATGTACAAGGTTCTAACACACCTAACTAGAGTCAAAAGGGAAGGGAAGTGACTTTGAGTACTCACACACACTATATGGATCCATGTTCATGAGTATTGTTAACTCACATTATCACTAATCGATAACCTTACCAAGGCATCCCCTTTTCCCGTCCGCTTCTACGTCTAGAAGTCGACCCGAGTCATGGATCCTTGTAGTTACTTGGCATACGAAATGGATTCAGGATCATCGGCCTGTTAACCGTGAACCGTCACTTCTCATGGCCTGTTAACCATCGCAAGTCTCTTTACCATATATGCTCCATTCGTACTACACACGGGAATCAAACCTGCCAAGTAATTGTGCACATGTTTTAGAGGAGCTCGAGACCCATGAAACACACTCACATGAAACGGTTACGATTACGTGATCATACACACAAATGTGATTGTATTCGACAATCACAAGGCCACATTCGCCTTAAGACCTCTTTTTGTCTTTTCTCAAATTAAACACAATTAACATGATCCATACTAGTGTAATTATTTCCATACCATACGGTAACAGACGCACGCCTCAGCCTCTCTTGCACGAGCGTCGTCGTTATGTTATTCAACAATTCCCTAACCGTTACTAGGTTCCAACGTAATTCATGGTAAGGTTTCCTCACTCTACCTATTTAATATTTTAGCATGTATACACTCTCAAACATGTTCAACAATAAGAGAATAAGTAACCATAGGTCAAATACATAATGGAAACACATAATTCAACATATAACAAAGTTACACCATTTCCGGTTCCCTCCGATTCATTTAATCAGGCATCAAAAAGGATAATTTCCACTTTCATGAGATAGGGTATTCTCACAGCTCTCCGTCGGTACCAAGAACGCCCCGATCAGAGTCACGGTTCAAAAGTTATGGAAGAAACAAAGTGGAAAAATTTGTCATGTTCGCTAGGCGAAGTCCCCAGCGAACGTTCACTTTCCCCTTCGTCGGGCGAACCCGTGGCGAATTGAAACCCAGCAAAAAGGACACAAAGTTCGCTTCGCGAACACTCGGGCAAACATTCGCCTTGCCCTTCGCTTAGCGAAGCTCTAGGCGAACCAAGTCAGAGGCAAAAAGGCACAAAGTTTGGTTCGCGAACAGCTGGTGAACCTTCGCCTTGGCCTTCGCTGTGGTTCGCTGGGCGAACCTGCGAAAACTCAGAATTTTCAGCAACGTACAGCAGGTCCTTTGGCTCAACACTTCTTTCAAAAACATGATCAAACACACAACCCAGCATTGATAGATGATCATACACAGATATCAAACATACAACATAATTAATATCACATTTCATCCGTTAGATTCGTAGATTTAGCAAGATTTCTCATTTTCTCACAATATCTAACCTAACTCAAAACTCAAGAAATTCCTACAACTAATGCTTCTATCTAGAACCCACATTAGAATTGGATGATGATGAGGAAGATGGGATGAATTGATGAAGATGAGATGAAGATTCTTGTTCTTGAGCTCTTTGGAAATTTTCTCCTCTTTTTCCTTCCTTTCCTCTTCTTTCTATCTTTTTCTTCCTTTGCTTCAATTGTGGAAAAAGGGTGGAAAGGAAATGATATAGTAAAATATCATTAGTTAGTAATACTACTAATTGTTCAAAAAGTCTTCAAAGCTCCAATAATTAAAACCTCCGAGTCAGATAATATTAATTTGATCTGCTCTGAGCTCATCAGTTTACTCTAATTATTTCATCCAAATAATTCTCAGAGTAAACCGGAACCCAATTGATCATACGAATATTATCCAGAGTAAAATAATTTACGGGTTATTACATCTTCCAATGTGACGGTGCACTCACCGAATGGAAGGTGAAATGTGTGGGTATGCACTAACAGAGCCTTCCTTCAAACATTACCATGACGAAATCAGATTGACAAGCGCAGATGCATTAAGATGGATCAACAATATTCAACTAGAGAAATGGACCAGGGCATACGACAATGGGCAACGATGGGGCCACATGACAACAAACCTCGTTGAATCAATGAACTCTGTATTCAAGGCCATCTGAAACCTACCGATAACCACTTTGGTAAGGGCTACATATTTTAGGCTGGGGGCACTTTTTTATATCATACGTTCAAAGTGGAGTTGTGTCTTACAATCTGGGCAGCTGTTCAGTGATAGTTCGATGAAATTCATTAAGGACGAAGCTGCCAAAGCTAACACACATGTGGTCACAGTGTTTGACCGTAATAAAGGTTGGTTTAATGTTGTTGATTCAATGGATCATAATGAAGGGAGGCCGAAGGGATGCTACTAAGTGGAACTAGATATGAGTTGGTGTGACTGCGGAAAGTTTCAAGCAATTTGTATGCCTTGCTCCCATGTAATAGCAGCATGTTCAAAGGCTCGCCAGGACCCTTCCAACTATCTGTTTGTTGTTTACCAAGTCATTAGTCTGTGCAATGTCTACAACACTAGCTCTCATGTAATAGCATATGAGGATTATTGGTCTGCATACGAAGGCGAAATTTTCTGGCATAATGAAATTATGCGATGAAAGAAAAAGGGTCGCCCTAATAACACGCGTATTCGAACGGAGATGGATACGACAAACAAAATGGTCAGATTATGTAGTTCATGTCGTCAGCTCGGGCACAATCGTACAAAATGTCCCAATGTAGGATCAAACACAACATCATAATTTTAAATGTAACTTGTCTCTTTATATCAACAACAATTTTCATTCCATTAATATCATAACTTTCAACAGCAACAATTAACAATAACTTAAAAAATAAAAATAAAAACAAAACACACAAATACAACAACTCAACAATATAACTAAGCGATTACAACCATCAAGACAATTTCCTGAGAACTAAACATCAACATATGAACATCTTGTTCATTAGTAACATTCTCCCAGAAACGAACTTCCCTATTTTAGTTAAACGTGGTAACAAGCCTTTGAATTCTTCTGATCTTTTCACCCTCTGGAATGTTTCCATCTAACCAACGGATCAGACTCCTCTTGAGATGTTCTAACGTCATTGTATTCCAGAGGTGAATCTTTATTGGAGGTTTGACTGGCGAGAAAATTAAATTGGCATTTCTCTTGGTGATATATGAAACATGATAGATATACGAGGATGAAGAAGAGGAAGCCATTTTAATTGAAAAATGTAAAGAGATATGAAGAGAATGTAGTGCAGAGAAATATGAGAAGTTGGTGCAGAGAAATAAGAAGACAAGGTACTAGTAGCCCTTTCAAATGGCGTATAAGTAATATATATATATATATATATATATATATATATATATATATATATATATATATATATATATATATATATATATATATATATATATATATATATTAGGTGTCATTTCATATGGCGCATATGCATGCAATATAAAGGCATGCACCATATAAATGGTTTTGGGGAGATGCATAAGCCATATGGTATGGCGCATGAGAACAACATCAAAGGGATACTCCATTTCATTTGGCGTATCCATGTTTGTCATTTTTAAAACTACGCCACTTTGGTAAAATTTTTGAAAATATAGTTAATTTTGTATTTTTTTTTTTTGAAAAAATAGGTTATTCTAAAAAAAATCGTTTGTCTCATCTCCCTCCCATTTTTCTTAAGTTTTTGTAGTCATATGCATTAACATAATTTTATATATTTTTAGATTTAAAAGTTACAATACATGTGGGAACATTCCGCCCTGCTCGTACTTTAGTGCAAGACGCGTTAAAGTTTTAGGCAGACACCTTTAACTATGTCTGTCTATCCCATCCTATTTTTTCAATTTTTTGTGAGACGGACCTAAACGAGACAAACATATTTATTTGTCACCCTTAATTGCTTACCAATTGTCATATGCTTATGTATTTATCATGCAATTTATATCATCAATTCTTCATAAATATTGAGAAGAGGATTTCATTAACAATATCTTAAACACACATTTTTAATATTCTCTCAGATACAATATCTTTTATGGAGTAAAAAGATATATGAGTCTTTCACTTTACAAATAAGTTATACGTAAAGTAATATGATTCAAATAAAAAAGTGAGAATTAAAGTCAATGTTATAAAATGAATATTCTTTTTGGGGGATTTTTTCACTATAGAGCATTGAATATTGTAAGACTTCCTTTTTTTGAGCAATATTTTTGTGAGAGACACACTACATATTCACCCAAAACCTTAAGGTGATAGGTGGGTGAGTTCTCTCACTTATAAATGCTTAGGTCTTCACATTTTCAACCAATGTGAGACTATTATACACACTACTCACACTTGCCACATTCTTAACACTCCCCCTCATGTATGAGTCCACAATGCTCTTCCTCAAGTGGAAGCTCTTCTTCCACAAACTCTTATATCGCACAGAACGTTCCTTACTCACCATCTTTGTGGCTCCGTTGACACTCTTCCACAGAACGTTTCTTACTCACCACCCTTGCGACGTCGTTGACTTTCGATACAAGTAAGTCAGTCCTTTTCTCGAACCAATAGCTCATGATACCATATGTTGGGGGAGTTTTTTCACTAGGGAGCATTGAACATTGTGGGACTTCCTTTTTTAGCAATACCTTTGTGAGAGACACACCACATATTCACCCAAAACCTTAAGGTGATAGATGAGTGGGTTCTCTCACTTATAAACACTTAAGTCTTCACATTTCCAATCAATGTGGAACTATTACACACTTGCTACATTCTAAACAATTATGAACATTTCTCTTGTATCATTAACATATTTTAACTACAAATATAATTATATGTTTTTTTTATAAACCACATATCTTAGTGAAAAGAATTGCAAAAAAAATTCTTTAAAAAAATTTAAGATTATTATGCATGTGTTGTTTAGAGTTGGATTCAAATCGAGGACCTCTAACTAAGAGAAAAGAGATAATTTATCATCTAATTGAAGTGTTATTGAATGTATGTTATTAATTACATTTGTTGTTAAATTGAAAGGTTAAATCACACTAAGAAATTTAATGTGTGAGACAAAAAAATAATGACAATCAAAATAAATGACATTCAGCAAAAATAAATATATATGTAATAAGACAACAATGTAAGGTTTTAGAGACTTTTAGGCTGTCTTTTGGTTTCTACAATATCAAAACATATTTTATTTCTCTTTATTACTTAATATATTAATGAATACTTCAACAACACTTATTTTAGACATATTTCATTAGCCAACTTCACAAAACTATTAAAAAGGGTACGAAGCAACATTATTTTCCTCTTAGAATATTTGGTTATACAACATATTCTCATGGGTTATATGTTTAATCAAGAAATTACATTAAAAAGACATCAAATGTGTTCTTCTTGGTGTCAGTGAAGAATCCAAACTATACAGACTATATGATCCCATCAAGAATAAGACTATGATAAGCATAGAAGTAATATTTGAAGAAACTAAAAGCTGAAATTAGAATGAAAAATCATAATAGCAAAAATTGGAAGTTAACTTGACCGAACAAGACAAAAAAGGCACACAAAAAATGACGTAGATCCATAAGTTGAAGCTCACGAAGAACATACCATTGAAGATAACAATGAGACCATTGCACCTGATTCAAATGATGAAGATTTTGACCCTAATGGTGATGAGCTACCTCCAGGAGAAATAAGACAACCTACATGCCTTAATGACTATGTCACATGTCAAGAAGCAACAAAAGATAGGCAATTGCACGTTTTAGCCATCTTTAGTACAAGTATTGATCCAATTACAATAAAAGAAATTGCAAAAATCGTATTTTTAAGGGAAATTATGGATTAAGAGATATAAACATTTAGGCACTTGAGAAGAGCAAAGCATAAGAGCTAACACATTTACCATCAAGATGCAAGAAGATTGGTGTAAATGGATATTAAAAAAAGTGCAATGAAAATAGAGAAATTGGAATTCACAAAGAAGTATTATTGGAAAAAAACTAATTTCAATTGCATGTAATGTATAATAATGAAGTTTTTGCATCGGTTTTTAGATGGGAAACCATCATAACTATATTAGCCTTAAAAGCATACAATAACGAGAATTTACATAAAATTAATATGAAGAGTGCCTTCCTTTGTCGAGAATTGGTTGAAGATGTTTATGCAAATCAACCACTTGGATATCATAAGGAGGATAGAAAGGTGTACATGTTGAAAAGGTGTTATATGAACTTAAACAAGCACCAAAAGCTTGGTATAGATAAATTGAGTCATACTTCTGTTATGAACAATTCAACAAATGTCCATATGAACATACCATGTTTGTGAATTAAAAATATGAAGGTAAAATTCTTATATTTATCCTTTATGTTTATGATATAATCTAAGATGAAATGATGAAAGAATGATTAAGACATTCAAGAGCTTATTGCAAGGAGAATTTTCTATGAGTGAATGTGGTAAGATGATGTACTTTCTTGGAGTAAAAGTCATACAACTTGACTATGGGATCTTTATCCATAAAAAATACGCTAATGCAATTTTTCTAAGATTCAACTTGGAGGTGTTTAAAAAAGTTTGTATATCCATACATAGTTCCTGAAACAAAATTGACCTGAGATGAAGGAGGAAGAGTTACTTAGGGGTGTAAGTGGATCATAAAAAACCAATTAAACTGACACCTCAAACCAAACCAAACAAAAATAAAATCGATTATTTCTGGTTCGGTTCTAAAACTGAACCAAACCAATAAACTCGGCCAGAGGTTCTTATTTATATGGTATTTAATTAGGTCAGAGGTTTTGTTAACATAACTCGGCCAGAGGTTCTTATTTACGTGTCCGATTTAATAAGGTTAGAGGTTTTGTTAACATAACTCGGGTAGAGGTTCTTATTTATGTGGTTGTTTTAATTAGGTCATCGATCGTGTCTAGCACGCTTATCGCTTATAGAATGAGCTCGACTATACTGTAGAAAACTAGAAATAATAACACATAAACATATGAATTGAGGGTGCCTTATTAAGCACCCTTGCCTTTGCAAAGGAAAAGAGTGTTACCCCCAATTTTTATTTAATAATAACATTACACAATTTCAACTATAATAAAACCTTAGGTTAGGAACATTCCAAGCCCTTGGTATTTCTATTCCTTTCGAATTCTCAAGTTTATAAGCTTCATTATTCAACTTATGTCAGATCCAGTAAGGTCTTTCCCAGTTCGGGGAGAGCTTTCCCTTCTTTTGTGTGTCTGTAAATTTCTTCAAAACCAATTCTCTCTCTTGAAAACTTCTTGGACGAACTGTAGTGTTGAACCTCCTGGTCATTATTTACTTTGCTGCACATTCTCTAACATGAACCATTCTTCTGATTTCTTTTACATGGTCGGCCGAATTATCTAACCCCTCTTCATTAAGACTGTTGTCAAAATTTATTCGACGCCAAGTTGGAGAGTTTACTTCTACCTGTATCATTGCATTGACCTCGTAAACCATTCGAAAGGGGGTATCCTTAGTGGTTGAATGAGGAGTAGTATGATAGAACCATAAGATCTCTTGAAAATACTCGGCCCAAAGCCCCTTTGCTTCATCCAGCTTCTTCTTCATTCTTGAGAGGATGATCTTATTTGCTGCTTTTGTTTGGCCATTAGCCTGGGGATGCTCGACCGAAATAAATCAGTTTTTTATGCCATGGTGCATGTAAAATTCTATAACTGACGAGATTGAAATTGCGTGCCATTATCAGATACAATAATCCCTGGTAGGCCAAAACAACATATAATATTTCTCCAATAAAAATGTCTTACTCTCTCTGCTGTGATTCGAGATACGACCTCAACTTTGACCCACTTGGTGAAATAATCCACTACAACTATAAGAAATTTCAATTGTCCGACGGCTAAAGGAAAAGGCCCGAGAATGTCCGATCCCCACTGGTAAAAGGGCGAAGGGGAAATTACAAAATGTAATAAATCGGCAGAAGAATGTATGAAGGGAGCATAGATATGAAATTTCTCACAACAATTTACGAATTGCGCATAATCTTGTAGCATACTTGACCAATAGTACTCGACCCTGAGTATCTTTCCAGATAAAGCCCCCCCCAATATGACTTTTGCACACTCCTTCATGCATGTCTTTCATTATGAGCCATACTTCTTTTTCGATGACACGTCTCAACATCGAAGAAGATATGTTCATCTTGTATAGCTAGTCATCTACCATGAGGTATCGGGAAGATATCCTTTTGATACGTCGAGCTTCAATCTCCTCATCTGGCAACTTTTCATGACTCAGGTATTGAATGATGTGTGTCATTCAGCCCCTTGCATTTTCTAATACCACGATTTCCTCCATTTTCGTGCTTGGTGCTTCCAAAGTTTCTTGGATTACCATTCTTGGTGCTTCCAAAGTTTCTTCGACAAGGGATGTATTGGCCTACCATGCTTAAGGATTGTGTCGAGTTCGCCAAAGGATGCCAAGAATGTCAAGTACGTGCAGGTATTCAACATGTGCCTGCAAGTGAATTGCATTCCATAGTGAAGCCTTGGCCCTTTAGAGGGTAGGCTTTGGATTTAGTTGGAGAAATTCGACCAGCATTATCCAAAAGTAAAAAATGCATTCTAGTGGGGATAAATTATTTCACCAAGTGGATTAAGGATATACCATTGGTGAATGTCGACCAAGAGGCAGTGATCGAATTTATCCAAAAGCATATCATTTATAGGTTTGGAATCCCAGAAATCATTACAATTGATCAAGGATCAGTTTTCACTGGTCGAAAGGTTCGGGAGTTTGCTAAAGAAATGGGGTTCAAACTATTGACGTCCATACCTTATTATGCTCAAGCAAATGGTCAAGTCGAAGTAGCAAATAAGGTAATGATTGGCTTAAGCAAAAAACTTCTGGGGAAAAAGCCAAGGAATTGGCATGAGACATTAGACTAGATTCTATGGGCATGTCGAACCTCCCCTAAAGAGGCTACAAATACTACACCTTTTCGACTGACATATGGTCACGATGCAGTTTTACCAGTCGAAATTTACCTACAGTCAACTAGAATCTAAAGACAGCATGAAATCCCATCTGAGTCTTATTGTAACATGATGTTGAATGAATTAGTTGATCTAGACGAAGAAAGATTAAATGCCTTTGAATTATTGAAGAGGCAAAAGAAAAGATTAGAGAAATCATACAACAAAAAGGTTAAGGTCAAATTATTTTCGACTGGAGACCTAGTTTGGAAGGTAATTTTACCTATGGATCAAAAAGATAGAACATTGGGTAAGTGGTCCCCTAAGTGGGAAGGCCCTTTTCAAGTTATCCAAGTTTTTTCTAATGGTGCATATGAAATCGAAGAATTAGCTGAGGATCGAAGAGTCTTGAGAGTGAATGGGAAATATTTGAAAAAATATAAGCTTGCACTTCAAGAAATAAAAATAACAAAAGAGTAATTCATACACAATAATCGAAGCCAAAATGGTAAATCAAAATGCATAAATTTCCAAAATAGCCGAGTCATTACATAGACGCCACGAAGGGCTTAAAGTCATTACATCAAAGAACCAAACTCTTCAGAGACAAAAAGTTCAACAGTTACAACCAAGTTAAAAGGGAAGGGAAACCTTCATCTTCTGGTACTTCTACTTTTGAAGTCTCAGGCGCCGCTCATAAACAGATTTGGTGAAAGTGAGGCCATCAATTTCCTTTCCCTATTTCAGAGCCCTTTTGATGTGATGCATGCCAACTTGGATTTCCTTGGCCAGTTCGTCTTGATCAAGCTTGTGGAGTTCATCTTTGCGCTCTTTGGCCTTGGTAATCTTGGCTTGCAATTCCTTTATCCGTTGTTCCCAAGCTTGGATGTTCTTGTCACAGGCTTCGACCTCCTTCTTGTTTTATTCAGAGCCCTTCTCCAATTATGCAACTTTTGCAGTAGATTCAGTGGCTGCGTCCCATTCAGCTGCTTGGGTCTTTGATTTATTTTTTATTTTGTTCGAAGCTTCCCTTATACAATTAAGGTTCGCAACAACTTGATCAACCAGCAACCCCAAATCCATGACAACGTCCGTGAATTCTAGAGAAATGGTCAAGACATTAACTTGTTTTAGGAGATATTTGATCCCAAAGCAGGAAAAAGTGTCAGTCCCCAAAAGTTGGAACAGATCAGCGTCGAAGGCTTTTTCTCTGATTTTGAGAAGCAAGTCGTCACCAGGTTTGCCTGTAGATTGGTCGCCTGACATAGTTGAAGTGATAACGCTCTTCTCAGTCGAACTACCCCTTGCGCTGATCATGGCCTTCAGATATTCCGCTGGTTTACTTTGCTTCAGTGTTTCTAGCTCTTCTGGGGAGAGGGCAACAATAATGCCAGCCGAAGGTGTTGAAGTCTCTTCGGCAGCAACAGGACTTGGTTTAGCTTTGGTATTATAATTGGGTTTCCCATTGTCTTCTTCATTGTCATTTTCATTTTCTTGTTTTTCATCCTCTTCCTTAGGAGGTTCCAGGTGGAAGTCAAACATAAATCGATCCTCTTTCTCTTCGTCATCTGGGCCATCAGCGCCTTGTTTTGCATTGGTTGGAGAGTCATCTTCATATACGCCTTCGATAATTCCTTTAGCATTTGGCATGTTCTTGTCACCTTCCACGTCTATGAGGGCATAATTACCTGGTGGGTTCTTTTCATGTTCAGAATCACTTGTTTGAGAGTGTTCGGTGGTGACTTTTGTTGGCGAATCCTTTTGCTGTTCGTCTGCGAGTTAACTTACCTCATCCGTAGACTCTTTGTTGGAATCTTTGGGAGATGTTGGATGATAATAGGGAGTGCTTGTAGGGTGACAGAAAAGATCACTACTGCTTACAGGAATAACTTGTGTGATGGTTGGTTGCTCCGTGCCATCTGTGACACCCTGAAAAATCAAATATGGGTAAGTAAAAATTAGATAAAAGCAACTAGCAACTCAAGAGATTAATGTAGAGTTTTAACCTTAGGATCTTCAGCCCCAGGGCTAGAGTTATCTCTTTCGACCCAGTCAAGAGTTGTCTTAGCAGTCTGACCTTTAATGGTTGGATTAGGATCAACTTTGACTACTTTGAGAGTAAAAGGTTTTATCGCTTGAAGCTTGACAACTTTGGGTTTTGGTTGAGAGCTAGCATCAGAAATCTTTGCATGCTTATTTTTCTTTTTGGGTTGTTTTGAGGTGTCCGGAGAGAAATCATCATCGTCTGATTCGATCAGTTGGACTTGAGGTTCTTTTTGCTTTCTTTTCTTGGGAGTTGGTGGTGACTTTTGACTAGCCTGAATGGAAAGATACCTCAGGTATTGAAATATGAGGATAATATATAGAGAAGAATAGTAACGGAAAATGAAGTATACCTTTGCTATTGTCTTAGTGGGTTTTTCTTGGTCATTCTCTTCGACGACGTCCTTGTCTATGGTAGCAGTCTTCTTTGCTGGAATCCTCACAGTTGAAAGAAAATCAATACAATTATCACAAGTAAAAAAGAAGGAATTGATAAAAGAGGTGATTCAAAAAACCTCCCATTTCACACATTCGTATATTCGAGACTCTACATGAACGTGTTCTATACCAATATGAAAGTGCCCTTTGAAACTGTCTAGAGTATGCTTAGTCGGAACCACCCGCTTGGCACGCTTTTGAGATTCTTGTCGAAGGATTTTTACAAAATCCCCACAGACGAACTAGTCTGGGAATGGAGGACTAAAAGCCACACCAAATTTAGCACTGGGAAGTCGAGGAAATTTTGGGGGATACATGTTAAAAGCTAGTTTGTACTGTTGTTCAGGTTTAACGTACGAAGGTAGTTTTAAATCCTCTAGTTTCTTTGTAACTTTCTCTTTCAAGGTAACTGCTGCTTCACGAATGGTTCGACTAAGATTATCATTTCTATAGGCAGTTTCAAAGTATTTTTGGAATGCTTAGATTTCTTTGATGTGAGTCGAAGTACCTTTCTTGACTTTTTCCTGCACAGAGGCAAAAACATGAGTCAGATGTTGAGTAAAGGCAGGAACGTCAAAAAATTCTGTGGTATAATAGTCCTTCCACCAAGTATCAAATTCTTGGGTGCAAAGGAATGATTTCTTAAAGGTAACATGAGTGAACTGTGTAATGTCATCATATCAAGCCAATTCTTTGTTGTATTGGGCTTCTGTATGGATCATGGTGTAGAGAATCAATAAGTTCTTCTTGGCGAAAAGTGGTTATGGTTTAATTTGAATGAGACCAAACTGTTGAGAGGCAAGATTGTTTTGATAGCCGAGGAGAGTGAATTGAAGTCTTGAAGGCCTAAGTCTTGTAGCCTATAACTTAGGGGTGAGGAACGCATCCCATGCGACAAGAGATTCTGCTTCTTAGTCCTTCAACAAAGCAGGAAACTTTCTTGTGAACCATTCAGGGCCAGTCTTTCTGTTAGCAAAGGGAGACATGTTTGATGTGAAGTTGTAACGCTTGGTGAACATCATTACATACCCAATGAAGGTTTATTGAAGATTTAATCCTTTGTCACTAGGGGTTAGTAAAGCAAGGCGCGTCCCTTTGACCATCATGTTCTTTATTTCGTAATCCTCTGCTTTTATGGGGTTGCGAATTGGTAAAGATGCTTCAAAGGTAGCATTCAACCATAGTTGCAGCAACCAGAAAGGACCAGAAAGCAGCAAATTCCCTTTAGACTGAAAGGTCTTGATAACTGTGATGTCTTCCCATAAGGACTCATAGAGATTGGCCAAGATTATGTCGCTAAGACAAAGGTTATGTCCATCATGTAGTTGGTTCGCCATGGTCAGGTACCTCTTCGGCACTTGAAGGGATCTCGAGCAGAATATACAGCGAGATAACAATAGAGCGAGGAAAGTAATGTGCTCTTGGTCAGAAACTTCGTCAGATTCCTTATCATGGTAGTATGCAATGTAGGTGGTGAAAGCAGCTTTAGTGGCGTCGAAACCAATAGAGTCTTCAGACATAAAGTTTAGGTCATAAGTTTCCCCAATTGGTTTGAGCCCAGTAATGACAGCAATGTCGAAGAGGGTAGGTGTCACCATTCCACAAGGAAGATGAAAGTTATTATGGGTGCTATCCCAGAAATACAAAGAGGTAATTAGCATTGATTGGCAGTAGCCAGGTCCAACTTTCGACAGTTGAATCATGTCGAAGATACCCATATCTTTCCAGATTTGAGAATTTTCTTTTTCTATTTTCTCTAGCCAGGATAAGTAATATGAAGGATCCTTAAATATGGGGCATGATCGAAACACCCTAAAACTATTATTCATATATTCTAGATTAATGGGTTCTTTAGAGGCCTCAGTCGAAGGTGAGCCTTGGTTATTAACTTTTAATTTTTCATCAGCTTCGATATCTTTGCTAGCCCTAGGTTTTTTCCCATTAGATATGGGTTTATAGCGATGGTATGTGGGGGAAAATTACCTAAGTTTAGCAGGGTTAGCAGAAGGGTTTGATGGGGGACTTAACATAACATGTGTTTTACTAGTAAAAAAAAGGGAATTAATACCTGAGATTGGTAGATCCTTTTATTTTCTTCTTCAAATGGAGGCTCGGGTATGTAGTGTTGGTTACCCATAACTGCTAGGCCCAAGATCTTATGAGCTGGAGCAAGTTCAGTTGATTTCTTGGATTCTTTTGTGGTCTTGGTTAAATCTTTAGAAACTTTAGTAGAAAACACCATTGATGCAACAAAGATTGAAGAAAAATGGTTTGTGTTCGTGAAAGATGAAGAGTTCAGAAGAAAGCTTGTTCTTGTTAAGAAAGATTCAGAAAAGGGAAAAAGTTGAAAAATGTTGGTGTTTACTATTTATAGGCTGATAAAATGAAGCGATTCACTTCAAGCATTGATGGTTGAAAAGAGAGTGGGACACGTGCTAGTTGGAGAGCAAGCGATGAGACGGGGGCAGTTGAACTAGCCCACGATCTCCTAGGAACTAGGAGCGTGATGATTACAATAAATATTCGCGCATGGTTTTGAGAAGACGTTTGAGAAAAGGTGTCATGATGACTATGACGTCATAGCATACAAAAAGTTTATGGCGTCGAAAGAAGATTTAAAAAAAATGCCTTTTTCTCCATTTTAGTCGAAAATGACATTTTTGGGGGGAAATTTGTTAGTGGGGAATTTCGACGCCAAGGTTTGATTGAGTGTGATGAGCAAAAGAAATATGTTTAAGATGTTTTGGAATTCGACAGGAGCATTATTGAAGATCTTAGTCCAAGAGATCCTGTGTAAGAAGGATATGTTGGGTTAAGACTCAGAAATATTTCTGAGCTTAGATTGCATTTTCGACGGAAGCAATACTGAGGTTGCGTTCGAAGAAGATTTTGAATTTTGAATAAGGACGATAACTGTCTTTTGTCCTTATCTGATTCTCAAAGGTGACGTGTGTAAAGTTGTGGCGAATTGGAGACATGCAAGCGAAACATGTCATTTTCTGGAGAAAAGACCGTTGATAGCGGTTATTTTCAACGTAGCATAAATAGGCGTCTTAGTGTATAGGATTTCGTGTGTTCAATCATTGTACAAATACTCACAAATTACTCAAAGTATCTAAGTGTGTTGAGAAAAGAGTTTGTTGAGAATGTACGTGTGAATCACCATATTTTCATTTCAGTTGAATTTATTTTCAATTTATCAATTACTTTTTCATTGCAATTTACTTTGAAGTTGTTTATTGCAATTCCTTTACAAATTCTGCAATTTACTTTTAAACTTTAAACAACATTCTTCAATCATGGGCATTGTTGAAGTGTTCATAGACTTTCAAATATAGTTATAACAAAAGCACTTGTTAATCTTGTAAAGTAAACCATTTTTGGAAACCAGCAGTTGTTTACCAATTTTCACGGTAAACAACCACATGCATAGTGTCACGTTGTGCCGTGAGTCGCATTACATATATTTGCATATTATTTTGAATGAGTGTGAGATTATGGTGGTGTTGATCGTGTATTGGGTGTATGATATGTTGTGTATTTCTCTACCTTCACATTTCTTACACTGTTCATATTGAAGTTGTTTCTCACCCCTTTACTCTATGTTGTCTACCATGAACATCTCGTAAATACCCAAAAGTAAAGTTGTTGCTGTTTGTGGAAGGTGGCTTGTTGGAGCTATTCTTCGTTTTTAGTTTTCGTTTTATCTCTATTTAGTGGTTTAGTGCTCTGATCTTATAACATTTGGAACATAACGTTTGTTATATTTTTAAATTATTACCGAACTATGTTGTTTTGAGTTAATACCTTATTTGAGAAGTTTAAAGTGAAGTTGTTTTGTTATACTTTTATACTATGTGTTGTCGTATGTTTTTAATAAGTTTTGTTGGGTTGTCGTTATTGACATCTTAAAAAATTTTTTTGAGTTGTCGTTGGTGACATCTTAAATTATCGAGTAATTTTTACTATATACATTTTAAAATTTAGGATATTCCATGGCGGGACGTACAATCCGTTTTACCACCTCTAATTCGGACCAGAGTTAAGAGCTCATTACTCTAATGACCCATGTCCATTTAAAAAAAAAAAGTTATGAATTAAAAGATAAAGATAAAAAAATTGAAAATCAACCTCAAATGCATCACAATTTATATTTTTGCCATTAATTTCAAAATACATGTAAAATATAAAAAATAAAATAAAAAGTATGAGACAACATAAACCCGAGAGGGTTGGCCTAGTGGGAGGGTACTTGGGTTTCAAGGGTTTGCTCCCCTTGAGGTCCTGAGTTCGAAGGAGCCTGGGCCAACTTTCGGAGGCTACGTGGGGCGTTGCTTACGGGCGCGCTCTCGGGTGGATTAGTCGGCACGGAAGGAAGGATATCACTCTATAAAAAAAAAAAAAAAAAAATGAAACCAACCCTTCATGAAAGACAAATCACCTAATGAGCCTGTCTCATTCTCTCTCTACAATCTACCTTTTTCAATTAATTAATCAAAGGAATTTAATCTACAATAATTTAATATTGATAAAAAAAGAATAGTTTGTTATTTATATCATACACATTATACACATCACACATACTCTACTTGGATTTATTTTCCGATCACAACAACGTCCTTTCTTCCCTCCCTTTCCTTCACTCCACCCTCCCCTTCTTCATCTTCCATTGTCTTGTCTTGTCTTCTCTCTCTCTCTCCAAAAACAACAACAACAATATTTTATCTTCATTTTCTAGTCCCACAATAAAACATCACAAACTACTTCACCAAACCAAACCAAACATCACTCTCTCTGTTCAAACACATAAAACATAAACACAAACAAAGTTATTAGTAAAATTTTATGGCTTATCACAACCAGCATCTTTCACAAGAGATACCAATCCACCATTTCACAGACCAATCCAACAACAACACTTTTCGTTCCATATTACCCGACTTACCCGACCCTAACTCCAAACCTGATTCCGATCCCAACCAACTCCAAACCACACCTAATTGGCTCAACAACGCCCTCCTTCGCACCCACTACACCGACAACAATAACAACAACAACAACAACGACGTTAACAACGACAACACCACCAACGATAACGTTAACGGTCACGGTAACGGACCTTCTAATTTCCTCAACCTCCAAACCACTTCCGACTCCGTTCAAAACTCCGGCCAATGGCTCGCGCGCTCGATTCTCCACCGGCACCACGGTGAAGTCATCGACGACGTCACCGATGTGCACGATTTAGATGATTTGAAAGGCGACGGAGGTAGTAAAGGGGACGCGGTGGTGGTCGCAGACGGGATGGTGAACTGGCAGACGGGGAGGTGGAAGGCGGAGATTATGTCGCATCCGTTGTATGAACAGTTGTTGTCGGCACATGTGGCGTGTTTGAGGATTGCGACGCCGGTGGACCAGTTGCCGAGGATTGATGCTCAGTTGGCACAGTCTCAGAATGTGGTCGAGAAATACTCCGCGTTCGGACAGAACATCGTCGGCGTAGACGACAAAGAACTCGACCACTTCATGGTATATTCTTTTTCTTTTGTTTTTCAGCCTCAAATTTCTTTGACATTTATCTCGTTCTTCTTTTTCCTTATAATTAGATTAAAATTCGATTGGATAATTTGTTTCTTTTTGTGTGGTTTTTGATTAATTTTATTTATATTTACTTGTGTATGCCTTTCTTTTTTAACTCTTTTTCTTATGACTAATGTTCAAATTTCAATAAAAAGCAAAAAATGTTGCTAAAATTCCTCGTTCAGTTTCATTTGAGAAATGTATTTTCAAACAAAATCTCACATCAAAACCGCATTTTCTGACTTTAATATTAATTTTTCTCACACTTTGGATTCTGTTAGTCAGACTTTCACACTCATTTTCGGTATATTTTGTTGATTTTTCGTGTCTTAATAACAAAATTATATAGTAAAAAAAATAATAGAAATTACAAACTTTAATCCAAAAATTAAATCTGAATTTTTCAGATCTTTGAACAATCACTAATACATTGTGAAGCATAGACACTTCTAGAGAAGCTGTGTCGCGGTGTTAGACTTGTATGACACTCGTAAGTCACATGTCAGAATACGTCTCGGACAAGTGTAAGAAAAGTTAGACGAATGTTTCCAATTTTTTTTAGACACTTTTTGAATAGGTGTCCGGCATTCGTATAACATTCATACAACTTGTCGGACAATTTAAAGTGTTTCATAAAAATTATTTTTATCTTTGCCTCAACACACCTTATACATTTCTTCAACAAATCTCAGATATCTAAAATGGTCAACCATATATTGCAGCAATGTTATCAATGAAAAATCAAAGAAATTAATTTTGATCCGAATATTTTCAACTCTTTAAATAATAAATGGATATATACGGTGTCAGTATCCTACATTTTTTTTATATTATCGATGTCGGAGTGTCTCTATCCGTGTTGTGTACCAGTGTCCTTGTTGGAAACCATACTTCATAGCTGTGGATGTGTAAATTTGTGAATTGACTGCATAGACTCCAATTTTACATATTGATTGTGATATAAAGTTCTTCTCTATATTTTGTGTTGGTGGACAAAACTGGCTGCAGTATGAAAGTTTAATACATGTGAATGATATGATTCAGTTGCGAATTGCAATCTTGATATTTCATTCTTGTTGTTGCAGTCACACTATGTTTTATTGCTGTGTTCCTTCAAAGAACAATTGCAACAACATGTCCGCGTCCATGCCATGGAAGCAGTAATGGCTTGTTGGGAGATAGAACAATCCTTACAAAGTCTAACAGGTACAAAACAATTGTCTTCTTTTAGTAACTGTTGCAGTTTCTTAATCACTTTTCTTCCTTTGTTTGTTACCTTAATTATGTTGCCAAACTTTTTAACATCGTGTGCGCATATCAAAGCCCCCTTACGAGGCCTATGAAAATTTAGGCCTCTTGACCTATTCTCTATCATAGACTATTTTTTACAGTTCGATGAAGCCTGAAAGCCTACTTAACAAGTATGAATCAATAATATTTCTCACATGTTGCATGATGAACAGGAGTTTCACCTGGAGAAGGTACGGGAGCAACAATGTCTGACGACGAAGATGAACAAGTAGATAGCGACGCAAATATGTTTGATGGTAGTTTTGATGGCGGCGGAGATAACATGGGATTTGGCCCTCTTATACCTACCGAGAATGAAAGGTCTCTAATGGAGCGCGTAAGACAAGAGCTAAAACATGAATTGAAACATGTAAGGGTTGTTAACAACTTTTCATCTACCCTTCTTTTCTTAACACTTCCCTTATGTTTGATCTTTTATTTTTATCATACATTACAGGGTTACAAGGAGAAAATTGTAGACATAAGAGAGGAAATTTTACGCAAGAGACGAGCCGGGAAACTTCCTGGTGACACAACCTCTGTCCTTAAGGCTTGGTGGCAATCACATTCTAAATGGCCTTATCCTACCGTAAGTTAAACTTTGTTTCATACTCGGTAGTATAAATAGCTTATACGTAAACGCTTAATTAACCTAATGAGTTGTGTGTTTTTCAGGAGGAAGATAAGGCAAGGTTGGTGCAAGAAACTGGATTACAATTAAAGCAGATTAATAACTGGTTTATCAATCAAAGGAAGAGAAATTGGCACAGCAATCCTTCTACTTCTACCGTCTTGAAGAGCAAGCGCAAAAGGTCTCAAAACTAGTTTTTTTAGGGATGATAATTGCACTAAAAAGTTGATTGTTAAATGTAAATGAAGCAAGTTTCATAATCTAATCCTTGAATGTGATTGAGTTTTGAAGGCCTGCTGATGGATTTAATGTGTATGATAATGTTACTTAATTAGGAAGTTTCATTAGGAATTATGTATACCGAAAAAACAAATCTATAGGATTATGAATTTTGTACACATTTTAATGTGTGAATTTTATGTATGTATAATATTGAGGGGGTGGTGTAGAAATGGTATATGCTTTTGCTTCTTACTATTTGAATTTTGTGGTCATGTTGCTTCAATAAGCTCAAAATACTTGAAAAAAATTACCAAACCTGAATAAGAACACAAGTAATTTTTGTCTATTTTCTGTTCTGTTGTGCGAAATGAGTAATATCTGTCTTTTGTGATCTTTGTCTGATATAGAAATTTGAGGAGTGTAGTTAAAGAATACTATAATATATTATATATACTCCATATTTATGTTCAAAATCACAACCACTCTGAAACACAATAATTGTATTTTGAATGTTTCTGGGAACTCTTTTTCAAAATTAAACAACGTGGCTAATTTTTTTTTGCCTGAGACGAAATGATGGCGTCCATTGAAATGATGTAATAAAATATTTTAAGTCTATTCTATTAATTCATTTCAATTGATAAATGTGGGGAGACATTAAACGTGTCGTACGGGTTTGAATATACGATATCTTATTTATTTATATTTAAATAATAAATTTTAACCACTTATATTTTAAGTCAGTTTCTTTAAGATTTTGAAAAAAAAAAAACTATTTTTGATGTTCTATTTTGTATATGTTTTTTTAAAATAATTTTGTTAAAAAATAATTTTATAGTAAAATGAAAATTTTGAAAAAAATCTTTTTAACAAAAAAAAGAGTAAAATATAATTCATAATATCTATATTTTTTAATTAGATTGAAAAAACATATTTTAAAATCATTTAGAAGTATAATTTTTCAACTTAAATATTTTTGTGTTTTTTTTGAAAAACAATTCTCACACAATGACTTTGGTGTTCATCTAGAGCCATTATTAAATTATTAAAAGATCATTGTTCATTGCACCTAATGTATTACTTTCACACTAGCGAAAATTTTAAAATACCTTTAAAATTTGAAAATTAGAATTCAAACTTATTATAACCACACTAAATATAAGTAATAAATATGTCAATATTAAAATTTGGATTCACCCTTTATTGTCACTATCACGTAGATGGTTTAATGCATATTTTAATATCTAAATTTAATTTAATGTTTTACTTCAGTTCTTTAATTAGTTAGTCTCTTAAAAACAATTTCGATATTCTAATTGATTTTTTCTGTTAAATTTTATAAAAAAGTTAGTTATCTAGTAAAAATGTATTTATTTAACATGATTTTTTTATTACTTGAAATTTATTAATATAATTGGTCATTGTTGAAACATGTTTGTCAAAAGAGAAGGAGCCCCAATTTGGTTCAAACTTTAGACATGTTATCTAGAGAATATGATCTCCGCAGTCAGTAACGGAACCACCTCCACTCTCACACTACTACGGAAAACACTTATTATAACGTTGGAAAAAAGATACTACCACGCTGGATCAATCGTTGTGAGATAAGGTGTGATTGTATGTAGATGGTTTTCACCACGGTCGTGCGACTGTGATTATAAATATGGAACGCGCTACCTATCAAAACGATTACTTTAAACAACTATTGTGATAGCCTTTAATGCATAATATTTAGCCTAAATTACCTGCAGGGTCCTTTAAGTTATTTAATTGTAACACTTTGGTCCTTTATGTTTGTTTTGCTTCAAGTAGGTCCTTTATGTTACATAACTGTTGCAACGTTACCCTTTTAATGAATTTCCGTTAAAAAAAACCTGACGTGGCACAAACGTTGCTTATGTGTAATTATTTAATTTATTATTTATTTATTTTATTACCAGGTGTAATTGTTGAAGATAAAAATTATGTTATCCAACCCTAATTTCTTCATTAACCCTAACCAGGTTTAAGTGAACATTCTGAAGGTGAAGAATATTCAACTCAGCTCAGGGGCGAAGACGAAGACGCCACCATTGACGGATACGGTCTTGAAGGTGAAGAATTTGAGGTACGTTGTTTATGTCTATATTGATTTTAGTTTGGTGTTCTTCTTAGTGTTTCTTAGGTTATATGTGATTGATTTTAGTTTTGGGTCTGTTTGATGTTAATAGGTTAGGATAGATATGGATGTATTTTACGTTGATTTCCATCATGAGGGATATTTTGTTGGTGACAAATATGAAGGGGGGGGGGAGTGTCAACCTGGAAGTGCGATGGTGATAGATGGAGTTACTTCGAGATTTTAGGTGTTGTTAAAGAGATGAAGTATCCAGGTGTTCTTGAAATCTGGTACGACTTTGTTGGAACATTGAAGGCTCTAGAAAATGACTATGGTGCAATAGAAGCACTGAACTGGTCAAAGACTAAGGGTAAGGTTGACATATACATTGTTCATCCTATTTCTCAACCTGATATGGAAGTTGCCCTACCTGAGCCCCTAGCTGATGATGTTACTGAGGCCCAACCTGAGGATGTCTTCGAGCCCCATCATGAGAATGTTACTTAGGACCAACAAGAAGTTGTTAATGAGGATGTAAGTGAGCCCCAACATGACAATGTAAGTGAGCCCCAAGCTGAGGATGTAAATGAAGCCCAACATGAGGATGTAAGTGAGCCCCAACATGACAATGTAAGTGAGCCCCAACATGAGGATGTAAATGAGCCCCAACATGACAATGTAAGTGAGCCCCAAGCTGAGGATGTAAATGAAGCCCAATATGATAGTGATGACAGTGCATTAGGAGACATGTTTGATGACTCAGATGATGAGATTTTAAACGATGGTTTTGATGCAGTGCTGTTAGGAGAAGGAGGTGTCACTGCTGGCCAAAATGAACAACCTGTTGATGAGTTACTAGCAGATGAGACACCTAAAAAAAGAAAAAGGAAGGGTGGTAGACCAAAGAAGAAAAAGCAGGTTCCAACTGAGACATCTGGCAGTTCCTAAAAAAACAAGGGTAGACCTATGAAAAAGAAGGTGGATAAAGGAAGTGAAGTTGTTGTGGATGAAACACCAAGTGATGAAGATGTGCTTGATTTTGAAATAAGAGGAAGGAGAGGTAAGAAGGTATGTCTTGGTTTTTCTGATTCTGACTATGTGACTGAAGAATTAGAGAGTGAGGATGACTTGACTAGTGATTATTCAGATGAGGATGGCAAGGTAAAACACCCACCATTTGTCATGCCTAAGAAGTTTAATGACTATAAGTGGGAATTGGGAAGCTTGTTTTCAACAAAGGATGAGTTCAAGGAAGCTATTGCAAGTTATGCTGTTCATAATGGTAGGGATTTGAGGTTTTTGAAGAATGATAAAACTAGGGTTAGAGTGGGATGCAAGGATGGGTGTGAATGGGTGGCTTTGTGTTCTAAATTGCCTAATGAGGATACTTGGCAATTAAGAACACTTAATGACAACCATACTTGTAATAGAGAGTACAATGTTAGGATGTTTAATGCTAAGTGGCTTGGTAAGAAACTATACTCCACAGTTAGAATCAATCCTGATGTGAAACTGACTGCTATTTGTGAGAAAGTACATGAGAAATGGAATGCTGGTATGAATAGGATGAAAGCTTATAGGGCAAGGAAGGCAGCACTTGCAATTGTGGAAGGGTCATTTAAAGAACAATATCGTAGATTGTATGACTACACACATGAACTTCTGAGGTCTAACCCAAACCGCACCATCAAGATGAATGTCCAAGCAACTGAACAACAACATGAAATTAAAGAACAACCTGAAAATTATGTGAGCAGGCCTTTACTTCCAAGTTTCCACAGATTATATATGTGCCTTAAAGCCTGCAAGAAAAGTTTTACTTTTTGTAGACCAATAATTGGTATTGATGGCTGTTTTCTCAAAGGCAATTATGGAGGTCAGATTCTTGCTGCAGTTGGTAGAGACCCCAATGATCAAATGTTACCAATTGCAATGGCTGTAGTTGAAGCTGAGACCAAGGACTCTTGGGCGTGGTTTTTTGATCTGCTAGTTCATGATTTGGGAGGACCAGAAGTGTGCAAGAACATTACTTTCATTTCAGACCAGCAGAAGGTAAATAAAATATTTTTAATGTTTTTAAATTGTAACTAATAAGTCCTTAATGTCTTTAAATTGTAACTAATAGGTCCTTAATGTTTTTAAATTGTAACTAGTAGGTCCTTAATGTTTTAAGTTGTAACTAGTAGATCCTTAATGTTTTTAAATTGTAACAAGTAGATCCTTATTGTTGTAGCATTGTGTGTTTATAAACTGATCAGGGGCTGTTACCTGCAATAGAGGAATTGTTACCTGGAGCTGATCAAAGATTTTGTGTTAGACACTTGTATAGCAATTTCAGAAAAAGGTTTCCAGGAAAACAGTTGAAGGAATTAATGTGGAGGGCTGCCAAGGCTACATATCCCCAAGCATGGGAAAGGGAAATGAAAGAGATTAGGAAAGTAAATGAAGAGGCATTCAAACATTTGTGGAAGATTCCTCCTAGATTCTAGAGTAAGTCACAGTTTAAGTATAGTACAAAAAGTGATGTGTTGGTGAACAACATGTCTGAAACTTTTAACAGTGTCATAATTGGAGCAAGACAAAACCCAATTGTAACAATGTTAAAAGAGATTAGAGTCTACCTCATGGACAGATGGGCAACTAATAGAGCTAAAATTGAAGATTATGCTGAGTCTGTACGTCCAAGGATTAAGAAGGTGCTTGAAAGAAGGCAAGAAATATCAAGATTCTATATGGCAAGGTACTTCATTAAATATTTATGTATAAATTCAGTCTATTCAGTAATTCAAATATTAAAGTTTCCTTTTATTTTTCATTTGTTTATAGGTTATCAGTTGACAAAATTTATGAATTAAGGCATACAAGTGTGACTGGAGAGAAATACACAGTTGACCTTAAGAGGTTTGAGTGCTCATGCAGACATTGGATGCTAACTGGAATTCCATGCTACCATGCAATTTGTTGCATCCAAGGTAGATCTGAAGACCCAACTGAGTATATTTCTTCATATTACAGGAAGGAAAATTATCAGGCTTGCCACCAACCACTGATCTATCCAACAAATGGGGAAAACCTATGGGAATTGACACCATATCCTGATATACTTCCACCCCATCCAGAAGGGCACCAGGGAGGCAAAAAAGAAGCAGAAACAAGGATGCTGATGAAAAGAGGAAAGATTCAAGAAATGTTTCTAGAAAGGGATTGCCAAATAAGTGCTCAAGATGTGGTACTTCTGGACATAACAAATCATCATGTCCATCTGCACCAACACAATCTCAACCTGCCAATGTTTCATCCCAAACAGCCAATGTTCTATCCCAAACAGCCAATGTTCCATCTCAACCTGCCAATGTTCCATCCTAAATAGCCAATGTTCCATCTCAACCAGCCACTACTACAGTTCCAATAGTCATATCTCAGCCAACAAAAAGAGTTCATACTAGGAAATCCCAAAGTGCCACCACTTCATCTCCAACAGTCCAGTCCCAACAGTCCCAAGGAGTTCAAACTAGGAGATCAGTAGCCTCAGAGAGAGTTCAAACAAGACACTCCATCACAGTTTCTCAGCTACTTGCCATGAGAAGGGCCAGACCAACATCTATCCAGCAACCAACAATTCAGAGACCAAAGCTGCCTATTAAGAGAAAAGCCAAATATAATGTTAGAGCTAAATATGTAGTCTGTATTGGAACTAAATATGTAGTCTATATTTTGGAACTCAATGTATTTTGAAAATCTAGTATAACTAGGTGTTTAGGGTATCTTTTGGAACTCAATGTTTTGGATGTTATAACAATGCATTGGTGACCTACTTTGGATGTTATAACAATGCATTGGTGACCTGTGTTATTATTTGTTGTATTATAACTCTGTTGTGGCTGTGCATTATTATAAGTTATTTTATAACAATAATTAATTTGTAACAAAAAGGTCCTCTTTCTTTTTAAGTTGTAACAAACAGGTCCTATAACTTTTTAAATTGTAACAAATTAGTCCTTTAAGTTGTATTAGTCGTAACTACAATAACATTAAATGCAAAACTGATTACACATATTGCAGTAACAAGATTGGTATACAAGTGCAACACAGATAACAGAGGTGCAAAACAAATTACACATATTCTCATTTGTCATCACCACTTCTTAACCAACATACACATCAAGACTACTAAAATGAAAACTAAACAAATTATACCATAAACTAATATCTTCAAAATATTCAACTTGTTCTTCATCATCTCCTTATTGTAGTTGTCATCCCTTCTAAGCATGTCGATTTGTACAACCTTTTCACCACACTTGGAACATTTTGAATTGTATGTGTCTTGTATTTCTGGTTTGCCTTCATCAATTTGTTGGTTTACGTACCACTAAAAAAAATTGCAACCAACATTATCATCTTCACTCTGTCAACAAAACAAAATCATTGATGAAGTTAAACATACTATTCACTAACACACAACAAAATGAGATAAAAAACCACATTTCTTCCCCAAAATAGCTTCCCCACATACTTGAAAATATCTACACCCCCAAAATAGCTTCCCCACACTTCTGCCTTGCTTCTTAACCTTCCTTATCACTGCTTTGGCACCACAAGAAGAGGTTGGTCCGATTGCAAGTGGAGATGATCTCGAAATGAATGTACTTCCACTTTCAATTTTTTGATTTATACCACTGCTACAGAGAGATGCCATAGATGGAGAGATGAAGGAGATGAAGATTAGGATTCTAATTTGGGGATTTCATATTTAACCTTTTAATTCTCTCACCTGGTAATAAAATAAATAAATAATAAATTGAATAATTACACCTCAGCACTGTTAAACGCCACATAAGCAACATTTGTGCCACATTAGGTTTTTTTTAACGGAAGTTCATTAAAAGGGTAACGTCGCAACAATTATGTAACATAAAGGACCTACTTGAAGCAAAACAAACATAAAGGACCAAAGTGTTACAATTAAATAACTTAAAGGACCCTGCAGGTAATTTAGCCTAATATTTAACAACGGTTGTTCTAAATAACCGTTGTGATGTATACACTGAGTTTATTATAAATTATATGGAATGCTTATTTCGCCAATGCTCACTAAACATATAACCTTTCAATCTGAACTAGAACATTATAATATGACAAATTAAGTTATATTAGAAGAACAAGTTCACGTTCAATGCTTGACAAGAGTTCTTCAACTCCTTATCCACATTTTTCTCTTTAACATATCGAACTTTGTTTAATTATTCTAGTTCTTCAACCGCCCCTGCCTTCACCTCTAATGCATTTTGCAAAATATTATTTAATTTACAAACAAAATTAGAGGTGGAGAGATGGGTGGTTGAAGAACTACAATCATTAAACAAAATTCTAACAGTTAAAGAACAACATGTAGATAACAGATTGAAGAATTCTTGTCATGAATTGAACGTGTACTTATTTTCTAATATAAATTTATCTATCATATTATAATTTTCTAATGTAATATGAAAAGTTATATATCCGGTAAGGGATCAGAAAAACATTCAAACCACATAAGATATAATAAATTCATAAACAATATAAACGATAAACAAATCATAAACAACATAAACGATACAACAAACATATCAAGTCATAGAATGTTTCAGAAACGTACATGTCCCATAATGGCGTGTCCACAATGAAAGAAGGATGAAGTTAAAGTTAGAGCTGCAAACTTGTGTCTATTTTGAATGGATGTCATTCTAGATCTTTCACACAAGTTTGCAATGCTCACTTTAGCTTCGTCCTCGTTATTGAAATAAGCATCTCTACCTACAAGTCAAAATAAGCAAAAAATTTAAACATTATGAAACAAGGATTTGAAACATAAACAATAATACATAAACACATTTTGGAACAAAAACTGTAGTGAGGACGAACCTGTAAAGTAGCCATCGACTAAGATTTGATGCAACAGAGGTATCCTTCGAAGAAGGCGAGTTGGATGCATAAATTTGGGGTTTCCATATGAGAGAGACGAGTGATAGATATGTTAGGGTTTCATTTTGAGAGAGACAGGTGAAAGAGATGTTAGGATTTTGTTTTGAGAGAGACGAGTGTTTTGTAATAAAGCGAGAGATAATTTCGCTTATATATATATATATATATATATATATATAAAGTAAGTAGCACATTTCACCACGGTTGACAATACAAACCGTGAAGAAATGATTGAAACTTACACTATGGTTGCTTATAAAAACCATGGTAATATACAAGGTTAATCCCATTGTGTTACGATAAATGGAAATTTTTTGGAGTTGAGATTCGAACCATTTTACTCAAGGTACATTTCACTACGGTTGGTACCTAGGACTGTTGTGACATGTCCTTTAGTAAATACAAAAAAAAAATGCCCAAAAAAGAACTATTATCACGGTTAACGGGAAGACCGTTGTAAAATTGGTGTTACGAAAGGTCTATTTTGTAGTAGTGTCAATAACCTCCCCACCGTTCCATGGCCTGCCTCTCAAACACCCTAGAAGAAGTTTGGTGAAATGCTTTAAGCATGGAACAATGGAAAACTGGATGGATTTTTTACTCAGTAGGGAGCTATAGTTTGTAAGCAACAACACATACTTTCTCTAGAATTTGAAATGGCCCGCAAAAACGCTTGTGTAACTTGGAATAGGCTATGTTAGTTCTCGAAGTATGTCGATGTGGTCAAAGGTTAACCAATACAGAATCCCCAATGTCATACTCCATAACGCAACTATGCGCATTAACAAATTGTTTCATAACTACTTGTGCCTTGTCCAACTTGTTGTGAAAATTAATTATCATAGTCTCACGAGAGGTTAATAACTTGTCCATAACCTCAATGGTCGAAGTGCCTACTAAGTATTTTGCAATAGTAGGAGAAGGGTGTCGCTGCGCGAAAAATACAGAGTTGCCACCGAACTTTATTTATTCCAAAGGAAAGAGAAAATATCGATAAAACCCCTAAAGTTAAGAAAATGGTCGTCGAAACCAAATTCAGGTTCGGAAGTCGGTTATACAAAGGGAAGGTATTAACACCCTCGCATTCGTTGTACTCAATGGGAGCCGTTTTGATTATTCGTTGCATAAATGGGTGTTATTATCTAAATGTTACTTGCTATTGGTTTTAATTAAGGGAAAAATAAGTTTTTAATTAATGTGCTCGCCATGATTTTAAAATCATGTGCCTACGTATACCCATAATGTAATGAGAAAATCAGAGATCCGTAGTTCGGGGTAGAAAATGAGTGTTTGTTGGTTATTTTTATTAGACGATGTTAACGTTCGCATTCTAACAGTTAAATGTTGCTTGTATACTCGTGCATGAGAGACTTAAGCGTTTATTTGTTTGCGGTAGAATGGATGCGCTTGGATAAAATTCTAGCAGTTAAACATAACTTGTATCCTCGTGCATGAGAGGCTTAAGCGTTGTTTGTATTGCGGTAGAACAGAAATAACATGTCCTTTGTGAAAAGGTTTTGAATGGCCTAAGGCGAAAAAATGAATTTGATTGATTGAGATTGGTTTTAAGTCTGAAGACGAATGTGGAAATTGTCTTGATTTGAACTGCACTAAAGTATATGAATGGAGATGAATACTTTGAATAACTGGGGCCTACGTCCCGTATTCAAAGGTATTCAAAACAAGAGTAGGAATACATCCCTCTCACCCTTCTCCATTTCTTAAGGCTCATGACACACAATTCTAATATTATTTTTAAGTGTTTTTGAATTTATTTGCAAAAAAGATTTTGATCTTAAACGAACAAGGAAAAGAAATGGATGTGAATGGGGTAAAGCACCATATTGTCATGCAATTGTTGATTACCTAATTTCCTAAGGTTTTGAAAAGTGAAAGGGTGGATGATTGATCTAAAGGATCAAGTATGGAATCAAGTCAAAAGATCTAATTCAGTTTAAATGATCAAGTGACTTGTGATCACTGTTAGATGTCAAACATGCTATATATTTGTAATTGATACTTGACATTTTTCAAGCTTTTCTATGTTTAATTGTGGATTTTAGTAGTGAATTGTTATTGTTCTTCAAACATTGTATATATACCTTTGGTGCTTGTAATATGTGTGCTATTGTGCAGGAAAGTGCACTAATTGATCAAAGAAAGAAGACACAAAAGAATTGATGCAAGCTGCCAAAGAACAGAGGAAAACATCAAGCGAACTTGCCAGCGAACGTTCGCTTTGCGAACACTGGCGAGGTCTCCAGCGAATAGATCCAGAATTGGACAGTACGAAAAGGGACCAAAGTTCGCTTTGCGAACTCCCAGTGAATGTTCGCTGCTTCACTAGCTTTGCGAAGGTCCTGGCGAAGAGCCATTGGATATGGTAGAAGCAAAATGAGCCTAAATTCGCTTTGTGAATGTTTTGGCGAGTAGTTTGTTTTGCGAATGAAACGTTCGCATTGCGAACTTATGCAGACAAACAAGGGCGGTTTGGTTATCAGAAGGCACTTCAGGTGCCATTTTCTTCATTCGCTAGGCGAATACATCATTTGCAGTGCGAATGCATCAAATTCCAAGTGTACTTTTAAATAGATTTTTACATTTTCTTGGGATCATAACTGTCATTCCCCAAATTTTGACCACTAAGATTTCCCATCATTGTACAAATCATCATCACAATGTGGATGAACCATCATGCCTCATCAAATGCCTCAAGGGTTGTTGAGCATTCACTACAATCAAAATTAGGGTTTCAAGCCCTCTCAGAGCCTTAGACAAAGGATCAATCAAGGAATGACATGATCTTCAACTTGTCTAGCCTCTAACATGTCCACAATGGATCAAAAGGACTCCCACTTCAAGGATCAAGCACAAGACTGCTCCCTTCTAGGTGGATCAAGTCTCAAGATCGCCAGTATCACCAAATTAGGGTTTTGGTCGACCAGGGCCTCCAGATGAAAATTTTCATCTGGACACAAGCCAAAGATCCAAAACACAACCTAATGTACTCCATGGAACCTCATGGACCCATTCATCAAGTCAATTTTGCCTCAGGGGATGCATACATAAAAAATTAGAAATTAGGGTTTCTTGACCTAATTCACCCCTAAGTTGACTTTTAGGACAAATCAAGAGCCAAGACCTCAAGAGAGGATTTGAGGGTCTCTAATGATCTATATTGATCCATTTGTAACAATGGATTAATCCAAGAAGCTTGAGTAACAAGTCTCAATTTCATCTGCACCACAATTAGGGTTTTAAGGAAAAAGTCAACTGTAACTTTGACTTTTGACCAGGACATGCTCCCAAGCCCTAGGACATGCCCCAATATACCCTATGACACCCATGGAACATGTCCATCAAGTTTGATTTAGGTCAAGGACAAGATTTCCTGAAGAATTGCACAGTTTGGAATTCATCTGATAAAAAGTCAACTGTGCACAAAAGTCAACTTTGACTTTTTGAGATTTTTCACCAAAATGGATTTTTAACCCTAAAATGATGTTAATGTATGATTTGAATCATCATTCATCAAGAAAAATCAAGAAAAGTGGGATAACTTGTAAAAGGCGTAACCATAAAAACTTAGAAAATTTTCTAAGTTAAAAATAAAGTGACAAGGGTACCAACTTTGAAGGATCATAACTCCTAAACCACAAAGCCATTTTTCATCATCCAAAGATGGATTTGTAGTCCTCATTACCCTCTACAAAAACTTCAACTAAACCTAAGTCCAATTCATTAGGGATTTTGAGTTATGGAGTGATCAAAATGGTTGAAAAGTGAAAATGTCACTTTTTCCAACACTTAGTGAAATTTTCACTAAGTCCAAATCTACCTTCACTTTTTGCCAAATGTAGAGGGATTTTTCACTTGGATTCAAAAGAGATCAAAACCAAATATGTTCAAACAGTTGTTGTATCATGTAAGGGCTTTCCAAAATGGCCAAGAACATTGCCAAATTCCATTTGAGTCATGAGATATGACATTGGAAAGTTGCCTTGCTGAAATCTGTCAAAGGCAAGGCAGAATATGCAATTTTGCTCGATTTGCCAAAATCAGCCAAATTCAAATGCTCCTATCCACTTGGACACATCTGAGGATTGAATCTAAAGGGTACAATCACTGAGCCAAGCCTCCAAAGTCCATGGAACAAGAAATAGCATGTTGAACCTAGAATGGCCAAAATAGGGACAAGACTCCAAATTTGGATTGAAGCATTCAATGGAAGCATCAAGGTGGCATGGACTGAGCCATTCTCATCTGAAATCAGTCAAGACTTATCCAAGACCAAGGGAACCAAAGCTCTGTGCCCTTACCTCTAGTCAATGGCTAGAGGAGACTTGCATTTCCATTGGACAACATTGGCCAAACCTACTTACCAGTTGCCATTCACTATTCCTTGCAAAACAAACTTGCTCTACTATAAATAGAGCTCAATTGTGATCAGTTTGAGTACACCAAAGCCATCTAACAGATGCTTTCCTCAAAATCTCTTTCTCTTGGCAAAAATGCCTTTCTTAGCAAGGTAGCTATCGGGTTTTGAGTTTGAGAGCTTTTCCAATCAAACCAATCACACACACACCTCATATACATCACATATGAGCTGATCAAACACTTAGATCACTTCTGAAACACCAATTTCACAAAATCACCAGCTGGTTGCTCAAATTTTCAATCAAGTTGCAGCTGAGATTCCATGAATTGATCCAGCCAATTTCAATCAAGTCCAAGCATTCAAACACACTCCATAGGGTGTAGGGAAGCTGTTCAGATCATCACCACTCATCTGTAACACCTCCAAATCAAAAATCACATTGCACTTGCTGTCACGGCTTAGAGGTAAGCATATACATGGTCATCTCTCAATCTATGCATATTTCCTCGCACAATAATTTGGCCATATGTTCATAATCATGCATGGAATGTTTTCCCTCAATTAATTGCATTATTTGAACCGTGTATCAAAAATCCTAGCCTTCATGCAGAAATTAGGGTTCTTGAGGTTTCTTCGTGATTTCATGTTTTATGTTTAATTTAAATGAAATTAAGTGTTATAGACATGATCGTGAGGTTGAGACGAGCATAATGATATGTGGATTGCATGATATGATTACGTATTCAGTGAGATTGGATGGAAAACGCAAATCAGCCAAACCCAGAAAAACGCGCGTGTTCTTGCTTGTGTTCTTGGCGCCTTTTTCACAAATTCAAATATTTGAATTTTGTGATTTTGTTTAATTGATTCAAAAATTAATTTCTCTCTGAGTTTTAATGATTTTGAGTTGATTCTTTTTTTAATAATTCAAAAAAATGTTAAAATATTTTATTTTATCAAAAAATCCCAAAAATATTATTTATTTCATATAATTGATATTTTTGCAAAGAATTAATATTTTAATTGTTTTTGACATTTTAAATATTTTTTCTACATTGATTTTACAACTTTTAATGCTTTCTAATTATTTTGTAGGTCAATACTTAATTTTTGAAGCATTAATCCAAAGTCACAATTTGTTTTTCATATGTTAAACAATTTTGATCATTTTTAATTGAATTTTTATTCAATTAAATACATTTTTGAAAACAAATTAGGGTTTTTGGATTAATTCAACCCTCATAAATCATTTTTAAAACTCTTTGGGCCTCTTGAGAGAGTGTAAGACCCAACCCACTTGTACAGAAATATTTTGGGCCTCATTCGTTGTATAAGTCCCTCTGTACATTTTCAAATAAACGGCACGATCATCGCCTTTTGAAAAATAACCTTGGGCCTCTCCTTGAGCTATAAGACCCATTCAAAAACACTTTGGGCCTCTAATAGAGTGTAAGACCCAACACCCTTTTAACCAAAACCATTTTAGGCCTCACTTATTGTATAAGTCCCTCTGCGTTAAAAGAAAACCTCGGCGCGATCGCCATTTTTAAACGAATAATCAATTGGGCCTACCCTCGTGTTATAAGCCCCACTCTTTTTCTTTAAAAACTCTTTGGGCCTCTTGAGAGAGTGTAAGACCCATCCCTTTGTACAGAAAACCTTTTTGGGCCTCAGTCACTTGTATAAGTCCCTTTGTACAAATTCAAAGAGTGCGCTCACTGATAAAACCCTGGGCCTCTCCTTGAGCTGTAAGTCCCAAAATTTTTCTTTTTCAAAGCACTTTCTCCTTTGATTTTGTATATAATATTGTTATCAAAGCTTTCTTTGTTGAACAACTAACCAAACAGCATGGAAGCTCTACAACCGAGTAAGTGGTTATCGCTTTCATTTACCGCTTTCATATACATATAACTGTATTATGGGGTTGTTTCACTGTAAGTCTTCTTTCATAAACTCATATCAACTATGTAATAATAGTATAGATATTTAGAGTTTCCCCGACAACTACGTCTAGAACTCGGTGACGCCATTTATTCGTAGAAATAGACAACTAGATCCCCAATAGGATCACCAGATACAGTATTCTTTCAGGCTGTCCTCATTAGGAATTGTCAAGAAACTCTACTCCCAGAGATGAATGTATTCTCCGTGAATGGCATCTTTGAGTTTCTTCCAAATTCTCGAACTTTCCTGACTTTGATCTATTCTCGGTGAATAGGATTGCCTTGAATTTCTCGGGGTTTGGGGACCCACAGGCTTCTTAAAAGCAATCGGCCTCCTCTTGGGCATCGTACAAGGACCCACAGGCTTCCTAAAAGCAACCCCGCCTCCTCTTGGGCTTAGTACAAGGACCCTACAGCTTCTTAGAAGTATCCCCAGCCTCCTCTTAGGCTTCGTATAATGATCTCTTCCTCCGGGAATGATAGCCTCCTCTTGGGCATCGTACAAGGACCCGTCGACTTCTTAAAAGTTTCCAGCCTCCTCTTCGGCTTCGTACAAATTATCCCGACGACCTCCTAGAGGTATAGGAACAGAACTTAGTCATCTTATTAGAACAGTCCTTTCATAAAGTCTACTACTGTTTCTCAAAACATAGTACAGATGTTAAAACTCTAGACACGGACAGTCTAACTTCCTTGAGTCTCAAAGACATTCTCAAGTGACCCCTTCGTTAAATAGGAAGGAAACCCGCAGACTCGGACAGTCTCAATACCCTTCGGATTTCCCGCTTCCTTAAAGAACAGGAATGACTCGGACCCTTGAATCAAATCCATGAGTACAGTGTTGCTCATATAAGAACTGATTTTCTCTTTAAAATTAGTATACTGGACTTGTCACTTAACTGAACAGTCACCATAGCCTCCTCTTGGGCTTTGTACAATGATTCTCCCCAGCGGAGTCAAACAACATTTAGCCTCTCTCTCGGGCTTTGTACGAGACACATAAGGGACTCCCTCGTTGAGTCAATCACGCCTTTCGCCTCCATCTCGGGCTTCGTACGAGATACAAAAAACTCTCTTGTTGAGTCAAATAGCCTCCACCTCGGGCTTTATACGAGATACCAAAAGACTCCATTGTCGGGTCAAAACCTTTTAGCCTCTCTCTCGGGCTTTGTACGAGACACATAATAGCCTCCTCTTAGGCTTTGTATAAGAAAACCACTGGTTAATCCAATTAACCTTTTAACATCAAAGCTGTGCCTCGTTCACATTACACAAATATCAACAACTCCTTCCCTTTTCATCTAATCGCTGTAAGCGGCAAGCCTCTGGATCATCTATATCCATGCCACTGTCCCTCTTTTAGCATGAGAAATTCCTAAGGAAAGATAGCATTGCTCTACACTGAGTTAAAGTCTTCTCCTTCAGGTTAAAATCCCTTTTAAAGGAAATTATGGCATTGTTAGGATCCGCGTATCCCGGTTAAAGTAATTCTCCTTTATAAACAGTTGTGACATACAACCCCCTCTTTAGAGATGACAAATTCTCTCTAAAGTTGAGATCTTTTAGCTTCATATCTTGGGCTTTGAACAAGATACAAATCACCTTTCGCTTCACGTCTTGGGCTTTGAACAAGACACCAAAAACACCCATTTCCTCCCGTAGAATAGGAGGAACTACGAACACTCTGATTTGCATGTTTCGGTAAACGGGAATACATAGGCATAAGATTGAAAGAAAAATCTTAGCGAGCACAATCAACAAAAAACCAAAATCCCATACTCTCACATACCTATCAAAAAGCATCAGTCCTAACATCCTAATCCTTGTTCCCCGCCAGAAACCTTCTGTCAAGATGAAAAGAAAGAAAACCGTATTGGCGAAAATACAAATAACCAGTACAAAGGCCCCCCCACATTGATAGCATTCGTAACCTAACAGACCGCTGTTTAAACTCAGTATGCAAAGCAGGGTTAATTGGAGACATCTATTTCCCTTCCTTCATCAGCTTTAATAGGATAAAAAATGAATCGACCTGTAGTTTAAGCTCAAACCGCAGAGAGAGACCAGCGCTTAAGAACCGCGTCCAAAATCGCTCGCTACAGAAAAATGGCGCCCACCGTGGGGCCGGTCTCTGTTTTTTTTTCTTCCTTTTTACCTCTTGTGTGAATACCACAGATTGGGGCTTCCGCCGGGGAACCCATTTTCTGTCAGGAACTTAGGATTCATAGCTTTAAAGGTCTAGGATGTTTAGGACAAATATATATACTGCTTTTCCTAGTTGCTATACATGTTTATTTTTCTGCTAATGGGAATACGGGTGATGCCTTATGTGGAAAGATTAAGTATACACTTAAGATAAGTGATGGCGACGGGGTCGACCATCAACCTCAGTGGAGGCTGACCAACGTAACCCATTCTCTCACCTAGACAATGGGCCGGTTGTTAAGTCTAAGAAGCTGAGGAGCCAAACCCTTTCGTAGTGCAGAAACTATCAGAAATAGTTGTTACGCGATACTACCCTCATTTGAGGCTGGTGATCTATTCTCGGTGAATGGCACTTACTCAAACACTGCTTTACAACTCACTGGCGATCCGCTTGTTGTTTTGCTTTCCTGGGAGGAGCTGATGATAATGAGTACAGGTACAAAAATCACCCTAGTATAAACCTTTGGGGATGGGTAGAGCCTTGACTTCATGACAACGACCCTTTGACCCCATGTTTTTTCTATGTTTTTGTGTGCTGCATTCATGCATTCATTTAAAAAAAAACATTAAAACATTAAAAAAAAAATCTTCTCTTCTAGTCTCTCTATTTTTTTCAAATTAAACTAAGACTGTGATTGCAAATATCAGAGAAAAGGATTACGCTAATGGATTTTGGTAGAAGAAGAACTCACCAGTATACCTTCAAGGTTCCAAAACTAGAGGATTTGAGAAGGTTAGCAAGGATGATCACTAACCCAGAGGCTTTCAGAGCCAAGCACGGAGGTTTGCTACCACTATTAAGAGTCCATGTGATTGAGGGAATCATGGATGCGCTCATTAAGTTTTACGATCCGGTTTATCACTGTTTCACATTCCCGGATTACCAGCTAGCACCAACGCTGGAGGAGTATTCTCATCTGATCGATCTACACATTACAGATCGAGCTCTATTTTCTGGACTGGAAGAAATTCCAAAGAATCAGATAATTGCAAGAGCAATTCATTTGGACGAGTCTGAGGTCAGGACTCACATGACCGCTAAGGGTAGCATCCAAGGTTTGCCAACCCAGTTCTTGACAAAGAAGGCCCTGTATTTTGCCAGTATAGGAAACGTGACTGCTTTTGAAAGCATCTTTGTCTTGCTCACCTACGGGTTATTTTTGTTTCCCAACATTAATAACTTCGTCGATATTAACTCCATTAAGGTTTTTCTCATTGGAAATCCTGTGCCGACTTTGCTCGCAGATGCGTATCATTCTGTACACTTGGGGAATTTGTACAGCGGAGGGGAGATCACATGCTGTGTACCTTTGCTTTACAAATGATTTATCTCTCACTTGCCCAAGTCTGCTGCTTTTTGGGATTGTAAGAGTGCCCTACGCTGGTCGCAGAAGATCATGTCTCTTACCAACTCTGATATAGATTGGTGTAATAGGATTTATGATGGAATCAGGATCATTGATCGTTGTGGAAACTTCCCCAACGTACCCCTCATAGGAACTAAAGGAGGAATCAACTACCATCCGGTATTAGTTCCCTGTCAATTTGGATACCCGATGAGACACATCCCACTGGGTGTTCATCTGTAAGGTCTTTTCTTCAAGGAAGGAGAAAATGACAGAGCACTAAAGATGGAAATAGTGCAAGCTTGGAAGCATGTTCATAAGAAAGGACGAGAGTCTCTAGGAGAACCGGATTGTGTCTCGGTGGAGCCTTATCTCCATTGGGTACAAACTAGAGCTCTCAAGCTAAAAATGCCTTATCCTCGTTACGGAATTCTTCTGCCGAGGGAATCTGTCATGTACTTCATGATGGAAACTGAAAAGCTTCAGGTTACTCTCAACAAAGTTCAACGGGAGAGGAGGTCTTGGAAGAACAAGTACCGCACCCTCGACGTAGAATGCATCAAAATACATCAATTATTGAAAGATAAGGATGCTCTGATTGAGATTTTAGAGCAACATGCTGTGGATAATCAAGATGACCAAAGGAATTTGCTCGCTCCTTTCACCTGGCAAAGGAATGACAACCCGACAACGGCCCAAGAGCCCCGATCAAAGAAAAGGAAGATATCAGAATCAACACCTGGTTTCTCCTCAGAGAGGACTCGGGACCCATTAGCTTAGGTTTCTGTTTTCGCATCTTGTAATCTACTATATTTCCATTTCTGTAATCCTTTGGAATTCAATAAAAAGGGGTTTCCCCAGTGTTTGATATTTGCAATCTAATTGTCGAAGTTTATTTTGATTAAACCAAAAAAAAATTAATATAATCATTGCATTCATCATTCTCACGTAACGCATTCTTCTTCTCTACGAATCTCACGTTTGTGTCTCAATTCTAGAGTCAAACTGTCTCATTCGTACAATACTCGGGCCAATCGTCAGAAAAAGATGGATGATCTTGAGGAAGAGAACAGAGAGTTGAAAGAAGAGATCGACGCTCTGAGAGAGGATATGAGAAAGCTTCGTAACAACATGCAAGCCATGGCAGAAGCTCAGCTGCAACGAACTGTGATCTCAGAGATCACCTCAACGCCCATAGTGGAGAGGTATGATCCTAGGTATCAGATACCGAAAGATTATCCTTGGGGCATGCCTGTTAACTATATCCCGGAAGGATATGTTCCGCCGATCACTGAAGATCAGGGAATCACAACAGAAGCCGCTGGGCCTGAAGGTTACAAACTTCGGGAAAGCGAAGATGCCAGGGGCATGCTGAAGACTCCTGAAGGTTACAAACTTCGGGAAGCGCCAAGATTCACTGCCGTAGTCACGGTACCACCCCCTATGGTGCACACTGTCCCGGAAGGACAGATTCCACCAACACCTTCTGGTAAGAAGGAAACTATGTTCGATAGAATGGATGAATTCCAGGAGCAATTCTTAGAAATGCAGAAGGAGCTGCAAGCCATTCGCGGTCAGGATCTATTTGGAAAAGACGCCGCAGATCTCTGCTTGGTCCCAAATGTGAAAGTCCCGCACAAATTTCAAGTGCCCGACTTTGAAAAATACAAGGGAAACTCTTGCCCTCAAAGCCATCTGGCGATGTACGCTCGGCGGATGTCAGCTCAGACGGAGAATCAGGACCTACTGATTCACTACTTTCAGGATAGTTTAACCGGTGCTGCACTCAAATGGTACTTGGGTTTGAACCGTGCTACGATTAGCACATTCAGAGATCTTGGCACTGCCTTCGTCCAACAATACAAATACAATTTGGACATGGCACCCGACAGAGATCAACTCAGATCGATGTCGCAAAAGGACAAGAAAACCTTTAAGGAGTATGCTCAAAGGTGGCGTGAAATTGCCGCTCAAATTTGTCCACCTCTTGAGGAAAAAGAGATGACAAAGATTTTCTTAAAGACCTTAAGCTCATTTTACTATGACCGAATGGTTGCCAGTGCGCCCAGTGACTTCACCGAAATGGTCGGCATGGGCGTACGTCTTGAGGAAGCCGTCCGAGAAGGACGTTTGGTAAAAAACACTGGATCGACGAGCGGTACTAAAAAATACGGTAGTGCTCTCCCTAAGAAAAAAGAGCAAGATATTGGGAATATCTCTCTCGGAAAGCAAAGACGACGTTATTAACCGGTAGCAGCTGTGACTCCTGCTATCAACCCTGCGTCTGTTCCTACGTATCAACCTCAGGTTGCGCAGAGCCAACCTGATTAGCAAAGGACACAATAACCTCTTCAGCAGGCTCGTCCTCCATATAACAACAACCATACAACACGGCCACCGGGATTTGATCCTATACCCATGACGTACGCAGAACTGTTTCCATTATTACTGGCTAAGGGGCACATTCAGACTAAATCTCCTCTTACAGTACCGGAAAATCCGCCTTTTTGGTTTAAGGTGGATCAGACACGCCCTTATCATCAAGGAGGTTCAGGGCATAACATTGAGACTTGTCTCAATTTCAAGTCCGACGTGCAAAAACTTGTTAGGAGCGGGGTCTTATCCTTCAAGGATACGAATCCTAATGTTCTTACGAACCCGCTGCCTCAACACGAGAAAGCTGCCGTCAGTCTGATTGAGATAGAGACTAACGATGTCTATCAAATTCACGATGTACTCATGTTGAAGACCAATTTGGTCAAGATGCATTGTAGACAAAGAGGATATGGCCATGTGCCACCTCATAACTATCACCAGTGTGATATCTGCTCTAAAGACAACCAAGGATGTTCTGTAGTGCAAGCAGCTCTATAGGAACAGATGGATCTCAGATGGATCCAAGAGCACCGAGTTCGTGGAGTTAACATGGTTTACACGAATTCTAACGTCATTCAAAACCACGACATCTGTGCAATGAATGCCAACTTGGTGGCAATGCACTCAAGACAAAGCCAATATCATAATCTGCCACGACATGATTACAGTTCCTATCTGATTTGCTCGGTAAACAAACAGGGATGCTCTTTCATACAGGAGGCCCTCCAGCGTCAGATGGATCTTGGATGGATCCAAGACTACCATGATAGGAACCCTTATCAAATTAATATGGTTCAGATCTTCGATATTCGCGTGATGAATACCAACCTGGTAGAGTTACATGCTGAACAGGTCCGACTCGGATTCTTAATATCACACGACTATCAAAGCTGTAAAGCGGGTTGCGAAAATGATCGAGGTTGTACCCTTGTCCAGGAGGCACTTCAGCACTTGTTAAATCACTGGTGGATGCCAATCTATATGGATGAAGATACTCAGCAGATTAGTATCAGTAACAGGAATCCAACTCGACGTCAGAGTCAGGATGTCTGATCAGTGGAAGCTAACCTAGTAAGGTTACATTGTATTCAAAGTGGGCGTGGCCAGGTGCCACCACACAACTATGACAGTTGTAGCGTCTGTTCAGAAAGTAACCAAGAGTGTTACCTTGTGAGAGCAGCTCTTTAGGGTCAGGTCGATCGTGGAGAAATTCGTCCATATCCGGGTTCTGTACCCATCAACTGGACGCCGAACTACCTTGCCGAGCAAGTTGAGGATGTTGTCACGATCTCTGGTCATCACAGGACCAGGGATGTTTTTGCCATTATTCCTCTACTTGACGAATCTAAAGTTCCCAATCGGGAACGGATCAAGCTTACTTATGATGGTCAGAAAAATCAGAAGGCTCCTGTAGTCATCTATCTACCTGGACCGCTACCGTATGAATCTGCTAAGGCGATCCCTTACAAATACGGTGCAACGACCATTGAAAATGGAAAGGAAATTCCATTACCCTCCATCGTGAATATTGCAGATATCAGTCGTGTAACACGGAGCAGTCGAATCTTCAACCGAAGAGTTGGAGAACTTAACAAAGAAAAGGAACTTCAGACAGAAGCTCCCGATCCACCAGTCGGTCAATCCAGTAATCCCGACCTTTCAAAAAACAACGATGAGATGCTGAAGCTCATCCAAAGGAGTGAATACAACATTGTGGATCAATTGTTACAAACTCCTTCAAAGATCTCGGTATTATCACTGTTACTCAGTTCAGAGGCCCACAGGGAGGCTCTACAGAAAGTCTTGGAGCAGGCCTTTGTGGAACAGGATGTAACAATCAGACAGTTCGATAGTATTGTCTCTAACATCACTTCCTGCAACAATTTGGGATTTAGTGATGAGGAATTACCTGAAGAGGGTCGCCGTCATAACATGGCGCTCAACATTACAGTTAACTGCCAGGACGATGCTTTAGCCAGCGTACTGGTAGACACAGGGTCAGCCCTGAATGTTATGCCGAAGTCCACTTTGATGCAATTATCATTCAAGGGCCCTCCGATGAGAATCAGCGAGGTCGTCGTCAAAGCGTTCGACGGATCCAGAAAAACAGTTATCGGCGAAGTTGATCTTCCCATAACTATTGGTCCTCACACTTTCCAAGTTACTTTCCAGGTCATGGGCATCCGGGCAACGTACAGTTGTTTATTAGGAAGACCTTGGATACATCAGGCTGGAGCGGTTACTTCAACCCTCCACCAAAAGCTAAAGTTCGTTCAGAACGATCAACTTGTTACGGTTTGTGGGGAACAAGCCTTGCTTGTGAGTAACTTGCCATCATCTACTGGTATAGAACCCGAGGAGGTTATTGGAACTCAGTTCCAAGCACTGTCGGTGAGCAAGGACAATCGTTTCAAAGGAGGAACCTCGATTTCCTCATACAACGATGCTATCAAAGCGGTCGAGAGTACCGATACGACAGGATGGGGACAGCTTGTCATTCCTATTGACAATAAAACAAAGTAGGGTCTTGGTTTTTCTGCAACCTGTACCCAGACAGCTGCTAACGATGAAAGTCTTCATCCCCTTCAAAACTTATTCCACAGTGGAGGTTTCCTTCACCCAGTGTCTTAGACAGTTCATGCTATCAATGAGGAAGATCCCTCTGACACGGATGAAGAATGGAAGTCCTATTTGAATGAGGACGGTTATATGTCTCAGGAAGAGGTGCCTACGCCTTTTTGCTATCCCACACAAAGTCTGAGATTTATACCAAGGTCAGATGTCGAAATGATATATAGAGATTGTGATCCGGAAGGATGCCGTGCTCCGCCAAATTCATTAGAGGAAGACACTCTGATGAAAGACAACTTTGACCATAACTATTATGGCCCAATGGATGGTTTGCCAATGTGGCAACCTTACCCAGGAAACTTGGGGCAAGAAAGTCAGCCGAGTAATGAAAATCAGCTGACCGTCATTGAACAGAATACCTGTGTCCCCACCATGTCATGGGAGCAACACTCAGGTCATTCAGAAACTGCTCAACATGACGATGAATTTGCAATGTTTGCAGGACTTTAATTCATCAACTATGCTTTTCACGAGGTCAACGTCATCGAGAGAGATGACTCCTCCAGTTCCAAAGAAGTTTGGGACACCTTGGGACAACCGAGTGGGAAATACGACTATATGGTCAAGTACACCGCTCCCGAAAGCTCTCGTACCAGGCTCGAAGATATCCAGCCTACTGGATGGGGAGATACAGCTGAGAGCACAAATGCTATGCAAAATACAACTGAGGAATTCTCCTACGACAATTCTGCCTGGGAGACAGATTCCAATGATCCTGCTCCACTAGAAATCGGCGTCATTTCTGAAGACAAATCAAGGAAGGTGCCAGACTTTATGATTCACTGAGGAGTTCGCCGCCAATGGGTTGTCGTCGAGGTTCCGAAGGTCGTTCATCAGTCAAAGTAATTGCCATCTTTAACCTTTCACCCTGCCCAGGTGAAACAAATGTTTTGATAGGGCTCGCTTTCTGTAAATATCCCTCTTCGCTTCGCCCAAAGCGACAGAGTTATGTTTTATAGGGCTGTAGTTTCAAGATTCGACTTGTTCATTAATAAAATAACGTCGTTCTGTAATTTCCGCATTAATTGCTGTTTTCTCTTTTTGCTTTTTCAGAAAATGGTAATCCTAAAAAACAACTCGATAATAAAAACAAGCAGTAAAAAAAAAGAACACACTGCACACACTTTTGCATTTTCTCTATCTCTTCTAAGCACGAATCATCACGTCATGCAGATTGCTTGTTTTAAACCCAGTTGAAACATACGATCCGATGCCTTCTCCCAACTTTGAGTTCCCAGTATTTGAGGCTGAAGAAGAAAATGACAACGAAATTCCAGAAGAGATCTCCCGATTACTCAGACAAGTGGAAAGGTCCATTGAACCTCACAAAGAGCCGTTGGAAACGGTAAACTTAGGTTCAGAACAAGAGAGAAAAGAAATCAGGATTGGGGCGCTGCTCAGTCCAACTGCCAGAGAGGGTTTGATAAAGCTTCTCAAAGAATTCCCCGATGTATTCGCTTGGTCCTATCAGGATATGCCAGGGTTGGATACCAGCATCGTGGAACATCACTTACCGTTGAGATCGGAATGTCCGCCAGTAAAGCAAAGGTTGAGACGGACTCACCCGGACATGGCCATCAAAATCAAAGAGGAGGTACAAAAACAGATTGACGCGGGTTTCCTCGCTACATCTGAATATCCTCAATGGTTAGCCAACATCGTACCTGTTCCCAAAAAGGACGGAAAGGTCAGAATGTGTGTTGATTATAGGGATCTGAACAAGGCAAGTCCAAAGGACGACTATCCTTTACCACACAATGACATGCTGGTAGACAGTACAGCAAAGTTCAAAGTATTCTCCTTCATGGATGGATTCTCGGGCTATAACCAGATCAAAATGGCACCGAAAGACATGGAGAAAACTTCGTTCATTACCCCATGGGGTACCTTTTGTTACAAGGTAATGCCGTGCGGTTTGAAGAACGCCGGGGCAACCTATCAAAGGGCCATGACTACTCTGTTTCATGACATGATACACAAGGAAATCGAGGTATATGTCGATGATTTGATTGCAAAATCAAGAACGGAGGATGAGCACGTTGAACATCTGTCAAAATTGTTCGAACGTCTAAGAAAATTCAAGCTCCGCTTGAATCCCAACAAGTGCACCTTCGGTGTCCGTTCGGGGAAATTACTAGGGTTCATCGTCAGCCAGAAAGGAATTGAAGTTGATCCTGACAAGGTCAAGGCCATTCAAGAAATGCCTTCTCCGAAAACTGAAAAACAAGTCAGAGGATTCCTGGGACGTTTGAACTACATCTCTAGATTCATATTCCTTATGACCGCGACATGTGCGTCGATTTTCAAATTACTGAAAAAGAACCAGGATTGCGTTTGGTCAGAAGATTGCCAAACCGCCTTCGACAGTATTAAGGAATACCTGTTGAATCCTCCGATTCTATCACCTCCAGTGGAAGGAAGACCACTGATCATTTACCTCACAGTCCTAGAGGACTCAATGGGATGTGTACTTGGCCAACAAGACGAAACCAAACGGAAAGAGTCTGCCATCTACTATCTAAGCAAGAAATTCACCGACTGCGGAACTCGGTACACGATGCTTGGGAAAACTTGTTGTGCTTTGGCTTGGGCAGCCAAACGTCTTCGTCAGTACATGATTCGTCATACTACTTGGTTGGTCTCCAAAATGGATCCAATCAAGTACGTTTTCGAAAAACCTGCTCTTACGGGAAGAATTGCCCGTTGGCAGATGCTGTTATCAGAATATGACATAGAGTACCACGCTCAGAAAGCCATTAAGGGAAGTATTTTAGCCGATCATTTGGCTCATCAACCGATTGACGATCAGGAATCAGTCGGGTTTGACTTCCTAGACGAAGATGTCATGTATCTAAAAATGAAAGATTGCGATGAACCGTTACCCAGTGAAGGGCCAGAACCAGGTTCCCAATGGGGACTTATCTTTGACGGAGCAGTTAATCATTATGGAAACGGAATTGGGGCAATTATTGTTACCCCTCAGGGTACCCACATTCCTTTCACTGCCAGACTTACGTTCAAATGTACGAATAACGAGGCAGAATACGAAGCTTGTATCATGGGTCTCAAAGAAGCAATTGATTTAAGGATAAAAAATTTGGACGTATACGGCGACTCAACCTTGGTTATCAATCAGATCACAGGAGATTGGAACACATACAATTCAGGATTGATTCCTTACAAAGACTATACAAGAAGGTTGTTACCCTTCTTCAACAGAGTTGAGTTTCATCACATCCCTCGTGAAGAGAATCACATGGCTGATGCCTTAGCCACTCTCTCTTCCATTATTAGTGTAGGTCAATGGAATGACATACCTAAGATCGACATCATGCGCCTTGAACGGCCCGCTTACATCTTCACGATTGAAGCAGTCATAGACGACAAACCTTGGTATCACGATATCAAATGCTTTCTTCAGAAACAAGAGTACCCATCTGGGGCACTCAGAAAAGACAGGAAAACCCTCAGAAGATTGGCTGGAAACTTCTTCCTGAGCGGTGACACTCTCTATAAGAGAAATTTTGACATGGTCTTGCTCCGATGCGTAGACAGACCAGAAGCAGACATGCTTATGAAAGAAATTCATGAAGGATCCTTTGGCACTCATGCCAACGGACACACAATGGCGAGAAAAATTCTGAGAGCAGGGTACTACTGGTTGACCATGGAATCCGACTGCTACAAGTACATGAGGAGGTGTCACAAATGTCAGATATACTCCGACAAAATTCATGTACCGCCATCACATCTCAAAGTTCTTTCTTCCCCGTGGCCTTTTTCCATATGGGGAATCGACATGATTGGCATGATTGAGCCCAAGGCTTCGAACGGACATCGGTTCATCTTGGTAGCCATTGATTATTTCACCAAGTGGGTCGAAGCAGCGTCATACGCCAATGTAACCCGACAAGTGGTGGTCCAATTTATCAAAAATAATATCATCTGCCGTTATGGTGTTCCAAGCGAGATCATTACTGATAATGGATCTAACTTGAACAATAAGATGATGAAAGAGTTATGTGCAGAGTTTAAGATCGAACACCATAACTCATCTCCCTACCGACCCAAGATGAACAGAGCGGTAGAAGCGGCTAACAAGAACATCAAGAAGATCGTTCAAAAGATGGTTGTAACCTACAAAGATTGGCACGAGATGCTACCCTTTGCTCTTCACGGTTATCGAACATCTATCCGCACTTCAACAGGGGCAACCCCTTTCTCTCTAGTATATGGCATGGAGGCAGTTCTCCCCATAGAAGTAGAGATCCAATTAATCCGGGTATTGATGGAAGCTAAGCTTTCAGAAGCTGAATGGTGTCAAAGCCGACACGATGAACTGAATCTGATCAAAGAGAAGAGAATAACGGCATTATGCCACGGTCAGTTGTATCAACAGAGAATGAAGAAGGCGTTCGACAAAAAGGTTCGACCCCGTGTCTTCAGAAAAGGCGACCTCGTGCTCAAGAAGATACAATCGTTTCTCACTGACTCTCGGGGCAAGTGGACCCCAAATTATGATGGCCCCTATGTGGTCAAGAAAGATTTCTCAGGCGGTGCCTTGAGACTTGCAACCATGGACGAAGAGGAATTTGCCTACCCCACGAATGTTGATATAGTCAAGAAATACTTCGCCTAAACAAAAAAAAAAACGTCTCGGTGGATTGAAAACCCGAAAGGGCGGTCCAGGCAAAAGTTAGAGACAAAATAAAAAAAAATCATCCCGATGGATTGGAAACATCACAGTACAATCCAGGCAAAAATTAGGGATAATGGCAAGTAACTATGTTCAACAGAGGCAAATCCCTCAGCAGCAGTAGTTACATCATCTGTCAGAAAACTCCAGTCAATGTCATCTTCGACAGAAGCTCAGGATGCCCCGAATTCAAAGTTGGTAGAAGGATAGTGGTCGTTATGTTTCAACGTAGCCCTTTTCCCTGTAAATTACCATTTTCTAAACTTTGTGAATACTCAATGGAATCACGCGTTTGGCTGATCTCCATCTCATCAATAAAATTTGAGCCCTTGTGCTTTTGTTTGTAATTCTTATTTGTTTTAGCTTTACAGAACGACGTTGTTAACATGACTAACGACTCTTGAAATAAAACAAAAATGAATTTACTTGGTAAAACTTTTTTTGCTTTTAAAATAAAGATGGCAATTTCTTTTGAATATTGAACATCAAAAGAACATCAATCGCTTCTCCAGAAGTAAGCAAACTTCAAAGTGCAGAATCAAAGTACTCCTTCTAGACCAGTACGTCTGAATGAAGGATCAACTGTGTCAGAGACCTTGTTTCGTCTGACACGCCTCGACCGAGTTCTCATCTCTTAATCCCGATCAACGGTATTCCCCCACAGGGACTATCTCTCCTAAGTAAGGTGGAACTGCTATCTGGAACCAGCGATATCTCTACATGCCCCACTGTGGCCGAGTATCCAGTCGTGTTCATCCTCTAGTCTGTATATCGCGTCTATTTTGTCAGCATATACATACATGCATCATGCATTTGATTTGCATTCACATTTATATTGCATCACTATCACTCTAGTCGGTCGTGTCCCCTAGTGGTAAAAGTCCTCTCAATCGAGTTGTCAGATCTTTCCTCGTTAGGAAGTGAATCATCTAAGCAATCTCTTCTCCAGTTTATCTCTGGATTAGAGACGGTCCTTGACCACTTTGATAACTTGAACCTCTGAGAAACAAGAAAAATTTCAACAAACATCACTCTTCGCCATTGAAGATGATATCCTTGCTTTCCCGGATTAAGGAAAATCCACAGAGAAAGCCTCGTAATCTGAGATTCGGCAGCATGCCAGTTTCGCTCCGAAAAGATTACTGATGAAAAGGTCATCGACACCTCAAAATTGGACCCCATCATATGGCATTTCTCTGGGAAGATCCCGAGAAAAGTATGATGTAAGATCCCAAGTGGAAACAGTCTCTCAAGAGACTCGCTTTCCCCCAGTAGAATCGACAAATGGCGTCTCCAAACAGAGAAGTTTGTGTACCTCTACAATTCAGACGATTGGGTTCCCCAGCAAGTCTGACGTCAAAACTTTTTCCGTCAGATGGCATCTCCCCAGGAAAATTCGGTGAGAAGTTTGAGGAAAACCGCTACGAATAGCATCCCTTATCAATAAAGTTTATTGACAAAAGAAACTAAGACCAGTTCCTTGGTAGGAAACCAGGATCGAGGGGAAGTTTAAATCAGAAACTAAGACCAGTTCCTTGGTAGGAAACTAGGATCGAGGGGAAGTTTAAGTCAGATCCCAAGTGGAAACAGTCTCTCAAGAGACTCGCTTTCCCCCAGTAGAATCGACAAATGGCGTCTCCAAACAGAGAAGTTTGTGTACCTCTACAATTCAGACGATTGGGTTCCCTAGCAAGTCTGACGTCAAAACTTTTTCCGTCAGATGGCATTTCCCCAGGAAAATTCGGCGAGAAGTTTGAGGAAAACCGCTACGAATAGCGTCCCTTGTCAATAAAGTTTATTGAAAAAAGAAACTAAGACCAGTTCCTTGGTAGGAAACCAGGATCGAGGGGAAGTTTGAATCAGAAACTGAGACCAGTTCCTTGGCTGGAAACCAGGATCGAGGGGAAGTTTGAATCAGAAACTGAGACTAGTTCCTTGGCTGGAAACCAGGATCGAGGGGAAGTTTACCTTTTCTAAGCATCATTGCTTAGCAAAAGAAGATGAATGCGCAAGCTACCATTCATAACCACCATCAAAATTTCGGGTATTCGGATATTTAATCCTCTTGCACCCCGAATGCCTGAATACCTTCGTCATTCACACCTTCGGGTCCAAGAAGATTAAATAGGGGCATCTGTCATACCCCAAATTTTGACCACTAAGATTTTCCATCATTGTTCAAATCATCATCACAATGTGGATGAACCATCATGCCTCATCAAATGCCTCAAGGGTTGTTGAGCATTCACTACAATCAAAATTAGGGTTTCAAGCCCTCTCAGAGCCTTAGACAAAGGATCAATCAAGGAATGACATGATCTTCAACTTGTCTAACCTCTAACATGTCCACAATGGATCAAAAGGACTCCCACTTCAAGGATCAAGCACAAGGCTGCTCCCTTATAGGTGGATCAAGTCTCAAGATCGCCAGTATCACCAAATTAGGGTTTTGGTCGACCAGGGCCTCCAGATGAAAATTTTCATCTGGACACAAGCCAAAGATCCAAAACACAACCTAATGTACTCCATGGATCCTCATGGACCCATTCATCAAGTCAATTTTGCCTCAGGGGATGCATACATCAAAAATCAGGAATTAGGGTTTCTTGACCTAATTCACCCCTAAGTTGACTTTTAGGGCAAATCAAGAGCCAAGACCTCAAGAGAGGATTTGAGGGTCTCTAATGAGCTATATTGGTCCATTTGTAACAATGGATTAATCCAAGAAGCTTGAGCAACAAGTCTCAATTTCATCTGCACCACAATTAGGGTTTTAAGGAAAAAGTCAACTGTAACTTTGACTTTTGACCAGGACATGCTCCCAAGCCCTAGGACATGCCCCAATATACCCTATGACACCCATGGAACATGTCTATCAAGTTTGATTTAGGTCAAGGACATGATTTCCTGAAGAATTGCACAGTTTGGAATTCATCTGATAAAAAGTCAACTGTGCACAAAAGTCAACTTTGACTTTTTGAGATTTTTCACCAAAATGGATTTTTAACCCTAAAATGATGTTAATGTATGATTTGAATCATCATTCATCAAGAAAAATCAAGAAAAGTGGGATAACTTGTAAAAGGGGTAACCATAAAAACTTAGAAAATTTTCTAAGTTAAAAATAAAGTGACAAGGGTACCAACTTTGAAGGATCATAACTCCTAAACCACAAAGCCATTTTTCATCATCCAAAGATGGATTTGTAGCCCTCATTACCCTCTACAAAAACTTCAACTAGACCTAAGTCCAATTCATTAGGGATTTTGAGTTATGGAGTGATCAAAATGGCTGAAAAGTGAAAATGTCACTTTTTCCAACACTTAGTGAAATTTTCACTAAGTCCAAATCTACCTTCACTTTTTGCCAAATGTAGAGGGATTTTTCACTTGGATTCAAAAGAGATCAAAACCAAATATGTTCAAACAGTTGTTGTATCATGTAAGGGCTTTCCAAAATGGCCAAGAACATTGCCAAATTCCATTTGAGTCATGAGATATGACATTGGAAAGTTGCCTTGCTGAAATCTGTCAAAGGCAAGGCAGAATATGCAATTTTGCTCGATTTACCAAAATCAGCCAAATTCAAATGCTCCTATCCACTTGGACACATCTGAGGATTAAATCTAAAGGGGACAATCACTGAGCCAAGCCTCCAAAGTCCATGGAACAAGAAATAGCATGTTGAACCTAGAATGGCCAAAATAGGGACAAGACTCCAAATTTGGATTGAAGCATTCAATGGAAGCATCAAGGTGGCATGGACTGAGCCATTCTCATCTGAAATCAGTCAAGACTTATCCAAGACCAAGGGAACCAAAGCTCTGTGCCCTAACCTCTAGTCAATGGCTAGAGGAGACTTGCATTTCCATTGGACAACATTGGCCAAACCTACTTACTAGTTGCCATTCACTATTCCTTGCAAAACAAACTTGCTCTACTATAAGTAGAGCCCAATTGTGATCAGCTTGAGTACACCAAAGCCATCTAACAGATGCTTTCCTCAAAATCTCTTTCTCTTGGCAAAAATGCCTTTCTTAGCAAGGTAGCTATCGGGTTTTGAGTTTGAGAGCTTTTCCAATCAAACCAATCACACACACACCTCATATACATCACATATGAGCTGATCAAACACTTAGATCACTTCTGAAACACCAATTTCACAAAATCACCAGCTGGTTGCTCAAATTTTCAATCAAGTTGCAGCTGAGATTCCATGAATTGATCCAGCCAATTTTAATCAAGTCCAAGCATTCAAACACACTCCATAGGGTGTAGGGAAGCTGTTCAAATCATCACCACTCATCTGTAACACCTCCAAATCAAAAATCACATTGCACTTGCTGTCACGACTTAGAGGTAAGCATATACTTGGTCATCTCTCAATCTATGCATATTTCCTCGCACAATAATTTGGCCATATGTTCATAATCATGCATGAAATGTTTTCCCTCAATTAATTGCATTGTTTGAATCGTGTATAAAAAATCCTAGCCTTCATGCAGAAATTAGGGTTCTTGAGGTTTCTTCGTGATTTCATGTTTTATGTTTAATTTAAATGAAATTAAGTGTTATAGACATGATCGTGAGGTTGAGACGAGCATAATGATATGTGGATTGCATGATATGATTACGTATTCAGTGAGATTGGATGGAAAACGCAAATCAGCCAAACCCAGAAAAACGCGCGTGTTCTTGCTTGTGTTCTTGGCGCCTTTTTCACAAATTCAATTATTTGAATTTTGTGATTTTGTTTAATTGATTCAAAAATTAATTTCTCTCTGAGTTTTAATGATTTTGAGTTGATTCTTTTTTTAATAATTCAAAAAAATGTTAAAATATTTTATTTTATCAAAAAATCCCAAAAATATTATTTATTTCATATAATTGATATTTTTGCAAAGAATTAATATTTTAATTGTTTTTGACATTTTAAATATTTTTTCTACATTGATTTTACAACTTTTAATGCTTTCTAATTATTTTTTAGGTCAATACTTAATTTTTGAAGCATTAATCCAAAGTCACAATTTGTTTTTCATATGTTAAACAATTTTGATCATTTTTAATTGAATTTTTATTCAATTAAATACATTTTTGAAAACAAATTAGGGTTTTTGGATTAATTCAACCCTCATAAATCATTTTCAAAACTCTTTGGGCCTCTTGAGAGAGTGTAAGACCCAACCCACTTGTACAGAAATATTTTGGGTCTCATTCGTTGTATAAGTCCCTCTGTACATTTTCAAATAAACGGCACGATCATCGCCTTTTGAAAAATAACCTTGGGCCTCTCCTTGAGCTATAAGACCCATTCAAAAACACTTTGGGCCTCTAATAGAGTGTAAGACCCAACACCCTTTTAACCAAAACCATTTTGGGCCTCACTTATTGTATAAGTTCCTCTGCGTTAAAAGAAAACCTCGGCGCGATCGCCATTTTTAAACGAATAATCAATTGGGCCTACCCTCGTGTTATAAGCCCCACTCTTTTTCTTTAAAAACTCTTTGGGCCTCTTGAGAGAGTGTAAGACCCATCCCTTTGTACATAAAACCTTTTTGGGCCTCAGTCACTTGTATAAGTCCCTCTGTACAAATTTAAACAGTGCGCTCACTGATAAAACCCTGGGCCTCTCCTTGAGCTGTAAGTCCCAAAATTTTTCTTTTTCAAAGCACTTTCTCCTTTGATTTTGTATATAATATTGTTATCAAAGCTTTCTTTGTTGAACAACTAACCAAATAGCATGGAAGCTCTACAACCGAGTAAGTGGTTATCGCTTTCATTTACCGCTTTCATATACATATAACTGTATTGTGGGGCTGTTTCACTGTAAGTCTTCTTTCCTAAACTCATATCAACTATGTAATAATAGTATAGATATTTAGAGTTTCCCCGACAACTACGTCTAGAACTCGGTGACGCCGTTTATTCGTAGAAATAGACAACTAGATCCCCAATAGAATCACCAGATACAGTCTTCTCTCAGGCTGTCCACATTAGGAATTTTCAAGAAACTCTACTCCCAGAGATGAATGTATTCTCCATGAATGGCATCTTTGAGTTTCATCCAAATTCTCGAACTTTCCTGACTTTGATCTATTCTCGGTGAATAGCATTGCCTTGAATTTCTTGGGGTTTGGGGACCCACGGGCTTCTTAAAAGCAATCGGCCTCCTCTTAGGCATCGTACAAGGACCCACAGGCTTCCAAAAAGCAACCCCGCCTCCTCTTGGGCTTAGTACAAGGACCCTACGGCTTCTTAGAAGTATCCCCAGCCTCCTCTTAGGCTTTGTATAATGATCTCTTCCTCCGGGAATGATAGCCTCCTCTTGGGCATCGTACAAGGACCCGTCAGCTTCTTAAAAGTTTCCAGCCTCCTCTTGGGCTTCGTACAAATTGTCCCGACGACCTCCTAGAGGTATAGGAACAGAACTTAGTCATCTTAATAGAACAGTCCTTTCATAGAGTCTACTACTATTTCTCAAAACATAGTACAGATGTTAAAACTCTAGACACGAATAGTCTAACTTCCTTGAGTCTCAAAGACATTCTCAAGTGACCCTTTCGTTAAATAGGAAGAAAACCCGCAGACTCGGACAGTCTCAATACCCTTCGGATTTCCCGCTTCCTTAAAGAACAGGAATGACTCGGACCCTTGAATCAAATCCATGAGTACAATGTTGCTCATATAAGAACTGATTTCTCTTAAAAATCAGTATACTGGACTTGTCACTTAACTGAACAGTCACCATAGCCTCCTCTTGGGCTTTGTACAATGATTCTCCCCAGCGGAGTCAAACAACATTTAGCCTCTCTCTCGGGCATTGTACGAGACACATAAGGGACTCCCTCGTTGAGTCAATCACCCCTTTCACCTCCATCTCGGGCTTCGTACGAGATACAAAAAACTCTCTTGTTGAGTCAAATAGCCTCCACCTCGGGCTTTATACGAGATACCAAAAGACTCCATTGTCGGGTCAAAACCTTTTAGCCTCTTTCTCGGGCTTTGTACGAGACACATAATAGCCTCCTCTTAGGCTTTGTATAAGAAAACCACTGGTTAATCCAATTAACCTTTTAACATCAAAGTTGTGCCTCGTTCACAATACACAAACATCAATAACTCCTTCCCTTTTCATCTAATCACTGTAAGCGGCAAGCCTCTGGATCATCTATATCCATGCCACTGTCCCTCTTTTAGCATGAGAAATTCCTAAGGAAAGATAGCATTGCTCTACACTGAGTTAAAGTCTTCTCCTTCAGGTTAAAATCCCCTTTAAAGGAAATTATGGCATTGCTAGGATCCGCGTATCCCGGTTAAAGTAATTCTCCTTTATAAACAGTTGTGACATACAACCCCCTCTTTAGAGATGACAAATTCTCTCTAAAGTTGAGACCTTTTAGCTTCATATCTTGGGCTTTGAACAAGATACAAATCACCTTTCGCTTCACGTCTTGGGCTTTGAACAAGACACCAAAAACACCCATTTCCTCCCATAGAATAGGAGGAACTACGAACGCTCTGATTTCCCTGTTTCGGTAAACGGGAATACGTAGGCATAAGATTGAAAGAAAAATCTTAGCGAGCACAATCAACAAAAAACCAAAATCCCATACTCTCACATACCTATCAAAAAGCATCAGTCCTAACATCCTAATCCTTGTTCCCCGCCAGAAACCTTCTGTCAAGATGAAAAGAAAGAAAACAATATTGGCGAAAATACAAATAACCAGTACAAAGGTCCCCCCACATTGATAGCATTCGTAACCTAACAGACCGCTGTTTAAACTCAGTATGCAAAGCAGGGTTAATTGGAGACATCTATTTCCCTTCCTTCATCAGCTTTAATAGGATAAAAAATGAATCGACCTGTAGTTTAAGCTTAAACCGCAGAGAGCGACCAACGCTTAAGAACCGCGTCCAAAATCGCTCGCTACAATAACTTCACCTTTTCACACCAAAACATATTTTTCTGAGTTTTCTTCATCTAAGAGAGATTTTTCACATAGAGAAGCTGTATTTGCATCCAATCTCGATTCTTCGATGCATATGTTTTTTCATCTCCTCATGAAACTTGTGAAGCAAGCTACGATGAATATGTGTAGCTAAACACATCTTGTGTCAAGATTAGTGGTAGGTAATCCATCATTTTGTATGTATTGATCTTAATTGTAAGTTTGTGAACTTTGTTGATGATAAATATAGAAGAAAAACTTTGTTTACATGGTTTATATTTTTTTAATTCATGTTCGAGAGAAATGTATTAAAACTTGACCTAAGTTTTAATCCATCAATAGTCATAAGGCTAGAGATAGTTTTGAAAGTTGATGTTCATAAATATTGAACTTGAATGTTATCATATTGGTAGTTTGAGTGAGAGATCATCAAAGGATCAATATGATAAATCTCACAACAAGTGTTCGAGAGAAACTTGTTGGGAGGATATGTGATTATATTTATTGTTAACGAGTTCACACGCTTTATCGAGTTGATACGTACAAAACGAATTATCGGACACTAATCTTGGCATGTTTTCACCAAACCCTAAAACCAATCTTTTTACCGTTGATTACTAAATTTTATGCAAACGATACGAAAAACCAAACTTTTTGTTACTATTAAAGTTTGAAACGCTTTTGACTATCGAACGACGACAATATACGTTCAATCCCTGTGGATATGATAAAACACCCACGAAATACTTTTCAACATAAGGGCGCCGTTGCCGGGGATTGTTGTTATATTGCGAGCATTGCAATAGTTATTGAGTTTTAAACTTGTTTAACTTTTTCTTGTGCTTATTAATTTGTTTGGTTAAGTGTGCAGACTCTGTTTTATACGAGGGAAGTTACCCGCAGACCAACTTCTTTTTGATCCTGAAATCGAAAGAACTGCGCGTAAGTTAAATAGCAGAACAAGGCGGAGGAGCCAACTTGCTAAGGAAAGATGAGAACGAGACGAAAGTTCAACTTCGACACCAATACCACGGTTACTGCCAACCATGGCTGCTCCACCACCACCACCACCACCACTTGCTTCAGTTCCTTGTACTAATAGTTCGAGACATACTGCATAATTCGCGCGTAATGCTCAGAATGTTCGGCATTCAGAAATGAAAAATGGTATCCTCTCTCTTCTATATCAGAATCCATTCGCTGGTATGGATCACGAGGATCCCTTTACTCACCTGACTAAGTTCTATGAGATTGCGGGTGCGACTGGTGCACCCGAAGCTGAAGAAGAGTCTTTGTTCAAGAGACTATTCCAGCATTCCCTCATTGGGAAGACTAAGGAATGGTACCTTGACCAATCTACGGCTATCATGACGGACTGGAACATGCTAGAGGAAAAGTTTTTGGAGCGATTTTTTCCACACAATCGTTTCATGGAGGCTAAAACGGAAATTGCAGTTTTCACTCAAGGTGAGAATGAATCTCTCAACGAAGCTTGGGAGAGATTCAAGTCCATGCTGAGAAAGTGTAAAGGGCACGGTTTCGATGAGCTTACTCAAGTTCATATTTTTAGAAATGGTCTTCAATTGGTTCATAAAACATTGTTGGATGCCACCGCGGTTGGATCTTTAATGGCTAAAAGCGCCGAGGAGGCTATTTCTATCATTGACAGGATGGCTCAAAATGACCATCAAGGGAACCATAACCGTGACTCTTCTCAAAAGAAAGCAGGAGTGCTAGAGTTGGGGACAAATGATGCAATACTTGCTCAAAACAAATTACTATCTCAACAGGTTGAATTGTTAACGCAACAAATGTCCAAGCTCCCTCAACAACTCAAAGAGATTCATAACTCACCGAGCAAGAGTGTGCAAGTAGCTTGTTGTGAATTGTGTAGAGGGGATCATTCTACCAGGTATTGTCCTCCGGTAGTGGAAGAATTAAATTATGCTGGAAATCCAACTCAAGGTTATCAAGGAAGACCTCCTTATCAAAATGCTTAACAACCTTACCAAAATCAACAAGGCTACCAACCAAGAGGTAACTACCAAAATCAACAAGGATACCGACAAAATCCTTACCAACCACCCCAAGATCAAAGTGGAAGTTCAAAAATGGAGGAGAATTTCACACAATTCATGCAATTATCAATGGCAACTCAAAAGAGTACAGAAGCTTCGATTAAAAATCTTGAATCTCAAGTAGGGCAACTTGCAAAACAATTAGCCGAAAAGCAACCGGGGACAACCTTCTCCGCTAACACTCAAACAAATCCCAAGGAGCATTGTAAGGCCATTTTCACAAGAAGTGGAAGAACAATTGGAGGAGATGTTGAACATGAGGTGGTAGTCGAAATGGAAAATGATATTGTATTGAAGGAAGTCGGAAAAAATGATGAAAATGGTGTAGTTGAAAAAAATGATGAAGAAGTAAGGAAGAAAAAAGAAAGAAAAAGAAAGGAGTATGAAGAGGAAGTTTTACAAAGAAGATTACTATATCCCCCTGCTCTTAAGAAAAAAGAGAATGATAGGCATTACGTGAGATTCTTAGAATTGTTTAGTCGGTTACAAGTAACCGTTCCTTTCTCTGAAGCTCTTGAACAAATTCCTAAGTATGTCAAATTCATGAAGGACATACTTATGAAAAAGAAGAGGTGCACTGACAAAGATAACATTGATCTCAATGCCGAGTGTAGTGCCGTCATTCAAAGTGTGCTTCCGCGGAAAGAGCTAGATCCGGGAAGAGTAGCTTTACCTATTACTATAGGTAATGATTTTCAATGCAAAGCATTGGTTGACATGGGTGCTAGTATCAATCTAATTCCTTTGTCTGTGTTTAAAAGACTTGATAATATGAACGTGAAATCAATAACCATGACACTGCTACTTGCGGATAAGTCAAGAACTCGACCGTATGGTGTTGTGGAGGATGTGCTTGTAAAAGTGGACAACTTCTTGTTTCCGGTTGATTTCGTGATCATTGACATGGATGAGGATGAAGATATGCTAATTATTCTGGGAAGACCGTTCATGAAAACTGCCAAAATATTGGTGGACGTTGATGAAGGTATAATGAAAGTGAGAATTAAGTCCAGTGGTAAGGAGGAAGAAGCTTGTTTCACATTGTTTAAAGGATTGATATATGCAAATCAAGTATATGAAAGCGATCACAAAAAGAAAAAATTGGAAAGAGAGCCTTTGTGGAAGAAAAAGGATGAAGTTGCAAAAGTGGCCATGTTGCGATCATGTTGGGATTTTTCCTTCTTGAAAAAAAGGGAATCAAAGAAAGGACAAGATAACGGTTGAAGTTCTTGTTCATAAAGTGTGTTTTTCTCGGAAGCCAATTCTTAACTTTTGGTTTCGAGGTGTCAAGTCTCCGAACCGTCGAGCTTAGCCGACGTTAAACAAGCGCTTGTTGGAAGGCACCCCAACATTGTAAGTATTTATGTTTTCATTTGCTGTTTTTTAATGATTTCAGTTATTTAGAATTGGTTTAAGAAGTGGGAGCAGATGCATAAAAATTTTCAAAAAAACCTGTCATGTTCGCTGGCACGTTCGCTTTGCGAACCTGGGGCGAGCATTCGCTGGCTTGTTCGCTTTGCGAACTCAGCGAGACAGGCAAACATTTTTCTGCTGCCACCTCATTAAAAAGGGAGTTACTTTTGGTGTGGGCCAGACATTTGGCCCCATTACCCACCCTTTTTCTGAAATTTTGAAGGGAACCCTATTCCCTTGAACACTCTCACTCTTGCCTCTTTCACTTTCACAAACAAACACTCTCACAAGAATATCAATCTCTCACGTGCTATCTGCTCCACTCAATTTTCACCAAGTTTTCCCCAAATCACTAACAAGTTCAGGGTTGAATCTTTCTTTCTTTTTGTTAATTTCTGATTAGACATTATGGATAGGGTTGTGGATTGAACATTAGAGACATATGTGATTCTAGGTTTTCACCTCTGTTTTAAGGTTTCTTTGCTGTTGCATGTTGAATTTTTTATGCAAACTTTAGAATAGAGGAGGTATAGAGGAACTCTAATGTTAGAAGTGTTGGATGCTATTACTTTTTGAAAAAAATTGCAGGTTCGCTGTCCAGTTTGCTTTGCGAACTTGGGCGAGCATTCACCAGATCTCGCTTTGCGAATCTAGGGCGAATGTTCGCCAGCCTTCGCTTTGCGAACTTTGCTGCGAACATATCAGAATTCTGAAATCTTTTTTATGTCTTAGTTTGTGATTTTGTTTTGGCTCCCAATTCTAATGGACTGTGTTGCTGCTTGTTGTTGTTTTATTTGTTGATTTATGCAGATGGGTCCTAAAATTAATCCGGCAAAGAAGAGAAAGGCCAGCACTTCGCGACAAGTACCGATTCAGTTTGATAGTGATCGTTTTAGAGGAGCCAAGTAGGAAGCAAGGTATCTAACCTTGGAGAAGAGATCCATTTTACCTGAGAAGAGATTTAACCTGAGTGAACATGGGAGTTACCGGTTGGTGGCTGCACTCTTAGAAGAGAAAAATTAGGGGCGACTGATAACTCCTGTGGATAGTTACAATGTTGAGATTATTCGCGAGTTTTATGCTAATGCCCTTCCTGATGATGGGGACCAATTTAGGTGGATAACTTTCGTTTGGGGGAAAGTGGTGCGATTTGATCGTGGAAGAATTAATACTGTTCTTAGAAATCCTTTGCCTTTGAGAGCAAGCCAGATAGATGACTACCATAGAGACTTGCACTTCCACAGAAATATTACGGCAATGACTATAGACCTTTTATGAGATGGTAAAACTGTAGAGCTCAAGCCATCTGGGGTTGCCATTAGATACCGTCGTGAAGACATGCGACCTTTGGCACAACTTATTTTGCTTTTAGTTGTAACCAACATTAAGCCAAAGTCACATACATCGACCATCCCTATTCCACTTGCCCACAAAATTTTGAGCAATGTACAGATAGATGTAGCCCGGATTATCGCAGATGAGATAAGGGTTATTGTTGAGAGTGGTCTTGGTTCTGCTTCTCGGAAGAACGTCCCTCTTATTTTTCCTTGCCTCATCATGACTTTGTGTGCGAGTGCTGGGGTTGATATACCCGCACGCCGTCAGGTTACTATCCCTTCTGCGATCGATGACCGATATGTGGATTAGTTTTGTAAGCCCAAGGGGGCGAGGGGTGAGATGTCTGGTGCTGGTGCTGATGCCGACACAAAGGGGTGGCGATGGTTCTAGTTCTGGGTCGCAAGGTTTCTATCCTTATCAGCAGGAGATTTGCCAGTATAACTGGGATTGGATGGCGGCTTCTCAGCGTGCCATGATGGATTTACATGACTCCATACATGTACTTTAGCTGCAAATCCGTGAACCCGCCGCTGATCATACTTTGATGACAAGGGAGAAATTCCTTGCTCATGCTGGTTGGCCTGAGGTTAGACCAGTTTTCGGAGGGGGGGCAGATGCGGCTGGTCCTGATGATGCTGATGAGGAGGAGGGCGATGGTGATGATGTTGAGGTGTCTGGTTCAGAGGATGAAGAGTTGGTTGAGGTGTCCGGTTCAGAGTCCGAGGAGGACTGATTTTGTTGTTATGATTTTGTACTTCCTTTGCGCGTCAAAGTGAAGTTTTCTTATGTTTTATGTATTATGCTTTTTGTTTCAGTTTGTAGTACTGTACTTTATCCACTTGTTGGATTATTTTGAGATTTATGATGTACTTGTACCCATTGTGGTACTAATGACTTTTGTTGGTGTCTTCACACCAAAGCACTTTTATGATGTTATGAGTATTATGTTTTTTTCAGTTAAATTTGTTTAGTTTCATTTTTATTTTAGCTTTTATTATTATTGTTGTTAAGAGTTGAATTCTTCAGTTTACGAATGTTCAACTCTTAAATTGTTGGTATGCTTTTTATCGTTTTATGTTGGTATGCTTGTGGAAGTTTAATATTTCCATCTTTTGGTGTTGACTTGAAGAATTTTAGGTTGGTGATTGTTGATCATCAAAGAAGATTCCTCCAAGTTGGATGGCTATGATAGTATTTTAAGCATGATATTGTTGGCAAAGTACATAGTTACCTAGTTCTAGAATTTAGAATGTGTTAGAACTTTTTGTCTTTGTACAAATGAAATTGTGTTTCTTGTTACAACTTTATTGATTGCTTGTGTCATTTAGGTCCAAAAACCACAAAAGTGAGAAACCTCCATGTTATACTATACGCTTTGGATTGATGATGAATTTTGCTTTATACTTTTAATTCATGCTTTATCTTGTGATTTGTGTGATATTGTGGAAGCTTTAGAAATGATCAAGGCACACGTTGATATTGAGCACAACCATTTCCAAATAGTGATTTACCCGTGAGTAGCGAGTATTCGTTAACCCCCTTGAGCCTAAATAGTTTAGACCTCATTTAGTGATGAACTTTGTGTTGTACATAATTTGAAAATCAAGTTCATCATTGAATTTTTGAAAGTTTCTAACAATTTTTTTCTTCTTGAACCTTGGAACTTTGTTTTATTGATTTCCTTGCCTTAAAAAGAAAGGAGCATTCACTTAAGGTTTAGTTGAAAATAAGACGGGGAGAATGAAAAACAAGATTGGTAAATTGCTCAAACTTTTGAAAAATTTCAAGCAAGCATGAAAAGAAAAAGAGAATGTGAATATGAATGTGAAAAAAAAATAGAAAAGGATGCTTGCTTGAATGAGAAAAATAGAAACCAATAATTGTGCATGAGGAAGTTTGAGAAGGTGTGATAAAGGTGTAAAATTGGTGAATGAAGTTGAGATGTGTGTGAATACCTTGTTTAGTGAATGTTCTTTTGCATCGAAAACTTCGATTCAATGGCCTTTAGAAATATCCCTTTGTTGTTAACCCGGCCAAGCTACAACCTTAAAAGCCCTTAGTGATCTCTTGCTTCCATGATTTCTTATGTGATCGATTAGATATTGTATGAATTGCTTTGTATTTGCATCATATGTCACTCGAGCAAAATTGCCCTGCGGTTGCAAACGCGTTAATTTCCTTCAATCCTTTTTCGAAGAGGAGTGTTAGAGTGACATGAGTATGATGGTTTAGTTGTCTTTTGAAACATTGTCTGAGATTTGTTTAAGAATCAAGTTCTTTTGCATTGTAGATTCTAGGATTGTGTAATTATTGCTTTGTTACAATTGTTGTTTATTTGAGCCGTTTATCCTTTCTTGGTCGAATGAAATGCTCGAGCAAATCCTCTTGTTTTCAATGAGAGGCATACTTTGCTTGAGGACAAATAAAGATTTAGTTGGGGAGAGTTTGTTAGATGTCAAATATGCTATATATTTGTAATTGATATTTGACATTTTTCAAGCTTTTCTATGTTTAATTGTGGATTTTAGTAGTGAATTGTTGTTGTTCTTCAAACATTGTATATATATATCTTTGGTGCTTGTAATATGTGTGCTATTGTGCAGGAAAGTACCCTAATTGATCAAAGAAAGAAGACACAAAAGAATTGATGCAAGCTGCCAAAGAATAGAGGAAAACATCAAGCGAACTTGCCAGCGAACGTTCGCTTTGCGAACACTGGTGAGGTCTCCTGCGAATAGCTCCAGAATTGGACAGTAGGAAAAGGGACCAAAGTTCGCTTTGCGAACTCCCAGCGAATGTTCGTTGCTTCACTCGCTTTGCGAAGATCCTGGCGAAGAACCCTTGAATATGGTAGAAGCAAAAGGAGCCTAAATTCGCTTTGCGAATGTTTTGGCGAGTAGTTCGCTTTGCGAATGAAACGTTCACATTGCGAACTTATGCAAACAAACAAGGGCAGTTTAGTTATCAGAAGGCACTTCAGGTGCTATTTTATTCATTCTCTAGGCGAATAGATCATTCGCAGTGCGAATGCATCAGATTCTAAGTGTACTTTAAATAGATTTTTACATTTTCTTGGGATCATAACTTCACCTTTTCACACCAAAACATATTTTTCTGAGTTTTCTTCATCTAAGAGAGATTTTTCACATAGAGAAGATGGATTTGAATCCGATCTCGATTCTTCGACGCAGATGTTTTTTCATCTCCTCACGAAACTTGTGAAGCAAGCTACCATGAATATGTGTAGCTAAACATATCTTATGTCAAGATTAGTGGTAGGTAATCCATCATTTTGTATGTATTGATCTTGATTGTAAGTTTGTGAACTTTGTTGATGATATATATAGAAGAAAAACTTTGTTTACATGGTTTATATTTTGTTTTAATTCATGTTCGAGAGAAATGTATTAAAACTTGACCTAAGTTTCAATCCATCAATAATCATAAGGCTAGAGATAGTTTTGAAAGTTGATGTTCATAAATATTGAACTTGAATGTTATCATATTGGTAGTTTGAGTGAGAGATCATCAAAGGATCAATATGATAAATCTCACAACAAGTGTTAGAGAGAAACTTGTTGGGAGAATATGTGGTTATATTTATTGTTAACGAGTTCACACGCTTTATCGAGTTGATATGTACGAAACTGATTATCAGACATAATCTTGGCATATTTTTACCAAACCCTAAAGTTTATGCAAACAATACGAAAAACCAAACTCTTTGTTACTATTAAAGTTTGAAACACTTTTGACTATCAAACGGAGGCAATATACGTTCAATCCTTGTGGATACGATAAAACACCCCCGAAATACTTTTCAACAATCACTTAAATAGATGAAAACCTAAGGGAACATGCAATTGTCTCGAAAGTCATACAAATGTAATTAATTGATCAAGGATGAATTTGGTCAACTAATTAAGAGGGAGAACATGCCAAAAACATACACTAAGCATATGAAATATGAGAAAAGATCAAAGCATTAAGAATGAGCTTAAGACATATTAGCCTTTATTTCTGATTAAGCATAAAATGAAATTAAAAAAGAAATAGCAATTAAATTCAATTAAAAGCTAATCTTAATTAATTTAAATTAGAAATTAAATTCTAACAAAATTAAATCCATTTAAAAAATAAAGTCTAATGAATCAAGTATATCTAAATTATTTATCTTAATATGTTTGGAAAAAAAGATTAAAAGAAAAAATAAATTAGCAATGATAAAAAAAAATGTAAAGCTGTTTGGGGGTTGAAAATGAAAAAGAGGGTTTGGAGAGAAAAATAGGACGCTGACCCAAGCATATTATTATTGGCCTTAGTGTGTTTTTTTGGATCTAGAATGAGGGTGTGGCAATCAATTAGGGGTGTGCTGAAAATAAGGAAGGCCCAATAGGGCGCAACAAAAAAGGGACCGACCCATTAGCCTTGTCAGCCAAAAAAATAAGGATGTCAATGGTCAATGCTCAGGAGTCAACACAGAGCAAATGGGTCGATCGTTGGATCAGGTTTGCTTCAGATCTGATGGCTATGCAATAGTGTGTGCGCTGCACTACAAAACATAGGATTGGTCTGTTTTGTCATCTAGTGCCTTTTGCTTCATTCTCCACACAGACCCAATAATAACGTGCCACGTGGGGTTACTCAGAAAAGGAAAAAAAGAAGAAAAAAGGGGCCAAGACACGTATCACAAGTCTGTAGCTTCTGCAATTATTCATTAATGTTCTTTAATTGTTCATAGTTTCTTGAATTTAATCTACCAAAAATGATCAAATCAAATAAACAATATGCAAATTATATATCACCAGACTTGAGGTTTCACAAGGAATTCAAATATGTGATCGAAATTTACAAATGGGCTTTGAATTTTGAAGAATCGGGCAAAAAGGTGAAGACCAAAGTGTATAAAGAATTGATTAATTCACATTCGTTATAATGATTCATGAAAAAATAATCACATATTCAAAATCATGATGAAAAATCGCTTCTAGTGATGTATTCACATGTTATTAATATTTCAGAATTAAAAAATCACTATTTTCAAGTTTATGTGTCTCATGTCAAAATAACTGATTATTCTAATAAGCAATTCACAACAGTGGCTTAAATTAATCAATAAGCAAACATCCAATAGTTCATGGCAAGAGTGTGAAAGAGATGAATAATTATCGACGGAGGGGAGGTTTGCCTCGGTTAGTGTTGAGAATCAGAGTGCTGAAAAGAAATCTGGAACACTTCAAAAATAAGCTCCTTTAATCCAATTAACTTCCAAGCTTGATGATTATTTTTGATGATGAATGAACATAGAATATGAATCTTGAATGTAGAACATTGATGAATAAGTTTGAATTGATGAACTTTGGATGATGATTGTACTTGAATCTTGATAAACTTTAGATGATGATTGTTGATGATAATATTGAATTATTGATTTATTATTTGTAAGAATTGGATTGTGGCTAAGTTCCACCATTTTAGAACTTCACTGTGAAATTCTAGATGGTGATGAATATGAACTTTGGTGATGGTGAGGAAGTGAAGAAAAATGAGAGTCGGGAGAGAACTTGAGAGAAAAATGACGGGAAAAAATATGGTTAAAGGGGTTAATTATGAATTATGATAGTTTTATTGGTTTTCTAAGTTAGGTTAGTTAAGTTAGCTAGTCCCTAAAAATGTGAGAAATGACATGTTTATATAGACTTTGTAAATGAATTATCACCCAAGAGGTTTATCAATGATGGGAAGTTAATTTAAGCCTTAGTTTCGGATCACCAATTTCAATCCTTGGATTAATTCTTAATAATGGTTAGGATTGAATGAAAATTTGATTGAAAATGAAAGTTAGAATTTGTGTTTATTTGAAAGTTATTTGTGTTAGTTTGGTAGTTATGGTAGTTAAGAGTTAATTGAGTAATTGAATGATTGTGAGAAATGAGGTAGTTAGAGACCAATGGTGCTTGATTTTAGCAAAAGTATCAAGTTGGAATCTAAGGAAAATGGTCACTAGTAATTAACTTGAATTTGAATGCTTTGGCCTTTGATTTTCATCACTTTTACCTTGAACTTTGGGTACTTAACCCATGGTTTTAAGTGCTTTTGAGAAGTGATTTTGTATTGAAAATAAGCACTTTTGAATGATGTAAACTCATGGATCAAATTTTTAAAATTTTCGGGCATGAATCAATGTTGGAAAGTGTTGAAAAACAAATATTGAATTATCTACATACATAGTGCATAATTTATCTAAGTTTCCTTAAGTTTTTCATGACTTTTCCATGGCTCAAATGCATGATATGAATTTATAACATGATGTTTCTTTTTCCTTGTAGCAAAATGAGCATTGTAGTGGAAAAATGACCTTGAAGCAACATTGAGAAGTGAAGAACAAGCCATGGAAGTGAAGCTAGATGGAAGATACAATTTGTTGGACATTAACACTTGACATACTTATAAAACAATTCATTTGTGATGAATGATGATGAATCCATTGATCAAATGCTTGTAGACTAGGTGTATGAAAATTCAGGAGTCAAAATCGAGTCAAGGGTCAACGGTTGACCAAAAAGTCAACTGGTTGACCAAAAAGTCAATTGTAGCAAAATATGTAATTTTTTTCCCTTTTTCCTTGTAATCCATTCTTTTGATTTTTTTTAGTTTTTTCACCCTCTGGTTCCTAGAGGAAAGGGGCCCTAGTAATCCAGAGTTCGGTCTGAGAGGTCATAAGCCTGGCCAAGCATTGTTCCCACCAGGAATCGAACTCGGTATTCCCCGAATCTTCGTTCCTTAATTGGAGCTTGTTTACCACTCGAGCCCAAGTGCTTGGTTTAATCCATTCTTTTAATTTGTATTTCAAGAAATATGCATTGTACCATGAATTTCCAATAAATGAATGAAATCTTTTTTATTCCAAATTCGCTCTTTTCTTTAAATTCAAGCGAACTTCTAAATTAAGTGACAATCAGTTCAATCTCTCTTACTAACCATGAATCTCAAATAAAGAGATGATTTGCACCACAAGTAATATGAGAAATAAATCAGAATAATTACCAAATAATATCCTCCTCGAAAATCCACTTAAACTGATTAACTCCATTATTACCAAACCTTTGACCAAAATTTGTTGCAATATGCAAATGCTGGCGAATGACCTAAATGCAGGATCAAATAGACAGATGTATGCAAATGAACAAAACTATACGCCACGTGAATTGAATAAGGAGGTAGGGAAATTTTTGGGGTATGCCAAAGGGTTCCCAAATGTGACCTCAAATGAAGTCTAACCCATGCCGGAATGTTGGGAGGTGTTGTAAGACCATTATGCCCACATCAAATATTTGCCCTAAGTTGTCAGCTTGTTGTGAACAAAAGCTCACAAATACTACTTACTGACTCTATTCAAAACCTCAATTTGTCCATCTGTCTGCAGATGATAGGATGGGCTCATCCACAACTTGGTACCACTCAACTTAAATAACTCTTGCCAGAAGCGATTCACCAAAAGAGGGTCACGATCAGAAACCAAGCTTCGCGGCATACCATGAATTTCCCCCACAATTTAAAGGAAAAGCAGTGCTACTTTGTAAGTAGTGTAATGTGTTGCAGCATTCCTAAATGAACACCCTTGAAAAAATGATCTACTACCACCAGAATTGTAGTGTGACTCTGATACGAAGGTAGTTTAACAATGAAATCTAAGGATAAATCCTCCCAGAGATCACGAGAAATATGTAAAGGGCATAACAAACCTGTTGTTTTCTTAGTTTCGTATTTGGAATACTGACAATCTAAACAAGTAAGGAGATAACGTTAGACATCCTCCCTCACCCCTTTCCATGTAAAATTGGGATTGACGTGTGCCAAAGTCTTGTTAACACCTATATGACCACCCGTGGGGGGTTTTGTGGATTTTTTTAGAAGAAATTGTATGAAAGGAGTGGTCCAAGGTAACCATATCCCTTGTGGTAAATGAGACAATTTAAATTCACTCGCCTCCTTCACATACTGATTTGAACGTTAGAGTGTTAACCTTATATATCAACCCCTCTTCTATCGTATTAAAAATTTCGATCCACTGTTGTTCCTCACAACCACCAATTCAATGATGAATTATAGTTCCACAGAACAATATATATAAAGTTAATTTAATGGTTTATTTTACTAAATATTGTAAATCCAATGAATTAACGTATTCCCCGCCTGTTATTAATTAACGTATTTGATATGGTTTGGAGCATTAAAGCTTTGGTTTGGAGATAGTCTTTCATCAGGAAGATTACTCGACCCAATTATAACTTCTATGAATTTAGCAAATTCCCTTTGTTGTATTTATCTTAAGTTTCAATTGGAGAGTAATTTTCTTTTCCAAGCTTTGTTCTTGCTCTTTTTGTAAGAAGGTTGAGAATCCTTAATTCTCTTATTAATATAATCCTTGCTTATAAAAAAAAAACTATTCAATATTAGCCAAAACTCTTCAAGTATCTATATTTCCAAGTATCTACGATCAAAACTCTTCAAAAATACAGGATCTACCGAAGGAAAGATTACCTCTAGATTCCTATGACCGAAGCTGCTTTCGCGAAAAGCGCAAAAATCAGGCTGTTGGTCCCAACAGAATTTACCTGCTGCTGGACCGGACGTAAAATTAAAGGCGCAGAAACCCCCATGTACTCATCTGGTGTAGTCGATGGTTCTGGATGTTGTTGCTGTTAAATTTCTGTTATTGCTGATTTTTCTACTGATTACCTCTTTTAGTTTTTCAGCAAATAACAAAATTTAACAGCAGTGCCACTTTAGTTGTATTTTTAGATTTTATTTGTTATTATCTCAATGTATAAATACTCTTTGTATATTCCAATTCCAAATTAATGCCAAAATTCATATTCATCCAATACTGTTATTCTTTTCTCTCAAACTCTCTTTCTCTCTCAATTTCATCTTCTTCCCAATTTCTATCTTCCACCATTCTTAAAACCTTCGATCTGATTTTTTGTGTTCTAACATTTGGCATCAAGAGCATTGGTTATTGATCCTAATCCGCTGCAACAATGGCAACCGTTTCCAATGATCGAATTCCCACCAATCTCCCAATTCTTGATTCGAAGAACTATGATAAATGGGCGAAACAAATGAAGGTCTTGTTTGGTTATCAAGAGGTGCTTGAGATCGTCATCAATGGAGTTACACCATTAGGGGCAGAGGCTACCGACATTCAAAGAGATATACACAAAGAAGAGAAGAAGAAGGATTACAAAGCCCTATTCTTGATTCATTCGTGTGTCGATAACGACAATTTCGAGAAGGTCGGCGATTGTGAATCGGCGAAGCAAGCATGGGAAATCTTGGAGAAAGCATATGCCGGTGCCGTCAAAGCGAAGGTTGTAAGGTTACAAACTTACAAGCGACAATTTGAATTAACACAAATGGAAGACAAAGAAACGATCAACGATTACATTACGCGCATTACCCGGTTAGTTAATCAAATCAAATCATGTGGGGAAACGATTCTTGAGCAGAATGTTGTATCGAAAGTGTTGCGTTCGTTAACGTCGCGTTTCGACAACATAGTTGTGGCTATTGAAGAGTCGAAGGATCTAACAACTTTGGGCAAGGATGAATTACAAAGTTCGCTAGAGGCGCATGAACAAAGGATGGATGAGAGAGGCGCCGAAAAAATCAAAGCGGAGATTGCTTTGCAAGCGCGTTTGAATGAAAAGAATAAGAGGTCGAAAGGAAAATTTGCAGCTAGAGGTAAGTCAAATTTTCAGAATTTTGGTTCAAACGATTCGCAAAATTCAAAGCATTCGACGAGTGAAAAGGGTGAAAGTAGCTCCAAGGAGAGTGGTCATAGCGATGGTTTTAAGAAGCGTGATATGAGTAAGGTGCAATGCTACAAGTGTAGAAAGCTTGGACATTTTGCAACTCCATGTCGTAGTAAATCGAATGCAAATCACAATAATGAAGCCAAGGTTGCTAGGGAAGAGGTAGATGATGAGAACACCCTTCTAGTAATGATCACGGAGGAGAGTTATGGCATTATAAATTTTCCGGGCAGCAGCTACGGTAGTGACAGTTTGCGGGACAGCAGCTGTACCGTTCTGGAAAATAGCGAGAAAACGCATTCGGATCGAAATGCATTGGTTACCATTCGTGATGAAGTCCAAGGGAGAGATGAGTGGTACTTGGATTCCGGTTGTTTAACACCTATGACGGGTCAAAAAGATTGGTTTGTTCAAATCAATCAAGCGGCAAAAAATAAAGTCAAATTTGCCGACGACACCACTTTAAGCGCCGAAGGGGTAGGAGATGTTTTGATCGGAAAAAGGAATGGCAGACATTTAAGGATCAAAGATGTCTTATATATACCGGGAATTAAGTGCAATCTTTTAAGCATTGGCCAATTACTTGAAAGAGGATACAAAATTCGCTTGGAGGACAAGATTTTACGCGTTTTGGACTCTAATGGTGTGTTGATTCTAAAAGCGCCGATGGCTGCCAATAGAACCTTTAAGGTTGAGTTAAAGGTTATGGAGCATCGTTGTCTAGCTACCGCGGCAAGCAGAGATGAGTGGTTATGGCATTACCGTCTTGGTCACCTTAACTTTAGGGATCTAAAAATGTTGCAACAAAGTGAAATGGTAACGGGGCTGCCACACATTAGTATTCCAACCGAATTGTGTGAGGAATGTGTGAAGGCTAAACAACAAAAGAATGTGTTTAGCAAAGATGTTGGTTGAAGAACCAAAGGCTTACTTGAGGTGGCATGTTCCGACGTTTGCGGACCGATGCAAGTAGAGACTTATGGTGGCAATCGATATTTTGTCACGTTCATTGACGATTTTAGTAGGAAGCTTTGGACATACCTTATCAAGAGAAAAGATGAGGTATTTGAAGTTTTCAAGAATTTCAAATCCATGGTGGAGCGTCAAAGCGGTCGAAAGCTCAAAATTCTCAAAACGGATGGTGGAGGTGAGTATACCTCTAGTGAGTTTGGGAAGTTTTGTGATCTTGAGGGAATTGTACACGAGGTGGTGCCTCCATATGAACCTCAACAAAACGGGTCTGCCGAGAGGAAAAATCGTACAATAATGAACATGGTGCGTAGTATGTTATGTGGGAAAGATTTGCCTAAGGAATTGTGGGGTGAGGCCGTGTCTACAGCCACCTACTTGTTGAATAGGTGTCCCACTAAGAAACTGGAGAAGCTCACACCAGAAGAGGCTTGGAGTGGCTTCAAACTGAATTTGAATCATTTGCGTGTATTTGGATCGATTGCATATCGTCATGTACCAAACCAACTTAGGAAGAAATTGGATGATAAGGGTGAGAAGATGATATTTGTTGGATATCACTCTACTGGAGGGTACAAGTTATTCGATGCAAGAAATCGAAAGATCGTCATAACCCGGGATGTGACTTTTAATGAATTCAAAAGTGCAGAAAATGCTGTAGTAAACGGTTACCCCAATGTGAGTAATCGGTTACCGACAGAAAATCAGCAGCAGCAGTTTTTTGAAATTTCTGATCCGTAAGCTTTCGACACCGCTGTACCAGCACCTACAGTAGCACAAAATGATGTTGTTAATAATGGTAGACCAGTGAGGTAAAGAGCCTTGCCTCATAGACTCCGAGATTACGAGAGATTCCAAGATAACGAAGTGAATAACGATGGTGACTTTGTTCATTTCGCGCTTATGGCCGAATCCGAACCGGTAAATGAGGAAGAAGCCTTAAGCGATCCTAAGTGGATATGTGCAATGAAAGAGGAGTTGGAATCTATTGAGAAAAATGGTACTTGGGAGTTGGTCGATTTACCTCTTGGAAAGAAACCGATAGGTGTGCGATGGGTCTATAAGGTTAAAGCAAATCCCAAAGGTGAGGTAATCAAGCACAACGCTCGATTAGTGGCGAAGGGGTTCTTGCAACGAGAGGGTATAGACTATGAGGAAGTATTCACACCGGTGGCTAGATTAGAGACTATTAGTTTGGTTGTTGGTATTGCGCATAGCAACAATTGGATGGTTTACCAAATGGATGTAAAATCTGCGTTTTTGAATGGTCCTCTTGTTGAGGAAGTCTATGTGGGGCAGCCACCCGGTTTCGTGATAAAAAATCAAGAAATGAAGTATTACAAGCTACACAAGGCGTTGTATGGTTTGAAACAAGCACCAAGAGCTTGGAACAAACGTATTGACGACTTTCTTATTGACATTGGTTTTAAACGATGTGTATCCGAACATGGAGTTTATGTGTGATCGGATATGAATGATGGTGTTATTATACTTTGCTTGTATGTTGATGATCTCTTGATTACGGGCAGCCATGACAAGAGTACTTCAAGGTTCAAAAGTGGGCTCATGAGAGAGTTTGAAATGACGGATCTTGATGTCATGAATTACTTCCTTGGCATAGAGTTTCACAAGTCAAAAGTGGGGCTGCTCATGCACCAAAGGTATGCTCTAGATATTTTGAAAAAGTGTGATATGGAGCATTGCAATGCTTCTATTACACCTTGTGAGGCTAGAGTGCAGCTGTCCAAAAGTGATGAGGAGGATGATGTCAATCCAACGCTTTACCGGAGCTTGATTGGATCGTTACGGTATTTGTGCAATACTCGACCAGATTTGGCTTTTAGTGTCAGTATTGCGAGTAGATCCATGGAGAGACCTAAGGTGTCTCACTTGGCGGCGGTCAAGAGGATCCTTAGATATGTGAAAGGTACTCTTGGTTGCGGAATTCTCTTTCCCGCATCAGACACGGGGCGTAAGTACAATTTACTTGGCTACATCGATTCTAATTGGTGCGAAGATAAAGATGACCGAAAATCGGGGTACATCTCTATGTTCGGTAGTACACCAATCTCATGGTGTTCGAAAAAGGAACCGGTTGTAGCACTCTCTTCTTATGAGGCCGAGTACATTGCGGCGTCGTTAGGTGCGTGCCAAGCTATGTGGCTTATGAATCTATTGAAGGAATTGGGATGTGGTGATGATGCTGCCACCACGCTGTTTGTAGACAATGTTTCCGCAATAAATCTTGCGAAGAATCCGATTGCACACGGAAGGAGCAAGCATATTGAGATGCGGTTTCATTATTTGAGAGAATTGGTCGGTGATGGGAAGCTTAGATTGAGCTATTGCCGAAGCGAAGACCAAGTCGCGGATTTGTTGACAAAGGGTGTGACAAATGATGTGTTCAAGAGGTTGAAGAAGTGCTTGAGCATGGTGGACTAGGAGCAACTAAAGTGAGGTGGTGTGTTGATGCTGTTAAATTTCTGTTATTGCTGATTTTTCTACTGATTACCTCTGTTAGTTTTTCAGCAAATAACAAAATTTAACAGCAGTGCCACTTTAGTTGTATTTTTAGATTTTATTTGTTATTCTCTCAATGTATAAATACTCTTTGTATATTCCAATTCCAAATTAATGCCAAAATTCATATTCATCCAATACTGTTATTCTTTTCTCTCAAACTCTCTTTCTCTCTCAATTTCATCTTCTTCCCAATTTCTATCTTCCACCATTCTTAAAACCTTCGATCTGATTTTTTGTGTTCTAACACTGGACAGTTTCCTGGTTCATCGGCGTGAGTAATTGCCATCTTTTCCCGGTTACCACCATCACCAACCGTGTTATGAACAGGACCGCAGGGATCCAATGTGTAGTTATATACTCGGTTTGATCTCTCATATGCATGAACCTGATCAATGTTCTCATTAGAATTTCACTTGACAATTATTAGTAATGAAAACAACTATATGCTTACATGTCCATTGAAGACAATGTCGACGCCATATTTATAAAATAAATCTTCCATTTCGACTCTCATACATTCGGCATCTCTATAATGTGCTCTGTAGGTGCTGTACCAAGGTGCATGCCATGTAGCTACCAACCATGGAGTTACTTCCCTGTCCACAAAAGCCAAATCCTTCTCCAACCATTTCTACTGGTCCCTGCAATACTTTAGCCATGTTGGATACATGAAAACTATTGATAAGTGTAGAAGAAACAGATGAAAATGATGAACATAGAGTTAACCTGACTTGTCATAGAATATGTACGCGCCCAGCATTATAAAATGTATTCCTCCAGCATTGAAAGAATAATAGAAAGTGGACGACGATCCACTCTCTTCTGACGGAAATGCAAACCGAGAACTATAAGCAACAAATGTTTTGTTCTCGGCTTGTTGTTCTATCTCATGATTCCCTTCTACTACCATGATCGGGACACTAGAAATCAGAGGTTGCATGTACCTTCCCCAATAATCCCAACGCGGTTTATAGGTTTCGTGGATGGGAGTATATCAGAAAAAGAGCAAGAGTAGCAATCTGAACTAGAACCATTAGTAAGATACAAGTTAGCGTAAGTAGCATCACCAACCAATAGAAAAAGCTCAGGATGATTGCTCGTCATATGATCGACAGTCGATATGGTATTGTATGTAAGACCTAAGTCTCCAACCACTGCTATTCTGCTAGGGTAACTCTTTGGGCCTGAAACCGGCATTGTCCTGAAATAATGAACATCGCTCATCGCAGACTAGATGGATCTCCACATTTGTATTGATATAGAATATCGGGTTTCAGTCCTGCAGGATAGAGAATACAATTCAAGAAGGGTTGGTGCATGTGAGAGAGAGGGTTGCTTGAATTTAAAGGCAGAGTGTTATATTACCTGTGAGACGAACATGGTGTATGATTCCAGAAGTGTAGTTTTGAAGTCCTTCAAAAGGATATAGCTGACTGTACACAAGGGAATCACCAGCATCTTGGCGATTCAATGACTTTCCGAATCTTCCATATTGAACTATGCTACCAACTGTTGTAGGATCTAATGGTTCTATGTTTTCTCCAATTTGGAACTCTCCTGCAAATATAACCCAACAAAATCATACATGTTTTATGGAAAAAATGTTAAATAAACAGACAGTACTTATCTATAAAACACACACATTACATGTATATGTATCCTAGTGTCTGATATGCATACGAAACTCATACAACATGTGTCAAAAAATCTAAATGTTTTAGAGCCTAAAGACCTACCAATACCCACCTGGTGGGCCACCATGTGGTGAGCATCCTTGATATTGTCTCTATTAACATACACTAGCGTAACATTACGAAAACTGTCAAGCAAAGATTTACAATCAGAAACTTTTGGATCGAGGCTAGCAACAAAGTCAAAAACCATCAATGCAATCAACCACAACCTCTGCATCAGACCTGGAGTATAAAAACATCTAAGTACAAATCCCTCGCAATCTTCAGACACCATTCGATTCTCAAAAGTTCTCCCGGATCCGCGAAAGAAGACATTCTCCTCGAAGCTGACATGAAAACATTACCAGTCGGATTGTTAACAACACAGCCAAAACAAACCAGCCCCTCCGTATAACAACCAGCATTGAGGAATTTGCTCCTTCTGCTTCTGCTGATTTTTCTGCTGCAACGCTCTCTGGTGCAGCTCTTACTGCCACGTGTGGGGAGGTTGCTCTCTCTTTTCCTTTGCAATTCAATAATATCCAGAACTAAATAGTTTACCAATATCAATATCCCACTTTGAAGATATTTTAAGAGACCAAAATAAATTAATTAATTTAAAGAAATTAAAGTTAAACCCAAAATTAAAACATAGAGAATTTTATTTAATCATTTTGAACAACTTGACACAGAAAGAAAAATAAGTAGATTCAAATATGATGCGTATATTATGATGAAAATATATTTTGATCTAGACAATTTATATAGAGTAGAATTCTTTATTTAATACAAGATGAACTTATCTTTGAATTATGACGCTGCTACAAATATTATAATAGCACCAACTTCATTCTTGTGGGTTGGCTAAAATTTGCAAAACCAAAGGCTTCGGAAGGTCTTAACATTTGTATGGCCAACTAGTTTTAGATATTCTTCAAGATTATAATAAGGTTTAGGTTAAGGTCCTTTCTAACAAATATGTTCCAGACCCTTTACTTCTCTCCTTTACTAATCATTTTGGATCCTTAACTTGGAACTCCATCATAAAATCCAAAAAATTCTATTAGATGGTTTGTCTTGTTATGAAGGTTCAGGTGAATCTTCCTTTTGGTTTAGCCATTGAAATCCATTTGGCCCACTTTGTGTAATTGTTCCTTATATGAACATCAATGATTTTGATCTCCATGTGAAGGATGTAAGTACCTCACCCTTCCCCACTTTTCTCTCCTCTACACTTATCTTTCTCAAAATATTATTGATGAGATAAGCATTTACATCAATCATTTTAATCCTACCAATGATGATGCTTTCATTATTAAATATACAATTTTTTGTGTTAAGTATGTTTATAAATGCAGGATTTGACAATCAAAGCTGCATGTATTCGACCTAGTTAAATACAGGTTGTCGAAGTTGGTTAATTATTTTGAGATTATTTGATGTGCAAATAATCTCATTATTAATAGTAAGACACTTTGTATTTTGAATTACAACAATACATTCTCCCTTCTCTTCCAAAACTAATACCTTCTCAATACTATCTTTTCTCATAACTTAAAATTATTTTCTTTTCAAATCATTATGCGAGGGAATCATCTTGAAACCAAGGGTGTGGTTGAATTACTCGAGTGAAGAGTGTAGAACAAGAATATTAGATTAATTAGGAGGGGATTAAATCTTATTCTATCAAGATTGATTTCAACATCTAGTATCTAGAGTGCTAGTTCTGATTTTTAGGACATATTGAGCCATGACTTCTCATCCAAATAGGAATTTTCTAACAAATCTTTCCATCTTGAATGGCAAGAATTATGATAATTGGTGTAAGTAGATGAAGATTGTCTTCTGCTATCAAGATGTTTGAGAACTTATGTAGAATAGAGTGACACCAATTAGCAAAAATGCCATAGATAGATAAAGAGCTACACATAAAGATTTGAAGAAGAAATATATTTTTGAGAAGGTATGTGATGCAGACTCATCGAAGGAAGCATGGGACATCTTGGAAAAATCTTTTGGAGGAACTAAGAAGATGAAAGAAGTGAGGTAACAAACTCACAAAATAATGTATGGGTTGCTTCAAATGGAAGAAAATGAAAGTGTGGTTGATTTCTTCACTAGGGTAACAAGATTGGTGAATCAAATTAAGATGTGTGGAGAAGTGATGACATCAAGATCGATAGTTTAAAAGATCTTGAGGTAATTGCTTCTAAAATCCTATCATGTGGTTGTAGCCATAGAAGAATCGAAGGACCTGTCAAGCATGACAAAAGAAGATCTTTAAGGGACGCTTAAATCTCATGAGCAAAGAATGAGTCAAAGATCTGCAAGCAAGACAAAAGGTGATGTAGCTCTGCAGGCACAATCAGTTAAAGAAAATAAAGGCAAAGGAAGATGGAGCATCAACAAAGGTAGAGGAGATTACATAAATTAACATGGTAGAAGTAATCAACAAGAAGTAAATTCATCAAATAAGAGAAAACCCTCAAATCAAAGTAATCACAGAGGTGGTTCTGCAGGAAGAGGAAGAGGTGGTGGAAGGAAACCTGATAATAATCATGTTCAGTGCTACAATTTTCAAGAATGGTCATTATGCAAATGAGTGTCATACATGCAAGAAGGACACTCAGGAAAGTGATGCAAGACTTGCAAAACATGAAGAAGAAGAAGTGTTGGTGATGGTCATAACAAAAGAAGAAGAAATATTTAAGGATCAATGGGTACTTAGACTCAGGCTGCTCATCACACATGATTGGTAGAAGAGATTGGTTTGTCAGCATCACTCCCTTTATGAAGAACAATATGAAATTTGCAAATGACAATACCCTAACTGCTGAAGGTATTGGTGATGTCTTGATCATGAGAAAATATGGCAAACAATCTGTGATTTCCATTGTATTGCATATACCAAGCATGAAAAGCAACTTGATAAGTATAGACCAGGTGATTGAGAAGAATTACGAAATGTTGATAGAAGACAAGATGATGAGAGTACTTGACTCAAGTGGCAAGGTAATATTGAAGGCACTTATGTTTCAAAATAGAACATTTTTTTTATATTATCGATGTCGGAGTGTCTCTATCCGTGTTGTGTACCAGTGTCCTTGTTGGAAACCATACTTCATAGCTGTGGATGTGTAAATTTGTGAATTGACTGCATAGACTCCAATTTTACATATTGATTGTGATATAAAGTTCTTCTCTATATTTTGTGTTGGTGGACAAAACTGGCTGCAGTATGAAAGTTTAATACATGTGAATGATATGATTCAGTTGCGAATTGCAATCTTGATATTTCATTCTTGTTGTTGCAGTCACACTATGTTTTATTGCTGTGTTCCTTCAAAGAACAATTGCAACAACATGTCCGCGTCCATGCCATGGAAGCAGTAATGGCTTGTTGGGAGATAGAACAATCCTTACAAAGTCTAACAGGTACAAAACAATTGTCTTCTTTTAGTAACTGTTGCAGTTTCTTAATCACTTTTCTTCCTTTGTTTGTTACCTTAATTATGTTGCCAAACTTTGTAACATCGTGTGCGCATATCAAAGCCCCTTTACGAGGCCTATGAAAATTTAGGCCTCTTGACCTATTCTCTATCATAGACTATTTTTTACAGTTCGATGAAGCCTGGAAGCCTACTTAACAAGTATGAATCAATAATATTTCTCACATGTTGCATGATGAACATGAGTTTCACCTGGAGAAGGTACGGGGGCAACAATGTCTGACGACGAAGATGAACAAGTAGATAGCGACGCAAATATGTTTGATGGTAGTTTTGATGGCGGCGGAGATAACATGGGATTTGGCCCTCTTATACCTACCGAGAATGAAAGGTCTCTAATGGAGCGCGTAAGGCAAGAGCTAAAACATGAATTGAAACATGTAAGGGTTGTTGAAAGCTGTTAAAGCTGTTATTTTTGGAAGTTTTGCAAGGGTAATCGATTACCCAAATGTTGTTAATCGATTACACCTGCTGTTATTCCAAAAATAACAGAATTTTAACAGCAGTGCACTTTAGTTGATTTTTTGTTATTAGTTGTTGTATTCTCTCAAGTGTATAAATACTTTAATGTAATTCCAATTCCAAGTTAATGCCAATTTTCATTCATCACTATTATTACTCTCTACCCTAATTCTCTCTCTCTCTCAATTTATCTTCTTCCCCAAGTTTCTTTTCCACCATTGTTACTACCTTCCAAATTCTGTTTTTATGTTTTATGATTGTTCTAACATTTGGCATCAAGAGCTCTGGTTATTGATCCTAATCTGCTGCAACAACAATGGCTACCGTTTCCAATGATCGAATTCCCACCAATCTCCCAATTCTTGATTCGAAGAACTACGACAAATGGGCGAAACAAATGAAGGTGTTGTTTGGTTATCAAGAGGTTCTTGAAATCGTCATCAATGGAGTTACACCGTTAGGGGCAGATGCTAACGATGCTCGTAGGGCTACATATAAGGAAGAAAAGAAGAAGGATTACAAAGCTCTATTCTTGATTCATTCGTGTGTTGATAACGACAATTTCGAGAAGGTTGGTGATTGTGAATCCGCTAAGCAAGCATGGGAAATCTTGGAGAAAGCGTATGTCGGTGCCGTCAAAGCGAAGGTGGTAAGGTTACAAACTTACAAACGTCAATTCGAGTTAACGCAAATGGAGGACAAAGAAACGATCAATGATTACATCACGCGCATTACCCAGTTAGTGAACCAAATCAAGTCATGTGGCGAAACGATCCTTGAGCAGAATGTTGTATCGAAAGTGTTGCGTTCGTTAACATCACGTTTCGATAACATTATTGTGGCTATTGAGGAGTCGAAGGATCTAACGACTTTGAGCAAAGATGAGTTGCAAAGTTCGTTAGAGGCGCGATGAACAAAGGATGGATGAGAGAAGTGCCGACAAAGCCAAAACGGAGATCGCTTTGCAAGCGCGTCTACATGAGAAGAACAAGAGATCGAAAGGGAAGTGGACTTCTAAAAGCAAGAAGAATTTTGGTGGAAAAGATCCACAAAATTCAAAGAGTAAAGGAAGCTCCAAAGAGGGTAATCAAAGCACCCACAAGCTGTTTGACAAAAGTTCTGTGAAGTGTTACAATTGTCAAAAGCTTGGGCATTTTGCGAAAGAATGTCGCTCAAAACGCAAGGAAAAGGATGCGGATGAGGCTAAGGTTGTTAGGGAAGAGGTAGACAATGAATATACCTTTCTTGTGATGATTACGGAAGAGAATTATGGCATTGTTGATGCTGCTGATAGCAGTTACTGTGATGACAATTTGCGGGGACAGCAGCTGTACTGTGTCGGAAAGTGGCGGAAAAATGCGTTCGGGTCGAAATGCATTACTTACCATGGGTGATGGAGTTCAAAGTAAAAACGAGTGGTACTTGGATTCCGGTTGTTCAACACATATGACGGGTCGAAAGGATTGGTTTTGTGCAAATCAATCAAGCGGCAAAGAGTAAAGTCAAGTTTGCCGACGACACCACTTTAAGAGCCGAAGGGGTAGGAGATGTTTTGATCGGAAGAAAGAATGGTGGACATTCTAGGATCAAAGATGTCTTGTACATACCGGGAATTAAGTGAAATCTTTTGAGCATTGGCCAATTACTTGAAAGAGGTTACTTAATTCGGTTGGAGAACAAGATGTTACGCGTTTTAGATTCAAATGGTGTGCTGATTCTAAAAGTGCCGATGGCTGCCAACAGAACTTTTAAGGTTGAGTTAAAGGTTATGGAGCATCATTGTTTAGCTACCGCGGCAAGTAGAGATGAGTGGTTATGGCATTACCATCTTGGTCACCTTAATTTTAGGGATCTTAAAAGGTTGCAACAAAGTGAAATGGTAACGGGGCTGCCACACATTAGTGTTCCGACAGAATTGTGTGAGGAATGTGTGGCGAGTAAGCAACACAAGAATGTGTTTAGCAAGGATGCGGGTCGAAGAACCAAAGGCTTACTTGAGGTGGTGTATTCCGATGTTTGTGGACCAATGCAAGTAGAGACTTATGGCGGCAATCAATATTTTGTTACATTTATTGACGATTTTAGTAGGAAGCTTTGGACATATCTTATCAAGAGGAAGGATGAGGTATTTGGAGTGTTCAAGAGTTTCAAATCCATGGTGGAGCATCAAAGCGGTCGGAAGCTCAAAATTCTCAAAACGGATGGTGGAGGTGAGTATACCTCTAGTGAGTTTGGGAAGTTTTGTGATCTTGAGGGTATCGTGTGTGAGGTGGTGCCTCCATATACGCCTCAACAAAACGGAGCTGCCGAGGGGAAAAATCGTACAATAATGAACATGGTGCGTAGTATGCTTAGTGGGAAGAAATTGCCTAAGGAATTGTGGGGTGAGGCTGTGTCTACAGCCACCTACTTGTTGAATAGGTGTCCTACTAAGAAGCTGGAGAAGACTACACCAGAAGAGGTTTGGAGTGGTTTCAAACCAAGTGTGAATCATTTGCGCGTTTTTGGATCGATTGCATATCGTCATGTACCGAATCAACTTAGAAAGAAGTTGGATGATAAAGGTGAGAAATTGATATTTGTTGGATATCACTCTACTGGAGGGTACAAGCTGTTTGATGAGAGGAATCGGAAAATCGTGATAACCCGGGACGTGCTGTTTGACGAAATAAAAACTGCTGAAACAGCAGGTGTAATCGATTACCCAGATGTTGCTAACCGATTACAGCCTGCTGAACAGCAGCAGTTTGTTGATTTGTTTGATGCAGAAAGTTCCGATGCCGCTGTACCTGCACCTACTGAAGCGGAAAATGGTGTTGTGAATAATGGTAGACCAGTGAGGCAAAGAGCCTTGCCTCATAGACTCCGAGATTGTGAGAGGTTCCAAGATAATGAAGTGAACAATGATGGTGATTTTGTTTATTTTGCACTTATGGCCGAATCTGAACCGGTAAATGAGGAGGAAGCCTTAAGTGATCCTAAATGGATATGTGCAATGAAAGAGGAGCTGGAATCTATTGAGAAAAATGGTACTTGGGAGTTGGTCGATTTACCATATGGAAAGAAACCGATTGGTGTGCGATGGGTCTATAAAGTCAAAGCAAATCCTAAAGGTGAAGTAATCAAGTACAAAGCTCGATTAGTTGCCAAAGGGTTCTTGCAACGTGAAGGAATAGACTACGAGGAGGTATTCGCACCGATGGCTAGATTGGAGACTATTCGTTTGGTTGTTGGAATTGCGCATAGCAACAATTGGGTGATTGACTAAATGGATGTAAAATCTGCGTTTTTGAATGGTCCTCTTGACGAGGAGGTTTATGTGGGACAGCCACCCGGTTTCGTGATTAAAAATCAAGAGAAGAAGTACTACAAGCTGCACAAGGCGTTGTATGGTTTGAAACAAGCTCCGAGAGCTTGGAACAAACGTATAGACGGCTTTCTTATTGACATCGGTTTCAAACGGTGTGTATCCGAACATGGTGTTTATGTGAGATCGGATACTATTGATGGTGTTATTATACTTTGCTTGTATGTTGATGATCTCTTGATTACGGGCAACAATGACAAGAGTATTTCAAGGTTCAAAGTGGAGCTCATGAGTGAGTTTGAGATGACGGACCATGGTGTCATGAGGTACTTTCTTGGCATAGAGTTTCACAAGTCAAAAGTGGGGCTGCTTATGCATCAAAGAAGGTATGCTCTAGATATCTTGAGAAGGTGTGAAATGGAACATTGTAATGCTTCCAATACACCTTGTGAGGCTAGAGTTCAGCTGTCCAAAAGTGATGATGAGGATGATGTGGATCCAACACTTTACCGAAGTTTGATTGGATCGTTACGGTATTTGTTCAATACTCGACCGGATTTGGCTTTTAGTGTCGGTATTGCGAGTAGATTCATGGAGAAACCTAAGGTGTCTCACTTGGCAGCGGTCAAGAGAATCCTTAGATATGTGAAAGGTACTCTTGGTTGTGGTATTTTGTTTCCCACATCGGATATGGGTCGCAAATGTACTTTACTTGGCTACACCGATTCTAATTGGTGCGGAGATAAAGATGATCGGAAATCTACGGCGGGTTACATCTTTATGTTCGGTAGTACACCAATCTCATGGTGTTCGAAGAAGGAACCGGTTGTAGCACTCTCTTCTTGTGAGGCCGAGTACATTGCGGCATCATTGAGTGCTTGCCAAGCTATGTGGTTAGTGAATCTAATGAAGGAATTGGGATGTGGTGATGATGATGCCACCACACTGTTTGTGGATAATGTTTCCGCGATAAATCTTGCGAAGAATCCGATTGCACACGGAAGGAGCAAGCATATTGAGATGCGGTTTCATTACTTGAGAGAATTGGTCGGTGATGGAAAGCTTAGATTGAGCTATTGCCGAAGCGAGGACCAAGTTGCGGATTTGTTGACCAAGGGTGTGACAAATGAGGTGTTCAAGAGACTGTTGAAGAGCTTGAGCATGATAAACTTGGAGCAACTAAAGTGAGGTGGTGTGTTGAAAGCTGTTAAAGCTGTTATTTTTGGAAGTTTTGCAAGGGTAATCGATTACCCAAATGTTGTTAATCGATTACACCTGCTGTTATTCCAAAAATAACAGAATTTTAACAGCAGTGCACTTTAGTTGATTTTTTGTTATTAGTTGTTGTATTCTCTCAAGTGTATAAATACTTTGATGTAATTCCAATTCTAAGTTAATGCCAATTTTCATTCATCACTATTATTACTCTCTACCCTAATTCTCTCTCTCTCTCTCAATTTATCTTCTTCTCCAAGTTTCTTTTTCACCATTGTTACTACCTTCCAAATTCTGTTTTTATGTTTTATGATTGTTCTAACAAGGGTTGTTAACAACTTTTCATCTACCCTTCTTTTCTTAACACGTCCCTTATGTTTGATCTTTTATTTTTATCATACATTACAGGGTTACAAGGAGAAAATTGTAGACATAAGAGAGGAAATTTTACGCAAGAGACGAGCCGGGAAACTTCCTGGTGACACAACCTCTGTCCTTAAGGCTTGGTGGCAATCACATTCTAAATGGCCTTATCCTACCGGAAGTTAAACTTTGTTTCATACTCGGTAGTATAAATAGCTTATACGTAAACGCTTAATTAACCTAATGAGTTGTGTGTTTTTCAGGAGGAAGATAAGGCAAGGTTGGTGCAAGAAACTGGATTACAATTAAAGCAGATTAATAACTGGTTTATCAATCAAAGGAAGAGAAATTGGCACAGCAATCCTTCTACTTCTACCGTCTTGAAGAGCAAGCGCAAAAGGTCTCAAAACTAGTTTTTTTAGGGATGATAATTGCGCTAAAAAGTTGATTGTTAAATGTAAATGAAGCAAGTTTCATAATCTAATCCTTGAATGTGATTGAGTTTTGAAGGCCTGCTGATGGATTTATTGTGTATGATAATGTTACTTAATTAGGAAGTTTCATTAGGAATTATGTATACCGAAAAAACAAATCTATAGGGTTATGAATTTTGTACACATTTTAATGTGTGAATTTTATGTATGTATAATATTGAGGGGGTGGTGTAGAAATGGTATATGCTTTTGCTTCTTACTATTTGAATTTTGTGGTCATGTTGCTTCAGTAAGCTCAAAATACTAGAAAAAAATGACCAAACCTGAATAAGAACACAAGTAATTTTTGTCTATTTTCTGTTCTGTTGTGCGAAATGAGTAATATCTGTCTTTTGTGATCTTTGTCTGATATAGAAATTTGAGGAGTGTAGTTAAAGAATACTATAATATATTATATATACTCCATATTTATGTTCAAAATCACAACCACTCTGAAACACAATAATTGTATTTTGAATGTTTCTGGGAACTCTTTTTCAAAATTAAACAACGTGGCTAATTTTTTTTTGCCTGAGACGAAATGATGGCGTCCATTGAAATGATATAATAAAATATTTTAAGTCTATTCTATTCATTCAGTTCAATTGATAAATGTGGAGAGACATTAAACCGTACGGGTTTGAATCTACGATATCTTATTTATTTATATTTAAATGATAAATTTTAACCACTTATATTTTAAGTCAGTTTCTTTAAGATTCTGAAAAAAAAAACTATTTTTGATGTTCTATTTTGTATATGTTTTTTTAAAATAATTTTGTTAAAAAATAATTTTATATTAAAATGAAAATTTTGAAAAAAAAACTTTTTAACAAAAAAAGAGTAAAATATAACTCATAATATCTATATTTTTTAATTAGATTGAAAAAACATATTTTAAAATCATTTAGAAGTATAATTTTTCAACTTAAATATTTGTGTTTTTTTTAAAAAACAATTCTCACACGATGACTTTGGTGTTCATCTAGAGCCATTATTAAATTATTAAAAGATCATTGTTCATTGCACCTAATGTATTACTTTCACACTAGCGAAAATTTTAAAATACCTTTAAAATTTGAAAATTAGAATTCAAACTTATTATAACCACACTAAATATAATAAATATGTCTATATTAAAATTCGGATTCACCCTTTATTGTCACTATCACGTAGATGGTTTAATGCATATTTTAATATTCTAATTTAATTTAATGTTTTACTTTAATTCTTTAATTAGTTAGTCTCTTAAGAAAACACTTTGGTTCAAACTTTAGACATGTTTGAAATTTAATGTATTACTTGAAATTTATTATTATAATTGGTCATTGTTGAAACATGTTTGTCAAAAGAGAAGGAGCCCCAGTTTGGTTCAAACTTTAGACATGTTATCTAAAGAGAATATGATCTCCGCAGCCACTAATGGAACCACCTCCACTCTCACACTACTACGGAAAACACTTATTATAACAGTTGGAAAAAAGATACCACCACACTGGATCAATCGATGTGAGATAAGGTGTGATTGTATGCAGATGCTTTCCACCACGGTCGTGCGACTGTGATTATAAATATGTAACGCGCTACCTATCAAAACGATTACTTTAAACAACTATTGTGATAGTCTATAATGCATAATATTTAACAACGGTTGTTCTGAATAACCGTTGTGATGTATACACTGAGTTTATTATAAATTATGTGGAATGCTTATTTCGTCAATGCTCACTAAATATATAACCTTTCAATCTGAACTAGAACATTATAATATGACAAATTAAGTTATATTAGAAGAACAAGTTCACGTTCAATGCTTGACAAGAGTTCTTCAACTCCTTATCCACATTTTTCTCTTTAACATTTTGAACTTTGTTTAATTATTCTAGTTCTTCAACCGCCTTTGCCTTCACCTTTAATGCATTTTACAAAATATTATTTAATTTACAAACAAAATTAGAGGTGGAGAGATGGGTAGTTGAAGAACTACAATCATTAAACAAAATTCTAACAGTTAAAGAACAACATGTAGATAACAAATTGAAGAATTCTTGTCATGAATTGAACGTGTACTTGTTTTCTAATATAACTTTATCTATCATATTATAATTTTCTAATGTAATCTGAAAAGTTATATATTCGGTGAGGGATCAGGAAAAATATTCAAACCATATAAGATATAATAAATTCATAAACAATATAAACCATAAACAAATCATAAACAACATAAGCGATACAACAAACATATCAAGTCATAATGTTTTAGAAACCGTTTCATGTCCCATAATGGCGTATCCACAATGAAAGAAGGATGAAGTTAAAGTTAGAGCTGCAAACTTGTGTCTATTTTGAATGGATGTCATTCTAGATCTTTCACACAAGTTTGCAATGCTCACTTTAGCTTCGTCCTCATTATTGAAATAAGCATCTCTACCTACAAGTCAAAATAAGCAGAAGATTCAAACATTATGAAACAAGGATTTGAAACATAAACAATAATACATACACATTTTGAAACAAAAATTGTAGTGAGGACGAACCTGTAAAGTAGCCATCGACTAAGATTTGATGCAACAGAGGTATCCTTCGAAGAAGACGAGTTAGATGCATAAATTTGGGGTTTCCATATGAGAGAGACGAGTGATAGATATGTTAGGGTTTCGTTTTGAGAGAGGCGGGTGAAAGAGATGTTAGGATTTTGTTTTGAGAGAGACGAGTGTTATGTAATAAAGCGAGAGATAATTTCGCTTATATATATATATATATATAAAGTAAGTTGCACCTTTCACTACAGTTGACAATACAAACCGTGAAGAAATGATTGAAACTTACACCATGGTTGATTATAAAAACCATGGTAATATACAAGGTTAATCCCATTGTGTTACATACGATAAATGTAAAATTGTTGGAGTTGAGATTCGAACCATTTTACTCAAGGTACATTTCACTACGGTTGGTACCTATGACTGTTGTGGCATGTCCTTTAGTAAATACAAAAAAAAAAGTGCCCAAAAAAGAACTATTATCACAGTCAACAGGAAGGCTGTTGTAAAATTGGTGTTACGAAAGGTCTATTTTGTAGTAGTGCCAATAACCTCCCCACCGTTCCATGGTCTGCCTCTCAAACACCCTAGAAGAAGTTTGGTGAAATGCTTTAAGCATGGAACAATGGAAAACTGGATGGACTTTTTACTTAGTATGGAGCTGTAGTTTGTAAGCAACAACACATACTTTCTCTAGAATTTGAAATGGCCCGTAAAAACGCTTGTGTAACTTGGAATAGGCTATGTTAGTTCTCGAAGTCTGTCGATGTGGTCAAAGTTTAACCAATACAGAATCCCCAATGTCATACTCCACAACGCAACTATGCGCATCAACAAATTGTTTCATAACTACTTGTGCCTTGTCCAACTTGTTATGCAAATTAATTATCATAGTCTCACGAGAGGTTAATAACTTGTCCACAACCTCAATGGTCGAAGTGCGTGCTAAGTATTGTGCAACAGTAGGAGGAGGGTGTCGCTGCGCGAAAAATACAGAGTTGCCGCCGAACTTTATTTATTCCAAAGGAAAGAGAAAATATCGATAAAACCCCTGAAGTAAAGAAAATGGTCGTCGAAACCAAATTCGGGTTCGGAAGTCGGTTATACAAGGGGAAGGTATTAGCACCCTCACATTTGTTGTACTCAATTGGAGCCGTTTTGATTATTCGTTGCACTAATGGGTGTTATTATCTAAAGGTTACTTGCTATTGGTTTTAATTAAGGGAAAAATAAGTTTTTAATTAATGTGCTCGTCAAGATTTTAAAATCATGTGCCTACGTATACCCATAATGCAATGAGAAAATCAGAGCTCCGTAGTTCGGGGTAGAAAATGAGTGTTTGTTGGTTGTTTTTATTGGACGATGTTAGCGTTCGTATTCTAGAAGTTAAATGTTCGTTGTATACTCGTGCATGAGAGACTTAAGCGTTTGTTTGTTTGCGGTAGAATGGATGCGCTTGGATCAAATTCTAGCAATTAAACATAACTTGTTTCCTCGTGCATGAGAGGCTTAAGCGTTGTTTGTAATGCGGTAGAACGAAAATAACATGTCCTTTGTGAAAAGGTTTTGAATGGCCTAAGGCGGAAAAATGAATTTGATTGATTGAGATTGGTTTTAAGTCTGAAGACTAATGTGGAAATTGTCTTGATTTGAACTGCACTAAAGTATATGAATGGAGACGAATACTTTGAATAACTGGGGCCTACGTCCCATATTCAAAGGTATTCAAAACAAGGGTAGAAATACATCCCTTTCACCCTTTTCCATTTCTTAAGGCTCATGACACACAATTCTAATCTTATTTTTAAGTGTTTTTGAATTTATTTGCAAAAAAGATTTTAATCTTAAACGAACAAGGAAAAAAAACGGATGTGAATAGGGTAAAGCACTATATTGTCATGCAATTGTTGATTACCTAATTTCCTAAGGTTTTGAAAAGTGAAAGGGTGGATGATTGATCTAAAGGATCAAGTATGAAATCAAGTCAAAAGATCTAATTCAGTTTAAATGATCAAGTGACTTGTGATCACTTAAATGGATGAAAACCTAAGGGAACATGCAATTGTCTCGAAAGTCATACAAATGTAATTAATTAATCAAGGATGAATTTGGTCAACTAATTAAGAGGGAGAACATGCCAAAAACATACACTAAGCATATGAAATATGAGAAAAGATCAGAGCATTAAGAATGAGCTTAAGACATATTAGCCTTAATTTCTGATTAACCATAAAATGAAATTAAAAAAGAAATAGCAATTAAATTCAATTAAAAGCTAATCTTAGTTAATTGAAATTAGAAATTAAATTCTAACAAAATTAAATCCATTTAAAAAATGAACTCTAATGAATCAACTATATCTTAAATATTTATCTTAATATGTTTGGAAAAAAAAGATTAAAAGAAAAAATAAATTAGCAATGATAAAACAAATGTGAGGATGTTTGGGGGTTGAAAATGAAAAAGAGGGTTTGGAGAGAAAAATAGGACGCTGACCCAAGCATATTATTATTGGCCTTAGTGTGTTTTTTTGGTTATTGTTTTATTTTTTGGATCTAGAATGAGGGTGTGGCAATCAATTAGGGGTGTGCTGAAAATAAGGAAGGCCCAATAGGGTGCAACAAAAAAGGGACCGACCCATTAGCCTAGTCAGCCAAAAAAACAAGGCGGTCAATGGTCAATGCTCAGGAGTCAACACGGAGCAAATGGGTTGATCGTTGGATCAAGTTTGCTTCAGATCTGATGGCTATGCAATAGTGTGTGCGCTGCACTACAAAACATAAGATTGGTCTGTTTTGTCATCTAGTGCCTTTTGCTTCATTCTCCACACATACCCAATAATAACGTGCCACGTGGGGTTACTCAGAAAAGGAAAAAGAAGAAGAAAAAAGGGGCCAAGACACGTGTCACAAGTCTGTAGCTTCTGCATTTATTCATTAATGTTCTTTAATTGTTCATAGTTTCTTGAATTTAATCTACCAAAAATGATCATATCAAATAAACAATATGCAAATTATATATCACCAGACTTGAGGTTTCGCAAGGAATTCAAATATGTGATCGAATTTTACAAATGAACTATGAATTTTGAAGAATCGGGCAAAAAGGTGAAGAACAAAGTGTATAAAGAATCGATTAATTCACATTCGTTATAATGATTCATGAAAAGATAATCACATATTCAGAATCATGATAAAAAACCGCTTCTAGTGATGTATTCACATGTTATTAATATTTGAGAATTAAAAAATCTCTATTTTCAAGTTTATGTGTCTCATGTCAAAATAAGTGATTATTCTAATAAGCAATTCACAACAGTGGCTTAAATTAATTAATAAGCAAGCATCCAATAGTTCATGGCAAGGGTGTGAAAGAGATGAAAAATTACCGACGGATGGGAGGTTTGCCCCGGTTAGAGTTGAGAATCAGAGTGCTGAAAAGAAATCTGGAACACTTAAAAAATAAGCTCCTTTAATCCAATTAACTTCCAAGCTTGATGATTATTTTTGATGATGAATGAACATAGAATATGAATCTTGAATGGAGAACATTGATGAATAAGCTTGAATTGATGAACTTTGGATGATGATTGTACTTGAATCTTGATAAACTTTAGATGATGATTGTTGATGATAATGTTGAATTATTGATTTATTATTTGTAAGAATTGGATTGTGGCTAAGTTCCACCATTTTAGAACTTCAATGTGAAATTCTAGGTGGTGATGAATATGAACTTTGGTGATGGTGATGGAGTGAAGAAAAATGAGAGTTAGGAGAGAACTTGAGAGAAAAATGATGGGAAAAAATATGGTTAAAGGGGTTAATTATGAATTATGTTAGTTTTATTGGTTTTTCTAAGTTAGGTTAGTTAAGTTAGCTAGCCCTCAAAAATGTGAGAAATGACATGTTTATATCGACTTTGTAAATGAATTATCACCCAAGAGGTTTATCAATGATGGGAAATTAATTTAAGCCTTAGTTTCGGATCACCAATTTCAATCCTTGGATTAATTCTTAATAATGGTTAGGATTGAATGGAAATTTGATTGAAAATGAAAGTTAGAACTTGTGTTTATTTGGAAGTTATTTGTGTTAGTTTGATAGTTATGGTAGTTAAGAGTTAATTGAGTAATTGAATGATTGTGAGGAATGAGGTAGTTAGAGACCAATGGTGCTTGATTTTAGCAAAAGTATCAAGTTGGAATGTAAGGCAAATGGTCACTATTAAGTAACTTGAATATGAATGCTTTGGCCTTTGATTTTCACCACTTTTGCCTTGAACTTTGGGTACTTAACCCATGGTTTTAAGTGCTTTTGAGAAGTGATTTTGTATTGAAAATAAGCACTTTTGAATGGTGTAAACTCATGGATCAAATTTTGAATTTTCGGGCATGAATCAATGTTGGAAAGTGTTGAAAAACAAATATTGAATTTTCTACATACATAGTGCATAATTTTTCTAAGTTTCCTTAAGTTTTTCATGACTTTTCCATAGCTTAAATTCATGATATGAATGTATAACATGATGTTTCTTTTTCCTTGTAGCAAAATGAGCATTGTAGTGGAAGATGACCTTGAAGCAACATTGAGAAGTGAAGAACAAGTCATGGAAGTGAAGCTAGATGGAAGATACAATTTGTTGGAAATTAACACTTGACATAATCATAAAACAATTCATTTGTGATGAATGATGATGAATCCATTGATCAAATGCTTGTAGAGTAGGTGTATGAAAATTCAGGAGTCAAAATCGAGTCAAGGGTCAACGGTTGACCAAAAAGTCAATTGTTTGACCAAAAAGTCAATTGTAGCAAAATATGTTATCTTTTCCCTTTTTCCTTGTAATCCATTCTTTTGATTTGTATCTCAAGAAATATGCACTGTACCATGAATTTCCAATAAATGAATGAATTCTTTTTTTTATTCCAAATTTGCTCTTTTCTTTAAATTCAAGCGATCTTCTAAATTAAATGATAATCAGTTCAATCTCCCTTACTAACCATGAATCTCAAATAAAGAAATGATTTGCACCACAAGTAATATGAGAAATAAACACGAATAATTACCAAATAATATCCTCCTCGAAAATCCACTTAAACTGATTAACTCCATTATTACCAAACCTTTGGCCAAAATTTGTTGCAATATGCAAATGTTGGTGAATGACCTAAATGCAGGATCAAATAGACAAATGTATGCAAATGAACAAAACCATAAACCATGTGAATTGAATGAGTAGGTAGGAAAATTTTTGGGGTATGACAAAAGGTTCCCAAATGTGACCTCAAATGGAGTCTAACCCATGCCGGAATGTTGGGAGGTGTTTGTTGTAAGACCATTATGCCCACATCAAATATTTGTCCTAAATTGTAAGCTTGTTGTGAACAAAAGCTCACAAATACTACTTAATGACTCTATTCAAAACCTCAATTTGTTCATCTGTCTACAGATGATAGGATGGGCTCATCCACAACTTGGTACCACTCAACTTAAATAACTCTTGCCAAAAGCGGTACCACTCAACTTAAATAACTCTTGCCAAAAGCGATTCACCAAAAGAGGGTAACGATAAAAAACCAAGCTTCGCGGCATACCATGAATTTCCCCCACAATTTAAAGGAAAAGCAGTGCTACTTTGTAAGTAGTATGATGTGTTGCAGCATTCCTAAATGAACACCCTTGAAAAAATGATCTACTACCACCAGAATTGTAGTGTGACTCTGATATGCAGGTAGTTTAACAATGAAATCTAAGGATAAATCCTCCCAGAGATCATGAGAAAGATGTAAAGGGCATAACAAACCCGTTGTTTTCTTAGTTTCGTATTTGGAATACTGACAATCCAAACAAGTAAGGAAATAACGTTAGACATCCTCCCTCATCCCTTTCCATGTAAAATTGGGATTGACGTGTGCCAAAGTCTTGTTAACACTATATGACCATCCGTGGGGGGTTTTGTGGAATTTTTCTAGAAGAAGTTGTATGAAAGGAGTGGTCCAAGGTAACCATATCCCTTATGGTAAATGAGACAATTTAAATTCACCCGCCTCCTTCACATACTGATTTGAACGTTAGAGTGTTAACCTTACATATCAACTCCTCTTCTATCGTATCAAAAATTTCGATCCACTGTTGTTCCTCACAACCACCAATTCAATGATGAATTCTAGTTTCACAGAACAATATATATAAAGTTAATTTAATGGTTTATTTGACTAAGTATTGTAAATCCAATGAATTAACGTATTCCCCGTCTGTTATTAATTAACTATTCAATATTAGCCAAAACTCTTCAAGTATCTACGATCAAAACTCTTCAAAAATACAAGATCTACCGAAGGAAAGATTACCTCTAGAATCCCATGACCGAAGCTGCTTTCGCAAAAAGCGCTATAATCAGGCTGTTGGTCCCAACAGAATTTACCTCCTGCTGGACCGGACGTAAAATTAAAGGCGCAGAAACCCCCCATGTACTCATCTGGTGTAGTCGATGGTTCTGGACAGTTTCATGGTTCACCGGCGTGAGTAATTGCCATCTTTTCCCGGTTACCACCATCACCAACCGTGTTATGAACAGGACCGCAGGGATCCAATGTGTAGTTATATACTGGTTTGATCTCTCATATGCATGAACCTGATCAATGTTCTCATTAAAATTTCGCAAGACAATTATTAGTAATTAAAACAACGATATGCTTACATGTCCATTGAAGACAATGTCGACGCCATATTTATATAATAAATCTTCCATTTCGACTCTCATCCATTCGGCTTCTCTATAATGTGCTCTGTAGGTGCTGTACCAAGGTGCATGCCATGTAGCTACCAACCATGGAGTTACTTCCCTGTCCACAGAAGCCAAATCTTTCTCCAACCTTTTGTACTGCTCCCCTGTAATACTTTAGTCATGTTGGATACATGAATACTATTGATAAGTGTAGAAGAAACAGAAGAAAATGATGAACATAGAGTTAACCTGACTTGTCATACGATATGTACGCGCCCAGCATTATAAAATGTATTCCTCCAGCATTGAAAGAATAATAGAAAGTGGACGACGATCCACTCTCTTCTGACGGAAATGCAAACCGAGAACTATAAGCAACAAATGTTTTGTTCTCGGCTTGTTGTTCTATCTCATGATTCCCTTCTACTACCATGATCGGGACACTAGAAATCAGAGGTTGCATGTACCTTCCCCAATAATCCCAACGCAGTTGATAGGTTCCGTGGATGGGAGTATCAGAAAAAGAGCAAGAGTAGCAATCTGAACTAGAACCATTAGTAAGATACAAGTTAGCGTAAGTAGCATCACCAACCAATAGAATAAGCTCAGGATGATTGCTCGTCATATGATCGACAGTCGATATGGTATTGTACGTAAGACCTAAGTCTCCAACCACTGCTATTCTGCTAGGGTAACTCTTTGGGCCTGAAACCGGCATTGTCCTGAAATAATGAACATCGCTCATCGCAGACAAAGATGGATCTCCACATTTGTATTGATATAGAGTATCGGGTTTCAGTCTTGCAGAATAGAGAATACAATTCAAGAAGGGTTGGTGCATGTGAGAGAAAGGGTTGCTTGTATTTAAAGGCAGTGTTATATTACCTGTGAGACGAACATGGTGTATGATTCCAGAAGTGTAGTTTTGAAGTCCTTCAAAAGGATATAGTTGACTGTACACAAGGGAATCACCAGCAGCTTGGCGATTCAATTACTTTCCGAATCTTCCATATTGAACTATGCTACCAACTGTTGTAGGATCTAATGGTTCTATGTTTTCTCCAATTTGGTACTCTCCTGCAAATATAACCCAACAAAATCATACATGTTTTATGGAAAAAATGTTAAATAAACAGAGTACTTATCTATAAAACACACACACTACATGTATATGTATCCTAGTGTCTGATATGCATACGAAACTCATACAACATGTGTCAAAAAATCTATAAGTTTTAGAGCCTAAAGACCTACCAATACCCACCTGGTGGGCCACCATGTGGTGAGCATCCTTGATATTGTCTCTATTAACATACACTAGCGTAACATTACGAAAACTGTCAAGCAAAGATTGATCAGAAACTTTTGGATCGAGGCTAGCAACAAAGTCAAAACCATCAATGCAATCAACCACAACCTCTGCATCAGACCTGGAGTATAAAACCATCTAAGTTCAAATCCCTCGCAATCTTCAGACACCATTCGATGCTCAAAAGTTCTGCCGTGCCCGGATCCGCGAAAGAAGACATTCTCCTCGAAGCTGACATGAAAACATTACCAGTCGGATTGTTAACAACACAGCCAAAACAAACCAGCCCCTCCGTATAACAACCAGCATTGAGGAATTTGCTCCGTCTGCTTCTGCGGATTTTTCTGCTGCAACGCTCTCTGGTGCAGCTCTTACTGCCACGTGTGGGGAGGTTGCGCTCTCTTTTCCTTTGCAATTCAATAATATCCAGAACTAAATAGTTTACCAATATCAATATCCCACTTTGAAGATATTTTAAGGGATCAAAATAAATTAATTAATTTAAAGAAATTAAAGTTAAACCCAAAATTAAAACATAGAGAATTTGATTTAATCATTTTGAACAACTTGACACAGAAAGAAAAATAAGTAGATTCAAATATGATGCGTATATTATGATGAAAATATATATTGATCTAGACAATTTATATAGAGTAGAATTCTTTATTTAATACAAGATGAACTTATCTTTGAATTATGACGCTGCTACAAATATTATAATAGCACCAACTTCATTCTTGTGGGTTGGCTAAAATTTGCAAAACCAAAGGCTTCGGAAGGTCTTAACATTTGTATGGCCAACTAGTTTTAGATATTCTTCAAGATTATAATAAGGTTTAGGTTAAGGTCCTTTCTAACAAATATGTTCCAGACCCTTTACTTCTCTCCTTTACTAATCATTTTGGATCGATCCTTAACTTGGAACTCCATCATAAAATCCAAAAAATTCTATTAGATGGTTTCTCTTGTTATGAAGGTTCAGGTGAATCTTCCTTTTGGTTTAGCCATTGAAATCCATTTGGCCCACTTTGTGTAATTGTTCCTTATATTAACATCAATGATTTTGATCTCCATGTGAAGGATGTAAGTACCTCACCCTTTCCCACTTTTCTCTCCTCTACTCTTATCTTCCTCAAAATATTATTGATGAGATAAGCATTTACATCAATCATTTTAATCCTACTAATGATGATGCTTTCATTGTTAAATATGCAATTCTTTGTGTTAAGTATGTTTGTAAATACAGAATTTGACAGTCGAAGTTGCATGTATTCGACATAGTTAAATATAGGTTGTCGAAGTTAGTTAGTTATTTTGAGATTGCTTGATGTGCAAATAATCTCATTATTAATAGTAAGACACTTTGTATTTTGAATAACAACAATACATTCTTCCTTCTCTTCTAAAACTAATACCTTCTCAATACTATCTTTTCTCATACCTTCAAATTATTTTCTTTTCAAATCATTATGCGAGGGAATCATCTTGAAACCAAGGGTGTGGTTGAATTACTCGAGTGAAGAGTGTAGAACAAGAACATTAGATCAATTAAGAGGGGATTAAATCTTATTCTATCAAGATTGATTCCAACATCTAGTATCTAGAGTGCTAGTTCTGATTCTTAAGAGATATTGAGCCATGACTTCTCATCCAAATAGGAATTTTCTAACAAATCTTTACATCTTGAATGGCAAGAATTATGATAATTGGTGTAAGTAGATGAAGATTGTCTTCTGCTATCAAGATGTTTGGGAACTTATGTAGAATAGAGTGACACCAATTAGCAAAAATTCCATAGATAGATAAAGAGCTGCACATGAAGATTTGAAGAAGAAATATATTTTTGAGAAGGTATGTGATGCAGACTCATCGAAGGAAGCATGGGACATCTTGAAAAAATCTTTTGGAGGAACTAAGAAGATGAAAGAAGTGAGGTAACAAACTCACAAAATAATGTATGAGTTGCTTCAAATGGAAGAAAGTTAAAGTGTGGTTGATTTCTTCACTAGGGTAACAAGACTGGTGAATCAAATTAAGATGTGTGGAGAAGTGATGACATCAAGATCGATAGTTTAAAAGATCTTGAGGTAATTGCTTCTAAAATCCGATCATGTGGTTGTAGCCATAGAAGAATCGAAGGACCTGTCAAGCATGACAAAAGAAGATCTTTAAGGGACGCTTAAATCTCATGAGCAAAGAATGAGTCAAAGATCTGCAAGCAAGACAAAAGGGGATGTAGCTCTGCAGGCACAATCAGCTAAAGAAAATAAAGGCAAAGGAAGATGGAACATCAACAAAGGTAGAGGGGGTTACATAAATTAACATGGTAGAAGTAATCAACAAGAAGTAAATTAATCAAATAAGAGAAAACCCTCAAATCAAAGTAATCACAGAGGTGGTTCTGCAGGAAGAGGAAGAGGTGGTGGAAGGAAACCTGATAATAATCATGTTCAGTGCTACAATTTTCAAGAATGGTCATTATGCAAATGAGTGTCATACATGCAAGAAGGACACTCAGGAAAGTGATGCAAGACTTGCAAAACATGAAGAAGAAGAAGAAGAAGTGTTGGTAATGGTCATAACAAAAGAAGAAGAAAGATTTAAGGATCAATGGGTACTTAGACTCAGGCTGCTCATCACACATGATTGATAGAAGAGATTGGTTTGTCAACATCACTCCCTTTATGAAGAACAATGTGAAATTTGCAAATGACAATACCCTAACTGCTGAAGGTATTGGTGATGTCTTGATTATGAGAAAATATGGCAAACAATCAGTGATTTCCATTGTATTACATATACCAAATATGAAAAGCAACCTGATAAGTATAGACCAGGTGATTGAGAAGAATTACGAAATCCTGATAGAAGACAAGATGATGAGAGTACTTGACTCAAGTGGCAAGGTAATATTGAAGGCACTTATGTTTCAAAATAGAACCTTTAAGATTGAGCTTGATGTGATGGAATACAAATGTCTAGTAACTGTAGCTAGAAAGAATGAATGGCTATGGAACTACAGACTTTGTCACCTAAATTTCAAAGACATCAGCAACCTCAAGAGAAGGAGCACAATCTCAAGTCTACCAGAAATCCATATTCCAAATGAAGTGTGTGAAGAATGTGTTTAGGCAAACCAACACAAGAACAAACTTAGCAAATATGCAAGAAGAAATTCTAAAGCCACCCTTGAGGTTATATATTCAAATGTGCGTGACCCTTGTAACGCCCCGATTTTCGTAAGAATATTTATTTAAATATTATATTCGCCGTCGGTGTTTTTATGAAGTTTTGGTTATTTTAATTAAATAATAGTATATAATATGAATATATTAGTATTATTATTAATTTAAATAATATTAGAGTAATTAAGGGTAAAATGGACATTTGAGGGGTATTAGAGGGAGTATTATAGGAAAGCCCATATTTGAGGCCCAAGAGTTAAATTAAGCAAAAAGGAGGAATTGAGGAGAATTAGGATTCATTTGTGGAGATCATGAAAATAAGGAGAAAGTGCAGAGCTCTGAGGAAAAAGAGAAAAGGCGAGGATTTTCGTGAAGGTTTCCAAAGGCTCAAGAGAGAACTCAATGGATCAACAATCTAAGGTATGGGGAGTAATTACTTTTCATTGTTTTCATTATAGGATTCGATTGATTGAAGTGGATTTTAGGGTTTTTGAGGGTTTATAGGTTTTGAGGTAAACTGATGACCTTGAGGGCATGTTGTGAGATCAATTATTAAGAGTTGAAATAATCAGTAGAGTAGACCTTGGGGTTGATTTCCCCGTTGTTGTAGTTTTAACCCGATGGCGAGGGATTTATGGAGTTTATATGAAGCTTGAGAGTTTTGAAGGTTTAGGGAAATTAAGGTTTCCCGTAGTGTCCTAAATCGACCTAACAGTCGTAGGTTTTAGGCCTTTAAAATCTGTGATATATTAAACTGTTAATGGGATGTTTTTGGGTCAATTGGGACTGTAATCACAGGTGCTTTGGAGATTGTGGAGCTACTGATGCGTAGCAGCGATTTGCTGTAATCGCATGCTCGCTAGGCGAACCGTTGCTTCGCTAGGTGAATGTTCGCCAAGGCTCGCTAAGCGAGAGGCGCAGTGAATGCGCGATAACATGGGAGGGAGTACTGAGATGATTCTGGAGAGGAAAGGTGGGCTTCGCTGGGAGTTTCACTAAGCGAAAGAATCAGCGAGTGGGTTCGCTAAGCGAGTCAACTAGCGAGTGTGACAGATGATTGTGTTCTGGTGTTGAGTGTGGGGTCTGTGAGGTTTGCCGGCCGCTTCGCTAAGCGAAGGGCACAGCGAACAGGTTCGCTAGGCGAACCCTGGAGCGAACGTCAGCTGGCCGCAAATTTTTGTTTATGCTGTTGTGCTGTTTTTGATGTTTTGATGTTGTGATGTATGATGACTTGCGATGATGTCCTTGATGATATTGAGGTGATAAATTGTGATGTTTTGATGAATATATGATGATATGAATTTTGTGAAAAATGATGAATGATGATGCACATTATGAAGTTTACTTTGATGATGATGATTAGTGATGTTGTGTATCATACATTCATATGCATACTCTGTGACGATGCTTCATTCCCATTGTGCGGATATGAGGTAATTATGACGTGCTCCGGTTCCAAATGCAGGATCAATCCTATTGACGGGGATCTTTGGAGGGTTGATGGCCTAGTGTCCATCTATTATGACGATTGGTACCACATGAATGAGTCTTGTTATTCATTGCATTTTATGTGGCATTGATGAATTTGTGATATGGTGCTTCCTGATATTTTCCTTGATGATGACCTTGATGATGTTGTTTATGAAGATAATGCCATTTTATGTATATCTTGTTTTATAATGATTATTATGAATTGTGATTACTCACCCTGCCTGATTGAATGTTGCCTCCACGTGGGTAACGTCCAGGTGATCAGGTTTAGCCGTGGATGCTTTCGAGGACTTGAAGTTTATTTGCTTTTGGTCGATTTAGAGGGTCTTGCTCTGATAGTGTAACATCGGGTTGGGGTCCTTTGAGTCAAACTATGTGGTCTCCTTATTTTTGTTGTCATTTGATGATATGGTTTTGGTTTGATCATTATGATGTTTGTTGAAAACCTTTTATTTTGAAAATTTTGAGTTCCACTGCCATGTGAAGGATTTTTTATTTATTTTGAGGAAAACCCTTTGTTTACAGAATAATTGTGTTATTTTGATTTAATGAGAAATGTGCACCCTTTGAGGGAATTTTTATGCCTTACTCTGATATTTGAGTTGTTTCTGATGCAACATTATTGGGGGTAGAAAAAGGTGTTACAACCCTCTTCAGGTAGATTCAATTGGAAGTAACATGTACTTTGTTACATTTATAGATGACTATAGTAGAAAACTGCAGACTTGCCCGATCAAGAAGAAAAATGATGCGATTGAGATATTCACCAAGTTCAAAACCATGGTGGAGGGACAAAGTGTCCACAAAATCAAGATCTTAAGGACTGATGGTGGTGGAGAATATGTGTCAATAGACTTTAATGCCCTATGTGAAAGAGAATGGATTGTGCATGAGGTGGTGCCACCATACACTCCTCAACAAAATGGAATTGTTGAAAAGAAAAACAGGACCTTCATGAATATGGTGAGGAGTATGTTGAAGGACAAGCATCTACCAAATGAGTTATGGGGTGAGGCTGTGTCCACTGTAACACCCCATTTCATTTTAATGATTTTTAGTAATTAAATTATGCAATAAGTGTATATGTATGGGTTTATGTGTGCTTTATTGTGTTTTGGGATACCCTTTGTGTGGGGTAGTTATCTTAAAATGGTAGGAATTAAGGTGTTAGAGGTGCGAGAGTAATTGTGTAGTGATTTAGGGGTAGAGAGTATAGTTAATTAATTAATTGTTTTAAGTAATTAGGTAATTATGCTAAACAGTAAAATATATTAACTAATTTAAATAATTATTTAGGTTTAATATGTTTTTATTAAACTAGAATTTGAAAAGTTAGATTATTATTATTTGAATGATTAGATTATTAGATAACAATAATAATAGTAGTGAAATAAAATAAAATGGAATATTAGATGTGTAGAGATTTGAAGGACATGATAGTAATTGTATGAGGATGAGTGATGGTAAATGAGGTAAACCGTAGTTGAGGGATTTTATAAAGGGAATTAAAGAATAGTGAAGTCAGTTTTGCATCATACGTGAAATTGAGAGTAGAAGGTGAAAGAGGCTAGGCCAAGAAGTATCTATCCATTTAGCGTGAAGAGATCGATTGCTAGGAATTACAAGGTAAGGGTGGGGTTCTATTCTTCTAAGGGATAGTATGATGAATAGTGGGTAAGGATTTAGGTTCTTGCATTTGTTGGGTTGTTGTGTCCCTCTATGCTATGAACCTTGATCTCTCTTAGTTAATAAATTGTGTGTTTTCCAATAATGTTATTAATGTTGTGAAATAGTGGATGATGATACTGTTATAATATATTGATTATATGATGAATTTCGTTTGCCTATATGTGTGATAATTCTGTTTTTGGGTTGTTGATATGTTTTCCTCCATTGATGAGTTATGAGGGTTTGAATCATAGATAGGAAATTGATGATTACATGATGTTAATCCATGAGTAATACAGGAAAACAATTGATTTTTAGAATGTTAAGATAGCAGAAAAATGGGTCTATGATGGTAGAATTTCGTAGCATAGGTTCTAACATGATAAACTAGTGTAAAAGTGCTTTTAAAAAGTGATTTTTGGGCAAACGAAATAGTATGCATCGACTTGCATGCCTTATGCGTCGACCTGTAGCTTCCAAAAACGAATTCTTTGAAAAACTGGTTGTATGCGTCGACCCATGCGTCAGTACACAAAAATGTTAAATACGGTTTTGATCGTAACTTTAAATGAGGAACCATTTAAAGCGTTGGAAAGCTAATAAATAGAACTTTAACATGGTATAGATAGGTGAATTTTTTTCCCAGTATTTCTATGTCTAATATATTTAGGAATTTGATTATTACTTGTTTGTGTACGCTAAGAAGTCTTGTAGTAAGTGACGAATCTTGAGTGTTGTTACAAAGATGTTGTTGTGATGTTAATGATGGTAATATGAGGATGTTTTAATGATGTTGTTGTGATTGCATAAAAGATATATATCTATATTGTATGAAATATATTTTATGCTTGTTGGTCACTTTGGGCGGTGTACAGTAACCATGGTGGTGGGTTACTGTGCACGATGATGTTGTCGTTGTGGTATGCATAAATAGTCGCATTGTATACATTTATGGACAATGGTCCGTTGTTGGTGAGCCTAAAATCCCATTGTGTGGATTGAGCAGGTAGCTGATTCCAGAGATGATGGGTCAGTGAGTGGTTCTGATCCTAGAAGGTGGGGATCAGAACGGTGAACCTGAGTGTTCACGAAAATTGTTACCACATGCATATGCATTGAGTTAAGTTGTGAGCCTCATTGCATTACATATAACTATGTTGCTATCTTGCTAAATATATGGTGTTGTGTGAATTATTTGGACCTGTTATCATGTGACTTCCATGTTGGTTGGGGAATCATTAGTAATGATGTTATTGGTTGATTAATATGAGATATTTAACTGAATTATTATTGTGTTATCTTTATGCTTGGATAACTTAGTGTTGGTGTTGGGTGTGTTGTGTTGTAGAATGGGTGATCATGCATGTGTTAACCTAATGCATACTGTTTATCATGCTTTCCTTTATATTATCATGATATCTCACCCCTTCTGTTTGAATATTGCCTCCACATGGGTAATGTGCAGATACTCCGCAGTAGGACTCAAATGTGAGTTGAAGATGGAGTCTCCTTACCTTTCTTTTTAGTTTGGCGTCTGCTCTGATTGTAACACTGGGGGTCGTGGAACGCATTTATGTTTTATAACTCTTTTGAGATTTGTAGACATCTCCTTATTATGTTTAATTGCTATTTTGATGAATTGTGTGACTTTCATGATAACGATTATATGCCAATACATGATTAGTGATTTTTGTTATTCCGCTGCGATAAAAGTAATGTTTAGATATGTTCATGTTTTTATGATTATATTTAATATATAAGTGTTACATAGACTATCAGATGAGCAGGTTTTGTATGTTGACCGTAACATCCTAATTTGTGTGTGTTTGATTTAATTACTCTCATGTTTTATTTAAAAAATTCGCGGGGGTAATTTAGGGTGTTACATTCACCGCAACATACATCTTAAATAGATGTCCAATGAATAAGATAGAAGGAATCAAACCATAAGAATGTTGTTATGGTGTCAAGCCTAGCTTAAGTCATCTGAAGGTGTTTGGATCCATAGCACATAGACATTTGCCTGACTAGTTGAGAAATTAACTTGATGACAAGTCAAGCTAGATGATCCTGATAGGATATTACTTAACTGTTGGATACAAGTTGTTTGATCCATTGAACAAGAAAGTTGTGATCAAGAGATATGTGATCATAGATGAGCTGAAAGAGTGGGAATGGAATGAAAACACTAAGAAGGATTCAATATGAACCCTATGTGATGAACCAGCTAGTCAAGCAGGTACAAACAAACCTCAGAGGACAAGAAATATGCCTGCAAGGCTGTAGGAATGTGTGATCGCATCATATGAAATTGTCAATGATGAAGGTGAGTTTATACACTATGCTTTCTATGCAGATATTTATCCACTCAATGTAGATGAGGCATTGAAGGACTCAAAGTGGATGCAAGCCATGAAGGAGGAATTGAAATCCATGGAGGTCAACAAAACTTGGCCACTAGTCAAATTGCCACATAAGGTAAGAAAGTAATTGATGTGAAATGGGTGTACAAAGTAAAGCTGAGTACAAGAGGAGAAGTGGTTGTGAGTGCATCTTTCCATTTAGTTATGTGTTGAATAATGTCAAAACTAGGAGAAACTTTAGCGTTTGTGTACATTGGACGGTATCAACCAATTCTAGGCATGCATTGAGCATTTTAGCATTAGGATGCATGCCAACATGTTTGGAAATGATTTAGAAATGATTCATGCATCAAGAAAAGTTGTTTATGCATCAAAATTATGTCTTTGTGTGAATCAGAATCCACTCAAAGCTGTGTTCAGACTCTATAGGTCAAGTTTGAATACTGAATTGAGTCTGGCAAAAAAAAAGGGTATGCTTGTTTTTTGCTAGTTTATTTTTTGATTCAATGAACATTTGTATAGATGTAAATACAAAGTTTCCGTTAGACTTCTAGAGAAGTTCTTTTGAAAAGAAGAACTTTAGAAATCTTTAAGAGGAAACTCTATTATGTTTGTCTATACTAAATGTCTTATTAAGCCAAATGATGATCTTATTTATGGAAACATTTTCTTCACTTTCTGTGTCGTTACTACTACGTGTTAGCTGTCTAGAATTCAATTCAATATTCATCTATCACTCATGACTCTTGTTTCAAGATAAAGTGCTAGTTCTAAATAAAATCTTAGAGACTTATGACTGACAGATGATATCTTTGTTTAAGTCTAGATCTACAAGACTTTGATGGATGATTGCTTCTGAAAGTTGTCAGATTCTGAGATTCAGAAGAAGATTCTTTATGTCCGACATAACACTTTAAGTAAAAAATTTCCAAAAAACTTTTATAATACTTAAATTTTCATATAGGTGAAAATCATCTAGTGGAATTGAAATATTTGCTGGATAAAGAACCTTTGGGTAATGAAGTTCTCTCTTTTGGTACTTGTTGTTACTATTCCTTGTCTTGTGAAACATCATTGTGTCCTTTTTCTGACAAGATTCTTATTCAGTTCTTCTTCTTCTTCTTTTCTTCTTGTTTGTGTGCTGATCAAACCACACCTGAGACGAGTTCTTTAGTTAATTCTCCTTTGAATCAGCTGGTTGTCATCAATGAAAAGTTTGTGGATTTTGATAAGTTGCTTAAGATTAGTTTCAACTTCTAGTAGACTGTGTCTAAACAAGGTTGAAATGGCTACTTTGAGATGCTCTGTGATTTCACTTATCCAAGTCTTGTCAAAGAGTTTTGGATTAATGCCTCTATTGTTGAGTTGAATTTTGAGTATGCTATTCTTTCTAGAGTAACTGGTGTTTCTATTACAGTAACCTCTAAAGCGATTGCAAATGTGATCAATTGTGAGGAGATTGGAGAAATCCCAAGAACTTTTGTTTGGGAACACTATCTTCCTACTTGGCATATCTTTGTCGATCCATCTAACACATCGGTGGTCTCAAATCTTCTTCCTAATGCTGTTGTTTGGAATCAGATTGTGAATTCAAACTTACTTCCTAAGGATAAGGATTTAGACCAAGTGGACCCTATTGAAAAAGATCTGCTTCTACTTCTTAATTCAGATTTGAAGATTGATCTTCCTCAAATTATGTTTGACCATCTGAAGAGGCCTCTTTCTTCTTTTCAAAAGGGAAAGACCTTATCCATTCCTTATGGACGAGTTATTTCTGAAATACTTGTTCAGCATGAGGTTAACATAAGTTCTGAGGCCAGTTTTTCTAAAATTTGGAGAGACAAGTTTGAAGCTATCTATGAAAGATTCTGATGTTAGATTTCTGCATAGTTATGCTTTGTATTTTGTTGAAATCTTTGTATTAAGTTTCTTATTATTAATTCAAAGTTTGTTCAGGCTTGTGTTTAGTTTTAAACTGTTGAATATTTATTATATGTTGTTCATGAGAATCTAAAATAAATAGGTAAAAGTACTCAATGTTTGCAACTTATTTCATTATTAAAGAGGAAGCTATTACAAGACAATTGAGTTTTCTAGTCTGTTGGATTGGCCCTAAGGAATTCCCTAGAATCATCTGACATGTCCAGATTATCTAAGAAATCTTGCTATTCTTCCTTAGCAAACTCCAAGGCCTCTTTTTTCAGTTGGTTTCTGAGTCTGGATCCAGAAGATCTTCTTCTTCTGTGTGTCTTCACGATGATGAAGAGGAGAGCACTTTTGAAGCTGTCTGCTTGCTTGCAGATCCTTCAACTGCTGCTTTGCCTTGGTTTGCTTGAGTTGCTGCATTCAGTAATGTTGCCTTCCTAAAATCTCTCTTTGGAACCTATATTTTCTTTTGCTTGTACATCTTAGTGTTTTAGGGATTAAGTGATGATGGAAGAAAGCTTACTTGAGTCCTTTTTATAGACGTGATATTTACATGGTCTTGAGTTTAAAATTATTTAAGTATTGGTTGAATCTTATCGGTACTCTAATAATAACTCTTGAAAATGTTATATAGAAGCCTAATCTATTTAAGATTCTCTGAACAACTATGAGTTAATTATTGATTTGTTTTAACTGTTGCTTTTGTGTAAATTTCACTTTGTTAATGTACTTTCAAAAAATCTAAAGAAAAGTTACTGGAATGTACTTGCATGCTGAAGAAATCTTGGTCAAAACAACTACTTGATTAACATTAAGCATCTGGATTACAAAAATTATTTTAAAAATAGGACAAGATGTTTCTAGTAATGATCCCTAGCTAGAGCATCTTGTGCCAAACGGCGTCCACTGTTGCCATAATCCACTTCTTCGTCTTTAGAGTCAATTTCTTCTTCCTCATCTATAACTAGGAGTGATCGGTAAAATCGCTTGTTGACCCTGCTTTTCTTCTGTGACCTTTTCATACTTCTTCTCTTTGGCTTCAGAGTAGCTACTGAAGAACCTCCTTCTGAAGGTTGTTCAGGAACTGTTGAAGTAGCCTCTACAGAAGTAAGTGTTACTTGGGGCAAAGGCTCAGTCGTAGAAGATTCAGAAGCAGCTCGCCTCTGAGAAGATTGGACTTCTAAACTTGTAGAGCTCTCTGTTACATCTGTTATGACGGATGTATTATGACTCTCAGTTGATGACTCCATATCTCTAGGAAGATGTTGATAAAAATAACTTAGAAGTTGGGTGCTTTTATAATGGCTTCTGTGTATACCAAGAGTTTTAAATTAATCCTTGCTTAATTCTTAGAATATTAATGACCACTAAAGACTTTAAAACATGCACTTTACAAACCATAATAATTCTTATTACTTGATTATTTTTCTTTCTTGGAAACTGATCAAGTAATGATGGTCTGAATTGCATTAATTAGTGGAAATTATTTTTCCTTTCCTTCTTTTCTTCTTTTTCCTTCTTTTATTTTATTCTTTTTGATGTGACAAAAGAGGGAGAAATAATAGTAAGTATTTAAGTGGAAACTGAACCCATTGAGTACCTATTCAGTTGTACATATTAGTCATTTATTTTCTGTTTTTATGGTTACCTTGCCCAGGGCGTATTTTACTTTCTTGTACATAGGTCTAAGGAAATGCTTACAAACCTCAGACTTTGCCTATCAGACCCAGAAGGAGCTTGCAAACCTCGTATTCTGGTGTTGCCAAAGAAAGTTAAAAGGGCAACATATTTTAAATCTCTTGTACATAGTGTTAAGTAAGAGCTTACAAACCTCTGACTTAGCCTATTTAGACTCAGAAGGAGCTTACAAACCTCGTATTCTGATGTTGCCAAAGGAAGTTAAAATGTTTTTATTTTGGTTTTCTTAAATATGAAACTAAGGGGGAGCTTACAAACCTCAACCTTGGAACTGTTTGACTCAGAAGGAGCTTGCAAACCTCAGACCCTGATGTTACTAAGAAGATTGATTTATTTTTTCTTGAAAAATAGTGCTTGGTGTTAGAGTCAATAGAACTCAGTTGTGGACTATCAGACTCAAGGGGAGCAGATAAAATTAAATGCCCAACATTGTCCATTAAATACTTGTGTTTGTCATCATCAAAAAGGGGGAGATTGTTATAACAAGATTTGTTCATGACATATTCTCTGTTAGTTTTGATGATAACAAAAGTATTGAAATAAAAATGGTTTATTTGATGTGTGTTTTATTTATGCAGGTTCTTGTACATAAATAATCAGAATCTGTTTTACTTAGACACACTTGGCAGTTGCTTCATTGCTAGCTTCTTGTGGCAGAGTCTGAAGAATAATTGCTAGCGTGGCTTGAGGCAGACTCTGAGCTGAAGGCCTCAGCATTCAGACGAGTTACTACACTTGGTAATTGTATATCAGCATCTGATACCATTCAGAGTTGGTGATAAAACTGTGCTTGTTTGTACTGCAGAAAGCAAGATGTATTGTCTTATCAGCATGTCAGCTAGAGTCTACAAGATTACAAGGCTCAAGAAAAGTTGACATGCTCTACGGATATCTGCTCTCAACGACTCTATCAGTACAGAACCTCTTGAAGACTCAAAGGTTAAACACGTTACACACTGGATTCAAAATTTGTTGTGTATCAATCTTCAATGGCTCTTGTGCTATGGAGTAAAGGCAAAGATACTTGATTAAGTTACCTCTTCAACGACTAGTTTTTGCGAAGGCTATAAATATGGTTGAAGATTTAAGTTTAAATCTTAACAAGGATTCTCCAGACGAAGGAGTAGCAAGATCAAACAATTATCAACTCTAATGTAATATGCAGAGTTTCTGTTATAGGTTGTAATTGTAAAAGCCTTAAGATTTCTTACCATTGAATATCTTAGAAATCTTAAGAGCTTTAGGTCTTTGTTATGGTGATTTCCCGTACCTCTGATGCTTGTATCATGTACACCTTATTCTCTATTCTGCTGAGCCTTCAATAGTTTAGATGAAGTCTCTTGCTATGTGCTTGAGAAGAAGTCTTGTCTCATTGGGATTCAAGCAACAAGTCTTGAGCCAAGATGCTTAAGCCACATAAGTCTCATTTCTTAAGTGCTTGAGCTGTGAAAGTCTTATTCAACTAGTCTGATTGAGCAAGGGAAAGTCTCCGTCTGAGGGGCGTGAGCAGGAAGTCTCAGTCTGGGTGGCCAGAACAACAGGTGGCTCAATCAGAGGATGTGAGTAGAAGTCTTAGACATGTGCTCTAAGCAAGGGTAAGTCTCAACCAGAAGACCTTTGGAGCAGTTGGCTCGGTCAGAAGGTCTGAGCAAGGAAAGTCTTAGACATGTGCTCTAAGCAAGAAAGTTTCAAAAAGTTGGTCTGAGCAAGTGTAAAAGACTTATGTAGAAGCATAAGCGATTGTAATCATGAAGTAGTTATAATGAAAATCTCTTATCAGGCAAGGGGACTGGAGTACTCTCAGTTAGGGGAGGAACCAGGGTAAATATTTTGTGTCTTCTGCCATTATTTGTTTACTTCTGCTATATCTGCTGCCAATGAGTTAAAACAGAATCTGAACACCAGTTCTGATTCTAAAACTCTGATCAAAAGTTAAATTAAAGAAAACGTGAAACACAATTCAACCCCCCCTCCTTGTGTACTTTTCACACCTTCATCTTTAACCATCGATATAATCTTGCAACTTGTGTAATCTTGATTGTATCAACACATCTTTGATTTGAACTTCCCACAAGCCAAAAAAATTTATTCCGTCAATTTTCTCTAGCCCAAACTGCACAACGAAATTTGTGACTGCAACTCAATAACTCTTTCACAACACTACCCTTCTTTTCTGATGTGGAAGATCAGACATAAATGCAATAAGAGAGCATACTAAGAACACTTATCCCCAGATCGAGCCAAAATCTCTTATACCAGTTGTTGGAAAAAAAACAAAGCATAGAGAAAAAAGAGAAACACAATCACAACACAAGAACATAACGAGGAAACTCAAAAACCTAAGAGAAAACCACAATCGTTGTTAATAGACAACTAGAGAATAACATTATGTGAAAATTGTTACAACACATAATATACCCTCAACTAACTCATGCCCCCAGTACACTCACACCCTCTAAAACAAATATTTAACTACATCTCACAACACTCTAATACAAGAGTATAAGAGAACAAAAAAAATTCAAATACAAGCTTAAAGTATTTTTGACTGGTGCATCTTGGAATGAAGAATTTGAATCCTATATATTGCCTTGGACTCCTTCTTCCTTCACAAAAACTAAGCGATGTGAGACTTCTTTAACATGTATATTTTCAACCAACCCCAACAATATCCACCTTGATTGAAAATAATACACAAGTTTTCATTGTCTTCACTGAGAATCATACTTAACCATAAAGAGTACCAACATGTATACTTTAAACTAACCCCAAAAATCTCCACCTTGATTGCAAATATACATAAGCTATCATTATCTTAACCGACAATCATACTCTACCATAAAGAATATCAACATATATATTTTCAACCAATATCTCCACATGGGTAGGGTGATTATGTTTTGAAGGAAAACCTTAAATTGATAAAATGTAGGCTTAAGAAGTGGCATGTGAGGAATGAGAGAAATAATGAACGTAGATTGTATGATGTAAAAGAAAGGATGTAGTTTCTAGTCTCTAAAGAAGACAATGTCGTTTTAAATGAAAAATAAAATGAGGAAATCAAGTCTTTATCTCCTCAAATATTTCTTTATCCAAATTAAATAGTAGCATGAAGTGGCGGAAATATCAGTCGGTTTGGGTCAAAAAGGGTTATGCAAATTCAATATTCTTTCATGGTATGACGTAAAATAGAAGGATAAGTAGTGTAATTAAGAGATTGTTGGTGAATGGCTCTCAGGTTTAGGGGGTCCCAAAAATTCGGCAAGTGATTTTTAATAATTTTGAGAACCCCTTCCGGGAGGTAGATCTAGACTTGCATGGTATTGGGAATCCTCATTTTAAGTTTATTAGTTATAAGGAAGCCTTTGAGTTAGAAAAACCTTTCCGAGAAGAGGGAGTGAAACACGTAATATGGGATTATGGTAGCTTCAAGAATCATGTGCCCGATGGAGTCAATTTGCGCTTTATTAAGGATTTTTGGGGAAATTTAAAATGTGATTTTGGCTTTAATTTTATTCAAATAATAATAGGTTGGTTGAAGGAGAAAATATTATGTTTATAGCCTTAATTCCTAAAGTTGATAATCTACAATGATTAAAATAGATTGAAATTGATCATTGGTAAAGTGATTTCAGAATCTCAATCAACTTTTTATGAAAGGAAGATAAATCAAAAAAGAAATGATCCATGGCCATTTTAAATGTTCTAATCGATAAGCCCTAGTTGTTAATCGATTAGAAAATCTAAATATGGAAGGCTTTTGAATTATGCCATCACAATTGATTAAAGGCTTTTTAATCAATTTGGAAACATTACAAATGAGTTAATCAATTAACTCTAATGTGATAATTGATTAACTAGTGTAAAAAGCACTTCTAACTGATTAAACATGTTAGTAATCAACTAAGTACATGTATACAAACATTTTTAGGTGTTTTATCAAATAAGAGAGACTTCAAAACATTTTTTTTGTGCGCGAGCGTGTGTGTGTGTGTGTGTGTGTGTGTGTGTGTGTGTGTGTGTGTGTGTGTGTGTGTGGAGGGGGTGTTGCCTTATTATTTTGAGAGTTACTCAGACACGCAATAAGCGCATGTTGAAGGGAGCTTCAAGTTCTGATTCTTTTTTGTGCCATTAGTGATGATGATAAAAAATATTAGAAAAGTACTAAAATAACACCAAGAAATTCAAGGACACAAGAAAGTTAGAAAGCCTAAAGTGCTGATCTATGTGCTTGCAAGTGCTGTCAAGGTGATCCAAAGTAGTGAAGTTTGTAGATATCAAAACTTCTATCAATTGTTTGGTTTTTGATGATGACAACATATGTTATCCAATGATATCTAGTGAATTCCTTATTCCTGAAGATAGCTAAAGAATTCAAAGATGCTCTAAGTACCATGATGTTTTATCAAGATATCCCTTTGAAGATGCTCACGTTCATATTCCTTGAAGACTTAGCTATAACATTAAGTCATCTCTTTGAAATGAACACTGCCATCCAACGATGTTCAAGAGAAGACTTATGTTTCCAGATTCTCCGATGTCAGAGATAATAATTCCATGACTCGAAGCTTTAGATTTATGGAGGAGAGAAAGTGTGAAATCTCGTCTGGTCGTGTTTGTCTGAGTGATCAGACTCTTCAAAAGGCACGGTATATTTGGAATTACAAAGGCAAAATCACACATGCACTTAAAACCTTTGAAAAACCTATCTTAATTTGTTAAAACCACTTAAAAATGTCTTTAAGGCCTAGTTAATTGATTAAGGAATTGTCTGATAAATTGGAATCAATGTTTACAAACAATAATAGATTATCCTTAGTGCTATAATCGAATATTTCAATTTTCAATGCTCGCAATATATTGCAACAAGTCTCTTAATGGTTAGAAATAACAAGAAATCAAAACATTCAATTTTTGGGTGTAATAATCGATTAGGCTAATCAATTATGAAACTTAAATAACCCATGGATTGTTTTCCAATATATACAATGCATTAGCCTTAGTGCTTTGAGTGTGTTTTTGTGCTAAGTGAGGATATTTGTTCTTAGTAAAGGGCATATTTGTAGTTTACCCAAGATAATATTATTTCTTGAGTAAATATCTTTTGTAAGAATATGTTTGATTGTGAGCTAAACCATTAAAAACTCTTGTTTTGTTTGGGGATTGTCTTAGGAAGTCTTTGTCAGTTCTAGATCAGCATTTGTATAACCTCAACTAAGTTTTAAATAAGCCAGTGTAAAATCTCATCTTGGTTCGAGATCAACCTATGTAAAATCTCAACTTGGATCAGAGACCAAACCGTGTAAAACCTCATTTTGCTTCAGAGGATAGACAATATAAAACTCCATCATGGTTCAGAGGATAATCAATATAAAACTCCATCTTGGTTTAGGGGTCAGCCTGTGCAAAATCTCTGCTTGGTTTGAGGGATAACCAATCAATACTCCATGTTTTGTTAGAAGTTAGCCATTAAACTTCAAATTCTTGTAAAAGGAGGTTTGTGGGCATATCCTATTAAAAGCTATAAAAATAGTGGAAACTCTCAAGAAGAATTATTGGGAAAAGGATTAGGTCATATTCATTTAGTTTGAACCTCTATAATTTTCTGGTGTCTTTATCTTTCCTTTAACTCGTATACTTTTCAATTATTTTCTTTCCTCTGGTTTTTCTCTGTTTCTTTATTCTGCTGCTTATTTCTTTGTTTGTTTTTACAAATGATTTTAAACTCTTATTTTCTGAAAGATTTTGTTTTTAGTCAACGTTTTTAAAACTTTCACAATTCACCCTCTATTGTGTTTGGAATCACATGTCCAACAAGTGGCATCAGATCCTTACTTCTTTTTAAAGACTAATCGTCTCAGGAGGATGATCGCTTAAAACAATTCTTCTAACATGAGGACCATCCTTAATATACCTCCAACTTTCTATGGTGATATATTTGATGTATGGAAAACTAGATTTAAAATTTTCATTGAAAGTATCAATCTTTAATTGTGGGAAACTATAATCAATGATCCATTTATCCTTACTCATTATGTTAATGGTGAAATAGTAGATAAACCTAATTTCCTTTAGACCAAAGAAGACAAGGGAAACTTCAAACTTGATTTCAAATCTATTTTTTTTAATTATATCTTTGAGTGAAAATCAATTTCTCTATGTACTTAATTGTAATTTCACTACGGAAGTGTGGGACACTCTTGAGATGATATATGGAGTCTCTCCAAGTATCAAACGCGAGGAAATGAATACATGAGTCCATGAAGTTGAAATACCAAATGAATATGAATATTATCTTCATAGATGGTGTTAAACCATTGGAAATATTGAAGGACGTGTTAGAAATTTTGTGACTAAAAAATATCTAAGAGTATGGAATTGGAATCAGAAACTTGGTCCAATTCTTAAATCATAAGGTGGAAGTGTTTAGGATCTTTAGGAAAAATCTAGGAAGGATGAAATCACCAAGAAACTTAACGAGTTCATTCAACAGTTGAAAGATGAAGGAATGAGCTCAAAAAATATAGAAGAATCTTTAGCAAATTCATCAAAAAATTATTTTGAAGAAGAAGAAGAAATTTCAACCCCGATAATGTCATTTGAAAGAGTTATATCGGTATACGAACAATTATCAAAATATTCTTTGTCTGATAAAGAATAAACTTCATCAAGAAGACTACTTGCTTCAATCAAAGAAGAAGAGTAAGAAGCTTCATACAACGGAAACTCTAAAAGAATAAATGAGGAAGAAGTTTCAACAAGCAAGATATTTAAAGACTCAACACCAAGAATAACTCTTGAATAATCAAATTCTAAAAGAATCTTTAGAGGCCCTTCATATCTAGTATTCAATGAAGAATATGAGCCAGTAAAGGAAAATTCAAGAGGGTTATATATAGACTCTTGCAAAAAGTTCTTCAACAACATTCAGTACAATAATTTTGAAGATTCATACAAGGAATCTCCGAAGGAATCATTAAATTCGCCCGAAGAGGATGAACACATTTACTTGAAAATCTGTAACAAAGAATAAGGTTGTGAGGTAACAACTTTATTGTACAAGCTATTATTTAAATTAAATGCTAAGTTAATCAAGAAACATGATAAGTTGGAAAAGATCAATGTAGAGGTTAAAGATTATAGAGTGTCTAGATAATAGAAATTAAACATTAAGATATGAACTTGCTAATATTAGAAACCAAACTAATAATTGTAAAACTTGTGTTTCAATGAAGAAGGAAGTGATATATTTTCATGAAACCCTAAGTAAATTTTCTATGGGGAAAGAAAACCTAGATTTAATTCTTCCAAATCAAAGGTCTTCCTTCAAATAAAAATGGATTAGGGTTTTAATCAAATAGATTACTTAGAAAAGACTTCATTAATATGGATAAATTGAATCGTCATATCTATAAGTGTTCTTTGTGTAATAACCTCAGTCACTTAGAGCCTTTTTGCTATAATAAACTAAGAAGGTATAAAGGGAATAACTCTAGACCTCTTAGATCTACTATTGCACCAGGAACCAAAAAGACTTGGGTACTAAATGTGAGAACTTGGTCTATTTTGCCAGAACGCTTTGCAGCTTGAATGAAGCCTTAGTGAAAATCAAATGAAGTTGTGCAAATCAAGATATATACCTTGAGTATATAAGAGAAAATATTGGCTAATGGCGTTTGATGATACTGATGGTTGTGATAATTGTATGCTCTTTGATGGTTTGTTTAAACGGATGTGATCAAGGTGTTCTCATTGAGGGCGTTTCTTAACAACTACGAAGATCTTGATGATTATGTAACCTCTTATTAGGTTGAGGTGATAAGTCTGTATGGATTTATCAGTCTTGTGGTTTGAACCAACTCTCATATCAAATAATTTGTAGATAGGAATTTACGGTGACAGTTTTTCGCTCCCTCGAAAGGGGGAGTTTTCGCAAGCTGAATTGTGGTTTAATGTTGTATACTTTGTAGATGTTTAAAATTGAAAAACTATGATCGACTTACTAAGAGTAGCTTACTAATTGATTAGACCTAAAGGGATAATCGATTATAAAATTGGAAGCAACAAGCCGCCCACTATCACATCAACCTACAGATTACAAATGACATAATCGATTAAAGGCTCAAATAATTGATTATTTTCTTCCCACTTAAAGGTAATTCTTTATCGTTTCATCTCATCTCATCTTGTACCTATTTCTTTCTAGTGTGCTTCTTTCTGAGTGTTAAAACAAATACTATTTCTTTCTCTCTATCATCATCAATGGCTTCCAAGAGAGTTTGCAATTTTGGTGGCTCCTCATCATCTTACTACTCATATTTATTCTCCTTTTAAGATCAAGAGGACCAGTTCAACAAAAACTTTGAAACAAGGGAGATTTTTTATTCTTACCACTTAGAAGAAAGGGTCTTCAAAGTTTATGAGTTCCTCAAGTTGTTTTCTGATGTGTAGTTGAAAAGATTTATCTTTGACATCCCTGATGAAAGATTTCCAACTTTAGTGAGAATGTTCTTTTTAAATCTCAACTACGTAGATAGATTTCTCACTTCTGAAGTTAAGAAACATCGGTTTTTCATGTCTCTTGAAGAATTTGAAGGCATTTGCAACCTTCCTTGCACTGGATCCTACTATAATGGCTATGAAGATGAAGGTAATGATTCTTGTTTTTCAACTGTGCTTCCTCATTTTGGTCTGTTCCAAACTTTGGCATTCCTACACCTTTAACTATTGGCCTGGTTGGCTCATATATTTGTCTTATTCACTATGTGGCTAACCACATTATTTTCCCAAGGTGAAATTCTGGTATCAGATATGTGATGTCAAAGGAGATGTTACGACACAAATATCTGAGAACTGATCCACATAAAACAATGTAACAAAAGCAGTAAATGAAAAGAGAGACAACACAAGCAATTGTTAACCCAGTTCGGTGCAAACACACCTACGTCTGGGGGCTACCAAGCCAGGAAGGAAATTCACTAAATAGAATTAGTTTGAAGATTCTCAGCACACAACCTCTGGTTTGCAACCTTCTCACCTAATCTCTACCCGTGCAATTTCTACCTAAGACACTCTTAGATATGAGACCCTTCTCACTCCCCCTCAATCACACACAGTGACAAATACAAAATTCACAAGAGATAGAAGACACACTTCAAAGACACATAATCATCCTTGCTTAAAAGCTTATAGATGATTAACAAATTACAACTCAACTAACAGTCCAACTCTAGTATTAGAACAATACAAAAGCGGCTCACAAATCACAAAAGACAAAAACCCTAATCCTTAAAACAAAGTGCACAATTCACACTATTATCTCTGATTAACAAATAGGGTTTAACAGGTATTTATAAAGAAACACGCAGCATGGCCTTGGGCCAAATCAAATTAATTTAATGCTTTAAATATCCCATGATTTTCTCCATAAAAGTAGAACAGAAGATCTCCAACAGATCGTAACAGAACTCTTTATCATCTCCTCCTTATTTTGCGCCATAAAAGAATCAAACAGATATTCCAAACTAAGTAACAAACAACGCACAATAATTCTAAAGCAGAAACATGTTCAGTTCTGGAATCACATGTTAAGACATTTGCTTTGACATCCATAAAACCTGCATGTATGTTTTACAGAACATAGATGTTCTATTCACATGTTAAAGCATCATTCATAACATTTAACAGAGCAGTATGTTTTACCAAAATTGCTGCCAACACAGAACTTACAAACTCCCCCTTTGGAAAATTTTGGCTAAAACATTCTTTGAACATTGAAACATGTAAGCAGCACCACATCTTTCAGCACCACATCAGAAAGATGTCAGAGCATCTGATCAAACATTATACAAAACCAAGGAAACTCCCCCTCAAACCAAACCACCCCCTTAACACCAGGCTATAAGCACATATAATCTCTCCCCGTTTTTTGCCATAATATGACAAGACAGAGCAAGAAACATGCATTAGCCATAAACAGAAAAGAAATAGATTTCATCAAGATCCAAGGAGAAGTGCAGTACAAACCAAGCACACTTAGGTGCCAAAAGAAATCCAGACTAGAACCCAAAAAAAACAAAGAAAGAAAACAAACAGATTTCTTCAAGAACAGAACACTTAATTGTCTTCCGAACCAACAACATCATCAGTCTCAGAACTTCCTTCTTCACCATCAGCCTCTCCATCAGAGTTGTGCTCCTCAGCACCTGCCTCCTCGTTGTCATCACCATCAACATCTCCATCAGAGTCATGCCCCTCAGCACCTTCCTCCTCATTGTCATCACCAACACTATCACCTTCAGCCATTTGCAGGGACTTGATCAATTTCTCAAACTTGAGCTTCCTCTTAGTACTAGCACGAATCACCTCATCAAGTTCTTTGCAAGCCTCCATTAATTCAGAGATCACACCTGCCTTGGTTGTGGGCTTGTTTTCAGCAGAAGCAGATGTCAAGACAATGTCTGGGACATGTTTTCCTACAAATAATTTATAATGGAGAGATAGAGCAGATTCCCTTTTACACACAACATCAGCACTAGATAAGATCCCAGGATGCTGATTTAGGATAATACCACAGATCAGAGAGGGAAAGGCAATAGGCATCTTCAGTGCACAAGTTCCAGCATGTTTCAAGGTTTGATAAAAAATATAGGTGCCATAGTCAAATAACTTCTTGGTTCCAACATCATAAATGAATTTTCCCAAACCAACAGAGATGGTTGAGGTATGATTGGTAGGGAACCAATTTGCAGCTCCAATTCTAAGCAGGATGGCATATTTTACACTAAGCCTCCCAGCAGATAATTTTTCTTTCATAGGCCATGCAACCACCTGGTTTGCAGTAATTTCTTTGCAAACCTGGTTATCAGTAACCTCCAGCTCACTCTGATCTTCTTCACTTCTTCCCAGGTACCTATTGATGATGGTAGGGGAGAATTCAACACATTTTCCTCTAACAAATACCTTCATAAAATCCTTACTTTTTCTGTCAGCACAATTCACAGGAATATTGACGATAAATTCCTTCACAAGAACATCATAGCACTTAGCAAACCTAGACACAAATTTCATTAAACCAGCAAAAGAAATAAGATCCATCACCTCTTTGTACTCCAAGGCATCTTTTCCCAATTCTCTTTCAAGAGCAATCCTCCTTTGATACACATACTTCCATCTCTTAACACTCTCAATATGATGAAATGAAATGTTTTCCAGAGGAGCATCAGGCACAACATCAGAGATCTTCTTGATCACAGATTTCTTCACAGGGGTGATGTCCTGGACATCATCCTCAACATCATATTCTGACTCAGAGTCAGACCTACCCTTCCTCTTTTTGGAGGAAGTAATCACTTTGCTCCAGGACCTTGGAGGACCAACAACAACCTTGTTCTTGGTATTCTTAGTATGAATGTTGTCAATAACAGCCTTCCTTTTTCTTATCTTGAGTCTCTTAGCAATACCAGGGGTCAGACTCGTGATCAAATCATTGTCAGACAAGTCATCAACATCCACAACATCTTCACCATTAGCATTCTTCTTTTCCTTTGGGTTAGGAACATCATTCTTGGTAAGTGGACCTTCCCTTGCAACTGATGTCTCAACATCTGGCTCAACACCGATTCCAGCTTCTTCCAACACAGAGGTAGAAAGCTTGTGCAGATTATCTTCTGAATCATCTTTCTTAGTCACAGATGGGTCAGCAGATTTTTCAATATCAGTATTTTTGTTAGTCTCAGAGAAAGGAGAAGCATAAATTTGGGAAAGGGGTTTTGATATCCCAGGAACCACAAAACCTTCATTCAAAACCCTAGAAACTAACCTTATTATGCTTCTATTAACAGAAAAAGCTTCTTCGTCTGCCCTATTTGCGAAAGAAGAGTCAAGAGAGGGCTTAGAAGAACTACCTACAGAGGCGCCTTTTGATCCTCTTGCATGGGGTGTTCTGGACTTCTTCAGCTCCTTTTCAGTACAAGGAAGCATAGCCAATGGAGCAACATCAACAACATCATCAAAAGAGATATTCACAGGGTGAGCCCTAGATTTTGACGCAGAAGCAGTTGCCTTATCAGATGAGTGTTTAGAAGGTGACGATGCATGTTGTTGAGATATCTTGGGATTTTGGTGAATGAGAAGGTTATGAGCAAAATAATTCCTTTTTCTACGATAGAAGATGAAAGAGCTATTGAAGTATGGCACAATGCATAGGTAGCGTGTGAGAGAATCTTGAAATGATTGCCTTTGATAGGGGAACTTTATTTGTTGGAAACATAAGAAAAATTGAATAATATTCACCCATGACATTAATTCGCACTTTAATTTTTGAACACATAAGGAAATTTTCCCACACGCCATTAATTGCTACAAATCCTCATATAGGCAAATCCCTAGTTTGCCCCTCAAAATTTCAAATTGATTAGCATCCAAGACCTTAGTGAAAATGTCAGCTAGTTGCATCTCAGTAGCTACATGTTCTAAGGCAACAATCTTGTCCTCAACAAGTTCTCTTATGAAATGATGACGAATATCAATGTGTTTGGTCCTGCTATGTTGAATATGATTTTTGGAGATGTTTATAGCACTTAGGTTGTCACAATATAATGTCATGACATCTTGTGTGACATTGTATTCAGACAACATTTGTTTCATCCAAACCAGCTGAGAACAGCTGCTTCCAGCTGCTATGTACTCAGCCTCAGCAGTAGAAAGGGAGACACAATTTTGCTTCTTACTGAACCAGGATATAAGATTATTCCCCAAAAAGAAGCATCCTCCTGATGTGCTTTTCCTATCATCAGCACTTCCTGCCCAATCTGCATCACAATATCCAATTAACATAGAGCCAGATCCATGAGAGTATAACATACCATAGTCACATGTCCCATTCACATACTTCAGTATCCTCTTCACTTGATTGATATGACTCACTTTTGGTTTAGCTTGATATCTAGCACACACCCCCACAGCAAAGGAAATGCCAGGTCTGCTTACTGTAAGATACAACAGGCTACCTATCATACTTCTGTAGAGACTTTGATCCACACTCACACCCTTTTCATCTTTAGACAGCTTTAGATGAGCGGGAGCAGGTGTCCTCTTGTGACTGGCATTCTCCATCCCAAACTTCTTTACTATATTCTTGGCATATTTACTCTAAGACAAGAATATAGAATCTTCCATTTGCTTGACTTGTAGACCAAGAAAATAGGTTAACTCACCAACAAGACTCATCTCAAATTCTGACTACATCTGTTTGACAAAATGTTGAATCATCTCATCAGACATCCCACCAAACACAATATCATCAACATAAATTTGGGCAATCATGAGTTTCCCTCCTTCTTCTTTGACAAATAGAGTCTTGTCTATACCACCTTTCCTGTAACCATTCTCAACGAGAAATTCTGTCAGTCTCTCATACCAAGCTCTTGGAGCTTGCTTCAACCCATAAAGAGCTTTCCTCAACTTGTACACATGGTTAGGATAGGTTGGATCAATAAGTCCCTTAGGTTGTTCCACATACACCTCTTCATTTAAGTATCCATTTAAGAAGGCACTTTTTACATCCATCTGAAACAGCTTAAATTTCAGAATGCAGGCAACTCCTAGGAGTAATCTGATGGATTCAAGACGAGCTACAGGAGCAAAAGTATCATTAAAATCAACCCCCTCAACTTGAGTATACCCTTGAGCAACCAATCTTGCTTTGTTTCTAGTGACCACACCTTTTTTCATCTGACTTATTCTTGTACACCCATTTTGTTCCAATCACATTTGTTCCCTCAGGTCTTGGAACCAGATCCCAGACTTCATTTCTCTTGAATTGCCCTAACTTTTCTTGCATAGCATTGATCCAGAACTCATCAGTTAAAGCTTCTTTAACATTTTTAGGCTCAATTTTTGATACAAAACAGGAATTTGACATGACTTCTCTTGACCTAGTAGTGACTCCTTCATTCAGATCTCCTATGATAAGTTCTTTAGGATGATCTTTCTGAATTCTGATAGAGGGCCCTTTGTTGACTTGACTAGATTCAGATTTAGCATTAGTAGAATTAAGATCGGTATTTCTTTTTGTATTTTCTGCTGGGATATCATTCAAAAATGTTCCAACATCTTCTAGGACATCAGCTTCCTCATTCAACCCTTTATCATCAACAACAACATTTATGGACTCCATCATGACTTTGGTTCTGCAGTTGAAAACTCTATAAGCTCTGCTGTTTGTGGAGTAGCCCAGAAATATTCCCTCATCACTCTTTGGATCCATTTTCTTCTTTGTTCACGATCTGCCAAGATGTAGCACTTGCTTCCAAAAACATGAAAATATTTGACTGTAGGCTTTCTTCCCTTTCATATTTCATATAAAGTAGTTGAGGTACCTTTTCTCAAAGTCACTCTGTTATGAATGTAGCAGGCAGTATTCATAGCTTCAGCCCAAAAGTGGTAAGGTAATTTCTTTGCATGAATCATGGCTCTAGCAGATTCCTGGAGAGTTCTGTTTATGCGTTCCACAACTCCATTTTGCTGGGGAGTAATGGGAGAGGAGAATTCATGATCAATTCCTTCAGATGAACAAAATTCAGCAAATTTGTTGTTCTCAAATTCCTTCCCATGGTCACTTCTGATTCTAATAACATAACTTGCCTTTTCTCTTTGAAGTCTTTGACAAAGATCCTTGAACATATCAAACACTTCTGATTTATCTCTGATGAAATTCACCCAAGTGAATCTAGAATAATCATCCACAACCACATAGGCATACTTCTTTCCACCAAGACTTTCCACCTGCATAGGTCCCATCAAGTCCATGTGAAGGAGTTCCAACACTTTTGAGGTGGTGAGATGTTGAATCTTCTGATGTGACATCTTAGTCTGCTTTCCAACTTGACATTCACCACATACCCTTCCTTCTTCAATCTTGAGCTTTGGGATCCCTCTTACTGCTTCCATAGAGATGATCCTTTTCATCCCTTTTAGATGCAAGTGTCCAAGTTTTTGGTGCCACAATTTGACTTCATCTTCTTTGGCTAAGGCACATGTGATGGAATAGCTTGAATCTTGAGGAACCCATAAGTAGCAGTTGTCCTTAGATCTAACTCCTTTCATAATAACTTCACTCTTCCCATTGGTAACAAGGCATTCAGATTTTGTGAAGTTGACTTTAAGACCTTGATCACAAAGTTGACTGATACTAATTAGGTTGGTTGTCAACCCTTTCACAAGCAGTACATCATCAAGGTTTGGAACTCCTGAGCAATCCAGCTTTCCAACCCCCTTGATTTCACCTTTGGCTCCATCACCAAAAGTCACATAGCTAGTGGATTGAGATTTGATATCCACCAACAGATTCTTGATACCTGTCATATGTTTTGAACAGCCACTGTCAAAGTACTAGTCTTCTTTGGCTGAGGCTCTGAGAGAGGTGTGAGCTATAAGACAGGTAACATCACCCTTGGGAACCCATTGTTTCTTCTCTTTGACATTTGGAATGACCTGATTAGGTTTGGACTGAGGTGCAGGCTTTGGGTACCCATACAGCTTGAAGCAAAAAGGTTTTATGTGACCAAACCTCCCACAGTAATGACATCTCCAGCATTGAAATTTCCCTCTTGTGTGATTGAATTCCCTTCTGTCATGATGTTGAGACATTTGATTCAACATCTTTATTTTAGGTTTGGGATAAATAAAGTTTGAAAGAGGTTCCTTTCCTTTATTAAATCCTAGTCCACTCATATCTCGAGCCAATTTTCCAACCTGAAGAATTTCATCTAATGTGTCAGACCCACTGTTCAGCATTCTGACAGACTTGGACATTCTGTCAAGTTTAGAATTCAGCAAACTCACTTCATCTTCCAGCTTAGAGATAGTTTCCAGATGCTCTTCCTTTTCTGCCTTCAGTTGGATTATAAGTTTCTTCTGTTTCTCCCCTTGTTGACATACTTCTTCACTTCTGAGACACAGTTCTCTGTAGGAGGCAGCTAACTCATTATAGGTCACCTCATCATCACTAGAGTCTTCATCAGAGACACATCTGCCAGTAAGTGCAGTAACATGCTTGGCAGATTCTTCTTCAAGCTCACTTTCAGAATCCTCATCAGACCAAGATACAGTTAGACCCTTCTTTTGTTTCTTGAGGTATGTAGGACATTCAGCTCTAATGTGCCCAAAACCTTCACATCCATGACACTGTATCCCTTTGCCTTGAGTGGATTTTTCTTCAGCCCTTGTTCTTCTTCCAAAGTCATTTGACTTGCTGATGTCAGATGAGTTATTCTTGACATTTTGTCTAGAATGCCTGTCCATCTTTCTCAGCACCTTGTTAAACTGCCTTCCAAGTAGCACTAAATCACTGGATATTCCTTCATTAGTATCCATATCACCTTCCTTCTCTCCATCTTCAGAATTGGACACAAAAGCTATGATTTTGTTTTTCTTTTCAGGTCTGTCACTGATGCCTAACTCAAGTGTTTGGAGAGATCCAACAAGTTCATCCACTCTCATCTTGATAATGTCTTGAGCTTCTTCTATGGCAATAACTTTCATGTCAAACCTCTTGGGAAGAGACCTGAGAATCTTCCTTACCAGCTTTTCTTCTGATATTCTTTCTCCTAAGGCACTGGATGCATTGGCTATCTCAAGAATATTCATATGAAAGTCATGAATGTTTTCATCATCTTTCATCCTTAGGTTTTCAAATTTGGTAGTGAGCAACTGAAGTCTTGACATCTTCACTTTAGATGTGCCTTCATGAGTAGTTTTAAGTATATCCTAAGCATCTTTAGCCACCTCACAAGTGTTCACCAACCTGAAAATGTTTCTATCAATCCCATTGAATAAAGCATTCAAAGCTTTAGAATTTCCAAGAGCTAATTCATCCTCTTCTTTAGTCCAATCTTCTTCAGGCTTCAGCTTTGAGGTAGGTTGTCCATCTTTCCCCAGAGTGACAAGGTGTTTCCACCCTTTTAAGACAGCTTTCCAAGCCTTGCTATCCAAGGATTTCAAGAAGGTCACCATGCGTGGTTTCCAATAGTCATAATTGGTTCCATCTAGAATGGGTGGTCTGTTCACAAATCCTCCCTCCTTGTCTATAGTACCAGAAAGTATCTTCCCTAGATCTCACCCAGAAATAGAGCAGGATGCCCGCTTTGATGCCAATTGAAATTCTAGTATCAGATATGTGATGTCGAAGGAGATGTTACGACACAAATATCTGAGAACTGATCCACATAAAACAATGTAACAAAAGCAGTAAATGAAAAGAGAGACAGCACAAGCAATTGTTAACCCAGTTCGGTGCAAACACACCTACGTCTGGGGGCTACCAAGCCAGGAAGGAAATTCACTAAATAGAATTAGTTTGAAGATTCTCATCACACAACCTCTGGTTTGCAACCTTCTCACCTAATCTCTACCCGTGCAATTTCTACCTAAGGCACTCTTAGATATGAGACCCTTCTCACTCCCCCTCAATTACACACAGTGACAAATACAAAAATCACAAGAGATAGAAGACACACTTCAAAGACACATAATCATCCTTGCTTAAAAGCTTATAGATGATTAACAAATTACAACTCAACTAACAGTCCAACTCTAGTTTAGAACAATACAAGAGTGGCTCACAAATCACAAAAGACAGAAACCCTAATCCTTAAAACAAAGCGCACAATTCACACTATTCTCTCTGATTAGCAAATAGGGTTTAACAGATCTTTATAAAGAAACACATGGGCTTGGGCCAAATCAAATTAATTTAATGCTTTAAATATCCCATGATTTTCTCCATAAAAGTAGAACAGAAGATCTCCAACAGATCGTAACAGAACTCTTTATGGACTTAGAAAATCTCCTCCTTATTTTGCGCCATCAAAGAATCAAACAGATATTCCAAACTAAGTAACAAGCAACACACAATAATTCTAAAGCAGAAACATGTTCAGTTCTGAATCACATGTTAAGACATCTGCTTTGACATCCATAAAACCTGCATGTATGTTTTACAGAGCAGAGATGTTCTATTCACGTGTTAAAGCATCATTCATAACATTTAACAGAGCAATATGTTTTACCAAAATTGTTGCCAACACAAAACTTACACAAGGAAAAGAAACTTTAGTCATTTTACTAAAGCCGACGTTGTTGCGGTATGGTTTATGGATAATAAAGTTAAAAAGAATTGGGCTAGTTCAGTGATCCATCACATGTTTGGGAAAAAAAGAGTTTACCATATAGTGGGTCAATCACGAAGATCCTGGAGCATGTTGGCTTCAACCTAAAAAAAGAAGAATAAGAAAATAGTTACACGGGAATAGAAAACTACACCTGGGGCTGATGAGGTTGAATATCAACATTGGAGTGTCAATTCAGTTACCTCCAAAAAGAATAAGAGCTTCTGCAAGTCAAACTCATCAAGCAAAAGAGGCAACTCTTGAGGATTTTGATTTTGAAACCCCTAAGACTACATATATCGACGCTATCCTCAACACCATTCTCCAAAACCAACAAGTCCTTCTCCAAAATCAACAAGCTCAAATGAGGATGAAAATAATGACATATTCAAGAGTTAGTCACATAGCCCAAAAGCTCTCCGAAATTGGAATTAGATTTATGGCTTCTGAAGGCATGTTCAACGATGATGATGAGGAGACTAATTAGTTATTGCTTGCTTGTTTCCTTATTTCCTTTCTGTGTTGTTTTTATATTTCCTTATCCATGTTGCAACTTTTCTATTTGTTATTTCTTTAATCAATGAAGTATTGTATTCCCTTTTCTAGTTAATTCAATGTGATCAATGTAAACCATGTGCTTTCTTGTTTATCATTCTTTTATCACATTTTCCTCACATTTTAATTATGCCAAAGGGGTAGAAGTATACTCTTAGGGGAGTAAAGTATATTCTCTACTCATGTGAGGGGGATATTAACCATTCCAAATTTTACCCTTTTTTCTCTTTTACCGCATCCCTAAGAGATGTGTTGTCATCATCAAAAAGGGGGAGAATGTGGATATATATGCTTGTATGTAGTGTTAAGGTGATCCAAAGTGGTAAAGTTTGTTGATATCTGTTCTAGACTGGACCAATGACTAGGCATGGCCCAATCCACTTCTGCTCCCAGAGCGACCCAATTGCCTATGTCCAGCCAATATGGGGCAGCATTTACCTTTCTGCCCCTCTACTGGGCACATATGGTCAGAGGGCCCACAAGGTCTCCTGCTCCTCCTGTGCATCCCGGCCCGTCATGCACGGCTCTACCATCCTGAAACAGCCACGACACCCATGCCCGGAACTACGTCTTTTGTAACACCCTAAATTCCCCCGTATAATTAAATCGGATAAATCAGAGTAAAACAATACACTTTAGAAATAAAGGGCATTACTTTTCGACGACCACTTTCTCTTTTTAAAGACATGTAACATATAAATAGAAACAATGGAACAATTCGAATCCAACAAAAGAATCTTTACTACGCAGCGGAAAATTATTCATTTCAAACATAAAATGTAACGGTTCCAAATAACCAAAATATTAGTTTTCAAAAATGTAAAGACAATTGTAATTCCTTAACAAAGTAAAATCAAGCATAAAAGCGTTCCCGACTCCTAACGTTACATATCAGAGCAGACGCCAACGAAAGTGAAGCACCTCGTCTTCACCGACCACGACTTCCGCACTACTCCTGATTATCTGAACGTTACCCACGTGGAGGCAACATTCAAACAGAAGGGGTGAGATTCTCAAATCAACAAAAAAAGAAGATGATATAAATATAAGAGTATAAATCATCAAGTAATTCAACCAATCACAACTTCCAAGAAGAATCACACACTTCCACACAAACACAAATAATCACACAAAGCATAATGCAACACAACTATCAATGAATGCAATGAGACACCAACTAGACTCAATGCATGTGGTACCATTTTTTATCCCTGTTTCATGATCACAGTTCCCGTTGGAACGTCAATTAATCGTTCACACCCCACATGGGCACACGACAACCATGATTGCTCACACCCCACATGGGCACACAATCACCTCAACAACAACAACATTGATTCCATCAAGGAATCCAGATAAACGCTCACACCCCACATGGGCACACGCCATCCCTCAACTCATGCATATGCTTATGCACCTTCAACGACAACATGCAACAACGACTAACCCGAACACATGTCATACCATTATTACATCACATCATCAATCAATAATCAACACGCATTTATCGAACATACCTCATTATGCCCTACAACCACTACACACCTTTGCATCATTTAATCATGCATTTTATATTATCACATCAACATCAACAAAACAAGCATATAATACTTCAATATATGCCCACGACGTCACAACAACAAAACAACATTTATATAATATAAAATATACGATTCCCACTAATTTTCAGCTAAAAAAAATAATGTTTTTCAGTCCCAGGCCGGGCTAAGCGCGCCCCTATCTGCGCTAAGCACGCTACTCACTGCCTCGAGGAGGCAAAATTCCTCCAGACCGCGCTAAGCGGGCCCTGCGATTTTGGCAGAAAAACCCTGCGATAACAACATCTCCCAACTGCGATTTTCTGCACTCAAACTGACTTTAACACACTTTTTCCACATATTATACCATTATATCCTATACCTGACATATGTGTTTCAACCAAACAATCAAAACACAACAATTGCATCAATTTCAATCCCTTAATCATGGATTCTCCCCAAAACCCCAATCACCAACAATCACCATTCTCTTGGATTCAACCTAATAATTTCTACCCAAATACATACATCATCAACCCCTTAAGAGATTAAAGAACCCCACCCTTACCTTGTATCGATGTGCTTTCCTCTTCTCCAATGGGTTCTTCCTCTCTTCTTGCCCTAGCTTCCTTTCACCTCTTTTCCTTCTTCTCTCCTTTTTACGTAGAATGAATCTAACTTCTCATTCCCTAACTCTTTACAAAACCCCAACTATGGTTTGCCTCATTTGCCCTCACTCATCCTTCTACAATTACCACAATGTCCTTCACCTTTTACACATCTAATTAACTCATTATATTATCTCATCATATTATTATTAATATTTTTGATCCATATTATCAAATAATAATAATAATGATAATAATAATAATTCACATTACTCACATAATTCCACTAATATCCAACTTTACACCATCCTAATTAATTAAAAATAGATTAATTAATCTTACACTCTACCCCACCAATTCTCTACGCTTTTAGTCGCACACCCCTACTAACCCCAAGACTTATCCTTAAGGCCACTACCCCTACTACGGGTACTTAAACGAAATTAAAACACACCAAAACACACAATCAAACACAACAGCTCATAATTATATTCGCAATTAATAATTAAATAAAATTGGGGCGTCACATCTTTACCCGTGGCAACGGCTAGTTTCAGGCACCTCTGTCCATCTTAACGACTAGTTTTTGGCAGTTACCTATTCTTCGGGAAACAGTTATTTTGCCCCGAAAATAGGGACCGTTGGCCACACGCTGGGGGCATTATAAAAACCCTCTCATTCGAGAGGGTCAGGTATTCCAAATCATCCTAAGAAACACATACTTTTGTACTGGCCTTTTTCCTCTCCTGATTCTTACTTTAGCATCGGAGTGCCTTGCATGTACACCCCCTCCTCATCTCACATACCCAACACCATAGACGTCTTTCTTGGCCCACTTCAGGTTCTTATCAGTCTTCAAGATCAATGGCGCCGACTGTGGGGAACTTGTTATCCCCGTCTTAACATCCACCTCAGATTCAAGACCAAAACAACTCTCTGTCCAAGATTCCGATCATGGCTTGCAAATATCACGTCCAAGATGCTCGCAATCCTGCTTTTCTCCCCGTCAACAAAACTAACGCTGACGGATCTACATCATTCCTTGGAAGAGACGCCCGTCATCTGAGAGACGGAGCTACTGCGTCTCCCTCCCCTACTCGTACTGGCCGTGTTGAAGACCAGCCCTCCCTGGACCTCCAGCCCGTTCCAGTTCCGCCCAACGCCGACCCGACCGTGGTGGCCATTCTTGAATCTATCAACAAAACCAACCGCTTGATCCTCCAACAAAACGAGAAGATTGGGGCCTTGGAAGAATCTGCCAGTCCAAGATCCCCTCAGCTGAGGAAAGATCGTCGACGATCCAAAAGTCCACATCCCCGACGGGAAGATGATCGTCGGGTGCGCCAGGAGCCAGAGTCCCACGCTGTCTGGAAACGTGACGACATTTCCCCGCGAAACCAGTACTCCCCAGGCAATAAGAGAACCCGGAGAGATCAATGTTCACCCCCTGTCAGGTCGAAGGGCCGGGCATGAACACCGTCTCCCCGTAGAAGTCACCGCCCTCTCCCTGAGCAAAGCATCCGCTCCCCTTCATGGACCAGCTCCAGTAGCGAGGACGAGCCTCATGGCCCATTGTCTTAAGAGATCTGGTTATGCGCCTCCCCAAAGGCTTGGAGAAACCACCGTCTTTGGGCACTTACGACGGAACAACAGACTCAGATGAGCACATCAAAAATATCGATGCGCTGCTCGACTATCGTGGCGTCCGGGGTGCCATCAAATGTCGTCTGTTCCCTACCACGCTCCAGAAAGGAGCAATGACCTGGTATAAACAACTACCCTAGGAGTCTATCACCTCGTGGAAACAGCTGGGAAGAATGTTTTCCAGACAATTTACGGTATCACACCGCCATCCAAAGACCAAAGCCTCCCTTGTGGCCATAATTCAAGGGAAAGATGAGCCTCTCCAGGCGTACATCGAGAGGTTCAATAAAGAAGTGCTGCAAGTCCCTACCACCGATGACATGAAGAAGTTCCTGCTCGAGCGAGGGCTTCGTCCCCGTACGGAATTCTCCAAAGTTGTTGGCATTGCTCCTCCCAGAACTCTTGACGCCTTCCTCCTCATGGCACAGACGTATATCCAATATGAGGAGAAAGAGGCGGCCAACTCTGCCCGGGTATCACGCCACCAGGAGAGTTCCCGGGCCTCCAAAAGCAATGAACCCTCGACATCCCGTTGGGGAGACAGAAGACGTGAAGATCGTCCTTGGGAATCCCGGGACAACAAAGGGTCCTCTGGCCGCTTCCATGATTACACTCCCCTGACTGTCTCCAGGGAAAAGATTCTCTCCGAATGTGCTAACTCGGAGTTTAAATAAGCGGGGGTTCGATTCCCCAAGCAGGTACCGGCCAAGTCGAACGCCGATAAGTTGAAGTACTTCCGTTTCCACAAAAGTCACGGCCATACTACTGAGGGCTGCATCCACCTGAAATATGCCATAGAAATACTGATCAGGGACGACCACCTGAAGCAATTTACAAAGAAGAAGGATACTCCCCGGCAAGATGCCCAGGAGTAGAAGAAAGTCGAGGAAGAGGTGCCTTCCTCAGAAGAGACAAACCTCCAGGTTTCCATGAGTATATCACGACCTGAGGACTTCTATGTTCCCGAGGATCTCAACGCTCCCGCATATTTCGTATCCCATAGCCCATGGGAAACTTCCCTTCCGCCATGGTCATCTCTGGAGGGGGCTTCAACAAAGTCACCATGGCCTCCAAGAAAAAATGTTCGAGCATCTACTCAGCACGAGCTCCAACAAGAGTACAACCCTCGACAAGGTCCGTGGAGAATCGGTCCCCATCTCTTTCTACAGAGAGGAACTCCTCGGAGGGGCCCCGAACTCAAGCATTCCACTGCTCGTAAGAGCCTAGATGTCAAATTTTGATGTTCGCCGAATATTAGCCGACCAAGGCAGCTCGGTCAACATCATGTACTCGTATTTGTTCTCAACCCTATAGCTAGATGAATCGCACCTCACCCCCTACGTGGGTTCTGACCTGCAGGGTTTCAACGGGTCGGTCACAAAACCCGGGGGGTATGTCGAGTTGATCGTGACCTTTGGATCTGCAGAGACGGCCAAATCTATCAAAGTCCAATTCCTGGTTATTGACTGCCCGTCTCTCTATCAGTGCATATTCGGGTGGCCAACGTTGGCCAAATTGGTGGCCGTACCGTCAACTGTCCATCTCAAAATAAAGTACTACACTTCGAAGGGTATGGTCGCCACCTTACACGGGGACATCGAGGCTGCACGAAGATGCTTTGAAGCGGCCACCAAGGGACTTAACACCATCTCTGCCAAGCCGAAGACGTCCAGCAAGCCAGTCTTACCCAGTAGCTCAGAGGAAGCCAAGCCACTGCCACGCGTCGACTCTATCGACCTCGATAGTCGCTTCTCAGAAGATGATCAGAAAGAGGACCAGACTTGCCCAAGCAGCTCATCCACTTCGACCAGCACCAGCAACGACTCCCATCTGATGCGCCCGATTCCAGATGGAGAGTTCGAACTCATCCTGCTCAGCGACGACCCTCAGCGAGGAGTAAAGATAGGGACCGGCCTCCCCGACATAGCGAGGAAACAACTCAAAGCTTGCCTCTGAGAAAATGCCGACATGTTCCCCTGGAGTGCCGCAAAAATGCCCGGCTTAGATCCTGCTGTCGCCTGCCATCAACTCACAATTGACCCCGTCGTCAAAGTTGTAGCACAATGTAGGAGAAAGCAGTCTTAATTGAAAATGGAAGCTACAGAATAAGCTGTAAAAGACCTCCTCGAGGCAAACTTTATTTCGGAAGCCAAGTACACCACCTGGCTGTCCAACGTTGTACTCGTCAAAAAATCTAATGGAAAGTGGCGTATGTGTGTTGATTATACTGATCTCAATAGGGCATGCCCTAAAGATGCTTACCCCTCCCCAATATTGATAAACTTGTTGATAATTCTGCCGGTTTTAATTTGTTATCATTCATGGACGCCTATTCGGGCTACAATCAAATATCAATGGCGAAAAGTGACAAAAAATACACGGCCTTCATGACCGGGTCGGGCAATTATTACTACAACGTAATTCCCTTAGGCTTGGAGAACGTCAGTGCGACCTACCAAAGGATGATGAACAAGGTCTTCCGGGGAGAAATCGGCGACATGCTCAAAGTCTATATGGACGATATGATCGTGAAATCCCAAAAGGAAACCGATCACGCGGCCCATTTAAGAAAGGTCTTCGAGTAAGCCAGGAAATACCGGATGCGTTTCAACCCAGAGAAATGCACTTTCGGGGTGCGGGCGGGCAAGTTCCTCGGCTTCTATCTAACAGAATGAGGAATCAAAGCTAACCCTGACAAGTGCAGGGCATTCTCCGAATTTCCAACACCTAAATCGAAGAAGTCCATCCAATCCCTCAACGGGGTGCTCGCTTCTTTATCTCATTTCGTGGCCAAGTCTGCCCAGCACGCTCTGCCCTTCTTCAAACTCTTCTGCAAGGAGGCCGCATTTGAATGGACAGAGAAATGCGACCAGGTTATCCTCTATCTAAAATGAGCACTATCAGAGCCGCCAGTTCTCTCTCGGCCAGATAACAACGAAACTCTGTACCTCTACCTCGTCGTAGCAACCGAGGCCGTTAGCGCCGCCCTTATCCGTGAAACGTCCGACTGGCAAAATCCTATATACTTCACGACAAAGCATTACAAGGACCAGAGCTGAGATACCAGCAAATGGAAAAGGTGGGACTGGCCCTCATCAATGCTGCGCGAAGGCTGAGGCATTATTTCTTGGCCCACACGATCGTGGTCCGAACAGATCAACCCGTAAAGCAACTACTAGGACGACCGAATATGGACGACAAGATGCTTAAGTGGTCGTCGGAACTGTCTAAGTTTGACATTCACTACGAAAGCAGAAAGGCCCTCAAGGCCCAGGCGTTAGCCGATTTCTTCACAGAAATGACGTTCGCAGATTCCCCCACTTACGGGGCGCGCAAGTGGACCATCTTCGTTGATGGAGCATCCAACTCGGCAGGTAGCGGGGCAGGTATCATCTTGGAAAACGACGAGGGAATCATTATCGAGGTATCACTCTTTTTATCTTTCCCTACTTCCAACAACCAAGTTGAGTACGAAGCCTTCCTCGCCAGTCTGCGCCTGGCCAAGGACTTGGGAGCTGAAGAAGTTGTCATCTGCACCAATTCGCAACTCGTGGCCCTTCAAGTTCGAGGAGAATATCAGGCCAAGAACGACAACCTGTCAGAATACTTCTCACTGGTCAAAGAAAAAAGGACGAAGTTCGCTACAGTAGAGGTGAAGCACGTTCCCCGCGAACATAACGTCCGAGTAGACATATTGTCTAAATTGGCAAGCACAAAGAAAAAGAGCGGAAACAAATCCGTCATCCAGTAGGTGCTCCCTCGACCCAGCATCGAGAAAACCTCTACGACCCTCGATGTGCAAGTCATTGGCGACAACAACTGCTGGATGACCCCCGTGACTAATTACCTCGCTAAGGATGAACTCCCGTCCGACCCCAAAGAGGCCAGCATAGTCAGGCGCAAATCTTGCTCATACGTCCTGGTCGAAGACACGCTCTACAGGAGAGGGTTCTCTATCCCTTTACTCAAATGTGTCGGCGAAGAGATGGTTGCCCACGTCTTGCGCGAGATACATGAAGGAATCAACGCCCAACACCTCGGGGGAAGATCCCTCACCAGGAAAGCCCTTCGAGCAGGGTACTACTAGCCAACCATGCAGCAGGATGCAAAAGAACACATGAAGAAGTGCGACAAATGCCAACGACACCGGGACATGCACTTGGCTCATCCTAACGAGCTCAAAGCTATGTCCTCCCCATGCCCTTCGCATGGTGGGGCCTGGACATCCTGGGGACATTCGTAGTAGGGTCAAACCAGAACAAGTACTTGATAGTGGGTGTTGACTACTTCACAAAGTGGATAGAAGCAGAGGCTCTGACCAAAATAACGACCACAACATTCTTCGCTTTTATAAGCGAAACATCCTTGCCTGCTTTGACATTCCACAAGCAATAGTCACCGACAACGGGACACAATTTACGGACAGAAAGTTTCAGGACTTCGTCGCCCAACTAGGCACCAAGCAACATTTCGCGTCCGTCGAGCATCCCCAAACCAATGGGAAGGCTGAAGCGGCAAATAAAGTAATCCTGCGAGGCCTCAAACAAAGGCTCGATGAAACAAAGAAAACCTGGGTCGAGGAATTGCACAGCGTACTCTAGGCCTGCCGCACTACGCCTCACTCTTCGACCAGGGCAACCCATTTCTGCCTAGCTTACGGGACTGAGGTAGTGATCCCCATCGAGATACACGTGCCATCCCGACGGACTGAATCACTTCTAGACGAGGAGACAAACAAAGAGGCACTAAGAGAAGAGCTTGACCTCGTCGAAGAGGTCCGATCAGGAGCAGCTCTCTGCGAAGCCTCATTAAAGCAGGAAATTGAAATCAGGCACAACGCCAAGGTGATACGGCAAGAATTCCAAGTGGGAAGCCTTGTCGTAAGAAGGAACCACAAGGATTCTCGAGAAGGCGAACTCGCCACAAACTAGGAAGGACCCTATCGCGTCCGAGCAAAGACAGAGAATGAGGCCTACTACCTAGAACACCTCAACGGGGAAGAACTTGCTCGACCATGGAACGCCGAAAAGCTAAAACAATATTATAGCTAAGGCCCAAATCATCGGTTTACTTCGTCGAAGCGAAGAACATTGTAAGTTCTTGTAATTGGCTGCAATTTTGTTAAAACAATGTGTTGTCATGGTTGATGTTACAACATGAGCGTCTAACAGTATAGGTATGTTTTAACTAACATTCATGTTTGCTGTTGAAGAATTAAAGTGCTGAAGAGTGATGTCACATGCGATGTCGTAACATCACTATACCAGAACATCAGACTTTAATGTGTTTAGGGCTGCACGTGTTTCTGGTGTGAATGAGAAATTCTGCTATAGAGAATCAGAGAATATAGGCGAAGATCAAGGGAGAGATATTCTGTTACAATCAGATCAGTTTGTTGCGCATTTAAAGCTTAAAGATATGGAGAATATTCAGAGTTAATAATTGAAGATTTAATTGTAGATATGATTGAAGATCTATTTAGAAGCAGATTTGTTACAGAAGATATGATCTGATTTGAAGGCCCAAATCCAGTTGGGATTACATTATAAATAGAGTGCTTGTAACCTAGAAGAGGCACGGGTCCAAGATGTAGATCATTAGGGCTTTGTCTAAGTGAACCATTCGGGTTGTGAGATGGTCACTGTGTCTAACTCAGAAACCTGTAGGTAATGAGTTTGGTATTGTTCTTGGAGGAAGCTTTGAAGCAACTCCAAAGGGTTGTCATGGAAGTGTGTCTTCCAAAGTCTATGTAATAGAAAAGTTTAAGGAATCAAGCTGTTGATGCAGTGACGGTGTAGTTGACTGCTAGACATCATCGAGATGATTGGGAGTGAGATGGAGTCTCTTACCTAGGGAGGACTTAGGTAGAAGGGTCATTGGGTAGTGATTGAATTAGGTAGATTGTCAACTGGTGTGTTGAGTCTGTAATTCGATACTACTAATAGTGGACTTCCTTCCTGGCTTGGTATGCCCCCAGATGTAGGTTGGTTGAACCGAACTGGGTGAACAATTGATTGTGTTCATTTACTATTTCTATTATTGCCTTGTTCAGCAGATTGCGATGTTGTGACATTGCACAAGACATCACACATCTGTACCAGAATTTCAAACATAACATCCCGACTATGATGCACGCCCAGGTACAAGCGTCGCATACCAACTAAGACAGGATCCCGCTCAAGAGCGAGTGGGAACCCTGCCCGACGGCGGTTCCTCAACCGAGCCCGCCGTCGTCAAAGTACCATGATAGGCATAACACCCAGCTCGCGATGGGAGGTTCACGCCGTGAGCTCAGGCCTCAAACGCGACCTAAGTTCCGCTCTCATGCCCAGAAGCTACCCAGGTCGTTCGACCAGTCCCCCTCACTATCGAACACATCTACGTCGAGTAAACCCTGCAACTACAAATCACTCGAAGTTACCCTTATTACGGGCACACACACGTATCGAGCAAAGTTTATACACTTAGCGAAAATAAAAACAAACAAAACCATGCACGAGTATAAAACATACAAAACCGACCAGGACGGCCGGACACATACATATCAAAATAATTAGTGACCACAAGGGCCACAATTGTGCTTGTTACATGATAAAGGGGCCACGCCCCGTACAAAATAATAATAAAATTACATAAAAAAATGGCAAGCAGGCCACAAACATCACAACAACTAAAAGGAAGACATCATTCCTCCATCTGCTCGGCCTGCTCAAGAATAGGCTACTTCGGCTGGGAATCCTCGTCAAGAAGGCGGGCATGCTCATCACCTATCTGGAGGAACTTGGGATTCACAATCTTGCCATCCTCAACATGACTCAGGAAGCTGGTCCCCTCCGTGGACAGCTGAACCCCTGGATTCACCAGTTTGAGTTGAGCCACAACATTGTTGAAGGACTCCTCCCCGATGGCATAGACATCACCCTCCGCCCACGCAATACGAGCAACTAGCTCGACCTTAGATTTCAACGCCTTCACCTCGTCGGGCTCATTTTCAGCCAGGGCTGTCGCAAACCTCTTCTGCTCGACCAGGTCTTCAGCAACCTTCTTTTCAGCGACCAGGGTCTCCTTCTCCCCTTTCAGTTGAACAACCTCCTCCTGGGACTTCTTCCTCGCATCATCAGCAGCCTTGGCCTCCTTCTTGGACTTCTTCACCTTTTCTTCCAGGGATGATATTGCCGCCTGGGACTTCTTTAACTCAGATTCGGAGGAGGATTCTTCCTCGGCGTAGACCGCCGCCATCTCTAGTACCCGGATCAATGCAGAAGCATCTTGTGCCAGCATTGCCCTCTTGCTCGGGCGGTCCATACCTTCGAGCTTTAGGGAATCTACCCGAGTAATCGTCAGGGATGAGCCCTCGAAGAAATTTCTGTCGTGAAGGCAGGGAGGAAGCTCAAACTTGCTCTTCTCCGCTGCCCGACTGAGATCCACCAGCTCGTTCGGTTTGGTTCACTTAAACCTTAAAACCCCAGGCACAGGAGATCCCTGGGCAGAAGAAGGAACAGGCGAGGAGCTCCCCGCAACCAGTGGAGGAGGAGCCACCTGCTGAGTAAACCGAGGCTTTGGGTTGGTCGCGCCCACCTTGCTCTTCGTTAGAGCATTCTTCATCATCCTCTCATGAGCGGAAGGCATTTCACTTGCAAAAACATAACAAGCATGTTAGCAACCGAAGAAATTATAATCCGGACAAGCTAAAAAATAAAGACTACCAAGCAACTTAAGGGCATCAACATGGGTCTTGCACTCAAGAAGCCCTTTCATGTTGATATAACTGTGTTCCACTCTTTGCCCGCCATCTTCATCAAAGATCGGGTCCCCTTTCTTAGTCCAGCATTCCGCGAGTTTAAATATGTTAACATATTTGACCAACGCCGCGTAGCTAGCTTTTTCATCCTCGTTCAGCATCTCCAGTTGGGCAAGATAATGGTCAGTGCCCCGGGAAAAATGGTCCCCGTTCCAACAGAAGGGGAACTTAAACACTCTATCCGCCAACAACTTCCCATGCTCGTCATACAGATCATTGCCGTCCTCGTCTGCCGATACTTCCCAGGTGTACATGGTAACTTGGGCCTTCTCCAACACAGGTTCAATAATATAGAACCTCTCCTTAAAGGTTCGGATAGACTCAGAGAAAGGTTTGAACAGTTTCTTCGCTTGCTTCAGCAAAACCTAGCCGTACTTTCTCCCCGAAACCTGCCTCTGGAGGTGAAAGATTATACAAAACAAAGGCAGGGTAACTCCTATCTTCAGGAACTCACAAGTCAGCTCGAAAGCACGGATGAACGCCAACGAGTTAGGGTGCAGCTGTGATGGGGCCAGATCCAGGTGTACGAAGACGGACCACTGGAAGTCGGTGAAGGGAAGCCTCAGCCCCATGTCTTTAAAAGCATACTTGTACATCAGGAATATCTCCCTGTAATCTGTACATATGTGGTCGTCCTGACTTGGGAAGTGCACCTTCCAATTCCCTTATGGCCCCACATTCGTGAAGACGTCCCCGATATATGAAGCAAAGACGGAGGCATGCTCGGTGGGCTCCGCAACTGTCCATTCCTCTGTGGAAGCATGCTCGGGAGTCTCCTAGACTTCGCTGGGGCGGTTGAAGCCTCAGTGTCACTACTCTCTGAGGACGAGTCTATAAGAATCTCTTTCTCGGGATCGCGTGCCATCTCGTTCACCTAAAAAACAAAGGACAAAAGTGAATTCGACTGCAAAATTAAATCCACCATTCCACCGCTAGTCAAGTGAAAGGGCGCGCAAAGGGCCAAGGACGACGTCCCCGGCCTAATCCCTAAATCAAATAGCATGAGGGTACAGTGCAAGGAGATGCCCGGGGGGCAACCCCTCCTGCACATAAGGGGAGATTCTCCCCGGGTCGCTACCCAGTTTTCCGTTTGAAGCTCCACCAAAAAACTCATAAACTCACCAGAAAATTCATAAGAACGCCGAAAAACTCATGAGCTCCACCAGTTACGCTCACGCTCGTCATCGCAACGGCGTCTAAAATAACTTAACTCTACGGCACCTTAAAGCTCCGACTACCACGACAGCAGCAGAGAGTGGCCAAGCTGTTGTCTACCACCAACAATCGCCGAAAAACGCTATGGTATCTACCTAAAGTCATCCTAGCCACATGCATTCTAACAAAACGAAAGCAAAAAGCTGGAAACAAAGCTAGAAATGGGTAACTTACGTGGTCGAAGAAAATTTGAAGGGTCGAAGAGCTTGCTCGGAGCTTTGTACGGTGACGGATACGGTGGCTGACGGCGACGACAAATTGGAAACTCAGAAAGAAGAACGAGGAAGGAGAGAGAAGCAAAAAACCCAAATGAACAGCTTCTCCCTCTATTTATAAGCACTCTAAAGGCACGTGCATGTGTACATGCAGCTAGGGGCATCATCATGACCCTAGCCTAGCCATTATGACGCAATTAATGCGACACAAGTATTTAGGCACACGTGGCGTCACGTCTCTTCAGACTACCTCAAACGTTGGTCTCCCCGCACACCGGACAAACCAAACAACGTTACGCATCCTGCGGGCACCAAACCCCCCGCGCATCACGGGACAACTCCACTTTGTCGACAAACGACGTCCTCTTTAGAGTTCCCCGGGGCTGCGAGCTATCCTTAAGTCATCACTCCCGTGCTCGGGAGCAACGACTTGGGGGGGCTCCTGTTCCAGACTGGACTAATTACTAGGCATGGACCAATCCACTTCTGCTCCCAGAACAACCCAATTGCCTATTCCAGCCAATATGGGGCAGCATTTACCTTTCTGCCCCTCTACCGGGCACATATGGTCAGAGGGCCCACAAGGTCTCCTGCTCCTCCTATGCATCGCTGCCCGTCATGCACGACTCTACCATCCAGAAATAGCCACGACACCCGTACCCGAAACTATGTCTTTGCCCGTGGCAGCGGCTAGTTTCGGGCACCTCTGCCCGTCTTAACGACTAGTTTTTGGCAGTTACTTATTCTTCGAAAAACAATTATTTCGCCCCGAAAATAGGGACCGTTGGCCACACGCTGGGGGCATTATAAAAACCCTCTCATTCGAGAGGGTCAGATATTCCAAATCATCCTAAGAAACACATACTTTTGTACTTTCCTTTTTCCTCTCCCGATTCTTACTTTAGCATCGGAGTGCCTTGCAGGTACACCCCATCCTCATCTCACACACCCAGTATCACAGACGTCTTTCTTAGCCCACTTCAGGTTCTGATCAACCTTCAAGATCAGTATCAAAGTTAGTATCAACTATTTGGTTTTGATGATGAAAACACCTAATATCCAACGTTATCTTGGGAAGTCCTTATCTCTTGAAGATAGCTCAAGCGATTGAAGATGCTCTTATCTCTTGAAGATAGCTCAAGCGATCAAGGTGGTCTCATCGAAGTTAGTTATAGTATGTAATGTCGATTGTTAAGTTAGCTTAGTAACCTATAAATAGGCTAGTTTTCTCAGGTTATTGGGAGAGGTCAATTGTTGTTATTTACTTGTAATCAGTTGTACCCTAATTGAGTAAGTGAATAGAAAAACAGTTTACTCAATCCTATTCTCCTTCTTTCTTCTCTCTCTCTCTCTTTGTTAACTTAACCGTTTCATTGTTCATCAAGAAACTTCGTTTCTCAAAATTTTAATTTATTAATTGGTATCGTTTGTTTCAACATTAATTTATTTATCATCCTTTTCATTTTATGAGACATAGAGTTAGTCTATAATATGGAAAAATAATAAATGTAAATTCATTGAAAATGACTTGTCTAAATGAATATCTTTTTTTTTTACGGGAAAATATATCCATTAAACAACAAACAAAGAGTCAAGGGGCATAACCCCATTCACATCAGGGAAGCCACCAATCCATGTTCTAGAGCCAAACGACTTACCAAGACTCACAATGTTATGGGCATCCCCATTAACATCTCTACTAATAAACGAAATAGTACAAAAATTAAAGCCCCTACACAGCTCTCTACAATCATTTGCTATGAGTTCAATCTCAGCATTAGTAGCACACCTGTTAATACAGTCAACTGCAAGAAGGCTGTTCGACTGTAAAATCAGATTCTTTACCTTCAATTCCCTAGCCAGGATCAAAACCCACCTGATAGCCAACGTCTCTGCCGTTTCAGGGGTCACCACTCTGAGATCCTTTTTGCTAGCTGCTAGCAGAATATCAGAATAAGAGTTTCTCAATATGCAACCGTAGCAGGCATCCTCCCCCTCAATTATTCTAGTGTCTACCTGCAGAACATTTGCAAGACCTCCATTCTGATCTACCTCGGGGGCCTCAATCCTTTCCCTTTTCTGCACCACTTCAGGGTTAGCACAGATGAATTCTACAGCCGAGTCATATGCTACACTGGCCACCTTCTGAGGATCAGCAGGTCTTCCCTCATGAACCAGGTTGTTTCTAGCTTTCTATATCTACATCAACATAGAGCAAACTAGCTGGGCGCAAAAATCGTCATCCTCCTTGAGGATCCTAGCTAGCCAAACCTATATGCTTAGCATCGCGGGAGCTTTATACCCCACGACAGAGGAGAAGAAAACCTGTTTAGCAAAAAAATAATCCAAGAAAAGGTGGTGGCAAGTTTCCACCTCAGAGTTACAAAAAGGACACAGAGGATCAAGGCGAATCCTCCTTTTCAGCAGATTGTCCCTGGTAGGGAGGGCGTTCTTAGCAAGACGCCACATAAAGTTTTTTGTCCTAGCATGCACCTTAGCCTTCTAAATGTCTTTCCACAACTGTTGACAGGGAATACCCGAAGGACCAGGGATCCTAGCCATTTTGAGCTGTTGACAAAGGTGATAAGCTGACTTAACATAGTACTCTCCACTCCTCTCATAGTGCCAGATGACACGGTCTTCGCTCTCCCCAAAGGAAAGGGGGATGCTGATAATCTGCTTCGCTTCCTCCGGATCAAAACAAGCCTCTATATCCCTCCTCTTCCAGCACCTCAAGTCATTATCAATGAGCTCACTAACTGTCGTTGAGTCATGAATGTTCCTCACCGGCCTGAGAATTTTAAAACTCGGATTATTAGGGATCCAGCAATCTCTGCGCACATTGACCTTGGCTCCGTTGCCAATTCTCCATCTCGCCCCACTGTTAACAATCTCCTTGGCACTCCAAATGCTTCTCCAGGCGTAACTAGGAGCGTAACCAATCGTACAATCCTTTAGAGAGGATCTAGGGTAGTACCGGCTCTTGAAGACTTTTCCCATCAGGGATTGATCGTTGGTGAGAAATCGCCAATAGTGTTTACCCAGCAAACAAGTGTTGAAATCACTAAAGTTCCTAAAACCCAATCCTCCATCACTTTTCCTCTTAGCCATCTTTTCCCAACTCAACCAGTGGACCTTTCTTTCGTTTCCCCGCACCCCCACCAGAATTTTGCAATTATCGACTCAATCTCGTTGCACACGTACTCAGGCATCTTATAACAACTCATTACATACGTGGGAATTGCTTGCACCACCGCTTTAATCAGCACCTCTTTTCTGCCTCTCGAGAGGAACTTCTCTTTCCAACCTTTTACCTTCTTCCAGACTCTTTCAATTACCAACCTGAAGATCTCTTTCTTTGACCTGCCTAATACCACCGGTAACCCAAAGTACTTCGTGTGGTGCGGCACTGATTTAACTCCCAGCTTGGCACACAACATCTCTTTGTTCTCAACAGACATGTTCTTGCTAAAAGACACTTCAGATTTATCCATATTTACTAACTGTCCCGAAGCCCGTTGGTATTTGTCCAAAGTTACCAGAATTCTCTCTGCTTCCTGTTGCGTAGCCCTTGTGAAAAGAAGGCTGTCATCCGCGAAAAAAAGATGCGTGATCACAGGAGCCTTTCGAGCCACTTAAACCCCATGAATCAGCTTCTCCCTCGTCTCTTTTTTGATTAACCCAGAAAATACGTCAGCACATAAAATGAAAAGATAAGGGGAAAGAGGACTCTGTCAAGGTCTAAATGAATATCTAACTTGTGAATCTTGGACATAAATTTTCCAACATGTCACTAAGATATAATTGAGTTCGGGATAATGAAGTCATCATCATATTTTTTAACAAAAACATAATTGTTAAAAGTAGTGTTTATATATTTTTATCCACACATAATTGACTAAAACTCCTTGTATCATTATCTTGGAGTTTAGTTCTACACATAATACACTCTTTTTTAATCTACATATTAGTCCTTGCCTTAAATTTGAAAGTCGTCAAGTTATTTCATACAAATATTTTCTCCAAATGAAAATAAAGGGGAAACAATTACATCTAATTTCTCTATCTCTAAATCAAAAGTAGCAACCAAAATTAAAAAATTTCAAATTAAAGACAACAAAACAATATGTGAGAAAATCTCATTAAAATCGACACATTTTTTTGACATATATCTTTCACCACTAATATGAATTTATACCTAGAAAATTTAAAGTTACTCTTATATTTCATTATATAAATCCACTTAATTTTCAAACCCCTCTTGTCTTTATTTAAATTCACCAAATCATAACTTGTATTTTCATGAATTTCATGCGATTATTTATTGTATCCAATCACTTTTTATTTTCTTCACTCTTCATAGCTTCTCGAAAACACTCAAAATCCCTTTATAAAATGGTTGTCTCTTTCTGTTAGACCTCGCAATTTAGACTTTAGATGTGGTTTAAGAGAATCACCAAGAATATCATACTATGATATTATGTACTCATTGTCATCATTATTAATTTGAATGTTTGCTTCATCTTGAAGTCATTGTCATCATTATTAATTTGAATGTTTGCTTCATCTTGAAGTTATTGATCATCAACATAATCATGTAGTTCACCATTTTGAAAACTACAACTATTAGTATTCAAATTACGAAAAAAAAACAAAATTGGATCTACATCAAAAAAAGTTTCTACCTTTCTTAGATGTGGTCTTCTCCATCTTATTAATGTCGTAGATAGTTTGTTCTTCCATAAAACACTACATAGTGACTTTTAATAAACCTTTTTCTCTACATAATCATACAAACTGCAATGAATTCATCTTGGATATAACTAATAAATATGCATTTCCATAACTTTTCATCGAAATAGCATGTTTCAACCTTTAGAGTGTGCTTCAAAATCTTACCACCATCATTCAATACGAACACATTTGATCTTCTTTCTTTACTCCGTCTTAACCAAATCTTGAAATTGTTTGAACTTATACAAGACTTGGTATTTTGTCTTCAAATCACATGCACATAGTTTCCTACAACAACCATCAATAAATATAACTAAATAAACTGTATGACTAAAATATCTTACAATTAAGAAATCACATATGTTAGAACACATCAATCTAAACAACTCTGATTTTCTTAAGGGATGATTCCTTTAAAGGATATTATGGTCTATTTACTAATCATTCAATGATAATATTTATATAAATATATATTCAATCTTAGAAGCATATTCCCTCCGGTCTCTATTATAAGCAAAAAAAACATCTTAAATCTTGGTCACTATTATAAGCAAAAGTCATTAAATTTTAGACTAATTAATACTTATATTACTATTATACCCTTAATTTAATTCAAAAGCATTTAATGTTGAAAGTTGATTCATCAAATAAATTAAGGATATTATCGTAAATTTTACTTTGATTGTACATGAAATCAAGAAAATTAATTACACTTAACTAACTTTTTTAATACGTGTGAAATTAATTATTTTGGTTTATAATTGTGACCGGAGGGAGTATCATTTTTGGATAATTTTTTTACCATTTTCACTGACACGACTAAGCATTAAGTGTCACTGAGATGCTTCTACATAAGGGACATCCATATTATCTTTAACAACCAAATATTTTTTTCAACACAAATTAGCAATTTTATTTTCTATATCCGAAATTAATTTCCCTTTATCGAGTTTTCAATTTCCTGAGTTAAAGTAATTATCATAACCTTAATAATCAAATATATGCCCATAAATCAAAATAAAACATGTATCTAGATCAGTATATTTGAGTCCTTTAACCAAAAACAATACGCGCTATATTCATAAATGTTTTATTTCAACCAACTCTAATATGTATTATAATGCTTGTACAATTTTTACTGTTTCTATTTTTAACCTCCCTTTTTATATTTGAGGAGAGCTCATCCGATCTTCGTATAAGTATCCGTGAAACTTCTTTTTCTTGAATGATTTATGTCTTTTGATTTATTTTGTTTTATTATTCAAAATTTTGTATTCGAATCAATAATCTATTTTGTGTTCTTTTGAATAATTTTCTCCTTTTTTAGAGAGATTTTGATTTCAATTTACATTACTAAGCATCACAATTTCATAATAATTATCAAATAAGTGAAAAAAAAATCAATATAAAATTCTGATAGAAGAAGATACATTCATGTAGATAGAAATAACGATGCCAACACAACATTGTCAAGTATTTGGGTTTAGTTGAGGATTAAATTGAAACCAATGAAACATATAAAACTACCTATATGTATGGTGTTAATCAACTATATCCAACAATCTCTTTTGGAAACTTATCAGAGTAATTACTCGTCGATGAAGAAGATGAAGAAGATGGCGGTGACTGAGGCAATCGAGAGCTAAAATCTTTAACTGGGAAATCATCTTGGGGACTTTCATTTTCGAAATTGAGTGCATAACTTAAAGGGTCATAGCTAAAATCTGCGGAATGTGATTGGCGATGATGACCGTGTTTGCGACCCACCACGAGTGCCCTTATGCTTCTACCCCTAACACGTGAAAAATCATTTCCATTACTTTGGGGTGATTTCTTGAACCACGGGGATGATGAACCTGACGAGCCTGCAGGTGAAATCGGTGTTTTTGGTATGCGTAATTTGTTATAAAATCCTTCTCCTTCTTCAAATGAAGAATCATGATGATGATGATGAATATTTCCCGTGAAACAACATATTGTATTTTTAAGTTTGTTTTTTATGGAAGATTGTCTGGGAATCCCATTATCCATCATAAATGAATAATAGGAAAATTTTGTTGAGAAATTATGATTAATAAAATCTTATTTTATGATGTGATTGTTGCAGTGTGAATTTTTATAATGGTATATATATAATAAGTGAATCTCTTAAGGAGGAAAGAAATTTCGAAAAGAGAAAGAAATTGAGGATGTTAATGAGTTAGTGAGTTGGGAAAAGTCCGAAGATTCCGTGAGACGAACGTGGCTGCGATTTTTGTGTTAAAACCACATTGGTATGTTTATGTTTAGGTAATTTGTGCTAAAAAACTTAATTACTTATGTGGAAATTATATCTTTGTTTTGATAGTTTTTTCTTATATTAGGCTAAATTGTAGGTGGTATAGAAGGGTGGCAATATCCACCCTACAAATCTAATATAATTTGTTATTGTTGTTTCTTACAAATATAATTTAAGTATATAGGTGTAACAAAAAAAGTTAATTTTGTAAATTTTTTTGCTGTGGTCGTTAATTATTTTCATTTTTAAGGGTGTGATCTGCCTTTATTTTTTTTTATATGAAATAGTTATTAACAAGTGTTTTTTCTTCTTTTAGGATTTACTAGAACATTCAATCTTTCACATATCATCATTTTTTTTTGTCCGTTTGTGAATCATTTTCTAAAGTTTTAGGGTCTGTTTGTTTTAGTTTTAAAAAATATTTTTTTTTTAGTATTTTTAAAAATAGATTTTGTAAAACCATTTTTTAAAATATTGTAAGTTTTTCTATATTTATTTTTTCTAAATTAAAAGACTAATTTTGACATCGTACAATATAAATATAAATTATTGAAAATCAAAACATAGACGTAATCACAATTTTTTTTAAAAGTTATATCTCAAAAATGATTTTTATGAAAAACTATTTGAAATAGCTTTAAAATTAAGTAATTTTTTGAAATTTTGATATCCAATTTTTTTTTTTGATAAAATGATAAAATATCTAAAATAATATTTTTTAATAACTATTCAAACCAAAATTTCATTTGAAACTTTTATTAAAAATTTGTTTATAAATTTTTTTTCACAAAATTATGTTAAACTATAAAATTTATTTTTTAAAAAAGTCAAAACAAACTTACCTTATTTTTATATAGTCACAATTTTGAATTTTCTTAGACAATTCCATCATCTATCAGTGTTATTAATTGAAGTTGAAGATTCCTCGTCAATATGTTAGACCCAACATGCTTTACCAATTGATTTGTTGTAAAATTCGGAAAAACTGAGTAAAACCTTAAATAAGTATTTCTTTATCCACCAATATTGTTTTTGAAGTTCTAAACTGATTCATTAAAATTATATGGGAATACATATTTTTACTCAAATAAAGACATTCCATAAGTTCAAATTAGAACATATTTAATGCTAGTAATTGAGGATCTCTTAGGGTAATTATATCTTTTACTCCAAAAAGCTTTTTCATCGGACCTGGTCAAAATTGGATCAGTAGTCAGTAACATGTTGTGAGCTCCGTTATTCTCCAGTGGTGATGAAGAGGTGGAGGGTGTACTTGCAAGGTACTCTGATACCAAAGTCAGAGACAGAGTAAACATCGCAAGTACAGAGAAAGAGTGTAAAGAATGGAATACCTGACCCTCTAGTGAAAGAGGGTATTTATAGTGTGCCCCTAGCGCAGGGCCAAAGTCTACTTAGCATTGGGTTGGATCTCAAGGCCCAATATGAGTAACTGTCAGGGCTTACGTGGCGTATGGAAGACCAGCACGTGGTCTTCGCCCTGGATCAACTGCCCCGTGATCTTCGGAAGGTGGGTAGACCAATTCTTCCGGAAGTGGGTAGTTGCCTGATGACGTGTCCCCACGTGGGGGAGACGTGCGTGGGCTCCCCGGTCGTGCAGATGGGCTAGACGTTATTTGGGCCCTCCCCGGCGAAGACTTGGGTTGGGTCGTGCCCGATAGTGAGCCAGCCTTAGGCCCAGTCTAGAACAGGAGCCCCCCAAGTCGCTGCTCCGAAGTAGAGGAGTAATGACTTAAGTGTCAGTCCAATCGTCGGGGACCCGTCCAATAGGGCGTCAGCGTGCCCGAAACACCGAGCTGGAGGATGATGCGCGTGGCCAAGAGCAGGTGATGTTCGAGGAGACAGGAGTTCGCGGGGACGCCTGTCCGTCAGACGTTCTACAGGCCACCTCTCTTCTGGGCATGTCTCTGTTTGGTGCCTTGGTCGACGATGTGGGAAAAACAAAAGGAACGAATGTGCCCGTTCCGCGGGCACGAGGAGAAGCTGAGATGACGCATGTGGTGTCTTCAAGCGCCACGTGTCATGCGTCATTAATGCCTAGGGCGGCTACACGTAGGAGCACTTGAGTGGCTAGGGCTGCCTCGCTTCCCGTGCTAGGATTATAAATAGGGGGAGGTCTCTTTCATTTTCACGCTTTCCTTCAAACTGATCTGAGTCCTCCAAGTCTTTCAAGCTCTTCAATCCGTGTTCGTCGTCACCGCCGCCGTTGCCAGCTGCTCCTCGTCATCCGGACCTACAGTCTTCAAGTAAGTTCTTGCGTTCTATCTCCCGTAATGTGAATTTATTGTTGATTTTCCGGGGGAGAGCGTAGGTTTTAGGAGGAACGTATGAATATTTTGGCGACTTTCATGAAGTTCCCGGCGGAGTTATGAATTTTTCGGCCGTGTTCATGAAGTTTCCGGCGAAGTTGCCGGGAAGTTAATGAGAATTTCGGGAGCTTCATGAGTCTCCTGATGAAGGCCCCGAGGACCTGCGATGAAGGTCTCGGGGAAGCGATGAAGGTCACGGAGAGTTGGGATGAAGGTCTCGGGGAGCCTGGCCCCCCGTAAGTGTACGAGAGTCACGGCGGGGTCTCTGTCGAAGAGTCCCCCCGCGTCCACCGAGGACTTTTCGTGGGAGGAGCCTCCCTGTCGAGGGGGCTCACTATGTCATGTCGACGGGGGTTTCCTCCTTGGACGAGTATGTCCGTCGATGAGAGGCTCACAACTTTGTGTCGGGGAGAATTCATTTGGGGCTCCTTATCCCTCTCTTCGCCTTTTCACTTGATTTGCGGTGGAAGAGTGGATTTGATTTCAGAAGTCGAATTCACCATTTTCCTCTGCTTTTCAGGTAAAATGGTTGTGAGGTTCGAGGGTGTTATCCATATTGACGACGAGCCCGAACACGAAGCGCCAGTCTAGCAGCCCGGAGAAGAATGAGTCTGCACGCCTGAGGACTGAGCCGGGGACGAGCCTCCCAGATTCGGATCGCACTTTGCCGTCGTCGACATCGATGCTTTCGTGGCGGTCGAGGATATCGCTGTGGGTTCTTCTCTGAACTGAATGGTCTACAACCCTAAGGAACAACATCGTATATGCTTGAGATTCAGGGGGATGAGGTTCCCAATGTACGAGTTTGTGTTCCGGGAAGAGAGCATCCGTCTCCCCTTCAATGACTTCCAGAGGGGGGTGTTCCACTGGCTACGTCTAGCGTCCTCCCAACTTCACCCCAACGCGATAGCGTTCGTACGGGCGTTCGAGCTCGTGTGCGAACACCTCTGCATGGGGGTCACCCTTCCTCTGTTTTTCCGTACCTTCCATCTACGACGGTGATCCCTCAATGGTCGGCATAGCTGGGTTTCCTTGAAGCAGCCGATGAAACTGTTTAAGGCGTACCTAGATTCTGTCCGCTCATTCAAGGACAAGTTTTACGTTGTCAAGCCCGTCTTGCACACGGTCGTCGACTCCTTATACGATCTTTTGGTCAACGAGGCAGGCGCTGAAAAATTAGTGTCGAAGTGTCCCCTGGAATAGGAGGCGCACTTCAAGAGTAGTACGAAGAGCTACATCGTGAAGCCTGGCGACCTGGGCGCCGACGACCGAGAATCATACAAAAAGATAGTCGAGTTTGTCGCCGGCTTTATTCCCGCCAAATGTGTTAACAAAAATGGGAGTTTTATCCTCGACGCTCGCGGGGAGGTTTGTAGTGAGCCTCGTTTTATCAACACTAAGGCCCTCCTCGAGTGCGAGTCCCACGATGAAGCCATGAGGTTTTTAGGTAGTGGTCATTTGCTTTGCTCGGGCGTCTGTCCCTTATTCTTTTTCTTTGTACCGACTCATTTTCTGTTCATTGCCGCAGGCCAAATGTCGAACGTGCACGAGCGCATCATGAAGCTGGCGACCACTAAGGGCGCGAAGAAGAACAAAGGTAGAGTCGTCGAAGTCCAACAGATGGTGAAACCTGGCGACGGGGGAAGCGGCTCTACCTCCCCTCAATATAGTCAGTCTCCTCCTCTGAGGGAGACCCCTTCCAAGAGGCTGTGTACCGAGGAGACCATTCTCGTGGATCTCGAGGAGAATGTGCCCGTAAAGAAGTTTATGTTGCCCCTTGCCACCTCTAGCGGGATTTCTTTTTCGGGGTCAATTCCCCCACTGTGGCTGAGGCTGAAGCAAAAGCGATCCTGGGGGTCGAGAGGGCGGCTAGAAGGAAGGCGCTGACCGAGGACATGGCCACCATGATGAGGATCTTCGAGACAGCCCTGGTCCTAAATGACGAAACAAACCCGGCTTCCGAAGTGCAAAAGTTTCGAGATGAGTACGTTGTCCTCGAGGCGGAGAAGAACAAAGCGGAGAGCAATCTGCTAGAGGCTCAGACGAGGTGCGAAAATCACGTACGCCTTCTCCATGACATGAATGAAATGCAGGGGGAGTTGAAGAAGACCAAGGAGGAGCGGGATAGCCTTCGGACCAAAGTCACCGAGCTGGAAGCTGCTGCCAAGCCTGTCTAGGACGAGATGGATGAAGAGAAAAGTCTCGCAGCTCGTGGTGCTCTGATTGCCCGGATCCGGGAGCTCGAGCAATACTGCTTGGAGGCTCTTGAGGTGGGCTTCAATAGCGCTTTGGTGCAGGTCCAGACCGAGAACCCGGGAATTCAGTATGCCCTTGAGTGGGTCAGTCCTTTCCACCAAGTGGTCAATGGCCGGGTGGTCGTACACGGGGAGATTGACGATGGAACTGATCCCGGTGACGGGGAGCCCGAGCTTGAGGAGGAGGCAGCTGTTTGAGTTTTTGTTTAGTTGTTTGTTCGGCATGTGCGCCATATTTTGGTTATTGTTCTGTACGGCCTGCGCGCCATGATTTTGTAAATTTTTTGTAATGTTTGAACAATGGGCTTTGCCCGCTCTAATGAATTGTTTCTTTGCCTTTCGATATGTTCATATTGTGTGTGTGTGTTGCTTGAATGTGTGTTTTATATTGCATATTTTCGTTAAGTATTTGGGGTTTTTGCTCGACATTTTTGGTCCTCGACAGTGTAGGAAACTGGTCGAGTGGTCGGAGTCGGATTCCGACCTTCGACAAAGCTAAGAGCTCAATCGAGGTCTTTGATCCGAGGTGAAAACTTCCCATCGTGTGTTGGGCGTTCTATCTAGTCGGTACGTCAACGGTGGAGCTCGGTTGAGGTTTTTCTGCCAGATCAAGAGTTTGCTCGCACACACAAGAGCGGGCTCTTGTCTTCTTGTCTCAAGTTTAGGAGTCACGCTTGTACCCTAGTGCGCTCCTGTGGTCGCGACGCGAATAGGTCGCGGGCAGTGTTTAACTGTAGTACTGTTTAAGCTTCTCAGCGTTCCATGGTCGAGCAAGTTCCTCCCCGTGTAAGTTTTCGAGGTAGTAATCTCCCATCCCCGTTTTTGCACGGACGCGATAGGGGCCCTCCCAGTTCACGGCGAGCTTGCCTTCGCACGAGTCTTTCTGGTTCCTTCGCATGACTAGGGTGCCCACTTGAAATTTGCATTTGATGACTTTGCTGTCACGATGAAAAGTTATCTTCTGCTTGAGCAAGGCTTCGCGGAGGGACGCCCCCGACCGAATCTCTTGTCGAGCTCTTCCCTTAGGGCCTCGTCGTTGGCTTCCTCGTCGAGGGGGGACTCAGTCCTCCTCGAGGTTCCCTTATTTCTACTAGAATTACTGCCTCAGTCCCGTAGGTCAGTCGGAACGGGATTTCCCCTGTGGTCGAGTGTGGGGTCGTTCTGTAGGCCCAGAGAACGTTGTGCAACTCTTCGACCCAGATTTTATTGGCGTCACCCTGTCTTCGTTTCAGGTCTCGCAGGATCACTTTGTTCGCGGGTTCGGCCTGCCCGTTTGTTTGCGGGTGCTCGACCGACGTGAAGTTTTGCTTTGTGCCCAGCTTGGTAATGAAGTCCTAGAAGTTCTTATCGGTGAACTGTGTCCCGTTGTCTGTGACGATTGCTTGGGGTACGCCGAACCGGGAAAGTATATTATCTTCTTGTAGAAATAGGGTATGTTGTGGGTCATGATTTTGGCCAAGGCTTCGGCCTCTATCCACTTAGTGAAGTAGTCGACTCCGATAATCAAATACTTATTTTGGTATGACCCTATGGTGAAGGGCCCGAGGATGTCCATCCCCCACCAGGAAAATGGCCACGGGGATGAAAGTGTTTTGAGTTCACTGGGCGGGGCCAGGTGCATGTCCCCGTGTCGCTGGCATCTGTCACACTTATTGACGTGCTCCTTGGCGTCTTGCTGCATGGTGGGCCAATAGTACCTCGCCCGCAGTGCTTTACAGGCTAGGGACCGTCCTCCGAGGTGTTGCGCGTTGATCCCTTCGTGGATCTCTTGGAGTATACCGGAGACCTTAGATTCCTCGACACATCTGAGGAGGGGGGTGGAGAAACCCCGCCTGTATAACTTGTCCTCAGCGATAGTATACGAGCAGGCACGTCGCCTGACTACGTTGGCATCCTTGGGGTCGCCGGGTAGTTTCCCTGTGTTGAGGTATTCGTATACCGGGGTCATCCAGCCGTGGTTGTCACCAATGGCGTTCACATCGGCGGTCGAGGTGGATTTCTCGATACTTAGCCGCGGGAGGACCTCTTGAATGACGGATTTGTTCCTGCCTTTTTTCTTCATGCTTGCCAACTTCAATAGGACGTCTTCTCGAGTATTGTGTTCACGCGGGACGTGACTTACTTCCGTTGAGTCGAATTTTTTCATCCTCTCTTTTACCAGGGCCAGGTATTCGATGAGGTTGTCATTCTTGGCTTGGTACTCTCCCAGCACTTGGGAAGACACGAGCTGGGATTCGGTGAATATTTTTACTTCTTTGGCGCCGAGGTCTTCGGCTAGGCGTAGCCCGACGAGAAAATCCTCGTATTCAGCCTGGTTGTTTGATGTCGAGAAGGACAATGTGAGGGAGACCTCGATCAAGATGCCTTCCTCGTTCTCTAAGATGATGCCCGCTCCGCTTCCCCTTGAACTGGACGCCCCGTCGACGTAGATTGTCCATTTTTAAGATCCGTTGGCCGAAGGTTCCGAAATGGTCATCTCCGCGACGAAGTTCGCTAGTACTTAAGCCTTCTGGGACTTCCTACCCTTGTATTGGACGTAAAACTTGGAGAGTTCGAGCGACCACTTAAGCATCATGCCCTCTATGTCAGGTCGGCCGAGGAGCTGTCTCACGGGTTGGTTCGTCCTCACCACGATCATGTGCGCCTAGAAGTAGTGTCGCAGTCTTCTGGCCGAGGTGACGAGGGCCAGAACGACCTTTTCGATCTACTGGTATCTAAGTTTGTGGCATTGGAGGGCTTTACTGGTGAAGTAAATCGGCTTCTACCTGTCAAGGGTTTCCCACGGCGAGGTACATGTACAATGTTTCCCCGTCTTCCAGTCGCGAGAGGACTGGGGGCTGCGAGAGGACTTGTTTGAGGTGGAGGAGCGCCTGTTTGCACTCCTCGGTCCACTTGAATGTGGCCTCCTTGCGTAGGAGTTTGAAAATTTTAAGTGCGTGTTGCGCCGATTTGGCCACAAAGCGGGAGAGCGAGGTGAGCATCCCGTTTAGCGATTATATCAATTTCTTTGAGTTCAGCGTCGGGAATTCGGAGAACGCCCTGCATTTTTTGGGGTTCGCCTCGATCCCTCGTTCTGTGAGGTAGAAACCGAGGAACTTTCCTGCTCGGACATTGAAGGTCCATTTCTCCGAGTTGAAACTCATCTTGCATCTCCTCACCGTGTCAAAGACCCTTTCGAGGTGGGATGTGTGGTCGACTTCTTCTCATGATTTTACGATCATGTCATCCATGTAGACCTCGAGCATGTCGCCGATCTCGCTGCAAAAGACTTTTTTCATCATCCGCTGGTAGGTTGCGTCGGCGTTCTTCAGGCCGAAGGGCATTACGTTGTAGTAGTAGTTACCTGACTCGGTCATGAAGGCCGTGTAGTGCTTGTCGGCCTTCGCCATGGGGATTTGATTGTATCTTGAGTATGCGTCCATGAACGAAAGCAACTTAAAACCTGCAGAATTGTCGACCAGTTTGTCAATGTTAGGCAATGGGTATGCATATTTCGGGCATATGCCCGGTTAAGATCAGTGTAATCAATGCACATTCTCCACTTTCCATTATACTTTTTAACAAGTAAAACATTAGAAAGTCAGGTTGTGTACTGGGCTTCCGAAATAAAGTTCGCCTCTAAGAGGTCTTTTACAGCCTTTTCAGCAGCCTCCGCTTTCTCGGGAGACTGCCTACGCCTACGTTGTACTACAGCCCTAGCGGCCGGGTCTATTGTGATTTGATGGCAGGCCACATCTGGGTCGAGGTCGGGCATCTCAGCAGCGCTCCACGCGAACAGGTCGGCATTCTCCCGGAGGCAAGCCTTCAGCTGCTTTCTCACCAGATCGAGGAGGCCCGTGCCAATCTTCACGCTCTTGTCCGGGTCGTCTCCAAGGGTGATGAGCTCGAAGTCTCCATTCGGAATGGGGTGCATGGGGTGAAGAGGCTGCCCGTTGCCTTCAGCTGGAAGGGTATAATCCGCTACCTCATCCTGCTCCTGATTATTAGAGAAACGGCTGTCGAGGTAGACCGCTTTGACGTGCGGGAGTGGATTCTGCTCTTCATCCAAGGATGGCTTCCCTGCGGCCTTGGACTTGATGTTGATCAAGTTCAGACCCTTGGTTGCAGCCTCGAAGCATCTCCTGGTAACCTCAATATTCCTGTGGAGAGTGACGACACGACCTCTGGCCATGTAGTATTTCATCTTTAGATGGACTGTAGATGGTATCACCGTGAGTTCGGTTAGAGTCGGCCTCCCCAGGATGCACTGGTACAGAGAAGGGCACTCTACCACCAGGAAGCGGACCTTAACTTGTCGGGCAGTGTCGTCGTTCCCGAAAGTGACCATCAGCTCGACGTAGCCCCATGGTCTGGTGATAGTGCCGTTGAAACCCTGCAGGTCTGAGCCCACGTAAGGGGTCGGATGTGTATCATTGAGCTGGAGGGTAGTGAATAGGTGGGCATACATTATGTCCACCGAGCTCCCTTGGTCGACCAAGCTGCGGCGGACATCAAAGTTCGCCATTTGTGCCCTGATCAGGAGGGGGGTGTTGGAGTTGGGGGCGCCGCCCGGCAATTCTTCGAGGTAGAAGGTGATGGGATTCTACCTTCCCTAGACCTTCTCAAAGGTGGCATTCTGCGCCGAGCTCGCTTCTATCAATTCGTCGAACTTCCGCTTGATCGACCCCACCGAGACCTTGTTGAAACCTCCGTCGGATATGACCATGGTGGTGGGGAAGCTTTCCCATGGGTTGCGAGCGGTCACAGGCGTGTCGGGCTCACAGGGGAAGTAGAAGTCCTCTGGTCAGGTGAACACAGGGCGACTTATAGTCCGTTCTCGCCGGGGGATAGGGTCACCTCCTCGACCCTTTTCGTCTCTCGGGTTTCTTGTCAAGGGGCATCGCTCCTCTTCATGTACTGCTTGAGGTGTCCCTCTTTGATCAAGATTTATATTGCATCCTTGTGGTGGATGCAATCCTCCGTGACATGCATGTGGCTCCTGTGGAACCGACAGTATTTGGACTTGTCGACATTTGGTTTAGGGGGTGTCGGCTTCGGGAAGCAGACACCTCCTTTCTAGAATTTTGAGTTGATGCACTCGGCCAGGATGCGCTCGCGGGGGGCGGTGAGTAGCGTGTACTCAGTGAAACGGCCTGCTGCTCCCCTCGGTTCTCGAGAGTCTCGGGGTCGGTCTTTTCTTCTTCTTTCCCCGCCTCGTTGGGGGGTGGTGGATTCATCGTGCCTAGAGCTTCTGGTGCCCTCCTGATTCCGTGAATCGCGGGTACAGTAGGCAGCCTCTATCTCCTCATACTGGATGTATGCTTGGGCCTTGTGGAGGAGCGCTTCCAAGGTGTTAGGCCTTTCAATGCCGACAACCTTGGCAAACTTGGTGCGAGGTTGTAGTCCTTGCTCGATCAAGAATTTCTTCATGTTGTGTGAGGTGGATACCTGGATGGCTTCTCGGTTGAATCTCTCTATGTAATCCTGGAGAGACTCATCTTTTCCCTGGATGATGGCTTCTAGGGACACTTCCATCTTCAGGTGGCACCGGGAAGCAGTGAAATTCCTGGAGAACTGCCTCTTCAGTTCTCTCCAGGAGGTGATGGATTCGGGCGCGAGGCTTTTGTACCATGCCATAGCACCCTTCCTCAGGGTAGTGGGAAAAGCATGCACTTGATGGCTCCCCGAACATTCTGATAGTCGAGCATCGCGTCAAAGCTTTCGATGTGGTCTTCTGGGTCGATCGTACCATCATATGTCGCCAAGGGCGGGGGTTTTTCCATCCCGACAGGCAAGGGGGTCTCCATGATGTCCCTGGACAACGGGGTACGCTGGTCATCCTCGTCGCTCCTGACAGGTGATCGCGATGGGGACTGCTCGCCTCGGCCGTTCCTGCTCCGTCGGGGAGGATTCCTTAGTCTGCTTTTTGGCTTCTCGTCGTACCCGTCAGCCTTATTCCTCTTTTGAGCGGGGGAATGTCGTTCCTTCCGAGGAGGGGACCGGTCGTGCTTCTGGGTAACCATGGGCTGGGGTCGTTCCAGACGCAGATGACGCCCGAACTTCCGGGGAGAGGGACTCCGAGAGTCATCGTGTCGTGTCCTCTGCGGGGGAGGAGAGGGGCTGCGAGAAACGGGGCGACGATGACTCCGTGGGGAGGAGTGTGACAAATAAAACATTGCCAAACATCTTTATGCTTTAGTCCAACAAATTGATTAAGAACTTTGGCTGGTACAATTTTCATTCTGGTTGTCTACAGAAACTTCTTAGTTCAATGATATTATTTCTTTTGATGTGAGTTGAAGATATGGTATCTAAACAACACAACCTTTAATATCATATATTAAGGAAACGGATGATCTTCACAACTCAAAGATAGAAAATAGAAAGAAGTATGAGTTAGGCTTGGGGGTTTGGTTTAAAGTCTTAATCTTAGGGTTAGGGACCTTCCTCCTCCTGGGGTGGCTTCAATCTTTCTTTTTTATTTCGTTAGTACGTAGTAAAGTGAATCCTAGCTAAGTTTCAGTTTCATGGTGTTGTGGTGTCATGGAGTGGAGTGTGGTAGGTAGAAGGGAAAAATCAAATGATGGTAAGCCTTTAAGATTCTTTGTTTGAAAAGCTCACAGAGGTAAATGGGTGGAAGATGATGAAAAGATATCGTCTTTTTTCTTCACGGAGTTCCCAGATTTCATGGATGCGAAAGGAATGTTTGAGGTCTTTAGAAGTTATGGTTTGGTATCTGAAGTTTATATCCCAGTAAGAGTGGATAAGAGGGGGAGGAGGTATATTTTTTCTCGTTTTAGAAAGCTACATGATGAACGATTAATGGAGGTGAAGTTGGATAGTATACAGATTCAAGGAAGGAAGATATTCGCAAATATACCACGGTTCCAGAGGCATGATAATGGAAAGAGCAATCAAGGCATACAAGTGAAGGCTAATAAGGGTGATTTCAAAATGGTTGTTTCAAAGGAGGTGGGCGGTGGTGGACAAGTCAACATGCTACCTATAGGAAAATCTTATGCTCAGGCGGTAGGGAGGCATCCATCGTTGATGGGGAGAAAGAGGGATCAAGATAAACAGTTGGAGGAGAATGTGAAAATACCTAAGTTTGCGCATATTATGTTCAATGTTGACAAAGTTAATCTAGCCAGATTCAAAAAGGCATACGTTGGGGAGGTGATACTTTCGGGTAATACGTATAATATTCAGCATGCATTGAATGAGGAAGGTTTTTTCAACGTGAAAGACACACCATTTGGAGCAAATTTATGTTTACTTGAGGAAAAGAAAAAAGGTGATATAATCTCAATCATAGAGCAAGCTCGTGGTTGGATTGAGAAGTGGTTTAGCGACATTAGACCATGGAGCCCAAATGATGTAGATAATGAGAGGATTGCGTGGATGAAATGTTATGGATTGATATGTTATGCGTGAGAGACTGGGTTATTCAAACTGATATCTGGTATGGTTGGAACATTCATACGATGTGATGACGATACTAAGAAGAAGAAACAATTTGATGTTGCGAGGTTTCTAATCAAAACAAAATTTGCCATTAATCTGAATGAAGTCATGAACGTTGAGATTAATGGGAACCTTAATAGGATTAAGTTAGTGGAGGATCATCATGGGCCATTGAGGATAGTTATTCTGGCAGAAGAAAAGGATTATTCTGATTCTGAATATGAGACTACAGGATCATTCGGGGACGGTGGCGCGTGCGATTTGGCGAAGGGGGAAGAGGAAGAATGGACTACAAAGGCTGGTAAGTCACAAGCAGACCTAAACAAATCGGTTGGAAGGAAATGTGCAGAGAATATACATAGTTCAGAGGCGCGTAATTCCCAAGTATGTGATAGTTTGGGGAATACAAAAACTAGATTTGAGGTTGTATCAGAGAAAGGTGGTGATATTGCAGAAAATATGATAAAGTCAAAAAAGGTGAAAAGTAACATAGAGCGGTGTGTTCGAAAGAAGGTGATTCGTGAGGACGCATTTAATTCTGAAGTATATGCATTAAATGTAGGTTAAAATGGATGTGACAGATCACTTTCAACTTTACCGGGTCACCTGCCTTTAGGAAATGATGAGTCAGCAATTGATGATAGGATGTTGTTGGAGAGTAATGGTCACTTGAAGGACCAAATTTGTTCTGACCCTATAACTTGTAGTCCGGATGAACCCAATGAGCTTTTGTATTGGCCCAAAGCAAGAAAAAAGTTATTGGTAAAAGATTTGTATGATAAGATCCAAATCCCTTTCTCTGCATCATACTATTCAACGTTGCTGCATAATGCTATTGGGATAGACAAAGGCATTTCTTGTGAAGAAAGAGTAACAGATTCAACACACAAGGTTAATCAGGAGAAAGACGCGTCATCTATGTACTCTGGTTGGTCAGTGTTATGTTGTGACTCTTCGACTGATACAGATGTAATCCAAAACAATGCAAGACGTAAGAGGGGCATAAATGAGGTTCCTATGAAGGTTTGGCAAACAATTAAGCAATTGGGAATAGAAGGTGAAGAAGATGAGGAAGTGTTTGAAGGAATTGTTAGAGATATGGAAGCAAGGGACAATAATATTTATGCAAGAAAGAGGAGTGTAGAATTAGGGTTCCATGAACCTAATTTCTTTTAATGCGCGTGGGTACTGTAGTTCCCTAAAAAGAAGGAGAATCAATCAAATCCTGGTAAAAGGGAATGCTGACATATGCTTGATACAAGAAACAAAGATTCAAAGTTTTCATGAAGGATTGGTTCGAAGTATTTGGGGGTGGGGGATTGCGAATGGTCAGACTCAAATGCAATTGGTCCATCAGGGGGTATGCTAACCATTTGGAAAAAGGGGTGTTTCAATATGTGTCAAGTTTCAGAGGTAAAGGTTTCTTGGGTATTAATTTGATTTGGCATGGAATCAGTTGTTATGTGGTTAATGTCTATTCTTCATGTGATATTGGTGGTGAGAGAAAATTATAGTCAGACTTTTATGAGCTGAAATCTAGATTTCCTGTGGGTAACTGGATTATAGAAGGAGACTTTAACTCAATAAATATGGAGGAGGAAAGGAAGGGGCGTAGAACTTTAAATTATGAAGAGATGACTGAGTCACTACTACGAAAAACCCATTTAACAATGGTTGGGAATGACATATAATGACGTGGGCGAAGGCGTTGTTATGTAGATTGTCGTTGTAAGTTCGCTGTTTCTACAACGGTCTGGAAACCGTTGTTGAAAGGCAGGACGCGCGCCATATATCACAACGATTATGATAATAAACCGTTGCGATACATACACTTAGGTTCTGGGTTTGAAACCCATCAGCAGCGAATTTATATAAAACATAAATTACTTATGATATCGGTTACAATAGATAACCGTTGTTGTAAGTACCCTAAGTTTATTATATTAAATGTAGATTGCTTGTTTTCCAAACACCTCACTAAATAAATATACATGGATTAAATTTGATGAAGATGTCTATAATCTGCAAATTAAACTGTTCTTGAAAACCAACTTAAACAAACCAATGTTGTTTTCTGATTGCATTCGTCTCATCGTGCATTTCACGCTCTTTTACATATATTATGGTTTATTGATCTGACTCCTTCGATATATCGCTATCTTCGATTATAGTTAAATTTCCATAAGATCAACAAGACATTGGATAATTTGCCTCATCTTTGATTTAACTATAATGGAAGATAGCGATGCATCTAAGGAGCCAGATCATTATACCATAATCTATATATAAAAGAACGTGAGATAAATGATGAGAGGCATGCAATCAGAAAACAACATTGGTTTGTTTAAGTTGGTTTTCAAATACAACTTAATTTGCAGATTATAAGTATATATGTCAAATTAACTGAATGTATTTTAAGTGAGGGTTAGTGACACAAACAATCTACATAGAATATAATAAACTCAAACAAAATTCTATACCAGATCCAGATATTATAAACTCATATAATACGCGTGCTACCACCAGCAAACTCTAAGTGAGGGTTATTTAAACAAACAATGTAAATAGAATATGATAAACTCAAACAACATTCTATACCAGATCCAAAAATTATAAACTGATATAATACGCTTGCTTCCACCAGCATCATCATCCTGTATCATCCCCTTAACCTGAAAGGAGACAAAGAAAACTTCAAAAATGAGCATCCTCAGTTGAAAATAAACCCTAAAACCATAATCCAGTGATGAGTAAAGAGAGGAACAGGAATAACGCACCTTTTAATGAAACTAATCGCGGAACAGGAATTAATTATGATGTTGAACTAGTTTGGGAAGCTATGAAAAAGAAATATAAGGAGGAAGAAGCTTACACAAAAGCTTCATACTTCTTATACTTCGTTTCATTGCTTCTAAAACTAGATAAAGTTTGCTTACACTGTTGTTTCTTCATTTACTAACATCTTGTTCGTGATGCTATGAAAAAAAAGTATAAGGTGGATGAAGTTTCCATCATAGCTTCATGATTCTTATACATTTTTCCATAGCAACACAAACATTATGAAGTTTCCAAAGTATGGTCTTTGTTAAGGTAGTGAAAACGAATCTGAAAAAATGAGAACAATCAACAAAAACAACATGCAACAAACGAGATAATGGGAAATATCTAACAATAGATGGAAGAAGAAGAATGCCTTAATGTATGAAGCACAAGATTCATGGCTAATGGTGAAAACGAAGAGAAAAAAATGGGTTCTAGGGTTTCACTTTGAAGGCAATGGCGTTACTGTCAATTAAGTAAAAGTTATTTCGCTTAAATATGGGTAAACTATTTCACAACGGATAACAATAACAACCGTATAGATATGTATTTATTTATTATAAATATATCACTACGGTTGACCAGAATAACCGTAGTGATAACCCTTTTATCTGTGAATTTTAAAATAAATAAAAACCGTATAGATTGGTATTTATTTATTATAAATATATTACTACGGTTAATCAGAGGAACCGTAGTGATAACCCTTTTATTTATGAATTTTAAAATAAATAAAAAAGAAAAGGTGCGCCTTAACTTCTAACTTAATGCATCTGCAGTTTAAACATCAACAATGTAATTCACAATGCATCTGCAGTTTAAACATCAATAATGTAATTCATAATGCATCTGCAGTTTAAACATCAACAATGTAATTCGAACCCTAATTCAACTATTACATTTCATAACAAAGTAAATATTAAACATAAAGGAGACAAAAAAACATAACATCTTGATATTTCCAGAAAATATATCTGATTTCAGTTTGTTCTTCAAATTTTTGTTCTTTTTCTTTAAATCCTCATACATAACCTTCAGATAGCCCACAACTTCCAACTCTGACTTCATAATGCTCTCATCGTCATTTCCATCTCTTTCTCCCGCGTCTTCATCCCATATGACCAAATTACATGTTTCATCGCTCCTCCAAAATAGACATCTCCAAAAAAGCCTTCCTTTATTTTGTCCCTTCTTACATTGATACGAAACCATACGACCATCACAACCACAAAAATTTCCAGATCGAGATTTTACACTGGAACAAGATGTAGAAACACCTTTGGATGATTTTGTATTCAAATGTGACATTGTAACACCTTAAAGTAGAACACTTTGTTGTTGTTGTTGTTGTCTTCTTCCTGACAATGGTGACGGCGTTGGTGTTAGGGTTGTTTCATCTTGTTTCTTTTTTCAATGGATAAATTGATATATATACTTGGTGTTTAAAATACATAAAAAGAAGCTTCAATTTGTAACAACGGTTTTGAGAAAAATCCGTCGTGATATCCTTATTATTTTTTAGTTAAATATTAATAAAACTTAAAAAGGGAGCATTTACGTCAAAGGGATAAACTATTTGAGGGCGATGAGGTTCGAACCCATGATAGCTAGATTGTATCACCACGGTTTTCATAACAACCGTTATTATACCCTTGAGATTTCTAATTAAAATAATGTGCGCGCATCCAGTACGCACTATAAGAACGGTGTATAGGATGCCGTTGTAAACCTGGCATTGTTGTTTGGCCGTTTTGTAGTAGTGAGTTCAATAATTTCATTGATAGTTTGGAGTTGGTTGATCTTCCTGTGGTAGGATACAAGTTCACTTGGTTTAGTACAAACGAAAGGTGTAGAAGTCGCCTCGATAGGTTCTTGGTGGATGAAGATTTGGTCAAAAGGTGGAATCTCAAGGCTCAAGAAATTGGTGACAGAGATATATCAGATCACTGACCAGTCTGGTTAAAATCAAATAATGTGAACTGGGGTCCTAAACCCTTTAGATTCTTCAATTGTTGGGTGATGCATAAGGATTTTCTAACTTTTGCGAAGGAATCTTGGTTATCAATTCAGGATTCGAGTACGGCTGGGCTTACTTTGCAAGTGAAATTTAAAGGCCTTAAAGAGAGATTAAAATGGTGGAATCATAATGTGTTTGGATGGGTAGATTTAAACATTGAAGAAGGCGTAGACAAACTGAATGAAGTGGAGAAGCAGCTGCTAGAGGTTGATGAAAAACAGGTTGAAGAGATGGCAGTAGGGTGTATATCAGCCCAAGAGGAGGTTTGGCATAATATTAGGATTAAGGAGAGCAAGATACATAAAAAATCAAGGGTAAAATGGATGTTGGAAGGCGACCTAAACACAAGATTTTTCCATGCTTCTTTAAAGTCGCGCATTAGGAAAAATTCAATCTCAGCTGTAAAATTGGGAGATATGGTGTTGAATGAACTTATTAGTATCAAGGCATGTGCAATGCAATATTTTAAGGAGAAGTTTCAAAGTTCGCATTTGAAGAGGCCTAAAATGGATTTGGGAGATGTAGCTAAACTTAACACAATGGACAAGGAATTGCTGAATTCTGACTTCACAAAAGAAGATGTGTTTGAAACAATATGTGAATGTGATAACAATAAATGCCCAGGAGTGGACGACTATAATTACAAATTCTTGAAACATTGTTGGGAAATTGTGGGAGCTGATGTAACTAATGTTGTTATGGAATTCTTTGATACTGCATCAATGCCTAAGGCTTTTGTTTCATCTTTTATTTCTTTGATACCTAAGGTGGATAATCCACTTTGCTTTGAGGAGTACAGACCAATAAGTCTTATTGGCTGTATTCTGAAAGTGGTTTCAAAGATGATGTCCAAAAGGTTGAGTAGAGTTATTGGGAAATTGGTTTCACCTTCCCAAACGACATTCATACCAGGTCGGCAGCTATTCGATGGTGTTATTGTAGCTAATGAGTGTGTGGATTTAGAAAATAGAAATAAGAAACAATGTCTGATGTTTAAAGTTAATTTTGCGTAGGCTTATGACTGCGTCGAATGGGAGTTCCTTGAGAGTATGCTTAAGGCGATGAATTTTGGACCTAAGTGGCTGAGATGGGTCAGAGGAGTAATGCAAGAGAGCTTCATGTCAGTACTAATAAACGGAAGTCCATCGAAGGAGTTCAAGGCTACTCGTGGTTTGAAACAAGTGGATCCGTTGTCTCCTTTATTGTTTGTTATTGTTGTAGAAGGCCTGGAAGTTTTGGTTAGGAGAGAAACTGATTTAAACTTGTTTAGTGGATTTACTGTTGAAGATAACATATTGACGTCTATCTTACAATTTGCAGACGACACTCTATTGATTTGTGATGGAAACTACTCTAATTTGTGGGAAATTAAATGAGTTTTGCGTGGATTTCAGCTGATAACAGGTCTGAAAATTAATTTTGCGAAAAGCTGTCTATATGGTGTTGGCATGGATCCTGAGTTTATGTTAGTTGTGGAACAACTTTTATTCTGCAAATGTGGATCACTACCATTCAAATTTCTTGGTTTAGTGGTAGGAGGTAATCACAAAATAATTAAGTTCTGGCAGCCGGTGTTATCGTGCTTGAGGGACAGGCTCTCTTCTTGGATAGGAAGGAATCTGTCAATTGGGGGAAGAGTTACATTGTTGAATTCGGTTTTAGCAAATCTTCCTATTCATCATCTAGCATTCTTTAAGGTGCCAAGTCAAATTGTGAAGGAAAGTATTGTCATCCAAAGGAAATTCCTATGGTCTGGATCCTTGGAAAACGAGGCATTTTGTGGGTTAGCTGGAGCTCGTTATGCAAAGATAAAAAGTGTGGAGGATTGGGTATTAAACATGTTAGACAATTCAACGTAGCATTATTATTGAAATGGTTGTGGAAATTTTTACAAGATGGTAATGAAATGTGGAGAAACATACTCGAGTTCAAATATGGTATGTTGGCTAAACGAGTTTTGATGGGTGGCGTAAATGGTAACAATGTTGGTGAATCATTATGGATGTGTGATTTGCTATCAATATGAAATACAGATTTTGAGTAGAGCTTTAATAATTTACTGTCTCCTAATTTGGGAAGTGGCACGAGAATTATGTTTTGGAATTGCAGATGGTTATGCAATGCAAATCTCAGCATGTTGTTACCAAGTTTATTTGAGTTTTCAACAACCAAACAGTGGTCAGTTCATGATATGGGATATTAGGAAAACGATGTCTGGAAGTGGCCTGTTAGAAATTTGCACCAAGAAGTTCAAGGTGAAGTACTGTCTGAACTGGAGGAGTTAGAGAATATGTCAATCCCTGTTCAACCGAAAGCTGACACTGTTGATAGATGGTTATAGCAATTGGAAAATAACAAAGAATTTTCGGTTAAGTCATGGTACAACCATATCATTGCCGCTGGAAATTATCCTACGCTAGAGCCACCAATTCTCACTGCATTGGAGATTCTTTGGAAGACGTGCATCCCGTTGAAAATTAAAATCTTTGCATGGCGTATGTTTCTTAATAGATTGCCAACTCGTATGAATCTTGTTGAAAGAGGCATAATAGTAAATCGACATGAAAAGGTATGTGCTTTCTGCTTTTTCAATCAAGAGGACGTTTTCCATCTTTTCTTCACCTGTCCTAAAAGTAGAATGGTTTAGATGAGGGTTTTTAACTGGATTGGTATAGATTGGATTGACTTATCGACAAGTTGGGAACATACTATGTTATGGTTCCTAAGGTTGGTTGACAGGTGTAAACCAGAAGTTGTTAATTCAATATGGTTTGTAACCCGTTGGTGCATTTTGAAGACTTGGAATAACATTATGTTTAACGATGAAATTTATAGTGTTGAGTTGGTATTCCAATCTATTCTTGTTTTATCTTGGAGGTGGTTACTGATTGTATCGAGTCATCAAAGTAGATGTGGGTTGTATGAATGGACCAAGTTTCCTTTGGATTTTTTGTAGGATAGTTAACGTGGATTTGGAGTTTCCTTTGATTGTAATTGTACTATTGGGTTAGAGAACCCCTAATTCTCTTTAATATAATTGTTGCCAATAAAAAAAATGTTAGACCCAACATTGCTATACTGATCATTCAACTAGTGTAAAAATTGTATTTGATCTTATGTCTTTGTCACCAAAACACCAAAATTAAAATTACAAGAGTACTTAATTTCAAAAGTTTTGTTCAAATTGAATGTGGATAACTAATTGTGTTTAAGGTGATTGTGGATTTACTTGTAGTTTTTGTCTTTGTCTCTGCAGTAAACTAATGAAAAGCACACATATAACACATGTTAGAAAACTAAAAAAAAAAGTTTCATCTCACGTTTAGAATATAAAAAGATTATGTTATTACTATTAGAAGTAATTCACATTCTCACATTTACTGTTTTTATCATTAGTAATTACTGTTGAATGAATTTACATTTTCATTAGTTGTAAATTTGCATTTCATTAAGAAAGTTAATATCTATTAACTGTGCTTGAAACCAATTGTAATAGATAGAGTGAGATCAATAAAGGTTCATCCTCTACCTCTCTCAAAGGTTTTGTGTGTCTGTATTACTGGAGTTTCACATTTGAAATCAAACAAATTGGTATCCAGAGCTTCGATTTTGATCAAAAGGGAAATACGAGTGTATGTGAGGTGTGTGCTTGATTTCGTTCCTCAAATTCACACTGAGTTAAAGATCGAAATCAAAGAGAATTACAATCTTCATTCTCAACGTCATGGAAAACACGAGTGTTTGTGAGAATTGAGCGATTTACACAAGAACGAAGATGAACGGCAAAAACAGTAGCTTGAATACAAAGTTATTAGTATTCGACAGAAAGAATTGGAATCCGTGGTCGATTCAAATGCATGTGTTTTTTGGCGCTCAAGATATGCTTGAGCTCGTCAATGATGGCTACACATCGGTTGCAGAAAACACAATAGAAGCGCAAAGAAATGTGCAATGTGGAACGAGGAAGAAGGATAAAAAAGAATTGTTCTACATTCACCAATGTGTATACGCGAAAGTGTTAGAGAAGATTTATGATTCAACAACTGCGAAGGCATCGTGGGATACGCTTATGTGGTGTTATGATGGTGACACATCACTAAAGAAAGTAAAGTTGTAGTCCCTACATAAGCAATACGAGAATCTCAACATGAATAACAATGAAAAGGTTCCTGATTACATCTCAAGAGTGATTGTGGTGACGAACAGGATGAAGTCTTGTGGAGAAACTCTCTCTAAACAAGTAATCATTGAAAAGGTACTAAGATCACTTACTCCTTAGTTTGATTATATTATGGTAGACATAGAACACTCGAAAGACACTAGAAACATGAGAATTCAAGAGTTGCAAAGTAGTTTAGAAGCACAAGTGGAACATAACATGCTTTTAAAGCTCTTTTTGTCAAGATAACATGCTTTTAAAGCTCTTTTGTCAAGAAGAGCAACATTTATAATCTCAAGTGGAAGAATAAGAAACAATCATGGTTGGAAATCAAGAAAAGGAATAATGGTGGTGTCCAGAAGTCTGAGTTCTCCAATCAAGGTGAGAAGGTACATACAAATGTTCATAAGGGAAAAGAGAAGTTTCATAAGAGAAAGATCTAATGCTACAATTGCAATAAGTTTGGTCATTTTGCTATTGAATGTTGGTCAAAAAAGGAAAAAAAGAATGAAGAGGTCAACATAGCTAGAGGTGATTCAGAGGAAGAACTTGTGTTACTGATGGTGACAGAAAAAGATGTTGAAGTAATGGTAGATTGGTGGTACACAGACACGGGCTGCTCCAACCATATAAGTGGAAACACGCAATGACTGATCAATTTTGACTCAGGAAGGAGGACCAAAATTAGGTGTGCTGATGATGAATATATAACTGCTAAAGGGAATGGGGAATGTCATGATAAAAGTGAGGGACAAAAAAATTGTATTAATCAAAGATGTGTGGTATGTTCCTTGCATGAAAAGCAACTTGATGACTGTAGGTCAATTGATGGAGAAAGGATACTCAGTGACTATGGGAAACAACCTACTGAATCTTTATGACAACAATAAGAAGTTGATTATGCAATATGCTTTAAGGAGAAATAAGACATTCAAGGTGAATGTTGAAGTTGCAGAAACATAGTGTCTTAGCACAGCAGATGCTGAAGAAGAAAGTGATATGTGGCACAAGAGGTTAGGGCATTTGAATTTCAGGAGCTTAGGACATTTGAGCTCAAAGAACCTAGTGTAAGGAATTTCAAAGACTAAGGCACCAAAAACAATCATGTGATGTATGAATGAGAGGAAAACAATCAAGGTTGCCATTTACACCAGAACTGCCTCCAAGAGCCACTCATGCTTTAGGTGTAGTTTATTTTTATGTATGTGAACCCTTTAAGGTACCTTCAATTGGAGGAAGCAGGTATTTCATGTCATTTATGGATGAATTCATGAGGATGATGTGGGTGGAACTCATAAAATTCAAGCATAAAATGTTTGCTGAATTCAAGAAGTTCAAAGTGGTCAGAAGTTTAAGGTGAAGGTTGATAAGCAAAGTGGTCAGAAGTTGAAGATTCTCAGGACTGATGGTTGAGGAGAATTTAATTCAAATGAATTCAAGGAATTCTATGAAGAACATGGGATTGAGCATGAAGTGACTGATCCATACACACCACAACACAATGGCCTTGTTGAGAGTAAAAACAAAACTTTTCTTGATATGACAAAGAGTATGTTGAAGGAGAAAAACTTCCCTCACACATTGTGAGGTATAGCCATTTCCAATGCAACATACATTCTAAACAGGTGTCCAACAAAGCATCTGAGAAATGTGATTCCACTTCAAAAGTGGACTGGAAGAAGACATAGTATTGGTCATCTCAAGGTGTTTGGATCCTTATGTTTCAAGCATGTGCCTGATGCCACTAGAAGGAAGCAAGATGATAAAAGCAAAATTATGGTACTTGTAGGTTACCACTCTACAGGTGCTTAAAAAATCTATTGATTTATCACTAAAAAATTGAAATTAGTAGAGATGTCCTAGTAAAGGAATCAGAAGCATGATATTGGACAAATTTGAACCCAGTTCTAGTGTTCTGACAACATTGGAAATAGGAGACGATGATGCAGGAATCATTAATAATGAGGCAACACCAGATAATGAAGTACCACTTGGTAAATTACAAGATGAATAACATTGTGAAGATGAATCATAAGGTGAGGATAATAGTGAACCAGTTCAAATCCATAAGGCACAAAAAAACAGACAAATGCGAAGACTGGCAGACTTTGAGCTGACCCTGGACAATGAGGTTAATAATGTGTTAGAGGTCATACATTTTACATTGTTTGTTGATGTTGAGCCAGTCAAAATTAATGAAACGCTCAAGAAATGAGTGTGGGTGAAGGTCATGAAGGAGGAACTTGAATCAATTGAAAGGAACAAGACTTGGAAATTAACTGCATTACCAAAGAACAAGCAAGCTATCAGTGTGAGATGGGTTTTTAAGACCAAGCTAAAGCCAGATGGTTCAATTTCCAATCACAAATCAAGGTTAGTAGCTAGAGAGTTTTAACAAAAATCTAGTTTATACTATTTTGAAGTGTTTGCACCTATAACTAGACATGAAAATATAAGATTGGTGATTGCTATAGTTGTAAGTAGAAATTGGCCTCTGCTACACTTAGATGTTAAGTATCCATTTTTAAATGGTCTCCTTCAAGAGGAGGTTTATGTGTCACAACCTCCTGGATTTGTGATGAAGAATAAAGAAGGGATGGTGTACAAGCTACATAAAGTCGTGTATGGGCTTAAGCAAACTTCAAGGGCTTGGAACCTGAAGATTGATTCATTTTTCAAGTAGTAGGGATTCATGAAATGTGAATTGGAGTATGTTGTATATGTGTAGCACACCCCTAATCGCAATGTGATTTTGGTGTGCCTTTATGTTGATGACATGTTGTTGATACGGAGTTGTTCCACTGAGATGAACAAGTTCAAAAAGGTACCGATGAATACATTTGATATGACTGACCTTGGTAACATGGTATACTTTCTAGGAATGGAGATTTTGTATACTGCTAAGGGAATCATTATGCTCCAACTGAAGTATGAGATTGAGTTGGTGAAGAGATTTGAGTTGATGAACTACAAGCCTAATTACACCAGCAGAGACAAATTACAAATTAGAAGCTGACAATGATGGTGAAGATGTGGATGCTACTGATTTCAAGCAACTGGTTGATTCTTTGAGGTACCTGTGTAACACTATGCCTGATATATGTTATGCAGTTAGGATAACGAGTATGTTTATAAGCAAACCAAAATGGTCACACTATCGGGCAACCACTAGAATACTAAAATACATTAAAGGAACACTAAAATATGGAATTGTTTTTCCATCTGATGATACAAGCAATGTTGTCGAGTTAGTCTGTTATCCAGACTCTGACCGGTGTGGAGATAGGGTGGACATGAAAAGTGCTACAGGATATTTGTTCATGTATTTAGGGGATCCTATTTCATGGTGCTCCAAGAAGCAAACAGTGGTTGCACTGTCTACTTGTGAAGCAGAATATATAGTTAGAGCTATAATTGCTTGCCAAGTTATCTGGCCGATTAATTTGTTGTAGGAATTTAAGTTGATGTGCAGACACCAGTGAAGTTGTTGATTGACAACAAATTAGCCATAAGCCTCACAAAACATATAGTGTTTCACGGTAGGAGCAAGCATATAGACACAAAGTTCCATTTTCTGCAAAATCAAGTTTAGAATGGAGTAGTTAAGGTTGTTCACTGCAGCACTCAAAGGCAACTTGCAGATGTGTTTACCAAAGCAATCAAGACAAATCAATTCATCAAGTTGAAGAATGATCTTGGTGTTATTTCTTTTGAGAATATGAATTAAGGGTGATATTGAAAGTAATTCACATTCTCACATTTATTGTTTTTACCATTAGTAATTACTATTGACTGAATTTATATTTCATTTACATTTCCATTAGTTGTATATTTACATTTCCTTAATATGGTTAAGAATCTATTAACTATGCTTGAACCCAATTGTAATAGACATGGTGAGATCAATAAAGGTTCATCTTCTACCTCTCTCAAAGGTTCTCAGTGTGTGCGCATCAATGAAGTTTTACATTTGAACTTCAAGAATTATCATGCCAATAAAATTTATTAAATCTGGTGTGTGCATGTTCTATTTTCACTAAAAAAAGTTATTGAACCATTTATGTCTTTATGGAAAGAATGAGAGTCTAGGTTGAAAAGTCAGATAATACAATAAAGGCTTAATACATTTTTTTTCGTCGTGTATCTTATACTCGATGTTTATTTTAGTCTCTTAACTTAAGAAAATACTATTTAAGTCCCTTAAATATACAAACTTAATTGTGTCAGTCCTTTCTACCCATTCTATTAGTTAAAGTCAAACAATAAGGCTATGTGAAATTAACGTGAAATGTCACACGACTTAGACCAACTTTTGTGATTGATTTAACGATCGAATAATCAGTCACTAATTTTTTTTTTGGAAATTTCTTAATACACCACCCATGTTTCTTAGACACTACGCGAAATTTCTTTTTTGCCCCTTGATTCCGGATGTGCACATCCGGACGCACCATATTTAAAAAAAAACGTTGATTTGTTCCAGATGTGCATATCAGGAAAAATTCCTGATCTACAGATCCGAAACTATTTCTTATTAATTCGCGCCAGACCTTCTCCCTCCCCCCATTCTTTACATTTTCATATTCCAAACAACCAAACTCTCAAATTCTCAATCCCACAAATCCCGACTTTTTTCACTCGAGTTTGGCGTAGAGCAACTTCTACAACGATCAAGACACTCCAAATCCTCTGTATCTCAATTTAATCGGTAAAGTTTCAAATTTTAGAGTTTCGGAGTTATTTTCGAGTAATCGATTTAGAGTAGACATTTAGGTGTAGAAATTGTTAGGTAGTATGAATAACATAGGTTAGAGACAATGTAGGTATTGTTTGCTGCTTCAAACGGACAATCAGAGTATTAAAATGCCCTTTTCTATGGTACAGTAGACATGGCTGCGTTTTTAGAACTTCAAATACGTACCGGGTGTGCAGATCCGGAAACATTTTAACGTTAAATATTCTGAGTGCTTCCGGATGTGCAAATCTGGAAAAATCCAACGTTAAATATTCTGAGTACTTCCGGATGTGTAAATCCAGAAGAAACTCGGTATCTATTTTTTTAATTATTTTAAAAAAATTCCAATTTATTTATTATGCTTTGCAGATTACATGGCTGGCAGAGACGATCGTATCTTACATGGACGGACAGCTCAACATGCATATGTCCGACGTGAGCGGACGCAGTCTACAGCCGAGGGTCTCGACGCAGAGGGAGTTAGGGTAGTCCCTACAACTGAGGGAGATCCTACACCTACACCACTTCCTGCACCACAACCTTCCACATCACAGGTTCAGGCCACTACCCCGTCAACCGCCGATTCTACATCTCAGAGGCGTCGGGCTCCTACTGCTGGTTCATCAGGGTCCCAGCCCCCACGCAGGCGTCGTCGAGAGACTCCAGTTCCATCAGCTGCTCCTATTTCATCCCCTGTTCCTATTCCTGAGGGTGATCACCCAGCACATGAGGGTGGTGACGGCGATGGCGATTTCGATGAGCTGGACGGTTACCCCGGGGGACCGTCTGATATGTCCCTACTCGGGGGTACTCTGAGCATACTGCCAGATATGTCCGGCTAGGTGTTTGCTTGGAAAATTTGCAAACAACCGCTGATCTCCTAATTTATGAAAAAATTAGTTTGCTTACAGGACCGATCAAACAAATCCTAGGACAATGTGCTTTAACAATCTTGACAAATTGTGTTAAAAAACCTTTTGTTTATTGGATTCATCATTGTTTACATCAACTAGTGTTTTTCGACTAAAAATAAAGACTTTGGTTCTTGAAAGAAATGGCGAAATGTAAGTAAATTGCAAGAATAAAAGTACGGAAATGAAAAGGAATTTTAAATGAATAACTTAAGATTTCATTAAATGCAAGGAATAAACACTGGTGTTTCTCAAACGTACATTTTCTCAGTAACTACTCTTTTCTCTCACACGGTTACTTTGAGTATTTCTTGAGTAATTTGTACAAATTTTGAACACACACGGAAATCTAATCACTATGACTCCCTATTTATTTACAATCGAAATAACTGTCACTAACAATTATTTCTCCTAATGATGACACCTGGCGTTCTGCATGCCTTTTCGCCCTGGATGTGCTCCACGCGTCTGGTTTTCAAAACGAGTCTCCCTCCTAAATTCTAATTTCAAAACATCTGTCGAAAATGGCCTTATCACCAATATGTCGAAGCATTTCTACTACTTAAAAATATCCCCAAATATGCTTCCCCAATTACCATTGATCTTCGACTGACCCTCTCCAAAAACAATCTCCTGGCGAAATAATCCTGGCGAATCTTCAAAACTTACTTTCTGAACAAAATCCAGGCGTCGAAATTAGCAGCCTACAAATTGCCCCCCAGAAAATGCATTTTCGACAAAGGGAGAAAAGCATTTTTTGCCAATAAAATTCGACGCCTTCAATAATTCGACATATGAGTGCTCATATGACTAGACATTTGTAACGTCAGAGTCATCATTGTACTTTTCCTAAAACGTCCCTTCAGCCCACGTTTTAAGATTTTTCATCATCACTACCCTAGTCCCTAGCAGATCATGGGTCAAAAATTTAACTGCCACCCGCCTGAACCATCCACTCATAACTGCCACGTGTCCCACACTTTTTCCACTATCTTTCCATTAAATGGATAAAATTCTGAATTTCAACCGCTTCAATACCTTTTCCTCCTATAAATAAGTTGAAAAACTTCTTTTTTCATTTTTCACGCACCCTTTCTTTAGGCAAGAACTCTTTTCAACACATCTTCATCTTCTCCATTTTCTCTGCATTTTCTTCTGCAATCACCATGGCATCTTCCGCAACTCCTCAAATCACAAACAAAGATTCCAAAAAATCTAAAAACTTACCACCTGTCCACAAGATCCTTGGGCCAAAGGTGGTGGGGAACCAACAGTATGTACCAGAGCCTCCAAATGAAGAGGAGAAACGACGTATTTACCAGTCTCAGGTACTAATTCCTATTTTAATTTCTGGTAAAGCTCACGCAATACTAGGACCTTTACCTGATTTATCTTTAGATCCTGTAAAAGTAAGAGAACTCTTTCCAGCTTACCATCGTTACAAACCCATAGCTAACGGGGTTAGACCTAGAACTGATAAGGAGAAAATCATAGACAAAAAATCTAAAGTCGATGGCCAAGGATCTCCCTCTGAGGAAGTCATAAACTTAGAGTACATGAACAACTTTAGAATTTTTAGGTCTTGTCCATTGTCGAAAGACCCATCTGATTATCTGGCTTGGCTAAAGAAAATAGAGGCAATCAAAGCTGATACTTGGAAATCTATGGGCATTTTCAACCTCATATAGTTGTCGAAAGTAAGACCAAGATATTGCATCTCTATGCTGTTAGCTTCCCTTTACTATTGGGATAGCACCTACAATAATTTCCACCTTCCTTGTGGAATGATCACCCCCACTCTTTTCGACGTAGCTGCCATAACTGGCCTTAGCCCACTAGGAGTAGATTATGATCCTACCCTACTGCCTGACGACTCCATAGGCTTCGACACAAATAAGGCCACCTTCACAGCCTATATTTCCAATTACCATGACAAAGAAACTAAATAAGTCTCTGATCAAGAGCATGTAGCCTTCTTAGCCCTCTGGCTGTCGAGATGTGTTTTCTGCTCTAGATCCCTTCAAGTGGCGAAACGTTATATTACCATAGCAAATCAGCTTCATGCTGGACATCAACTGTGCCTTAGTGAGATGATCTTGGAGAATCTATACGAATCTCTTGGCGAAGGGGTTACTTTCCTGAAGAATATCAAGGACAAAGGGAGTCTACTGTTGTCAGGACCATTTTGGCTCTTACAACTGTGGCTCAATGCCACCTTTGAAGCTTCCTTACCCAACAAACAAACTGTGGACGAAACTGCTCTGAAGGAGAGAAGAGTCGAAGGAACCAGACTGGCGCAGTTAACACCCAACGACGAAGGTTTGAGCCTTCAACAAACCTTTACTGGTTATGTTATGATGTTTGCCAAACGTCATAACTTCACTCCCAATATGGCTCCTTTCGCTGATAGAAAAATTGGACCAGAGTGGTTCACCAGGAAACTTCTATTAGAGTCGAAAGCTCTAGAAGATAAATTCCTTAATGTCTGGGAATCTTTTCTCACTCCTAGGCTTTTAGTTTCCAGACTCAATCCCTCAAAGCTGAAGATCTCCCTGGTTAATTACCAACCCAATCTGGTCTCTCAACAGTTTGGGTTAATACAAATAAAACCAAAACCCCTCTTCTCAAGGAAAGGTTCTTTGATTCACTACAACATGACCCACACCAAAGATGAGTGTTCTGGGTTGCTGGAAAAGTATTCAAACCTGGTCGAAATTCAACTAGTGCCCTTTAAACCCAGCTTCCTCTGTACTCAAGAGTTTGACGAATGGTGGAGGGCTTATTATGACTCTCAATTTTTCGACGTGCCTTCTTTCACCGTCCAACTGACCAGAGCTTTCGCCCTTGTGCAGGATAAAACCAAGAAAGGTACTTCAAGACACGTCAAAGAAATCCAAGCATTCCAGAAATACTTTGAAACTGCCTACAAGCCCAACGAACTTAGTCGAACCATAAGCGAAGCAGCTGTTACTTTGAAAGAAAAATTTACCAGAAAATTGGATGAGTTAAAACTACCTTGATACGTTCGACCAGAACAACATTATGAGATAGCTTTTAACCTCCATCCACCAAAATTTCCTCCTCTACCATTTGCTGAATTTGGTGTGGCTTTTAGTCCTCCATTTCCAAATTGGTTCACTTGTGGGGATTCCATGAAACTTCTTCGTCAGGAATATAAAAAACGTGCTAAGCGAGTGGTTCCGACTAAGTATACCTTGGACAATTTCAAAGGCCACTTTCATATTGGCATAGAACACGTTCGCGTGGAAACTCCTATATATGAAGGTGTGGAATGGGAAGATACTCGACACCACTTCTTTTCATTTGCACATATATGTATCTTTCGACTTGTATTTAACTTTTTCCTTTTTTCTTAGCCACAAAAATTCCTGCCAAGAAGTCAGCTGCCGTCGAAACGTCAATTGCAGAGGACGTGGAAGCCCCAAAAGCCACTACCCAGAAACCTTTGGCGAAGGTATGATTTTGCCTTGTTTTTCGATCAATACTTCTTTACTATTATTTTCTGAAATACTAATGAAATCTTTTGCCATTTTTCAGGTAAGTCAGAGACCTCCTTCCACGCCAAAGAAAAGAAAGGAAAAAGAACCTGAAGCTCCTGTCATTGAATCTGGTGACGAATCCCCTGATCAAGTCAAACCTTCGAGAAAAAAGAAGAAACCAACGAAGCCTCAACAACAAAAGACCTCTGCTTCCCGGATATTGGAGATAACTCCTCGCAAAACTCCTGTCGAGCAAGCGACCACAGCTCCAGCAGAAAGTGAGAGTTCTAGTCTTAAGACTGAAATTCCCAAGGTAGGTTTTCTCTTCAAATTCGACAGTTAAAGACATTTTTTCTCATGATAAATTTGCTTACATCTTTATCTTCTAGGTCCTTGTCGACACCCATGGACATCCTATTGTTCAAGTTCTTCCAAAAACTAGCAGCGATCTCACTTATAAGCCCATAAGTGCCTCAAAACCTTCCCCTAAATATTTGACTAAGGAATCAGCCACTGAAGTGAATTAGCCCACCGCCGTCTCTAAAAAACTTCAAGACGTAATTGCAGAAGAAACTGGTCCTGAGGATGACAACTTAGTTGATGGTGGTGGAGATACTGCGATGCCTACTGCAGCGCTCACAACAGCAAGTGACCCTGAAGATAATTTCCCCATCAACTTAAAGGATGCTGACAAAGATAAAGATAGGGAGGTCGAAACAGATGACGAAGAGGGAGAAAGGAGTGAAGGCGAAAAGGAAACCGCTCCAAAGATTGCTGCTGATGAAGAGAAAGAAAACGAGAAACAAAATCCCGTTGATCGTCCCATAGCTGGTTCAATTAACACCACTTCGACCAGCCTTTGTCATGAAGAACTTGAGAATCTGAAGGTGCAAAGACCACTGGAATATCTGAAGGTCATGCTCAGTACCTGTTATAACTTTGCTGACACCACCACCAGTAGTTCGACTACTTCAGGGACCATTTCTGGCGCAAAATCCATGGACAAAGTGATGGCCCAGATTCGGCAGGGAATCCTCAATATTGATTTGTTTCAACTTCTAGAGAAAGATTCATCTGCCCACTTTGACCTGTAAAAGATCTTGAAACAAATCAACGTCCTGGAGGCTCCCCCTGAAGTGACTGATGTTGTTGTAGACTTGACTACTCTCATTGACCTCGTAGCGGCATGTTTTAACCGTCTTAGAGACTATTCGAAAAAGCTTGAGAACAAGTTAGAAACACAACTTGCTGAATGGGATGATGCTACAAGTTCTACTAACAAGGTAACTAAACTGGAAAAGGCTTCTGAACAAAATCAAAAAGAGGTTGCCAGCTGTGACGAAAACATCCTCAAATGGGAGAAACAAATTGCTGCTCTTCAAAACAAAATTTCTCAAGCTAAGAAATGCAAAGAAGAACTCCAACAAATCAATCAAGATGAAATAGCCAAAGAGATTGAAGTTGGAGTGCATCATGTTGAACGAGCTCAGAAGTTAGGCAATGAGATTGAAGAGATTTCGACCAGCAAGGCCCTCTACGAGCGTCGACTTCAAATTCAACGATCCAAGTTTGACAAGTTGAAGAAATCTTTCCCTGTTTGATTTTGTAATGTTGCTTGGTCCTTTGAGGTCTGTTTCTTTTGTAATGACATTTAAGCCATTTGTTTGGCAAATTTTACCAATTTAGTTATTTCTTTTGTAAGATTATTCGATTTCTATTTTAACTTCCTGCAATATGGGTTTATATTTTTTCAAATACTTCCCATTTATTTTCAGTATTCTCTTATCTTTATCTAATTCTTCGACTTCATACACACCATTGGAAAACACGTTGGTGATTTGAAAAGGTCCTTCCCACTTAGGGGACCATTTTCCCATAAGTCTATCTTTTCGATCCATGGGAAAAATCACTTTCCACACAAGGTCACCAATCGAAAAGGCTTTACCGTTTACTCTTTTATTGTAGGATTTCTCCACCCTTTCCTTTTGCCTTTTCAATAAATCTAACGCGTTTAATCTCTCTTCGTCTAAATCAACTAGTTCGTCTATCATCATATTCCAATATGCATCTGATGGAATTTCATGATGTCTTTGAACTCTTGTTGACTGCAAGTATATCTCGACCGGTAAGACCGCATCATGGTCATACGTTAGTCGAAAGGGTGTAGCATTTGTAGCTTTCTTAAGAGAGGTTCGACAAGCCCATAGAATTTGGTCCAAAGTTTTGTGCCAATTGTTTAGTTTTCTTCCCACGTGCTTCTTTATCAAACCAATTATAACCTTGTTTGCTGCTTCGACCTGACCGTTGGCTTGAGCGTAGTAAGGCGTTGATGTGAGAAGTTTGAAACCCATTTCCTTCGTGAATGCTTGCATATTTTTACCAGTGAAAACAGATCCTTGATCCGTTGTTATTGTCTCTAGGATGCCAAACCTGTAAATGATGTGCTTTAGAATGAATTCGATTACTGCTTCTTGATCCACATTTACTAAGGGTATGGCTTCGATCCATTTTATAAAATAATCGATCCCCACCCAAAATAAACCTCTGGCTTTTTGAAGAGGCCGGTCGAATTTCTCCAATCAAATCCAAAGCCCAGCCTCTAAAGGGCCAAGGATTTATTATAGAATGTAACTCACTTGCAGCAACATGTGGTATCCCTGCGTGTATCTGGAACTCTTGGCATCCTTTCGCAAATTCGACACAATCTTTTAACATAGTTGGCCAATACATTCCCTGTCGGAATAATAACCACTTCATCTTATGGCCTGCTTGATGTGCACCACATGCCCCGCTGTGTACATTCGACAAAGCTATGTATGCCTCAGATTCGTCTAAACACTTAAGTAATATCCATTCCGGAGTTTTCTTAAATAGTTCATTCCCCAAAATCACATAACTCAAAGCTCGATACCTGATTTTTCGTTCGACTGGTCCTGTTGGATTTTGCAGGTATTCTATTATAAGCTTCCTCCAATCTCCAGTCACTTTCGCACTGATATAGGTTGCTCTTTTCTCTGCCCCTGATCCCAAGTCGATTTCTTCGAGTGGATCCTGTGCCATCATCTTGATGTTTGCTGCTAATGGATCCTTCTCAAAGCCCAATGGCTCATCGTCATAAATTGCGTCGAGCATCTGGTTTAGCAAATCTCCTAGATCTTTATCTGGTGGACTCTATATAAGCCGCGATCTTTTCGAGAACTAGTGACTCACTCATTATCACTGAATTCGCTGCCCCAGCCAGTTGGCCGGATGTGTGAGGTTCCAAAAATGTAGTCTTCTTCGCCAACTACCTCTCTATCCCACTGAAACCCGTGGGTGGGATGAAGGTACAGTGAGCAGAAAATGTTGTCCGTTGGCGTCATGTCGAAGGTGGCTGGACTACAAGGAGCTATGTGAGCTAGATTCCTGTCGAAGCTTCGCCTATCCACCTGGTTTACTTTAGCCAGAAAGTAACTCTGGCCAGCCTCTATATTTTCAACAATCCCGTCTGCGCGCCAAATTGTTATTCGTTGATGCATTGAAGATGGGACGACACCAATGTCGTGTATCTATTCCCTGCCTAAGAGAAGGTTATAATTTGCTTTTGACACAATCACCATGAACATTGTCGGCATCGTGATGGTTCCGACAGTTAGATCTACCTGTATCACACCCATAGTGGTTCCTGCTTTCCCCTCATAATTCGACAACACCACGTTATGAGGTTTGGTGTCGGAATCATCTTTTCCAATTTTCTTAAGCATATAATGCGGCATCAGATTGATAGTCGCTCCTCCATCAACCAAAATCTTATTCACCCCTATGTTACCCACTTTTCCTTTTATAAATAGGGGTTTCAAGTGGTTCCTCATTGAGTCATCTGGCCTTTCTAAAAATGCGTTTTGTTCTTCAACGCATCCATTGTTCATGATATAATAGCAAACGGGGCTGTGTCTGGCTGTTTCGACCTCCAAAGCTTCCTCTTCCTCTTCGACTTCCATTATTTGATCATACTCCCTAGGGAGCACTGAGACGACGTTACACGTTACGTCGAATGATGCCTCTGACTCTGAGTTAAAATCGTCTGTCATTTCATCATCCTTGGTTACTTCCTCCTTTGACGCTGCTTGTGCTGGATCAATAGGTGGCTTCTTGACCTTCACTTCTTCCTTCAGACTCCTTCTCATCCTTCTTTCGACGTTGGTACCTCCTCCATTGTGACTTCGTCATAGGATTCTTGCCCTTATAATTCTCAGAAGGGTAAGTCAACTTTTTCGAGTTTTGGAATTCTTTCCTGTATGATATGGAAGATCCTCGCTGCACTTCGAAATCCTTCCATTTTCCTTGTCCTTCGGCTTGTCGGATTGGATTCACCCACCTGTCGTTTGGAGCTTTATTTGTAGGTTTGAATGTGTTAGGGTATCTTCCTCCTAACCTCTCCCTGCTTTGGTCCCCTCTTCTGGGGTCGAATCTTTCTCCAGAAGGTCTCCAATTTCCCCTTCTTTTTGGTCTCTCCACTCCCCCTAAGTTTTGTTCAGCCTTTTTGTCGAAGACGACATTGCAACAAGGGCAAAGCATTACCTTATATATTTTCCTCTGGCACCTATGTATGAAATCCGCCAGATTCTCTTCCTCCTTGGGATATGCTATTTTATGGTACTCCTCACGTCGACGCTCTTCGTCGACTTGCATTGACATGTTCTGAGCCACTTTGACCATGTTTACATTGGCAGGTGTCTCTGTGTCCATGCTTAATTTATTCAACTTCAAACTGAGGCCTTTATTGACCTCATGTTCCTTCTTCATACGATTGAAGTCCTCAGAGATTTTCTTCGTTAGCACCTTTAGGAGTGGACTCCTAGTAACCTGTGGGCTGACGAATCCGACAGCTTTGCCTTTCGGATCCTCCATGGTTCTTCAGAGAATACCAACAGCAGCCTATTTGTAAGAACCCTCAGTAGTTCCTTTGTTAATTTGGGTGAAACCATCAGTGGTCTCATTGTCGATTTGGACGAAACCATCAGTAGTTTCGTTGTTGATTTAAACTAAACCGTCAGTAGTTTTGTTGTTGATTTGGACTAAACCATTAGTAGTTTTGTTGTTGATTTGGACAAAACCGTCAGTAGTTTCGTTGTTGATTTGGACGAAACCGTCAGTAGTTTCGTTGTTGGTTTGGACGAAACCGTCAGAAGTTTCATTGTTGACGCCCTCAGTGGCCTCAGCAATATAGTTCTCAATGAACTTTGCGTCAAGGTCTTCAGTAACCCTAACCATCACAGTCTGGTTCACGAAGTCAGTTGTAACTTCGACCATGTCACCTTTGTTGGTGGGATCCTCAGCAACCTCCACCATATTCACGTTGTTGTCAAAGCCATCAGTAGCCTCAATCATGTTCACATTGTCGTCGAAGCCTTCAGTAACCTCGACCATGTTCACTGTTGATGGCTCAGCATAGTGGGCCTCTACCACTTGCAAAGAGTTTGAATCCACCTTCGCCTGGGATTTCGACTTATCGCCGAATTTGAGTCTTCCATCTCTGATTGCATTCTACACGAGATCCCTGAAAAGGAAACATTGAGACGTTTTATGACCCAAAAAATTATGGTACTTGCAAAAACCTCTCTTTTTTTGTTGTTCTAAAGGAGGCACTTTAGTACCAGGAGGCACTATCATTTGGCCATCTTTGACTAATAAATCAAATATTTCGTCACACTTTGTGACGTCGGACGTATAAGTTCTTTTGGGGAATTTGTCATTCTTTTCCGATTCGACTGGGTTTTTCCCATTCGACAAAGTTAAGACTTTACACGCATATGGTGGGCCCTATTTTAGTTCTTCCAAATCAACCCCTTGTTCGTCGAAATTTGATGATCCATCTTCGTCATCATCCTCACAAACTCCGACATATGCTACCCTTTCTTTCTTATTTTTATTAGCCCTAGCTTTTTCGGCTTTTAATCGTTCAACCTGTCTAACCCTATCAGCCAATTGGGCCATGTCTCTTAGGCACTAGGTATCTAAATTCTTTCTGATTGAATAGTCAAGGCCACCATCGGCAATTTCGACTAACTCATGTTCAGGCACTTGTGTGAAACACCTTGCCTTGAGCAATCTAAATCTATTCAAATAATCATCAATTGGCTCTGAGAACTTTCTCTTGACCGTAGCCAATTCTTTCAGACTTATCTTCGTCTGTCCCATGTAGAATTGTTCATGGAATAATCTCTCCAACTGGGTCCAGGTATGTATCGAATTCGCAGGCAATGTGGTGAACCAAGTAAAAGCATTCTTCGTTAGGGAACTAGGGAAATATTTTATTCTCAAATTCTCATTGTGCGCTATCTCGCCTGCTTCAATTAAGCACAGCGCCACATGTTCGACCGTCGATTCACTGGTATCCCCTGAAAATTTTGTAAACTTGGGAACTTTCCATCTATGGGGTAATTCTTACTGCAAAATATATTCCGACAAAGGGGAGGTATAACTGGGCCATTGTAATCCTACATTCATCCCATTTCCCGCCATAATCCTCTCGACCATGGCAGCCAAATTGTTCTCTGCCGGCATATCATTACAACGCATTTGTAGTATAATATTGTCAACATTTTGGTTTCGGTTTACTAGCAACACTCTTGGTTCTTGTTGAACAGGGATTTCGACCCCAGGTGGTTCGACTGCCCCTCCTTGGTTCAAAATTTCCGCCTGAGGGATGTTTGGTTGCCTTTGGTTTATGGTAGGTTCTTCTTCGACAGCTACCCTTGGGTTCTGAACTACCTGTTCCCTTAGGGGAGGTTGGGGGACACCAAAGAAATCAGCAATGCGCGTCATCTGTGCTGCCAATTGTTGATTCGTTTGTGTTGTGTTTTGGATTAAAGGGTTAAATATAACTCCCATCTGTTGGGCTAACATCTGGACCATATCATGGTTGCTCTCATACATTTGTTACCTAATTACTTGTACAGAATTATTGGTAATGTTTGGCATATAAGTTTGATATCCCGTTCCTAAAGGCTGGCTAATTCTACCCATATGGTTCACACCAGAACCGGACCCTTACAAAGGCGAAGTTACGTTCATCGTTGGATCCGTAAACCCTGATGGTGCATTCTGTAAACTTGCCAATACTAAAGTTAGCATTCCATATGGTTGTTCTCGATTTAGAGGCATCGAAAAACCAGATATAAAGGGTCTGTACATACTCCCTGAAGGGGGAGGATTCATTTGAGGCATTTGGGTCCCATAGTTGAAAAGCTAGGCGCACTATGGGGAATTGAATGCGCAGGCGTCGAACCCGCTATTGATGGCATAACCTCTGATACTGATATTGAGGCCGTATTTCCCTCAGTCGAAGGATTAGGGGGTGGTACTTCATTATTCGTAGGATTCTGATTGTTAGGCGGATTTGGATTCGCCATTCTGCGTACTCGTCTCCTTCTGGGTCTTTCTTCGTTATTTATGGCTATCTTACCACTTCTTAGTCTCATGCAACAAAAACGAAGAAAATTTCGTACAAGTAAAGTGTAAAATAAAGGTTTTCAAATGTTAATAGCACAAAGTCCCACTGGGCGTGCCAATTTGTTTGCTTGGAAAATTTGCAAACAATCGCTGATCTCCTAATTTATGAAAAAATTAGTTTGCTTACAGGACCGATCAAACAAATCCTAGGACAATGTGCTTTAACAATCTTGACAATTTGTGTTTAAAAACCTTTTGTTTATTATATTCATCATTGTTTTCATCAACTAGTGTTTTTCGACTAAAAATAAAGACTTTGGTTCTTGAAAGAAATGGCGAAATGTAAGTAAATTGCAAGAATAAAAGTACGAAAATGAAAAGGAATTGTAAATGAATAACTTAAGATTTCATTAAATGCAAGGAATAAACACTGGTGTTTCTCAAACGTACATTTTCTCAGTAACTACTCTTTTCTCTCACACGGTTACTTTGAGTATTTCTTGAGTAACTTGTACAAATTTTGAACACACACGGAAATCTAATCACTATGACTCCCTATTTATATACAATCGAAATAACTGTCACTAACAGCTATTTCTCCTAATGATGACACATGGCGTTCTGCATGCCTTTTCACCCTGGATGTGCTCCACGTGTCTGGTTTTCAATACGAGTCTCCCTCCTAAATTCGAATTTTAAAACATCCGTCGAAAATGGCCTTATCACCAATATGTCGAAGCATTTCTACTACTTAAAAAAAATCTCCAAATATGCTTCCCCAATTACCATTGATCTTCGACTGACCCTCTCCAAAAACAATCTCCTGTCGAACTAATCCTGGAAAATCTTCAAAACTTACTTTCTGAACAAAATCCAGGCTTCGAAATTAGCAGCCTACACTAGGACAGGTAACCTTTCTCGGTTTATTTATAGAATTGTTTTCGTTGAAAATATTTTCATTTGTAACATTGTTTTATTTGGAAATTTTCAGGAGAAGGATTCCCATAAGTTCTATAACCATGGGGGCAAGGTTATAGACATGATGGCAGAGCTGCCAGGGGATGAGTGGTTCCAGTCTGCACTTGCTACCTCTGGTCTCGGAGGCCTTTCTAGGATTGGGTATCCCCAGATCATGTATGGTATGCTGATGGCCTTTGTTGAGAGATGGCACCCTGAGACATCCTCATTCCATCTACTGTACGACGAGCTCACGATCACACTCGACGACATCTCGTGCATTTTACATCTACCGATCACGGGTACCCTTCTCCATCACGGTAAGATGTCGAAGGTGGAGGCGATGGAGATGCTGACTGAGGAGCTTGGGGCTACCCCAGATGAGGCACTTGCAGAGGTGACCCAGTTGATAGGCGCACACGTCTGGTTCTCCTTTATGACACGTAGATTTCGTGCGGAGCTTGCAGAGGCACGACGGGCAGCAGGTGATGCAGCTGAGGTGGCGATCCATAGGCAGCGTGCCCTAAGATGCTACTATCTGTTTTTGCTCGGCGCACAGCTGTTTGTGGACACCAGCGCTACTTACGTTGATATCGTTTACCTCAGGTACCTTTTGGATCCCACGGAGATCCATGGGTACAACTGGGGGGCGTCTACACTGACATTCACCTATTCTAGGCTCTCAGATGGTTGCCGCTGGGCAGCCAAGACTATGGCAGGCAGCTGTACACTATACGTGGTAACAATCTTATATTCTAAGTCCTTTTTTTCATTTCTTTTCTTTCTATATTCATTATAATGTTTGACACCGATGTTATGTTTTCCATTTCAGACGTGGATATTACAGCACTTTTCCAAGATTATTGGTTGGGGGAGTGTCGAGGGGTACACTGAGGATATGTCGCGTGCTGCTGCATTTCTCCTGCTCAGAGGGAACCAGGCGCCCGACCCCTACAGAGTTTATCTTGATCGGATGGTTGCTGAGGACATTTTTTATGACGCCTATGCTGATCACCGTGTGACGCGCCCGTTTGCCGAGGTTTCGCTGTTCTCAGGATGGTTGGCATGCAGTTCAACCATTACTGCTCGATACCTGTGGGAGCGCGTCTTACGTCAGTTCGGTTACACGTTGACAATCCCTAGGATGCCTCATGAGTCTGCTCCTCTAGGCTTGACCCATGTGCAGATAGATGAGATATATGCTGCTTCCAGCCCCACTTGGTACCGGAAGAGGCTCGGGCGACCAGAGCGCCGAGAGACTGGAGCGTTGCTGCCGGGTATATCATGTGGTTCTATACCATCTCACACCCATGCATGGTGCCCACTGCTGAGGGATCGCCACCCAGACCTGCTCATCAGGAGATATTAGAGGAGCGACAGTCTTAGCTAGACCATACTCAGGATGTCCTACCTCGCTGTCGTGAGATAGAGGAGATAGCGCGGGCGGCCATTACTGACGGTCACCTCCCTAAGGGCTCTGGTGGTAGACTTGCCATGGATAGGATTATTGAGATTGCTCGGGGGGCACTTCAGTACCGCAGACATCGAGCCAGGACGGCGGGTAGGGGCAGAGGAGCAGGGGAGCCAGGAGAGATCCTTCGCCATACACAGTAGTTTTTTTTATGTATTCTATTTTTATTACATTTATGTACTCTATTTTGACAGGAGTATTATGATGTATATATATATATATATATATATATATATCATTTTATTTTATATATGGATGTTTTCAAATGTATATTAAGTTTCGATGATATATTAACATATGCGACCAACCAACTAAACTGATTTTAAAAAAAAAAATAAAGTTCTGCTATTTTTTCGGATCTGCAGATCAGAAATTTTTCCTGATATGCACATCCGGAACAAATCAACGTTTTTTAAAAAAATGGTGCGTCCAGATGTGCACATCCAGAATCAGGGGGCAAAAAAGAAATTTTGCGTGGTTTTTAAGAAACATGAGTAGTGTATTAAGAAAATGTCTTGTTTTTTTTTTTTGTTGTTCTTCATATTCTTCCTCAAACTCACAAATCCAAAATTTTCAAAATGCAAATAATGTAAAACCCATTCATGAAGAAAGATCCCACAATTATTATTCTTCCAATAAACTCAGTGTTGTGGCAATTTGCAGATAATGCAAACTCAATATTTTTTTTTAACATTGTTTTTACCAGAAATGGAACTCGGTATTTTCCGAATCTTCGTTCATTAATAGAAACTCGTTTACCACTCGAGTCCAAGTGCTTGATTAATGCAAACTCAATATTGTTGTCAAATACCTTAATAAATTTTTTTAATGGGTTTTGTACAGTTGGTAGAATCAGGGATGCATTGAAGGTGTTACGACAATCAATACAATTCAGGGAAGTAGAACAAACATTCATGTATTTCTTGCAAACTGGATGGGCAGGTCAACCAACCACACTAAATATGTTATAATCTCATCCAACTAAGAAGTGAAGAAAACTAATTTTTGGCAGTTGAAAATGCATACATAACCTATGTTATAAATCTCCTACTTTTTTTAGAATCCAATTAATTTCTTCCATATATTTACATAAGTATTGCTTTTCCACCTACATAAAAAAAAACTAAAAACTTCAATTGTCATCCAATTTTTGTCTATTAAAACATTAGTATTTCTATTAATTAAATAAATAACAAACATATATGTGAATCTATGAAGAGACATATGCAAATTTTGTTTGATTTTAAGCTCGAAAAATGCTATCACAGATTAGCAATATCGAAAAATGCTATCACTCCAAAATCTAACAGCAGAGTGCCGCACCAATTATCACTCCAAAGTCTAATGTTCTCACCATCATCAACTAACCATTGAAAATTGTTCTTTATTGTCTCTTGAAAGTGCTTACTGCCAGTCCATATAGAGGAAAAGATGTGATAATTAACATGCCTTCCTCCCTTGAAGACCCTGGATCTAAGAAGAGCAGCCCAATCCTCCTTACTAGACATCACATTCCAACACTGCTTGAGGTTCGACGCGTCGTTAAGCACTCTGAGGGACTTAATACCCAGCCCACCGTCTTTAATACTTTTGCAACAATGTTTCCAAGCCACCGTCACCATTTTCCGCTTAAAAATGTCACCACTCCAAATGAAATTTCTGCACCAACTTTCCGCCAATTGAATGATGCTAGCTGGCCAAGAATACACCATCATAGAATAAACCGTCATGCTATGAATAACCGACTTCACAAGTTGCACTCTGCCAGCAATCGATAACAAACTAGCTTTCCAGGCAGCAAGTTTGCTTTTAATTTTGTCTACAAAGGGATGAAAATAAATAGCTTTAGGCCTGCCCTTAAAGATAGGAACTCCCAAATAAAGAAAAGGAAGCAGCCCCCTGAGAGAAACCAATTTTATTCGCCAACATAGCATGTCGCTCTTTAGACATCGAACCTACATACATAACAGATTTGTTGGGATTACAAATTTGACCGGAACAATCAGCATACTTACGGAGCAGATCAGCAATAGCCTCAACAGAAGAGGAACTACCCCGAGAGAAAATAATAATATCGTCCGCGTACAAGGTGTGAGAAGGAGCTTTAAAGCCCCGGGCGGCATTCATAGGCTTGACTTTGTTATCAATGACCAGATTAGAGAGGCCCCTGCTGAGAACATCTTCGGCAATACAGAACAGCAAAGGGGATAATGGGTCCCCTTGCCTAACTCCCCGCCGACACTTGAAAAAACCGTGTTGCTGCCCATTAAGAGAAATAGAAACATTTGCAGAAGAGAGGATGGTGTTAACCCACGTGCAAAAAGTATCACAAAATCCAAAACATTTAAGAACTTTGAGAATGAAACTCCAGCTTAAAGTATCAAAAGCTTTCGCAATATCGACTTTCAGAATGATATTCCCGCCAAGCGATTTCCTATGTAACAGATTAGCCGCTTCGGAAGTTAGACAAATGCAGTCCTGAATACTTATGTCGCCAATAAAACCTTTCTGCTCTCTAGAAATGATCTGAGGAAGAACCTTGGCTAGCCGATCCGCAATAATCTTGCTGATGATTTTAAGTTTGAAATTAGCTAACGCAATGGGCCTGTAGTGCTCGATAATATCCGCCTCCTTGATCTTTGGAATGAGGACAAGGGTGTTAGAATTATAACCAGGAGTAATCCAACCTTCTTTGAAAAATTGTAATGTTGCATTAATAATGTCCGCCTTAATTAGCTTCCAAAAATGTTGGTAGAAAATAGGGCCAAACTCGTCCGGCCCAGCTGCGCTGTCTCTTCGAAGACTGAAAACAACACTATGAATCTCTTGTTCCGATGGAAGCATGGTGAGCAAGTTGTTAGTTTGAGCATTCACAAGATTTGGAATGACGCTTTCCACGAGATTATTATCCTGCAAAAAAGAAACTTTGTTATATAAATCCTTAAAGTGTTGAACAACATGCTCAACAATACTATTCTGATTGTCATAAGTTATTCCGTCAAATTTCATGGATTGGATGACTTTAGTGGCATTTCTGATCTTTGTAACTCTGTGGAAGAATTTAGTGTTTCGGTCCCCCTCCTCATGCCAATGGACTCTGGCATTTTCCTTCCAAAAGACCTCTTCAAAATTAAGGGTCTGATCCAAATTAACTTGGGCTTCCCTTTCCCTGGCCGCCAAAGAATCACTATAACCCTGTTGCTCTATATCATCCTGAATACAGCTTAACTCCTTCTCCGCATTCTTAACCCTGTCATGCACATTCCCAAAAACTGTTTTGTTCCTGACTTTTAGTTTTCCTTTTAGGATTTGCAACTTTTTAGACAAAACATACATTGGACAACCCACTATGTTAACTTTCCACGAGTCTTCTACCACTCTGTTACAATCTTCATGCAGAGTCCAAGCAAGCAGAAATTTGAAGCTGGATTTAAATCTGACCTCTTAGTTATCAAAAGTAAGCAGTAAGGGGTAATGATCAGATCTGTTTCTAATTAGAGTAGAACAAGTAGTAGTAGAGCAAACATCCAGCCACTGTTTCTAGTACACATATATGTTAATTTGTTAAATGTTGAAAAGCATCAAAATAATATTAAAGTATTTGTATGTTTTTTTAAACAAAACAACAATAAATTTTTTAAATAATTAAAGTTATTATTCTAAAATAATATTCACACAAAATATCTTATAAATCACTGCCTATATATATATATATATATATATATATATATATATATATATATATATATATATATATATATATATATAAGAAAAGATATAAAATAAATAAATAAATAAATTTCGATAAATTTGAATTTTGAGACCGATGATAAATTCATAAATTTATGTAATAATTTATTTATCAGATAAAAAATGTAACTTTTAAACTTTCTATAATAATTATCAAATAAGTTTTGTATATATCAATTCTTAGGTAGATCAAGTAAAACTTAATCACTTAATCTTTATATTAAATTAAATATAGATGATTTATTTATAAGAATAGTAATACTTAATCACCTTTTTCTAATAGCTACAGTCTATTTAAAACGTAATTATTTGACTCACAAATTAATTAAAATATTGTCTAATTAAAAAATAAACTTATAAAATTTGTTTAAGAATGCTATAAATTATGCCTTCAATTCCATGGATTATTCATTGTACAATTGTTATTTTAAGAATTAATTATTTAGGATAAAATGAATATGAATTTAAAAATTAAATATATTACATTATGTTTACATTTAAAAAAAAAATCCTATTATGTCTCAATACAAAACATTTTCTCTTTAAAGTTCACACATTCAAAAATTTTTGCCAAGGCACAATCAAAGCGAAGAGTAACTTAATGTAATCAACATAAAAATTTGAAAGCAACTATTTTTCTAAATTATGATAATAATACAGACCAATAAATATATAATCAAAGTGAAGCAAAATGGGCTGAAAAAAACATTAAAATGGAGAAGGAAAATATTATAACTGGTTTGAATTAATGTTATAAATCATTCTAAATTACATTTGTTTTTTCAAAAAGTGAAAATCTAGTAATATACTAAAAGCGGTTCGGTGCATCCATTTTTTGTCTTTCCAATATTTGTCCTTCACACTCTACCTGCAAAACTACTTACTTGTAATATGTAGAAAAAAATGAAATTGTGAATGAGATAGAAGCTTACAGCGAAATTAAAGGCCTTTCAATTAGAGGTTTTATAATCAACCATCAGAATATGCAATATAAAATCACATTATAATTCCAATCACTACAAAGCAGAGCTAGTGATAATTGTGATAAATATTAGAATAAATAATTTATATTTTAATTAATATTTACAAACTTGGTGACCAAGTTTGTTAGAGGGTATTTTAGTATTTTATTGTTGCTTTTGTAACCCTAGTTTTAGCTTATAAATAGACTAGTGGTAGTGAGTATTTTTAGTAATCCTTTGTAATCCTTGTAGCCGTCATTCTCTATAATATATTCTTCTCTTTTCATCCATTATTTTCACCTTGTACAACAACAATTGGTATCTAGAGCTCCGGTTCGGATCAACGGGAAAACACGGGAAACACGAGTGAAACGTGAGGATTTCTTGTGTGATTGAATTTTGGTTCTTGATTTGTGTTGAATCTTGAACGAAATTCTGATCAGAATCATAAATTTGTGATTCTGTGGGTTGGGAAACACTGTGCGTGGTAAGTTCTGAGTGTACTGTACAAGGTTGAAGATGATGAACGGCAATGGCGGCATGAACACCAAGCTTCCAGTATTTGATGGCAAAAACTAGAATCGTTGGATGATTCAGATGCGAGTACTGTTCGGTGCTCAAGATGTTCTAAATCTTGTCACCGAAGGTTACGTTCCGGTAGCAGCAGATGCGACGGAGGAGCAGAAGAACGCGCAGAAAGATACAAGGAAGAAAGATCAGAAAGCATTGTTCTACATCCATCAGTGTGTGGATGCGAATATGTTTGAGAAGATTGCAGATTCAACGACGGCAAAGGCGGCGTGGGACACACTGGTCAGATGTTACGGTGGTGACGCATCAGTGAAGAAGGTGAAGCTTCAGTCTCTACGTAAGCAGTACGAGAATCTCAACATGAAGAACAATGAGAAAGTTTCTGAGTACATCTCCAGAGTGATTCTGATCACTAATGAGATGAAGGCGTGTGGAGAAACTCTTTCTGAACAAGTAATCATTGAGAAGGTATTGAGATCCCTTACTCCTCAATTTGATTACATTGTGGTAGCAATAAAACATTCTAAAGATCTGAGCACCATGAGAATTGAAGAGCTGCAAAGCAGTCTAGAAGCGCAAGAGTTGCGTCTGACTGAGAGAACTTCTGAAAGGGAAGTAGAGCAGCAGGCTCTGAAAGCAGTTTCTGATAAGAAGCATCAGAAGCAGAGAAGATCTGATGGTGGTCAGAAGTCAGAAACCTCAACTTCTGATAGGCAAAAGAATGCTCGAAAGGGAAAAGAGAAGTATGACAAGAAGAAGATCCAATGTTACTGTTGCAAGAAGTTTGGTCACTTTGCTAGAGATTATTGGTCAAACAAAGAAAGGAAGTCAGAAGAAGCAAATATAGCCAGAAGTTCTGATGATGAATCTGTGCTACTGATGGCTTCTGAATCTGATGATACGAATTTGACAGACTGGTGGTATATGGACACTGGCTGCTCAAATCATCTTACTGGAAATAAGAAATGGCTGGTTGATTTTGATTCTGAAAAGAGGACAAAGATCAGATGTGCTGATGACAAATATCTTAACGCTGAAGGTATGGGAGATGTCAGAGTTGTTCTGAACAATAGGAAAACAACATTGATTCAGAAAGTGTGGTATGTACCTGGCATCAAAAGCAATTTGATGAGCGTGGGACAACTAATTGTGAAAGGTTTTTCAGTTACCATGAAGGACAATCTTCTGAAGCTGTATGACTGTAATCAGAAGTTAATTATGGAGTCAGAACAGGGAAGGAATAGAACATTCAAGGTGATTGTCAGAACTTCTGACTCTGAATGTCTTAGTGCAACAAGTGTTGTGAAAGAAAGTGAGCTGTGGCACAGAAGATTTGGTCATCTGAATTTCAGAAGCTTAGAACATCTGAATTCGAAGAAGCTGGTACATGGAATTCCTACAATTAAGAAGCCTGAGAAGTCATGCAAAGTGTGCATGGAAGGAAAGCAACCAAGATTGCCATTTGCGTCAGAAGTTGCTCCAAGAGAAAAACATGCCTTGGGAGTAGTACATTCTGATGTGTGTGGTCCATTTCCAGTAGAATCGTTCGGAGGGAATAAATACTTCGTGTCATTTGTTGATGAATTCACGAGAATGATATGGGTATCCCTTATTAAGTTCAAACACGAGGTGTTTGCCGAATTCAAGAAGTTCCGAATGAAGGTTCAGAATCAGAGTGGTCAGAATCTGAAGATTCTCAGAACCGATGGTGGGGGTGAGTATAACTCCAAAGAGTTTCAGAAGTTCTGTGAGGAGAATGGAATTGAGCATGAGGTTACTGCTCCTTACACTCCTCAACACAATGGTCTTGCTGAAAGAAGAAATCGTACTTTGCTTGATATGGTGAGAAGCATGCTGAAGGAGAAGAAGCTTCCTCAGAACTTCTGGGGAGAAGCTGTTGCCACCGCAGTATATGTGCTCAATAGATGTCCAACGAAGAAGCTGAAGGAAATAGTTCCTATTCAGAAGTGGACTGGAGAAAAGCAAAGTGTTAGTCATCTAAAGGTGTTTGGTTCTATTTGTTACAAACATGTTCCAGAAGCTAGAAGACAGAAGTTGGATGATAGAAGCAAAGTAATGTTACTGGTGGGGTACCACAGTACGGGTGCGTACAAACTTTATTGTCCAGAAACTAATAAAGTTGAGTTCAGCAGAGACGTTATTGTGAAGGAATCAGAAGTTTGGAATTGGGATAAGTCTCAATTTGATTCTGAAGCCATCAGTAGCACAGATTCATCATCAGATGGTGAGGATGTGGATGCTACAACCTTCAAACAGGTGGTTGGGAGATGGTAAGTTGACTTTGTTTTGGTTTTCAAAGTGGTTGGGAGATAAACCTTTGAGGTTTGCTTTTCCAATTTTGTTCGCTGCTACTTCTACTAAGTTATGTGCTGTGAATCATTTTGGTGGCTGGGAGGAGGATGTGTGGAATTGGAAGTGGGAGAGTTTTGGAGGAGCAGAGTTGTTGGTAGCTCGGGAGGAATTTCGTGAGTTGCAGTTAGTTCTCGGCGAGGCTGTTTTCTGCTTCAACCAGTCGGACATGATCATTTGGCCTTATGCTAGCAACCGTATTTTTTTGGGTCAAATCTTATTTTCACATTCTAAATTACAGGCTTTAAAGTTGAACTGGAAAGCAAATTGTCTGCTCAAAATTCAAGTGTTTGTCTGGAGGATGCTTTTAGATAGAATCCCGACTCGATCTAACCATGTGCGTCGGTATTATTACCAATCCCCATGAAACTTCCTGTGTGTTTTGCTTTGGTTTCGATGAAGACGTTGAACATGTCTTCTTTGGTTGCACTAAAACTAAAGAGGTGTGGAGAAATATTTGCAAATGGCTAGAAGTTGATTTCTTTCCTTTAACAGTGGGTGTAGACCATTATGTATCTTGGTTAGTTAAGGTGAGTTCCAAGATGTCCAAGTGTAATGCGAGCGGTATTTGGTCGATTGTATGCTGGTCTATTTGGTTTTCTAGAAATCAAATAATTTTCAATGGGGGAGTTGTTGATCCTGAATCTATTTCTAATCGGATTATCCTGAATTGTTGGTGGTGGATTTCCAAATCTCGGAACCAGTCGTTTAAGTGTAGTTACTACGACTGGTGCAAGCATCCTTGGCTTTTTCTTTGATGTTTTTGTTTGAATATTTCGATTCGGTTTGATTGCTTGTAGATTGTTTTCGGATTGGGGTACCCCTAGTACCTTGTTGTTAATATAATCGTCTCTGCTTATAAAAAAAAATGAAATTAAACATTTATCGCAAAAGAAATTTATGGAAAAATATTAACATATGAGAATAAATCAAACATTTAGATCTCAAAAGAAAACAAACTTCAATAAATAATGTACATATAATGATGTTTACGTAAAACACATCATAATAAGAGAAGAAATCAAACATTTCAATCACAAATAAAAATATAGTATAATGGAGTTACCAAGAGAAAATGAAATTAAATAAATATAATGGAAAGAATCAAAATTTTGTAATTTTTTTTAAACCAGTAAGAATATGTAACAAAATCTTCAAAGATGTGTCATCTTCTTCTTTTCTTTTGCATCTTCTGCTTTGTTTATGAAGCCATTTACTTGGGAATTGTGGTTGGTTACAGGTGCAATCTTGATTTGCACAATGTTAGTTGTTTGGTATGGAGAGAGAAAACCCAACCCAAAATTTCTTGGAAAATGGAAGCTCCAGCTCAACACAACTTTTATGGTTTAAATTCTCCTCTTTATTCTTTGCTCTTGGTGAGTATCAATCTGAAAAAACAGATAAACCTATTAAAGAAAGAGCCTAATTTAAGACACTAAATTAATTAACTCAAGTAATGTCTTAGTTTTCATCTTGAAGGGAAAAAATGCACAGCAACTTAACTCAAGTGATGGTCTCATGGCTTTTTCTTGTATTGATTCTCACCTCATGCTACACATCTAGTCTTTCTTCAATGCTAAAAAAAGAAGTACATATAACAACAGATGACATATGAAACATGGAATCATAGAACTTAAAATAATATTCATATTAGACACTGTAAAAACCCATCTTAGACTCTTAGGATAAAAAAATAAAGGATGATAAAAGTAATTAGCAATAGTTAAGGTAGTTAGTTAATTAGAGGAAAGTCATTTTCTTAAGTATTAAAAAATAGTAAATTCCTTCATATTCATATCATTCAACAAAATTTCATTCCAGATATATTCATTTCATTCCAAAATTCTATACACTGAGACCTAATACAATACATAATACCGGTTGTAATAATCATGAACTCATGTTCACAAAATGCAATAGTTCCATTATAAATGTTATTGGCTCCATATTTCATTAGAATCAACTCTGAGGCTTAATCATTCATTTGCTGCACGCCTATAGTGGAAATCGAAAGATCATGTCAGCATTGGTCTATATATACAATTGTATTTACTACAATGTATCAAAGCTACAAACATTAACTTCTAATATCAACCAATTGGCATATAATCAACAGGGCCGGTTTTGGGCCTATGCAACCTGACCCATTGCACAGGGCCTCAAATTTTTAGATGTGGGCTTTATGAATTATAATGATAAAATAAGTAAATATATTGTTTATGTTAGAAATAAGTAAACATTAACTAATCAACACAGTAGTAATGAGATTTCAGTTTCAGTCAAATGATGAGGATTCGATCCTTGAACCTTTGTCGTTATTTTAATTTTTTATATTGATAAAATGCCAAAACTGTTTGAAGCTCAGAATCGAACCATTGCATTCCTCCTTAATAGTTGATATATGGCCAACTGAGCTATTAAAATACATATTTATTAAGTGATTTTTATATTATATATAGAAATAATTTTCATTAACTGTTTTAGCTATATATTTTTAATATAACTTTTAGATAATATTTATTTTTCATAATTAAATATTTGAAGATTTATTATATAACTAAATTATTTATTATTTACATCTTATGCTAAAAAATATTACATAAATATATAGATTTTTTTATTTTTTTTATTAAGGACTCTTTTAAAATTAGAACAGGGCCTCCAAATTGTTTGAGACGGCCCTGATAATCAAGTCCATGTGATAAAAAACTTTATAATAGTAATGATTGTTAATGACAATCATGAGAGTCATCAAAGAATCAGAAAATTAATATACTCGTGTAGTAGACCAAGCAAAATCTCAATGGCAATCACATAGTTTCATGATTTTTCCAAGTAATATATTTATACACATAAAAATTTCTACCCTAATAATCATCAACAACTCTATTTGAAGAGACATAAAACCTAATCACAACAAAGTCATTACACGCGCAAAAATCCCCCACGCCAAATGTTTTTGTCAAACCGTAGAGATGAGAAACACTAAAACAAATCTTTTCCATCTTGTAAAGAATATGGATGATACTAAAACACAAATAAAAACCAAAGATTCAGATTTCCAGAAGATTTTTTTTATAAAGGACCAAACTTTCATATTTCCAACACAAATAAACAATGACCCATAAAAGGTTTTGTTGTAAAAAACCAAACTTTGATGTGGTTTGAATAGAAGCATGACAAATAGTGTTACGGTGAGAATCGGATAACAAGCTATTAATTAACTTGCATCACTTTTCTTTGAATTCACCACCGACTTTGATTTATCCAAAGGAAAGGTTTAAGATCGAGAAAACCTAAAGGGGGAGATCTAAGGTTCGGGGGTTGGTTACGCCTAGGGAAGGTATTAGCATCCTAAACGTCCGTAGTACTCTACGGGAACCTCTTGTTTAGTTTGTGTTATGTTATGTTTTCTTGCTAAAGAAAATTTGTACTAAGGTAAAGACCTAAGGGTATGTACACTAAGTTTGCTCGCCAAGACGTCGCATCTTGTGCCTACGTATCTGACTAAAGAATCAGAGCAACCGTAGTTCACCTAACTAAGGGTGAAGGAGGAACCATTGACTATGACCAAAGTTCCTAGGGGAAATGAGTATGACCTCATTCAGAGTTTAAGGAAACTCTCTAAGTCTACGTTATGATTAAATGGCTATGAGGCCAAGGGAAGAGGTTACCTATGACTATGAGGTCAAGGAGGAAAATGGCTCTTATGAGGGCAAGGTGGGAATGAGCTTTCTATGACTTTGAGGTCAATAGAGAAGCTTTCCTTTGGAAGGGTATTGAGGAAGTATCAAATGAAACAGGCAACCACAATCATAACAAGAACAAAAAGGGTCATCCACAAGACTTTATCAGAAATGTTTACAAGTCTTATCAAAGAGAGAAATGAAAAGTTAGTACTTAAAGAAATTAAAAATTGACGAGAAGTAGAATTAAAAATAGTCTAGTCTTAATCACAATTTATCAATAAGATTGACAACCATGATTCTTGACTTTCATCGACTAAAAAAATTGGATGAAACTGAAATAAAGAGAAAGTGGTCTCATATTTATCAAAGTTTTGTCGCTTTTTCGAGATTAACCAAACCATGAAGTTTGTTATATCATCGACCCAAAGTAAAGAAAATGGAATCAAAATGAAAAATAAAGTTGGTCTCGTCTTAGTCAAGATTTAAATCGATAAATCGATAATCTTAGATTTTTTACTTTCATCGACCAATAAAAATAAATAAAAAGCGGCCTCATATTTATCAAGACTTTATTGACTTGAAATAATCAAAGTCAAGATTTTTTATATATCATTGGCCCAAAATAAAGAAAACGGAATCGAAATGAAAGTAAGGTTGGTCTCGTCTAAATCAAGATTTAATCGAGAGATCGATAACCTTTCGATGAGACTATCATTGACCAACAAAATTAAAATAAAATGGCCTCATATAAATCAAGGTTTTTAGTGATTTCAATAAATCAACCAAGTCATGATTTTTACATATCATTGGCCCTAAAATTAAAAAACGAAAATTTAAGAAGTAAAATATTTGAGAAAAATTAAAGATAATTGGACCAACTCATATTAGGAAGAAAAAACTATTGAAAAATTATGAACAAATTGATTTAGTAAAAGAACAAAATCAAAAAAGAGGGGTGTACGAAGAATAGGGAGTATGTGAAAATGAGGAAGAGGGTCATATGGGCTCAAAGCCCATCGCCTCCTCCAATAAAGCTTGTTAACATAAAAGAAAGATGAGGATAAAAAAACAAACGGGTCATCAGGCCCGATGCTACACGGTATGTAAAGAATAGAGTTTAACCTCAAAACACTAAAACACACATTAAAGATAAAGGTCAAACACATCAAGGTGTTATCATCCCCATCTTTCAAGAGACACGTTTCCCTTCGGTTTCAAGTGACTCAAAAGAGTCATAAGCCGTGGTCTCAAAAAGGATAAAGGTCAGAATGAAAAGAACATTCGCAAATGAAACCAAGAGGAAAAAGCATCAGACCAAGAGTTTTCAACCTCCAACCGATACGATTTCTCTCCGTCCAGATCTCTTTCATACTCGCTGCATCTCGATTTCGTCCCTCTTTCGAGTTTCGTTTCAACCCGGTCTTGTCTACAACATTGAATCAGGTTTGTATTTGTTTCGGTTTCATCTTCCTCGTCTCAATTTCTCTTTCGTCTCTTCTCAATTTCTGGTTCGAAAAGGGTTTATTATCTCATCTTCTTCTCTTTTATTTCTCTGGTTTTGATTCGAAACTGATTTTTGGAGGGTTTTGATTTTGAAACAATTTTGGGTTTTCTGAGATTTGGGTGAAATTGATGTTGAAGGGTTGTGATTTTTTGAAGAGTTATTGATGAAGAATGTTGGAGAAGGTTAAAGGGACAAGTCGTTTCAGAATGAAGGTAAGGTGAAGTTGTTGTAGCTTTGTAAGTATGAAAAGAGAAGAGGTTTTGGTTGAAGAGGTTGTAACGGAAGGTTTGTGTTGCTGTGGAAATTTTGAACAAGAGAAAGAGATTAGATGTTGGTGGTGTAGTTAGGTCGTTGGAGGCGAAAGGTTTGTGAAGGAAGTGGTTCAGTGGTGTGTTTGTAGACGGAGAGAGTGGTTAACCGGTGATGTCGGTTTTGTGAAATGGCGATGACGGTTTATGAGAGGGTAGTGATGAAAATGGTTATGTGGTGGCTGTGAGTATATGGTGGTTGTGAAGTTCAAGGTATAAGGTGGAGGGATTGTTGATCGTGAATGGGTGAGCAAGGTTGGAAAATAGAAAATGAAGTTTTTTAAGAGTATCAGAGAGAGGAGGAGGTTCCCGACTGTTTGAGAAGAAGTTGTTTGTAAGGAAAATGATATTGAGTTCTCAAACTCTCCTCCTTTCTAAGCGGTTCCCTCCTTCTTTTAAATTAAACTGAAAACTTGTTAATTAAGTTTCTAGTACAAATTGAATTTGTCTTGATGCTCATGTTCTATCCCTTTCATCTTGCAGGCTGAAGAGTTGTTGTTGTTGCGTGTGGGAAGCAGGTTCTGTAGCAGAATTGCAGCATAATGGTTGCTGCGGGTTATGATGCATGGTGTGGAGTGTAAGCCTTGCAAGTTGGTAGCAATGATGGCAGTGTCTCATTTTGTGTTTCAAATGCTTTAGGACGGTCCGCAAGAAGTGCAGAGTGTGCAGGACCTACACTTTTTATTTTGTTTTGTAGTATCGTGTCAGTCATGTGGCTTGGTCTTTGGAGGTCTCTCTTTATTTCAATGCCATTACTAAACTCTAACAAAATAATGGATTTTTTTGTAGATTTTCTTTTGATAATGGTTTTAAAAAAAAAATAATAGAATGGAAATTGGGAAAAATTGAATATTAATGGATAATGCATGATGAAAAGATAAAACAAGGAAAATGGATATTTGGAAATGGATAGTAAATGGACAATGAAATAAATTTTGATGAATTGGAATGAATGGATTTTGAATTTGGTTGAAATATGGATAATGAAAATGGGATAATGATAATTGAAAATGGATAAATAGTGAAGTGGATAAAATGAGTTACGGGAATGGGTACGGGTAAAGGTAATGGTAATGCGCCTCCACATTTAAAAATCTCGACAATTGCACTTGACCAACACAGATCTTGAACAACATCACAAATTCGAACTCATCTTAGCATGATCTTGATTGAACAATAACCTGATGAATCCTTAGATCGAAAGTGAAAACCTTAACCACCCAATAAGTACTTGCACACACACTGATCCTGCTAACCTCAAGAAACTCAACTGAACGACACTTGTCAATCATAAACTCCAAGGGTGAGAAACCCTAATCCTTCATAATCCTGATCCATAACTTTCCAGTCAGTCTACAAATGAAACCTTAAACAACCACCCTAGTGATGATTCAAAAGAAATTGATGACGTGTCTTGATAGACTTCTGATAAGAACTTCTCATGACAATTGAAAACCCAATATCTCTTCCTCAAACTTGAGTACAAACAAACGAAAGAGACAAACTCAGAACAAAGGAAATCCACCTTAACATAAAACCTCTGATTCCACAGCTTAGGAGCTTAAATGGTGGATGGCCTATCCAAAACCTGATTTACCAATCCTTGAAATCTCTTGGAGTAAATCCTGATTCACAAATGAAACAAAACACAGCAAAGGCTGGTAAACTGGTTAGTTAACAATGCATAGATAATTGAACCCTAAATTTAGGTGCAAGATGTTATGACATCTAAGGGGTAAAATTTGGGGTACAACAAATAGAATGTAATTTGAACATAAGAAATAACCTTGTAATGTGTGAGAGTTAAGTTATGCAACACTTTGTCACCTGAAATGGTTGAGGGACGGATCAGGTCGCCGAAAAGAAGTTGAGACGCTCGTAAATTGGTCGGACCGAAATGTTGCTGATAGAGAATGAGGGCTGCATTGTAGGGTTTCAAGAGAGAGATGGCTTCAGATCTACAGACGAGGGAGAAAGAGGGTTGTGGATGTTTGAGATAAAACAGGAGAGAGAAGGAGAATTGTGGAAAATGAAGAGAGAGAGAGAGAGACAGAGAGAGACAGAGAGACAGAGACACAGAGAGAAAGAGAGAGAGGAACATGCAAATTTACATTGGTATTTGTTAACGAATGATTGATTGACACTTGGCATGGAGATAGAGGTTTGTTTGAATTAAATGCTGGACATTAGTTGATTACGAAATTGTCCATGTTGTAGTGTAAGTTTGAAAAAGTTAAAGAGCAAATGAGGCAATGCATGCAATCTACTTTTAATGGGTTGATAATAGACACATAAATAAAGTCATTCTTTTGTTTTGGTGTTTTGGTGTTCTTGAGTTTAAGAAAGAAGATGAAAAATTTAGAAAATCCAAAAAGTCTCTTTTAATAACAGATTTTTTCGTCGCTAAATTGGTCACAAAAGTTGAATGTTACACGTCATTTGTCACATCAGCGATAATTGATGTCGTTAATGACATTCAATTGAAAATGACTAACATAATACGTTTTGAAAACTTGAGGGACCAAAATAGTCTTTTTATAAGTTATGGGACCAAAATGAATCTCGAATACAAGATACAGGACGAAAAAAGGTATTAAATCTACAATCAACTAAAGTTCTGAAAAAGAATTATATGCAAGAACTTTATAAAAAAAGGTGAAAATGTTGTTATCTTTTCGCACCTAATGTATTTTAACAATGCTATGTTCAATGGAAATAATCAAGCATAGGAAAAACATGAGAGAATTTGATAAATTAATAGTATTTATGTGCATATTACATGTTTGCATGAACAAAACACGTTTATTCGAACACCAAATTTTAAATTTAAATTAAGTTGACTATGACATCCTAGTATAAATTGTTGACTAGAAGGTTCCTGTTTAAGTTTTTGCTCAATAATAAAAGAAAGATTTATGTTCCTACAGAGAATAATTTATCATCACTTGGAAAGAATGATTTTGGCTACTGCTTTACATTATATTTGGTGAAGGAAAATAAGAAAAAGAGCGGTGGATGGATGAGTTGTAAATTTACCAGTAGTGATCCATGGAAAAATGAATATTGTAATCAAGTTGTAGATGAAACAGTATAATAAAATTGATATCTATAGTCTTTATACTCCTGTTTGTTTTGCAGCTACAATAGTTTCAAATGGTCATTCAATGCAAACTTTAACCAAACCTTCATCTAAAATGCTACAGATACTAAAGCTAGTTTGTTCGATTTCCCTTGGTCCATGTTATTACTGAGTGAACATTTATGGTTGGAACATAAATTGGTGGATAAAATATGAATTGTTGTAGGAAAAAGTTTAACCATCATTGAATTATATTTGTTGTTGCAGTTAACAGAATTTTAAAATAGACTTAACATAATATACAACCTATAACATATATAATAAACCATCAAAAACTATAAACTAACACATCCCATGAAGTAATAACACATACATGACGTTGATTCGTCTACATCAGTAAAATTTGAAGAAACAAAATTAATTAATTAAACTTAATTACATGTGTCGTTGTGGGACACTGGACATGCATGTCTTCCATTAGAAGGGTGTCGGTTCTAACACCTACGTAGAACCGAGAACTCAAATTGTTGGCTTTGCTCATTCCAACGAAGGCCAATTTCATCTCCTTTCTTTAAGTTCCTCTTACGAACAAAATCTTTAACCCAATTCTTGGTGAAGACGTAATTTTGTGCAAAAGTCCATATTTTAAAATTGAGAGTATGGAGAGTGTTATCATCAATATCCAATACTTGAACTTCAACTCCTTCTTTTCCCTTAGTAGCCTCAGCACCACCGGTCAAAAAAGGAATCACAAATTCCTTAGCCAATTCTTTACTCACCAAAAGTCTTTAACTGCTTTTAAGATCACTCTTTTCTACCACCTTCTTGATCTTCCAAGAAGCATCAAGATTGTAGTGACAAGAAAGTGATAGATGTATGCAAACCGATTCAGATTCTGCAACATCATCGGTTTCTTGTTACACACGTTTTCATTTCTCGGTAACTATTATCTCAGCATTGGAACAGTAGTGGGAACAAGAACCGGCAAGTAAAAGATGAGTTCAAACATGAAAATTTGTGAGAGACATGAGAGAAAAAAAATACAGGAACTAACAATGTTATTTAGTTTTAGTTTTAGTGTGTGATTGTTCGTTTTTCCTTTCTATTGGCAATATATAGGGAAGTAAAGTGAAGAATAAATACTGAAGTCTAGTCTAGAGAACAATAAAAAGTTTCAAGACAGAGATGACCATAGAATAAATACCCCAAGTTCAAAAAATTAACACAATACACATAGAATACCCCAAGTTCAAAAACATTAGAGTAGTTTCAAGACAGAAATGCTGCACTAAGAATGTGACATGTCCAATCACATGCCATGCAAATGAGACATACCTTGTTGAATTCAATTGACAGAAGAACATTACTAAAAAAAATTAGAACAAACTTTTAAAGAAACTATGATACTTAAACCTACTTTGGGTGATATTGTTCTTAAAGGGTTAGACATTAATTAAATATATAACTAATAACTTTAACAGTGTGCATGCATTCATGTGTTTTAGATGAATAAAAATTTCAAGATTCAAAAGCATTTATCCTTAAGCATTTTATCCCAAAGCATTTATCCTTAAAAGATTATTCATTTCTTAACCGCAGTAACATCTTAACTTAACCATTTTATTTAATTTTTTTGATACATAATAATTAATTAGTTAATTATTTAGAGAAAAGAACGTCTCATTTATAAATAAAAGAAAAGCTTACACTAAGAATCAATTTATTGAAATAAAAAGTCTAAATTCATAAATCAATTGTAATTAATTGAAACTAAATATATTGTGGAAATGAATATTACCAAATATAATTTTTATTAACCAATAAAAGTATTATAATTGATAGTTTTATTTAAATTATAAAAAAAAATCTTATGCAACGTTAATAGTTCCAACAAAAAAAAATTGAAGATATTTTATCAACATTAATATATATATTTAATAGCTTGCATACCTGCATTTTAACATTTTTGTTGAACAATTTTAAATTTATTTATTAGAATATATATAAAATAAGTAATTATGATATTTATTGCAAATAAATAACATGGACATTTTAAAAGTTTTATTAGCCTTTAGGTCCTCTTTTTAACAAAAAATAAAAACAAAAATAAAAGATTTTGTTATGCATAATGGATATTGAAAATAAAAACTAAACATGTTTAAGTTATTCTAAGAAATTTTAAAAACTTATTCAGAAATATTAATTATGAACACTTTTCTGAAACTTTTCTTCTAAAGTGTTTTTCATAATTATATTCTTTGAGAAGTCAATCTTAAAAATATTTTTTACAGTTTCAACCAAACACATCCTAAAGATATTTTGCACCAATAATTTTCATAATTCTTTAACCACTCTAAAGGTAGAGCACTAATATATATCATAAAAATTAAATGGTTTAGATTTCACTGAAATAAATTTACATGAGAGATAATCTATTCTAAGAGAACAATGATAGATAATCTGTTGCGGCGAGTTAGAAGGAAAAGTAATGCAATTCAAAGCAAAGTAAAATGCTTAGAACTTCATCATTAATTAATCACGTGAAACATAAATATTCTTAGCAAATACTACCTCAGTTCCTTTATATAAAAGACAGCTCATTTTTTAGATTCATTGAATAACTAATGTATTTGGTTGATTTATAGACTAGATACATTGATTATTCAATGAACCCAAAAAATTAGTTGTTCCTTATATAAATGAACAAAGGTAGTAACTCTTATTTGTATTTTTAAGTTGAATATATAATATCACGAGTCAATAAAGATGTGACATAATATCTAAATAACTTTTAGCTCGGTGTTATGATATCGGTTGGTATCGAGGCTATTATTCATCTCCCTTCTTCTTTTTTCTTTTGGTTGATGAAAATCTTTAACATCATGGATTGTTGATGATCAAAGATGTTTGAACCTTCATAATTTCAAACATGTTGTTAAAGTGATCATTTGGATCACTCACTTCACTTTGGAGTAGTGATAAGTTGTCTTTGATCATTGATGGAAGTTTTTGATTAAGATAAGACCACTCCTCTTTTCTTTTTGTGTGGCATGCTTTAGGAGAATGATCTACATATCATTTCTCTAGCATGTATTAACACATAAATTATTATTGACCGGCCTTAGATAGTTGTGACTTCTACATAAGTCCAATTATGATTGGTTAACATAGCGCTAAATTTGTCCCGAATCTGAAACTAAGTCATTTTTGTAAGTGAGATTTTCAACCTTCTATTCTCCATGGTATTGTGTGAAATAGATTGAATCTTTTATTACCTAAGAGAGCTAGTGGCATACTTGTTTATTTTATCCAAGTTGGAGCCATTCTCTTGGTAATGTATATGACCATGTTTTCATGCTTGTGGATGTTTTGTTGAGTGTTCTCCAAAAAATGATAAATTGGCCTTTCATTTATAATCACGAACTTACTAATATTTTGTTGGTTTAATTTTTACTTTAAAGTCATTTATATTATGCTATTTACTTATAGCAATTTACTTTATGCTTTTACTTTAGCGTTTCATATCATATTATCATATTGTTTTTTTCTTTGTCCACTTGGACTTGTGTTTATGCTTATGCTCTTTACATTTTGTCCATTTGGACGTTCTCTTAAAACATTTAAATATCAAAACTCTTTAAAACTTGATTACTTTCATGGATTTGATGTTTCTACCCTATGCATTATTGAGGAGTTATGGAATTAGAATTAAGACTTTGACCTTTGCTTGGAAGTACATCTTAAGACCTATTTGGATTCATCTGGTACCCTTGGTTTAAGGATACTCTTGAAGACTCATCCTGGTTATTATTGATTTCATCTTATTCTTGGATTGTTATTGCTTATTTGGCTTGCTTGAGGCTCAATCCAAAGAAGGGAATTCTTGATTGACTTATGTCATTGAGTTTGCTTTCCTGGTTAGAACTTTCTTTATCACTACCTATTATTTTATGTTTTAGGATAGTCTCTCTATGCGTTAAGACACTAAATTAATTAACTCAAGTAATGTCTTAGTTTTCATATTGTAGGGAAAAAATGTACAACAACTTAACTCAAGTGATGGTCTCATGGCCTTTTCTTGTATTGATTCTCACCTCATGCTACACATCTAGTCTTTCTTCAATGCTCACAAAAGAAGTACATATAACAACAGATGACATATGTGTTGTACCCCAAATTTTACCCTCATTTTTCTGCTAGTTGTTGTTTTATTATCTTTCTCTATATTTTAATTTAATAATTATCTTAGTTTTTTTATTTGTTTTTATTTTAGTTTAAATTCAATATGGCCTATTTTTATTTCATTTATATTTAAGTTGTTTAAATTAATCTCAATTTTATGTAATTTTAATAATTAGTTTTAATTAATTAGATTAATTATTCATTTAGTTTATTTTTATAACTAATTTTAATTTCGAATATTAATTAGTTTAGTATTGTTATTATCAATCATATTATTAATTCAAAATTAAGAAAAGGATAATTTCCATTTGCCTACAAGTTCTTTTTCTAAATCCTTTTTTAGGAGCTCTTTTTAAAAAATAAAAAAAAACCAATTTGCTTAAGTCCATTCACCAAGGCCCATTATGTGCAATTCAAATAATAAAAATACAATGCAAGTTGTAACAAGTTGTTGTCACCGTACCAAAAAGCCTCTACACCATAATGACAACTCTATGCAAAAGCTTCAAACCTTGCTGCCATGACAAGGACTTCTCGCAACGTTAACCTGCAACCAGCCTGAAGCAATAACGGGCGGATTCTTTCTCCAAGAGCTTTCAAAAACTTCCATCGCCATATATATATTCGACGGCTGCAAACTCACGAGGGGGGGAGAAACCGTTCAGAAATTTCTGGCTTTCTTTTTCAACAACACAAAACTACTACCACCTCTCAACGTTGCCCTCCATGTCAACAAAAACAAATCACTTCCATTGAACTGCACAATAACACCGTCACCATTCCATTCTCTTTCTTTTTAGAGTAGTCATTGAAACACCACTTCATATTTATACAACCCTTGCCAACTTCTGCAGACATCACTTTAAAAAAAAACTCATTGTCCAAACTTATCATCTCTCACGTCCTTCAACCACCGTGTGAAATACAACCTTGACCACTCACTTCTCAGGCTTGACTTCTTCATACTTCGTGCAGCTTAAGGGCAACAATAGTCGTTTTTCTTTGCAACCCACCAGCAGCAGCAGAAGAAACGTGTCGGTAACAACTTCGAACTCTTTTGCATTACCATGTGTTACCGTGTGTTATGTGTGTGGTTCTTGATACGTAACTTGTATGCTGTTGTCGGCGTTAATGTTTGATAATGACATGAGCTCTTACTTATTTAACAAGTTCTGAATGTGTTCCCTTGAATGTGAAAATTTTTTTACTAGATAATGCATTGATAGCTTGTAGTATGAAAGGTAGCAGTGCTATGAGAACATGTTGTGTGCTTTATAGGGGTATATATGTGGGGTATAGGTTTTAAGTTAAATAACAAAGTTTGCTACGTTTGTGTAAAAACAACTCATGTTTGTCGTTTTTGCTTGGTTTCATCCTACCATATATGTGTGCTTTTCACTGTAGTATAGGTCCAAGCATGCAGTGCTGTTTTGTTTACTCTACTTGAGAGTGATAAATATTGATAGTGTTGCATTCATACAAGGAACAATCTGCTACCTCTCCCTCCGTCGTTACAGTTTGGTTTATTGCGTCTTGCTGGTTTTGTTGTTGTTCGTATCAATCATGGTTGTTGGTAGTTTTCCGTGTCAGTTACGAGTGGTGCGTGCTCTATAACGTTTACTGATTCATGTGTATTCAGTTTGGTTGGTATCTTGTTTTTGTGCATGAGTTGGTGCATCTTTCCATACCTGCTTATCACATGAGTATTGCATGAAGGCCGAAATGTCGCTATTTTTGTTGGTGGTTACGATTAAGTCGTCAATTTCATGACGTCGTGTGTAAGTATGCTTCATGCAGTTATTAAGACATGACCCATAGATTATCACATTTGGCATCTGCGTCGTATCCGCATACTTTTTACGCAACTTTGTAGCAGTTGAACTGTATCCTTTCATGGTCTTGTTCTTTCGTTTTAAGAAGTGCAGTACCTTTTCATTCATTTGTACGTGTTGTTTCTTCTTTTAATCGACCTGTTGAAGAGGGTTAAATTAATGGTGAGGTTGAGTAGGGGTAAGGAGGTGTCGTACAACAGTATGTGAAGTTTGAATACCTTTTTGACGGATAGTGTATGAGTTTACGAAGGGTTTGGTTTGTCCTTGGAAAGCCAACAGAGGTTAGGTTCCACTTGTTTTTGTCTCATACGGGTTAGGTTTCTCATTTGTTCCTTTGCTTGTTTCAGCATAAGAGGAAGAAAGTTAAGTAGGTGTGGGATTATTGAGTTTGGTTGGACCGTCACTTAAGATTCTCGGTCCATGAGTTTCGCAGCCCACATTTTGCTATGGCTTAGTTTTTTGTACTAGTCTTTGTTTTGGCATCAGTAGATTAGTGTTTAAGTGGCTCCTAGTCAGAATTAACGAGTTAATTAGTTCTATAGGATTTAGTTCCTTTTTTATTATTATTTTATTTATTTAGCCCTTTTGAAAACTAACTTATTTAGTTAAGCTTAGTTTAGATTTTTAACTAATTTATGGTCTAATTTTGCTTTAGTTAGTTTAATCTTAACAACCTTTGATTTTATTAATTCTTGTTTGATCAATTCGATTCTTGTGTGTCTTTTAGTTCACTTATGATACTTTTCCTTGTGAGTTAACCATATGTCTTGGTTCTTGTTTAGTATATATGATGTTGTTTGACCATTGTGCATGATTCTAACTCTATGTGATTTTCTAAACTTTAATTCATCTCATCGTTATATTTATTATTTTGCAATATCATGTTTAATTATATTTCTTAGTAATTAAATTTTATAAATGTTATCTTTCCCCCATTCTAAAGGAAGGTGAACTAAGTTGACTCCTAAGTCATTAGCCCCCATCTTACCTTAGTAGCCTCATAAGAGCTTACCTTTATTTCTTGACCTCATGAGAGCCATAGAATCATAACTAGCCTTAGGTTAGGGTTCCTAAACTCTATGTGATATTCATCCTAATGAATACTCACTTTCCCCTATTGACTAAACATAATCATAGGACCATTACAACTAGACTTAGAGAGTTCTTATACTCTATAATGAGGTCACACTCATTTCCCCTCTGAATATTGACCACAGTCAATCATTCAGTAGAAGTAGAACTACGCATACTCTGATTCTACATCCGAGGATACGTAGGCGTCAGGTGCGCTTCCTTATCGAGTATACTTAGATACTAACCCCTAGGGTTTCAACCTTTATCCATAGATTATTAAGCAAGCCAACATAAAATGACACAAACCTTAGCAAGAGGCTCCTGTAGGATACTACGGATGTTAAGGGTGCTAATACCTTCCCTTAACATAACCAACCCCCGAACCTTAGATCTCCCCCTTTAGGTTTTTCTAACGATCTTGAACCTTTCCTTTGGATAAATCAAAGTCGGTTGTAAAAGAAAATTATGCAAGTTAATTAATAGCTTGTTATCCGATTTTCACCGCAACAGAAATGGCGACTTCACCGGGGAGTCTTTTAGAGGGTTAAGCCTATCTTGTATTCATGTTATTTATGTTTGCTTGTTTTACTTATATCTGCCTATATACCTGTCATATTTGCCTATATATTTGTATATCTGTTTTATGGGTTAACATGGTATCTATGAGTGAGATAAGTCCTAACCCGGACTTGAGAGTACACATATGATTAGGATCGTGGACATAGTCAAGGAAACTTCGAGGGAGAAATCCCAAAGGAGTGAACTTGAAGTCCACACTCAGTTGAGGCCCTCTCGAAATTGGTATATGTTGAACGAGCAATCGTGAAAGCGTTACTACTTTCGACCTAGGAGCCAGAGATATTGAGGACCTTTAGTCACCCCTTTACCCCTACTTGGCCTATTTAGGACGTAGTGCGATGACTGTGAGGGAGCAATCCCAAATGGTTGCTACGCGATACTACACTCAGATGAGACTCTCTTGAGAATTTTATGGATCACCGAGCAATTGGAAAGTCGATAAAATCCGAAAGATGGGTTGTCGACTCTGGGAACTTTTTAGAACCTTGTCTTGTAGGTGAAAACCATAGTACATGCCTTTGGGATGGGTAGACCTTTGACTCCATGCTCGTAACCCCTAAACCTAGGACTTGTGTGCTGTTATGTGTGCATATGTTTGTGTTTTTGTGTGCCCGTGTTTTGTGCATGGCATACATCTCATGATAACCATTTGGTTTCAATGAACTCATACGTTCTTTTCTTTGCAAAGATCAATCGGGATCTTAGATTTTAAAACAAAACTTTTCAGTTTTCCCGAAAATGTTTACAACTCGCCTTTCGAGTTCTTTGAAACCATTTGGCTTGCATTAGCATTGCATGCGCATTTGCATTGCATTTGCATTTCTCAGTCTTGAGTCTCATCCGTCCTTTGTCTGTAACCCAGCTGACCTCCCAAAGCCAGCATTGGACTTGAAAAAGCTTTTCAGGGATCATGATTTCAGAGGAGCAGAACCAGTTTATAACCAGAGCGGAATTCGACTTGTTAAGAAGCCAGTTGGATCAGATTATGGTAGCCTTGGTAAAAAGAGATGCCAATATTCAGGGTATGTTTGTGAACAATGTTGCCCAAGCTCAACCTGTGCAGATTCCTGTTGAGAACCAGTTTATACAAGAACATGCCATTGTCCGAGATGGACATTATTCTTCTATTGATGCTATGGAATATCGCAGTTTTGCATTCTCCGAGTCAGATTCCCGAGAAGTGGTCCCTGTGATGAAAACCCAGGATCCACGAGACATTGAGATAATGGAAAAATGTCGTACCTTGGAAAAGAAGCTTTATGCCATTGAAGGTCGCGACACTGCTGGTCTGAATGCTTTGGACATGTGTTTGGTACCTGACCTTGTGATACCTCCTAAAGTTCAAAACGCCGAAGTTTGAGAAGTATAAAGGGGATAGCTGTCCGAAGCAGCATTTGGTGATGTTTTGCAGAGGAATGACTTCACATGTCATCAATGACAAACTCATGATCCATTGTTTCCAAAATAGTCTAAGTGGAGCATCACTGAATTGGTATATGCAGCTAGAGAATAGTCGTGTCCAATCATGGTCAGACCTAGCCAGTGCCTTTGTGAAGCAATACAACTACAATCTTGATTTGGCTCCCAGCCGCCTACATTTGCTAGACTTATCTCAAGAAGAAAATGAGTCCTTCAGAAAGTATGCTCAGAGGTGGAGAGAAGTAGCTGCTCGTGTTCAACCACCACTTTCGGACAAGGAATTAGTTGACTGGTTCGTGGATACTTTGCAAGGTATATACCGAGAAAAGTTGTTTAGCATTGTGACGTCAAACTTTTCTGAATTGGTAAAAGCTGGAGAGAGCATTGAGAATGGTCTCCAGAAAGGAAAAATCCGAGGCATCTCGAATATCCCGGCCGGTGAGAATAAATCAGTTGTCAGTTCTCAAGAAGAACGGGAGAAGGAAAGTAATTCTATATGGGAATCCCAAATACCTCAGCGCTTCTACAACTCAAGTGTTCAGCGTCAACAACCTTTTGGGTCTTTGCATCAGACACCAATCTCTCCACGTGGGCAATATTCTTCTCCAAATCGAAGACCTCCTCTGTATCAACGGTCCTACCGCCGTCAGCCACGTCAGCATGCACGACAAAGGCCAAGGAAGCCAGAGAAGAATTTCACTCCGTTGCCAATACCATACAGTCAGTTCCTGCCAGATTTAATCAAAGGGGGATTGATAGTGCCAAAAGGGATAGATCCAGTGATCCCTCCATACCCACCAGGCTTTGATGCCAATGCCCGATGTGACTACCACGCTGGGGCACAGGGGTATTCGACCGAAGACTGTAAGGTACTCAGAAGCAAGGTTCAGACGCTGCTCGATTCTGAGATGATCTCATTCACGCCTCAAGGAATTCAAATCAACATTCCTTTACCTAATCGAGCAGATTTATCAGACCCTGAAGAGGAAGAAATTGTCGAGAGTGGATGTGAAGATAATTCTCAGATGGATTTCGACAATCAGTTTTGAAGATGACTATCTCTGTTTGGCAAGTCGAGAAGGAAAGCCCAGTTCCCTGAGGCTGGTAAACTTTAGACTGTTTCAACATTTTTGTTGTATTTTCTTTGCATATTTGAATCTGTTTCTGCTTATAAGCAGTATTGTACTTTCAAATTGGCAAGATTAATAAATGTTTGTGCATCTTTTGATTAAGTCCATTCGTTTCACTCATTTACTTTTGTGTTCATAAAAACAAAAAAAACAGACAATTTTTTTCCCATATCAATTCTTTGTCCAAGCAAAGATTGGGGAGGATGATGAAAACCCCGTGTTCATAATTGTTGTGGTATGCTTTCAATTAAACCTCGCCGAGGATGTAAGGCATTGTTTCAATCCCTAAACACTGGAGAAATAAGGAAGATAATCCCTCATTAACCCTTCGAGCCTAGAAGTATGAGTTTTCTTTCCTTACACAAAAAACCCTTAAATCTCAACCTTGGGGCAGGGTAATTCTCAGTTTAATTGGGTTATACAATCGAATGCAGGCGCTTCGTGTAAGACGCCAGTCAGCTCTCAAATCAAGTGACTTCCTAACCTTTGGAAACTTGAATGTATAGCTCGAGTTAACTGAGTTTAGGATCGGAGTTCATCACGAAGATTGGGTGGGACAAATAAACTTTGAGCCTTTATCTTTTGTTTCATAAACCGTGAACCAGACCACACGATACAACCCTTAAAAGACCTAATCAAGGTAAGGTTGTTTTGAAAGTATACTACAGCAAGGTTGACTAACCTGACTCCTAATGATCTTTGTTATTTTGCCTGTGTTGATCACTTCATATGTCATTCTGTAAATGACCAGATTCACTTGGTTTTTTATTGTTTAATCATTTCACTGCGTGTGTTTTCGTCAAAGTTTTGTTTCCAAAAGTTTGCATTAAAGCGTTGCATTGAATTTCCAATTTTCAACAGACAATACTTGTTTGCAATACAGCTCAATATCAAAGAAATCCCAACAAATGCAGCCAGTAGGGGATTCAACTTGATAGAGGAAGCTCAGTCAGGGGCAACCAAGTGGAAGGATTTGCCGATCTACCGAATCAGGGGCAGAACTCGTCAAAGTTCAAAATACTGGAACAAATCTTCTCCAGGTCATCTTATGACAAGTGTGGACTCCGGTGACCCAGCAGCAGGGGCAAGTTTTGTTCCCCAGTCATTTCTACTACAACTTGAGTATCACGAATACAGTTGAACTGGGGCAATCATGTCTAGGTTCATTTCTTTTCAAAAGTTTGAAGACATTGAAGCATCTGGTGCGTCAATTCTTCTGTGAAATCCTTTTGATGACTTACCCTCACAAACTAATTAATCAGAGGCAGTTAAGTCGAGATTCGATAAATCTCTAAAAGGCCAATCAGTATGGGGCATATCTTCCCTAAATCGTCAAACAACCAGTCTAAAGCGAGTTCAAGGACCTTGTTGTGTGAATGCACTTAATCTGGGGCAGTTACGCCGAGACCTCACCAAGAGTTTGAAGATATTGAAACACCTTGTTTACCAATTCTTCTATAAAATCCTCTTGTTATCGTCTTTCGACAAACCATATAGCCTGGGGCAGATAAGATTTGAAGATGATAATTATGCCAGTGGGATGCATAATTACTTTGTTAGCTCCCCGGTAAGCTGTTACTTCAGCTAATCTTGACAATTCTCCATGGATCCTCTACCGTGAAGAAATCAAGCTTACAATGGCAGTCGTCATGATGTTACACCTCAAGTGGAATACTCTTTTCACCGGTGAAGTTGTTGACTCTTCTTCTTCATCCCCAGTATTGGTCCGATCTGTTGAGTTTGGCTGGGTATCCTTGTCGAGATGTTTATTTCATCTCTGGTTTCGCCTTCTCGTCTGTTTTGTCAGCATAAGCATAAGCATAGGCATGGCATAAGCATAACATCTTAGCTTTTTTTTTGCCTCCTTTTTTGGTGTTTTCCTGTTTTGTTCACTTTGGTGTTTATCTCCCCAAGTGAATGGGTTTGTCTATTCTCTCCAATAGAGTTGTCAGCCCTAAGCATAAAATGCCCATCCATTCTTGAAATCCCCACAAAGTTATATCCTCGTGGATGATGGTTGTTTCAGTTATCTTTTCCACATTTGGATAAGATAAATCCCCATTTGAGTTCATTCCTCAATTGGAGTCTTGTTTGACCGTTTCTTTCTAGCTTGTTCCTAGATTGAACTTTAGTCCCTGGCAGGTGTGGTTTCTGAACCTACTTTTGATAGTGCATTTATTTTGCACCGTGTATCGCAGGAAGATTCTTTTACGAATCCCCATTGAGGACAAAGTTATTTCTCCAGCAGTGTTGTGATACCAACATATCTTTGGAATTTATACCCAACAATTAGTGGCAATCTCTCACGAGAAGCTTATCCGTCCTTGATTTTACCTTTAATCAGTCTTTTCCATCAATCCTTTGGCGATGTCAGTTTTCGTACCATCAACCCCTTTGATGATGTCAATCTTTATTTTGATCAACTGTGTTTTCCGTCAATCCTTTGGCGATGTCAGTTTTCGTACCATCAACCCCTTTGATGATGTCAATCTTTATTTTGATCAACTGTGTTTTCTGTCAATCCTTTGGCGATGTCAGTTTTTGTACCATCAACCCCTTTGATGATGTCAATCTTTATTTTGATCAACTGTGTTTTCCGTCAATCCTTTGGCGATGTCAGTTTTTGTACCATCAACCCCTTTGATGATGTCAATCTTTATCTAAATCAACTGCTTTTTCCGTCAATCCTTTGACGATGCCAGTTTTTTTTCTTCCATCAATCCTTTGGTGATGTAAACCTTCGATTCAATTATCCCTTACCTTCTATCCTTTGACGATGTGAACCTTTATTTCCCCAGTGAAGTAAGGACATTCTCGGTTTTTCTTTGTTTGTGTCGTGCTTGTTCGGTCTTCACCTTTGCGCGCCAGATTTGATTCTTTAAACCTTTTGATGTTCCCCAAGAAGTTTAACATTAAAGATTTTTTAAAACTTGTTCTTGTTTGAATCGTGTCAAACTTGAACTTGGACTTTGTTTGAATCGTGTCAAGCATTGTCTTGTGTTTTAAAACTTGTTCTTGTTTGAATCGTGTCAAACCTGAGCAGAGTCTTTGTTCGAACCGTGTTGGACACTGCCTCACGTTTTAAAACTTGTTCTTGTTTGAATCGTGTCAAACTTGAACTTGGACTTTGTTTGAATTGTGTCAAGCATTGTCTTGTGTTTTAAAACTTGTTCTTGTTTGAATCGTGTCAAACTTGAACTTGGACTTTGTTTGAATCGTGTCAAGCACTGTCTTCTTGTCTTAAAACTTGTTCTTTGTTCGAATCGTGTCGGACATTGGACCCTTACCTCAGATTTTGAAAACTTGCTTTAAGCTAAGCTTCTTGGAACAAATTTCTTCAACCTTATAAGACTCCTAGTTGGTGCGCAGAGTTTGTCTCTATCTTTCTGGCTTTTCTTGAAGATCCCATCTTGAACTCTTCGGTATAAGAATCCCCAAGAAGTCTTTGCTTGGTTGTCTGTCTTTTTAGGCTGATCCCCGGATCAGGTTTTTCTCTCTGGTTTCATGCCCAGGAAGAGTGTGGGTTTGTTTTGTCCCCAGTAGTCCATCTCCCCGGATCTTTCCCCAGTGGAGATTGTCTTTTTGTTTTCCCCCAGTGTTTCTTTAGAGTCTCCCCGGTGAGTCTCTTGTGTTGGTTAGCCTGTCTCCCCAGTGAGCATTTCTCACGGATGCTAACCCTCCTCCTTCCCCAGTGAAGCTCATTTTGTTTTGCTTCCTGTTTATCCTTTGGTGTCTCGTTGTGTCTGCATCTTTGCATCTTCTTGGCATCATGTTTGTTGCATTGCATGTGTGTACATCTGAGGGCAAAATTTTTGGTTATCTGTATTTAAATATCTTTCACTTTTGATTCCATGAGGACCTTCGTCTCTCATGTCATCAGGTGAAGATATTTAAATAGGGGCAACTGTTGTACCCCAAATTTTACCCTTATTTTTCTGCTAGTTGTTGTTTTATTATCTTTCTCTATATTTTAATTTAATAATTATCTTATTTTTTTTATTTGTTTTTATTTTAGTTTAAATTCAATATGGCCTATTTTTATTTCATTTATATTTAAGTTGTTTAAATTAATCTTAATTTTATGTAATTTTAATAATTAGTTTTAATTAATTAGATTAATTATTCATTTAGTTTATTTTTCTAACTAATTTTAATTTAGAATATTAATTAGTTTAGTATTGTTATTATCAATCATATTATTAATTCAAAATTAAGAAAATGATCATTTCCATTTGCCCACGAGTTCTTTTTCTAAATCCTTTTTTTAGGAGCTCTTTTTTTTTATAAAAAAAAACCAATTTGCTTAAGTCCATTCACCAAGGCCCATTATGTACAATTCAAATAATAAAAATACAATGCAAGTTGTAACAAGTTGTTGTCACCGTACCAAAAAGCCTCTGCACCATAATGACAACTCTATGGAAAAGCTTCAAACCTTGCTGCCATGACAAGGACTTCTCGCAACGTTAACCTGCAACCAGCCTGAAGCAATAACGGGCGGATTCTTTCTCCAAGAGCTTTCAAAAACTTCCATCGCCATATATATATTCGACGGCTGCAAACTCACGAGGGGGGAGAAACTGTTCAGAAATTTCTGGCTTTCTTTTTCAACAACACAAAACTACCACCACCTCTCAACGTTGCCCTCCATGTCAACAAAAACAAACCACTTCCATTGAACTGCACAATAACACTGTCACCATTCCATTCTCTTTCTTTTTAGAGTAGTCATTGAAACACCACTTCATATTTATACAACCCTTGCCAACTTCTGCAGACATCACTTTAAAAAAAAAACTCATTGTCCCAACTTATCATCTCTCACGTCCTTCAACCACCGTGTGAAATACAACCTTGACCACTCACTTCTCAGGCTTGGCTTCTTCATACTTCGTGCAGCTTAAGGGCAACAATAGTCGTTTTTCTTTGCAACCCACCAGCAGCAGCGGAAGAAACGTGTCGGTAACAACTTCGAACTCTTTTGCATTACCATGTGTTACCGTGTGTTATGTGCGTGGTTCTTGATACGTAACTTGTATGCTGTTGTCGGTGTTAATGTTTGATAATGACATGAGCTCTTACTTATTTAACAAGTTCTGAATGTGTTCCCTTGAATGTGAAATTTTTTTTACTAGATAATGCATTGATAGATTGTAGTATGAAAGGTAGCAGTGCTATGAGAACATGTTGTGTGCTTTATAGGGGTATATATGTGGGGTATAGGTTTTAAGTTAAATAAAAAAGTTTGCTATGTTTGTGTAAAAACAGCTCATGTTTGTCATTTTTTCTTGGTTTCATCCTACCATATATGTGTGTTTTTCACTGTAGTACAGGTCTAAGCATGCAGTGTTGTTTTGTTTACTCTACTTAAGAGTGATAAATATTGATAGTGTTGCATTCATACAAGGAATAATCTGCTACCTCTCCCTCCGTCGTTATCATTTGGTTTATTGCGTCTTGCTGGTTTTGTTGTTGTTCGTATCAATCATGGTAGTTTTCCGTGTCGGTTACGAGTGGTGCGTGCTCTATAACGTTTACTGATTCATGTGTATTCAGTTTGGTTGGTATCTTGTTTTTGCTCATGAGTTGGTGCATCTTTCCATATCTGCTTATCACATGAGTATTGCATGAAGGCCGAAATGTCGCTATTTTTGTTGGTGGTTACGATTAAGTCGTCAATTTCATGACGCCGTGTGTAAGTATGCTTCATGCAGTTATTAAGACGTGACCCATAGATTATCACATTTGGCATCTGCGTCGTATCCGCATACTTTTTACGCAACTTTGTAGCAGTTGAACTGTATCCTTTCATGGTCTTGTTCTTTCGCTTCAAGAAGTGCAGTACCTTTTCATTCATTTGTACGTGTTGTTTCTTCTTTTGATCGACCTGTTGAAAAGGGTTAAATGAATGGTGAGGTTGAGTAGGGATAAGGAGGTGTCGTACAACAGTATGTGAAGTTTGAAGACCTTTTTGACGGATAGTGTATGAGTTCACGAAGGGTTTGGTTTGTCCTTGGAAAGCCAACAAAGGTTAGGTTCCACTTGTTTTTGTCTCATACGGGTTAGGTTTCTCATTTGTTCCTTTGCTTGTTTCAGCATAAGAGGAAGAGAGTTAAGTAGGTGTGGGATTATTTAGTTTGTTTGGACCGTCCCTTGAGATTCTCGGTCCATGAGTTTCGCAGCCCACATTTTGCTATGGCTTAGTTTTTTGTACTAGTCTTTGTTTTGGCATCAGTAGATTAGTGTTTAAGTGGCTCCTAGTCTGAATTAACGAGTCAATTAGTTCTATAGGATTTAGTTCCTTTTTTTTTATTATTTTATTTATTTAGCCCTTTTGAAAACTAACTTATTTAGTTAAGCTTAGTTTAGATTTTTAACTAATTTATGGTCTAATTTTGCTTTAGTTAGTTTAATCTTAACAACCTTTGATTTTATTAATTCTTGTTTGATCAATTCGATTCTTGTGTGTCTTTTAGTTCACTTATGATACTTTTCCTTGTGAGTTAACCATATGTCTTGGTTCTTGTTTAGTATATATGATGTTGTTTGACCATTGTGCATGATTCTAACTCAATGTGATTTTCTAAACTTTAATTCATCTCATCGTTATCTTTATTATTTTGCAATATCATGTTTAATTATATTTCTTAGTAATTAAATTTTATAACTGTTATCTTTTCCCCATTCCAAAGGAAGGTGAACTAAGTTGACTCCTAAGTCATTAGCCCCCATCTTACCTTAGTAGCCTCATAAGAGCTTACCTTTATTTCTTGGCCTCATGAGAGCCATAGAATCATAACTAGCCTTAGGTTAGAGTTCCTAAACTCTATGTGATATTCATCCTAATGAATACTCACTTTCCCCTATTGACTAAACATAATCATAGGACCATTACAACTAGACTTAGAGAGTTCTTATACTCTATAATGAGGTCACACTCATTTCCCCTCTAAATATTGACCACAGTCAATCATTCAGTAGAAGTAGAACTACGCATACTCTGATTCTACACCCGAGGATACGTAGGCGTAAGGTGCGATGCCTTATCGGGTATACTTAGATACTAGCCCCTAGGGTTTCAACCTTTATCCATAGATTATTAAGCAAGCCAACATAAAACAACACAAACCTTAGCAAGAGGCTCCTGTAGGATACTACGGATGTTAAGGGTGCTAATACCTTCCCTTAACATAACCAACCCCCGAACCTTAGATCTCCCCCCTTTAGGTTTTTCTAACGATCTTGGACCTTTCCTTTGGATAAATCAAAGTCGGTTGTAAAAGAAAATGATGCAAGTTAGTTAATAGCTTGTTATCCGATTTTCACCGCAACAATATGAATCATGGAATCATAGAACTCAAAATAATGTTCATATCACACAATGTAAAAACCCATCTTAGACTCTTAGGATGAAAAATAAAGGATGATAAAAGTAATTAGCAATAGTTAAGGTAGTTAGTTAATTAGAGCAGAGCCATTTTCTTAAGTATTGAAAAATAGTAGATTCATTCATATTCATATCATTCAACAAAATTTTATTCCAAATATATTCATTTCATTCCAAAATCCCATACACTGGGACCAAATACAATACATAATACATGTCGTAATCATCATGAACTCATGTTCACAAACTACAATAGTTCCATTATAAATGTTATTGGCTCCATATTTCATTAGAATCGACTCAGAGGCTTAATTATTCATTTGTTGCATGCCTCAGTGGAAATCAAAAGGTCATGTCAGCATTGGTCTATATATACAATTGTATTTACTATGATGTATCAAAGCTACAAACATTGGCTTCTAATATCAACCAATTGGCATACAATCAAGTCCATGTGATCAAAAACTTTAGAATAGTAATGATTGTTAATGACAATCATGAGAGTCATCAAAGAACCAGAAAATTAATATACTCATGTAGTAGACCAAGCAAAATCTACACATAAAAATTTCTACCATAATAATCATCAAAAAATCTATTTGAAGAGACATAAAACCTAATCACAACAAAGTCATTCCACTCGCAAAAACGCTTCGCGCCATATGTTTCTGTCAAACCGTAGAGATGAGAAACACTAAAACAAATCTCTTCCATCTTGGAAAGGATATGGATAATACTCAAACAAAAATAAAAACCAAATATTCAGATTTCCAGAAGATTTTTTTATATAAAGGACCAAACTTTCAGATTTCCAATACAAATAAACAGTGACCCATAAATGGTTTTGTTGTGAAAACCCAAACTTTGATGTGGTTTGAATAGAAGCATGAAAAATAAAATGCAAATTGAACAGAAGAAATAACCTTGCAATGTGTGAGAGTTAAGCTATGCAACACTTTGTCACTTGAAATGGTTGAGGGACGGATCAGGTCGCCGAAAAGAAGTTGTGACGGTTGCAAATGGGTCGGACCGAAATGTTGCTGATAGTGAATGAGGGTGATGGTGTAGAGTTTCAGGGGAGAGAGGGCTTCAGGTCTACAGACGAGGGAGAAAGGGGGTGGCGGCTGTTTAGGGTTCTAGGGGAGAGAGATGGGAGAAAACAGGAGAGAGAAAGAGAATTGTGGAAAATGAAGAGAGAGAGAGAGAGAGAGAGAGAGAGATGTGCAAATTTACATTGGTGTTTGTTAACAAATAATTGATTGACACTTGGCATGGAGATAGAGGTTTGTTTGAATTAAATGTTGGACATTAGTTGATTACGAAATTGTCCATGTGGTAGTGTAATTTTGAAAAAGTTAAAGAGCAAATGAGGCAGGCATGCAATCTACTTTTAATGGGTTGATAGTAGACACATAAATAAAGTCATTCCTTTGTTTTGGTTTTTTCGTGTTCTTGAGTTTAAGAAAGAAGAAGAAGAAAAAATTTCAAAATCCAAAAAGTCTCTTTTAATAACAGATTTTTTCGTCGCTAAATTGGTCACAAAAGTTGAATGTTACACGTCATTTGTCACATCAGCGATAATAGATGTCGTTAATGACATTCAGATGTTAATGACTAACATAATGCATTTTTAAATCTTGAGGGACCAAAGTAGTCTTTTTATAAGTTATGGGACTAAAATGAATCTCTAATACAAAATAAAGGACGAAAAAAGGTATTAAATCTACAATCAACTAAAGTTTTGAAAAAGAATTATATGCAAAAACTTTATTAAAAAAGGTGAAAATGTTATTATCTTTTTGTACCTAATGTATTTTAACAATGCTATGTTCAATGGAAATTATCAAGCATAAGAAAAACATGAGAGAATTTGATAAATTAATAGTATTTATGTACATATTACACGTTTACGTGAATAAAACACATTTATTCGAACACAAAAATTTTAAATTTAAATTAAATTGACTATGACATCCTAGTATAAATTGTTGACTTGAAGGTTCCTGTTTAAGTTTTTGCTCAAGAATAAAAGAAAGATTTATGCTGCTTCAGAGAATAATTTATCATCACATAAAAAGAATGATTTCAGCTACTGCTTTACATTATATTTTGTGAAGGAAAATAAGAAAAAGAGCGGTGGATGGATGAGTTGTAAATTTACCAGTAGTGATCCATGGAAAAATGAATATTGTAATCAAGTTGTGGATGAAACAGTATAATGAAATTGATATCTATAGTCTTTATACTCTTGTTTATTTTGCAGCTGCAATAGGTTCAAATGGTCATTCAATGCAAACTTCAATCAAACCTTCATCTAAAATGCTGCAAATATTAAAGCTAGTTTGTTCGATTTCCCTTGTGTTAGAACAAGATTTGGTTCTGCAAGATATCTCTTTGTTTTGATAATAACAAAGTTGTATTTGTGTGAGAACAATATTGGTACTCTAACGTGTACTTTCTTAAGAATTGACAAACAGGGTCTGACTCTGATAGAGATCATGTGTTACGTCACTCTGAAGTTCTCATGGTCGCTTCTGCATCAAGAAGCAAGGTTGCTTCTGATATACTGTGCGTCAGAAAGACTCCAAGAAGACACTATGTTGCTGCTGTAATGTTCTCTTGGATTCTGGCTCTGAATTTAACTCTGATACTTATCTTCTGAAGACTATGTGCTAAAGACTCTGAAGACAAGGTTCTGATGAATAGCGTTCTAAAAACTCTGAAGACTTAAATTTCTGAAGACCAAGTTCTGAAGACTCTGAAGACATGGTTCTGTTGAACAAGTTTTGAAGACTCTGAAGACTTATGTTTCCGATAACCAAGGGTTCTGAAGAAGGAGTACTAAAGACCCTAATGACTAGGTTCTGCTGAACAAGTTCTGAAGACTCTAAAGACTCAAGACTCTGAAGACCCAATGATTCATTTTTCTGATCATGCTTCAACCATATCAACTCAGAAGCCTCTGATGAACAGAAGAAGATGAAACGTTTGGGTGGGAAAATAGTACATAGTACAGATCAAACACGTTCTTTTCCACTACCCTGATTTGGTGGTACAAAGGACAATTTCAGTGTACGATTTCCATCCCAGCATATTGACATTATTTCAAGTAGCCAGTATTTTTCTGATATTACTGATCTGCACTTCAACGGATCTTTTTCTGACTATATAAAGACTTGATCTTTCAACGAATCAAGTGTGACACTGAGTGTGAAAAAGAGAAATATTAAAAACATTGATTCATTCGAAGAAAGAACTCAAGAAATAGAGAAATACATGAGTGAACAGTAAAGCACCACAATACAAAGAAGAAGATTGTTCTTACTGTGTAGATTCGCTCTAAGTTAGATTGAGCTAGAAATAGTGTTTATATCAGCTTATGTAAGAAGCAATTCATTGTAAACATTTTATTTGATCAGACAGTTGTTTGAATTCCTTAAGGGACCAGTTAGGTCAGAAGCCTTAAGAAGAGACGGTTAGTCTGTGTATTATTAGTCACCAGTAGTTGCTAGTGCAGTTGTAATCAGTTTGGTTATAGTGGATTAAGTCCTTGTTTATAAGGCGAAATCACCTTGGCGGGTGGACTGGATTAACTTGATAGTTTTCAAGTGAACCAGGATATATCGTGTGTCTTTATCTATTGTTAGTCTATTTGTGATCTTTGTTTGAGTTTCACAAAAAGCTTTCATTTTGAAAACTCAATTCAAAACCCCCCATTTCTTGTGTTTTTCTCACACCTTCACCTTGGTCCATGTTATTAATGAGTGAGCATTTATGGTTGGAACATAAATTGGTGGATAAAATATGAATTGCTGCAAGAAAAAGTTTAGCCATCATTGAATTATATTTGTTGTTGTAGTTAACAGAATTTTAAAATAGACTTAACATAATATACAACCAATAACATATATAATAAACCATCAAAAACTATAAACTAACACATCCCATGAAGTAATAACACATACATGACGTTGATTCGTCTACATCAGTAAAATTTGAAGAAAAAAATTAATTAATTGAACTTAATTACATGTGTCGTTGTGGGACACTAGACATGCATGTCTTCCATAAAAGGGGTGTCGGTTTTAACACCTACGTAGAGCCGAGAACTCAAATTGTTGGCTTTGCTCATCCAACAAAGACCGATTTCATCTCCTTTCTTTAAGTTCCTCTTACGAACAAAATCTTTAACCCAATTCTTGGTGAAGACGTAATTTTGTGCAAAAGTCCATATTTTAAAACTGAGAGTATGGAGAGTGTTATCATCAATATCCAATTCTTGAATTTCAACTCCTTCTTTTCCTTTAGCAGCCTCAGCACCACCAGTCAAAAAAGGAATCACAAATTCCTTAGCCAATTCTTTACTCACCAAAAGTCTATAACTGCTTCCAAGATCAGTCTTTTCTTGCACCTTCTTGATCTTGCAAGAAGCATCAAGATTGCAGTGACAAGAAAGTGATAGATGTATGCAAACCGATTCATATTCCGCAACATCATCGGTTTCTTGTTGCACACGTTTTCATTTCTTGGTAACTATTATCTCAGCATCGGGACAGTAACGGGAACAAGAACCGGCAAGTAAAAGATGAGTACAAACATGAAAGTTTGTGAGAGACATGAAAGAAAAAAATACAGGAACTAACAATGTTGTTTTGTTTTAGTTTAAGTGTGTTCTTGTTCATTTTTCCTTTCTATTGGCAATATATAGGAAAAAAAAGTGAAGAATAAATACTGAAGTCTAGTCTAGAGAAAAATAAAAAGTTTCAAGACAGAGATGCCCATAGAATAATACCCCAAGTTCAAAAAGTTAACACAGTAGACATAGAATACCCCAAGTTCAAAAACATTAGAGTAGTTTCAAGACAGAAATGCTGCACTAAGAATGTGACACGTCCAATCACATGCCACGCAAATGAGACAAACCTTGTTGAATTCTATTGACAGAAGAACATTCCTAAAAAATTTAGAACAAACTTTTAAAGAAACTATGATACTTAAACCTACTTTGGGTGATATTGTTTTTAAAGGGTTAGACATTAATTAAATATATAACTAATAACTTTAAAAGAGTGCATGCATTTGTGTGTTTTAGATGAATAAAAATTACAATATTCAAAAGCATTTATTCTTAAGCATTTTATCTCAATGCATTTATCCTTAAAATATTATTCCTTTCTTAACCTCAGTAACATCTTAACTTAACCATTTTATTTATTTTCTTTGATACATAATAAGTAATTAGTTAATTATTTAGAGAAAAGAACATCTCATTTATAAATAAAATAAAACCTTACACTAAGAATCAATATATTGAATTAAAAGTCTAAATTCATAAATAAATTGTAATTAATTGAAACTAAATGTATTGTAGAAATGAATATTACCAAATATAATTTTTATTAACCAATAAAAGTATTATAATTTATAGTTTTATTTAAATTATAAAAAAAATATTATGCAAAGTTTATAGTTCCAAGAAAAAAATTGAAGATATTTTATCAACATTAATATATATATATATATATATATATATATATATATATATATATATATATATATATATATATATATATATATATATATATATATATATATTTAATAGCTTGTGTTCTGGACTTGACCAATGGCTAGGCATGGCCCAATCCGCTTATGTTCTCAGAACGGCCAATTTTCCTAAGTCCAATCCATAAAGGGGCAAAAGTTACCTTTCAGCCCCCCTAACCGGGCAAGGAGTGCATCGCTCCTCCCCATCACTGCTGCCCGTTCCGCACGACTTCGTCGGTCCACGAACAGCTAAGGGCATGTGCCCGAAACCATATCGTTGCCCGAAACCACGCCTTTGCCCGACACAACGGCTAGTTTTGGGCAGTTACCTATTCTTCGGGAAAACGGTTATTTCGCCCCGAAAATAGGACCGTTGGCCACGCGCTGGGGGCACTATATAAACCCTCTCACTTGAGAGGGCCAGGTATCCAATAATCACCCTAAAAACCTATACTTTGTAATTGCCCCTTTTTCTCTGACCCTTTCTTACTTGAGCGTCGAAGTGCCTTGCAGGTACACCCCCTTCTCCTCGTCTCACGCCCAACATCACAGACGTTCTTGGTGGCCCACCTCAGGATCTGATCAAGCTTTCATGATCAGTGGCGCCGTCTGTAGGAAATTGTTCTCCCCGTCTTAACATCCACCTCCGATACTAAGACCAAAACACTCTCGTCTAAGATTATCATCATGGCCTCTCAAGATCACGTCAAAGGTGCTCTCCATTCTGTTGTTCTCCCCGTCAACAAGACTGACGTTGACGGTCCTTCATCCCTCCTCGGAGATCCCCGTTTTCTGAGAGACGGGGCCACAGCCTCTCCTTCCCCTACTCCTGCTGACCACGACAACGGTCAGCCCTCGCTGGCCATCCAGCCCATTCATGCTCCACCCAACGTCGACTCGGCCGTGGTGACCCTTCTTGAGGCGATCAACAAAACTAACCTCCTGATCCTTCAGTAGAACAAAAGGATCGGAGCATTGGAGGAATCTGTCCATCCAAGATCCCCCCCTCCGAGGAAAAGCCATCGACGATACAAGAGCTCGCAACTCCAGCGAGAAGTCGACCGAAGGCTGCGCCAAGAACCAGAATCTCATGCTGCCCGAAAACGCGACCATGTTTCCCCGCGAAACAAGCACTCTCCCGGTCACAAGAGAACCCGGAGGGACAAACAATCGCCCCCGGTCAGGACTAAAGTTCGAGCTCGTACACCTTCTCCCCGAAAAATTTGCTGCCACGAGCGGGTCGTCTGGTCCCCGTCACTAACCAGTTCCAGCAGCGATGATGAACCTCACGGCCCTTTCTCCCAAGAAATCTTGGCAACACGCCTCCCCAAGGGCTTGGAGAAGCCCCTGGCATTAGGCACTTACGACAGAATAACCGACTCCGACGAGCACATCAAAAACATCAATGCGCTGTTGGATTACCGTGGCGTTCGGGGCGCCATCAAATGCCGTCTATTTCCGACCACGCTCCGAAAAGGAGCAATGACTTGGTACAAATAGCTGCCCGAAGAGTCTATCACTTCATGGAAGCAGTTAGGCAGAATGTTTTCCAGGCATTTTACGGCGTCGCGCCGCCACCCCAAGACTGAAGCCTCTCTTGGGGCCATCATCCAAGGGAAGGATGAACCTCTCCGGGCATACATCAAGAGGTTTAACAAAGAAGCAGTGCAAGTACCCACCACTGACGACATGAAAAAATTTCTGCTCGAACAGGGACTCCGCCCGCACTCAGGGTTTTCCAAAGTTGTCGGCCTCTCACCTCCGAGGAACTTGGACGTCTTCCTCCTCAAGGCGCAGTCCTACATTCAGTACGAGGAGAAGGAAGCAGCCAACTCCGCCCGAGCCTCCCGCCACCAGGAGAATACCCGGGCCTCCAGAGGCGAAGAACCCTCGACATCTCATCGAGGAGAAAGGAAGCGCGAACATCGTCCTCGGGACTCCCGGGAGAGCAAGGGACCTTCCGGACGATTTCACGACTACACCCCCTGACCGTCTCTAAGGAAAAGATTTTGTCCGAATGCGCGAATTTGGAATTCAAACAAACAGGGGTCAGCTTTCCTAAACAAATATCGGTCAAGCCCAACGCCGACAAATCAAAGTACTGCCATTTCCATAAAAGTCACTGCCACACCACCGAAGATTGCATCCATTTGAAGGATGCTATTGAAATACTGATCAGGGATGGCCACCTGAAACAGTTCACGAAAAAGAAAGATACTCTTCGGAAAGATGCCCAGGAGTCAAAGAAGGTAGAGGAAGAGGTGCCTTCCTCAGAAGAGGCCAACATCCAAGTCGCCATGTCCGTATTGCGACCAGAGGATTTCTACTTCAAGGCCCATAGCCCGTGGGAGACTTTCCCCTCTGCTATGGTCATCTCAGGGGGAGGCTTCAATAAAGTCACGGTGGGCTCTGTAAAGAGGAAATTCAAGCACCTGATCAGCACAAGCTCCAGCAAGGTGACCACACTCGATCAAGCCCAGAAGGGCTCTATCCCCATTTCCTTCTACCAGGAAGAGCTCCTCGGAGGATCTCCAAACTCGAGCATTCCCCTGCTCGTCAGAGCTTAGATGGCGAACTTCGAGGTTCGCAGAATTCTCGTCGACCAAGGCAGCTCGGTTGACATCATGTACTCCCAGCTGTTTTCAACGCTCCAGCTGGACGAGTCGCACCTCACCCCCTATGTGGGTTATGACTTGCAAGGATTCAATGGGTCGGTGACTAAACCGTGGGGATACGTAGAACTGATCGTAACTTTTGGGTCGGCGGAGACAGCCAGATCCGTTAAGGTACAGTTTCTGGTAATCGATTGCCCGTCTCTGTATCAGTGCGTCTTCGAAAGACCAACCTTGGTCGAGTTGGTAGCTGTGCCTTCAACCGTCCATCTCAAGATGAAGTACTACACTTCAAAGGGGATGGTCGACACCATCCACGGCGACATCAAAGTCGCACGATGATGCTTCGAAGCAGCCACAAAGGGACTCAACGCCACTGCGTCCAAGCCGAAGGTATCTAACAAGCCAATCTTGCCCAGCAGCTCCGAGGAGGCCAAGCCATTACCTCAGGTCGACTTCATTGACCTCGACAGTCCTTCCCCGAAGAGGACCAAAAGGAGGACCAAGCAGCCTTGGGCAGCTCATCTGCCCCGACCAGCAGCAACTCTCATCTGATGCGTCCCATCCCAGATGGCAATTTCGAGCTCGTCCTTTTCGGCGACGACCCTCAGCGGGGAGTAAAGATTGGAGCGGATCTCCCCGACATCGCAAGGAAGCAACTCAAAACCTGCCTCCAAAAGAACGCCGACCTATTCGCCTGGAGCGCCGCCGAGATGCCCGGCTTAGACCCATCTGTCGCTTGCCATCAACTCACGATTAACCCAGCCGTCAAAGTAGTAGCACAACGTAGGAGAAAACAGAGGCTGCAGAAAAAGCTGTAAAGGACCTCCTCGAGGCCAAATTTATCTCAGAAGCCAAGTACACCACTTGGCTGTCCAACGTTGTACTTGTGAAAAAATCTAATGGCAAATGGCGAATGTGTATTGACTATACCGATCTTAACAAGGCATGCCCGAAGGATGCCTACCCCCTCTCCAATATTCATAAACTTGTTGATAACTCTGTCGGTTTTAAACTATTATCATTCATTGACGCCTATTCGGGCTATAATCAAATACCAATAGAGATGAACGATAAAAAATACACGGCCTTCATGACCGAATCGGGCAACTATTACTACAATGTAATGCCCTTCGGCCTGAAGAACGCCGGAGCGACCTATCAGAGGATGATGAACAAGGTTTTCCGAGGAGAGATAGGCGACATGCTCGAAGTCTATATGGACGATATGATCATAAAATCCCACGAGGAAACCGATCATACTGCCCATTTAAGAAAGGTCTTCAAACAGGCCAGGAAATACCAGATGCGCTTCAACCTGGAGAAGTGCACGTTCGGTGTGCGGGCAGGTAAGTTCCTCGGCTTCTACCTAACAGAACGAGGAATTGAGGCCAACCCCGATAAGTGTCGGGTATTCTCCGAGTTTCCAACGCCTAAATCAAAGAAATCCATCCAGTCCTTTATCCCGTTTCGTGGCCAAATCTACCCAGGACGCCCTACCCTTCTTCAAACTCCTCCGCAAGGAGGCAGCGTTTGAATGGACGGAGGAATGCGACCAGGCTCTCCTCCATCTGAAACAGGAACTCTCGGAGCCACCAGTCCTCTCCCGCCCGGACAACGGCGAGACTCTGTATTTGAATCTCGCTGTAGCCACCGAGGCAGTGAGCGCCGCTCTTATCCGCGAAACACCTGACGGGAAAAAACCCATATATTTCACAAGCAAAGCACTGCAGGGACCGGAGCTAAGATACCAACAGATAGAAAAAGTGGCACTGGCCCTCATCAACGCAACTAGAAGACTGAGACACTACTTCCTGGCACACACGATCGTGGTACAGATAAATCAACCCGTGAAGCAGCTATTAGGACGACCAAACATGGCCGGTAGAATGCTCAAATGGTCGCTAGAGCTGTCCGAATTCGACATCCAGTATGAAAGTATAAAGGCCCTCAAAGCCTTGGCCCTGGCCGATTTCGTCGCAGAAATGACGTTCGCGGATTCCCCTACCTGCGGGGCGCGCAAGTGGACCATTTTCGTAGATGGGACATCCAGCTCGGCTGGAAGCGGGGCAGGCATTATACTGGAGAACAACGAGGGAATCATCGTAGAGGTATCGCTTACCCTATCCTTCCCCACATCTAACAACCAGGCTGAGTACGAAGCCTTCCTCGCCGGCTTACGCCTAGCCGAAGATCTCGGTGCGGAAGAAGTCGTCATATGCACAGATTCACAACTCGTGGCCCTCCAAGTTTGAGGAGAGTATCAAGCCAAAAACGACAACCTGTCCGAATACTTTGCCCTTGTCAAGGAGAAAATGATGAAGTTCGCAGCGGTAGAGGTAAAGCACGTCCCCCGCGAACGCAACATCAGGGCAGACGTTTTGTCTAAACTGGCAAGCACGAAGAAGCAGGGCGGAAACAAGTCCGTCATACAGGAGATACTTCCTCGACCCAACATCGAGAAAACTTCCCCGACCCTTGACGTACAAATGATCGGCGACAGCAACTGCTGGATGACCCCTGTTTACAACTATCTCGCCAGGGACGAATTTCCGTTCGACCCCAAAGAGGCCAGCATAGTCAGGCGAAGAGCCTGTTCCTACATCCTGGTCGAAGGTAAACTCTACAGGCGAGGGTTCTCCATCCCGCTGCTCAAGTGTGTCGAAGAAGAGATGGTCGCCCACATCTTGCACGAAATTCACGAAGGAATCAACGCCCAGCATCTCGGAGGAAGGTCCCTTGCCCGGAAGGCCCTTCGAGCAGGGTACTACTAGCCGACCATGTAGCAGGACACTAAAGAACATGTGAAGAAGTGTGATAAATGCCAACGGCAAGGGGACATGCACCTAGCTCCACCTAACGAGCTCAAGGCTATGTCCTCCCCGTGGCCATTTGCCTGGTGGGACCTAGACATCCTGGGGCCATTCGTGGTAGGGTCAAACTAGAACAAATACTTAATAGTAGGCGTGGATTACTTCACAAAATGGATAGAAGCGAAGGCTCTAGCCAAGATAACTGCCCTTAACATACTGTGTTTCTACAAACGAAACATCCTTGCACGTTTTGGCATCCCCCAGGCGATGGTCACGGATAATGGGACACAGTTCACGGACAGGAAGTTCCAGGACTTCGTCGCCCAGCTGGGCACGAAGCAACACTGCGCATCCGTCGAACATCCCCAGATAAACGGGAAAGCTGAAGCTGTGAACCGAGTCATCCTTCGAGGCCTCAAACGAAGGCTGGACGAAACGAAGAAAGCTTGCGTCGAGGAGTTGCACAGCGTCTTATGGGCATTTGACACAATCACCATGAACATTGTCGGCATCGTGATGGTTCCGACAGTTAGATCTACCTGTATCACACCCATAGTGGTTCCTACTTTCCCCTCATAATTCGACAACACCACGTTATGAGGTTTGGTGTCGGAATCATCTTTTCCAATTTTCTTAAGCATATAATGCGGCATCAGATTGATAGTCGCTCCTCCATCAACCAAAATCTTATTCACCCCTATGTTACCCACTTTTCCTTTTATAAATAGGGGTTTCAAGTGGTTCCTCATTGAGTCATCTGGCCTTTCTAAAAATGCGTTTTGTTCTTCAACGCATCCATTGTTCATGATATAATAGCAAACGGGGCTGTGTCTGGCTGTTTCGACCTCCAAAGCTTCCTCTTCCTCTTCGACTTCCATTATTTGATCATACTCCCTAGGGAGCACTGAGACGACGTTACACGTTACGTCGAATGATGCCTCTGACTCTGAGTTAAAATCGTCTGTCATTTCATCATCCTTGGTTACTTCCTCCTTTGACGTTGCTTGTGCTGGATCAATAGGTGGCTTCTTGACCTTCACTTCTTCCTTCAGACTCCTTCTCATCCTTCTTTCGACGTTGGTACCTCCTCCATTGTGACTTCGTCATAGGATTCTTGCCCTTATAATTCTCAGAAGGGTAAGTCAACTTTTTCGAGTTTTGGAATTCTTTCCTGTATGATATGGAAGATCCTCGCTGCACTTCGAAATCCTTCCATTTTCCTTGTCCTTCGGCTTGTCGGATTGGATTCACCCACCTGTCGTTTGGAGCTTTATTTGTAGGTTTGAATGTGTTAGGGTATCTTCCTCCTAACCTCTCCCTGCTTTGGTCCCCTCTTCTGGGGTCGAATCTTTCTCCAGAAGGTCTCCAATTTCCCCTTCTTTTTGGTCTCTCCACTCCCCCTAAGTTTTGTTCAGCCTTTTTGTCGAAGACGACATTGCAACAAGGGCAAAGCATTACCTTATATATTTTCCTCTGGCACCTATGTATGAAATCCGCCAGATTCTCTTCCTCCTTGGGATATGCTATTTTATGGTACTCCTCACGTCGACGCTCTTCGTCGACTTGCATTGACATGTTCTGAGCCACTTTGACCATGTTTACATTGGCAGGTGTCTCTGTGTCCATGCTTAATTTATTCAACTTCAAACTGAGGCCTTTATTGACCTCATGTTCCTTCTTCATACGATTGAAGTCCTCAGAGATTTTCTTCGTTAGCACCTTTAGGAGTGGACTCCTAGTAACCTGTGGGCTGACGAATCCGACAGCTTTGCCTTTCGGATCCTCCATGGTTCTTCAGAGAATACCAACAGCAGCCTATTTGTAAGAACCCTCAGTAGTTCCTTTGTTAATTTGGGTGAAACCATCAGTGGTCTCATTGTCGATTTGGACGAAACCATCAGTAGTTTCGTTGTTGATTTAAACTAAACCGTCAGTAGTTTTGTTGTTGATTTGGACTAAACCATTAGTAGTTTTGTTGTTGATTTGGACAAAACCGTCAGTAGTTTCGTTGTTGATTTGGACGAAACCGTCAGTAGTTTCGTTGTTGGTTTGGACGAAACCGTCAGAAGTTTCATTGTTGACGCCCTCAGTGGCCTTAGCAATATAGTTCTCAATGAACTTTGTGTCAAGGTCTTCAGTAACCCTAACCATCACAGTCTGGTTCACGAAGTCAGTTGTAACTTCGACCATGTCACCTTTGTTGGTGGGATCCTCAGCAACCTCCACCATATTCACGTTGTTGTCAAAGCCATCAGTAGCCTCAATCATGTTCACATTGTCGTCGAAGCCTTCAGTAACCTCGACCATGTTCACTGTTGATGGCTCAGCATAGTGGGCCTCTACCACTTGCAAAGAGTTTGAATCCACCTTCGCCTGGGATTTCGACTTATCGCCGAATTTGAGTCTTCCATCTCTGATTGCATTCTACACGAGATCCCTGAAAAGGAAACATTGAGACGTTTTATGACCCAAAAAATTATGGTACTTGCAAAAACCTCTCTTTTTTTGTTGTTCTAAAGGAGGCACTTTAGTACCAGGAGGCACTATCATTTGGCCATCTTTGACTAATAAATCAAATATTTCGTCACACTTTGTGACGTCGGACGTATAAGTTCTTTTGGGGAATTTGTCATTCTTTTCCGATTCGACTGGGTTTTTCCCATTCGACAAAGTTAAGACTTTACACGCATATGGTGGGCCCTATTTTAGTTCTTCCAAATCAACCCCTTGTTCGTCGAAATTTGATGATCCATCTTCGTCATCATCCTCACAAACTCCGACATATGCTACCCTTTCTTTCTTATTTTTATTAGCCCTAGCTTTTTCGGCTTTTAATCGTTCAACCTGTCTAACCCTATCAGCCAATTGGGCCATGTCTCTTAGGCACTAGGTATCTAAATTCTTTCTGATTGAATAGTCAAGGCCACCATCGGCAATTTCGACTAACTCATGTTCAGGCACTTGTGTGAAACACCTTGCCTTGAGCAATCTAAATCTATTCAAATAATCATCAATTGGCTCTGAGAACTTTCTCTTGACCGTAGCCAATTCTTTCAGACTTATCTTCGTCTGTCCCATGTAGAATTGTTCATGGAATAATCTCTCCAACTGGGTCCAGGTATGTATCGAATTCGCAGGCAATGTGGTGAACCAAGTAAAAGCATTCTTCGTTAGGGAACTAGGGAAATATTTTATTCTCAAATTCTCATTGTGCGCTATCTCGCCTGCTTCAATTAAGCACAGCGCCACATGTTCGACCGTCGATTCACTGGTATCCCCTGAAAATTTTGTAAACTTGGGAACTTTCCATCTATGGGGTAATTCTTACTGCAAAATATATTCCGACAAAGGGGAGGTATAACTGGGCCATTGTAATCCTACATTCATCCCATTTCCCGCCATAATCCTCTCGACCATGGCAGCCAAATTGTTCTCTGCCGGCATATCATTACAACGCATTTGTAGTATAATATTGTCAACATTTTGGTTTCGGTTTACTAGCAACACTCTTGGTTCTTGTTGAACAGGGATTTCGACCCCAGGTGGTTCGACTGCCCCTCCTTGGTTCAAAATTTCCGCCTGAGGGATGTTTGGTTGCCTTTGGTTTATGGTAGGTTCTTCTTCGACAGCTACCCTTGGGTTCTGAACTACCTGTTCCCTTAGGGGAGGTTGGGGGACACCAAAGAAATCAGCAATGCGCGTCATCTGTGCTGCCAATTGTTGATTCGTTTGTGTTGTGTTTTGGATTAAAGGGTTAAATATAACTCCCATCTGTTGGGCTAACATCTGGACCATATCATGGTTGCTCTCATACATTTGTTACCTAATTACTTGTACAGAATTATTGGTAATGTTTGGCATATAAGTTTGATATCCCGTTCCTAAAGGCTGGCTAATTCTACCCATATGGTTCACACCAGAACCGGACCCTTACAAAGGCGAAGTTACGTTCATCGTTGGATCCGTAAACCCTGATGGTGCATTCTGTAAACTTGCCAATACTAAAGTTAGCATTCCATATGGTTGTTCTCGATTTAGAGGCATCGAAAAACCAGATATAAAGGGTCTGTACATACTCCCTGAAGGGGGAGGATTCATTTGAGGCATTTGGGTCCCATAGTTGAAAAGCTAGGCGCACTATGGGGAATTGAATGCGCAGGCGTCGAACCCGCTATTGATGGCATAACCTCTGATACTGATATTGAGGCCGTATTTCCCTCAGTCGAAGGATTAGGGGGTGGTACTTCATTATTCGTAGGATTCTGATTGTTAGGCGGATTTGGATTCGCCATTCTGCGTACTCGTCTCCTTCTGGGTCTTTCTTCGTTATTTATGGCTATCTTACCACTTCTTAGTCTCATGCAACAAAAACGAAGAAAATTTCGTACAAGTAAAGTGTAAAATAAAGGTTTTCAAATGTTAATAGCACAAAGTCCCACTGGGCGTGCCAATTTGTTTGCTTGGAAAATTTGCAAACAATCGCTGATCTCCTAATTTATGAAAAAATTAGTTTGCTTACAGGACCGATCAAACAAATCCTAGGACAATGTGCTTTAACAATCTTGACAATTTGTGTTTAAAAACCTTTTGTTTATTATATTCATCATTGTTTTCATCAACTAGTGTTTTTCGACTAAAAATAAAGACTTTGGTTCTTGAAAGAAATGGCGAAATGTAAGTAAATTGCAAGAATAAAAGTACGAAAATGAAAAGGAATTGTAAATGAATAACTTAAGATTTCATTAAATGCAAGGAATAAACACTGGTGTTTCTCAAACGTACATTTTCTCAGTAACTACTCTTTTCTCTCACACGGTTACTTTGAGTATTTCTTGAGTAACTTGTACAAATTTTGAACACACACGGAAATCTAATCACTATGACTCCCTATTTATATACAATCGAAATAACTGTCACTAACAGCTATTTCTCCTAATGATGACACATGGCGTTCTGCATGCCTTTTCACCCTGGATGTGCTCCACGTGTCTGGTTTTCAATACGAGTCTCCCTCCTAAATTCGAATTTTAAAACATCCGTCGAAAATGGCCTTATCACCAATATGTCGAAGCATTTCTACTACTTAAAAAAAATCTCCAAATATGCTTCCCCAATTACCATTGATCTTCGACTGACCCTCTCCAAAAACAATCTCCTGTCGAACTAATCCTGGAAAATCTTCAAAACTTACTTTCTGAACAAAATCCAGGCTTCGAAATTAGCAGCCTACACTAGGACAGGTAACCTTTCTCGGTTTATTTATAGAATTGTTTTCGTTGAAAATATTTTCATTTGTAACATTGTTTTATTTGGAAATTTTCAGGAGAAGGATTCCCATAAGTTCTATAACCATGGGGGCAAGGTTATAGACATGATGGCAGAGCTGCCAGGGGATGAGTGGTTCCAGTCTGCACTTGCTACCTCTGGTCTCGGAGGCCTTTCTAGGATTGGGTATCCCCAGATCATGTATGGTATGCTGATGGCCTTTGTTGAGAGATGGCACCCTGAGACATCCTCATTCCATCTACTGTACGACGAGCTCACGATCACACTCGACGACATCTCGTACATTTTACATCTACCGATCACGGGTACCCTTCTCCATCACGGTAAGATGTCGAAGGTGGAGGCGATGGAGATGCTGACTGAGGAGCTTGGGGCTACCCCAGATGAGGCACTTGCAGAGGTGACCCAGTTGATAGGCGCACACGTCTGGTTCTCCTTTATGACACGTAGATTTCGTGCGGAGCTTGCAGAGGCACGACGGGCAGCAGGTGATGCAGCTGAGGTGGCGATCCATAGGCAGCGTGCCCTAAGATGCTACTATCTGTTTTTGCTCGGCGCACAGCTGTTTGTGGACACCAGCGCTACTTACGTTGATATCGTTTACCTCAGGTACCTTTTGGATCCCACGGAGATCCATGGGTACAACTGGGGGGCGTCTACACTGACATTCACCTATTCTAGGCTCTCAGATGGTTGCCGCTGGGCAGCCAAGACTATGGCAGGCAGCTGTACACTATACGTGGTAACAATCTTATATTCTAAGTCCTTTTTTTCATTTCTTTTCTTTCTATATTCATTATAATGTTTGACACCGATGTTATGTTTTCCATTTCAGACGTGGATATTACAGCACTTTTCCAAGATTATTGGTTGGGGGAGTGTCGAGGGGTACACTGAGGATATGTCGCGTGCTGCTGCATTTCTCCTGCTCAGAGGGAACCAGGCGCCCGACCCCTACAGAGTTTATCTTGATCGGATGGTTGCTGAGGACATTTTTTATGACGCCTATGCTGATCACCGTGTGACGCGCCCGTTTGCCGAGGTTTCGCTGTTCTCAGGATGGTTGGCATGCAGTTCAACCATTACTGCTCGATACCTGTGGGAGCGCGTCTTACGTCAGTTCGGTTACACGTTGACAATCCCTAGGATGCCTCATGAGTCTGCTCCTCTAGGCTTGACCCATGTGCAGATAGATGAGATATATGCTGCTTCCAGCCCCACTTGGTACCGGAAGAGGCTCGGGCGACCAGAGCGCCGAGAGACTGGAGCGTTGCTGCCGGGTATATCATGTGGTTCTATACCATCTCACACCCATGCATGGTGCCCACTGCTGAGGGATCGCCACCCAGACCTGCTCATCAGGAGATATTAGAGGAGCGACAGTCTTAGCTAGACCATACTCAGGATGTCCTACCTCGCTGTCGTGAGATAGAGGAGATAGCGCGGGCGGCCATTACTGACGGTCACCTCCCTAAGGGCTCTGGTGGTAGACTTGCCATGGATAGGATTATTGAGATTGCTCGGGGGGCACTTCAGTACCGCAGACATCGAGCCAGGACGGCGGGTAGGGGCAGAGGAGCAGGGGAGCCAGGAGAGATCCTTCGCCATACACAGTAGTTTTTTTTATGTATTCTATTTTTATTACATTTATGTACTCTATTTTGACAGGAGTATTATGATGTATATATATATATATATATATATATCATTTTATTTTATATATGGATGTTTTCGAATGTATATTAAGTTTCGACGATATATTAACATATGCGACCAACCAACTAAACTGATTTTAAAAAAAAAAATAAAGTTCTGCTATTTTTTCGGATCTGCAGATCAGAAATTTTTCCTGATATGCACATCCGGAACAAATCAACGTTTTTTAAAAAAATGGTGCGTCCAGATGTGCACATCCAGAATCAGGGGGCAAAAAAGAAATTTTGCGTGGTTTTTAAGAAACATGAGTAGTGTATTAAGAAAATGTCTTGTTTTTTTTTTTGTTGTTCTTCATATTCTTCCTCAAACTCACAAATCCAAAATTTTCAAAATGCAAATAATGTAAAACCCATTCATGAAGAAAGATCCCACAATTATTATTCTTCCAATAAACTCAGTGTTGTGGCAATTTGCAGATAATGCAAACTCAATATTTTTTTTTAACATTGTTTTTACCAGAAATGGAACTCGGTATTTTCCGAATCTTCGTTCATTAATAGAAACTCGTTTACCACTCGAGTCCAAGTGCTTGATTAATGCAAACTCAATATTATTGTCAAATACCTTAATAAATTTTTTTAATGGGTTTTGTACAGTTGGTAGAATCAGGGATGCATTGAAGGTGTTACGACAATCAATACAATTCAGGGAAGTAGAACAAACATTCATGTATTTCTTGCAAACTGGATGGGCAGGTCAACCAACCACACTAAATATGTTATAATCTCATCCAACTAAGAAGTGAAGAAAACTAATTTTTGGCAGTTGAAAATGCATACATAACCTATGTTATAAATCTCCTACTTTTTTTAGAATCCAATTAATTTCTTCCATATATTTACATAAGTATTGCTTTTCCACCTACATAAAAAAAAACTAAAAACTTCAATTGTCATCCAATTTTTGTCTATTAAAACATTAGTATTTCTATTAATTAAATAAATAACAAACATATATGTGAATCTATGAAGAGACATATGCAAATTTTGTTTGATTTTAAGCTCGAAAAATGCTATCACAGATTAGCAATATCGAAAAATGCTATCACTCCAAAATCTAACAGCAGAGTGCCGCACCAATTATCACTCCAAAGTCTAATGTTCTCACCATCATCAACTAACCATTGAAAATTGTTCTTTATTGTCTCTTGAAAGTGCTTACTGCCAGTCCATATAGAGGAAAAGATGTGATAATTAACATGCCTTCCTCCCTTGAAGACCCTGGATCTAAGAAGAGCAGCCCAATCCTCCTTACTAGACATCACATTCCAACACTGCTTGAGGTTCGACGCGTCGTTAAGCACTCTGAGGGACTTAATACCCAGCCCACCGTCTTTAATACTTTTGCAACAATGTTTCCAAGCCACCGTCACCATTTTCCGCTTAAAAATGTCACCACTCCAAATGAAATTTCTGCACCAACTTTCCGCCAATTGAATGATGCTAGCTGGCCAAGAATACACCATCATAGAATAAACCGTCATGCTATGAATAACCGACTTCACAAGTTGCACTCTGCCAGCAATCGATAACAAACTAGCTTTCCAGGCAGCAAGTTTGCTTTTAATTTTGTCTACAAAGGGATGAAAATAAATAGCTTTAGGCCTGCCCTTAAAGATAGGAACTCCCAAATAAAGAAAAGGAAGCAGCCCCCTGAGAGAAACCAATTTTATTCGCCAACATAGCATGTCGCTCTTTAGACATCGAACCTACATACATAACAGATTTGTTGGGATTACAAATTTGACCGGAACAATCAGCATACTTACGGAGCAGATCAGCAATAGCCTCAACAGAAGAGGAACTACCCCGAGAGAAAATAATAATATCGTCCGCGTACAAGGTGTGAGAAGGAGCTTTAAAGCCCCGGGCGGCATTCATAGGCTTGACTTTGTTATCAATGACCAGATTAGAGAGGCCCCTGCTGAGAACATCTTCGGCAATACAGAACAGCAAAGGGGATAATGGGTCCCCTTGCCTAACTCCCCGCCGACACTTGAAAAAACCGTGTTGCTGCCCATTAAGAGAAATAGAAACATTTGCAGAAGAGAGGATGGTGTTAACCCACGTGCAAAAAGTATCACAAAATCCAAAACATTTAAGAACTTTGAGAATGAAACTCCAGCTTAAAGTATCAAAAGCTTTCGCAATATCGACTTTCAGAATGATATTCCCGCCAAGCGATTTCCTATGTAACAGATTAGCCGCTTCGGAAGTTAGACAAATGCAGTCCTGAATACTTCTGTCGCCAATAAAACCTTTCTGCTCTCTAGAAATGATCTGAGGAAGAACCTTGGCTAGCCGATCCGCAATAATCTTGCTGATGATTTTAAGTTTGAAATTAGCTAACGCAATGGGCCTGTAGTGCTCGATAATATCCGCCTCCTTGATCTTTGGAATGAGGACAAGGGTGTTAGAATTATAACCAGGAGTAATCCAACCTTCTTTGAAAAATTGTAATGTTGCATTAATAATGTCCGCCTTAATTAGCTTCCAAAAATGTTGGTAGAAAATAGGGCCAAACTCGTCCGGCCCAGCTGCGCTGTCTCTTCGAAGACTGAAAACAACACTATGAATCTCTTGTTCCGATGGAAGCATGGTGAGCAAGTTGTTAGTTTGAGCATTCACAAGATTTGGAATGACGCTTTCCACGAGATTATTATCCTGCAAAAAAGAAACTTTGTTATATAAATCCTTAAAGTGTTGAACAACATGCTCAACAATACTATTCTGATTGTCATAAGTTATTCCGTCAAATTTAATGGATTGGATGACTTTAGTGGCATTTCTGATCTTTGTAACTCTGTGGAAGAATTTAGTGTTTCGGTCCCCCTCCTCATGCCAATGGACTCTGGCATTTTCCTTCCAAAAGACCTCTTCAAAATTAAGGGTCTGATCCAAATTAACTTGGGCTTCCCTTTCCCTGGCCGCCAAAGAATCACTATAACCCTGTTGCTCTATATCATCCTGAATACAGCTTAACTCCTTCTCCGCATTCTTAACCCTGTCATGCACATTCCCAAAAACTGTTTTGTTCCTGACTTTTAGTTTTCCTTTTAGGATTTGCAACTTTTTAGACAAAACATACATTGGACAACCCACTATGTTAACTTTCCACGAGTCTTCTACCACTCTGTTACAATCTTCATGCAGAGTCCAAGCAAGCAGAAATTTGAAGCTGGATTTAAATCTGACCTCTTAGTTATCAAAAGTAAGCAGTAAGGGGTAATGATCAGATCTGTTTCTAATTAGAGTAGAACAAGTAGTAGTAGAGCAAACATCCAGCCACTGTTTCTAGTACACATATATGTTAATTTGTTAAATGTTGAAAAGCATCAAAATAATATTAAAGTATTTGTATGTTTTTTTAAACAAAACAACAATAAATTTTTTAAATAATTAAAGTTGTTATTCTAAAATAATATTCACACAAAATATCTTATAAATCACTGCCTATATATATATATATATATATATATATATATATATATATATATATATATATATATATATATATATATATATATATATATATATATATATATAAGAAAAGATATAAAATAAATAAATAAATAAATTTCGATAAATTTGAATTTTGAGACCGATGATAAATTTATAAATTTATGTAATAATTTATTTATCAGATAAAAAATGTAACTTTTAAACTTTCTATAATAATTATCAAATAAGTTTTGTATATATCAATTCTTAGGTAGATCAAGTAAAACTTAATCACTTAATCTTTATATTAAATTAAATATAGATGATTTATTTATAAGAATAGTAATACTTAATCACCTTTTTCTAATAGCTACAGTCTATTTAAAACGTAATTATTTGACTCACAAATTAATTAAAATATTGTCTAATTAAAAAATAAACTTATAAAATTTGTTTAAGAATGCTATAAATTATGCCTTCAATTCCATGGATTATTCATTGTACAATTGTTATTTTAAGAATTAATTATTTAGGATAAAATGAATATGAATTTAAAAATTAAATATATTACATTATGTTTACATTTAAAAAAAAAATCTTATTATGTCTCAATACAAAACATTTTCTCTTTAAAGTTCACACATTCAAAAATTTTTGCCAAGGCACAATCAAAGCGAAGAGTAACTTAATGTAATCAACATAAAAATTTGAAAGCAACTATTTTTCTAAATTATGATAATAATACAGACCAATAAATATATAATCAAAGTGAAGCAAAATGGGCTGAAAAAAACATTAAAATGGAGAAGGAAAATATTATAACTGGTTTGAATTAATGTTATAAATCATTCTAAATTACATTTGTTTTTTCAAAAAGTGAAAATCTAGTAATATACTAAAAGCGGTTCGGTGCATCCATTTTTTGTCTTTCCAATATTTGTCCTTCACACTCTACCTGCAAAACTACTTACTTGTAATATGTAGAAAAAAATGAAATTGTGAATGAGATAGAAGCTTACAGCGAAATTAAAGGCCTTTCAATTAGAGGTTTTATAATCAACCATCAGAATATGCAATATAAAATCACATTATAATTCCAATCACTACAAAGCAGAGCTAGTGATAATTGTGATAAATATTAGAATAAATAATTTATATTTTAATTAATATTTACAAACTTGGTGACCAAGTTTGTTAGAGGGTATTTTAGTATTTTATTGTTGCTTTTGTAGCCCTAGTTTTAGCTTATAAATAGACTAGTGGTAGTGAGTATTTTTAGTAATCCTTTGTAATCCTTGTAGCCGTCATTCTCTATAATATATTCTTCTCTTTTCATCCATTATTTTCACCTTGTACAACAACAATTGGTATCTAGAGCTCCGGTTCGGATCAACGGGAAAACACGGGAAACACGAGTGAAACGTGAGGATTTCTTGTGTGATTGAATTTTGGTTCTTGATTTGTGTTGAATCTTGAACGAAATTCTGATCAGAATCATAAATTTGTGATTCTGTGGGTTGGGAAACACTGTGCGTGGTAAGTTCTGAGTGTACTGTACAAGGTTGAAGATGATGAACGGCAATGGCGGCATGAACACCAAGCTTCCAGTATTTGATGGCAAAAACTAGAATCGTTGGATGATTCAGATGCGAGTACTGTTCGGTGCTCAAGATGTTCTAAATCTTGTCACCGAAGGTTACGTTCCGGTAGCAGCAGATGCGACGGAGGAGCAGAAGAACGCGCAGAAGGATACAAGGAAGAAAGATCAGAAAGCATTGTTCTACATCCATCAGTGTGTGGATGCGAATATGTTTGAGAAGATTGCAGATTCAACGACGGCAAAGGCGGCGTGGGACACACTGGTCAGATGTTACGGTGGTGACGCATCAGTGAAGAAGGTGAAGCTTCAGTCTCTACGTAAGCAGTACGAGAATCTCAACATGAAGAACAATGAGAAAGTTTCTGAGTACATCTCCAGAGTGATTCTGATCACTAATGAGATGAAGGCGTGTGGAGAAACTCTTTCTGAACAAGTAATCATTGAGAAGGTATTGAGATCCCTTACTCCTCAATTTGATTACATTGTGGTAGCAATAAAACATTCTAAAGATCTGAGCACCATGAGAATTGAAGAGCTGCAAAGCAGTCTAGAAGCGCAAGAGTTGCGTCTGACTGAGAGAACTTCTGAAAGGGAAGTAGAGCAGCAGGCTCTGAAAGCAGTTTCTGATAAGAAGCATCAGAAGCAGAGAAGATCTGATGGTGGTCAGAAGTCAGAAACCTCAACTTCTGATAGGCAAAAGAATGCTCGAAAGGGAAAAGAGAAGTATGACAAGAAGAAGATCCAATGTTACTGTTGCAAGAAGTTTGGTCACTTTGCTAGAGATTATTGGTCAAACAAAGAAAGGAAGTCAGAAGAAGCAAATATAGCCAGAAGTTCTGATGATGAATCTGTGCTACTGATGGCTTCTGAATCTGATGATACGAATTTGACAGACTGGTGGTATATGGACACTGGCTGCTCAAATCATCTTACTGGAAATAAGAAATGGCTGGTTGATTTTGATTCTGAAAAGAGGACAAAGATCAGATGTGCTGATGACAAATATCTTAACGCTGAAGGTATGGGAGATGTCAGAGTTGTTCTGAACAATAGGAAAACAACATTGATTCAGAAAGTGTGGTATGTACCTGGCATCAAAAGCAATTTGATGAGCGTGGGACAACTAATTGTGAAAGGTTTTTCAGTTACCATGAAGGACAATCTTCTGAAGCTGTATGACTGTAATCAGAAGTTAATTATGGAGTCAGAACAGGGAAGGAATAGAACATTCAAGGTGATTGTCAGAACTTCTGACTCTGAATGTCTTAGTGCAACAAGTGTTGTGAAAGAAAGTGAGCTGTGGCACAGAAGATTTGGTCATCTGAATTTCAGAAGCTTAGAACATCTGAATTCGAAGAAGCTGGTACATGGAATTCCTACAATTAAGAAGCCTGAGAAGTCATGCAAAGTGTGCATGGAAGGAAAGCAACCAAGATTGCCATTTGCGTCAGAAGTTGCTCCAAGAGAAAAACATGCCTTGGGAGTAGTACATTCTGATGTGTGTGGTCCATTTCCAGTAGAATCGTTCGGAGGGAATAAATACTTCGTGTCATTTGTTGATGAATTCACGAGAATGATATGGGTATCCCTTATTAAGTTCAAACACGAGGTGTTTGCCGAATTCAAGAAGTTCCGAATGAAGGTTCAGAATCAGAGTGGTCAGAATCTGAAGATTCTCAGAATCGATGGTGGGGGTGAGTATAACTCCAAAGAGTTTCAGAAGTTCTGTGAGGAGAATGGAATTGAGCATGAGGTTACTGCTCCTTACACTCCTCAACACAATGGTCTTGCTGAAAGAAGAAATCGTACTTTGCTTGATATGGTGAGAAGCATGCTGAAGGAGAAGAAGCTTCCTCAGAACTTCTGGGGAGAAGCTGTTGCCACCGCAGTATATGTGCTCAATAGATGTCCAACGAAGAAGCTGAAGGAAATAGTTCCTATTCAGAAGTGGACTGGAGAAAAGCAAAGTGTTAGTCATCTAAAGGTGTTTGGTTCTGTTTGTTACAAACATGTTCCAGAAGCTAGAAGACAGAAGTTGGATGATAGAAGCAAAGTAATGTTACTGGTGGGGTACCACAGTACGGGTGCGTACAAACTTTATTGTCCAGAAACTAATAAAGTTGAGTTCAGCAGAGACGTTATTGTGAAGGAATCAGAAGTTTGGAATTGGGATAAGTCTCAATTTGATTCTGAAGCCATCAGTAGCACAGATTCATCATCAGATGGTGAGGATGTGGATGCTACAACCTTCAAACAGGTGGTTGGGAGATGGTAAGTTGACTTTGTTTTGGTTTTCAAAGTGGTTGGGAGATAAACCTTTGAGGTTTGCTTTTCCAATTTTGTTCGCTGCTACTTCTACTAAGTTATGTGCTGTGAATCATTTTGGTGGCTGGGAGGAGGATGTGTGGAATTGGAAGTGGGAGAGTTTTGGAGGAGCAGAGTTGTTGGTAGCTCGGGAGGAATTTCGTGAGTTGCAGTTAGTTCTCGGCGAGGCTGTTTTCTGCTTCAACCAGTCGGACATGATCATTTGGCCTTATGCTAGCAACCGTATTTTTTTGGGTCAAATCTTATTTTCACATTCTAAATTACAGGCTTTAAAGTTGAACTGGAAAGCAAATTGTCTGCTCAAAATTCAAGTGTTTGTCTGGAGGATGCTTTTAGATAGAATCCCGACTCGATCTAACCATGTGCGTCGGTATTATTACCAATCCCCATGAAACTTCCTGTGTGTTTTGCTTTGGTTTCGATGAAGACGTTAAACATGTCTTCTTTGGTTGCACTAAAACTAAAGAGGTGTGGAGAAATATTTGCAAATGGCTAGAAGTTGATTTCTTTCCTTTAACAGTGGGTGTAGACCATTATGTATCTTGGTTAGTTAAGGTGAGTTCCAAGATGTCCAAGTGTAATGCGAGCGGTATTTGGTCGATTGTATGCTGGTCTATTTGGTTTTCTAGAAATCAAATAATTTTCAATGGGGGAGTTGTTGATCCTGAATCTATTTCTAATCGGATTATCCTGAATTGTTGGTGGTGGATTTCCAAATCTCGGAACCAGTCGTTTAAGTGTAGTTACTACGACTGGTGCAAGCATCCTTGGCTTTTTCTTTGATGTTTTTGTTTGAATATTTCGATTCGGTTTGATTGCTTGTAGATTGTTTTCGGATTGGGGTACCCCTAGTACCTTGTTGTTAATATAATCGTCTCTGCTTATAAAAAAAAATGAAATTAAACATTTATCGCAAAAGAAATTTATGGAAAAATATTAACATATGAGAATAAATCAAACATTTAGATCTCAAAAGAAAACAAACTTCAATAAATAATGTACATATAATGATGTTTACGTAAAACACATCATAATAAGAGAAGAAATCAAACATTTCAATCACAAATAAAAATATAGTATAATGGAGTTACCAAGAGAAAATGAAATTAAATAAATATAATGGAAAGAATCAAAATTTTGTAATTTTTTTTAAACCAGTAAGAATATGTAACAAAATCTTCAAAGATGTGTCATCTTCTTCTTTTCTTTTGCATCTTCTGCTTTGTTTATGAAGCCATTTACTTGGGAATTGTGGTTGGTTACAGGTGCAATCTTGATTTGCACAATGTTAGTTGTTTGGTATGGAGAGAGAAAACCCAACCCAAAATTTCTTGGAAAATGGAAGCTCCAGCTCAACACAACTTTTATGGTTTAAATTCTCCTCTTTATTCTTTGCTCTTGGTGAGTATCAATCTGAAAAAACAGATAAACCTATTAAAGAAAGAGCCTAATTTAAGACACTAAATTAATTAACTCAAGTAATGTCTTAGTTTTCATCTTGAAGGGAAAAAATGCACAGCAACTTAACTCAAGTGATGGTCTCATGGCTTTTTCTTGTATTGATTCTCACCTCATGCTACACATCTAGTCTTTCTTCAATGCTAAAAAAAGAAGTACATATAACAACAGATGACATATGAATCATGGAATCATAGAACTTAAAATAATATTCATATTAGACACTGTAAAAACCCATCTTAGACTCTTAGGATAAAAAAATAAAGGATGATAAAAGTAATTAGCAATAGTTAAGGTAGTTAGTTAATTAGAGGAAAGTCATTTTCTTAAGTATTAAAAAATAGTAAATTCCTTCATATTCATATCATTCAACAAAATTTCATTCCAGATATATTCATTTCATTCCAAAATTCTATACACTGAGACCTAATACAATACATAATACCGGTTGTAATAATCATGAACTCATGTTCACAAAATGCAATAGTTCCATTATAAATGTTATTGGCTCCATATTTCATTAGAATCAACTCTGAGACTTAATCATTCATTTGCTGCACGCCTATAGTGGAAATCGAAAGATCATGTCAGCATTGGTCTATATATACAATTGTATTTACTACAATGTATCAAAGCTACAAACATTAACTTCTAATATCAACCAATTGGCATATAATCAACAGGGCCGGTTTTGGGCCTATGCAACCTGACCCATTGCACAGGGCCTCAAATTTTTAGATGTGGGCTTTATGAATTATAATGATAAAATAAGTAAATATATTGTTTATGTTAGAAATAAGTAAACATTAACTAATCAACACAGTAGTAATGAGATTTCAGTTTCAGTCAAATGATGAGGATTCGATCCTTGAACCTTTGTCGTTATTTTAATTTTTTATATTGATAAAATGCCAAAACTGTTTGAAGCTCAGAATCGAACCATTGCATTCCTCCTTAATAGTTGATATATGGCCAACTGAGCTATTAAAATACATATTTATTAAGTGATTTTTATATTATATATAGAAATAATTTTCATTAACTGTTTTAGCTATATATTTTTAATATAACTTTTAGATAATATTTATTTTTCATAATTAAATATTTGAAGATTTATTATAGGGTTAAATATACAAAACCCCCCTGCAATGTTAGCGAATTCTCATTTTAGCCCCTGTAAAATTTTTTTTTTTAAACACCCCCTCGTAATATCCAGATTCCCTCACTTAGCCCCCTGGCTGCCACATGGCAGCAAAGATTCCTTTCTCTTTGCTTGCGTGGCAGCCAGGTGGCATTTTTAATATTATTTTATTTTTTTTTATTTTTTTATTATTTTTATTATTTTTTTATTTTTTTTATTTTTTTTTTATTTTTTTATTTTTTTTATTTTTTTTTATTTTTATTTATTTTTTTTTAAATTTTTTTTATTTTTTTTTTTAAATTTTTTTTATTTTTTATTTTTTATTTTTTTTTAAAATTTTTTTTATTTTGTTTTATTTGTTTTTATTATAATTTTTATAATTTTTTTTCTTTTTTTTTTATTTCTTTTTCGCCTTGCAACCGATGTAAAAACATACATTTTAAAAAAGATAGCATACATTTTACATCGGGCCAGAAAGGAAATCGATGTAAAAAAAAAACATTTTACATCGGGCCAGAAAGGCAACCGATGTAAAAACATACATTTTACATCGGGCCAGAAAGGCAACCGATGTAAAAACATACATTTTACATCGGACTTAATAGTTAACCGATGTAGTAGATGTATTTCATATCAGACTTAATAGTCAACCGATGTAGTAGATGTATTTTTCACATCGGACTATGGCCCGATGTAAAATGTCTTTGATTAACTACATCGCTTGGCTTTACATCGGACCCAGAACCGATGTAAAATGTGTTTTTCGCCCGATGTAAAAAGTCTTTTCTGCACTAGTGTAATTTTTAAAATAAAAATTTGTTTAAAATAGAAACAAAAACGAAAAATAAAAAAAAATAAAAAATATATAAATAAAAACGAAAAAGAAATAAAAAAAAGAAAAAAAAATTATAATAAAAACAAATAAAACAAATAAAAAAAATAAAACAAAAAAGTAAAAAAATAATAATAATAAATAAAAAAAATTAAAAAAAATTAAAAAAAAAAAAAAAATAATAATAATAATAATAATAATAAAAAATTAAAAAAATTAAAAAAATAAAATAAAATAATAAAATAATATTAAAAATGCCACGTGGCTGCCACCCAAGCAAAGAGAAAGGAATCTTTGCTGCCATGTGGCAGCCAGGGGGCTAAGTGAGGGAATCTGGATATTACGAGGGGGTTTTTAAAAAAAAAACTTTACCAGGGGCTAAAATGAGAATTCGCCAACATTGCAGGGGGGTTTTGTATATTTAACCCTTTATTATATAACTAAATTATTTATTATTTACATCTTATGCTAAAAAATATTACATAAATATATAGATTTTTTTATTTTTTTTATTAAGGACTCTTTTAAAATTAGAACAGGGCCTCCAAATTGTTTGAGACGGCCCTGATAATCAAGTCCATGTGATCAAAAACTTTATAATAGTAATGATTGTTAATGACAATCATGAGAGTCATCAAAGAATCAGAAAATTAATATACTCGTGTAGTAGACCAAGCAAAATCTCAATGGCAATCACATAGTTTCATGATTTTTCCAAGTAATATATTTATACACATAAAAATTTCTACCCTAATAATCATCAACAACTCTATTTGAAGAGACATAAAACCTAATCACAACAAAGTCATTACACGCGCAAAAATCCCCCACGCCAAATGTTTTTGTCAAACCGTAGAGATGAGAAACACTAAAACAAATCTTTTCCATCTTGTAAAGAATATGGATGATACTAAAACACAAATAAAAACCAAAGATTCAGATTTCCAGAAGATTTTTTTTATAAAGGACCAAACTTTCATATTTCCAACACAAATAAACAATGACCCATAAAAGGTTTTGTTGTAAAAAACCAAACTTTGATGTGGTTTGAATAGAAGCATGACAAATAGTGTTACGGTGAGAATCGGATAACAAGCTATTAATTAACTTGCATCACTTTTCTTTGAATTCACCACCGACTTTGATTTATCCAAAGGAAAGGTTTAAGATCGAGAAAACCTAAAGGGGGAGATCTAAGGTTCGGGGGTTGGTTACGCCTAGGGAAGGTATTAGCATCCTAAACGTCCGTAGTACTCTACGGGAACCTCTTGTTTAGTTTGTGTTATGTTATGTTTTCTTGCTAAAGAAAATTTGTACTAAGGTAAAGACCTAAGGGTATGTACACTAAGTTTGCTCGCCAAGACGTCGCATCTTGTGCCTACGTATCTGACTAAAGAATCAGAGCAACCGTAGTTCACCTAACTAAGGGTGAAGGAGGAACCATTGACTATGACCAAAGTTCCTAGGGGAAATGAGTATGACCTCATTCAGAGTTTAAGGAAACTCTCTAAGTCTACGTTATGATTAAATGGCTATGAGGCCAAGGGAAGAGGTTACCTATGACTATGAGGTCAAGGAGGAAAATGGCTCTTATGAGGGCAAGGTGGGAATGAGCTTTCTATGACTTTGAGGTCAATAGAGAAGCTTTCCTTTGGAAGGGTATTGAGGAAGTATCAAATGAAACAGGCAACCACAATCATAACAAGAACAAAAAGGGTCATCCACAAGACTTTATCAGAAATGTTTACAAGTCTTATCAAAGAGAGAAATGAAAAGTTAGTACTTAAAGAAATTAAAAATTGACGAGAAGTAGAATTAAAAATAGTCTAGTCTTAATCACAATTTATCAATAAGATTGACAACCATGATTCTTGACTTTCATCGACTAAAAAAATTGGATGAAACTGAAATAAAGAGAAAGTGGTCTCATATTTATCAAAGTTTTGTCGCTTTTTCGAGATTAACCAAACCATGAAGTTTGTTATATCATCGACCCAAAGTAAAGAAAATGGAATCAAAATGAAAAATAAAGTTGGTCTCGTCTTAGTCAAGATTTAAATCGATAAATCGATAATCTTAGATTTTTTACTTTCATCGACCAATAAAAATAAATAAAAAGCGGCCTCATATTTATCAAGACTTTATTGACTTGAAATAATCAAAGTCAAGATTTTTTATATATCATTGGCCCAAAATAAAGAAAACGGAATCGAAATGAAAGTAAGGTTGGTCTCGTCTAAATCAAGATTTAATCGAGAGATCGATAACCTTTCGATGAGACTATCATTGACCAACAAAATTAAAATAAAATGGCCTCATATAAATCAAGGTTTTTAGTGATTTCAATAAATCAACCAAGTCATGATTTTTACATATCATTGGCCCTAAAATTAAAAAACGAAAATTTAAGAAGTAAAATATTTGAGAAAAATTAAAGATAATTGGACCAACTCATATTAGGAAGAAAAAACTATTGAAAAATTATGAACAAATTGATTTAGTAAAAGAACAAAATCAAAAAAGAGGGGTGTACGAAGAATAGGGAGTATGTGAAAATGAGGAAGAGGGTCATATGGGCTCAAAGCCCATCGCCTCCTCCAATAAAGCTTGTTAACATAAAAGAAAGATGAGGATAAAAAAACAAACGGGTCATCAGGCCCGATGCTACACGGTATGTAAAGAATAGAGTTTAACCTCAAAACACTAAAACACACATTAAAGATAAAGGTCAAACACATCAAGGTGTTATCATCCCCATCTTTCAAGAGACACGTTTCCCTTCGGTTTCAAGTGACTCAAAAGAGTCATAAGCCGTGGTCTCAAAAAGGATAAAGGTCAGAATGAAAAGAACATTCGCAAATGAAACCAAGAGGAAAAAGCATCAGACCAAGAGTTTTCAACCTCCAACCGATACGATTTCTCTCCGTCCAGATCTCTTTCATACTCGCTGCATCTCGATTTCGTCCCTCTTTCGAGTTTCGTTTCAACCCGGTCTTGTCTACAACATTGAATCAGGTTTGTATTTGTTTCGGTTTCATCTTCCTCGTCTCAATTTCTCTTTCGTCTCTTCTCAATTTCTGGTTCGAAAAGGGTTTATTATCTCATCTTCTTCTCTTTTATTTCTCTGGTTTTGATTCGAAACTGATTTTTGGAGGGTTTTGATTTTGAAACAATTTTGGGTTTTCTGAGATTTGGGTGAAATTGATGTTGAAGGGTTGTGATTTTTTGAAGAGTTATTGATGAAGAATGTTGGAGAAGGTTAAAGGGACAAGTCGTTTCAGAATGAAGGTAAGGTGAAGTTGTTGTAGCTTTGTAAGTATGAAAAGAGAAGAGGTTTTGGTTGAAGAGGTTGTAACGGAAGGTTTGTGTTGCTGTGGAAATTTTGAACAAGAGAAAGAGATTAGATGTTGGTGGTGTAGTTAGGTCGTTGGAGGCGAAAGGTTTGTGAAGGAAGTGGTTCAGTGGTGTGTTTGTAGACGGAGAGAGTGGTTAACCGGTGATGTCGGTTTTGTGAAATGGCGATGACGGTTTATGAGAGGGTAGTGATGAAAATGGTTATGTGGTGGCTGTGAGTATATGGTGGTTGTGAAGTTCAAGGTATAAGGTGGAGGGATTGTTGATCGTGAATGGGTGAGCAAGGTTGGAAAATAGAAAATGAAGTTTTTTAAGAGTATCAGAGAGAGGAGGAGGTTCCCGACTGTTTGAGAAGAAGTTGTTTGTAAGGAAAATGATATTGAGTTCTCAAACTCTCCTCCTTTCTAAGCGGTTCCCTCCTTCTTTTAAATTAAACTGAAAACTTGTTAATTAAGTTTCTAGTACAAATTGAATTTGTCTTGATGCTCATGTTCTATCCCTTTCATCTTGCAGGCTGAAGAGTTGTTGTTGTTGCGTGTGGGAAGCAGGTTCTGTAGCAGAATTGCAGCATAATGGTTGCTGCGGGTTATGATGCATGGTGTGGAGTGTAAGCCTTGCAAGTTGGTAGCAATGATGGCAGTGTCTCATTTTGTGTTTCAAATGCTTTAGGACGGTCCGCAAGAAGTGCAGAGTGTGCAGGACCTACACTTTTTATTTTGTTTTGTAGTATCGTGTCAGTCATGTGGCTTGGTCTTTGGAGGTCTCTCTTTATTTCAATGCCATTACTAAACTCTAACAAAATAATGGATTTTTTTGTAGATTTTCTTTTGATAATGGTTTTAAAAAAAAAATAATAGAATGGAAATTGGGAAAAATTGAATATTAATGGATAATGCATGATGAAAAGATAAAACAAGGAAAATGGATATTTGGAAATGGATAGTAAATGGACAATGAAATAAATTTTGATGAATTGGAATGAATGGATTTTGAATTTGGTTGAAATATGGATAATGAAAATGGGATAATGATAATTGAAAATGGATAAATAGTGAAGTGGATAAAATGAGTTACGGGAATGGGTACGGGTAAAGGTAATGGTAATGCGCCTCCACATTTAAAAATCTCGACAATTGCACTTGACCAACACAGATCTTGAACAACATCACAAATTCGAACTCATCTTAGCATGATCTTGATTGAACAATAACCTGATGAATCCTTAGATCGAAAGTGAAAACCTTAACCACCCAATAAGTACTTGCACACACACTGATCCTGCTAACCTCAAGAAACTCAACTGAACGACACTTGTCAATCATAAACTCCAAGGGTGAGAAACCCTAATCCTTCATAATCCTGATCCATAACTTTCCAGTCAGTCTACAAATGAAACCTTAAACAACCACCCTAGTGATGATTCAAAAGAAATTGATGACGTGTCTTGATAGACTTCTGATAAGAACTTCTCATGACAATTGAAAACCCAATATCTCTTCCTCAAACTTGAGTACAAACAAACGAAAGAGACAAACTCAGAACAAAGGAAATCCACCTTAACATAAAACCTCTGATTCCACAGCTTAGGAGCTTAAATGGTGGATGGCCTATCCAAAACCTGATTTACCAATCCTTGAAATCTCTTGGAGTAAATCCTGATTCACAAATGAAACAAAACACAGCAAAGGCTGGTAAACTGGTTAGTTAACAATGCATAGATAATTGAACCCTAAATTTAGGTGCAAGATGTTATGACATCTAAGGGGTAAAATTTGGGGTACAACAAATAGAATGTAATTTGAACATAAGAAATAACCTTGTAATGTGTGAGAGTTAAGTTATGCAACACTTTGTCACCTGAAATGGTTGAGGGACGGATCAGGTCGCCGAAAAGAAGTTGAGACGCTCGTAAATTGGTCGGACCGAAATGTTGCTGATAGAGAATGAGGGCTGCATTGTAGGGTTTCAAGGGAGAGATGGCTTCAGATCTACAGACGAGGGAGAAAGAGGGTTGTGGATGTTTGAGATAAAACAGGAGAGAGAAGGAGAATTGTGGAAAATGAAGAGAGAGAGAGAGAGACAGAGAGACAGAGACACAGAGAGAAAGAGAGAGAGGAACATGCAAATTTACATTGGTATTTGTTAACGAATGATTGATTGACACTTGGCATGGAGATAGAGGTTTGTTTGAATTAAATGCTGGACATTAGTTGATTACGAAATTGTCCATGTTGTAGTGTAAGTTTGAAAAAGTTAAAGAGCAAATGAGGCAATGCATGCAATCTACTTTTAATGGGTTGATAATAGACACATAAATAAAGTCATTCTTTTGTTTTGGTGTTTTGGTGTTCTTGAGTTTAAGAAAGAAGATGAAAAATTTAGAAAATCCAAAAAGTCTCTTTTAATAACAGATTTTTTCGTCGCTAAATTGGTCACAAAAGTTGAATGTTACACGTCATTTGTCACATCAGCGATAATTGATGTCGTTAATGACATTCAATTGAAAATGACTAACATAATACGTTTTGAAAACTTGAGGGACCAAAATAGTCTTTTTATAAGTTATGGGACCAAAATGAATCTCGAATACAAGATACAGGACGAAAAAAGGTATTAAATCTACAATCAACTAAAGTTCTGAAAAAGAATTATATGCAAGAACTTTATAAAAAAAGGTGAAAATGTTGTTATCTTTTCGCACCTAATGTATTTTAACAATGCTATGTTCAATGGAAATAATCAAGCATAGGAAAAACATGAGAGAATTTGATAAATTAATAGTATTTATGTGCATATTACATGTTTGCATGAACAAAACACGTTTATTCGAACACCAAATTTTAAATTTAAATTAAGTTGACTATGACATCCTAGTATAAATTGTTGACTAGAAGGTTCCTGTTTAAGTTTTTGCTCAATAATAAAAGAAAGATTTATGTTCCTACAGAGAATAATTTATCATCACTTGGAAAGAATGATTTTGGCTACTGCTTTACATTATATTTGGTGAAGGAAAATAAGAAAAAGAGCGGTGGATGGATGAGTTGTAAATTTACCAGTAGTGATCCATGGAAAAATGAATATTGTAATCAAGTTGTAGATGAAACAGTATAATAAAATTGATATCTATAGTCTTTATACTCCTGTTTGTTTTGCAGCTACAATAGTTTCAAATGGTCATTCAATGCAAACTTTAACCAAACCTTCATCTAAAATGCTACAGATACTAAAGCTAGTTTGTTCGATTTCCCTTGGTCCATGTTATTACTGAGTGAACATTTATGGTTGGAACATAAATTGGTGGATAAAATATGAATTGTTGTAGGAAAAAGTTTAACCATCATTGAATTATATTTGTTGTTGCAGTTAACAGAATTTTAAAATAGACTTAACATAATATACAACCTATAACATATATAATAAACCATCAAAAACTATAAACTAACACATCCCATGAAGTAATAACACATACATGACGTTGATTCGTCTACATCAGTAAAATTTGAAGAAACAAAATTAATTAATTAAACTTAATTACATGTGTCGTTGTGGGACACTGGACATGCATGTCTTCCATTAGAAGGGTGTCGGTTCTAACACCTACGTAGAACCGAGAACTCAAATTGTTGGCTTTGCTCATTCCAACGAAGGCCAATTTCATCTCCTTTCTTTAAGTTCCTCTTACGAACAAAATCTTTAACCCAATTCTTGGTGAAGACGTAATTTTGTGCAAAAGTCCATATTTTAAAATTGAGAGTATGGAGAGTGTTATCATCAATATCCAATACTTGAACTTCAACTCCTTCTTTTCCCTTAGTAGCCTCAGCACCACCGGTCAAAAAAGGAATCACAAATTCCTTAGCCAATTCTTTACTCACCAAAAGTCTTTAACTGCTTTTAAGATCACTCTTTTCTACCACCTTCTTGATCTTCCAAGAAGCATCAAGATTGTAGTGACAAGAAAGTGATAGATGTATGCAAACCGATTCAGATTCTGCAACATCATCGGTTTCTTGTTACACACGTTTTCATTTCTCGGTAACTATTATCTCAGCATTGGAACAGTAGTGGGAACAAGAACCGGCAAGTAAAAGATGAGTTCAAACATGAAAATTTGTGAGAGACATGAGAGAAAAAAAATACAGGAACTAACAATGTTATTTAGTTTTAGTTTTAGTGTGTGATTGTTCGTTTTTCCTTTCTATTGGCAATATATAGGGAAGTAAAGTGAAGAATAAATACTGAAGTCTAGTCTAGAGAACAATAAAAAGTTTCAAGACAGAGATGACCATAGAATAAATACCCCAAGTTCAAAAAATTAACACAATACACATAGAATACCCCAAGTTCAAAAACATTAGAGTAGTTTCAAGACAGAAATGCTGCACTAAGAATGTGACATGTCCAATCACATGCCATGCAAATGAGACATACCTTGTTGAATTCAATTGACAGAAGAACATTACTAAAAAAAATTAGAACAAACTTTTAAAGAAACTATGATACTTAAACCTACTTTGGGTGATATTGTTCTTAAAGGGTTAGACATTAATTAAATATATAACTAATAACTTTAACAGTGTGCATGCATTCATGTGTTTTAGATGAATAAAAATTTCAAGATTCAAAAGCATTTATCCTTAAGCATTTTATCCCAAAGCATTTATCCTTAAAAGATTATTCATTTCTTAACCGCAGTAACATCTTAACTTAACCATTTTATTTAATTTTTTTGATACATAATAATTAATTAGTTAATTATTTAGAGAAAAGAACGTCTCATTTATAAATAAAAGAAAAGCTTACACTAAGAATCAATTTATTGAAATAAAAAGTCTAAATTCATAAATCAATTGTAATTAATTGAAACTAAATATATTGTGGAAATGAATATTACCAAATATAATTTTTATTAACCAATAAAAGTATTATAATTGATAGTTTTATTTAAATTATAAAAAAAAATCTTATGCAACGTTAATAGTTCCAACAAAAAAAAATTGAAGATATTTTATCAACATTAATATATATATTTAATAGCTTGCATACCTGCATTTTAACATTTTTGTTGAACAATTTTAAATTTATTTATTAGAATATATATAAAATAAGTAATTATGATATTTATTGCAAATAAATAACATGGACATTTTAAAAGTTTTATTAGCCTTTAGGTCCTCTTTTTAACAAAAAATAAAAACAAAAATAAAAGATTTTGTTATGCATAATGGATATTGAAAATAAAAACTAAACATGTTTAAGTTATTCTAAGAAATTTTAAAAACTTATTCAGAAATATTAATTATGAACACTTTTCTGAAACTTTTCTTCTAAAGTGTTTTTCATAATTATATTCTTTGAGAAGTCAATCTTAAAAATATTTTTTACAGTTTCAACCAAACACATCCTAAAGATATTTTGCACCAATAATTTTCATAATTCTTTAACCACTCTAAAGGTAGAGCACTAATATATATCATAAAAATTAAATGGTTTAGATTTCACTGAAATAAATTTACATGAGAGATAATCTATTCTAAGAGAACAATGATAGATAATCTGTTGCGGCGAGTTAGAAGGAAAAGTAATGCAATTCAAAGCAAAGTAAAATGCTTAGAACTTCATCATTAATTAATCACGTGAAACATAAATATTCTTAGCAAATACTACCTCAGTTTCTTTATATAAAAGACAGCTCATTTTTTAGATTCATTGAATAACTAATGTATTTGGTTGATTTATAGACTAGATACATTGATTATTCAATGAACCCAAAAAATTAGTTGTTCCTTATATAAATGAACAAAGGTAGTAACTCTTATTTGTATTTTTAAGTTGAATATATAATATCACGAGTCAATAAAGATGTGACATAATATCTAAATAACTTTTAGCTCGGTGTTATGATATCGGTTGGTATCGAGGCTATTATTCATCTCCCTTCTTCTTTTTTCTTTTGGTTGATGAAAATCTTTAACATCATGGATTGTTGATGATCAAAGATGTTTGAACCTTCATAATTTCAAACATGTTGTTAAAGTGATCATTTGGATCACTCACTTCACTTTGGAGTAGTGATAAGTTGTCTTTGATCATTGATGGAAGTTTTTGATTAAGATAAGACCACTCCTCTTTTCTTTTTGTGTGGCATGCTTTAGGAGAATGATCTACATATCATTTCTCTAGCATGTATTAACACATAAATTATTATTGACCGGCCTTAGATAGTTGTGACTTCTACATAAGTCCAATTATGATTGGTTAACATAGCGCTAAATTTGTCCCGAATCTGAAACTAAGTCATTTTTGTAAGTGAGATTTTCAACCTTCTATTCTCCATGGTATTGTGTGAAATAGATTGAATCTTTTATTACCTAAGAGAGCTAGTGGCATACTTGTTTATTTTATCCAAGTTGGAGCCATTCTCTTGGTAATGTATATGACCATGTTTTCATGCTTGTGGATGTTTTGTTGAGTGTTCTCCAAAAAATGATAAATTGGCCTTTCATTTATAATCACGAACTTACTAATATTTTGTTGGTTTAATTTTTACTTTAAAGTCATTTATATTATGCTATTTACTTATAGCAATTTACTTTATGCTTTTACTTTAGCGTTTCATATCATATTATCATATTGTTTTTTTCTTTGTCCACTTGGACTTGTGTTTATGCTTATGCTCTTTACATTTTGTCCATTTGGACGTTCTCTTAAAACATTTAAATATCAAAACTCTTTAAAACTTGATTACTTTCATGGATTTGATGTTTCTACCCTATGCATTATTGAGGAGTTATGGAATTAGAATTAAGACTTTGACCTTTGCTTGGAAGTACATCTTAAGACCTATTTGGATTCATCTGGTACCCTTGGTTTAAGGATACTCTTGAAGACTCATCCTGGTTATTATTGATTTCATCTTATTCTTGGATTGTTATTGCTTATTTGGCTTGCTTGAGGCTCAATCCAAAGAAGGGAATTCTTGATTGACTTATGTCATTGAGTTTGCTTTCCTGGTTAGAACTTTCTTTATCACTACCTATTATTTTATGTTTTAGGATAGTCTCTCTATGCGTTAAGACACTAAATTAATTAACTCAAGTAATGTCTTAGTTTTCATATTGTAGGGAAAAAATGTACAACAACTTAACTCAAGTGATGGTCTCATGGCCTTTTCTTGTATTGATTCTCACCTCATGCTACACATCTAGTCTTTCTTCAATGCTCACAAAAGAAGTACATATAACAACAGATGACATATGTGTTGTACCCCAAATTTTACCCTCATTTTTCTGCTAGTTGTTGTTTTATTATCTTTCTCTATATTTTAATTTAATAATTATCTTAGTTTTTTTATTTGTTTTTATTTTAGTTTAAATTCAATATGGCCTATTTTTATTTCATTTATATTTAAGTTGTTTAAATTAATCTCAATTTTATGTAATTTTAATAATTAGTTTTAATTAATTAGATTAATTATTCATTTAGTTTATTTTTATAACTAATTTTAATTTCGAATATTAATTAGTTTAGTATTGTTATTATCAATCATATTATTAATTCAAAATTAAGAAAAGGATAATTTCCATTTGCCTACAAGTTCTTTTTCTAAATCCTTTTTTAGGAGCTCTTTTTAAAAAATAAAAAAAAACCAATTTGCTTAAGTCCATTCACCAAGGCCCATTATGTGCAATTCAAATAATAAAAATACAATGCAAGTTGTAACAAGTTGTTGTCACCGTACCAAAAAGCCTCTACACCATAATGACAACTCTATGCAAAAGCTTCAAACCTTGCTGCCATGACAAGGACTTCTCGCAACGTTAACCTGCAACCAGCCTGAAGCAATAACGGGCGGATTCTTTCTCCAAGAGCTTTCAAAAACTTCCATCGCCATATATATATTCGACGGCTGCAAACTCACGAGGGGGGGAGAAACCGTTCAGAAATTTCTGGCTTTCTTTTTCAACAACACAAAACTACTACCACCTCTCAACGTTGCCCTCCATGTCAACAAAAACAAATCACTTCCATTGAACTGCACAATAACACCGTCACCATTCCATTCTCTTTCTTTTTAGAGTAGTCATTGAAACACCACTTCATATTTATACAACCCTTGCCAACTTCTGCAGACATCACTTTAAAAAAAAACTCATTGTCCAAACTTATCATCTCTCACGTCCTTCAACCACCGTGTGAAATACAACCTTGACCACTCACTTCTCAGGCTTGACTTCTTCATACTTCGTGCAGCTTAAGGGCAACAATAGTCGTTTTTCTTTGCAACCCACCAGCAGCAGCAGAAGAAACGTGTCGGTAACAACTTCGAACTCTTTTGCATTACCATGTGTTACCGTGTGTTATGTGTGTGGTTCTTGATACGTAACTTGTATGCTGTTGTCGGCGTTAATGTTTGATAATGACACGAGCTCTTACTTATTTAACAAGTTCTGAATGTGTTCCCTTGAATGTGAAATTTTTTTTACTAGATAATGCATTGATAGCTTGTAGTATGAAAGGTAGCAGTGCTATGAGAACATGTTGTGTGCTTTATAGGGGTATATATGTGGGGTATAGGTTTTAAGTTAAATAACAAAGTTTGCTACGTTTGTGTAAAAACAGCTCATGTTTGTCGTTTTTGCTTGGTTTCATCCTACCATATATGTGTGCTTTTCACTGTAGTATAGGTCCAAGCATGCAGTGCTGTTTTGTTTACTCTACTTGAGAGTGATAAATATTGATAGTGTTGCATTCATACAAGGAACAATCTGCTACCTCTCCCTCCGTCGTTACAGTTTGGTTTATTGCGTCTTGCTGGTTTTGTTGTTGTTCGTATCAATCATGGTTGTTGGTAGTTTTCCGTGTCAGTTACGAGTGGTGCGTGCTCTATAACGTTTACTGATTCATGTGTATTCAGTTTGGTTGGTATCTTGTTTTTGTGCATGAGTTGGTGCATCTTTCCATACCTGCTTATCACATGAGTATTGCATGAAGGCCGAAATGTCGCTATTTTTGTTGGTGGTTACGATTAAGTCGTCAATTTCATGACGTCGTGTGTAAGTATGCTTCATGCAGTTATTAAGACATGACCCATAGATTATCACATTTGGCATCTGCGTCGTATCCGCATACTTTTTACGCAACTTTGTAGCAGTTGAACTGTATCCTTTCATGGTCTTGTTCTTTCGTTTTAAGAAGTGCAGTACCTTTTCATTCATTTGTACGTGTTGTTTCTTCTTTTGATCGACCTGTTGAAGAGGGTTAAATTAATGGTGAGGTTGAGTAGGGGTAAGGAGGTGTCGTACAACAGTATGTGAAGTTTGAATACCTTTTTGACGGATAGTGTATGAGTTCACGAAGGGTTTGGTTTGTCCTTGGAAAGCCAACAGAGGTTAGGTTCCACTTGTTTTTGTCTCATACGGGTTAGGTTTCTCATTTGTTCCTTTGCTTGTTTCAGCATAAGAGGAAGAAAGTTAAGTAGGTGTGGGATTATTGAGTTTGTTTGGACCGTCCCTTGAGATTCTCGGTCCATGAGTTTCGCAGCCCACATTTTGCTATGGCTTAGTTTTTTGTACTAGTCTTTGTTTTGGCATCAGTAGATTAGTGTTTAAGTGGCTCCTAGTCAGAATTAACGAGTTAATTAGTTCTATAGGATTTAGTTCCTTTTTTATTATTATTTTATTTATTTAGCCCTTTTGAAAACTAACTTATTTAGTTAAGCTTAGTTTAGATTTTTAACTAATTTATGGTCTAATTTTGCTTTAGTTAGTTTAATCTTAACAACCTTTGATTTTATTAATTCTTGTTTGATCAATTCGATTCTTGTGTGTCTTTTAGTTCACTTATGATACTTTTCCTTGTGAGTTAACCATATGTCTTGGTTCTTGTTTAGTATATATGATGTTGTTTGACCATTGTGCATGATTCTAACTCTATGTGATTTTCTAAACTTTAATTCATCTCATCGTTATATTTATTATTTTGCAATATCATGTTTAATTATATTTCTTAGTAATTAAATTTTATAAATGTTATCTTTCCCCCATTCTAAAGGAAGGTGAACTAAGTTGACTCCTAAGTCATTAGCCCCCATCTTACCTTAGTAGCCTCATAAGAGCTTACCTTTATTTCTTGACCTCATGAGAGCCATAGAATCATAACTAGCCTTAGGTTAGGGTTCCTAAACTCTATGTGATATTCATCCTAATGAATACTCACTTTCCCCTATTGACTAAACATAATCATAGGACCATTACAACTAGACTTAGAGAGTTCTTATACTCTATAATGAGGTCACACTCATTTCCCCTCTGAATATTGACCACAGTCAATCATTCAGTAGAAGTAGAACTACGCATACTCTGATTCTACATCCGAGGATACGTAGGCGTCAGGTGCGCTTCCTTATCGAGTATACTTAGATACTAACCCCTAGGGTTTCAACCTTTATCCATAGATTATTAAGCAAGCCAACATAAAATGACACAAACCTTAGCAAGAGGCTCCTGTAGGATACTACGGATGTTAAGGGTGCTAATACCTTCCCTTAACATAACCAACCCCCGAACCTTAGATCTCCCCCTTTAGGTTTTTCTAACGATCTTGAACCTTTCCTTTGGATAAATCAAAGTCGGTTGTAAAAGAAAATTATGCAAGTTAATTAATAGCTTGTTATCCGATTTTCACCGCAACAGAAATGGCGACTTCACCGGGGAGTCTTTTAGAGGGTTAAGCCTATCTTGTATTCATGTTATTTATGTTTGCTTGTTTTACTTATATCTGCCTATATACCTGTCATATTTGCCTATATATTTGTATATCTGTTTTATGGGTTAACATGGTATCTATGAGTGAGATAAGTCCTAACCCGGACTTGAGAGTACACATATGATTAGGATCGTGGACATAGTCAAGGAAACTTCGAGGGAGAAATCCCAAAGGAGTGAACTTGAAGTCCACACTCAGTTGAGGCCCTCTCGAAATTGGTATATGTTGAACGAGCAATCGTGAAAGCGTTACTACTTTCGACCTAGGAGCCAGAGATATTGAGGACCTTTAGTCACCCCTTTACCCCTACTTGGCCTATTTAGGACGTAGTGCGATGACTGTGAGGGAGCAATCCCAAATGGTTGCTACGCGATACTACACTCAGATGAGACTCTCTTGAGAATTTTATGGATCACCGAGCAATTGGAAAGTCGATAAAATCCGAAAGATGGGTTGTCGACTCTGGGAACTTTTTAGAACCTTGTCTTGTAGGTGAAAACCATAGTACATGCCTTTGGGATGGGTAGACCTTTGACTCCATGCTCGTAACCCCTAAACCTAGGACTTGTGTGCTGTTATGTGTGCATATGTTTGTGTTTTTGTGTGCCCGTGTTTTGTGCATGGCATACATCTCATGATAACCATTTGGTTTCAATGAACTCATACGTTCTTTTCTTTGCAAAGATCAATCGGGATCTTAGATTTTAAAACAAAACTTTTCAGTTTTCCCGAAAATGTTTACAACTCGCCTTTCGAGTTCTTTGAAACCATTTGGCTTGCATTAGCATTGCATGCGCATTTGCATTGCATTTGCATTTCTCAGTCTTGAGTCTCATCCGTCCTTTGTCTGTAACCCAGCTGACCTCCCAAAGCCAGCATTGGACTTGAAAAAGCTTTTCAGGGATCATGATTTCAGAGGAGCAGAACCAGTTTATAACCAGAGCGGAATTCGACTTGTTAAGAAGCCAGTTGGATCAGATTATGGTAGCCTTGGTAAAAAGAGATGCCAATATTCAGGGTATGTTTGTGAACAATGTTGCCCAAGCTCAACCTGTGCAGATTCCTGTTGAGAACCAGTTTATACAAGAACATGCCATTGTCCGAGATGGACATTATTCTTCTATTGATGCTATGGAATATCGCAGTTTTGCATTCTCCGAGTCAGATTCCCGAGAAGTGGTCCCTGTGATGAAAACCCAGGATCCACGAGACATTGAGATAATGGAAAAATGTCGTACCTTGGAAAAGAAGCTTTATGCCATTGAAGGTCGCGACACTGCTGGTCTGAATGCTTTGGACATGTGTTTGGTACCTGACCTTGTGATACCTCCTAAAGTTCAAAACGCCGAAGTTTGAGAAGTATAAAGGGGATAGCTGTCCGAAGCAGCATTTGGTGATGTTTTGCAGAGGAATGACTTCACATGTCATCAATGACAAACTCATGATCCATTGTTTCCAAAATAGTCTAAGTGGAGCATCACTGAATTGGTATATGCAGCTAGAGAATAGTCGTGTCCAATCATGGTCAGACCTAGCCAGTGCCTTTGTGAAGCAATACAACTACAATCTTGATTTGGCTCCCAGCCGCCTACATTTGCTAGACTTATCTCAAGAAGAAAATGAGTCCTTCAGAAAGTATGCTCAGAGGTGGAGAGAAGTAGCTGCTCGTGTTCAACCACCACTTTCGGACAAGGAATTAGTTGACTGGTTCGTGGATACTTTGCAAGGTATATACCGAGAAAAGTTGTTTAGCATTGTGACGTCAAACTTTTCTGAATTGGTAAAAGCTGGAGAGAGCATTGAGAATGGTCTCCAGAAAGGAAAAATCCGAGGCATCTCGAATATCCCGGCCGGTGAGAATAAATCAGTTGTCAGTTCTCAAGAAGAACGGGAGAAGGAAAGTAATTCTATATGGGAATCCCAAATACCTCAGCGCTTCTACAACTCAAGTGTTCAGCGTCAACAACCTTTTGGGTCTTTGCATCAGACACCAATCTCTCCACGTGGGCAATATTCTTCTCCAAATCGAAGACCTCCTCTGTATCAACGGTCCTACCGCCGTCAGCCACGTCAGCATGCACGACAAAGGCCAAGGAAGCCAGAGAAGAATTTCACTCCGTTGCCAATACCATACAGTCAGTTCCTGCCAGATTTAATCAAAGGGGGATTGATAGTGCCAAAAGGGATAGATCCAGTGATCCCTCCATACCCACCAGGCTTTGATGCCAATGCCCGATGTGACTACCACGCTGGGGCACAGGGGTATTCGACCGAAGACTGTAAGGTACTCAGAAGCAAGGTTCAGACGCTGCTCGATTCTGAGATGATCTCATTCACGCCTCAAGGAATTCAAATCAACATTCCTTTACCTAATCGAGCAGATTTATCAGACCCTGAAGAGGAAGAAATTGTCGAGAGTGGATGTGAAGATAATTCTCAGATGGATTTCGACAATCAGTTTTGAAGATGACTATCTCTGTTTGGCAAGTCGAGAAGGAAAGCCCAGTTCCCTGAGGCTGGTAAACTTTAGACTGTTTCAACATTTTTGTTGTATTTTCTTTGCATATTTGAATCTGTTTCTGCTTATAAGCAGTATTGTACTTTCAAATTGGCAAGATTAATAAATGTTTGTGCATCTTTTGATTAAGTCCATTCGTTTCACTCATTTACTTTTGTGTTCATAAAAACAAAAAAAACAGACAATTTTTTTCCCATATCAATTCTTTGTCCAAGCAAAGATTGGGGAGGATGATGAAAACCCCGTGTTCATAATTGTTGTGGTATGCTTTCAATTAAACCTCGCCGAGGATGTAAGGCATTGTTTCAATCCCTAAACACTGGAGAAATAAGGAAGATAATCCCTCATTAACCCTTCGAGCCTAGAAGTATGAGTTTTCTTTCCTTACACAAAAAACCCTTAAATCTCAACCTTGGGGCAGGGTAATTCTCAGTTTAATTGGGTTATACAATCGAATGCAGGCGCTTCGTGTAAGACGCCAGTCAGCTCTCAAATCAAGTGACTTCCTAACCTTTGGAAACTTGAATGTATAGCTCGAGTTAACTGAGTTTAGGATCGGAGTTCATCACGAAGATTGGGTGGGACAAATAAACTTTGAGCCTTTATCTTTTGTTTCATAAACCGTGAACCAGACCACACGATACAACCCTTAAAAGACCTAATCAAGGTAAGGTTGTTTTGAAAGTATACTACAGCAAGGTTGACTAACCTGACTCCTAATGATCTTTGTTATTTTGCCTGTGTTGATCACTTCATATGTCATTCTGTAAATGACCAGATTCACTTGGTTTTTTATTGTTTAATCATTTCACTGCGTGTGTTTTCGTCAAAGTTTTGTTTCCAAAAGTTTGCATTAAAGCGTTGCATTGAATTTCCAATTTTCAACAGACAATACTTGTTTGCAATACAGCTCAATATCAAAGAAATCCCAACAAATGCAGCCAGTAGGGGATTCAACTTGATAGAGGAAGCTCAGTCAGGGGCAACCAAGTGGAAGGATTTGCCGATCTACCGAATCAGGGGCAGAACTCGTCAAAGTTCAAAATACTGGAACAAATCTTCTCCAGGTCATCTTATGACAAGTGTGGACTCCGGTGACCCAGCAGCAGGGGCAAGTTTTGTTCCCCAGTCATTTCTACTACAACTTGAGTATCACGAATACAGTTGAACTGGGGCAATCATGTCTAGGTTCATTTCTTTTCAAAAGTTTGAAGACATTGAAGCATCTGGTGCGTCAATTCTTCTGTGAAATCCTTTTGATGACTTACCCTCACAAACTAATTAATCAGAGGCAGTTAAGTCGAGATTCGATAAATCTCTAAAAGGCCAATCAGTATGGGGCATATCTTCCCTAAATCGTCAAACAACCAGTCTAAAGCGAGTTCAAGGACCTTGTTGTGTGAATGCACTTAATCTGGGGCAGTTACGCCGAGACCTCACCAAGAGTTTGAAGATATTGAAACACCTTGTTTACCAATTCTTCTATAAAATCCTCTTGTTATCGTCTTTCGACAAACCATATAGCCTGGGGCAGATAAGATTTGAAGATGATAATTATGCCAGTGGGATGCATAATTACTTTGTTAGCTCCCCGGTAAGCTGTTACTTCAGCTAATCTTGACAATTCTCCATGGATCCTCTACCGTGAAGAAATCAAGCTTACAATGGCAGTCGTCATGATGTTACACCTCAAGTGGAATACTCTTTTCACCGGTGAAGTTGTTGACTCTTCTTCTTCATCCCCAGTATTGGTCCGATCTGTTGAGTTTGGCTGGGTATCCTTGTCGAGATGTTTATTTCATCTCTGGTTTCGCCTTCTCGTCTGTTTTGTCAGCATAAGCATAAGCATAGGCATGGCATAAGCATAACATCTTAGCTTTTTTTTTGCCTCCTTTTTTGGTGTTTTCCTGTTTTGTTCACTTTGGTGTTTATCTCCCCAAGTGAATGGGTTTGTCTATTCTCTCCAATAGAGTTGTCAGCCCTAAGCATAAAATGCCCATCCATTCTTGAAATCCCCACAAAGTTATATCCTCGTGGATGATGGTTGTTTCAGTTATCTTTTCCACATTTGGATAAGATAAATCCCCATTTGAGTTCATTCCTCAATTGGAGTCTTGTTTGACCGTTTCTTTCTAGCTTGTTCCTAGATTGAACTTTAGTCCCTGGCAGGTGTGGTTTCTGAACCTACTTTTGATAGTGCATTTATTTTGCACCGTGTATCGCAGGAAGATTCTTTTACGAATCCCCATTGAGGACAAAGTTATTTCTCCAGCAGTGTTGTGATACCAACATATCTTTGGAATTTATACCCAACAATTAGTGGCAATCTCTCACGAGAAGCTTATCCGTCCTTGATTTTACCTTTAATCAGTCTTTTCCATCAATCCTTTGGCGATGTCAGTTTTCGTACCATCAACCCCTTTGATGATGTCAATCTTTATTTTGATCAACTGTGTTTTCCGTCAATCCTTTGGCGATGTCAGTTTTCGTACCATCAACCCCTTTGATGATGTCAATCTTTATTTTGATCAACTGTGTTTTCTGTCAATCCTTTGGCGATGTCAGTTTTTGTACCATCAACCCCTTTGATGATGTCAATCTTTATTTTGATCAACTGTGTTTTCCGTCAATCCTTTGGCGATGTCAGTTTTTGTACCATCAACCCCTTTGATGATGTCAATCTTTATCTAAATCAACTGCTTTTTCCGTCAATCCTTTGACGATGCCAGTTTTTTTTCTTCCATCAATCCTTTGGTGATGTAAACCTTCGATTCAATTATCCCTTACCTTCTATCCTTTGACGATGTGAACCTTTATTTCCCCAGTGAAGTAAGGACATTCTCGGTTTTTCTTTGTTTGTGTCGTGCTTGTTCGGTCTTCACCTTTGCGCGCCAGATTTGATTCTTTAAACCTTTTGATGTTCCCCAAGAAGTTTAACATTAAAGATTTTTTAAAACTTGTTCTTGTTTGAATCGTGTCAAACTTGAACTTGGACTTTGTTTGAATCGTGTCAAGCATTGTCTTGTGTTTTAAAACTTGTTCTTGTTTGAATCGTGTCAAACCTGAGCAGAGTCTTTGTTCGAACCGTGTTGGACACTGCCTCACGTTTTAAAACTTGTTCTTGTTTGAATCGTGTCAAACTTGAACTTGGACTTTGTTTGAATTGTGTCAAGCATTGTCTTGTGTTTTAAAACTTGTTCTTGTTTGAATCGTGTCAAACTTGAACTTGGACTTTGTTTGAATCGTGTCAAGCACTGTCTTCTTGTCTTAAAACTTGTTCTTTGTTCGAATCGTGTCGGACATTGGACCCTTACCTCAGATTTTGAAAACTTGCTTTAAGCTAAGCTTCTTGGAACAAATTTCTTCAACCTTATAAGACTCCTAGTTGGTGCGCAGAGTTTGTCTCTATCTTTCTGGCTTTTCTTGAAGATCCCATCTTGAACTCTTCGGTATAAGAATCCCCAAGAAGTCTTTGCTTGGTTGTCTGTCTTTTTAGGCTGATCCCCGGATCAGGTTTTTCTCTCTGGTTTCATGCCCAGGAAGAGTGTGGGTTTGTTTTGTCCCCAGTAGTCCATCTCCCCGGATCTTTCCCCAGTGGAGATTGTCTTTTTATTTTCCCCCAGTGTTTCTTTAGAGTCTCCCCGGTGAGTCTCTTGTGTTGGTTAGCCTGTCTCCCCAGTGAGCATTTCTCACGGATGCTAACCCTCCTCCTTCCCCAGTGAAGCTCATTTTGTTTTGCTTCCTGTTTATCCTTTGGTGTCTCGTTGTGTCTGCATCTTTGCATCTTCTTGGCATCATGTTTGTTGCATTGCATATGTGTACATCTGAGGGCAAAATTTTTGGTTATCTGTATTTAAATATCTTTCACTTTTGATTCCATGAGGACCTTCGTCTCTCATGTCATCAGGTGAAGATATTTAAATAGGGGCAACTGTTGTACCCCAAATTTTACCCTTATTTTTCTGCTAGTTGTTGTTTTATTATCTTTCTCTATATTTTAATTTAATAATTATCTTATTTTTTTTATTTGTTTTTATTTTAGTTTAAATTCAATATGGCCTATTTTTATTTCATTTATATTTAAGTTGTTTAAATTAATCTTAATTTTATGTAATTTTAATAATTAGTTTTAATTAATTAGATTAATTATTCATTTAGTTTATTTTTCTAACTAATTTTAATTTAGAATATTAATTAGTTTAGTATTGTTATTATCAATCATATTATTAATTCAAAATTAAGAAAATGATCATTTCCATTTGCCCACGAGTTCTTTTTCTAAATCCTTTTTTTAGGAGCTCTTTTTTTTTATAAAAAAAAACCAATTTGCTTAAGTCCATTCACCAAGGCCCATTATGTACAATTCAAATAATAAAAATACAATGCAAGTTGTAACAAGTTGTTGTCACCGTACCAAAAAGCCTCTGCACCATAATGACAACTCTATGGAAAAGCTTCAAACCTTGCTGCCATGACAAGGACTTCTCGCAACGTTAACCTGCAACCAGCCTGAAGCAATAACGGGCGGATTCTTTCTCCAAGAGCTTTCAAAAACTTCCATCGCCATATATATATTCGACGGCTGCAAACTCACGAGGGGGGAGAAACTGTTCAGAAATTTCTGGCTTTCTTTTTCAACAACACAAAACTACCACCACCTCTCAACGTTGCCCTCCATGTCAACAAAAACAAACCACTTCCATTGAACTGCACAATAACACTGTCACCATTCCATTCTCTTTCTTTTTAGAGTAGTCATTGAAACACCACTTCATATTTATACAACCCTTGCCAACTTCTGCAGACATCACTTTAAAAAAAAAAGTCATTGTCCCAACTTATCATCTCTCACGTCCTTCAACCACCGTGTGAAATACAACCTTGACCACTCACTTCTCAGGCTTGGCTTCTTCATACTTCGTGCAGCTTAAGGGCAACAATAGTCGTTTTTCTTTGCAACCCACCAGCAGCAGCGGAAGAAACGTGTCGGTAACAACTTCGAACTCTTTTGCATTACCATGTGTTACCGTGTGTTATGTGCGTGGTTCTTGATACGTAACTTGTATGCTGTTGTCGGTGTTAATGTTTGATAATGACATGAGCTCTTACTTATTTAACAAGTTCTGAATGTGTTCCCTTGAATGTGAAATTTTTTTTACTAGATAATGCATTGATAGATTGTAGTATGAAAGGTAGCAGTGCTATGAGAACATGTTGTGTGCTTTATAGGGGTATATATGTGGGGTATAGGTTTTAAGTTAAATAAAAAAGTTTGCTATGTTTGTGTAAAAACAGCTCATGTTTGTCATTTTTTCTTGGTTTCATCCTACCATATATGTGTGTTTTTCACTGTAGTACAGGTCTAAGCATGCAGTGTTGTTTTGTTTACTCTACTTAAGAGTGATAAATATTGATAGTGTTGCATTCATACAAGGAATAATCTGCTACCTCTCCCTCCGTCGTTATCATTTGGTTTATTGCGTCTTGCTGGTTTTGTTGTTGTTCGTATCAATCATGGTAGTTTTCCGTGTCGGTTACGAGTGGTGCGTGCTCTATAACGTTTACTGATTCATGTGTATTCAGTTTGGTGGGTATCTTGTTTTTGCTCATGAGTTGGTGCATCTTTCCATATCTGCTTATCACATGAGTATTGCATGAAGGCCGAAATGTCGCTATTTTTGTTGGTGGTTACGATTAAGTCGTCAATTTCATGACGCCGTGTGTAAGTATGCTTCATGCAGTTATTAAGACGTGACCCATAGATTATCACATTTGGCATCTGCGTCGTATCCGCATACTTTTTACGCAACTTTGTAGCAGTTGAACTGTATCCTTTCATGGTCTTGTTCTTTCGCTTCAAGAAGTGCAGTACCTTTTCATTCATTTGTACGTGTTGTTTCTTCTTTTGATCGACCTGTTGAAAAGGGTTAAATGAATGGTGAGGTTGAGTAGGGATAAGGAGGTGTCGTACAACAGTATGTGAAGTTTGAAGACCTTTTTGACGGATAGTGTATGAGTTCACGAAGGGTTTGGTTTGTCCTTGGAAAGCCAACAAAGGTTAGGTTCCACTTGTTTTTGTCTCATACGGGTTAGGTTTCTCATTTGTTCCTTTGCTTGTTTCAGCATAAGAGGAAGAGAGTTAAGTAGGTGTGGGATTATTTAGTTTGTTTGGACCGTCCCTTGAGATTCTCGGTCCATGAGTTTCGCAGCCCACATTTTGCTATGGCTTAGTTTTTTGTACTAGTCTTTGTTTTGGCATCAGTAGATTAGTGTTTAAGTGGCTCCTAGTCTGAATTAACGAGTCAATTAGTTCTATAGGATTTAGTTCCTTTTTTTTTATTATTTTATTTATTTAGCCCTTTTGAAAACTAACTTATTTAGTTAAGCTTAGTTTAGATTTTTAACTAATTTATGGTCTAATTTTGCTTTAGTTAGTTTAATCTTAACAACCTTTGATTTTATTAATTCTTGTTTGATCAATTCGATTCTTGTGTGTCTTTTAGTTCACTTATGATACTTTTCCTTGTGAGTTAACCATATGTCTTGGTTCTTGTTTAGTATATATGATGTTGTTTGACCATTGTGCATGATTCTAACTCAATGTGATTTTCTAAACTTTAATTCATCTCATCGTTATCTTTATTATTTTGCAATATCATGTTTAATTATATTTCTTAGTAATTAAATTTTATAACTGTTATCTTTTCCCCATTCCAAAGGAAGGTGAACTAAGTTGACTCCTAAGTCATTAGCCCCCATCTTACCTTAGTAGCCTCATAAGAGCTTACCTTTATTTCTTGGCCTCATGAGAGCCATAGAATCATAACTAGCCTTAGGTTAGAGTTCCTAAACTCTATGTGATATTCATCCTAATGAATACTCACTTTCCCCTATTGACTAAACATAATCATAGGACCATTACAACTAGACTTAGAGAGTTCTTATACTCTATAATGAGGTCACACTCATTTCCCCTCTAAATATTGACCACAGTCAATCATTCAGTAGAAGTAAAACTACGCATACTCTGATTCTACACCCGAGGATACGTAGGCGTAAGGTGCGATGCCTTATCGGGTATACTTAGATACTAGCCCCTAGGGTTTCAACCTTTATCCATAGATTATTAAGCAAGCCAACATAAAACAACACAAACCTTAGCAAGAGGCTCCTGTAGGATACTACGGATGTTAAGGGTACTAATACCTTCCCTTAACATAACCAACCCCCGAACCTTAGATCTCCCCCCTTTAGGTTTTTCTAACGATCTTGGACCTTTCCTTTGGATAAATCAAAGTCGGTTGTAAAAGAAAATGATGCAAGTTAGTTAATAGCTTGTTATCCGATTTTCACCGCAACAATATGAATCATGGAATCATAGAACTCAAAATAATGTTCATATCACACAATGTAAAAACCCATCTTAGACTCTTAGGATGAAAAATAAAGGATGATAAAAGTAATTAGCAATAGTTAAGGTAGTTAGTTAATTAGAGCAGAGCCATTTTCTTAAGTATTGAAAAATAGTAGATTCATTCATATTCATATCATTCAACAAAATTTTATTCCAAATATATTCATTTCATTCCAAAATCCCATACACTGGGACCAAATACAATACATAATACATGTCGTAATCATCATGAACTCATGTTCACAAACTACAATAGTTCCATTATAAATGTTATTGGCTCCATATTTCATTAGAATCAACTCAGAGGCTTAATTATTCATTTGTTGCATGCCTCAGTGGAAATCAAAAGGTCATGTCAGCATTGGTCTATATATACAATTGTATTTACTATGATGTATCAAAGCTACAAACATTGGCTTCTAATATCAACCAATTGGCATACAATCAAGTCCATGTGATCAAAAACTTTAGAATAGTAATGATTGTTAATGACAATCATGAGAGTCATCAAAGAACCAGAAAATTAATATACTCATGTAGTAGACCAAGCAAAATCTACACATAAAAATTTCTACCATAATAATCATCAAAAAATCTATTTGAAGAGACATAAAACCTAATCACAACAAAGTCATTCCACTCGCAAAAACGCTTCGCGCCATATGTTTCTGTCAAACCGTAGAGATGAGAAACACTAAAACAAATCTCTTCCATCTTGGAAAGGATATGGATAATACTCAAACAAAAATAAAAACCAAATATTCAGATTTCCAGAAGATTTTTTTATATAAAGGACCAAACTTTCAGATTTCCAATACAAATAAACAGTGACCCATAAATGGTTTTGTTGTGAAAACCCAAACTTTGATGTGGTTTGAATAGAAGCATGAAAAATAAAATGCAAATTGAACAGAAGAAATAACCTTGCAATGTGTGAGAGTTAAGCTATGCAACACTTTGTCACTTGAAATGGTTGAGGGACGGATCAGGTCGCCGAAAAGAAGTTGTGACGGTTGCAAATGGGTCGGACCGAAATGTTGCTGATAGTGAATGAGGGTGATGGTGTAGAGTTTTAGGGGAGAGAGGGCTTCAGGTCTACAGACGAGGGAGAAAGGGGGGTGGCGGCTGTTTAGGGTTCTAGGGGAGAGAGATGGGAGAAAACAGGAGAGAGAAAGAGAATTGTGGAAAATGAAGAGAGAGAGAGAGAGAGAGAGAGAGAGAGAGAGAGAGAGATGTGCAAATTTACATTGGTGTTTGTTAACAAATGATTGATTGACACTTGGCATGGAGATAGAGGTTTGTTTGAATTAAATGTTGGACATTAGTTGATTACGAAATTGTCCATGTGGTAGTGTAATTTTGAAAAAGTTAAAGAGCAAATGAGGCAGGCATGCAATCTACTTTTAATGGGTTGATAGTAGACACATAAATAAAGTCATTCCTTTGTTTTGGTTTTTTCGTGTTCTTGAGTTTAAGAAAGAAGAAGAAGAAAAAATTTCAAAATCCAAAAAGTCTCTTTTAATAACAGATTTTTTCGTCGCTAAATTGGTCACAAAAGTTGAATGTTACACGTCATTTGTCACATCAGCGATAATAGATGTCGTTAATGACATTCAGATGTTAATGACTAACATAATGCATTTTTAAATCTTGAGGGACCAAAGTAGTCTTTTTATAAGTTATGGGACTAAAATGAATCTCTAATACAAAATAAAGGACGAAAAAAGGTATTAAATCTACAATCAACTAAAGTTTTGAAAAAGAATTATATGCAAAAACTTTATTAAAAAAGGTGAAAATGTTATTATCTTTTTGTACCTAATGTATTTTAACAATGCTATGTTCAATGGAAATTATCAAGCATAAGAAAAACATGAGAGAATTTGATAAATTAATAGTATTTATGTACATATTACACGTTTACGTGAATAAAACACATTTATTCGAACACAAAAATTTTAAATTTAAATTAAATTGACTATGACATCCTAGTATAAATTGTTGACTTGAAGGTTCCTGTTTAAGTTTTTGCTCAAGAATAAAAGAAAGATTTATGCTGCTTCAGAGAATAATTTATCATCACATAAAAAGAATGATTTCAGCTACTGCTTTACATTATATTTTGTGAAGGAAAATAAGAAAAAGAGCGGTGGATGGATGAGTTGTAAATTTACCAGTAGTGATCCATGGAAAAATGAATATTGTAATCAAGTTGTGGATGAAACAGTATAATGAAATTGATATCTATAGTCTTTATACTCTTGTTTATTTTGCAGCTGCAATAGGTTCAAATGGTCATTCAATGCAAACTTCAATCAAACCTTCATCTAAAATGCTGCAAATATTAAAGCTAGTTTGTTCGATTTCCCTTGTGTTAGAACAAGATTTGGTTCTGCAAGATATCTCTTTGTTTTGATAATAACAAAGTTGTATTTGTGTGAGAACAATATTGGTACTCTAACGTGTACTTTCTTAAGAATTGACAAACAGGGTCTGACTCTGATAGAGATCATGTGTTACGTCACTCTGAAGTTCTCATGGTCGCTTCTGCATCAAGAAGCAAGGTTGCTTCTGATATACTGTGCGTCAGAAAGACTCCAAGAAGACACTATGTTGCTGCTGTAATGTTCTCTTGGATTCTGGCTCTGAATTTAACTCTGATACTTATCTTCTGAAGACTATGTGCTAAAGACTCTGAAGACAAGGTTCTGATGAATAGCGTTCTAAAAACTCTGAAGACTTAAATTTCTGAAGACCAAGTTCTGAAGACTCTGAAGACATGGTTCTGTTGAACAAGTTTTGAAGACTCTGAAGACTTATGTTTCCGATAACCAAGGGTTCTGAAGAAGGAGTACTAAAGACCCTAATGACTAGGTTCTGCTGAACAAGTTCTGAAGACTCTAAAGACTCAAGACTCTGAAGACCCAATGATTCATTTTTCTGATCATGCTTCAACCATATCAACTCAGAAGCCTCTGATGAACAGAAGAAGATGAAACGTTTGGGTGGGAAAATAGTACATAGTACAGATCAAACACGTTCTTTTCCACTACCCTGATTTGGTGGTACAAAGGACAATTTCAGTGTACGATTTCCATCCCAGCATATTGACATTATTTCAAGTAGCCAGTATTTTTCTGATATTACTGATCTGCACTTCAACGGATCTTTTTCTGACTATATAAAGACTTGATCTTTCAACGAATCAAGTGTGACACTGAGTGTGAAAAAGAGAAATATTAAAAACATTGATTCATTCGAAGAAAGAACTCAAGAAATAGAGAAATACATGAGTGAACAGTAAAGCACCACAATACAAAGAAGAAGATTGTTCTTACTGTGTAGATTCGCTCTAAGTTAGATTGAGCTAGAAATAGTGTTTATATCAGCTTATGTAAGAAGCAATTCATTGTAAACATTTTATTTGATCAGACAGTTGTTTGAATTCCTTAAGGGACCAGTTAGGTCAGAAGCCTTAAGAAGAGACGGTTAGTCTGTGTATTATTAGTCACCAGTAGTTGCTAGTGCAGTTGTAATCAGTTTGGTTATAGTGGATTAAGTCCTTGTTTATAAGGCGAAATCACCTTGGCGGGTGGACTGGATTAACTTGATAGTTTTCAAGTGAACCAGGATATATCGTGTGTCTTTATCTATTGTTAGTCTATTTGTGATCTTTGTTTGAGTTTCACAAAAAGCTTTCATTTTGAAAACTCAATTCAAAACCCCCCATTTCTTGTGTTTTTCTCACACCTTCACCTTGGTCCATGTTATTAATGAGTGAGCATTTATGGTTGGAACATAAATTGGTGGATAAAATATGAATTGCTGCAAGAAAAAGTTTAGCCATCATTGAATTATATTTGTTGTTGTAGTTAACAGAATTTTAAAATAGACTTAACATAATATACAACCAATAACATATATAATAAACCATCAAAAACTATAAACTAACACATCCCATGAAGTAATAACACATACATGACGTTGATTCGTCTACATCAGTAAAATTTGAAGAAAAAAATTAATTAATTGAACTTAATTACATGTGTCGTTGTGGGACACTAGACATGCATGTCTTCCATAAAAGGGGTGTCGGTTTTAACACCTACGTAGAGCCGAGAACTCAAATTGTTGGCTTTGCTCATCCAACAAAGACCGATTTCATCTCCTTTCTTTAAGTTCCTCTTACGAACAAAATCTTTAACCCAATTCTTGGTGAAGACGTAATTTTGTGCAAAAGTCCATATTTTAAAACTGAGAGTATGGAGAGTGTTATCATCAATATCCAATTCTTGAATTTCAACTCCTTCTTTTCCTTTAGCAGCCTCAGCACCACCAGTCAAAAAAGGAATCACAAATTCCTTAGCCAATTCTTTACTCACCAAAAGTCTATAACTGCTTCCAAGATCAGTCTTTTCTTGCACCTTCTTGATCTTGCAAGAAGCATCAAGATTGCAGTGACAAGAAAGTGATAGATGTATGCAAACCGATTCATATTCCGCAACATCATCGGTTTCTTGTTGCACACGTTTTCATTTCTTGGTAACTATTATCTCAGCATCGGGACAGTAACGGGAACAAGAACCGGCAAGTAAAAGATGAGTACAAACATGAAAGTTTGTGAGAGACATGAAAGAAAAAAATACAGGAACTAACAATGTTGTTTTGTTTTAGTTTAAGTGTGTTCTTGTTCATTTTTCCTTTCTATTGGCAATATATAGGAAAAAAAAGTGAAGAATAAATACTGAAGTCTAGTCTAGAGAAAAATAAAAAGTTTCAAGACAGAGATGCCCATAGAATAATACCCCAAGTTCAAAAAGTTAACACAGTAGACATAGAATACCCCAAGTTCAAAAACATTAGAGTAGTTTCAAGACAGAAATGCTGCACTAAGAATGTGACACGTCCAATCACATGCCACGCAAATGAGACAAACCTTGTTGAATTCTATTGACAGAAGAACATTCCTAAAAAATTTAGAACAAACTTTTAAAGAAACTATGATACTTAAACCTACTTTGGGTGATATTGTTTTTAAAGGGTTAGACATTAATTAAATATATAACTAATAACTTTAAAAGAGTGCATGCATTTGTGTGTTTTAGATGAATAAAAATTACAATATTCAAAAGCATTTATTCTTAAGCATTTTATCTCAATGCATTTATCCTTAAAATATTATTCCTTTCTTAACCTCAGTAACATCTTAACTTAACCATTTTATTTATTTTCTTTGATACATAATAAGTAATTAGTTAATTATTTAGAGAAAAGAACATCTCATTTATAAATAAAATAAAACCTTACACTAAGAATCAATATATTGAATTAAAAGTCTAAATTCATAAATAAATTGTAATTAATTGAAACTAAATGTATTGTAGAAATGAATATTACCAAATATAATTTTTATTAACCAATAAAAGTATTATAATTTATAGTTTTATTTAAATTATAAAAAAAATATTATGCAAAGTTTATAGTTCCAAGAAAAAAATTGAAGATATTTTATCAACATTAATATATATATATATATATATATATATATATATATATATATATATATATATATATATATATATATATATATATATATATATATATATATATATATATTTAATAGCTTGTGTTCTGGACTTGACCAATGGCTAGGCATGGCCCAATCCGCTTATGTTCTCAGAACGGCCAATTTTCCTAAGTCCAATCCATAAAGGGGCAAAAGTTACCTTTCAGCCCCCCTAACCGGGCAAGGAGTGCATCGCTCCTCCCCATCACTGCTGCCCGTTCCGCACGACTTCGTCGGTCCACGAACAGCTAAGGGCATGTGCCCGAAACCATATCGTTGCCCGAAACCACGCCTTTGCCCGACACAACGGCTAGTTTTGGGCAGTTACCTATTCTTCGGGAAAACGGTTATTTCGCCCCGAAAATAGGACCGTTGGCCACGCGCTGGGGGCACTATATAAACCCTCTCACTTGAGAGGGCCAGGTATCCAATAATCACCCTAAAAACCTATACTTTGTAATTGCCCCTTTTTCTCTGACCCTTTCTTACTTGAGCGTCGAAGTGCCTTGCAGGTACACCCCCTTCTCCTCGTCTCACGCCCAACATCACAGACGTTCTTGGTGGCCCACCTCAGGATCTGATCAAGCTTTCATGATCAGTGGCGCCGTCTGTAGGAAATTGTTCTCCCCGTCTTAACATCCACCTCCGATACTAAGACCAAAACACTCTCGTCTAAGATTATCATCATGGCCTCTCAAGATCACGTCAAAGGTGCTCTCCATTCTGTTGTTCTCCCCGTCAACAAGACTGACGTTGACGGTCCTTCATCCCTCCTCGGAGATCCCCGTTTTCTGAGAGACGGGGCCACAGCCTCTCCTTCCCCTACTCCTGCTGACCACGACAACGGTCAGCCCTCGCTGGCCATCCAGCCCATTCATGCTCCACCCAACGTCGACTCGGCCGTGGTGACCCTTCTTGAGGCGATCAACAAAACTAACCTCCTGATCCTTCAGTAGAACAAAAGGATCGGAGCATTGGAGGAATCTGTCCATCCAAGATCCCCCCCTCCGAGGAAAAGCCATCGACGATACAAGAGCTCGCAACTCCGGCGAGAAGTCGACCGAAGGCTGCGCCAAGAACCAGAATCTCATGCTGCCCGAAAACGCGACCATGTTTCCCCGCGAAACAAGCACTCTCCCGGTCACAAGAGAACCCGGAGGGACAAACAATCGCCCCCGGTCAGGACTAAAGTTCGAGCTCGTACACCTTCTCCCCGAAAAATTTGCTGCCACGAGCGGGTCGTCTGGTCCCCGTCACTAACCAGTTCCAGCAGCGATGATGAACCTCACGGCCCTTTCTCCCAAGAAATCTTGGCAACACGCCTCCCCAAGGGCTTGGAGAAGCCCCTGGCATTAGGCACTTACGACAGAATAACCGACTCCGACGAGCACATCAAAAACATCAATGCGCTGTTGGATTACCGTGGCGTTCGGGGCGCCATCAAATGCCGTCTATTTCCGACCACGCTCCGAAAAGGAGCAATGACTTGGTACAAATAGCTGCCCGAAGAGTCTATCACTTCATGGAAGCAGTTAGGCAGAATGTTTTCCAGGCATTTTACGGCGTCGCGCCGCCACCCCAAGACTGAAGCCTCTCTTGGGGCCATCATCCAAGGGAAGGATGAACCTCTCCGGGCATACATCAAGAGGTTTAACAAAGAAGCAGTGCAAGTACCCACCACTGACGACATGAAAAAATTTCTGCTCGAACAGGGACTCCGCCCGCACTCAGGGTTTTCCAAAGTTGTCGGCCTCTCACCTCCGAGGAACTTGGACGTCTTCCTCCTCAAGGCGCAGTCCTACATTCAGTACGAGGAGAAGGAAGCAGCCAACTCCGCCCGAGCCTCCCGCCACCAGGAGAATACCCGGGCCTCCAGAGGCGAAGAACCCTCGACATCTCATCGAGGAGAAAGGAAGCGCGAACATCGTCCTCGGGACTCCCGGGAGAGCAAGGGACCTTCCGGACGATTTCACGACTACACCCCCTGACCGTCTCTAAGGAAAAGATTTTGTCCGAATGCGCGAATTTGGAATTCAAACAAACAGGGGTCAGCTTTCCTAAACAAATATCGGTCAAGCCCAACGCCGACAAATCAAAGTACTGCCATTTCCATAAAAGTCACTGCCACACCACCGAAGATTGCATCCATTTGAAGGATGCTATTGAAATACTGATCAGGGATGGCCACCTGAAACAGTTCACGAAAAAGAAAGATACTCTTCGGAAAGATGCCCAGGAGTCAAAGAAGGTAGAGGAAGAGGTGCCTTCCTCAGAAGAGGCCAACATCCAAGTCGCCATGTCCGTATTGCGACCAGAGGATTTCTACTTCAAGGCCCATAGCCCGTGGGAGACTTTCCCCTCTGCTATGGTCATCTCAGGGGGAGGCTTCAATAAAGTCACGGTGGGCTCTGTAAAGAGGAAATTCAAGCACCTGATCAGCACAAGCTCCAGCAAGGTGACCACACTCGATCAAGCCCAGAAGGGCTCTATCCCCATTTCCTTCTACCAGGAAGAGCTCCTCGGAGGATCTCCAAACTCGAGCATTCCCCTGCTCGTCAGAGCTTAGATGGCGAACTTCGAGGTTCGCAGAATTCTCGTCGACCAAGGCAGCTCGGTTGACATCATGTACTCCCAGCTGTTTTCAACGCTCCAGCTGGACGAGTCGCACCTCACCCCCTATGTGGGTTATGACTTGCAAGGATTCAATGGGTCGGTGACTAAACCGTGGGGATACGTAGAACTGATCGTAACTTTTGGGTCGGCGGAGACAGCCAGATCCGTTAAGGTACAGTTTCTGGTAATCGATTGCCCGTCTCTGTATCAGTGCGTCTTCGAAAGACCAACCTTGGTCGAGTTGGTAGCTGTGCCTTCAACCGTCCATCTCAAGATGAAGTACTACACTTCAAAGGGGATGGTCGACACCATCCACGGCGACATCAAAGTCGCACGATGATGCTTCGAAGCAGCCACAAAGGGACTCAACGCCACTGCGTCCAAGCCGAAGGTATCTAACAAGCCAATCTTGCCCAGCAGCTCCGAGGAGGCCAAGCCATTACCTCAGGTCGACTTCATTGACCTCGACAGTCCTTCCCCGAAGAGGACCAAAAGGAGGACCAAGCAGCCTTGGGCAGCTCATCTGCCCCGACCAGCAGCAACTCTCATCTGATGCGTCCCATCCCAGATGGCAATTTCGAGCTCGTCCTTTTCGGCGACGACCCTCAGCGGGGAGTAAAGATTGGAGCGGATCTCCCCGACATCGCAAGGAAGCAACTCAAAACCTGCCTCCAAAAGAACGCCGACCTATTCGCCTGGAGCGCCGCCGAGATGCCCGGCTTAGACCCATCTGTCGCTTGCCATCAACTCACGATTAACCCAGCCGTCAAAGTAGTAGCACAACGTAGGAGAAAACAGAGGCTGCAGAAAAAGCTGTAAAGGACCTCCTCGAGGCCAAATTTATCTCAGAAGCCAAGTACACCACTTGGCTGTCCAACGTTGTACTTGTGAAAAAATCTAATGGCAAATGGCGAATGTGTATTGACTATACCGATCTTAACAAGGCATGCCCGAAGGATGCCTACCCCCTCTCCAATATTCATAAACTTGTTGATAACTCTGTCGGTTTTAAACTATTATCATTCATTGACGCCTATTCGGGCTATAATCAAATACCAATAGAGATGAACGATAAAAAATACACGGCCTTCATGACCGAATCGGGCAACTATTACTACAATGTAATGCCCTTCGGCCTGAAGAACGCCGGAGCGACCTATCAGAGGATGATGAACAAGGTTTTCCGAGGAGAGATAGGCGACATGCTCGAAGTCTATATGGACGATATGATCGTAAAATCCCACGAGGAAACCGATCATACTGCCCATTTAAGAAAGGTCTTCAAACAGGCCAGGAAATACCAGATGCGCTTCAACCTGGAGAAGTGCACGTTCGGTGTGCGGGCAGGTAAGTTCCTCGGCTTCTACCTAACAGAACGAGGAATTGAGGCCAACCCCGATAAGTGTCGGGTATTCTCCGAGTTTCCAACGCCTAAATCAAAGAAATCCATCCAGTCCTTTATCCCGTTTCGTGGCCAAATCTACCCAGGACGCCCTACCCTTCTTCAAACTCCTCCGCAAGGAGGCAGCGTTTGAATGGACGGAGGAATGCGACCAGGCTCTCCTCCATCTGAAACAGGAACTCTCGGAGCCACCAGTCCTCTCCCGCCCGGACAACGGCGAGACTCTGTATTTGAATCTCGCTGTAGCCACCGAGGCAGTGAGCGCCGCTCTTATCCGCGAAACACCTGACGGGAAAAAACCCATATATTTCACAAGCAAAGCACTGCAGGGACCGGAGCTAAGATACCAACAGATAGAAAAAGTGGCACTGGCCCTCATCAACGCAACTAGAAGACTGAGACACTACTTCCTGGCACACACGATCGTGGTACAGATAAATCAACCCGTGAAGCAGCTATTAGGACGACCAAACATGGCCGGTAGAATGCTCAAATGGTCGCTAGAGCTGTCCGAATTCGACATCCAGTATGAAAGTATAAAGGCCCTCAAAGCCTTGGCCCTGGCCGATTTCGTCGCAGAAATGACGTTCGCGGATTCCCCTACCTGCGGGGCGCGCAAGTGGACCATTTTCGTAGATGGGACATCCAGCTCGGCTGGAAGCGGGGCAGGCATTATACTGGAGAACAACGAGGGAATCATCGTAGAGGTATCGCTTACCCTATCCTTCCCCACATCTAACAACCAGGCTGAGTACGAAGCCTTCCTCGCCGGCTTACGCCTAGCCGAAGATCTCGGTGCGGAAGAAGTCGTCATATGCACAGATTCACAACTCGTGGCCCTCCAAGTTTGAGGAGAGTATCAAGCCAAAAACGACAACCTGTCCGAATACTTTGCCCTTGTCAAGGAGAAAATGATGAAGTTCGCAGCGGTAGAGGTAAAGCACGTCCCCCGCGAACGCAACATCAGGGCAGACGTTTTGTCTAAACTGGCAAGCACGAAGAAGCAGGGCGGAAACAAGTCCGTCATACAGGAGATACTTCCTCGACCCAACATCGAGAAAACTTCCCCGACCCTTGACGTACAAATGATCGGCGACAGCAACTGCTGGATGACCCCTGTTTACAACTATCTCGCCAGGGACGAATTTCCGTTCGACCCCAAAGAGGCCAGCATAGTCAGGCGAAGAGCCTGTTCCTACATCCTGGTCGAAGGTAAACTCTACAGGCGAGGGTTCTCCATCCCGCTGCTCAAGTGTGTCGAAGAAGAGATGGTCGCCCACATCTTGCACGAAATTCACGAAGGAATCAACGCCCAGCATCTCGGAGGAAGGTCCCTTGCCCGGAAGGCCCTTCGAGCAGGGTACTACTAGCCGACCATGTAGCAGGACACTAAAGAACATGTGAAGAAGTGTGATAAATGCCAACGGCAAGGGGACATGCACCTAGCTCCACCTAACGAGCTCAAGGCTATGTCCTCCCCGTGGCCATTTGCCTGGTGGGACCTAGACATCCTGGGGCCATTCGTGGTAGGGTCAAACTAGAACAAATACTTAATAGTAGGCGTGGATTACTTCACAAAATGGATAGAAGCGAAGGCTCTAGCCAAGATAACTGCCCTTAACATACTGTGTTTCTACAAACGAAACATCCTTGCACGTTTTGGCATCCCCCAGGCGATGGTCACGGATAATGGGACACAGTTTACGGACAGGAAGTTCCAGGACTTCGTCGCCCAGCTGGGCACGAAGCAACACTTCGCATCCGTCGAACATCCCCAGATAAACGGGAAAGCTGAAGCTGTGAACCGAGTCATCCTTCGAGGCCTCAAACGAAGGCTGGACGAAACGAAGAAAGCTTGCGTCGAGGAGTTGCACAGCGTCTTATGGGCATACCGCACAACTCCACACTCTTCAACCGGGGAAACACCCTTTCGCCTGGCCTACGGGACCGAAGCTGTAATTCACATTGAAGTTCACATACCCTCCAGGAGGACAGAATCTCCTCTGGACGAGGAAATGAACGACGAAGCTCTATGGAAGGAACTCGACCTCGTTGAAGAAGTCCGCTCAGGGGCATCCCTCCGTGAAGCCTCGTTAAAGCAAAAAATTGCCATCCGGCACAACGCCAAAGTCATACGACAAAAGTTCGACGTGGGCAGTCTCGTCCTACGGAGAAACCATAAAGACTCTCGCGAAGGCAAACTAGCCGCTAATTGGGAAGGACCCTATCGTGTCAGGGCAAAAACGGAGAATCGGGCCTATTACTTAGAACATCTCAACGCGGAAGAACTTGCTCGAACATGGAAATCCGAAAAGCTAAAGCAATACTATAGCTAAGGCCTTAACTGTCGGTCTGATTCGTTAAAACTACCGACCACTATGCACGCCTAGGTACAAGTGTCGCATGTCAGTAAAGCAGAACCCCGCTCAGGAACGAGCCAGGTCCCTGCTCGACAGCGGTCCCTCAATCGAGCACCGCCGTCATCAAAGTACCACGATAGGCAGAACACCCAGCTCGCGATGGGAGGTTTACGTCGCGAACTCAGGCCTCAAATGCGACCTGAGCTCCGCTCTCTCGCCCGGACATTCCCTGGCTGTTTGACCAGTACCCCTCACTGCCGAACACATCTACAACGAGCAATTCCCTGAAACTTAAAGCTAATCAAAGTAATCCCTATTACGGGCACACATGCATATGTCGAGTGAAAGTACAACACTTAGCAGAAATCAAAATAGATAAGACCATGCAAATCACAAAACCAGCCACAAGGACTGGACGCATACATAATTAAAGTGATAAGTGGTCACGAGGACCACGATTGTGCTTGTTACATTAACAGGGGGCCACGCCCCCGTACAAAACATAAGTTACATCAAAAGATACACGGCACGTAGGTCGGAAAAATTACAATAAGGATAAAAGCCCTATCACTCCTCCATCCGCTCAGGCTGCTCGAGGTTGGACTCAGGCTCCTGGGTGTCCCCGTTCAAAAATTCAGCATGCTCGTCACCACCAAGGAGGGAGTTCGAGCTAACTATCCTACCATCCTCGACATGGGCCAGGTAGTGGATACCCTCGGTGGAGATCTCAACCCCAGGGTTGACCAGTCGCAGTTGAGCCACGACATTCTTAAAAGATTCGTCCTCAACGACAATGTTGTCATCCTCGGCCTTCAACATACGAGCAACCAGCTCGGCCCGCGTCTTCATTTCCCGGACATCCTCAGGTTCATCTTCAGTCGGAGCACTTGCTAGCCTCAACTGCTCGATCAGCTCCTCGACTGCCTTTTTCTCTGTTGCCAGTGTAGCATTCTCCTTCCGCAACCTGGTAGCCTCCTCGTCCGCCTTCTTCTGGGCATCACCGGAGTTCTTAGCTTCCTCTTTGGCCTTCTTCGCCGCCTCTTCCAAAGACGAGATGGTAGCCCGGGCAGCCCTGAGCTCAGACTCAATCGAAGAATCCCCTTCAGCATAGATGGCCGCCATTTCCAGGACTCTGACCAGGGCAGAGGCATCCTGCGCCACCAGCGCCCTCTTGTTCGGGCGATCCATGCCCTCCAGCTGGAGAGACTCTGCCCGTGGCACGACCAAGGACATCCCCTCGAAGAATCTTCTGTCAAGAATACATGGAGGAAGTTGAACTTCCTCTTTTCTGGCGCCCGGGTGAGATCTACCCCTTCAGTGGCCCTGGACCGCTTGAACCGTGAGGCCAGAGGCAGGGGAGATCCCTGGGCAGGAGTAGGCGAAGAGGTCCCCGCAGTAGGTTAAGGAGGAGTAGGAGCACGCTAGGCAAATTGAGTCTTGGGAGCAGCCGCCCCGGGCTTGTTCCTTGCCATAGCATTCTTTACCATTCTTTCATGAGCGGAAGGCATCTCACCTGCAAAAACAAAACAAACATGTTAGACGACCAAGGAAAAATATGTCGGGAAAGTCAAGTAACTAAGACTACCAAGCAATCTGTAAGCATCCGCAGGAGTCTTGCACTCCAAAAGCACCTTGGTGTTAATAAAACGGTACTCAACACGCTGACTACCGTCCTCCTCGAAGATCGGGGACCCCTTCTTCGTCCAGCATTCAGTGAGCCGGAAAGAATTAACATACTTCACCAGTTTCTCATAGCCAGCCGCATCCTGCTCGTCAAGCATGTGCGGCTGAGCAACATACTCGTTGGGCTCCTTAGAAAAGTGGTCGGCACTCCAGTGGAAGGGAAACTTGAATTCTCTATCCCCGATCAGCTTCCCGTTTTCGTCGCGCATGTCGTTACCATCCTCGTCAACGGACACCGCCCAGACATACGTATTGTCCTGGGCCCTCTCCGACACAGGCTCTATGATGTAGAACCTTTCTTTAAACGTCCAAATTAACTCCGAAAAGGGCTTGAACAACTTACGGGGCTGTTTCAACGACACCCATCCGTATCTCTTCCCCGTCAACTGCCGCTGGAGATGGAAGATGGTGAAAAACAGAGGAAGAGTAGCTCCTATCTGCAAGAATTCGCATGTCAACTCAAAGGCACGGATGAACGCCAGCGAATTGGGATGCAACTGCGACGGGGCCAGATCCAGGTGCACGAAAACTGAGTGCTAAAAGTCGGTGAAGGGCAGCCTCAACCCCAGCTCTTTAAATGCATACTCGTACATAGCGAACCGCTCCCCAAAATTTATACAGATCCGATCATCCTCGGAGGGGAAATGCACCTTTCATTCCCCCTCTAGCCCTACGGCCATGAAGACGTCCCCAAGATAGGTCGCAAAGGTAGATACGTGATCGGCAGGCTCAGCCACCGACCATTCCTCCGTAGAATCCCCATCGACCTCCTCCCCGACTTCGTTGGGGATAGTGGAAGCTTCCGTACTGCTGCTCCCCGAGGAGCTCTCCTTGGACGAGTCTAGTACGATCTCCTCGTCAGGCCTTGTCGCTATATCGATCACCTGAAAAGCAGAGAAAAAAGTGAATTCGATGAAGAATCAAATCCACCCTTCCATTGTTGGTCAAGTGAAAGGGCGCACAAAGGGCCGAGGACGCCGTCCCCGACCTAAGCCCTAAATTAAACACAAAAGCAAGAGTCCCCCACGAGGAGGCGCTCGAGGCAACTCCCTCACACAACGAGGAGCTTCCTCGAGTCAGTTTCTAGTTTCCGTTTGAAGCTTCACCGGAAACTTCAAAAGGACACCTGGAACTTCAAACGTTCATCGGAAACTTCACCAGATTGCCGAAAACTGAGCGGACACGACGGTTATTCGGGCGTCATCGTCGCAAAGACGCCAGAAACCGCCCTACTTTTAGTCCCCTAAAGGGCTCTGAGGATCATCTTAGCAGCAGAAGATGGCCCAGCCACCGTCCACCACCAACAACCACCGGAAAACACCACTACGTCTTCTAAACCTAACCTAACCGCATGCACTCTAGGACGGAAATGAGAAAAAGATGAACAAAAACAAAAGGCCGGAAGACTTACGTGGTTGAAAGGCTGAAAGATGGTTGCTCGAAGCTTGTCGTGGTGGTTGAGACAGCGGACGACGACGGCGGCGAACTGAGATCTCTGAAGAAGGCGAAAAGAAGATAGAGAAACGAAAATATGAAATGGCCAGACTCCCTTTCCTTTTATACTGCTGAGGAGCACGTGCATCCAGGTAGGTCATAATAGCTATAGACTAGCCATCATTACCTATTTACTGCAGCACAGGGCTCGAGGCACATGTGGCGCCCTATCGTTTCAGTTCATCCTAACCGTTAGTCTCCCCGTACGACGGGCAAACAAGACACGGTCATGGATCTTACGAACACCAGAGCCCACGGGCACCGCGAGACAACTCCATCCGTCGCCAAACGACGACTCCACTATGGTTCCCCGGAACAACGAACTATCTTTAAGTCATCACTCCCATGCTCGGGAGCAACGACTTGGGGGGCTCCTGTTCTGGACTGGACCAATGGCTAGGCATGGCCCAATCCGCTTCTGTTCTCAGAAAGGCCCATTTGCCTAAGTCCAATCTATAAAGGGGCAAAAGTTACCTTTCTGCCCCCCAACGGGGCAAGGAGTGCATCGCTCATCCCCATCACTGTTGCCCGTTCCGCACGACTTCGTCGGTCCACGAACAGCTAAGAGCATGTGCCCGAAACCACGCCTTTGCCTAACACAACGGCTAGTTTTGGGCACCCTGCCCGACATAACGGCTAGTTTTGGGCAGTTACCTATTCTTCGGGAAAACGGTTATTTTGTCCCGAAAATAGGATTGTTGGCCACGCGATGGGGGCACTATATAAACCCTCTCACTTGAGAGGGTCAGGTATCCAATAATCACCCTAAAAACCTATACTTTGTACTTGCCATTTTTTCTCTGACCCTTTCTTACTTGAGCGTCGGAGTGCCTTGCAGGTACACCCCTTCCTCCTCATCTCACGCCCAGCATCACAGACGTTCTTGGTGGCCCACCTCAGGATCTGATCAAGCTTTCACGATCAGCTTTGATGCGTGTTATCCGCAAGTATACGGATTACGTCAGAGTAATATAAAAGATTTATCGATCCCACAGAGACCAATGTCAATCTATCGATTACTATTGTTACGTTGTTTATCTAAGGCTAATTGAATATCGGGGTAAAAACTTTCTACTGAACGAAAATAGAAATAAATCAGATAAATACTATACTGGAATGTAATTCACATCAATCAAACAATACTCCTATCATCTAATTAGTAATACTTATGGGGCAATGTTTTCTTCTTTGAAAAAGAGTTAATAAAAAAGGATCCGCCGTGTTAGCGTGATCGGAACCAGACCTAACCTTTAATCTATACCAGCCGCTCACGCTGCACCGGTCGCTCCTTGTGTTAAAGTGATAAAGTTCTTTTTTATGTAATTACCTCTAAGACTTAGTTAAAAAGTGCTTTTGACTGAAAATATTTTATACCAAAGGGTTTCCGGCATATGCTCGGCCAACCGGATCCTAAATCTATAAACGCGTCCGAAAATAGTTTAAAACCTCTTTCTAATAATATAAAACTTTCCTAGTTAATCAATAAAGTGCTTCCACTGTATTTATTGATTAAAAACTAACAAACTCTTTTCTAAAATGTCGGACGACTTTCGATCTTACCCGATCTAGTCACAGTCATTACGTGAACAAAAGCACGGTCTCATTTACATAATGACCGATCAATTGAAGTTCAGAAGAGTTTAATTAAAATAAAAAACAGCCCCTAAAGTATTTCTAAAGAGATGTCGTGTGGAGCACCGTCCGAACGACGATCCTCACATCCCAGCACAAGGGATTTAGCTAGACATAGTAATAGAGAACATAAAAATAAATCGATTTGCAAAGACATATTTAAAATAAAAACGTGCGAAGTGTGAGAGTGTATTTCGAGAGAGTGAACACAAGTGTCACGCTTAAGTTCAGTTCCAAGAGACACAGATCACACAGATAAATAAAATAATAAGGTAATGGCAGAGACGGAAAAATAAACGAATATAAAGCAGTGCAGGAAAATAAATAATATAAAAGCGATGCGGATAAAATAAATTGTATTTTATAAAAGAAACCTGCTCCAAAGCGGAGACTGAATCTGGTACAGATGCTGCTGGAAAATAAATTGCAGGAAAGTAAATAGCTCCTAACTATGATTGCTCCAATCCAACTGACAACTATAGTGCAACAACCCCTCGATGTGAAGGATTATTGCTTTACAAAGTGAACTCTATGCCTATGTTGAAAAACTAAGATTGGATGAAAATAAAAGTGAAAATACAAGGCCTATTTATAGTGTTTATGAATCTGTAACTGCTGCACGACGTTATGGAAAACGGTTTAAACAATAATTTCCTACGTGTGTAACTGCCTTAACGTTTCTAACCGTTTGCCTGTTACAAGGGTCGGCGCCCGCCGACTCCCTCTCCGCGTCCGCCGAGTGTGTATCTTTCCATGTTGTATATCTTTTCGTTAGCTTTCCAACGCTTCGAACGGGGTCACATTCTGATTTACGGATAAAAAGTTATGGCCAAAATCGTCAGACAATGCCTTGCGTGCAAATTGCTGCATTTCTTCCATTTTTCATCCGAATTACTTCATTTCTTCGTATGTGACTCTTAAATGGCTAAATACCTAAAAACAAACAAAATACCAACATAATAGTACAAATGCAAATCAAAACAACTAGAAAACACGCATTAATCAAGTCAAATAAACGATGTATTTTCACGTTATCAAGCTTGCATACCGATATTTTAACATTTTTGTTGAACAATTTTATATTTATTTGTTAGAATATATATAAAACAAGTAATTATGACATTTGATGCAAGTAAATAACTTGGACATTTTAAAAGTTTTATTGGCCTTTAGGTCCTCTTTTTAACAAAAAAAAAATTAAAAATTAAAGATTTTGTTATGCATAATGGATATTGAAAATAAAAACTAAACATGTTTAAGTTATTCAAAGAAATTTTAAAAAATAATTCAGAAATAATAATTATGAACACTTTTCTTAAATTTTTCTTCTAATGTGTTTTTCATAATTATATTCTTTGAAAAGTCAATCTTAAAAATATATTTTACAGTTTCAACCAAACACACCCTAAAGATATTTTGCACCAATAATTTTCATAATTCTTTAACCATTCGAAAGGTAGAGCAGTAATATATAACATAAAAATTAAATGATTTAGATTTCACTAAAATAAATTTACATGAGAGATAATCTATTCTCAGAGAACAATGATAGATAATCTGTTGCGGCGAGTTAGAATGAAAAGTAATGCAATTCAAAGCAAAATAAAATGCTTAGAACTTCATCATTAAATAATCACGTAAAATATAAGTATTTGTATCTTAGCAAATACTACCTCAGTTCCTTTATATAAGAGACAACTCATTTTTTAGATTCATTTAATAACTAATGTATTTGGTTGATTTATAGACTAGATTCATTGATTATTCAATGAACCCAAAAAATGAGTTATTTCTTATATAAAGGAACAAAGGTATCGACTCTTATTTGTAATGTTAAATTGATTATATAATATCACGAGTCAATAAAGACATAATATCTAAATAACTTTCAGCTTGGTGTCGTGATATCGGTTGGTATCGAGGCTATTATTCATCTTCATTCTTCTTCTTTTCTTTTGGTTGATGAAAATCTTTAACATCATGGATTGTTGATGATCAAAGATGTTTGAACCTTCATAATTTCAAAACATGTTGTTGAAGTGATCATTTGGATCACTCACTTCACTTTGGAGTAGTGATAGGTTGTCTTTGATCATTGATGGAAGTTCTTGATTAAGATGAGACCACTCCTCATTTCTTTTTGTGTGGCATACTTTAAGAGAAGGATCTATATATCATTTCTCTAGCATGCATTAACACATAAATTGTTATTGACCGACCTCAGATAGTTGTGACTTCTACATAAATCCAATTATGATTGGTTAACATAGCGCTAAATTTGTCCTGAATCGGAAACTAAGTCATTTTTGTAAGTTAGATTGTCAACCTTCTATTCTCTATGGTATTATGTGAAATAAATTGGATCTTTTGTTTCCTAAGAGAGCTAGTGGCATACTTGTTTATTTTAGCCAAGTTGGAGTCATTCTCTTGGTAATGTATAAGACCCTGTTTTCATGCTTGTGGATGTTTAGTTGAGTGTTCTCCAAAAGAATGACAAATTGGTCTTTCTTTTCTAATCACTAACTTAATAACATTTTGTTGATTTAATCTTTACTTTAAAGTCATTTATATTATGCTCTTTACTTATAGCAATTTACTTTATGCTTTTACTTTAGCGTTTCATATCATATTATCATATTGCTTTTTTCTTTGTCCACTTGGACTTGTGTTTATGCTTATGCTCTTTACATTTTGTCCATTTGGACTTTCTCTTAAAACATTAATAAATATCAAAACTCTTAAAAAACTTGATTACTTTCATGGACTTGATGTTTATACCCTATGCATTATTGAGGAGTTATGGAATTAGAATTAAGACCTTGACCTTTGCTTGGAAGTACATCTTCAGACCTATTTTGATTCATCTGGTACCCTTGGCTTTAAGATACTCTTGAAGACTCATCCTGGTTATTATTGATTTCATCTGATTCTTGGATTGTTATTGCTTATTTGGCTTGCTTGAGGCTCAATCCAAAGGAGGGAATTCTTGATTGACTTATGTCATGGGGTTTGCTTTCCTGGTTAGATCTTTCTTTGTCCCTGCCTTTTATTTTATGCTTTAGGATAGTCTCTCCATGCTTTAAGACACTAAATTAATTAACTAAAGTAATGTCTTAGTTTTCATCTTGTAGGAAAAAATGCATAGCAACTTAACTCAAGTGATGGTCTCATGGCTTTTTCTTGTATTGATTCTCACCTCATGCTACACATCTAGTCTTTCTTCAATGCTCACAAAAGAAATACATATAACAACAGATGACATATGAATCATGGAATCATAGAGCTCAAAATAATGTTCATATCAGACACTGTAAAAATCCATCTTAAAGTCTTAGGATAAAAAAATAAAGGATGATAAAAGTAATTAGTAATAGTTAAGGTAGTTAGTTAATTACAGGAGAGCCATTTTATTAAGTATTGAAAAATAGTAGCTTCATTCATATCCATATCATTCAACAAAATTTCATTCAAAATATATTCATTTCATTCCAAAATTCCATACACTAAGACCCAATACAATACATAGTACCTGTTGTAATCATCATGAACTCATGTTCACAAAATGCAATAGTTCCATTATAAATGTTATTGGCTCCATATTTCATTAGAATCAACTCAGAGGCTTAATCATTCATTTGCTGCATGCCTACAGTGGAAATTGAAATATCATGTCAGCATTGGTCTATTTATACAGTTGTATTTACTACAATGTATCAAAGCTACAAACATTGGCTTCTAATATCAACCAATTGGCATACAATCAAGTCCATGTGATAAAAAACTTTATAATAGTAATGATTGTTAATGACAATCACGAGAGTCATCAAAGAACCATAAAATTAATATACTCATGTAGTAAACCAAGCAAAATCTCAATGGCAATCGCATAGTTTCATGAATTTTTCAAGTAATATATCTATACACGTAAACATTTCTAACCTAATAATTATCAACAACTCTATTTGAAGAGACATAAAACCTAATCACAACAAAGTCATTCCACGCGCAAAAACTCCTCGGGCCATATGTTTCTGTCAAACCGTAGAGATGAGAAACGCGAAAACAAATCTCTTCCATCTTGGAAAGGATATGGATGATACTAAAACACAAATAAAACCCAAATATTCAGATTTCCAGAAGATTATTTGTTATAAAGGATCAAACTTTCAAATTTCCAACCCAAATAAACAATGACCCATAAACGGTTTTGTTGTAAAAAAAACCAAAATTTGATGTGGTTTGAATAGAAGAATGATAAATAGAATGCAAATTGAATAGAAGAAATAACCTTGCAATGTGTGAGAGTTAAGTTATGCAACACTTTGTCACCTGAAATGGTTGAGGGACGGATCAGGTCACCGGAAAGAATTTGACACACTCGCAAATGGGTCGGAGAGGGATTCAGATATAGAGATGAGGGAGAAAGGCGGCGGTTAATTAGGGTTCTAGGGGAGAGAGATGAGAGAAAATGGGAGAGAGAGAGAGAGAGGGAGAATTATGGGAAATGAAGAAAGAGAGAGATGGAAAGGTGCAAATTTACATTGGTGTTTGTTAACGAATGATTGATTGACACTTGGCATGGAGATAGAGGTTTGTTTGAATTAAATGTTGGACATTAGTTGATTTCAAAATTGTCCATGTGGTAGTATAAGTTTGAAAAAGTTAAAGGGCAAATGAGGCAATGCATGCAATCTAGTTTTAATGGGTAGATAGTAGACACATAAATAAAGTCCTTCTTTTGTTTCGGTGTTTTTGAGTTTAAGAAAGAAGATGAAAAAATTTCAAAATCCAAAAAATCTCTTTTAATAACAGATTTTTTCATCGCTAAATTGGTCACAAAAGTTGAATGTTACACGTCATTTGTCACATTAGCGATAATTGATGTCGTTAGTGAGATTCAGATGAAAATGACTAACATAATACATTTTGAAAACTCGAGGGACCAAAATAGTCTTTTTATAAGTTATGAGACCAAAATGAATCTCGAATACAAAATACAGGACGAAAAAAAGGTATTAAATCTACAATCAACTAAAGTTTTGAAAAAGAATTATATGCAAAAACTTTATAAAAAAAAGGTTAAAATGTTGTTATCTTTTTGTACCTAATGTATTTTAACAATGCTATGTTCAATGGAAACTATCAAGCATAGGAAAAACATAAGAAAATTTGATAAATTAATAGTATTTATGTACATATTACACGTTTACGTGAACAAAACACATTTATTTGAACACAAAAATTTAAATTTAAACTAAATTGACTATGACATCCTAGTATAAATTGTTGACTAGAAGGTCAATTATTCATATAATAATGAAATTGGAAGGATAAAGGTAAAATAGTCTTTTTACCATGAAGGGAATTTTAGTCATTCTCAAGAATGTCACATGATGTCTCAAGTCATGCTAAGGTGAAAGTTTGTCCAAAAATTGATTAATTAACTAAGAAATCGGTTAAGGCAAAAGGGGGGCCAAATAGGAATTTATCTATTAGAGCAAGGGAGAAATGGTCTTTCCAGTTTAGGTAATATGTGTGTGTGTGTGTGTGTGTGTGTGTATTTGTTCCCTTAGAACCAAAAATTAGTCTTCCTACCCTGTCAAAGAAATGTTACAAGCTTGGAAAGAAGAAAGGGAGGAAGAACATCTCCAACTTCAACCGACGACACAAGAAAGGTAAGTTTCCCCTTTATCTATCTTCTTAAGGGTTGAGTGATTCTTACATAACCAATTTTACTTGTGTTTATGAAAGAAATGGTCAAGTATAAAAAGGGAACTTCATCATTGAGTTAACTCTTTAAAGATAACTACATCCATGAAGCATTATTGGAGAACCATTGAAGAGAAAAGATAGAAGAATCAATGATGGGGCCTAAAGTGCGATTTTATGTAATAGGGATGGAATCATGATCATCAACTTCAAGTGGTAAGAGGTGAGTTTTCTCTCCCTTAGGTTATAATCATAGTTTGGATTAGTAAAGTAGAATTACATGTGGTAGTGTTCTTTGAGTTCTTAGTTGATGAATGCATGTTAGAAATAGTATTTATGAGCTGGTTTTCTATGAATGTGTTGTTTTCATTTGTATTTTTTGAAGCCATCATCATGTCTCAATGATTTATTGAGGTTAGGGATGTAAGAAGATGATCAAATGTGGAATTTTAGTGAAAAATGTTGATTTCCTTTGTTGAGATCTGCATGAATTGAGTCAAAATTGTTGTAAATTGAGTCAGGATAGTTTTAAGACTTTTGAATCAGATCAGAAGGGTTTATAATTGATTAAAAAGAGTTGGATTTTGGTTCTGTTTGCTAGAATCGATTCAAGGCTCTATCTGAATCGAATCAAAATCCATGATTTGCTTAAAAATCCTATTATTCATGTTTTATACCGTATTTTGAGTTAGGTAATGACTATGGACTTTAATGAAGTGAGTAAGTGTGCAACCATGTTATTGATCAAGCTTGGATTTAATATGGTTTAATTAGGCATTGTGTCGCATCTCGAAAAAAAGACCTCGCGAGTGAATCGCATGCTCGCAGTCGCCACTGAATTTTATTTATTCCTAAGGAAAGGTAAAATAACGATAAAACCCTAGGAAAAAAGTATAAGATGGTCATCGCAACTAAATATTGGTTTGGGGGTCGGTTACGCAAGGGAAGGTATTAGCATCCCTCGCATCTGTTGTGCTCAACAGGAACCTCCTATAGGATTAAGGGTAAAGGTTTGCTAAAGGTACGTTTGCTTTATTTTATTTTATTTATTAAAATATTTACAAGAAAAACATACTTAAAAAGGATAAAGGAAAAAAGGTTTTTTAATTATTGTGCTCGCAAAGGTTTCAAAACCTTGTGCCTACGTATTCTCAAAGTGTTATGAGAAAATCACAACATCATAGTTCGTAAAAATGTTTATGTGTTGGTTGATTTTATAGAACAGGGTTTAGGTCAACTTCTTGTGTTTAAACATTGGCTTGTATGCTCGCACGATGGAGGCCTAAGCGCTCGTTTGTATTTTCGCGTCGAAATGACTTAACATGCATATTCGTTTTATGAAAAAGATTTTTGAAAATAAGTGCACAAGGGCATATAAGACATTTTGATGGGTTTGTGTTGCTTTTAGATGTTTTGAATTTTGAACAAATGATCGGTGCGGCGTGCCAACCAATCACTCTATTCAGGGACGTGGTAGATGTTCATCCACATATCCATTATTTGCAAAAAGTATTGGAATTACTTTGATTTATGAAAATATGTTTGATTTATATATAAGGTTGTTTATTTACAAATGAAGAGTTTATTTTTGTATTTTTAGAATTAAAATGAAAGGAATATTTTTGGTAGTTTTTGAATTTAAAGGGAATAAGAGGCATGTTTTTGTATTTTTGAATTTTATGTTAATAATTACAAGACTAACCTAAATTAAGTTAGTAAAGTTAAAAAAAATCTAATTAAACTAATTTAAATGATTAACAATTAATTTCAATTTTTGATATTTTTTTATTTGACTCTCATGTTAAAAAAAAACAAAACAAATTATTAATCAAACAATTAATTAAATAAGTAACAAAAAAAAAAGAATGAGATAAAGGAGGTGCCAATCTACAAAGACTGAAAATGGGCTAGGCCCAAACCCATATTACTCAACCCTAATTCCAAAGTAAAAAAGAAATAGTATTAGCATCTCTAGCATCCGTTGTACTCAACGGGAACCTCCTATAGTTTTAAGAGTAAAGGTTTGCAAAAGGTATGTTTGTTTTATTTTTATTTTATTTATTAATATATTTACAAGAAAAAGATATTTACAAAGGATAAAGAAAAAAATATTTTTTAATTATTGTGTTCGTCAAGGTTTCAAAACCTCTGCCTATGTATTTTCAAAGTGTAGTGAGAAAATCAGAACATCATAGTTCATAAAAATGTTTGTGTGTTGGTTGATTTTATAGAATAAGGTTTAAGTCAAGTTCTTACTTTTAAAAATTGGCTTGTATGCTCACGCGATGGAGGCTTAAGCACTCGTTTGTATTTTCATCTCGAAATGACTTATTCTATCATTTTATGAAAAAGATTTTTGAAGTAAGAGCACAAGGGCACAAAAGATATTTTGATGGGGTTGTGTTGCTTTTAAATGTTTTTAATTTTGAATAAATGATCGGTGCGGTGTGCGTCAACCAATCAATTACTCGGGAACATGGTAGATGTTCATCCACCTATGCATTATCTGAAAAAAAGTATTGGAATTACTTTAATTTATAAAAATATGTTTGATTTATGTACAAGTTGGTTTATTGACATGAAGATTTTATTTTTGTATTTTTAGAATTAAAGTGAAAGGAATATTTTTGGTATTTTTTGAATTAAATGAAATAAGAGACATGTTTTTGAATTTTTGTATTTTGTGTTAGTATTAACAAGACTAACCTAAATTAATTTAATAAAGTGAAAGAAAAAAACTAATTAAACTAATTTAAATGATTAACAACAATTTTTAATTTTTGATATTTTTTTATTTGACTCTCATGTTATAAAAACAAAACAAATTATTAATCAAACCATTAATTAAATAAATAACAAAAAAAAGAATGAGATAAAGAAGGTGCCAATCTACAAAAGCTGAAAATGGGCTAGGTCCAAACCCATATTACTCAACCCTAATTCCAAAGTAAAAAAGAAATAGTTAAAGATAATAATAAAAATAACAAAAAAATATATATATGTTGTACAAAGAGGGAATGTTGCCCCACTTTCTCCTCTTCTTCCAAAAAAAATTCAAAATAAACACAACGACTCATATGCAGACCCGTGGCGATTAAAATAAAAAACAAACAAATAAAATAAAATGTAAGGTTTTTTTTTAGTAAGCGAGAATTATATTAAAAGAGTACTAGGGGTACTCTAACCCGATTACAAAAAAAAAGGCCGATACAACGAAAATTACCAACCAAATGGAACTTAAGCAAGATAGTGTAAAGGATTTTTACAAAAGTCATAGAAATTGCATTTGGAGTTAGTAATTTTACCAATAAAGGACTATCTCCAACTAAGAAGTTTAATATTCCAAACCAGATCGAGAACACAGATATTTTCGCCTTTAAATTGGACTCCATTCCGTAAGATCCATAAATTCCAACAAGTTGCGATCCAAATTATACCTTCCCTCCCAGCAGCAACTTTCTTCTTTTTGAAGAAATTTATCCATTCATTAAAATCATTGTGAACATCAACAACAGTTCTCCTATTCTCAAGACCAATCCATCTAGCCACATTAGTCCAAACATGACTAGAAAAATCGCAATTGAAGAACAGGTGCAATAAATTTTCCGGGTTTCCTTCACAAAAATAACAATAAGATTGATTGAAAGTGATAATACCTCTCTGCACAAGAAGATTCTTCGTCTGTAATCTGTTCAAGAGCAACCTCCAACCGAAAGCCTTAAACCGAAACGGGATCTTACTTTGCCACATCTTCACAAAAACATGCTTTTCTTCTGCATTATGCTGCTGAAAAAAACCACCGCACAGTAGTTTATAACCTATTTTAACCGTGTAAAAAGAGCTAGTGTCGGATTTCCATATGACTGTGTCGTTCCTGTCCCGAACTGGAATACAATGCTGCAGTATTCGAGTCAAATCCTCCAATCTGTCCCGCACAGCAGAAACGGAAGCAGGCAGGATTCCAAGATCCCCCCACTGCCAGCCTTCCTCTTTCCAAGCTCCCATTGCGCTAACCTTTGAAAGCTTTGTGTTGCTGATTCGGTATAAGTCGGGAAAAGCCTCACGCAGCCTTACACCAACTGCCCAGTATCCGTCCCAAAACGAAAAGAAGGCACCGTTTCCCAAACTGAAAAAAGAATTATCCTTAAAAAAACTGCAGGATAGCCTATTTTCCAATCTGAATATGTCAATCCACCATTGAGAGCCCTTGTTGTAACTACTGCTAATATTCGACAGGTTTCCTGAAAAATCGGACATCGCAGAATCTCCGTATTTAGAACGAAGCACCTTGATCCAAAAAGCATCTGAATTCTATAGAAGACGCCATCTCCACCTAAGCAACAAAGAGATATTAAATTCTTCTATCCGTTTAAATCTTACCCCTCCCAACTCGATCGGTAAACAGAGACTCTCCCAACACACCCAATGAACTCTTCTTTTCCCCTCTCACTCTCCCCACAAGAAATTATTTTGAATCTTAGTTAACTTCCTGCATATCGAAATTGGGACCTTATAAAAAGACATCAAGAACACCGGTAAGCTGCTCCAAATAGATCTTAATAACGTAATTCTTCCTTCGAGGCTAAGGATCCTCCCTTTCCAACAAGAAAGAAAAGATTCCATTTTGATCAACAAGAACTTCCAAGAAGAGATTTTTCTTGGATTCAAGCCTAATGGAATACCGAGAAAGTTGAACTCCTTGTTGTCAATCCTACACGACAGGAAATTCGAAGCCGCATCCAAGAAATGAGGATTCAAGTTGAATCCAATGAGCTTACTTTTCATAAAATTAACCCGAAGACCCGATACAACTTCAAATCCTCTGAGAACCGACTTCAGAGCCCACAGGTGCTTCCAGCTACCATCTCCCACTAACAGCATATTGTCTGCGAACTGCAGAATGTCAACAACACAACCTTCCTTGATGTGAAAACCCGTAAACTCACCATTAGAAATGGATCTTCTGACTAAACCTGTTAAGCACTCCGCAATGATAACAAACAAGAAGGGAGAAAAAGGATCCCCCTGTCTAAGCCCCCTACCAGCCTTAAATTCCTTCGTCGGACTGTCGTTGACCAAAACTGATAAATAACTAGTAAACACCAAAGCATCCATCCATCTTAACCATCTGTCTCCAAAACCCATTCTGCTTAACATATATTTGAGAAAACACCAACTCACCTTGTCATACGCCTTTTCGAAGTCGGCCTTAAAAAACATACAACTCTTCTTCTCCTTAACAGCACTATCCATTGTTTCATTGGCGACTAAAACTCCTTCCAATAAACTCCTGCCTGGAACAAACGCAGATTGGCAACTAGAAATGATAGAACCAAGTACGTTTTTAAGCCTAGAAGCAAGAAGTTTAGAGAGTGCTTTATAGATGCTCCCGACAAGGCAAATAGGCTGGTAATCATTTAAACTCAAAGGACAATCTTTCTTAGGAATCAAGGTAAGAAAGGCAAAGTTGAAGGCTTTCGAAAGAACAACCTTCTCGTGAAAATCCTTAAAGCACCTGATAATGTCCGGTTTCATAAAATGCCAACATTTTCTAAGAAAAAGAAAGTTGTAACCATTGGGCCCTGGGCTGTTCGAACCTCTGCAACTCCAGAAAGCATCCTTAATTTCCTGCTCCGTGAATTCCGCTTCGAGTGTTTAAAAACTAGTAGCAGTAAAAACAAAACACAAAACAACATAATTCTATTGTGTTATTCAACAAAACCAGTAGCTGGCAAATCAAAATCTCAAGTTTTCCTCTCTTTCATTCTATCGTGTTTCTCATTCTCTTTCACCTAGCCAACAACAAATGAAAAATTTGTACTCTCTAAACAAGACAATATCAAATCATCTCCTTTTAACAATTTAAACACAAACATCTCATACATCACATTAGACATAAAACAAAACACGCATGGAATTGAAGATGGAAAGGAGGATACCAACAGTGCGGTTTCATGGTGGTCTCGTGGTAGAAAGGTCTGGCGCGGTGGTGACCGGAGGCTGAAGGGTGGTCACGGCGCACACTAGTACAAAAATACCTTTTTAGCAGACGTTTTTAGGTCAGTTCATAATTTACCTGACTTAAGAAGCGACACAGTGGCAATTCCGTAAATATTTGTAATTTTGTTAGGTTGGGTGTACACTAAACTGACCTAAGAAAGATTAAATATAAAAAATGTAATTTGCATTAAATTTCTTAAGTCGCCTATTTTTATAACTGACTTAAGAAGTCTATTTATTAAGTCAGGTGTTTCGCAACTGACCTAAGAGGGTCTAATAAGGCGTCGGTTCGATTCCAGCTTAATGTACTTTAGTGAAATAAAACAATAATAATATAATTTTTGGTTAATATGAGGAGTCGAACTGAAGCGAAAGGGTGCACAGTAGGCTATTGGATGCATACACACAGGATTATAAGGGAAAAGGAGAAAAAAAAAAAGGGAAAGGGCACGACACCGCTTCATTTCCCCTCTCTCTCTCTCGTTCGTCTTATCAAATTCTCTCAAAGGGTTCCAAACCCTAACGCCGCCACTCACCGTTCAACTCTCGTCGCGCCTCTCAATTCTTCTCCGCCCTCGCTCTCTTTCGCCCTAGCCCTAAATCAATCAACAACAACAACAAAACCCTAACCCCCAGCAATCCCAATACCCCGATTTCATTACGATTTGATGATTACATGTACAATGATTCAAAGTGTAAAGCGAAAAGAAAAAAAAGGACGCCGGAGATGGAAGGTGAGGAGGAGCAATCGAGACCTTCAAGAAACTTCGTTCACAGCTAAGTTTTTTTCTCCCTTTTTTTGCGTTTTTGCGATATGTGAGTCGTTAAGTGTCTGATGATGCTGTGATGCTCTGTGAAAAAAAAAGTTCGTATTTGTGTGTTGGTACGATTTCTGTGAGATGATGATGAACAAACGTATTCTTCTGATCTCTATGTTTCTTTTTGTGACTTTGTTTGGTGATGGGTCTGATTGTTGGTTCTGTGATGGTTCTGATTGTTGTGTTGCGAAATATATTGGCAATGTATTTTCTGCGTAAGTTAGATAATTCTTGAATAATTGGCAATGTATCTCTGCTGATACCCTTGTCCATCATGTGCACTCTATTGGATACTAACATTTTCCATAATTTCTTGTAGAATGGAAATCGATACAATAAATGGTTGATGAAGCTCTTCGACAAGTCCCTAATACTGATAGTGAGTATCATTGCTTTTAACTATCACTAAAATCAATTTTATCCAATTACATTTTCAAGTTTTCTGAAGCATATTTTAAATTTACACTTTGATTATTTTTAACTTTTAGGAGACAGAAATATTGATATGGTATTTTCTCTTTTGGACATCATGGCCAGTATTCACTCTATCATCCACTTCTCTACTCTCCAATCTTCTACTCCACTTCACTCTGGTTAACTTACTTTCTCTTTTACTACTTCCAATTCTATTACTAATACTACTATTTCACTTTCTTGTTTTCTTTTACTACCACTCATTTCTTTTCTTATCTCATGCTATATAATTCATTATTCTGTTTGTGAATTTGAATGTGGTGAATGTGTTTGTTTTGAAAGTTAGTTTGAGCTGCTATGAAAAGTTGGTGTAAGAGTGCATTGTAGTTTGGAATGAGGATGAAAACTATGTTAATCGAATGTACGCTAACCATTTATGTGCTAACTGCGTGTATGCTGTCAAGTCAATTTATGCATGAGATTTGTGAACTGCTTGAATTGGTTAGTTGTGTTAATTTGTGAAAACGAAACATGCTCTGAGCAGTTGTAAACTGGATGCCTGACATTACGAATGGATTGTATTTTGTGCCATTTAAGTCCATTGACATAACTTGGTTTGAATGAATAGGTTCATTTGGCGCTTGTTGATACGTTCCATTCCCATGAGGTGTAACGTCACCCTCACTCCTTAATAAGCTTGGACTCCAGGCCTTGAAGTTCGCCTCCTGTGGACCAGCCCTAACATGAACTACTCTATTGATAGCATAGATTAAGTGAAGTGGTTCATCAGGTTCCATAGATGGGAGCAAGGTAAGAACCCCTGTGCACAATACGTTAAGAAAGCTATTACAAATTTGTTCCATTTTGGTTTATCAAATTTTCGCACTATTGAGGACATAAATTTATTCCTCGACATCCTGTTCCCTCGGATGAGCTTGTATATTCGAGAAACCCTAACTCGTGATTGAGTGATCGAGTCAGACTCAGGTTTCCCTTTTTCAGAAACAGGGGTCTTAGATGGGCTCTTGTGGTTAACATTTTAATCAAGACTAACACAAATAGCTTGCATGAACATACCATACATTTGAAGTCCATCACCCAGGGGGCTTTCAAAAATGCAGAATACTCCTCATTCATATTCATTAGAAGATGATAAGCCAATTTTGAATTTGATTCCAGAGGATCTGTTTTAAGTGCTATGAGATATGGTACACATGTGATGGGATGGACAAGACCTTGGCGCGACACAATTTCAACAATCTTCAAGGCTGATTGTCGAACTTGTTCATCACAATCCAAACATCTGCCCAGAACATGGTCCCAGTACAGCTGAATAATACGCCCACATATGTTTGTATCTCCAGCCCCCAGCAGCAACAGGTACACTCTGTCCAGCTCTGACCGAATGATCAGGTACATTATCATCAACTTCTGTTTCCATTTTGCTTTCAGCATCAAGAAGATACTCAAACATGTTTTGCAATGCTTGAATCTTGGCTTGTTTTAACTGCTGCAGTTCTGCAAGTTTGGGCTTGAATTCTGTACTGATTTTTCGTTGCGTTATGATGACGGTTGTGGCAAAAACTTGAAGCTAATTATGAGGACAATGTATTGTTTATGCGGTTTTGCGAAGTATTTTGTTGTGAACTTTCTGTAGCAGTTAGCAGCTTGGTTAACTTTGTCATGTGTTTACTGTTAGTGCAGTTGGAGCTTCTGTTTGAATCCACACCAAAAACACGCCCTTTCAAGAATTCTTGGTATTTAACTGCCATGTGGAGTTTTAACTCTACAAGTTCAACATGTACAGTCGTCCCTGTATTTGAAATGCCGTTCGCAAGTAGGTGTGAACCAATTTACGTGGGAAAGTACTAATGTTATCTCAGGTGCCGAGACATTGCACGTTCACACGACGATTTCACCCTCAGCTGATTGTGGCTTTTAAAACTAGGTGGGCAAAGTTTGAATGGGAACTAAAAAAAGGAACTAGGTTAGTTAGAATTGAAATGGTTTTGCAGTTAGTTATGAGTGTGAACTAAAGAATGTTAGCAATTCTTGTTAGTTATATGCTGAATCTGTTTGTGTACTGAACTTGATTTTTGTGAAGTGTAATGTGAAGGGAACTAAAATGGTTTTGAATTGTCATTGTTAGGTTCTTGCATTGGTTTGGATTATTTACAGTGATGAGCTGGTTTTAAATTTTTTAGGTCATTCTAAATTTTTTAACCCAACTTGTTAGGTCAGTTAAATATATCTGATTTAAAATAAACTTTTTAATGCGGGTCCAACTGGTGGTAGGGCTTTCTAAAAGCCAAAACTTATTAAGTCGGTCGCTGATTAACTGACTTAATAACAGTTTTTTAAGTCAGGTCTAAACCAGACTTAAGAAGTCAAAATTTCTTATGTCGACAGTTCTTAGGTCTGGCTCGGAACCGTCTTAAGAAGTCGTTTTTAACCGACTTAACAAGTGTTTTTTCTACTAGTGGCGACTGCAATGGTTAGGCGCGATTGATGTCCAGTAGAGTGATTGATCGGAAGTGGAACAGAGTGCGGTTACGACAGTGAAAGGATGGATTCACAATACTGAAAGCTTAATGCATTGTAGCGTAATTTTTTTCGCAATTTGAATGTGCTTTTGTTTCTTCCTTACTCTCTGATTTCATTTTTCCTATGTTGCATTATTTGTTGTTGATGTTGTTATTTATAAGGTTGGAGAGTTTCATGTTGTGGTGGTGGTGGCTATTAGTTTGGTTGAGGTGAGATTGATGAGAGTTAGTGGAGGTTGGTCTAAATGTGATGAGTGAAGGCGATGAAGGATATATGATGATGGAAGAAGGTGGAAGAAGGGTGTGGTGATTGTGTTTTCTCTGTACGTGACAAAGTCCTATTTTTTCACATAGATGTCACGTGAGATAGAGGGAATAAATTGGCTTTTTTGGTCAATTGTATGTAATTAGTAAATTGGTGAATGGTCCTATTTATAATAAAAATAATTAGGTTAAGACAATTAATTACAAATAAAGAGTGAATCAAGAAAATAAAGTAAAATTTTAATGTGAATAAGTTTTTAATTTTTTATTTTATTTTATGCAAAGAATAAAATATTTTGACATTAATGGTTTTTAATTAAAATAAAGCTGCCAAAAATAAAATAAAATATAAAATTAAAAAATTAAAATAAAAACTAAAATTAATATTTAAAAATAAAAATTTACCTCTTTTGACTTTTTTGACCTTTTAATAACAAAAAATAAAGGAATGGTAATGGGGTTTGAATCACGACCATATGTTTAACATCCCTACCACACCACCAACTAAGCTATCTGAACCAATCAAAATGAAATTCTTTTAAAACTATAAAGAGGAATCCAGGAAAAATTTAGGGTATGATAGTTGCCTTTATTTAATTACCTTCAACTCGAAAGTATGAGTGAAAACAGTCTTCATGCAATTGTGGCGGGAGATAATTAAATACGAGAAGCCCAAAAAAATTTATGCTAAACAAATAATGGAAAGAAATAAGTTAGATAGAAAAGGGTAAAAAGCGAGGTATTGTCAAGAAAAGTGCTTAGATCTTAAACGTAAAAGGGATAGTCGCGAATAGTGCTTAGATCCTAAACATAAAAGGGATCGTGACGAAGAGTGCTTAGATCCCCTAAAAAGGATTTTCTTGGGATATGATAATTTAGTATCGATCTAAGAGCGAACACTTAACTACGATATTTTTAGAATGACCTAAATGTCATCGATGTATAAATCGTTGCCAAAACTAAATTGTCATAGATGTAAGAATCGATGCCAAAACTAAATTGTTAAAACTAAGTCGCCATCAATCTAAGAATCGATGTCAAAACTACATTGTCATTAATGTAAGAATCGATACCAAAACTAATCTGTCATTGATGTAAGAATTGATGTCAAAACTAATCTGCCATCGATGTAAGAATCGATGAAAAAATTAAATTGTCATCGATGTAAGAATCGATGCCAAAATTTAACTGACATCGATGTAGAGTCGATGCAAAAACTAAAATGTCATCGATGTAAGAATTGATGCCAAAACTAAACTATCATCGATGTAAGAATCGATGCCAAAAATAAACCAGCATCGATGCAAGAATCGATGCCAAAACTAAAATTTCATCGATGTAAGAATCGATGCTAAAACTAAATCGTCATTGATGTAAGAATATATGCCAAAATTAAATCAACATCGATGTAAGAATCAATGCCAAAACTAAATTGTCATCGATTTAAGAATTGATACCAAAAGTAAATTGTCACTGATGTAAGAATCGATGCCAAAACTAAACTGCCATCGATGTAAGAATCGATGCCAAAAGTAATTGTCATCGATGTAAGAATCGATGCCAAAACTAAACGGTCTTGTAATAATCGATGCCAAGACTAAACAATCATTGATGTAAGAATCGATTCCAAGACTAAATGATAATTGTTGCGGTGAGAATCAGATATCAAACTATTAATTAACTTGAATCACAAATCATGAAGTTCACCACCGAGCTTTGATTTATCTAAAGGAAAGGGTAAAGATCTAAGAAAACCCTAAGTGCGCTATGTAACAACAAAGCTAGAGATCTAAAGTTCGGGGGTTGGTTATACCTAGGGAAGGTGTTAGCATCTTAAGTATCTGTAGTATTCTACAGGAACCTCTTGTTAGTATTTGTGTTATGCTAAAGTTTGCTTGCTAAGGGAAATGTGCTAAGGTAAAGACCTAGAGTATATACACTAAGTATGCTCGCCAAGACGACGCATCTCATGCCTACGTATCTTGGCTAGAATGGAATCAGAGCATTTGTAGTTCACCTAACTAGGGTCGAGGAACTCTTGACTGATCAAGGTTCCAAAGGGGAAAGTAAGTGTTAATAAACATGACACTTACATGGAGTGCAGCGACTCCAAACCTAAGGCTAGATTAAACGGGGAAAGTAAGTGTTCATCACCATGACACTTATATGGAGTGCGGCGACTCCAATCCTAAGGCTAGGATAAAGAGCAAGGTAAACTAGTCTCGATCGTAAGGCGGCAAGGGATAAGGGAAGTTAGTTGTTAGTTGTTAGTGGTTAGTGGCTCGACAAGATATCGCATTTTGTGCCTACGTATCCTAACTAGGAATGAGGAATCAGAGCCTCCGTAGTTCGCTTAACTAGGGGTGAGGAACTCTTGACTATGATCAAGGTTCCAGAGAGAAAAGTAAGTGTCTATAACCATGACACCTACATGGAGTGCGGCGACTCCAGTCCTAAGGTTGAGTTAAACGGGAAAGACTCTAACAAAGTCTCAAGGGAATGGACAAGGCTAACCTAAATATGACGTGGCAATCAACAAGTGTGATCCTTTCCTTTGGAATCGCCACAGGTAAACAATATCAGTGAAAACCAAAAGATGAAGCTCTGAGCATACAAGGTAACAAACCTGGATAACTAACAATATGAACATGGCACATGCTAAAGCAGATGGTCAACTTTAAAGGCAAAAGTATCATGATGTGAAAAAGTATAACAAAGCACATGGTTATGTAAACCCAAAAGATAAGTTCATGCACAAATCAAGCAAGAAAGAAATCAATAATCAAATTAAACATAAATATTTAACAAGGTTGGTCAGCAATTTAATTAACTAAAAATATTTATAATGATTAAAAATTAAACACCTATCTTTTTAAACAAAAAGCAATTGATTAAAAGAAAATATTTTTGGATTTTTTTTATAACATCAAAACTAATTAATCTAAATAATCCTAATAATCCTAAAAAGGGTAAAATCTTCACTAAAACAAAAAGCTAATAAAACAATCAATGATTTGAACAAAATTTTAAAATTAAATTAAAATTAAAAAAAAAAGTATAATGAAGAGGGGGTGACGCTAGAACCTTGAACCTTGGGCGTGTAGAAGCAGAATCATCATGGGCTGAAAGCCCATTCATTCATTCTTTAAAAGAGAGAGAACGGTTGTCCTTAAAAAAAAGAACAAGGAGTGGGAAAGAAGCACAAAACCCAAACGGGTTGCAAACTAAAGACTAAAAATCATGAAATGAGTAGTAGGTCAAATCCACATTCAAGGAAAACCAGACATGCTTTAAGAAATGGCCAGTATCTCAATACAAAACCATTGTAGGTCTTTTCAAATCAAAAACAAAATCAGGTTCATGAAAACAACAGGGGGAAATCCCACGACATCTCAATAAGGTCGAAACTAAATTGCATCGCAAAATCCATATTTCCAACCTTCGATTCGTCAATCTCTGCACCTCGCCTGCTCGACCATTTCTCCTTTGTCGCTCTAAGGTCCGTATCACTCACACGGTTTCGTTATGTTTCTCTTCTTCCTCTACTCTTATTCTGTTTTGGTTTGATTTGGGTTTTGAAGGTGGATGATGTTGGTGACGAAAAATGGGTGAGGCGATGTGGTAGAGAAACAAGGATGGTGGTCGGCCGGGAATGGTGATGGCTTGTTATGTGCACCGTGCAGGGTGGTTATTTGGGTTGAGAGAGATTTGAGGATTGGGTTGAGAGAGATTTAAGGATTGGGTTGAGAGAGATTTAAGGATGGTGGTTATTTGGCCATGTTTTTAAGTACATAATGGTTATCAACCAGAATTTGAAGAAGCTTGGACGCGGTTTTGAAAGTAAAGGTCCATCGTTCTTTTGTTTTTTCTTTCACCCTTGTTCTGTCCTTTTTAAACCAAAATGGAATTACTTCCTGAGTTTTCAAAGTCAAAGTTACTCTGTCTTGTTGTGTTGATGGGCAGAGTGTTGCAGGTGTGGTTTTGGAGCTATGTTGCAGGGGCTGTGCAGGTCTTAGCATATGGTAGCAGGATTGTGTGTATTGATATAGGTGTGGCAACAGGTTTGTAATGTTACACAGTTTTGGGATGTGGATGCTGCAAGTTTTCGTTCCATTTTGGAGTAACAGGGTGGTATGCCAGGGGTGGACATCGGTTCGGGCCGGTTCGGGTTCGGGCCCAAAACCCTAAACCGGCCCAAACTTCGGGTGAATAATGCTGGCCCAATTGCACCCAATTCAGCAGTCGGGTTTTTCGGGTTCGGGCTTTGTCGGATTCGGATTTGAAAGTCGATTTTTTCCGGATTTACAAATACTTGAGCCCATTTAATTTTTTTTGCATGTTGGGCCAGTTTAAAAAAAAAAATATTTTTTTTTTGTATACATCTACAATTTTTTAATTTAATAGAATATGAGCCTTATAACCACCTGCATTACAAAAATTTATTTTAAAAAAATTATTACTAAACATCTATTTCTAAATTTAAAACTGAACCAAATTAAGTTTAACAAATAGAAGTTGTTCAAATAACATTTAACAAGTTTAGTAATATATATATATATATATCCAAACACAACTAAATAAAAGTTGTTCAAATAACATATAAATACATCCAGTAACCATATGAAAATTTCCATCCTGTGAGAAAACCAAAAGAAATTCTAGTATTCCATTTCCTCGGAAAAGCAAAACACAAAACTAAACTCATCCACCTTTATCTTCTGCAAAAACAAAGAGTGTGCTGTCATGAAAATGATTAGAGATGAAATAAAGGTAATAACGTTCAGCTACAAATTGAACCTGTCAAATCGCACTCCTCAAAAGCCTAAAGTCATGTTCTTCATATGGTACTCCAGGCTTGAATTTGAACCTGTAAAGATAATGAATGACAATGTTATTCAAATAAGAACAACTCTATAAAGCCAAACAAGAACAACAACAATCAAAAGTACATATATCATAAAAGGTATAGGTAAAAACAAGCAAAATAAATCGTGAAGAAGAAAACAAAAAAAATGAGTGGGAGAGAGAGTAAATACTTACTGAGATAGCCATGGAAGCCGCAACGATGAGGATGATGGTGATGGCTTGGAGCTTGGAGCGATTCAACGATGACTGACGAGGAGGAAGGTAGTTGTGGTGGTGGCGGCAACGGTATGTTGAATTTGGGAACAAACCCTAGCAGAAGAAAGACACAATGAGAGAGGAGTGAGTGAGTGAGTATGTTGAATTTGGGAATAAAGGAAATGAAAAAAAGGCTGAAACTACCCCTAATTTTTAAGAAATTGGGCCATTGCATGTTTGGGCCTCATATTTTCCTTTCGCTGACTCAAATTTCTGATGTGAATCGGTCGGGCCCGGATTCTGACGGGTCCAAAATGCATGACCGAACCCGACCACCACTACCCAACTGCATGCTCCCTAAATACCCGAAACCCGCTGTAACCTGAACCGTTCATCAAAATGCCATTCGGTTCGGTCGGTTACCATCGGATGGTCTTCTAATGTCCACCCCTAGTACGCCTGGTTCAAGCCTTTGGACTGTTGTGGACAGGTTATAGCAGGCTTTGTGAAGTTGATGTTATTGTTGTAAGGGCGTAGGAGTGTAGTCTTCACACTTTGGGGCATGGCTTGTAAACATAGTTCCTAATTTTTCAGAATTTTGTTGTAGTTTTTTGGGGAATAAATGTAACGGGCCTAAAGAAAGAAAAGGCAAATGGACTTCTCTTTTTTTTTATGTAATGGACTTCAATGAACTTTAATGAAAAAAGATGAATTGTACTTGTCAAAAAAAAGAAAGTAAATTGGACTTTTTTTTGGCAATTATATTGTAAATGAAATATTTGAAAAAGAATGGATAAGAAAACAAAGTTATGGGCATTAGGAATGAATGAAAGAAAGAGGTTTTAAATGGTATTGTGAATGGATTTTAAAGCGGAAATTGAAAACTGGATTGGATTTAGAAATGGATAAATAACAAAGTGAATGGTTATGGGAACGGAAGTTAACACACGAAACCACCATTAGAATCTACTAATGCATACCATGACTAAGTATAATTCTGAAGCCACACCTGACCCTCTTCCACAGACCTTTGATAAAATGTAGCAATTGTCATTTGAATCACAATTCCATGAATCTCTGATCAATAATGTTCTGAATCACTTTGAACATCTTAATCAACTTCTTGAAATTAGGAATTATAAATTGAGACATGGATTGCACTGCACAGAACCCTAATAGGAGAATGATATGGCTCATGAGCACTGATGAACTTAACTCAACCTGACCACTTGATAAAGAAGCAAACCATTTGTCCGACCAAGATTAGCTCAAACTATCACTGAGTCTCAAGCCACACCGCACATACCCTTGATCTGATAACCTTGTTTGATCCTTGGTTTAGTCTCACAAGAACTTGTGATGAAACCAAATTGCACTGGATTATTGAGGAAGGGAGGTCTCTTGAGAATATGAGGGCTTGATTGGTGAATGGCCTATCCTAAACCTCGATTGATCAACCCTTGAAGCCTCTTGAAGCAAACCCTGGTTCACAAGTGAAGCAAGAAAAACAGAGCCTGATAATCTGGTTAGTTATGCAAGAATGATTGACCTAAGATGCTCATGCAAAAGATCAAAGAATCTAAGGGTAAAATTTGGGGTATGACAATCATCAATGTAAGAATCGATGTTAAGACTAAACCGCCATCGATGTAAAAATCGATGACAAGACTAAATGGTCATTGATGTAAGAATTGATGTCGAGACTAAACCACCACCGATCTAAGAATCGATGATAAGACTAAACTATCATCTATGTAAGAATTGATGCCAAGAATAAGTGGTCATTTATATAAGAATCGATCCCGAGACTAAACCGCTATCGATGTAAGAATCGATGCCAAGATTAAACGTCACCGATGTAAGAATCGAGGCCAAAACTAACCCGTCATCGATGTAAGAATCGATGCCAAGACTAAACCGCCACCGATTTAAGAATCGATGGTAAAGCTTAATTTCCATCGATGTAAGAATCGATAGCAAAACTAAATTGTCTTCGATGTAAGAATCGATGCTAAATTATGATATAATCTTCCTTAAATGATATCAATCAATGAATTAACACCATCTTCGAAGCAAAGTTTGATCATCTATAAGAAGCCTAGATCAACATGGATCCACCGGGAAAAAGATTGAGGATATCCTATAAAGGCAGTCCACTGGGGAAACTTCTTCAAAAAGACTTACTAGGGAACTCTACTGAGGAAACTTGCTTGAGAAAATCCACCTCAGGATAGTTCTCCAAAGCGACTTGCTAGGGATAGGCCTTATAAAGAATATTTACTGGGGAAGATTCTTCAAAGAGACCTGTTGGGGGAAACATATGAAGAAGGTTTTCTGGGGGAATGCTCTTCGAAGAGACTTACTTAATGGGGAGATATCCCTGATGACACTCACCAAGGAAATCCTACTACTAGGTTGATCCAAAGATCTGATTGGGGATACCTGACAAGGAGCGTTACCAAGATAATACTCGCTTGGGGGTTGTAACTATGTCAAATGAGGATTGGACTTCTATGAGATATCACCGAATTATGGTTTATTCTATGTATGCATGATTTTTGTTGATGCATATCGATACAAGTGCATGATATGTACTTAGGATTTGACTTCTATGTGAGGTCGTCAGATACTGGCTTAATATACGATATATTGCATGTGTTAATGATATGCTTTGGGTTGGTGCGCATGTTTTTTTGGGCTGATGCATGTGCATGCCACTGCTAAGATGACGGGTAGGATGAAATACATGATTGATGATTGATTATGTGATATAAAGTGTGGTGACTAATCGATGCATGGGGTATGATGCTTGAAGTGTTGTCCATGAAGATTGGGTTTCAAGGTAAGTGCCAATTGGGACTGGTCTTTAGTGAGGTTCCAGTATTTGATTGAGACTTTGAGGGATTTGTCTTTGATCAACCGTGTCTTTAGGCGATTTTCCCCTATTGGTAGGGTCTTTGAAGGAGTTGCTTGAAAAGGAATTTTGATCCCACCATGTTGTGATATGATCTTGATATGGAATTCCCCTAGTATTTGAATCTTGAAAGATCTACTCCTGACCATTAGGGTCTGGAGGTGATTTTCCCTAGGTTGGCCAATTCTTTGAATGTTTTGCCCCTAATCAACAGGATCTTCAGATGATCTACCCATGATTATAAGGATTTGCTCTTGATCGTAAGGATTCCTATGTAATTTTCCCCTAGTTATAAAAGTTTCCTGAAGCGGTATGCCTTTGATCATACCATTATTGAAATTTTCTCGATGCTAAGTATTGATTTGCGAGTAAAATTATTCCTTCTGAAAAGTAATTCTAACGCAATGCTCGTGCAAGTTTTGAAATCTAAAATTATTGCAGATATGATGTGTACAATGGATGATATTTGGCCATGAGGTAGGCAAGAATGAAGATCTGAAAATGTGGTAAGACAATGTGGTTAGTGATGATTTAATGAACATTTGGAGTCAGTTTAACAACAATTTTACTGAGTACGCTTTCATAGTGAACCTAACTTCAATTAGAGCTTTTAAAGGTTGTAACATGGCTTGGTTCACGGTTTATGAAAAAATGATATAAGGCTCAAAATTTGATTTAACCCACCCTACTCCTTTGATGTTCTCCGTTTATAAATCCAAATAACTCAACCGATGCATACAGTTAACAAGAGAATTTTTGTAGCCATGATGATGTTGAAGCACTAATGAGATTCTTAAGGTGGCAGACACCTAGTTCCGTTTACAAGCTTGTTTCCTTTTTTCTTTTTTGCTTTTAATCTATATTTTTGCATGGGCCGATTCTTTTGAACTTGCGGTCCATTGGGATGCCCTGACTTTTGCCTAAGTCAACTTTTTCAGGTTTTTTGACTTAGTAGGCCCTTTTTTGGAACAATTCTTATGAGATTTTGATTTTTATTCTGAAAGGTTGTGACTGCCATGTTAACTATTGTGAGTTTTATCTTCTCGCTGCTTCCTCGATGTTAGATGATGTGTGCAAGAAAGAGGGTGTGCTTGAACATCTTTTCTGGGTGATTAGATGGAGCGATTCTCTTGCATTAGGGTGCATCGTCAGATTAATTGAAAAGCTACCCCGCCCCTAGTTAAGATTTAAGGCTTTTTAATAAATAGAAACACCGTCGACTTTAGGATCGAAGGGGTTGACTACGGATTATCTCCTTATTTCTCCAGTATTTAGGAAGTGAAACAATATCTTACATCGTCAACCAGGTCTTACTAATAACAACACACGTCAGAAAATTTGGTTATTTTGTTTACATTATTCTCCTTCTAAGTTTATTAACATATGAAAAGCGAAAAACCATTGTACATGGCAAGTGATGGCCTAATAAAGAGTGAATACGAAAGGATTGATTCCAAAAACATGCATGCTCATTTTATTGAAATTATCGATCAAAGAATACAAATTTAAAAATAAACAATACTTAGCAAGAAAGAAATTACAACCAGAAAAAAAAGCCTAATGATCCTAAGGATGGACTTCCTTGTTGACCCACTGACTTTAGGAGATGTTTCTCTATGTTCTTGCACTTTTCAAAGTAAGGGGTGATCGTTCACCAATGGGATTCCTCTTTCGAAATTTAACTGCTTGTTGTCGATCAAATCTTGTACCTTGCGTTTTAGAGCCTTACAATTTTCCATTGTATGCCCCTGCAAACCAGCATGGTACTCACATCTAGTGTTCTCATCATAACTGGGAGGATATGGACGATAAGAAGGATCAAGTTTTCTTGGATCCACTAGGGCACTTCTAAGCAAACGTTGTAGTAAGTGACCATAAAACGTCGGTATAGGGTCCGATTTCCTTCCAAGATTCCTTTTTTATGGCGAAACATAGTAATCTCATGACTGATGAGGAGCATGAGGCTACTGCTACGGATTTTGTTGCGGAGGCATTACCCAAGATTTTTGTATTCGAGACACTAGGTAGGCCTGCTGCTGGCATGGTGAGGGGTTTCCTTTTCTCCTCAATAGTACTTGCATGACCAAGTTCATTTAAATCTTTAGCTGGTTGACTTCCTCTTTCAACAGTTTCTGGCCTCTCTTGAGTTCCTCCATGGCTTCTTGAGACATGTTTCGAGCTCGTTTGTGAGTATCAAGAATTCAGCTAGCGCATATCAGATTAGAGAAGGGGGAAGAAGTATGAGTTTTGGTTTTATGATTTGCAAATGTATGTGCATTTATGCAGATGCATGAAAATGCATGGGTATGCAAAAGATTTTATGTTTCTTTTTCTAGGTATGCTAAAAAAAATTATGCAAATGCAATGTAAGTGTCCCATGCGGGTTTCGGATAGTGACGGTGATAAGTGCAAATTGTACCTATTTTTGTATATATGTTTTGTTGCACTTATCGATTCTTTTTGGTAAATATCGTGCGAATAAAACCTAATTTGTTTGTAAATAAGTTTAGTTTACGTTTTCGGTGTATAGTGCGTTATCGTGTAAATATCATTGAGTTTAATCGATTTTCATTTATTTTTGTAGGTGTTCCAGCAATGGGATATTTCCATATTCATAAAGAGCATTGAATAAGCTTTCCAACGCTTCAAACCGTGCGTCAATCGGAGTTACGGTTCAAGAGTTATGAAGAAAACAAATTCTGGTTTTCTGTCATACTCGCTAGGCGAGCCCCCGTAGCGAACACTCGCTAGCTTGTTCGCTAGGCGAACCGGGGCGAACGAAAAGTTCCAGAATCGTGAAAAAACTCAACAGAAAGGCGGTTTACGTTCGCCTAGCGAACGGGGACTCGCTAGGCGAACCTGGAAAAGCAGAAATGCCCATTTAAGCCATTTTTCATCATTTTTTAGTTATAGGTTTGATATTTTTAGTTCCAAATCCATCCAATAGCATTTTTTGACCAGAATTAGGCTAGAAAACACATTGGAGCATGAATTAGGATGATCCGGAGTTGAATCCTTCATGAATCGGAGCCGACAACTTTTGAGATGTTTGGTTTTTCTCCATTTCTTCTCTATGTATTTCTCTATTTTGTGGGTTATGTTTGTATTGTTACTCTAAACCTATGTACATGTATTGATCATGGTTGTATAATATATATGCTTTACAAATCATTATCGATGTTTTCCTTGATCTTTTTGCATTTATGTTTGGATTTGTGTTGTGTTAGAGATAAACATCATGAATCTTAATTAAGGATGGATATCTATTGTCTAGACTCTAGAGATAGATTTAGATAATAATCTTTATGGTGTCGAAACTTAATGTCTTCCGTGTTTCGAGGCGTCGTGCGCGAGAGCGTCGACGAGAGTAATACGGTTGCTCTCTCAACTGTGCGTTAGACATAACCTTTGTTGTGAGCGATACATGATGATTTTGATGAGTATTGTATGTTGAATGCGACCGATCGATAGGTTTACGTTTGTTCTGAGTAGTGTATATTCATGCTTGATAGGTTTCTTCTCTTCAAAGAATGTATTCTTTTTATGTTTTAATATTTACTTTTCTATTTTCTTGTTTGAAACCATTTAATCCAAACTCATAAACGCGAGAGATTGTCGAACGGCATTCTTTCCCTCGAACCGATCTCTGTGGACACGACATAAATCCCGGAGGGAATTTTTTCCGAAAATAAATATTTTTGCTGCTTGCCCTATTCTGCAACCAACAAAATGGCGCCGTTGCCGGGGATTGGTTTTGATATTGAATCGCATTGCGATAATTTCTTTGTTTTTGAGTTTTGTAGATATCGTACATTTTGTATATTTTCACTTGTTTATTATGATACTTGTACATTTTTTACGTTTGTTCAAGTGTTTGGCTAGGACGCTTGCTTTTGGTTTGCGCGGTGAGGCATCACTATGGCATGAAGGAAGTGAGTTTGCTAGCTAAGCAATGTAAAGGCGTCGAGCTTACGACGTAAAACAAGTATGTTGTATTATTTTCTTTGGTTATGTGGTGAGCTTTCATTAAACAAGTTGTACTCGGATTTTTCGTAAACTTCTCAAATCTTCACTTTACAACTTGTTTAAGGAAATTTCTCCCTTTCTTTTCGTTTGTTTATATTAATAATTCTTGTTCTCGCTAAGCGAGTTCTGGCGAAGTCACCAGCGAGGGTTCGCCTCGCGAACGTTGGCGAAGGTGCCAGCGAGGGAGTGGCAGAAAGTATGCAAAAACCTTCAGTAGGAAAACTGGGAAAATTCGCTGGGCGAGGGAGCCAGCGAATGCTCACTGATGTGTTCGCGAGGCGAAGGTGCCAGCGAGAGGGTGGCAGAAACTTTCACTTTTGAAAACACTCAAACTTCGCTGGGGCGAAGGATGTAGCGAAGGCTCGCGTCGCGAATGATTCCTTCGCTGGGCGAAGGCTGCTAAGATTTTGGTTGTTGTTTGCTCACAGATTTTGATTGACTTATTTGAGGATGCTTTTGTGATTTTCCAAGTTGGTGCGTTTCAACTTGCGGATGTATGGTAATGATATTGTTAAGTTTTGTACACGTCTGAGGTATGTATTTATCGCTTTCTATACTTTAGCATATTCATGATACTTAGGCTTTTTACAAACTTCCATGCCATTCATTCTTTTGTATACTTGTTCTTATTGTGAATCACTTTAGTTCCCACCCTTTTTGTGAGGAAGCCTTCTATTGTTCATATATGCACGGAGAACCAACATTCTTGTTATAACTGGATTTTATTATGTTGAATCTTTTGTTTGTGTTGTTTATATGAATGCATGAAAGTGATCAAGGCAATTGTTTCATTTTGAGCACAACTACCTTAGCCAAATAGTCAATTCACCTTGTGAGTGTGTGAGAATTCGTAACCCCTTTGAGCTTTTTGATCCATGTTTTTATTTTTGAACTTAATGCTTATCTATGAGTATTTAGTTCACTTATTTTTGAATGGATTTTGTTGTTTTTTCTTGGACCTCAACTTTGTGTTGTTGTATGGATTTTTTTCCTTGCCTTAGAAAGTATGGAGTATTCACATGATGGTGCGGTTGAATTCAAGTTGGGGAGAGAATGGTTGTTTACTCATTGGTTGAATTCTATGAGGATTGAAAAAGAAAAGAAAAAAGAGAAAAATATGACAAAGAAAAGAAAAGAAAAAAAGTGAAAAAGAAAGAAAAAAGAAAAATCCTTGAAAAAGGAAACAAAAAGAGTTGCAATAATTGTGCTAAATAAGTATTGTGTGTTGTGTAGGACTTGGGATTTTGGAAGAAGTTGGTTGAAATTTTGTGTTTGAATCTTTGTGAGTTTTCACTCCCTTAGGTTTAGGCAAGTTTTTGTTTCAATTACCTTTAGAAAATGCCCCTTGTTTGTTTACCCGACCACGCTACAACCTTGAAAAGCCCTTGTGATTCTTACCTTTGTATTTTCAATGTGAATTTGTGGATGTATGCATAATTTAGTCTTTTGTTTGCAAGATTGTTGTGTGAGTGAAAGAACCTCATTTTGTGTTTTTCATCTACCGATGATTGTTTTTTCTAGGTGTGATTCACATTTGAACTTGTGTTGTTTTAGAATTTTTGGCATGACTTTTGTACTTTGCTTTTGTTTCGTGACTATGTTATCGTTGCAGTTTAGTGGTAAGTATTTACTTTTTATGTGTACCATTGTCATTTGAACCATTCATTCGTTCCAGTTTTTCAAAACCTGTTGATTCGTCTTTCTTTGGATATCGCTTTTGCATTTTCAAGTTTGTTTGATTTTTGGTTGTGGACAAACAAGTAGGTAAGTTGGGGAGAGTTTGATAAGTGCAAATTGTACCTATTTTTGTATATATGTTTTGTTGCACTTATCGATTCTTTTTGGTAAATATCGTGCGAATAAAACCCAATTTGTTTGTAAATACGTTTAGTTTACGTTTTCGGTGTATAGTGCGTTATCGTGTAAATATCATTGAGTTTAATCGATTTTCATTTATTTTTGTAGGTGTTCCAGCAATGGGATATTTCCATATTCATAAAGAGCATTGAATAATCTTTCCAACGCTTCAAACCGTGCGTCAATCGGAGTTACGGTTCAAGAGTTATGAAGAAAACAAATTCTGGTTTTCTGTCATACTCGCTAGGCGAGCCCCCGTAGCGAACACTCGCTAGCTTGTTCGCTAGGCGAACCGGGGCGAACGAAAAGTTCCAGAATCGTGAAAAAACTCAACAGAAAGGCGGTTTACGTTCGGCTAGCGAACGGGGACTCGCTAGGCGAACCTGGAAAAGCAGAATTGCCCATTTAAGCCATTTTTCATCATTTTTTAGTTATGGGTTTGATATTTTTAGTTCCAAATCCATCCAATAGCATTTTTTTACCAGAATTAGGCTAGAAAACACATTGGAGCATGAATTAGGATGATCCGGAGTTGAATCCTTCATGAATCGGAGCCGACAACTTTTGAGATGTTTGGTTTTTCTCCATTTCTTCTCTATGTATTTCTCTATTTTGTGGGTTATGTTTGTATTGTTACTCTAAACCTATGTACATGTATTGATCATGGTTGTATAATATATATGCTTTACAAATCATTATCGATGTTTTCCTTGATCTTTTTGCATTTATGTTTGGATTTGTGTTGTGTTAGAGATAAACATCATGAATCTTAATTAAGGATGGATATCTATTGTCTAGACTCTAGAGATAGATTTAGATAATAATCTTTATGGTGTCGAAACTTAACGTCTTCCGTGTTTCGAGGCGTCGTGCGCGAGAGCGTCGACGAGAGTAATACGGTTGCTCTCTCAACTGTGCGTTAGACATAACCTTTGTTGTGAGCGATACATGATGATTTTGATGAGTATTGTATGTTGAATGCGACCGATCGATAGGTTTACGTTTGTTCTGAGTAGTGTATATTCATGCTTGATAGGTTTCTTCTCTTCAAAGAATGTATTCTTTTTATGTTTTAATATTTACTTTTCTATTTTCTTGTTTGAAACCATTTAATCCAAACTCATAAACGCGAGAGATTGTCGAACGACATTCTTTCCCTCGAACCGATCTCTATGGACACGACATAAATCCCGGAGGGAATTCTTTCCGAAAATAAATATTTTTGCTGCTTGCCCTATTCTGCAACCAACAGACGGGCATAAGAAAATGCACACGGGCTTAGGGATAACAAAGGATATAAGAACACCTTATTTAGGAAGGCCCCCTATGATAGGTCGGTTCTAAATATTTAATACCTAATCCCCTCACAGGGTGGCTCTAGGATTTTGTTTGGTCGTTTGAGAACAAATCCAAGGTCACGGACCACAGATGAAATTTCATCATGATAGGGCCTAGCTCTCCCATGATAAAATCTCAAAAGGTCTCCCTTAGGGTGCCTTCATATAAACGAAGTCTGACCTTCGGGTTCTAGAAAAGGTCTCTGGCGTCATAAATCAAATTCAAAGTTTCATCACGAAGATAGGCTAGCCAAGTTATGACAAAATCTTTGAAATGATCTACTCTAGGCGGAGCCGTCATTAAAAAACCCCCATGAGGTGTGCATCCCAGTGGCCAAAACAAGACGAACCCTTTACTTAAATCTTATGTTTCTTCTCGAGCTCGGGTATTTAGCTTATTCTCAAACAGAAATAAAACCCACAATGTTAAGATAAAAATATGAAATACTAAAGAAATAAAATAAATAAATAAAACAAAAAACAAAAAATAAAAATAAAACAAAAAAACCAACAAATAAAACAACCATAGAACTAAAAGGTAGGCTTGACTCTCTTTAGGGAAGGGTCCCCAAGAATCTCCAATTGTCACATCTCGAAAAATATGATCTCGCGAATGAATAACAGATTCGCCACCGAATTTTATTTATTCCTAAGAAAAGGGAAAATAACAATAAAACCCTAAGGAAAAAAGATAAGATGGTCATCACAACCAAATATAAGATGGTCATCACAACCAAGTGTGCTGAGATTTCTTGTTATGATTTTTGTGCCTTGCTTTGTAACTAACGTGTCATGTGTTTTATTGCTAGTTATGTTTGGTGATTGTGTAGATGACATCTCCGAGAACAACTCCGTCCAAGAAAAGAAAGGTCGGAAGCTCATCCCGTCCGCAACCAATCTCATATGATACTGATCAATTCAAAGGAGCAATGAAGGTTACATGATATGTTGCTATGGAGAAAAGGAGCATTTTTCCTGAGAAAAGGTTTAATATCAACCCCCAAGGCTTCTATCGGGTGGTAGCTACTATTCTTCATGCGAAAAATTGGGACAAGTTAATTACACCTGGTGATAGTTATAACGCGGAACTCGTGAGGGAGTTCTATGCTATTGCCCTTCCGAACGACAATGAGGTCTTTTCTTGGACTACACAAGTAATGGGAAAAGAGGTGAAATTTGATCGAGATATTATTAACCATGTTTTGGGTAGACCTCTCACCCTGGAGGAAGATGAATTGGATGAGTATCATAGAACGTTGAGGCTGAACAGAGACGTTGAGGTTATTTCTGGTGCCTTGTTGTTGGAAGGCAAATCGGTGGAATTGAAATCATCTAAGGTTCCAAGAAGATACCACAGAGAGGATATGCGTCTTATAGCATAGCTGGTGCTTCTCTTAGTGTTGACAAACATTAAGTCGAAGTCACATACCTCCACTGTGCCTATTCCAGTTGCATACTTAATCTACAACATCTTGATTAATACACAGATTGATGTGGCTAGGATTATTTCTGACGAGATGTACGATGTTGTTGAGAGCATAATTAAACCAGGGTCGCGAGTTAATTAACTCTTGGTTTTCCCATGTTTAATCATGGCTTTATGTGTGCATTCGAGGGTGAAGCTACCCTCCCACCGTCAGGTGACCATCTCGACTGCCATTAATGACAATTATGTGGATAAGTTTTACAGGCCCAAGAGCATGAGAGGAGGACAGACTTCTGGTGCTGGTTCTGATACAGGTTCAAGAGCTGGAGAGGCTTCTGGTTCTGGAGTTGCAAGCTCTCAGGGCTTTGACCCCTTTCAGAGGGAGATCTGCAACTACAACTGGGAGTGGATGGCGGCTACTCAGCGTGCCATGATTGATATACATGACTCTATGCAGGTGTTACAGCTACATTGTCGTGAACCTTCAGTGGAACAATCGATGATGACTAGGGAGCAGTTCCTAGCTCGTGCTGGTTGGACTGAGGGCAGGCCACACTTTGGAGAGGGGGTAGGTGTAGCTGATCCTGGTGAGGCTGATGACGCTGAGGAGGCTGGAGATGATGAGGATGTTAGTACAGATGGCGGTTCTAGATCTGATGAGGAGGTCGATTTGGATGAGGAGACCGAGTCCGATGAGGACTAGTTTTTTATGTTTGATATTTTGAGCATGGTCTTAGGATACTTCCTTTGGTTGCTACAAAGTGAAGTTTTGTGTTTAGCTTAGATCATTGATGTATTTGTGTTATTTTGATTGTATTTTTATTTGGTGTTGTACAATATCCACTTGGTGGATTATTTTGGATAATGTATGTTTGTACCACTTTTGGGTACCCTGGCTTTTGTTGGTGTTTTTACACCATAACATTTTAAAGTTATTTCAGTTGAATTCTTCAGTTCATGAATGTTCAACTTTCATTTTTTTTTTGGGTTTTTTAGAGTTGAATTCTTTAGTTTAGGAATGTTCAACTCTAGTAATAGTTTTTATGGTTGTTAGTAGTTTGTTTTGCCATTTAATGTTTCTTTCTTTAATGATTGAATGTGGGAACTTTTAGATTGGTTGCTATTTGCTAAAAGTATCCAATGAAGATTCTCCCAAGTTTGGATTGTGATGATAGTATTTGATAATGTAAATGCAAGCAAGGTACATGGTTACCTCTTTCTAGGATGCTAGAATGCTTAAGAATTTTTTTCTTTGTGCAAATGTAATTTTGTTTCATTTTGTAACTTTGTTTGAATGCTTGTTTCACTTATGTTTCAATAGGCACAAATTTGTGAGAAACCTCCATTGTTTACTAAATGCATAGAATGACTGATAAATTTTGTTTAATACATTTGATTCATGCTTAATCTTGTGATTATTTTGATTTTGTGGAAGCATTAGAAATGATCAAGGCAATTGTTGATATTGAGCACAACCATATCCCAAAAAAAAGTAACTTACCCGTGAGTAGTGAGAATTTGCTAACCCCTTTGAGTTTAATAGTTTAGATCCTAATTTAGTGATGAACTTGGTATTTGTACATAAATCAAAAGTTAGTTCATCATTGAATTGTGTAGGATTCTAAAAAAAATTCTTGAACCTTTGAACAATGTCCTAAATTGTTTTCCTTGCCATAAAAATCAAGGAGCATTCACCTGAGGTTTGGTTGAATTCAAGTTGGGGAGAGTGAAAAGAAAGTGGTAGATTACTCAAAAATTTTGAAAATTTTCAAACAAGCACTGAAAAGAAAATTGTGAATATGATTATGAAAAAGAAAAAGAAAAGGCATGCTTGTTTTAATGAATATATATATATATATATATATATATATATATATATATATATATATATATATATATATATATATATATATATATATATATATATATATAAAATGAATAATGTGCATAAAGGATGTTGGAAGGGGGAACAATTGAGAAAAGAAAGTGTTGGATGAAGTTGTAGTGTATACATAACCTTGTATAGTGAATGTTTCTTTTGCATTGGCAACTTTGAACCCATGTATAGCGAGCGATTTTTGTCGGTGACGCGACCACCTTATCGCTGAAGTTTGGGTTTTCCTCCTCGAGGAGAAATGGGTGCTACTTTCTAATTTCTTATTTATCCCGTGAAGCTGGAAGGGAAAGGGAAGCTATCTAAAACTAACCTTGCATGCGATTGTTTAACTGAACAAACGCTTAAAAGAGATTGGGGGGTCTGGGGTCAGGTTATATAATGGGGAGTTGTTAATTACCCATCCTATATGTGGTTATCCACAGGATATTAGCTTTAGGTTTTGCTTTGCAATTGATGGTGTTTATCCGTTAATGGGTTGGGAAAGTTTCTTGGGAAGTATGAGTGAGTGAGTGAGTTTTGTTTTCCGTGGAAAATGATGATGATGATGGCTAAGGTATGAAACCTAAAGTCTTTGACTGATGTATGAAGGTACTGGACCTAGAGTTTTTGATTAGTATGCTCGCTAAGATTTCGCAATCTTATGCCTACGTATTCCCGTTTAAATGAAACAGGGAAATCAGAGTAATCGTAGTTCCTCCTATTTCTATGGGAGGAAAAAAAGGTTTTAGTGTCTTGTTCAAAGCCCGAGATTGAAGCTAAAGGGTTTATTTGTGTCTTGTTCAAAGCCCAAGATTGAAGCTAAAAGGTTTGTTTGTGTCTCGTTCAAAGCCCAAGATTGAAGCTAAAAGGTTTGACTGAGAGAGAATTTGTCACCTCTAAACGGGAGATGTTGATTTTTGTGTGCCTTGATCAAAGCCCAAGGTTGAAGCTAAGAGGTTGATTGACACCACTGGGGAAGTCCTTATACAAAGCCTAAGAGGAGGCTAGAAAAGGCTGGCTCAACAAGAGAGTTTATATATGTCTTGCATAAAGCCCAAGATTGAGGCTAAAAAGAGACTGACTCTTTGGGGATATCATTATACAAAGCCTAAGAGGAGGCTAGAAGTTTGACTTTTCCGGGGGAAATATTTTGTCTGTCTTGTACCAAAGCCCAAGATTGAGGCTAAAAAGGATTTTTGACTCCGCCGGGGAGGCTTGTATGTGTCTTGTACAAAGCCCAAGATTGAGGCTGAAATGGGAAATTTAACTGACTCGGGTGAGGATATTTTTATGTGTCTTGTACAAAGCCCGAGACGGAGGCTAAAAGGATTTAACTCTGCTGGAGAGTATTATCTGTCTTATACAAAGCCCAAGACGGAGGCGGGAAAAAGTTGACTTTGCTTAGGAATTATTTCTCGAAGTCTAAAAGAAGGCTCGGAGGAAATAACTCCGCTGGGGAAGATGTTTGTCCTAAGCTTAAGAGAAGGTTATGAAATTTTTATGTCTTGTACAAAGCCCAAGATAGAGGCTAAAAAAGGTTCGACTCAACAAGAGAGTGTTTTTTATCTGTCTCGTACAAAGCCCAAGATTGAGGCCAAAAGGGGTTAACTCAACAAGAGAGTGATTAACTCAACAAGAGAGTCCGAGAAGTGATTGACTCAACAAGGGAGCCTGAAAAGGATGATTGACTCAACAAGAGAGTCTGGAAGAGTGGTTGACTCAACAAGAGAGTCTGAAAAGGTTATCTGAGCTGGGGAGAATCATTTGTACAAAGCCCAAGAGGAGGCTAACTTCTGCTAGGGATTATTGAGATCCCGAGGCAGGTCCAAGTGGGGAAATCAACTCTTGCTGAGGGTTTACAGCAGAGTTGAAGTATCAGATACCTTGAGGTTCTGATTTGAGATAGTGTTATCCTGATAATAAACTGACCCTGGTTGGGGAATTTTTAGGATAGAGACTGGATTTTAACTCGGTTGGGGATTTATCAAGAATAATCGGGGTTTCTTCCTATGTTTTTAGGGAACTTGAGAATGTCTTTGAGACTTAAGAGGGGATCTAGACTGTCCAAGTCTACTGGTGTGGAAGAGTTTTATCTTTTGTATGATGCCTCCAAGAGGAGGCAGGTGTTTTAAGGGATGAGAATCAACCCTAAAATGGTATGAGATTTGACATTGGAAAGACTGCTCTAACAAAGGATGACTAAGTTCCGTCTTATACCTTTAAGAGGTCTCCAGGGTCCTTGTATTAAGCCCAAGAGAAGGCATGAGAACCTCTAAGAAGCCGAAGGGTCCTTGTACAAAGCTCAAGAGGAGGCAGGGATGCTTTTAGGAAGCCTGTGGGTCTCAAACCACGAAAAGTTCAAGAAATGCTATTCACCGAGAATAGATCATTTAGTGAAAGTTCTGAGGTTTGACAGTAATTACACCGTTGTTTTTAAAGATCGCATCGGGACTTATACAATGACTGAGGCCCAAAAGTAATTTTTGTACAAGGGGATGGGTCTTACAACTCAAGGAGAGGCCCAAAAAATGTTTTCAGAAAAGAGGTGAGACTTATAGCTCGAGGAGAAGGCCAACTAGTTTTGTTTAAAAAAGGCGATGATTACGCCGAACTTTTGAAAATATACATAGGGACTTATACAATGTGTGAGGCCCAAAAATTGTTTATTTACAAAAAGGATTGGTTATTACACTATTAGAGGCCCAAAGGTTATTTTAAGAAAATAGGTGGGACTTATAGCTCGAGGAGAGGCCCAAGGTTTAACAGTGATTACACCGTTGTTTTTAAAGATCACGTCGGGACTTATACAATGACTGAGGCCCAAAAGTATTTCTGTTTCAAAATGGCGACCGCGTCGAGATCTTTTTAACGCGGTGGGTCTTATATAATAACTGAGGCCCAAAATGGTTTTGGTTAAAAAGGGATTGGGTCTTACACTCTATTAGAGGCCCAAAGATTGTTTTGAAAAAGATAGATGAGACTTACAACACGAGGGGAGGCCCATGGTGATTTTAAAATCAAGAAGAAACCCTAATTTTAAACTAAACGTTTGAGAGAGGTTTTACTGTGAGTAACTTCTCTCTTCGTGCCAACGTACTGTGTATTTACAGGAAATACTTGTTTGCAAGTTCAATTGTTTTTAACAGATGTGAATAAATGCATGGCATACAAGCAAAGCGTTTAAATTCGAGTTTACCAAACACTGGTGAATTTTTCTACGTAAGCATAGAATCGTCTGAGGAAGCTTTAAGCACCCAATGAGCATCGAGGTATCAGTTAAGAATTCCTGCGTCAAATGGAAAAACCAAACAAGCAAAGAAAACCAGAGATCGCATAGAAATGCTTTTGATCTCATCAAGTGGTTAGAATTGAATCGATGTCACAAAGTAAATCGAAAAAAAAAAACAAATATTTAATTACAAACATAAATTATTGAAAGTAATTCTAAACCATGGAAAATCAAATAATCGAATAATAATCAATTAAACAATTAGATGATCAATTAAGTTTAAAATATATTTAGTAAAACTTACTAAACCATATTAATTATTAACATAATAATTAATTAATTTTAACTTAATAAAAATAAAGATGAGCTTGGAATAGCACATGAAGAGTGTGATTAGCAAATATTGGGTTGAGCCCATGTATCATCAAAACAAAATAAATTAAACTTTTTTAAAAAAAAAAGATTTATTTTATCAGTTATATTTCTCAAATAAAAAAAGGAAGGGTACCTTTTTTCATACGATCAGAAAAAAAAATCAAAAGAGGAGAGAAATACCTCTTTATTTTCAGCGTGTAAGAACAGGGGTATTGCATCTTCTATCCGCCTCGATCGTTTTCCCTCTCGTTTCTCTGCGCGATCCCTTTCCATCTTCAGCATGGAGGTCGTGGCTCCATCCTCTTCTTCAAATCGCGGCGGCGATTCCCTCCGTTCGGTGCTTGGTGGCGACGCGGTGGTTGCGGGCGGAGGAAGATGGTTTTGCGGTGGCGATTTCGAAGGGTGGTGAATTGTTAAGGTAAGAACATAAATCCATTGATTTCCATGTTTTTTCCTCTTTTGATTTTCGAACCTGTGAAACAAAAAATTGAACTTGTTATTGATGTAGTTAGACTCTTGTAATCAAATTTGATGATTTGTTAACAAAATGCAGAATTTAAATTGCAGTTTCGTTGTAGATATTGGAGATTGCAGAGGAAATTGCTGTTGAAGCCATTGATATTGGTAATTTTGACGTGTCGGCGACGTCGTTTTTTTCCGCGACGGATTTGAATTGAAGCTGCTGTAACGAGTTCTTTTTCTGCAGGTCAGGTGAATTGTTTTCTTTTTTATTCTGAAATTGTTGATGCTTACAACAAGTTTGAAATTATTTTTCCACTGATTTTTCTTTCTCTGCTGCATCCTTGCAAGTTCTGCAGAAAATTGTATTGATGTTCATAGAGATAAAACATGAACTGAGTTAAATTTGAATTGTTCTTCTTTCAATTTTGTTACAGATGTTGTTGTATGTACAGCAGGTCTGATTTCTCTTTGATTTTGCTTGGCTGCAATTGTTGTAGGTTCTGAGTTACAGGTTGTGTTGCTGTGAACTTCCTGAAGAAAAGAAATTACAGTTAAAACTTGTAAGTTTCATAACAGAAATCAAATTAGAAATTTTGAAAAATAGTAATTGATGAGTATGAAATGGATTTGTAATGTTGTTGTCATCTTCTTTATATTGCAGTTGATAACATTGTGAAATTTCAGAACTTGTGATTTTTGGTATTCTTGTTCTGCAGGTGTTGAATTATTGAAATTCTGCAGAGAAAAGGAAAACAGGGGTGGAGGGCGTGCTGCAAGTGAACCAAAAGGATGAGAGGGTGCACTGCTGTTATATTATTTCCTGCAACATTTTTTTCTGTTTTTTCTTGGAGTTTCTCACCATTTGTATGTTTATAGTAACATGTATAAAACAACTGTAATAACATATTAGTACCATGTTTCTCTCTTTTTTTTCTTTTTCAAACTCATATGTGTAAGTGAACATTTTTTTTAAAACAAACATATAAAAATGAAAAATGAGCAAAAGGGGTGCGCATCACCCTTTATGTGTGTATATGATACTCTTTTTTATTAAAAAAACATATAGCAATGAAATGGAGATTGAAGAGGGCGCTGCCCTCTTGCTAATGTTTCACATTTTCTCTAAATTATGCTAACAAATGAGAAATATATTTCACATGAGAGAATGGTATATGAGAAGAAAAAGTGAGAAGCAAACTTAAGAGCCTTGCTTGGTGTCCATTGAAAGTGAAATTTGAATGCCTATTTATAGGCATAGGGAAACTTGATGATGAAGATACAAAAGAGATTAAATTATGGAATTCAAAGTTGTCTTCGAAGATTAAAAAACTTGTGCCTTAAGTTTCAACATTCTTGTTCAAAATTCAAGATTCCAAGTTTGTTAGACATTATGTATGCAAAACAAAAACACTTTATGTTATGTAAAACAAAAGTGAATTTGACATATAAAACAAATTTGCATAAAAAACAAAATTGTATAAAACAAAAATTCACTATAAATAAAATATATAAAAAACAAAATTGATATAAGAACAAAATTGTATTTTATATATAAAAAACAAAAATATATGAAATTATATTTGTTTTCTAAAAAGAATGAAAATTTGAATATATATAAATAAATAAATAAATAAATATATATATATATATATATATATATATATATATATATATATATATATATATATATATATAAAGAAATACGAAATTAAATATATATACACATTTTTTTATTTTTTTCATTTAATTCATTTTTTTATTTTATATGTGAAAATAAAACAAAAATGGAATATTGATTAAATCGTGCGAAAGATAGATGAATAATGGACATTTGCGAGTTTAATTGAAAAACACGTCCGTCCATCGATTTTTCACATAATTGATCAAAAAAGACGGAGATTTCAACGTATATATTCTGACTGAAAATTCAAACGATATGTATGACAAAAACAGATGATATGATATGCAGATGACACGAAGTGAAAACACAATCAGGTTTTGACAATTGGTGGTCAAAATTTGGGGTATGACACCATGGCCTTATAAATGTCCCTTTATTGTGAACCTAACCAAGCTACAACCTTTAAAGACCTTAGTGGTCTTCTTGCTTCCATGAATTCTTTGATGATTGATTAGATGAATGCATGAATTGGATTGTATTTGCATTGTTTGTCAGGTAAGTGAAATTGCCCCGCGGTTGCAAACACGTTAATTTCTTCATTCTTATTCAAAGAGGAGTGTTAGAGTGATTCAAACATGAGAATTTAGTTGTTAATTGAAACATTACATGATATTTGTTTAAGAACTAAATTCTTTTTCATTGTTCGATTCTAGGAAGTGGTGAACATTACTTGTGCGCATTTGTTTGTTTATTTGAGCCATAAATCCATTCTTGGTTTAATTAAATGCTTGAGCAAATCCTCTTGTTTTCAATGAGAGCCATACTTTGCTTGAGGACGGGCAAAGATCTAGTAAGGGAGAGTTTGTTGAATGCCAAACATGTTTTAAATTGATCCATATTTAGTGGCATTTTTCATCTTATTTGTTATGTTTTGTTGGATTTACTCCATGTTTTCATGTTATTCTTCAATATTGTTGCAAATTCCTTTGGTTGCTTTGATTTATGTGTTATTGTGCAGGAATTAGGCATAAAACATCAAAGTGTAAGACACAAGTAAATGGACAAGGAAGCTAAAGGAAAAGAAGAGATTCAGCATGTTCGTTGGGAGAACAGCCAGCGAGGAGTAGCAGCGAATGTTCGTTGGGAGAGCTCATGGTGAAGCCCCAGCGAACCATCTCAGAATGATGGTAGTAGGAAAAAGGCACTAAGTTCGCTGGGTGAACTTGAAGCGAATGTTCGCTGGGCGAGGTTGCAGCGAAGGACCAGCGAACCATCCCAGATTTGAGACAGTAGCTAAAAGACCATAAGTTCGTTGTGCAAACTTCTAGAGAAGTAGTTCGCAGGGTGAAGAATTGTTCGCACATCAAACTTTGTAAATTCCTCAAGGGCGGTTTAACTGTTCAGTGACACTTCAGGTTCCATAAAGTAGAGTTTGCTGGGCAAACTTGACAGATTCTAGTTGTACTATATAAGTACTTTTCACACTTTTTGGGGATCATAACCCATTTTTCACCTAGAACCCTCATTTTTCAGCATTTCTTCACAAAAGAGTGATATTTTGCAAATAGAAGCTGGATTCGCATCCGAATTCGATTCTTTGACGTGGATGTTCATTCATCTTCTCTCATTACTTGTAAAGCAAGCTACCATGGTTATGGGTAGCTAATTTCCTTTATATCAAAGGTAGAGGTAGTCTACCTAAGCTTTATGTATTTCTTTTTATTGATCTTGTATGTGAACAAGTATTGATTAATATATGATGAATATTTTTGTTCTTAATGACCCATTCTTGTTTTGTAAAACTCTAGATATTGATTTTGTGAAACTTGACCTAAAATATTCATCTATCGATTTATAGATTAGAGAGATCGGTCTATGATTCGCTTTGTATTGAACTTAAAGCTTACTATATAGGTTGTTACATGGAGAGATTGTGTAGCGATGAATACAGTATTACTCACGACGCCGCTCTAGAGATAGACGGTGTTGAGAGAATACATGATGATATTAATCGGATCCGACTTCACATGCAAGATTGAAAGAATACGTATAAGTTAGGATAAATGAAAACTACTTTCGATATACTTTGTTAATCAAGCACTTTAGATTTGATCAGCTTTGCTACTAAAAATGTGACAATTTATGAACAAAACTTTGAAAACCCTTTTTCTTAGAACGGTAAACTATTGAACGACAAGCATCAAGATATCAGGACAATCCCTGTGGAGACGATAACAAAAACCCACCTACTCACTATTAGTACTAACAAGTATGACATCATTTAGGGCTGGAAATGAGTCGAGTTGAGTCGAACTCGCCTCAACTCAGCTCAACTCGTTAAGAATTTGTTCAGCTTAAATCTCGATTCGAGTTTAACACAAAACTTTTTTAAGCTCAAACTCGACTCATTATAAGTTCACGAATAATTCGTTTCAACTCATTAGGTTAATCTCGTTAGGTTCCCCTCACTTGCTTCACGGACTTAAAAACCTCTTTTTTTAAGTCTATTTTTTTTATATATTTGACATTTTAAATTAATATTTTTTTAAAAATAAAATATTGAAATAAAATAAAAGTTATCATATTGGAATTTACCTTTGTTTCAAAATTCTACTAATTCAAAAACTACACAACTTTCAAGAGATACATTTGAAAGTTTAATTCAAAAACTACTCAATTGGAGCATAAATTTGTCTAAAATATCCACAACTTCATCTAAATATTTAGGAACCTTACAAATTAAATAAATTAGTAAACCAAAAATTACTAGAAATTGATACATTTTTATCATAGAATGATTACACCACTTGTAACCTCCATTACACATATTATTTTAGAAAATGTCATTATCCCTCCAACAAAAATGACTCTAAATGCAATTGTCATCTTTACTGTCATAACTAGTACGGAATGGACAATATAGGGTTAAGATTTGGAGTAAATATCTAAACTAACTCTTAAAGACAATATAACACTTCTCATATATAATCGAGTTGACTCATGAACCTAACGAGTCGAACTATGTATAGTTCAAGTTTAACTCATTTAGCTAACGAACTTAGTTTTCGCTCATATTCAGCTCATTTGGTTCATGAACCTAGTTCAACGATTTAATTGTCGAACCGAATTCCGAACTATTTTAGAGTTGGTTCGGTTCATTGTTTGCCCTAACAACATTGTATATTTAAGAATTAAACTAATTGTTTGTTAGTGAATGTGTATCATATTGTGTAAATCATAACGAAATACTTACGTCAATCTTGGATTAAGACACATAGGTCATGATTTGAATAAGTCCTACTAGTGATGTAGGTGATAACTTAGCGATGTCTAAGGTTTGTGAATGGAATCCTTTGGGATGGAAAACCCTTTGGTTATCATCATAGAAAGTAATATGATCAGGAAGAATATGGTTACATGATACTCAGAGTATCTGGGGGAAACCTAGACACATTGTCTAGTATAAGCGGTTATCTTAAATACTTGATACCTTTATAAGATGTTAGATCCATAAGGAGTATGGATGGAGAGCTCATAGAGTGACGACCTCAAGGAGACTTGTCCAGGTTACTGGTTGTTTCACCTATAGAGGGTGGATGGGTCATAAAATTCATAAAGTTAGGTGGTTCACTTGGATATCATAACCTCATAGTTGAACCTCCATGTGAGTGGTACAAGACTTATGCAGAGCCATAACATATATATATATGGCACATAATACTTGAGTTATCTCTAATGGGGATTTGTGACGATCTCTGTCTCAACTTATAGTTCTTGATGTATGCTCGAATATAATGGGACAAGATTTCTCGTGAGATAGATTAGGAAGGTGAATGATATGTACGCCACACTTGAGAGTTGAGTACTACATGTGTAGTCCATGGCCTACGAGCTACAAGGGACGATTACACTCTCAATTCAATTTCAGATGTATGGGACTATGCACAACTTAGATCCTGTGGGTGGCAGTATGATATATTGGATCTAGATTCTATGTTCATAAGAGGATCCTGAGTGGTCATTTCCACGTAGGGTAGTACATGAATTGTGAAGTTGTTGACATCTCTTTAGGTTTATAGAGGATGAGTTGGCCACAATGCATGATTGTCGAAGTCATGATTCATGTAACACCACAACTCCTTCACTAATTCTTGGATATATAATTATCCTATTAGTATATTTTGGATATATGATTATACTATTAGTAGGTTGGGATATGAGAGTTACCCTTTTGGATTATATAAGTTGAGCCTTGACCCGAGTAAAAAGGTAGTAAGTGATTAAGTGGTTTAGATCAAGAACCCACTGAGATTAGTATCTCATCCACGTTGTTTTTTTATATTATTTTCATATAAGAATGAGCTTGAGGTGGATTCATAGCTGAAGACTTGATTCTGAAGACCTGTTGGATTATATTTCCAATGTGCTGAAAATTTATATCCGATAGATTATGTAACTGTTAGACTTTTATGCTGTAAATTTAAAGGAATGTATTGTAAAAGTTTATCTGGTCCAATTTCAAATTTGATTGTATCTAATATATCCAGCACATTTTTTATTAATGTCACAAGTTATTATTCTATATGTGTAACTTGAGGGTATTATATTGACAATCTCTATTAAAGATAATCACACTTAAGTTTGTTAATGACACAACTTATAGGTAAGAACAAACATGTAAGAACAACTTTCAACAAAAGTTTTGTCGATTTTTATTTCTTACCGTCTTCGTAATTTTTAATTTAATTTTAGAGATTTTTCTATCTTTCTTAACATATTCTTAACAATGAATGTCTTTCATCTGTTCTGGAATAATGTTGTCTATATTCCACTTCAAAATTTGCTTCCTACTTCATTTTCATTTGCATAAATGCATAATATAGTCTTTCAAGTTTAAAATTTGTAACAAAAAATTCTTTTTAAGTTAAGTCTTTGTTGCAAAAAGGAACATTGTGGTTCTACAATTTTATCTTTAACCCATAATCAGGTATTTAAAAAAAGGCCAAATTACATTCAGGGTCCTTTAAGTTATTTAATTGTAATATTTTGGTCTTTTATGTTTGTTTTGTTTCAAGTAGATCCTTTAAGTTATTTTAAAATATCAAGTTAGTCCCTTAAGTTGTTTTTGTAACGCTTTGGTCCATTTTTTAAAAATCTCCGTTAAAATAAATTGCAAACTCATTCATCATTTCAACTGGTTTTTCGCGCTGATTATAAATATGCAATCAAATTTATCAAACAAGTTACGATTCATGAGAATTAGTTAAAAATGGACGAAATACATAATGAAAAAATCATCGATCCGACCAAAATACACAATAAAACGCAAAACTAGTTACATATTCGTGATCACCGCGAAAAACCAGTTCAAAAGGTATATGAGTTTACAATTTATTTTAACGGAGATTTTTAAAAAGGGGACCAAAGCGTTACAAAAACAATTTAAGGGACTAACTTGATATTTTAAAATAACTTAAAGGACCTACTTGAAACAAAACAAACATAAAGAATTAAAATGTTACAATTAAATAACTTAAAGGACCCAGCAGATAACTTAGCCTTAAAAAAAAGAGTTAGTTATAACTTACCACTCAAGCTCTACAACCCCAAAATCTCTTCTCAATGTTTGGTATCATCTTAGTTACAGTGAGAAGTACAACTTATGTTTCATTAAAATATAAGGGTTTCAATATTTTTGAAGATGAACACTTGATTGTTTGCTTTTAGAGCATTGATTCAGTGCTTTTGAGGAATGACTACTGTTGGAATCTATGGATTAAAAGAACAACACTTGGAGTGTTTGCTTGTGAATTACTAATTTTTTAATTTTCAAATTTTTTGGTGAAAATTGTTATTATGAAGAAGACGACAATAACCCATCTTACTACTTGTCAAGAAAAGATGTGTTGACATTGTATAAATAATAACATAAGATTGGAAAATTACACATCAGTTTTTTTTTAACGGAGATTTTGTTTTTGCCAACATTGTAAATATTATTAGAAATAATAATTTATATTCACAAATTTAGTCATTAATTTTGTTAGAGAGTATTTTAGTATTTTGTTTGTTGTCTTTTCTAGCCCTAGTTTTTAGCTTATAAATAGACTAGTGGTAGATGTCATTGTAAGAGATTTTATTCTTCTTTGTAGCCGTCATTCTCTTTATAATATATTCTTCTCTTTCATCCATTAATTCGCCTTGTACACCAACAATTGGTATCTAGAGCTCCGGTTCGGATCCACGGGGAAACACGGGAAACACGAGTGAAACGTGAGGCGTTGTGTGATTGATTTTTGGTTCTTGAATTCGTGTTGAATCTTGAACAAAAATATGAACAGAATCACATTTTCTGATTCTGTGGGATTGGGAAACACTGTGTTTGGTGAGATCTGAGTGACTGTACAAGGTTGAAGATGAACAGAAACGGCGGTATGAACACCAAGCTTCCAGTATTTGATGGCAAAAACTGGACTCGTTGGATGATTCAGATGCATGTACTGTTCGGTGCTCAAGATGTTCTAGATTTTGTCACTGAAGGTTACGTTCCAGTAGCAGCAGATGCAATGGAGGAACAAAAGAACGCGCAGAAGGATACAAGGAAGAAAAATCAGAAAGCATTGTTTTACATCCATCAGTGTGTGGATGCAAATGTGTTTGAGAAAATCGCTGATTCAACGACGGCAAAGGTTGCGTGGGACACACTGGTCAGATGTTACGGTGGTGACGCATTAGTGAAGAAGGTGAAGCTTCAGTCTCTACGTAAGCAGTATGAGAATCTCAACATGAAGAACAATGAGAAAGTTTCTGAGTACTTCTCCAGAGTGATTCTAATCACTAATGAGACGAAAGCTTGTGGAGAAACCCTTTCTGAACAAGTAATCATTGAGAAGGTATTGAGATCCCTTACCCCTCAGTTTGATTACATTGTGGTAGCAATAGAACATTCTAAGGATCTGAGCACCATGAGAATTGAAGAGCTGTAAAGCAGTCTAGAGGCACAAAAGTTGCGTCTGACTGAGAGAACTTCTGAAAGGGAAATAGAGCAGCAGGCTCTGAAAGCAGTTTCTGATAAGAAGCATCAGAAGCAGTCTTGGTCAGAAGCCAGGAGAAGATCTGATGGTGGTCAGAAGTCAGAAACCTCAACTTCTGATAGGCAAAAGAATGCTCAGAAGGGAAAAGAGAAGTATGACAAGAAGAAGATCCAATGTTACTGTTGCAAGAAGTTTGGTCACTTTGCTAGAGATTATTGGTCAAACAAAGAAAGGAAGTCAGAAGAAGCAAATATAGCCAGAAGTTCTGATGATGAATCTGTGCTACTGATGGCTTCTGAATCTAATGATACGAATTTGACAGACTGGTGGTATATGGACACTGGCTGCTCAAATCATCTTACTGGAAATAAGAAATGGCAGGTTGACTTTGACTCTGAAAAGAGGACAAAGATCAGATGTGCTGATGACAAATATCTTAACGCTGAAGGTATGGGAAATGTCAGAGTCGTTATGAACAATGGGAAAACAGCATTGATTCAGAAAGTGTGGTATGTACCTGACATAAAAAGCAATCTGATGAGCGTGGGACAATTAATTGAGAAAGGTTTTTCAGTTACCATGAAGGACAATCTTCTGAAGCTGTATGACTGTAATCAGAAGCTGATTATGGAGTCAGAACAAGGAAGGAATAGAACATTCAAGGTGAATGTCAGAACTACAGACTCTGAATGCCTCAGTGCAATAAGTGTTGTCGAGGAAAGTGAGCTGTGGCACAGAAGATTTGGTCATCTAAATTTCAGAAGCTTAAGGCATCTAAATTCGAAGAAGCTGGTACATGGAATTCATGCAATTAAGAAGCCTGAGAAGCATGCAAAGTGTGCATGGAAGGAAAGCAACCAAGATTGCCATTTGCGTCAGAAGTAGCTCCAAGAGCAAAACATGCCTTAGGAGTAGTGCATTCTGATGTGTGTGGTCCATTTCTAGTAGCATCGATCGGAGGGAATAAATACTTTGTGTCATTTGTTGATGAATTCACGAGAATGACATGGGTATCCCTTATTGAGTTCAAACACGAGGTGTTTGCTGAATTCAAGAAGTTCAAAATGAAGGCTGAGAATCAGAGTGGTCAGACTCTGAAGATTCTCATAACTGATGGTGAGGATGTGAACGTTACAACCTTCAAACAGTTGGTTGGTTCTCTGAGATATCTGTGTAATACCAGACCTGATATCTGCTATGCAGTTGGAATGGTCAGTAGGTTCATGAGTAAACCCAAGTGGTCCCATTACCAAGCTGCTGTTAGGATTCTGAGGTTTATCAAGGGAACTCTGAAGTATGGAGTGTTATTCCCTTCTAGAAGAAAGATTGAATCAGAACTTCTGAGTTATTCAGATTCTGATTGGTGTGGAGACAGAGTTGACAGAAGAAGTACTTCTGGGTACTTGTTCAAGTTCCTGGGAGGCCCTATTTCTTGGTGTTCCAAGTGTCGCTCCCGGGATATTTATCCAAGTACAAACGTGAAAGTGGCACCAAAACAGAGTCGCCAGCAATGTGTATTTATCCCAAGAGGGGGAAAGGAAACACTGCATAAACCTGGAAGGAAGGAAAAGAGCATGGTCTTGCGACCAAGAGAACTGGGTTCGGGAGTCGGTTACACGCGAGGAAGGTATTAGCACCCCCACGCATCCATCGTACCCGATGGGATCCACGCTTGTTATTTCGATCAAAGGGTGTCGTCGACTGGAGCTCCACTGCTGAGAACTGGAAAAGAAAGGTAGAAAGGAAGGGGGAAAAGAATGAGAACAAAAAGGAAATGTAGGGAAAATAAAAGAAGTGCTCGAATGAACCCTACCCCACTGCCTACGTATCTCATCGGGAACATGAGAATCAGAGCGACGTAGTTCCCCTCAACTAAGGGAAAATTATTTGTGTTTTTTAGTGGAAACGTCAAAGTGCGCGTCCCAGCAGTTAGGTGTTGCAGCTCACTGTATGGAGACTTAGGCGTTACTTGTTTGCGGTGGAACAGACTCGACGAATCCTTAAGGAATGAGTGAAAGAGATGAGAAAGGAATTGTTGTTTGTTTTTGTATCTTTTAAGAAGAAGTATCTTGATTATTTGGTGTTTGGTAACACATATTGTATTTAAGTCCTTCATGTAGGATCGAATGCCTCGCATATCGACCCAAGACGGGACGTACGCTAAACATTATAAGAAAGTGAGAGAAGACCCCTCTCTATCTTATTCTTACATGAAAGGCTTAAATACAATATTCGTTATGCCTTTATTAAGTGTTTTTTTACTTTTGTTTGAAGATGAGAAAGAGAGACTCAATTGGGAGCAAAAGGTGAAAACTAATGAGGGAGACTAAGACTCAAACCCTAATGTTATCATACATGAATGTTCCTATGGTTTAGTGTGGTATGAGAAATCTAATCCTACAAGAAAGGAGAAGAAGAGCAAAAGAAATAACTTACTTCCAAGATGGAAGTTAAGTTGATCTTAAAGAGGGATGATGAAGAAGTTATTCAAGGAAAGCATATAAATGCTTATCGTGATCCCAAGTTGAATGATTAAAAGAAATAAGAGAAGATGAAAGCAAGAAATGTATGTGGAAGCATATCCACACACTTACTTACCATTAACACCTACATGAGAAGGTTAGTTTAAGACTATTTACAAGAAATCCTAAGTAAAAGAACTTGGTCAAATAATCAAATGGGAGGAAATAACGAAAACAACAGCTATTACAACCCACATGCAACAGAACAGCAGTAAACTCAGCTTCATATACCAAACAACAAACAACAGCTCATGTTCAGCATACAAAATGGGTGTAACAAGCATTTGGCAGCACATACTACAGCACATATGTGTTCAGGCAGCAATGGAAGATTAGAGACAGCATGCATTAACAAACAATTTCAATCAACAACTATCATGCATCAAGCCTTGCACATTCATCAAACAAACATGATCACAATCACATTACAAATCATGGTGAACAAGCCTTGAAATCAAACATGGTATAATGCACATTATAAAAGAATACACATTGTCAAGAATATGATCAAGTTAAAGAACAAGTATACATCTCTTGAAATGGAAAGCAACTGAACATGCGCGTAGTAATTCCAGCAACATATCATCAGTTAGCAATTAATAAGCTCAAAGAGTGTGCATCACGTGTTCATCACATCAATTAATCAACAATGCAAACATTACATTCAATGATGAAAAACAAAGGCACGCGTGTCGTAAAATCAAGTTCATATTGTTGTGTGAGTTAAAATAGCTCAAAAATAATCCACCAATCATCAATGCATTGATCCATGAAGTTTAAACATGTTAAGGATGTCAAACAAGCAAGAAAATGCAAGAAAATAACATTCTACTTCAGTGGTAACCGGTTACAGCATAACTGCTAACCGGTTACACAGTTCAAAAATACGCAAACAAGCTGAAAATACACAGTGTAACCGGTTACAGCATAACTGCTAACCGGTTACACTGGGACAGTGGTCAAAAAAATCAGTTCCAAAAGCACTTTTCAGCAGCAAATGACTTCTCCAAACCTCCAAATGAACAGGTAATCAATCAAGCACAAAATTACATTGAATTACAGTCAACAAAAATCAATTAGATTCAATTAACAACCACATCAAGAATCACGTCCAAGCACATGAATCTAAATCGAAAATCCACAAAGATCTACATCGAATAAGTTGCAAATAAGCTAAAACCAGTGTAGACTTAGGGAAAACCAACCTACAAAGCGGAGACTTGCTTTGGTAATTGTTGCAAAGTAATCTTGGTGCAGAAAATGAAAGAAAACCAGAGATTCTTCAATCAATAGCCGAAACGCGTCGAAACCGAACGAAATCGCGAAAATCCACCAAAATCTAACTTGCACCAAAATAAATGGTGAGAAACCCTTGGATTGAAGAAGAACAAGCTGAAATTCCAGAAAATCCAACCAATGCAAACCAATAGATGAAGTTTAGCTCAAGAATTAATCACTTTTCAATGTAAAAAGTGATTATTGTTCAAGAAATAAGAGCTTTTGTGTGTGGTTTTGGAAGAGAGAAGTAGAAGTTGATGAAGAATGAGTAGAGAAATTAGAGAGAAATGTGAGAGAATTGAGAGTGAAATGGAGCAAAAATGGTTCAAGGTCCTTGAAAATGAGTGAAGCATCTCTTAAATAGATTTTTGGTTTGGAGCATAAGAGGTTTGGAATATGGTTTGGAATGAGGTTTGGGTTTGGAGCTAGGGTCAGAGTGAGTTAGACTCAACTCACCGAGTCAAGATAGTTAACTCGGTTAGTTAAGATCAACTCGGTAACAATCCCAAGGTGACTTTCAACATCCAAAAGTGGAGATGCTTGGAAAATAAGGAATATGGTGCACTTGATTTGAAATGAAGCACTAGAATAAATGCCCATGGAATTGAATTGAATTGAAATGTCTAGAGATGTCTAGAATATTCCATTTGCTGCTATAATGTTTTGTAGAATAAAAAAACCAAGTGTGCAATGGAGCTGTCATGAAAAAGCAGGAGAATATGCAAAATTTGCCTGTGTTAACCGGTTACAGCATAACTGCTAACCGATTACTCATGCCAAAAAATGCCCATTTTGCTTGAAAAATGATGTTGGGGGCTCCGGTTTCAATTCTCTACTCCGCGCTTTGATAGATATCCATGGAATCCCCTCTTTCTTGATCAAACTTTCACCAATGAACATATGTGACTTGAATTTCATGAATTTGACCTTAAAAAGTCAGGAGTTGACTTTTTCCTTTGCACAGTTGACTTTTCCCCAAATTTCTTGATTCTCAAGCAACTGATCAATTGAACCTCTTCTAAAATGAACCAATGGGCAATCTTCCATCCTTAGATACTTAATATCATGTAGAAAACATTGAGATCAAGTTTGAATCAGAATTTCATTAGGAGACCACTTGAATCCAAAACCCTAATTTTGACTGTTTTTGATAGAAGGTGATGCACTGTCCAATCTTCTTGATGATTTTCCCTCTTCCAATGACTTGTGGGGATCAAGTGGGGAAGATATATGATGTAAGAGACCTTTGAGGCTTGTGAGAAACCCTTAGCCCTTATTCTCTTGCTTTGGATGATCCACTTTATGGAGAAATAACTGATCACATGCCCTTATGCAAGATGCAATTCTAAATGCTTAATGTTTTGTTTTTCTATGCTTGAATGCAATGCAATGAAATGAAAGCTCATGCTAGATGATATGAAGAAATGAGAGGGTAAATTTTGGGGTATTACAGCTGCCTCTATTCAACCACTGTAGACCTGAATGGATGATAGCGATTGCTGTCAGACTTTCAAGGTATGGAGGGATTGAATACCAAAAATAGCCAGAAAATTTGCACTCTGTGGAGAAGAAGAAAAGGGATATAAACCCAACCAAATGAACTCTGCTTGAAGAAAACTCTGATGGGAAGAATAACACTGAAGGGATGTCTTTTTGAACAACGCCAGACGACTACTGGCTTGCCACACTACGGGTGGACTTTAGCAATGTCTTTTGTACAATGCCAGACGACTACTGGCTTGCCACACTACGGGTGGACTTTAGCAACGTATTTTGTACAATGCCAGATGACTACTGGCTTGCCACACTGCAGGTGGACTTTAACAATGTCTTTTAGCACGATGCCAGACGACTACTTGCTTGCCACACTACGGGTGGACTTTAGCCAATCTGCGGTTGGTCTTGAAACTGTCTTTTAAATGGAGTCAGGCGACTACTGACTTGCCACACTGCGGGTGGACTTTCGCCAATCTAAGATTGGACTTTGCAGCTACATTGCCACACTAGGATGGACTTTTGCCAATCTACGGTTAGACTTGCTGATGATTCGCCACCCTAAGATGGACTTTTGCCAATCTACGGTTGGACTTAGCTGTTGTCTTTTTGAATGGAGTCAGACGACTACTGACTTGCCACACTACGGGTGGACTTTCGCCAATCTACGGTTGGACTTTGATGCTTTGCCACCCTTGGATGGACTTTTTCCAATCTACGGTTGGACTTGCTGATTTGTCACCCTTGGATGGACTTTTGCAAATCTACGGTTGGACTTTGCTGAAAATCCAATACTGGATTACGCCCTGCATGCACGACAGACATCCTTGCTGACTCTGCTGAAGAACAATGATTAATAATTTGACCTTAGAGACTCCTGAAAGGATAGCATCTCTGCTGGAGAATGAATGAACAATCTGTTTGCTTCGAATTGTCACACTTGCCAAAAATAAATTGGACTTTGAGACGTGGAGAATGATGACTCTGCCAGGAACTATTTCATCTGAATGGGGATGAATTCTGGTCATAGCAACTCTGTTGGGGGTGAGAATTTTCTGACTTGGCTGATGAAAGAATGTACTAACACTCTGCTAAAGCAGACAAATCCTTAAAACTCTGCTTGGGGATCTATCAAACCCGGGGAGAATATGCTAACACTCTGCTGAAGAAGAGATTCTATCGACCTGCTAACCTTCTACGGGTAAGAAAAATAACTCAGCTGGAGAGTATCGCTGACAAGATTCAATGTTGAACTCTGTGGGGAGTACAACAGCTAGAGATACGATCTTGTTGGGGACCAGAGTTACTCTGTCAAGGATACACAAATCCTGGTTAGAAAACCTTCTGTCGTGACTTGCTGGGAAAGAGTCCTTAGATCTGCTAGGAAAGCACAAAGCAAATGTACCGTGACCTATCGAGGAACAAAGCTGTCAAGCTTAGAATAAGAGCCACAATGTCCCATGCGAGGCAAACCTTCTGCTTGATGACTCCACTGGGGATAATGAGTTGATGTCAAACTCTGCCGGGGAGAACTGCTTCAAAGCGTCTCTCGCTGGGGAATGTCCCTTAGGAGGATTTTACAGAAAACCACTCATCTTCAAACTCTTGGGCAAATGCCGAGCCTTGAGCTAGACACTCTACTGGAGATAATAGATCTGGAACGCATCCCGCTGGGGATTTTATGATGCCCCATGTTTGGGAGGGTCACCAACTCACTTTTGCCCCAGATCACATGGTGTATTTGAAGAAAACGTCCCAAGAGGATTTTACAGAAGATTCGGCGTCTTCAAACTCCTAGACACTCGTTGAGTCTTGAACATTAACAGCGAGACAACTCTACTGGGGAATTCACAACCGTTATCGACACAGAAAAGCTTGTAGCTGTTGGAAATACTGAATAGGAGAATCGACGTAATAAGATACAACACTATCCAGTTAATATCAACTTGTCGATATCAATTCGTCGTGAGCGACCGACGGCCAAAGATGGACTTAATCAGTAAACGTTGTGACAAAAGTGACGTGGGGACCCTTCTTGAACTTGACTGCCCCGGTATTCTGCATGGGGATAAGTGCTTCCTCGTCTAGAAGATATGACCCCTGCTCTTGGAACACTTGTACCTGTTACATGCAACAAAAGAATATGCACACATGCCCCAGGATATTGCGTGGTTTGAATCCACCATCCAGGATTACTCAACATTCAAAGTGATTTTAAATGTTTTTCTGCACATGTTATTCGTAAGGCCACAGTGTCTTCAAATGCAATGTTTTATCAAAAATTAGGACGTTTTTCCAAATAAAGCAGTAAAACAAAATGAGAAGCTATTGACTGAAATTCAATTTATTGATTGAAAACGCCCAGAATAGGCAAGTACAATTGGGAAGCAAACCCTGGAAAGAGGAGATTGCTGTAAATTGAGAAAAGAAACTATCCTAATGGCAATGTGAAAACGGCATTCCACTGAGTTTCAGTTTTGCTATGGCTAGTATGTCTTCGAGACTCCCCGACCTTGCCTTCTGAGGAATAATCAGACCGATTCCTACCCTTTGGAAAGTCAGTTGCTGAAACGGTGATGGAGTACAGATAACTCAGACCGTAGTCGTTCTCTTAAATCCCTCTTTTGCATGGACCGCCCTTTCGGGTTTTCAATCCATCTGGATACCCTTTTTTGCCTGAGTTGTCCTTGCGGATTTTCAACTCACCGGGTGTAAATTTTTTTTTATTTTATCCCTAATTTTTTCCCGAACCTTTTTTATTCTGTTTTTGTGGTTCGCTGGGATGCCCTTTTTTGCCTTGACTTTTTTTTTTGTCCAGCGGGTCTATTTATGCGAAATATTTTTTGACTACGTCTGAGTTGACAGGGGATGAAAAGTCTTCGTCGTCCATGGTTGTAAGTAATAAGGCTCCGCCCGAGAAGACCTTCTTAACCACGAATGGACCTTCATAGTTAGGAGTCCATTTGCCCCTGTGATCTGTACTAGGAGGAATGATCCTTTTGAGTACCACATCTCCCACTTTGTAAACCCGAGGACGCACCTTTTGGTCAAAGGCCTGCTTCATCCTCCGCTGGTATAACTGCCCATGACACACAGCTGCCAGTCGTTTCTCTTCAATAAGGCTCAACTGATTAAATCTGGCACGAACCCACTCAGCTTCGTCTAGCTTGACATCCATCATGACTCTGAGGGATGGAATCTCAACTTTAACCAGTAGTATTGCCTCCATACCGTATACAAGCGAGAATGGTGTTTCCCCAGTGGACGTACGTACTGACGTTCGGTACCCATGCAAAGCAAATGGTAACATCTCATGCCAATCTTTATATGTGACAACCATTTTCTGCACAATCTTCTTAATATTCTTGTTGGCCGCCTCCACAGCGCCATTCATCTTCGGGCGATACGGAAAAGAATTGTGGTGTTCAATTTTGAAGCCCCGGCACAGGTCAGCCATCATTTTGTTGTTCAGATTAGAACCATTATCAATAATGATTCTCTCGGGCACTCCATAGCGACAAATGATATCTTGTTTCAGGAAACGAGCTACCACCTGCTTAGTGACATTGGCATAAGACGCTGCTTCAACCTATTTAGTGAAGTAATCAATGGCGACCAAGATGAAATGATGGCCATTTGAAGCAGTAGGCTCAATCTTTCCGATCATGTCAATACCCCACATGGCAAAGGGCCAAGGAGAGGACATGACACTCAACGAATTTGGAGGAACATGTACTTTGTCTGCGTAGATCTGGCATTTGTGACACTTGCGGGCATACTTGCAATAATCTGCCTCCATTGTCAACCAGTAATATCCCGACCTCAATAATTTCTTAGCCATTGCATGTCCTCCGGCATGAGTACCGAAAGAGCCTTCATGTACTTCCTGCATTAACAGGTCTGCTTCGTGTCTATCCACGCATCTGAGCAGAACCATGTCAAAATTCTGTTTGTATAGCACGTCATCCTGATTCAAGAAGAAGCTACCAGACAACCTTCTCAATGTCTTCTTATCTTTGGTGGATGCCCCAGGCGGGTACTCTTGACTTTTCAAGAAACACTTGATGTCATGAAACCATAGCTTGTCATCAGACGTTGTATCAACAGCAAACACAAATACAGGTCTGTCAAGATGAGACACTTCGATCTTAGGTACATGATTCCATCTTTGCACTTTGATCATAGAAGACAATGTGGCCAAGGCATCCGCAAACTTATTCTCATCTCGAGGAATATGGTACAAATTCACTGTTGTGAAAAATGTCAGCAATCTCCTTATATAATCTCTATACGGAACCAGATTTGCTTGGTGCGTGTACCAACTCCCTTTCACTTGATTGATTACCAAAGCTGAATCACCGAAGATATCAAGGGTCTTAATTCGCAAATTAATCGCCTCCTCAATCCCCATTATACAAGGTTCATATTCTCCTTCATTGTTGGTGCATCCGAAAGTTATTCGGGCAGTGAAAGGCATATGAACACCTTCTGGCGTGATAAGAACTGCTCCAACTCCACATCCATTCATGTTGACAGCCCCATCAAACATCAAATTCCATTTGGATTCAGGGTCCGGCCCCTCCTCCGGGAGTGGTTCCTCGCAATCTTTAGCTTTGAGAAACATGATGTCCTCATCAGGGAAATCAAATTTCATGGGTTGGTAATCATCAATCGGCTGTTGCCCAAGATAGTCTGATAGGATACTTCCTTTGATGGCCTTTTGAGAAGTATACTGGATATCATATTCTGTCAAAACCATTTGCCACCGTGCAACTCTGCCTGTTAGTGCTGGTTTCTCGAAAATGTATTTGATAGGATCCATTTTTGAAATCAACAAAGTTGTGTGCCTGATCATATACTGCCTCAATCGCTTAGCAGCCCATGCAAGTGCACAGCATGTCTTCTCAAGCATTGAGTATCGGGACTCGCAGTCATTGAACCTTTTGCTCAGGTAGTAGATAACATGATCCTTCCTACCTGTCTCGTCGTGTTGACCAAGAACACAACCCATAGAACCTTCAAGCACTGTCAAATACATTATCAAAGGCCTTCCTGAAACTGGAGGCATGAGAATTGGAGGTTCCTGCAAGTATTCTTTTATTTTATTGAACGCCAATTGGCAATCGTCATTCCACCTGACCGTTTGATCTTTTCTTAGCAGTTTGAATATTGGTTCGCACGTGGCTGTTAGGTGAGATATGAACCTTGCAATGTAGTTCAATCTACCTTGAAAACAATAAACCTCTTTTTCTGTTCTCGGTTCAGGCATGTCTTGTATTGCTTTCACTTTGGCAGGATCAACCTCAATCCCCTTTTTGCTCACAATGAAACACAGCAACTTTCTAGAACGCACCCCGAAAGTGTACTTGTTTGGATTCAACCTTAAACGGAACTTTCTCAACCTTTCAAACAACTTTTTCAAGTTAATCAGATGTTCTTCTTCCGTTCACGACTTGGCAATCATGTCGTCCACATAACATTCAATCTCTTTGTGAATCAAGTCGTGGAATAATGTTACCATTGCTTGCTGGTACGTTGCCCCTGCATTTTTCAACCCAAAAGGCATCACTTTATAACAATATGTACCCCATGGAGTAATGAACGTGGTCTTCTCCATATCCTCAGGTGCCATCTTAATTTGGTTGTACCCGGAGAAACCATCCATAAACGAGAACACTGAAAACTGAGTTGCATTGTCAACCAGTACATCAATGTGGAGTAGTGGAAAATCATCTTTCGGACTAGCTTTGTTAAGATCTCGAAAATCCACACACATTCTCACCTTTCCGTCTTTCTTTGGTACCGGCACGATGTTGGCAACCCAGGGCGGATAATTAGTCACAGCAAGAAACCCAGCGTCCCACTGCTTCTGAACTTCTTCTATGATCTTTATGGCCATATCGGGATGAGTCCGACGAAGTTTCTGCTTGACTGGCGGGCATTTTTCTCTCAACGGCAGCCTGTGCATAACAATATCAGTATCCAATCCTGGCATGTCTTGATACGACCAGGCGAAGATATCAATATATTCACACAACATCTCAGTCAAAGCTTTCTTCACATCTGCTTTCAGGCTGACGCCAATCTTGATCTCTTTCTTAGCATCCTCGGTACCAATATTGATGATCTCTATGGTCTCTTGATGAGTCTGGATGACCCTTTCCTCTTGTTTTAACAATCTGGCCAGTTCCTCAGGGAGTTCACAACCTTTCTCATCCCCTTCTTCGGCTTGATAAATCGGTTTGTCAAAGTCATACATAGCCATAGCAGAACCGTTATCAATGGAGTCAGGAGGATCAAGTCTGCACGAACAGGTTCATGCTTTATTTTAGAATTTATTTTTAAAACAAAAAGAAACAAAACATTGCCATTTTATTATTTTTGTGCAAAAGTAAAAAAAGAAAGACAGAGAACAAAATTTGAGTGCAAAACGTCCTTTATTGATGATTAAAATTGCAAATGCAAACAGGGTGGCCCTACAAATGAATCTATACGCCTTGGGCATAACGCAAGATTTTAACATGCATTATGGTTAGAAAAACAAAGAAAATTACTCTGTTTGAAGAGTAACTTGAACGACTTCTTCAACGGGCCAGTTCTGCAATTGTTGTCCCGGAGCGCATGGGCGTACCCAGTTGTCCAAGTCACAGTCACTGTCAATGCCATCTTCTGTAGCTGCACAAGACTGATATGGGTAAATGATTCCCCCACTGCTAAAAGTGATGGGTCCACTATTCTCTGCAACTGAAGTCATAGAGGGATGATAACCAATACCAAACTTGTCCTCCTTCATTGGCGTCTCTATCAGCTTGTCCCAGCCTTGGGCGTTGCCTGCTCTGACAACCTCGACAGCTTGCTTATAGGACGAAATGGATGTACCAGCTCGCTCTGGTGCAAGGGAAGATTCAGACACGTTATCAATATTCACCGCCTCGAATGACTGGCAAAGCATTTCGTGGATTTCCCCATCCATCTCAACATACTTGAACGCGGACAAGTGACTGACAAAAATGTCTTCTTCACCACACACTGTCACAACTTGTCCCTCGAACTCGTATTTCAGCTTCTGGTGTAAGGTGGATGTAATAGCCCCGGCCGCATGAATCCAAGGGTGACCTAATAAGCAGCTATAAGCAGGCTGTATATCCATCACATGGAATGTAGATTTGAACACTTGCAGTCCGATTTGCACGGGTAATTCCACTTCACCAAACACAGATCTTTTCGTCCCATCGAACGCTCGGACAACCAAATCACTTGGCCTTAAAATCAAACCATCAACTTCTAGCTTCATCAGCGCCTTCTTTGGCAAGACATTGAGCGAGGAACCAGTGTCTACCAATACGTGAGACAACATTATACCCCTACACTCCATTGTAATGTGCAAAGCTTTGTTGTGGTTTCTTCCTTCAGAAGTCAGATCCCTACTTGTGAAACCCAATCCATGGCTGACATTGACGTTAGAAATTACACCCTCAAGCTGATTGACAGTAATTTCCTGTGGAACATAGGCTCTCTTCAACACTTTCAGCAAAGCCTCTCGATGCGCGTCAGAACACATCAACAATGACAAAATTAAAATCTTCGAGGGCGTCTGGTTCAGTTGATCGACAATTTTGTAATCACTTTTCTTTATTATCCTCATGAATTCTTCTACCTCGTTGTCAAAGGTAATCTTTGTCTCTGTTTCAGGTACAGGCACACTCTCAACCACCTGTTTTCCTTTAGCTTTTGCCGCAGCCTCGACTTCTTTATCACTGCACAAAGTTTGGGGAGCAAACAACCTTCCGCTCCTAGTAAAGCCACCTATATCACCCACATTATCAATATTTGAACTGGCTGATGCCCCGACTTCCTGCTTTTTCCCTTCATAATACACTTCTGCCCCATAGTGCCATGGGATTGCTTTTGTAGATGTAAACGGAACTGGTTATGGCATCGTGATGGTAACAGGACTGGATCTTTCTTGCATAACACTTGCTACAGGAGCTGTACTTGCAGGCACCTGAATTTCAGCGGGAGTATAATAAATGGTCACAGTTGACACCTCATCAGTGTCTTTCATAACCCGGTCAAACTGTAGATGACCCTCGTCAATCAGGCTTTGCAAACCAATTCTCAGCTTATCGCAGCCATTCTTCTGACTCATACATTCGGAATAATCTTGATCACAACCCAGGAACACCTGTCCTTTCAACAAACGATCCTTTACCATTAGCAATGAAGTCTTCACCTGGCTGATATCCGCCACCAAGTTCAATTTCTTTTCGTCCTCAATAGCGTGTACATCTGCCACACCATGATTAGGCATGGGGTTCTGGATAACATTAGGACGTAGAGAGAAATTGATTGCTTTAGCATCAATCAAATCTTGCACTTTATTCTGAAATGCCTAACACTTCTCAATGGTATGCCCCTGAGCACCTGAGTGGAAATCACAGCGAGCGTCAACATCAAAATTAGGTGGCAAGTTGCCAGCGGCAGGAGGTCTCATAGTACGAAGCTCAACCAACTTCAATTTGAGTAACTGAGGTAACAATGCTGAATAGGTCATAGGGAGAGGGTCAATCTTACGGTCCCTCTGCCTAGACCTCTGTTGGAAAGGAGGTTGCTGCTATTGCTGCTGAGCTTGCTGTTGTGGTTGTTGTTGCTGAACAGATGGTGCTGGGATTGTCACTGCACCTACCTGGTGATAAGCTTGAGAACGTCCTCTTCCTCGTCCTCTATATACAGCGTTTGTATCACCTTCTCTTCTTTTCTGACCACTAGCAAATGGTTTCTTCGTTCCGAAAGAGCCAACCCTACTTACATCTTGGATCTTCCCAAGTTTCAATAGACTCTCTATTCTTTCTCCAGCAATCACGATGTCAGCAAATCCGGTTGATGGACACGCAGCCAATCTTTCAAGAAATGCCCCTTGCAGGGTGCCCATAAACATATCTGCCATTTCTCTATCCAGCAAAGGAGGTTGAACCTGGGCAGCCATTTCCCTCCACCTTTGAGCATACTCCTTGAAACTTTCCTTAGCATTCTGTGACAACCCTTGCAGTTGAGTGCGGTTGGGCGCCATGTCGATATTGTACTCATATTGTTTTAGAAATGCTTCTGCCAGATCTTTCCAACTTCTCACAGCAGCTCTGTTCAATTTCATATACCAGGTCAAAGAAGCTCCAGCCAGACTGTCTTGAAAGTAATGCATCCATAACTTCTCATCATCAGTATGGGCTGAAATCCTCCTAAAATAAGCCTGAATATGTGTCTGGGGACACGTATTGCCATGATATTTGTCAAAAGTGGGCGGCTTGAACTTTGGAGGGATTCTGACTCCTGGTACCAGCCCCAAACTAGTAACATCAATACCCATAGAATTCTTGCACTCTATAGCCCGGATCTTCTCAGCCAACTCATCATACCTTCTATCACCTGGATTACCCATATCAGCATCCAACAGGGTGAATTGGTCTTCCAGAACATCTTCTTGAATACCACCAACATTTCTGTCATTTCCATTACCCAGATTACCACCAGGAGGAGGAGTGACCCTTGTCTGTGAATTGTCATTCTGATTACCTTCAGGCGTGGCCTCTGAACGCTCGACCAGAAGTCTCAATCTCTCTTGAGTCTGTGCCATGCCAGTCATGAGGGTCATGAACTGGTCCATGCGTGCCCTCATTTTAGCCAAATCATTCTGCATTTGATCCATTATCCTTGCTTGATTTCGTCGAGTTGAGTATCGGTGAATGTGATTCTCAGCTATAATGCCTGAAACCAAATAAAGGTTAGAGACCCTACCGTGAGTACCTAAAAAACAAGAAACAAAAATGCAAAATGATATGCAATGCAATGCAAAGGCCATGTTTATCACTTCCGAGGTGCTCTACACCCTGATTCCAATCTTAACCACAAAAATCTGAAGATCAGAAATCGTGATATAAAGAGACGTGTTGTGATTATGTGCTCGTGTACAAATAACAGCCAGAGGAACCTTTTTGAATAAGTTGCTCATTTCAATAGAGAAAAAACATACATACGGTGTTCAACAATGAATTCAAACATCATACATCAAAAAGGTGGATTCATCAACAAGCCTGATGATATCCATTGACAAAATTACATCAAGAGAAATAAATAAACTGTCAATCCGACAACTCTAAATCCTTCAACTTATCACTCGAATACTTGACCTCCTCGAAGAGTATGCGAGTACGCTGGTGATTTGGTCTTTCGATTAACTCCTTGATTAGAACATCTCTTCTCAAGAGAGCTTCGGTCAGTGAGCCCATATGCATCAGGAGAGCTTTATCATCACAAACTCCTTTCTGCCTCTTCATGCCGGCTTGTATCTTGAGTTTCTCCACATTTTCCCTGGCTTCTTCAAGCTCGCTCTTGGAAGTCTCCAGCTCCTCTCTGGCGCTTACCAATTGTTCTTGACTTTCACCGAGGCTCTCTCGATACTTTCTCCGTTGTTCATGTGCCTTTTTGAGCTCATCATCCTTGGTCTTCAGCTGTTCCTGAAACTCTGCATTTTCGATCCTAACCTCATCCCTGGCTTGCTGAAGCTTGGCTAGCACGTCCTTGGTCTGAGCTAAAGTCTGTTTGGTCTTCTTATGCGCTTGAGTGGCAGAATCGACACCTTTGCTAATTTTCTGGAAATGTTGAGCTCTTTCGGCGAAATCCTTTTCTTTTGCAGCTAAGATTCTTTCGGCGTCTTGGGCTCTATGCTCCAATTCTTCCTTGACGTGCAAAGCATTTTGAAGAAGACTGCTCAGATCCGAATTCTCCACCCGAAGCTCATTTACCAACTTCTGCAGCTTGTCAAACTCCTCAATGGCTACCGTGGTAGGCTGCTCTGGCATCACAGGATAGAGAGGGGATTCCCTTGAAAAAGGCAAGAGCAGCTCGTTCACCTTCACTTTAATCCATCTTTCATACTCAGGGTAAGATCTGCAATCCATCTTTCCAAAAACTATTTTTCCTGTTCTACGCTGGTGACCCCAAGCCTTCACAATTTCTCGCAATATTTCCTCATTTTCAGTCCCTGTAAAAAATAAAGATTCCTCAACATCCTGATCTGTGGGAGGAGACCTGGAGGCATATCCAAACTGTCTAACGGCCAGGATGGGGTTATAGTTAATTCCCTCTTTCCTGCTGATTAGAGGCACATTGGGAAAGTTCCCACAACTCGTGATAATCTCTATCCCCATCAGCTTACGATTGAACCAGACAATGTTATCAGCAGTCAACCCCATCATCCGCTTGGACCATTTTAAGGAATCCTTTGTTTCTACAAAAGCACCTACCTGAGGTAAATGTTTCAAGAACCAACGAGATAAAAGTGGAGTGCAACAATTGACAGGTCCTCCCCTTCTTTTTTCATTCTTGAAATGCACCGAGTAGTAAAAATCTCCTAACAAAGCGGGAACCGGATTTTTGAGAATGAAAACTCTTATAGCTTACATATCCACAAAATCTTGTTGATTAGGGAACAACACAATGCCGTATATGCATAAAGCCAGGATGGAATTATAAACCGCCCAATTCTTCGCACCAGCAGCCTCTTGAGCTTGATCAGCGAGAAATCCTAGGTGAAAACCTTTAACCCCATTTTTGATAGCCACATTCCCTTTCAGCACTGACTCTTTTACCTGTACCGCTGCTGCAATCTCCACTAAGCTAGGATGACCACCAGAAAAGAATGGTACAGCTGATTCGACCGGAATTCCCAAAATAAATGAGAACTCTTCCAAAGTAGGCATCAAAATGTAATTAGGGAAAAGAAAGCATCTCAACGAAGGCTCCTAGAACTGTAGGAAAGTGTGAAGAGCATCATGTTCATACTGTGTAATCCTACGAACCATCTCCACCAGTTTCCCATATTTCTTCTAGAAGTTGACACGAACACCCGGGTCAGCCATAGCTATCACTTTATGCAATAGATCCAAAGTCGATTCTGGAAACTTGTAAGCAACATTATTCTTTCTCTTGGCAACTATCTCTGTCGAGCCCATCGATTGGAATCAGAAGTGTAATAAGCACCTATAAATGAAAAACATGAATGTTATGACATGACAATGCAATCCAAAAGGGCATGTAATCAGCGTGCTCTGTGTCGGTGCTGGACTGTGTGCACGGTGTCTGTACAAAGTTGGGAATAATACTGGAGATAGAAACCCACTGACTGTAATAGATTATACCATCTGTCTAAGAAAAAACCAAAGTATCGGGGTAGGTAGGAGGCATGGTCACCTGCAAACCTGTAAACACCGCCCATACTCACATGTGGGTACTAAAAGTAGGATCCTCAGATTCGGATCTCAGAATAAGAAGCAATAGCACATTCAGTCCGTAGGATACAATGCTATCACCAAACAAAGAAATCGTCATCTGATTCTCCTCAAAATAAAGGTCATCCTATGCAAGTTCCAAAGTGGGGCCCTCGGGTGCGAATGGGTTTGCCACAGAATATGGGCTGCCACTGTCACCACTGAAGACGAATGTTTCCACTAAGGTCCTCAATGATCTGTCACCAGAGTCGACAACTTTCTAGGTTAACACCCCAAAATGCACAAGACGCACAAATCAGAACATCTCCCAAGAAAACCTCATCTGGTTGTAGATTTCGTGTAAATCATACATAACAAAATGCCACGTAGGCCACACTACCATCCACGCTAGTCCTATGTATATACTCAAGCCTGTGTAATGGGCTCATCTCTCAGAATACCCATCCCTCCAAACAAAAAACCAGCACAGCACAGTCCAGTATAATAATGGAAAAAAAATGTGATAAGTGCGGTATATACAGTAAATACAGTAAAGCAATAATACAGTACACAGTAATACAGTAGAAACAGTAAATAAAGCAAAACAGTAAACACCCAATGAAAAAACAAACAAGCGCTAGGACTGACTCACTTAGAGAGACATCCCTTGTAGAGTCGCCAGTTGTCGCTCCCGGGATTTTCATCCAAGTACAAACGCGAAAGTGGTACCGAAACAGAGTCGTCAGCAATGTGTATTTATCCCAAGAGGGGGAAAGGAAACACTGCATAAACCTGGGAGGAAGGAAAAGAGCATGGTCTTGCGACCAAGAGAACTGGGTTCGGGAGTCGGTTACGCGCGAGGAAGGTATTAGCACCCCCACGCGTCCATCGTACCCGATGGGATCCACGCTTGTTGTTTCGATCAAAGGGTGTTGTCGACTGGAGCTCCACTGCTGAGAACTGGAAAAGAAAGGTAGAAAGGAAGGGGGAAAAGAATGAGAACAAGAAGCAAATGTAGGGAAAATAAAAGAACTGCTCGAATGGGCCTTACCCCACTGCCTACGTATCTCATCGGGAACATGAGAATCAGAGCGACGTAGTTCCCCTCAACTAAGGGAAAATTGTTTGTGTTTTTTTGTGGAAACGTCAAAGTGCGCGTCCCAGCAGTTAGGTGTTGCAGCTCGCTGTATGGAGACTTAGGCGTTACCTGTTTGCGGTGGAACGGACTCGATGAATCCTTAAGGAATGAGTGAAAGAGATGAGAAAGGAATTGTTGTTTGTTTTTGTATCTTTTAAGAAGAAGTATCTTGATTATTTGGTGTTTGGTAACACATATTGTATTTAAGTCCTTCATGTAGGATCGAATGCCTCGCATATCGACCCAAGATGGGACGTACGCTAAACATTATAAGAAAGTGAGAGAAGACCCCTCTCTATCTTATTCTTACATGAAAGGCTCAAATACAATATTCGTTATGCCTTTATTAAGTGTTTTTTTACTTTTGTTTGAAGATGAGAAAGAGAGACTCAATTGGGAGCAAAAGGTGAAAACTAATGAAGGAGACTAAGACTCAAACCATAATGTTATCATACAAGGATGTTCCTATGGTTTAGTGTGGTATGAGAAATCTAATCCTACAAGAAAGGAGAAGAAGAGCAAAAGAAACAACTTACTTCCAAGATGGAAGTTAAGTTGATCTTAAAGAGGGATGAAGAAAAAGTTATTCAAGGAAAGCATATAAATGCTTATCATGATCCCAAGTTGAATGATTAAAAGAAATAAGAGAAGATGAAAGAAAGAAATGTATGTGGAAGCATATCCACACACTTACTTACCATTAGCACCTACATGAGAAGGTTAGTTTAAGACTATTTACAAGAAATCCTAAGTAAAAGAACTTGGTCAAACAATCAAATGGGAGGAAATAATGAAAACAACAGCTATTACTGCCCACATGCAACAGAACAGTAGTAAACTCAGCTTCATATACCAAACAACAAACAAAAACTCATGTTCAGCATACAAAATGGGTGTAACAAGCATTTGGCAGCACATACTACAACACATATGTGTTCAGGCAGCAATGGAAGATTAGAGACAGCATGCATTAACAAACAATTTCAATCAACAACTATCATGCATCAAGCCTTGTACATTCATCACACAAACATGATCACAATCATATTACAAATCATGGTGAACAAGCCTTGAAATCAAACATGGTATAATGCACATTACAAAAGAATACACATTGTCAAGAATATGAGCAAGTTAAAGAACAAGTATACATCTCTTGAAATGGAAAGCAACTGAGCATGCGCATAGTAATTCCAGCAACATATCATCAATTAGCAATTAATAAGCTCAAAGTGTGTGCATCACGTGTTCATCACATCAATTAATTAATAATGCAAACATTACGTTCAATGATGAAAAACAAAGGCACACGTGTCGTAAAATCAAGTTCATACTGTTGTGTGAGTTAAAATAGCTCAAAAATAATCCACCAATCATCAATGCATTGATCCATGAAGTTTAAACATGTTAAGGATGTCAAACAAGCAAGAAAATGCAAGAAAATAACATTCTGCTTCAGTGGTAACTGGTTACAGCATAACTGCTAACCGGTTACACAGTTCAAAAATGCGCAAACAGGCTGAAAATACACAGTGTAACCGGTTACAGCATAACTGCTAACCGGTTACACTGGGACAGTGGTCAAAAAAATCAGTTCCAAAAGCACTTTTCAGCAGCAAATGACTTCTCCAAACATCCAAATGAACAGGTAATCAATCAAGCGCGAAATTACATTGAATTGCTGTCAACATCAATTAGATTCAATTAACAACCACATCAAGAATCACATCCAAGCACATGAATCTAAATCGAAAATCCACAAAGATCTACATCGAATAAGTTGCAAATAAGCTAAAACCAATGTAGACTTAGGGAAAACCAACCTACAAAGCGGAGACTTGCTTTGGTAATTGTTGCAAAGTAATCTTAGTGCAGAAAATGAAAGAAAACCAGAGATTCTTCAATCAATAGCCGAAACGCGTCGAAACCGAACGAAATCACGAAAATCCACCAAAATCTAACTTGCACCAAAATAAATGGTGAGAAACCCTTGGATTGAAGAAGAACAAGCTGAAATTCCAGAAAATCCAACCAATGCAAACCAAGAGATGAAGTTTAGCTCAAGAATTAATCACTTTTCAATGTAAAAAGTGATTATTCTTCAAGAAATAAGAGCTTTTGTGTGTGGTTTTGGAAGAGAGAAGTAGAAGTTGATGAAGAATGAGTAGAGAAATTAGAGAGAAATGTGAGAGAATTGAGAGTGAAATGGAGCAAAAATGGTTCAAGGTCCTTGAAAATGAGTGAAGCATCTCTTAAATAGATTTTTGGTTTGGAGTATGAGAGGTTTGGAATGTGGTTTGGAATGAGGTTTGGGTTTGGAGCTAGGGTCGGAGTTAGTTAGACTCAACTCACCGAGTCAAGGTAGTTAACTCGGTTAGTTAGGATCAACTCGGTAACAATCCCAAGGTGACTTTCAACATCCAAAAGTGGAGATGCTTGGAAAACAAGGAATATGGTGCACTTAATTTGAAATAAAGCACTAGAATAAATGCCCTTGGAATTGAATTGAATTGAAATGTCTAGAGATGTCTAGAATATTCCATTTGCTGCTATAATGTTTTGTAGAATCAAAAAACCAAGTGTGCAATGGAGCTGTCATGAAAAAACAGCAGAATATGCAAAATTTCCCTGTGTTAACCGGTTACAGCATAACTGCTAACCGGTTACTCAGGCCAAAAAATGCCCATTTTGCTTGAAAAATGATGTTGGGGCTCCGGTTTCAATTCTCTACTCCGCGCTTTGATAGATATCCATGGAATCCCCTCTTTCTTGATCAAACTTTCACCAATGAACATATGTGACTTGAATTTCATGAATTTGACCTTAAAAAGTCATGAGTTGACTTTTTCCTTTGCACAGTAGACTTTTCCCCAAATTTCTTGATTCTCAAGCAACTGATTAATTGAACCTCTTCTAAAATGAACCAATGGGCAATCTTCCATCCTTAGATACTTAATATCATGTAGAAAACATTGAGATCAAGTTTGAATCAGAATTTCATTAGGAGACCACTTGAATCCGAAACCCTAATTTTGACTATTTTTTATAGGAGGTGATGCACTGTCCAATCTTCTTGATGATTTTCCCTCTTCCAATGACTTGTGGGGATCAAGTGGGGATGATATATAATGTAAGAGACCTTTGAGGCTTGTTAGAAACCCTTATCCCTTATTCTCTTGCTTTGGATGATCCACCTTATTGAGAAACAACTGATCACATGCCCTTATGCAAGATGCAATGCTAAATGCTAAATGTTTTGTTTTTCTATGCTTGAATGCAATGCAATTAAATGAAAGCTCATGCTAGATGATATGAATAAATGAGAGGGAAAATTTTGGGGTATTACACCAAGAAGCAACATGTTGTTGCGTTGTCAACCTGTGAAGCTGAATATAATACAGGTGCTGTTAGTGCATGCCAAGCTGTGTGGATTTTGAACTTGCTGCAGGATCTGAAGATAAAGGTAAACAAGCCTCTAAAGATGATGATTAATAACAAGTCTGCAATCAACCTTGCCAGAAACCCAGTGTTGCATGGGAGAAGCAAGCATATTGAGACCAAGTATCATTTTCTGAGAAATCAGGTTCAGAATGGAGTGTTAGAAGTTGAGCACTGTAGCACCCAGAAATAGTTGGCAGATGTTCTCACGAAGGCTATCAAGACTGATTAATTTCTTCGTTTAAGGGATGGAATTGGTGTTGTTAGTTTTGAGGAAATATAAATTAAGGGATGGTATTAGAAATAATAATTTATATTCACAAACTTAGTCATTAAGTTTGTTAAAGGGTATTTTAGTATTTTGTTTGTTGCCTTTTGTAGCCCAAGTTTTTAGTTTATAAATAGACTAGTGATAGATGTCATTGTAAGAGATTTTATTCTTCTTTGTAGCCGTCATTCTCTTTATAATATATTCTTCTCTTTCATCCATTAATTCACCTTGTACACCAACAAATATTTGGTTACTCAAATGACTAAATTAAAAAAACAAAAAACCAAAAAGACCAAAACATTATTAAAGCCAAATATAAAGTATGATAGAATACATTTGGCGTAAAAAAATTATCTTATACCAATACACTTTTACCTTCATCCCTTATAAACTAGAAAAAATGTTAGTTGTATTCTTTTTTATTTAACTGTTTTCATTTTTTTTCACTCTCACTTTGAACCTACCTAGAAATTTTAACAAATCGAAAAGGTTTTAACATTATTTTTCGGAGAATAAAGTGTTTATGGAAAACAATGTTAAAACCTTTTCGATTTGTTAAAATTTCTCAAAAAAAACATAAGTTATTTTGTTTGTATTTTTTTTTTATAAAAAAATGAATATTTTAGAGACACATAGATGACGCTAATATGCGATAAAGATAAATTATATGTAAAAGTTCGATACACGAGAACATGTATTAGATTGGGAAAAAGACGTTGGAATTAAAAATAAAGTGACTTTATGGATATATGTGCTTACAGGTACTGTCAAGGTGATCTAAGGCGGTGAAGTTTGTTGACAGAAAAGTTGAAATCAAGTTTTGGTTTTGATAATGATAATATCGAATAACATACAATATCAAGTGAAGTCCTTATCTCGTGAAGATAGCTCAAGCGCTCGAAGAAGCCTAAGATGTTTTATCAAGATATCCTTTAGAAGATGCTCATGAAGATCAAGTTATCTCTTTGAAGTCAACATTACTGTTTACTGACATTCAAGTGAAGACTTATATTTTGATAACACCAAATCACACAGTATATTTGACTCCGATTACACATGTTTTTAGTTGTTTATTTGTTATTTCCCCATGTTATTATGGTATTTTGTTTTACTTTCAGATACATTGCCTGATTTGAGCTTACAGTGAAGAAACGACGCAAAAAGAGGTTAAAACGGAGATTTCCTGTGCAAATTATACACTAACAGTTTCATGTAGCGAACGCCATAGAGAACGCCTTTTGAGTAGTGGATTCCGCCCACATTCCAACGGTCACAAAATATGTTTTATTCCATGGACACACTCGGCGGATGCGGAGTAGGGGTCGGCGGGCGCCAACCGTTGTAACATGCAAACAATCAGAAACGTTAGAGGCAATTACACACGAAGAAAATTATTGTTTAGCCGTTTTTCCAAAACGTCGTGTGGCAGTTACAGCTTCATGACCACTATAAACAGGCCTTGTATTTTCACTTTTATTTTGATCCAATCTTAGTTTTCAACCTTAGGCATAACGTTCATTCTGTAAAGCAAGAATCCGTGATATTGAGCGGTTGTTGCACTATAGTTGTTAGTGAGATTGGAGCAATCATAGTTAGAAGTTATTTACTTTCCCGCAATTTACTTTCCAGCTCTGTACCAGATTCAGTCTCCGCTTTGGAGCAGGTTTCTTTTATAAATTGCATTTTATTATATTCCGCATCGCTTTTATATTCGTTTATTTTCCTGCACTGCTTTACATTCATTTATTTTCTGTCTCTGTCCTTACTTTGTTATTTTAAGTTTCTGTGTGATCTGTTTATCTTTCGGAACTGAACTCAAGCGTGACACTTGTATTCATTCTCTCAAAATATACTCTCACACTTTGCACGATTTTATCTTACAAATGCATTACTTTGCAAACCAATTTATTGTTATGTTTTTAGTTACCATCTCCAGCTAAATCCCTTGTGTTGGGATGTGAGGATCGTCGTTCCAACGGTACTCCACATGTCATCTCTTTAGAAATACTTTAGGGGCTGTTTTTGATTTTAATTAAACTCTTCTGAACTTCAATTGATCGGTTATTACGTAAATGAGACCGTGTTTTTGTTTGCGTAATGACTGTGACTAGATCGGGTAAGATCGAAAGCCGTCCGGCATTTTAGAAAAGAGTTTGTTAGTTATTAATTGATAAATACCGTGGAAGCACTTTATTGATTGACTAGGAAAGTTTTATATTATTAGAAAGAGGTTTTAAACTATTTGCGGACGCGTTTATAGATTTAGGATCTGGTTGGCCGAGCATATGCCAGAAACCCTTTGGTATAAAATATTTTCAATCGAAAGCACTTTTTAACTAAGTCTTAGAGGTATTTACATAAAAAAGGACTTTATCACTTTAACGCAGAGAGCGACCGGTGCAGCGTGAGCGACTAGTATAGATTAAAGGTTAGGTCTGGTTCCGATCACGCTAACTCGGCGGATCCTTTTTAATTAACTCTTTTTCAAAGAAGAAAACATTGCCTCGTAGGTGTTACTATTTAGATGATAGGAGTATTGTTTGATTGATGTGAATTACATTCCAGTATAGTATTTATCTGATTTAATTCTATTTTCATTCTATAGAAAACTTTTACCCTGATATTTATTAGCCTTAGATAAACAACGTAACAATAGCAATCGATAGATTGACATTGGTCTCTGTGGGATCGATAAATCTTTTATATTACTCTGACATAATCCGTATACTTGAGGATAACACGCATCAAGTTTTTGGCGCCGTTGCCGGGGACCAATTACGTCAAAATTCCGTACCCTGTTGTTACACCGTCTAGACTAAGGCATCCCTTAGCCGGTAAATGCGAAGAACTCGCAGTACCGGAAACTTAGTTGATCCATTAGAAGAGCCTAACGTTACGCCCGAGCTCGTCTTCTATTTCAAAAACTCAAAAGAGCAATGGCAGATGAAGAAAATGCTAAACCTCTTAAAGATTTCACCTACCCTCTAACAAAGAACCTCATTCTAGTATAGTTAACCCAGCTATACCAGCCAATAACTTTGAATTAAAACCATCTCTATTACAATTAGTACAATAGAACCAGTTCGCATGTCTTCCTACAAAAAACCCGAACCAACACCTTAAAGTCTTTATTCAGCTAGCCGATACCTTAAAAGCGAACGGAGCTCCTCCTGAGGCAATACGTCTAAGACTATTCCCATTTTCCCTCAGAGATAGAGCCCGATCGTGGTTAGATTCCCTTCTACCCAACTCTATAACCACTTGGAATGACCTAAAGAAAGTATTCCTTGCTAGATACTTTCCACGGAGTAAAACTGCTATTCTACGAAACCAAATAACTCGATTTACCCAAAGCGAGGGAGAATCACTTTTCGACACTTGAGAGAGATATAAAGAACTATTAAGAGCATGTCCACATCATGGCTTAGAACAATGGCTCATAATCCATACCTTTTATAATGGACTCATGTACAACACCAAGATGACCATAGACGCTGCTGCTGGTGGCGCTCTAATGAACAAACCCTACCCCGAGGCTAGCGTTCTCATTGAGGATATGGCACAAAACCATTACCAATGGGGGACCGAACGAGCACCGGTGGAGAATAAAGAGACCAAAGGAGGTGTGTATGAAGTTAGTTGTTTTGACCATATGAACGCAAAGATGGATGTTATAGCTCAAAAGGTAGAAAAACTGACTATCAACCCCACAACAACCATAGCAGCTATACAACCCGGATGTGAAATCTGTGGAACCTATGGATATAATGTAGTTGAATGCAACCTCTTAGCCGAGAGTACCACAGATCAGGTCAATTACGCTCAAGGAAACCCTTATTCAAACACATACAACCCTGGATGGAGGAATCACCCAAATTTTTCCTATAAGAATAATAACCCTACTCAAAATTCAACACCTCAAAGACCACCCGGTTTCCAAACTCAAAGACCCAATCAATCTGCACCATATACTCCTCAGAAATCAAATTTTGAGAAAAAAGATGGACGAATTCATCTCAGCTCAATTACAGCAGAACAAGGATTTCATGAACCAAAACATTCACATGAATGGACTAATTACTCAGTTGGGTACTGAACTCGATTATGTAATTACCCATAACAAATTGCTTCAAACCCAAATCTCTTAAGTAGCACAACAAAAAGCTACTCATGCTACACCAGGAGGATAATTCCCTGGACAACCTCAACCTAATCCTAAAGGGCATGCAAATGCTATAGCCCTAAGGAGTGGGATCACTTACAATGGGCATATAAACCCTAGGTTGAATAATCCAGAACCTCCTAGGAAAGAAGTTGTGACCACACCTGAGAAAGAAATTGAGAAATTGGTGGAACCTGAGAAATCTAAAGATACGGAAGTTAAGGAGAAGGAAAGAGAAGAGAATGAAAAAGTTTATGTACCACCTCCTCCTTACAAACCTCTGATTCCATACCCACAAAGACTTAAACAAACCAAAGTAGATAACCAATATAAGAAATTCATAAAAGTGATTGAGAAACTCCATGTAGAGATCCCGTTCACCGAAGCCATTACCCAAATACCATCTTATGACAAATTCCTTAAAGGCATTCTAACCAATAAACGAAGATTAGATGATCCTAAACCTATAGAATGTAATTTAATTTCTGAGAATAAGCTTGCTAAGAAAGAGAAAGACCCAGGAAGTTTTTCTATACCTTGTGTTTTGGGAAACCAAGTTATCGATAAAGCACTTCTGGACTTATGAGCAAGTGTAAGTTTAATACCTTTAGCCGTTTGTAAAAGTTTAAACCTAGGAGAAATGTAACCGACTAGAATGTCTCTCCAATTAGCCGATATATCAGTTAAGTATCCAATTGGTATTTTGGAAGACGTCCCAGTTAGACTTGGTCAACTTTATATTCCAACAGATTTCGTCATAATGGACATTAAGGAAGACGATGAGATCCTAATCCTTTTAGGTAGACCCTTCTTATCAACAGCTGGAGCTATAATAGATGTTAAAAAGGGAAAAATGACATTCGAGATAGGTAATGAAAAAGTAGAATTTATATTATCCCAATTTTTAAATGCACCAGCCATAGATGACTCATGTTATGTCATCGATATAATTGATGAATGCATAAGAGAAATAGATAAAGAAGATCCAGTAGAAACCATCAAACTACCTTCAATCCCCATTATGGAGGACAATGGATTTAAACGCTTATCTGAACCTTACATAGATAACAGTCTTTACGAATGCTTGGCACTTACCCCAGATCATATGCCATGTCCAAAAAAACCATCTATAGAACTTAAGGAGCTTCCTAAGAATTTAAGATACGAGTTCTTAGACAAAGAATTAAACCACCCAGTCATAGTCAGTGCCACGTTAGATGGTCCTGAAACCAATCAACTCTTAGATGTTCTAAGAAGATATCCCTCAGCTCTAGGTTATAAAATTTCCGATCTCAAAGGAATAAGTCCTTCTGTGTGTATGCACCGAATTATGTTGGAGGAAGATGCAAAACCCTCCAGAGAACATCAACGAAGGATAAATCCTATAATGAGTGACGTGATAAAAAAGGAAGTGTTAAAGTTGCTAGAGGCTGGAATAATATACCAAATATCCGATAGTAAATGGGTAAGCCCCGTACATATGGTACCTAAGAAAGGAGGTGTCACCGTTGTACAAAACGAAAAAGGAGAACATATAGCCAAACATATAGAAAATGGTTGGCGGATGTGTATCGATTACAGAAAACTTAATAAGGTAACTAGGAAAGATCACTTCCCACTACCATTCATAGACCAAATGCTCGAACGTTTAGCTAGGCATTCTTACTTTTGTTATTTAGATGGATACTCAGGATTTTTCCAAATACCCATTCACCCTAATGATAAAGAGAAAATAACCTTTACATGTCCCTATCGAACATTTGCTTACAGACGAATGCCATTTGGACTATGCAATGCCCCAGCTACCTTCCAACGCTGTATGATGTCAATCTTTGCAGATTTCATTGATGAGATCATGGAAGTATTTATGGACAATTTCTCGGTATGTGGATCCAGTTTTAAAGATTGTTTAACCAACCTTGAGAAAATCCTGGAAAGATGTGTAGAAGTCATCCTCGTTCTAAACTGGGAAAAATGTCATTTTATGGTGACTGAAGGCATAGTACTAGGACACATAGTATCCGAAAGAGGCATTGAGGTTGATAAAGCTAAAATAGAAGTAATAGAAAACCTCCAACCGCCCAAAACCATTATAGAAATCCGAAGTTTTCTTGGACACGCCGGTTTCTACCGACGCTTCATTAAAGACTTCTCCAAAATAACTAAACCGTTAACCAACTTACTTATGAAAGACGCCAAATTCAAATTCGATGATAAATGTCTTGAAGCATTTAAATACCTAAAACAAGCACTGATTTCGGCACCCATCATTTAACCTCCTGATTGGAACCAACCTTTTGAAATTATGTACGATGCTAGCGATTACGTTATTGGCGTTGTTTTAGGACAAAAGAAGGATAAGAAACTCCATGAAATTTACTACGCCAGTAGAACTTTAGATGCGGCTCAACTTAATTATGCCACAATCGAGAAGGAACTTCTGGCAGTAGTCTTTGCAATTGACAAATTCCGATCCTATTTAGTAGGAGCAAAAATCATAGTCTACACTGATCATGCTGCAATAAGATATCTATTAAGCAAAAAGGATGCTAAGCCTAGATTACTACGCTGGATCCTTTTACTTCAAGAATTTGATTTGGAGATTCGAGATAAGAAAGGCACCGAAAATGTGGTCGCTGACCACCTTTCAAGGCTTGAATATCTAAAACCAGATCTTGTTCCTATCAATGATGATTTCGCATACGATAGATTAGTAGGAGCAGTTAGAACCATCCATGATGATGATCCTGACCCATATTTAGAATTAAACATTGAAAAAGATTTCGTAGTGAACACCATACCTTGGTACACAGATTTTGTTAACTATCTAGCAGCTGATATCATACCACCTAATCTAAATTTCCAACAGAAGAAGAAGTTCTTTCATGACGTGAAACACTTCTATTGGGACGAACCCCTTCTATTCAAGAGAGGCGTAAATGGCATTTTTCGTCGCTATGTCCCTGAAGAAGAAGTAGAAACTATAATTAAGCATTGTCACTCATCACCATATGGTGGACATCTAGGCTCATCCAAAATATGCGCTAAAATACTTTAAGCAGGTCTTTTCTGGCCAACTTTATGGCGCGATGTTCATGCCTACATTGTAAGATGTGACAGATGCCAACGCACTGGGAACATCTCAAGAAGAGATGAAATGCCTCAGAGAAATATTCAAGAGGTAGAACTCTTTGATGTTTGGGGTATAGATTTTATGGGACCTTTTCCATCTTCGATGGGAAACAAGTATATCCTCATAGCTATTGATTAAGTATCCAAATGGATTGAAGCTATAGCTTCACCCACAAACCACACTAGTGTAGTCATTAAACTGTTTAAAAACTATATATTCCCTAGGCTTGGGGTACCTCGATTAGTTATAAGCGATGGAGGATCGCACTTCATATCCGAAAACCTTTTAAAGAAATATGGAGTTAAACACCGAGTAGCCACACCTTATCACCCGCAGACTAGTGGACAAGTAGAAGTATCAAATAGGGAAATAAAACAAATCTTAGAGAAAACCGTATCAATCTCTAGAAAAGATTGGTCCTTACGACTACAAGAGGCCTTGTGGGCTTACAGAACCGCGTTTAAAACCCCTATAGGAACAACCCCGTATCAATTAGTCTACGGAAAATCTTGCCATTTACCCTTCGAGCTTGAACATAAGGCCTACTGGGCCATAAAAGCTCTTAATATGGATTACTTAATAGCCAGAGATAAACGCATTATAGATATTCATAAATTAGAAGAGTTACGCCGAAATGCTTATGAAAATACCGTAATATATAAAGAAAGAACCAAAGCATGGCACGACAAAAGGATTGCCAAAAAAGAGTTCAACGTAGGCGATCCTGTACTTCTTTTCAATTCTAGGTTACTATTGTTTCCAGGTAAGTTACGCTCGAGGTGGACTGGACCCTATGAGGTCACCAAAATCCTGAAATCTGGAGCATTTGAAATTGCAAATCATTCATGTAGTCCCTTTTTAGTAAATGGACAAAGATTAAAACTCTACTATGGAGGTGATATCCCTACCTACTACTCAGGTCACACTCTGATAGACCCACCTATAGCAACATCCACAATGTAAGTTTTTCAGTCGTCCAGCTAACGACGTTAAACAAGCGATGCTTGGGAGGCAACCCACGGCTTTCTTTTCATTATATTTTTTATTTATGCATATAATTTATTTCAGAAAAAGAAAAAGATTTATATTATTTGACTAACTGGACTGACTCATGAAATGTCTATGTTTACAAGTTACAGATTACATCATCTCAGATATTCTACACTAACTTTATTTTCAGGATGCAGAGCTATGATGACATGCACATCGTGTTCAGAGATGACGAACAGAGGAAGAAATATGTAGTCCTTTCTGAGAGACCGATCCTACCGACTAGGTACCCTGACCCAAACTGTCTAACGGCCTTAGGTATTGAGGCTAGTGTGAGGTACCTTTGTCACCAGCTCCGGTGGGATGAGTATTCTGAAGCAATGAATGTAACTTATAAGTATCTAACCTTAGAGTTCCTCAGTTCACTCATTTATGACCCCTACAGTGGAAGAGCTTACAACAGTGGAATCATAAGATTCAGACTATTTGGGAACGAGTATGCACTTAACCACAGGGATTTTGCTAGATTACTTGGTTTTTAGTGTGGCATGGATGCCATCCATTTTATACATTAAGTCAATGTTATGCAGGATGAGCTTGACATATTCTGGAGAAAAATCACCGGTGGAGGAGGACCTGATCCTTCCACCCAATTAGCAAACAAAATCCACAACCCAAATTTCCGTTATTTCCAAATGATCCTAGCCAAAACTTTCTTTGGTAGAAGTGAAACCGAGAACCAGGTTACTGTAGAAGAGATTCTGATGCTCTTTTGTACTGCTGAGTCACGCCCTTTAGCCTGTGGTAATTTTCTGATGTATAACCTATACTTGAATGCTGAATATACTAGAGGACCCATCCATGTAGGCGGTACTGTTACACACATAGCTTATGTCCTAGGTCTAGCGAGCAAGCTAACTCATCTTACCTCCCATTGTGGCTAAACCTTAATTGACATTAATCATCGCCTTGACCGTGGCCTTATCAGGAGAACATTCTTTAGTGCCGATAACTATAAGCTCTTGATAGACAATGAAGTTGTTCACTACTTTGGTTTGCCAAACCATACCCGGACAAGTATCCATGATAAAGCTAACTGGTCATATGCTTTGAAAAGTCAAGACGAGACACCCATCCGACCTAGGACCCCACCTGTGCCTGAGTACCATCCTACACCCTATCCTGAAAGGACTACTGTATATTCCTCTAATGTCAATCTGTAGCGCAGGGACATATGTTCAGAGTTTGACGCTATGCGCAAGGAGATCATTTCTCTTCGCGGAGAATGCGCCGAGCTTACCTTACAGATACAGATCTCAGAAGAAACAAATGCTTCATCCTATGATCTTTTACACCAGGAGATCTGCGATCTCAGACGCCAGCTTGCAGAAACAAGGGCATTTTATCTTCACATGAGCCAGGATGTCTGCCGACAGTCTTTCTAGAAGATATTCAGGAGTTCTGGGACATAGCGCACACTTTGTGTGGAGAGACTTACCACATGCTTATTATGATAGTTTATTTTTACATTTACCGCATTTTTATCATTTCCGTTATTATCATCAGACTATTAGTAGATTTTATTTTCCATCGTTATTATTACTAGACTCATTGCAACCATATGCTATATGCGAGTGTTATATTATTTCAAGTTATAATAAATATCTACATTATTCCAATCTATTGGTAATAGTTAAAGGATTTATTTTATTTATTATCATAATTTTAAAACTCTTTAGAATTACTAATATAATTATTATTTCTGCATTCACATTTTCCAAATATATAAAAATAAAAAAATAAATAAACAAAATATTCTCTATGTTTCTTACATGTACCAATATGCTATAAACACCCCAAGGAGTGATACATGGACCAACAAAGCCCAAAAACCGTGCCAGCGCAATTTAAACAGTCAGAAACGTTAGAGGCAGTTACACACGAAGGAAATTATTGTTTAGCCATTTTTCCATAACGTCGTGTGGCAGTTACAGCTTCATGACCACTATAAATAGGCCTTGTATTTTCACTTTTATTTTGATCCAATCTTAGTTTTCAACCTTAGGCATAAAGTTCATTCTGTAAAGCAAGAATCTGTCATATCAAGGGGTTGTTGTACTATAGTTGTTAGTGATATTGGAGCAATCATAGTTAGAAGTTATTTACTTTCCCGAAATTTACTTTCCAGCTTTGTACCAGATCCAGTCTCCGCTTTGGAGCAGGTTTCTTTTATAAATTGCATTTTATTATATTCCGCATCGCTTTTATATTCGTTTATTTTCCTGCACTGCTTTACATTCATTTATTTTATGTCTCTGTCCTTACTTTGTTATTTTAAGTTTCTGTGTGATCTGTTTATCTTTCAGAATTGAACTCAAGCGTGACACTTGTATTCATTCTCTCAAAATATACTCTCACACTTTGCACGTTTTTATCTTACAAATGCATTACTTTGCAAACCAGTTTATCGTTATATTTTTAGTTACCATGTCCAGCTAAATCCCTTGTGCTGGGATGTGAGAATCGTCGTTCCGACGGTACTCCACATGTCATATCTTTAGAAATACTTTAGGGGCTGTTTTTTATTTTAATTAAACTCTTCTGAACTTTAATTGATCGGTTATTACGTAAATGAGACCGTGTTTTTGTTTGCGTATTGACTGTGACTAGATCGGGTAAGATCGAAAGCCGTCAGCCGTTTTAGAAAAGAGTTTGTTAGTTGTTAATTGATAAATACAGCGGAAGCACTTTATTGACTGCCTAGGAAAGTTTTATATTATTAGAAAGAGGTTTTAAACTATTTGCGGACGCGTTTATAGATTTAGGATCCGGTTTGCCGAGCATATGCCGGAAACCCTTTGGTATAAAATATTTTCAATCGAAAACACTTTTTAACTAAGTCTTAGAGGTAATTACATAAAAAGGACTTTCTCACTTTAATGCAAAGAGCGACCGGTGCAGCGTGAGCGGTTGGTATAGATTAAAGGTTAGGTCTGGTTCTGATCACGCTAACGCGGCAGATCCTTTTTAATTAACTCTTTTTCAGAGAAGAAAACATTGCCCCGTAGGTGTTACTATTTATATGATAGGAGTATTGTTTGATTGATGTGAATTACATTCCAGTATAGTATTTATCTGATTTAATTCTATTTTTGTTCTATAGAAAACTTTTACCCTGATATTTATTAGCCTTAGATAAACAACGTAACAATAGTAATCGATAGATTGACATTGGTCTCTGTGGGATCGATAAATCTTTTATATTACTCTGACGTAATCCGTGTACTTGCGGATAACATGCATCATATTTCAAGGCTCTTCGGTGGTTTGATCTCTCAACTCTATGATAAAGGTAATCAACTTGAAGAAATATCAAGCCTCGTTAAGCTATAACACTCAAGGTTCTAGTGTGATGTTAAAGTCAAAGATAATGATGCCAAGACTTTAAGCCTTAGAGTTGTGAAAGAGAGGAAGTGTGAAAATTCACTTGATTGTTTCTTTCTGAGTGACTAGTGTCGTGTAAAGGTGCAAGGATAATCATAATTACTAAGGAAAAATCAACCACACAAAAAAAACATTTGAGAAGACTCTCTTATTTTACTAAAACTACCTAAAAAAATGTTTTTAAGGCCTATCTAACTAATTATGGGACTATCTGATCAATTGGAGGGATTTTAACAATTGGATAATCGTTTAGTCATAATAATCTAATCGATTATTTAACTTTGTAAAGTCTAAAATTGATTGGGATAGTTTCTTAATGATTGGTAACAGCTAAATATCAAAACCTTCCAATTGTAGCTTGAACAATTGAATATTGATGTGCAATAATCGATTGGTTTAATCAATTGTGGCAGTTAAATCGTCCATGGATTGTTTCCAACTTTAAACCATAATTTGACTTATAAATAAAGAGTGTCTCTATCATTTCAAATTATTGTGAAACGATGTCATCAAGAACAAATAAAAAATATGAGAAAGATTGAGTTTCTTGAACAAACACAAGAAACCCAATTAGGTTTTACAAAAGATAGAGAAGAAGGGAGAAGAAGGGAGAAGAAGAATCAGGATTGGTTATAACTATTTTACTATTCACTTTCTCAATAAGGGTTTAAATATTACAAGTGAATAACAACAATTAACCTCTCTCAACAATCTGAGAAAACTAGTCTATTTATAGACTACTAAGCTAACTTAGGCTTTAGGCCAACTTAACAATTGGGCTTACAAGAAATGCCCAATTTGACATGCTAATAATCCCAGCACTTTGACTACTGCATGCTTGAGCATACTTCGACTACAACACGCAGGATCAGCATGTGAACAAACTTCGACTACATGTTAAACCTTTGTCGAACCATGAAGATATCCCTGTCGATACTAGAGTTCGATCCAAAATACCACACAAATCACTCAGAAAATGATCTTTGATTCTACATTCTCACTCTCACATATTTTTATATAAATCTCTCATTTTATCACATATTTTTTGCCTGATTCTTTGAGAGTATTCTAGTGCTTAAGCTAGGATCATTGTTCTAGGTGAGGGAATAATTGTAATTTAATAAGAATGTATTATCTGTTGAGTAAAATATTCCTCTATAAGAAGTTGTTTGGTTGTCAGCTAAATTTGTAAAAAGCTCTTGTTGATTTGTGGAATTGTCTTAGGAAGTCTTTATTTGGTTCATGTGTTTTTCCCAGAAGAAAGTCTCTCTTTTGTTTCATGAAGATTAGCCATCAAAATCTTCACAACATTTTTTATGCTCATCCCATTGTAAAAGCTCTATTGGTTTAAGATTAGCCCATGTAAAATCTCATATTGGTTCCTGATTTCAACTTCGTTCAATACTAGCCTCTGTAAAATCTCATCTTAGTTAAAGGCCTACCCGTTTGAAACCATGGTTTGGTTTAGAGGATAGCCAACTTAAAACTCAATCCCAATTCGGAGGATAGCCAATTCAAAACTCCATCTTGGTTCGAAGGATATCCAATTTAAAACTCCATCTTGGTTTGGAGGATATCCAGTGTAAAAATCCATATGGGTTCATGATCATCTCGATCAAAATCTCGGTTTGGTTTGGATGATAGCCACTATAAACTTTGTTCATTGTTTGGTTAGAAGTTAGCATTTAAACTTTATATCCTTGTAAAAGGAGGTTTATGGGCATATCCTATTGAAAGATCTCAAGTTATTGGACTCTGAAGAAACATTCTTAGGGAAGGGAGTAGGTCAAGTTAGGCCAAACCTGTATAAATCTTTGGTGTCCTTCTGTCTCCTTTATCTCTTTTACTTTATTTTCTTTCTATTGGTTTTCTATCTATTTTCTTTTTCCAATGCATATTTACTCGTTTGTTTTAAAAATGTTTACAAACTATTATACTAAAGATTTTGTTTTCAACTAATGTTTCTCAAACCTCCACAATTCACCCCCCTCTTGTGTATAACATCACATGTCCAACAAGTGGAACCAGAGCCTAAATCATATTTAAATACTAATCATCTTAGGAAGAAGACGTCTTTAAACTTTTCTTCTAACGTGAGGACTTTTGTAAATACACCTCTATCGTTTAATGGTGATAGGTTTGACTTATAGAAATCATGATTTAAAGTGTTTATTGAAAATTTTGATTTTGAATTTTGTGGAACAAAAGTCAATGGTCTATTTATCCCTAATCACTATGTCAATGGTGAAGTAGTAGATAAACCTAATTTTCGTTGTATAGAAGAAGACAAGAGAAAGTTCAAACTTGATTTCATAGCTAAAAACCTTTTAGTTATGTCTTTAAGTGAAAATAAATTTATTTATGTCCTTAATTATAATTGTGCCAATTAAACGTTGGACACTCTTGAAATGATCTATGGAGTCTCTTCGAATGTCTAACAAGAAGGAATGAACACATATAACAAAAAAGTTGAAACATCAGATGAATGTGAATGTTATATTCACACATGGTGTTCAACCATTGAAAATATTAGAAGTCATGTTAGAACTTTCATAAATGATAAATATCTAAGAGTTAAGAAATAGATTCAGAAACCTAATCCAATCCTTAAATTGAGAGATTGAAGTGTTTGTGATTTTTCAGGAAAAAATCTAGGAAGAAAGAAATCATCGAGAAACTTAACGAGGTTATTCAACAGTTGAAAGATGAAGGGATGAGCTCAAGAAACGTAGAAGAATCATTATTAACTTCATTAAAAATTTGTTTTGAAGAAGAAGAAGAGAAGAAGAAGAAAAGTTAACTCCAATATTTTCTTTTGAAAGAACACTCGCCGTAGATGAATGTTCCTCAAAATATTCATCGTCCGATAATGGTGAAACTTCATCAAGAATATTTACTTTTATCAATGAAGAAGATGAAGAAGCTTCATCCAGTGGAATATTTGAAATAACCTTTGGTAGGATATTCGAAGATCCTTCATCCAAGGAAGAAGATGAACATATCTGTCTGAAGGTCTCTGACGGAAAAAATAGTTGTAACGTGCTAGAAGCAATTATTTGGAGTTGGCAGTTATGTATTTGTGCTTAAGGTCTGAAGGCATTATTTGTATGGTTCGAGGTTTGATGTTTTCAACGATCATAGGAGTTTGAAATATTTTTTTGATCAGAAAGAGTTGAATATGAGGAAAAGAAGGTGGCTAGAGTTTTTGAAGGACTACGACTTTGAGTTAAGTTACCATCCTGGTAAAGCTAATGTGGTAGCAAATGCTTTGAGTATGAAGTATTTGCATATGTCGGCATTGATGGTTAGAGAGATTGACTTGATTGAGCAGTTCAGATATCTTAGCTTGGTGTGTGAGATAACGAACCAGAGTGTGATATTGGGTATGCTGAAGTTAACTAGTAGTGTTCTAGAAGAGATCCGTAAAGGACATAAATTGGATTTAGGATTGATTACTTGATTAGTTTTAATCAATTAAGGTAAAGAAATAGATTTCAGAGTTGATGAGAATGGAGTTATGAGATTTTGAGATAGAGTTTATGTGTTGGATTTTCCAGAGCTTAAGAAGATAATTCTTGAGAAAGGTCACATAAGTGATTTTAATATTCATCCCGGTGCTACAAAGATGTATCACAATCTTAAATAGATGTTTTGGTTGTTAGGTATTAAGAAGGATGTGACTGAGTTTATGTATTCTTGTTTGACTTATCAAAAGTTGAAGATCGAGCATCAGAAACCGTCTGGGTTGATGCAACCTTTGAGTATTCCTGAGTGGAAGTGAGATAGTATTTCTATGGACTTTGATGGGGTTTTAACTAAGACTGCTAAGCAAAGTGATTCAATTTAGGTTGTGGTGGATAAACTGACTATGCCGACTCATTTTACTTAAGAAAAGTGATTCGATTTGGAATAAGGAGGTAATTGAGATAACTATTTGCCTTTGATTGAGTTTACCTATAACAACAGTTACCATTCTAGCATTAGAATGCCACCTTTTAAAGCTTTGTATGGAAAGAGGTGTATGACTCCTTTGTGTTGGTATGAATCAGGTGAAAGTGTAGTGCTTAGACCTGAGATTGCTCAGAAAACTACTGAAAAGATCAAGATGATTTAGGAGAAGATGAAGGCTTCATAGAGTAGACAAAAGAGTTATCATGACAAGCGAAGAAAGACACTTGAGTTCCAAAAGGGAGATTGTGTGTTCTTGAGAGTCACTCTGGTGACTGGTGTTGGTCGTGCATTGAAGTCTCGAAAGCTCACACCTTATTTTATTGGTCCATACCAAACTCACATCAGTATTTACTCCTCCCGAGGATATGTACAACATTGTAAATAACAACATAAAACAAATAAGAAAGGGGTGAGAATACGCTCAAATATATTAACGGTGTAAAAGAATGCAAGGGTAGCTTAAATCACACAATTATCAACATGCACATTCAATTACACAACAACACAATAATTCAATTTACATAGCCTTTATGTATGCAATGTGACTCACAACTCGAATCTATGTATGTGGTACCAATTTGGACATCAAATGTTTGTTACTGATCTCTTCCCCTGAATAACGGTTCCTCATTCAAACAAGGTCCCCACTTCTAAACCCCATACAATCACCGATCCCCACTTCTGAACCAATGACTCGCCTCTTTCAACACATCGACACAAAAATGATGCATGAGATACAAAGTAATGCAACAATAACAACAACAACATTTATGGTTCCACTTATAACCATAAACAACATGCAATATAGAATTCACAGTAGTCCCCACTTATGAACTACACACCTTAATATAACATTTATAATCGCATGCACAAAACTTATAATCACCATCATAGTACATCAATACACAATCGATTCAATTATCAAGTCAATCTTCAATTACCGTAGTATTTTAATCCTGATCAATTAACCATTCATAACATTACACCTTAAGAAAACATTCCATTCATGTAATTAAACAATATTCAGCCTCTTAAAGCACTATCATATTATATTATTACATGTTAGCTTTCTAACGCTTCGAATCGTGCCTCAAACGGTGTCACAAATCTCAAGTTATGCCATTTTTAGTTTTACAACAAAAAATTTCCCACCAGCCTACAGTAATCGATTACCAATACGTGGTAATTGATTATCGACCCCGAAAAACTCAGAAAACGTAATTTTTAAGATGGTAAATAATTACCATTAATGGTAATTTATTACTACATAACCCATAACAAAAATACTCAGTTTCTGCAATCTATATCTCTTCCAAACCCCATTCAAACATGCCCTAACATACCCAAACATCTTATATCAACAATCCAACATTACATTTCATTCACATACCATTAACACAACATATATGCATCAGTAATCATACAAATTCATCAATTAATTACAAATTCAAGACATTGTTTATAACATCAAAACACATCAATGGCAACAACCAAATTCAGAATTCATACCAACACACTATGCATAATATTCAGCATATAACAATGCACAAATTTTCACATAAAAAATTGCAACTAGCAAGGGTATTTACACAATCATCATCAAAACTCATAACACAACAATGGTGGATAAAACTTAGAGGAGGGTGAGGATCCCTCTCTATCCTTCATGCAATAACACCTATATTAAAGTAGTTCCCCCTTACCTGAATTTCCAACAATCCTTAAGCTCTAGCCATGGTGATTTTCTCCTCCCTCAAGCCCTTTTTCTTCTTTTCTCACTTTGCCTCTTTCCCCGCTTGTGCAATTTTTACGTATCAGTGAAATTGGTTCCCCTCTCCCTTTACTATTTATTTTGACATAAATTATAATTAACTCACTTTCACACTATTACCCTTCAACTCACCCCTACTTCCACCATTTTGTCTTATTTTTCTAATAATTCTACTTTTACCCCAATATCACTATTCCTCTTATTTTTCTATTTATTTAATAAATATTCTACTATTTTATTAAATAAATAAATTAAAATTATAATAATCCCCAAACACCACATAACATATATTATCACCAATTAAATGATTAAAAACATTTTAAATCACTTGAATAATTAAGTATAAGCGACAAAAGTTCAATTAAATAAATTAATTAAATTTAGGGTGTTGCAAGGATCATCGAGCACCTAGTCAATGACAGACTTTTGAATCTTATTCCCTAGGGAGACATTGATCAGTTACTAACATTGACTCCTTTCTCTGCACAAGGAACGTCTTTTCTCACGTTTCCCGTAACTGGGTTAGTGGAAGGTACTTGGGGTAAGGAGATACCTCTTAGAGAGCGGCACATGGTCGTCGGCTCTCCTGGGGGCTACAAAGCTCCCGCCCTCTCCAGGTCTTTAACAAATATAACATTACATTTGTTACTCTGGTATTAAAAAAATTGTTGTGTCACTAGTTGTTTTTAGAGATTTATGGATATATGATTGATGTGAAATGTGTATAAAGAGGGTCCACATCTACTAAATTCGTTAAGAGAAATTTATTTTGACAATATGTTGTTTGTAATGATATCTATTTTAGTAATTTTTTCATTCTAACAATATGTAAAAGGTGGACATAAATGTCACACACTGGGGAGTTTAATCATTATTTGTAATATTCGATTCAAATTGTGCTAAGCCATTGAGAATTTCAACACCATAGCTAGAAAATCATGATTTTTATATGGATTCACAATTATGAAATATAGTTTTGTTTTGTAACACCATGCTTAATAATACGAACATCTACATGTATATGCATGGCCCATTAGCTCAGTTGGTTAGAGCGTCGTGCTAATAACGCGAAGGTCGCAGGTTCGAGACCTGCATGGGCCATTTTTTTATTTATACAACCGTGTACTGAATATATTCTAATATACAAGAAAGTTGCGCATCTACGAAAGTCATCTCAAATGTTTGCAACATCAAGATATTTTCTAAATTAATCTTATGTTAACATGTCATCATTATACTTAATACACTAAAGATTAACTTGTAATACTTCATCCAATTTATTAATTTTTGTTACAATTATTTTCAACAAGTTGCATGTGTCACTATTGCAATATCTGAAAATGATGTGTGGTTTCTAGATCTTCGCGAACTTACGAATGATGTGCAATGTGAACCAAAATGGTTTACATCAACAAAAGCCATCTTAACATGTATGGCCCATTAGCTCAGTTGGTTAGAGCGTCGTGCTAATAACGCGAAGGTCGCAGGTTCGAGACCTGCATAGGCCATTTTTTTATTTATACAATCGTGTAGTGAGTATATTCTAATATACAATAAAGTTGCGCATCTACGAAAGTCATCTCAAATGTTTGCAACACCAAGATATTTTCTAAATTAATCTTATGTTAACATGACATCATTATACTTAATACACTAAAGATTAACTTGTAATACTTCATCCAATTTATTAATTTTTGTTACAATTATTTTCAACAAGTTGCGTGTGTCACCATTGCAATATCTAAAATATGATGTGTGGTTTGTAGATCTTTGTGAACTTACAAATGATGTGCAATGTGAACCAAAATGGTTTACATCTACAAAAGCCATCTTAATTGTTTTTTTACATCAAGGTATTTTCTAAAATAATAGTTTGTGATATTATGCATTTAATTAGCTAGAGTATCTGGAAGCACATAGATCCACATGTTGCGCTTGAAAGTCGCAATATCACTGACAAGCGAGAGATGCATTAAACTACCCAATTCTGAAGCCATTATGGAAAGCTCCCACTGTAATACCCCATATTCTCTAAACACTCAATTCAATTGGCTATCGGATGAGCTTTTGTGTGCTCTATCTTGGTTATTTGGAATAATGGAATTCCTTAAGTATTGTCAATTGAGATCTATAGAGCAACTGGTGAGCTCTAGAGAGATAGATTATTTAATGAAAAAGACAGATCAATAATTATTAGTTCAAGAGAGGATTTTATGGTAACTCTAATAATCAATCAATTTGGTTGAAACGACAAAATATCAATTGGAAGTATTTTACTCTATTGGATTATATTATATAATAAGTATACATATATATATAGAAAAAAAAAGAAGCCCATGGATCATCATCGATTTATCATCTTCTTCAACCTTCTCTTCGATTATCAGGTGGGTTCTAGGTAGAACTCTAAGTGTAGAAATTATGGTTGGAAACCTAAAATAGAAATTGTTAGGTTATGATTGATTTTGTTGGAATCAATGTTTCTAACGGTTAAAATGTAGAAATAGTCGGGTAACATAGTTGGGTTGTGTGTATATTGAACCTAATATGCTTGCTTTGATATTCCTATGAGTTCTATGAATGTTGAATGAGTTTTGAATGATTTTGAAAACATGAAAAACCAGAAAATTCTGTTCTGCAGCAGAGTAACCGATTACCCTATTAGAGTAACCGATTACTCTGTGGAAAAAGCAATAATCTGCGCAAAATTACACTGAGTAATCGATTACTCATTTTGGGTAATCGATTACGAAATGTGCCTCTAACTCTAAATTTAATTCTGTTTTGAACAGTGAGGCTAGAGTAACCGGTTACTCATTTTGGGTAATCGATTACCCCTGTTAGTTGATGAAAAATATTATTTTTGAAAATTCATAACTTTTAAACCGTGATTCCGATCGAAGCGTTCTTGGTATCAACGGAAAGTCGTGGAAATAATCTACACAATGAAAGTGAGAAATATTAATTTTGATACCCGATTAAATAATTGGAGGAAAACCCAAGATTTGTATAACTTATGATTGAATTATTATATTTGATTCTATTATACAAATGGTATTATGCTTTGTCCAATCTATTGTTGTTAAACATGTTTGAGAGAGTATGCATGTTAAAATATGGAATAGGAAGAGTGAGGAAACCTTACCATAAACCTATATTAGAACCTAGTAATGGGCTAGGAAATTGATAAATAGTCTAATAACGACGCTCGCGCATATGAGGCTGAGGCGTGCGTCCAATACCAAATGGTATAGAAAAGAATAAGACGCTAATATGGAACATGTGTAAACTATGTTAAGTCTTGAGAAAAGGCAAATGAGGCCTAATGGAAAATGTGGCCTATAAATTGTGGAATACAATTATGGTTGTATGTGAAGTCACGAAATCGTAACCATTATCCTATTATGTGTCGTCCATGAGTAACGAGCTCCTCTGGAATGAATGCACGATTACTTGGTAGGTTTGATTCACAATGTTATAGTATGAATGGAACCTATATGGTAAAGAGACTTGTGACGGTTTATGGCCCGTGTGAAGTGACGAATTAAGGAGATAATGTGTCCCTTAGTTCCAAATCCATCTCGTATGCCAAGTAATCTACGAGGGTCCATGACTCGTTCCGACTTCTAGACGTAGAAGTGGACGGGATAAAGGGGATGCCTTGACAAGGTTATCGATTAGTGCTATTGTTGAGTTAATGGACTCATAAACATGTTTCCATATAGTGTGAGATTGTGAACTCAAGGTCATTTCCCTTCCCCTTGACTTGAGTTAGGATCGGCTAGAACCCTGTAAAGCCGAGAGAATCCATAAGATAGGAAACTCGCTGAGATTTAATATCTCGCCCCATTGTTGTTGTTATTTTTCAGGCGTTGTTTGCAGGTTTGATTTACAAGTGGAGCTATGCTTGGACGTTTCAAGAGAAGCTTAGCTTTAGTTTTCCGCTGTGTAATTAGTTGTATACAATTGAGGATATTGTATATTGATCTTAGTTTTTTTTTGTTATGGCTAGTTTCCATATCTTGTACCATAGATTGTATTATGTTTTTAGATTGGTCAAGTATGTAAATTACGCCGTTAGGCACTTATGATGGTGTCAGTACCAAATAAAATGCTTGTATAGTATTATTCTAGGTATATATTAGACAGGGCATTACAGTTGGTATCAGAGCAGGTCGTATCCTCGACCTAGCCTTGAAACATCATAAGTAAATCTATTCCCGCCTCTTTAGTGTGTCTTGCCAATATGACTCTTGATATCATACTATCTAGTGTTAGGCCTGATCAACCTAATATTATGTATGTGATAGGTAGAATCATGGTTGAGCGACCACGAGGACTCCGAAATATGGTCGGAACTTGTGCTGTGAAAGTAGGCTTAAGCCAAGAGTTAGTTGTGAGGAGTTTTGGTCAACTCAGTTGAGGTCTTAATAGAAGTTGTGATTTGAGTAGTATGGGATCGAAGAGTGACGTGTCGTTTGAGAGCTCCTTTGGAATTTATGGAGTCTGAAAGTTAAGGATCTCTATCGGACGAATGGTCAAGGTAGTGAGGAATATGTAAAAAATCGATAGTAGAGTTGGATTAACCACTAGTATGAACAAGGATTTCAAGTAACCTCATCCCGTGAAAAAGAAAAGTTGCTTTGGTGGGACGTGTGACGTAAGATCCGGAAGTAAGATAATTATTTATGCTTCAGCTTCTAAGGTTGCTATGGTATCTTGAATGGACGAGAGTACCTTAAGGAATGTGTTCGGAGCAATGTCTTCCAACTGGTTAAAAGTGGAGAGTTAAGAACGTTCGGCTTTTAGGAGAACCTAAAGTAGTGGAGAAGTGTGAGAAGGAACACAGGGATGTGTTTGCATGCTTCGAGTGAAACAAGTGTGTGTCGGACGAAGAGTTTGAAATAAATTGTGTATCTTCAATTATGAAGAGAGATTAAGTTCGAGTTATTACATTAGGATTTATGTATTCAGTAAGAGACCAATTTGGGATTTGGAATTTGTTAAACTACCCAAAGAACGGTATAAGGTATTGTGTCAGAGAAAGTTTGAACTTTATTTAGTAACGGAAAGTGTAGTGATACGGACCGGAAGAAGTTTGTATTAAGAAACAGAGTAAGTATCTTGGATTTAGGGAAATTTTAGTATGATGGTTTTATATTTGGACCTAAAAGGATTACAATGGAGATCGAAGTAGGCGCGATGTGGAGAACGGTATTAACAGTATGTTATGAGGAAGTAACGACAAAATGTATTTTGGACGAGTGTGCAATATAGTTATTAAGTTGTGTTGAAGCTTAAATTAAGGAAGTGTAATCAATGATGGTTCACCCATGAGGACCCTATTCGTATAAGGTGGAATGGGAAAAGTTACACCTTGGTATTAAGAACAAGCGTAATGGTAGCACCATGGTCACAAGCGTATGTGATGGATTCTTATTCTTGAGACAAGTGTGGAGGGACGTACCTTGTGGAACAGTGAGCATCGTGTCCTAAGAAGTAAAATTGCGGCAAGACAACGAGAGGAAATCAAAACTTATTATGGACTAAGTGTAAATCATGGAAAAATTTATACCGGAAGGGTTTTGTAAGTGGTTGATGAGAATTGTTGGTTGTGAATCTTTCGTTAAGTGAATTTGGTGTAAGTGTGGTGTGCAATGGATAGTGAAGGGTAAAAAATCCCTGTTAAGGTGTATGAAGTGATGGAAAGGTCCTTCAAGAGGATGCATTCCCCTGATTTATTTTCAAGTATAGAGAGACTTCTGCATTTGTGAATGATTGGAATATTCGGAATCTACCTTTTGTTGGACTAAGAACATTGTTGTATTATTTCTCTACAAGGAAAATCAAGTGAGAGAACAAGGTTGTATGCTCGACATGTTATGTCTGTCGCTTTGTGGTACCGTTTAATGGTTACGTGTTGGGTTTTGCTTGTGGACGAATCAAGTATGAGTCGTGGCTTAAACATTAGAATGTCGTCATTTTTAGTTTCCTGCTAGTGTAGTTGTATGAACTGGGAATGAACTATTCCGACGAAGATTTGTCGTGTGACCGCGTCGGAATCTGGAATTCTGCCTTGTCACTTGGTTGGAGTGTGTCATCCGCATGTTTTAACTTTGTATTACCTTGAGTTTATCATGGTTGGTGAATGTTATACAAGTTAAGAAGCCGCGAGTTGAGAATGATATCACGAGTCAGTACGAGCCGAATTGATGGTTTTGAGTTGTAGTAACTTTTGAATTAAGAGAAACTGGTCTTTCAGCCGCTGCAGCAGTGTTAATCGATTAACATGTGTAAATTGTGAAATCCCTTGAGAACTATCATCTGTGATTTGTTACCTTTTATTACTCCGATCAGAGAGTGTCGTGTGAATGGAGAACTGGATTGCAAGTAAATGAAAGACAAATTCATGTTTGAAATTGGAACTTCCGGAAAGGGTTGCATGGTTGACCATTTGTTCAGACGACAAGGGAGTTTGACTTTTAGGAAAGTAATCTTGTGAATTCTGTTGAGCATGAGAAAGTCTTAAGTATTGTTATCATTACTGTTGAGATCCTTAATGACGAAGTTAGATAATACTCACGAAGTATTGATCTTGTAAAGATCATTTCGGTATTTTAAATTATGGTGTTAGTAAGGTATGAGCGTTGGTCAGAATTTGTAATTGTTACCTTCTGTGAGTTCTTGGTATCAGTTTTAGACCCTGTGAAAGTGGTACCAGATGAGTACAATTGTAATTTATCCAGAGAGGAAATTTGAAGGTTATACTTCCAAGTACGAGTAAGAATTGGATGTTCTGAAGTTGAGCATGTAACTTGGATCGTATATGGAATATAACGATTGAGAGAGGTGGATTCAATTGAGAAACGTGTTATAGACTTCGAAGGTGTGTGTGTATGTGGAGTGTTGTATGTGAATTAGTGAGTGATATGGAAACTCACAATTGTGCTTTAGATGGTTTAAGTCTCCGATAAGTGGTGACTTGCATATGATTGAAGTTTTGTGATGGTGTTACGTGTTATTGGTTGAGATCTCGTGTCAACAAGAAACCTTGAGTAAGTAGGAAACCCCACAAGAAGAATTGTTATGGAATGAGATAACCAGAACCAGAAGTTGTTAAACTATTTTGGATATATATTGGTTCGAGTTTAGAATGGATTTGGAGTTGTATTTGTTATGGTAGTAATAATGTAACTCCCGCGCCTCTATCGTCTGAAGGGTGTTGGACGGGTGTTATAATATTGTGTGTTGGCAAGGAAACTATTCTACCCTATGACGTCAATAAGTTTCTCGTACCGTTGGTTAGTAAGGACCCCAATGGATAAGTGTATTTCTCCGCTGACTATTAACTAATTGGTAGTGCCTGAGAATCCGTGGTGTTCCACTGTTAAAATTTGGATTGCGCAGTAGAAGGTGACAGACGGAAGAGTTCAGTTAGAATATTAGGAATTGAAGGATTATTGCTTATAAGTATGGAAATAAGGAAATCTTGTTCTAAGTGTGTTACCTTTTGGTATGACACGAAAGAAATGGAATATCGGATGTAATGAGTACCATGTACAACATCAGACCGGATGGAACTGGTAAAAGAAGTCGTTTGACTAATTATGAAGTGGTTTTGAATGTTAAAGGATTTATGAAAAGATAAATCGTCGATAAATTGCATGAAGTTAAGGAATCGCCGAATTACCTCATGATGATTCGATGAGTGTTGTTATCCTGAACCACGAAAAGGTGTTACGGTTTTGTTTGTGACTCAGAAGAGGAATATAGAATGGTACATTCTTTCCGAAGGTAGAATGCGACCAAGTGTTTTAGTATGAAACAACAGATGATTGAGGAGAAGCAAAGTTAAAAGTTCACTCGATATTGGAACAAGAGTATAATTAAGGACGTGACGTTCGATAAATTGTGAAAACAAGGATTTTGGTCTGTGAAGTCAAGATTGGAATTGGATACGTCAGAAATTCGAACGAAAGTAAAGTTAATTATGGATCTAAGACAGCAATACATTTATGATTATTGCTGAGTAGAGGAAATTCGGGGACGAATTTCAATTTAAGGAGGGGAGAGTGTAATACCCCATATTCTCTAAACACTCAATTGGATATCGGATGAGCTTTTATGTGCTCTATCTTGGTTATTTGGAATAATGGAATCCCTTAAGTATTGTCAATTGAGATCTATAGAGCAACTGGTGAGCTCTGAAGAGATAGATTATTTAATGAAAAAGACAGATCAATAACTATTAGTTCAAGAGAGGATTTTATGGTAACTCTAATAATCGATCAATTTGGTTGAGACGACAAAATATCAATTGGAAGTATTTTACTCTATTGGATTATATTATATAATAAGTATACATATACATGTGTTAGAAGAAAATGAAAAGAAGAAAAAAAAGAAGAAAAGTTGGTAAAGGAAAAGAGGAGAAGAGGGAAAGAGGAAGAACTTGAGAAGAAGCCCATGGATCATCATCGATTCATCATCATCTTCAACCTCCTCTTCGATTATCAGGTGGGTTCTAGGTAGAACTCTAAGTGTAGAAATTATGGTTGGAAACCTAAAATAGAAATTGTTAGGTTATGATTGATTTTGTTGGAATCAATGTTTCTAATGGTTAAAATATGGAAATAGTCGGGTAACATAGTCGGGTTGTGTGTATATTGAACCTAATATGCTTGCTTTGATGTTCCTATGAGTTCTATGAATGTTGAATGAGTTTTGGATCATTTTGAAAACATGAAAAACCAGAAAATTCTGTTCTTCAGCAGAGTAACCGATTACCCTATTAGAGTAACCGATTACTCTGTGGAAAAAGCAATAATCTGCGCAAAATTACACTGAGTAACCGATTACTCATTTTGGGTAATCGATTAAGAAATGTGCCTCTAACTCCAAATTTGATTCTGTTTTGAACAGTGAGACTAGAGTAACCGGTTACTCATTTTGGGTAACCGATTACCACTGTTAGTTGATGAAAAATATTATTTTTGAAAATTCATAACTTTTAAACCGTGATTTTGATCGAAGCCTTCTTGGTATCAACGAAAAGCCGTGGAAATATTATACACAATGAAAGTGAGAAATATTGATTTTGATACCCGATTAAATAATCGGAGGAAAACCCAAGAGTTGTATAACTTATGATTGAATTATTATATGTGATTCTATTATACAAATGGTATTATGTTTTGTCTAATCTATTGTTGTTAAACATGTTTGAGAGAGTATGCATGTTAAAATATGGAATAGGAAGAGTGAGGAAACCTTACCATGAACCTATATTAGAACCTAGTAATGGGCTAGGAAATTGATAAATATTCTAATGATGACGCTCGCGCATATGAGGCCGAGGCGTGCGTCCAATACTAAATGGTATAGAAAAGAATAAGACGCTAGTATGGAACATGTGTAAACTATGTTAAGTCTTTAGAAAAGGAAAATAAGGCCTAAGGCAAATGTGACCTATAAATTGTCGAATACAATTATGGTTGTATGTGAAGTCACAAAATCGTAACCATTATCCTATTATGTGTCGTCCATGAGTAACGAGCTCCTCTGGAATGAATGCACGATTACTTGGTAGGTTTGATTCCCAATGTTATAGTACAAATGGAACCTATATGGTAATGAGACTGGTGACGATTTATGGCCCGTGTGAAGTGACGGATTAAGGAGATAATGTGTCCCTTAGTTCCAAATCCATCTCGTATGCCAAGTAATCTACGAGGGTCCATGACTTGTTCCGACTTCTAGACGTAGAAGAGGACGGGAGAAAGGGGATGCCTTGACAAGGTTATCGATTAGTGCTATTGTTGAGTTAACGGACTCATAAACATGTTTGCATATAGTGTGAGATTGTGAACTCAAGGTCATTTCCCTTCCCCTTGACTTGAGTTAGGATTAGCTAGAACCCTATAAAGCCGAGAGAATCCATAAGATAGGGAACTCGCTGAGATTTAATATCTCACCCCATTGTAGTTGTTATTTTTCAAGCATTGTTTGCGGGTTTGATTTACAAGTGGAGCTATGCTTGGATGTTTCAAGAGAAGCGTAGTTTTAGTTTTCCATTGTGTAATTAGTTTTATACAATTGAGGATATTGTATATTGATTTTAGTTTTTTTTTTGTTATGGCTAGTTTCCATATCTTGTACCATAGATTGTATTATGTTTTTAGATTGGTCAAGTATGTGAATTACGCCGTTAGGCACTTATGATGGTTTCAGTACCAAATAAAATGCTTGTATAGTATTATTCTAGGTATATATTATACAGGGCATTACACCCACAAACAACTCCAAGTTCGTATGAACGAACTTGATAGTCGCCTCGTTGAAATGGGTGAGGTATTCCATTAATCATAATATGAATTCATTAACCATACAAGCAATATTTTTAAATAATCAAAAGCAAATAATCTAAATTATCATAATCAAATAATAAAATACAAATAAATATTTCAAACTACAATCAAAACAACAACATAATAAAAAGTATTCTACCTTCTAAACTATCAATACTTGACTTGTAGAAAAGATTTGTGCACTTGACCAATCACTTAATCGCTCTTGGTAAGACTTTTTCTAAAGATGAACTTAATCTTAAAGTTTTTAGATCTTTAACCAGGGAATAACAACCGAAAATGAAGGGATATCAGAAAAGAAGAGTTTATCCAACATGACTTCTGCAACATTGTTTGGAAAACTACAAGAGCATGAAATAGAACTTGAAAGATTGGAGAAGCATGAAATTCAAGTAAAAGATTCAAAAGATATTTCCTTAAAGACAAGAGTCAAAAATCATGATAGCAATAAAGAAAATGAGTCCACTTATGATGATGGTTATCATATCAAAAAGTTTGAAAAGTTCTTAAGAAAAGAAAGGAAAAAAGAGATCATTAAAAAAGAAGCACCAATAAGGAATGTTACATGCTTTGAATGCTGAAAAAGAGGACATGTCAAGAGTTAGAAAAGAAAAATAAATTCAAAAGCAAGAAACACAAAAGGCCAAAGAATCATACGTAGCATGGGATGACAATGAAATAAGTTCATCTTCATATGAAGATCATGCATGAAAGGGATTGATGTCATCACATCATTCAAGTGATGAAAAACATGAGGTTAATGATTCTGAAATTGATGATAGTCCTTCATATGATGAATTACAAAGTGATTTTAATGAATTACATGATGAATTTTTGAAACTTTCTAGAAAATGTTCAAAAAAAACTATTTTAAATCTAGAAAATAAGGCTAGTAACACAAAAGTGGAGTTAGACTTAATAAAAAATTCAGCATGTAATACTTGTTCATCTTTTGAGTCTAAAATTGTTGAACTAAACCAAGTGATCATAAAATATGAAAAAAGGTTGAATTGGCTTGGATAATGTGTTAAGTAGTCAAAGAGTTTCAAATAATAAATGTGGACTTGGATTTACTAACTTTGATAAACCTAGTACAAGTCAAACCATCTTTGTAAAAGCTACTAGCGAATTCAACAATGAAGAATCAAAGAAAGAACATGTTGTAAATCATCATAAAAGTTCTTATAGAAATATATTTGTGTTGATAAAATGAATCATGTTTTTAGACATGCTCTACTTGTTTCTATTGTAATGCAAAAGGCCATACTTAAAATGTTTGCTACATAAGAAATTATGGTATTCCTTATGGTGAGTATGTATGGGGAAGGAAGGTATCTAACACAATAGGACCCAAAGAAAATTGGGTACCTACGTATTGTTTTGTAGGTACTTGAAGATCATATGCTAGTATTGTCAAAACATGATTGATCCTTCAAGATACAAAACCATATGACATGGTAGCTATGAAAGTTTCATTGAATGAAAATAATTTTTGAGCAAGCATTAACATTGTTATCAACTTCGAAATCAAATCTTTATGAAGAAGATAGTTGTCTAGATTATGTGCTAATTAATTTTCATCTATCATGATATATCTTTCCTATGTAATCATTTTCCTATCTAATTTTTCTTCTTTTTGATGATATCAAAAGGGGGAGAAATAGTAGGTATTTTACTTGTTCTTGTTCATAATACTTTCAGGGGAGAAAGCCCTGAATTGCAAAACAAATGGGGAAATATACAATATAGGGGAAATTCTAGTTACTGCACAAAATTGCAAATCTCATATATATTGAAGCAACATAATGATGAACAAGAAAATTTCAAAGGATGTTTGTCATCATCAAAAAGGGGGAGATTATGAAGAAAAGTTCTTTTTGGCCTTGGTTATAGTTTTGATGAAGACAAACACATCAAAACAAAAAGAATACAAAGATTGAAGGCTAGCACAATCAAGCTCAAATGATCATAAAGCTTTGGAAATTAAAGGAAAGAATTAAGATGGTTAGATTATGTATTACAATTCATATTATATATCTTAATTAATCATAATATATCATGCATATTCATCTCAAACCTTTCATGCATCTTTAAAAATGTTTTAGAAACAAACCATGTTATTACAAAGTTATTTTTTTACATTTTTAAATAGTTGTAACCAGTTACACAAAACCTATAACCGGTTACAGGCACTAATTACTTTTAACAACTATGTTTTATTTTTTAACAACTACAGTTGTAACCGGTTAACCAAAACCTATAACCGGTTACAGCCACGAAATTTTCAAATTTACGTTTAACAGCTACAGCTGTAACCGGTTACAGCATTATGGTAACCATTTTCCATTGATGCAACATGACTTTTTATGAACCAGCGCGAGTCTAAAAGGTTGCAAACCTTTATGGAATTGTTTCTAAGCATATGCATGAATTTATTGAGTTATTTTATGATGTATATAAAGGTTCACACATCAGAATTCCAAATTACCTCTTGCATACATCATTTTCATCAAAAATGAAACTTTGTGCAGAACTTTCATTTCACTGAAAAGAGTTTCATTCATATTATTCTGAGCACTTAAGTATATATGTTTGGATTATAATCAACAGAAAGAGAAGATCAATTTCTACATAATTGATTCAAGAGCAAAAACTTTTACTTACATTACTCAAATTTTGTTTGTGATAACAAAGTATTAAGTGATCATTGTTTGACATAGAAAGTGGTATACTTTCTGTTCAAGTGTAAAAGACAGTGGTATGTTAAAAGAGTGAGTGACCTTGGTGTGAGGTTTGTACAAATTCTAACATAGTAAAATCTCTTATTGGGTTTGAGAGGACTAGGTGTACCCTTGGTTGGAAAAGGGAACTAGTATACATCTTTGTGTCATTTACTTTCTTCACTTTAATTTTATGTTATTCATCATTCAAAATAGCCACTACATCTTATTCTAAACGAGAAATTAAAAAGAAAAGAAACTTGCTTAAATATCAAGAAAAATCCAGCAAGTCTAATTCACCCCCTCTTAGATTGCGCACTCTAATACTTACATTGCTCCCTCACAACATGTTATCTCCAGGGTCACGTGACCTCTTACTTGTACTTGTTTGTATGAAAATCCTATTAATGAGCCATTGAACACTTTGACATTGTTAGGATTGAGCTGAAGTTTCTGGAAAACATCTCAGAACAAGACGTCGACAAAGCTCCCAGGATCTATCAAGACTAGCTTGATATTCCAGTTGCCACATTGCACAGTGATGACTAGATGGTCATTATCATGAGGGTTGACTCTAATGGCATCCATGTCGAAAAAGGTGATGTTAACCCATGTTTCCCCTCATTTTCACCTGGGGAAACCAAGATATATCACATTTGCAAAAAGCAACTGCCTTGCATATTTCCTTCGGGAGGAGTTGGAACTACCTCCACCAGCAAAACCTCGGGTTATAGTCTTTGTATTGGAGCGTAAATTTTATTGGCCATTTTCAAAGGGAAGATGGAAGGAATGATAATAAAAGAGGTATGGCCCAGGTTAGTTTTACTAGGGTCCCATGGTGGGTGCCACTGTACTGTTCAAAAAGTACAGGTGTGCATGGTATCCCTACAAGGGTAGGTGATCGGTCGTTTTCATACGTTATTTCACTATTTGTTTTAGTTATATTTTTGTTATTGTTTATTTATTTTACATCTCGTTTACCGAATTTTATGCCTTGGTTGTGTTCTTTTGTGTTTCCAGGTTCACATAAACATTCAGGAAGAATCAGAGCGAAAAATCGATAAAAATCACAAAATTTGGAATGAAATTAGAATGAGGACAGTGGGCTGACACGGGTGCCCGTGTCGCCTGACACGGCCCGTGTCAGAAGGCCTGGAGCAACACGCATTTGAAATTGAAGATTTGGGAGGAAGTTAGAGAGCTGACACGGGTGCCCGTGTCAGCACACATGGAGTGGGGAAAGTTTACGCAGAGAAACAGAGGTCTGACACGGGTGCCCGTGTCGCCTGACACGGCCCGTGTCAGGAAGCTTGGGAGAGAAAATTTTGTGATTTTTTTATACTTTCTAAGTGTAGTGCTCTGAGGGGTATTTTGGGAATTTCGTACTGTTTTAGTGATTTAGAACTACTTAGGCTGTGTGGAGAGAGAAAGAGGACTGGTGGAACGTACGAAAGAATTATAGAAGAAAGATAGTGATCGTACCGGGATCAGACAGTTACAGGTGGCCAACGACGTCCGTTGAGCTCCGGCTCCGGTGAGGTTGAAGTACGGCGGGGGGGGGGGGGGGGGGGGGGGGTGTACCTGCAAGGTACTCCGACGCTCAAGTTAGGGAGTGCACAGAGTAACAACAAATACAAAGAGTGAAAAAAGTGACTTAACCTGACCCTCTCAAGTGAGAGGGTATTTATAGAGAGCCCCCAGCGCGGGGCCAACGGTTACTTGTATTGGGCTGGATTGTCAGGCCCAATCCAAGTAACTGCCAGGGCTTATGTGGCGTAGTGAAGACCAGCACGTGGTCTTCGCCCTGGGGTAACCGTTCCTAGATTTCCGGGATTAGGGCAGACCAAATCCTGCGGAAGTGGGACGTTACTTAGAACGTGTCCACGTGGTACGGACCGTTAGACACTCCTCGCGGGGAGAGGAGTCTTCTGTGTCGAGGACCAACCAGCCGTACGACGGACATGGCCTTGCGGGGAGGGACCATGTCTGCCGAGGAGTGGTATGTGGCATTCTCGCGGGGGAGAAGCTGGTATGTCGGGGAGGTACCTCTCCGTCGGGATGCGAGGTCCTCCTGTCCTGTTGACCTAGATGCCCGACACTGCAAAGTGCTCGGGGGGAACGTTGGTCTGCTTGCAGCAGTCAAGGGCCCCGCGGAGGGGTCTTAGTGGGCCTCCCCATGCTATATGGGTTGGGCCTGCTCGACTGTTGGGCAGCCTCGGCCCAGTCCAGAACAGGAGCCCCCCAAGTCGTTGCTCTGAGGTGGCAGAGTGATGACTTAAGGGTTATTATATGTCGAGGATCCGCTAAGAGAGGAACCGAGGAGGTCGATATCCTATGCGAAATTCATTCGGCCGGATGAGTGTCGGGCGGGGAGGTGAAGGGTTTCGGATTCAAAGCTCTGGGGAAACCCGAAACGACACGCGTGGGGAGACGGGTGGCTGCATGCGTGCCACGTGTTGCCTGCCATCATTACCTAGGGGGCTAGGGCGGCTGGCTTAGGGTAGCGCACTCGAGTGCCCTACGCCCCTCGGGCCTCGCGAGAATCGCTTATAAAAGCCGCTCCCCTCGCTCATTCTTCACTTTTCCGCTTCTCTCTCAAGAAACTTTCTCCCTCTCTCTCTAACCTCTTCCGTCGTAGCTCGCCGTCGTCAATCGCCGGGCACTCTCTGCCGGAAGCATTTCCTCCGCTAGGACCGCCGTTCGCCGCCGTACCAGTGCCGGAAACCTCCGTGCCGGAACCCTACACCGCCGCTTACCAGGTATTTGCTTCAAACCGGACCTTTATTTTGCGTTTTTCTTCGATTTTAACTAGTGTAGGACGTTTCCTTGGTGAATTGATGACATTCCCATGAGAAACGAAGGGATTCCCGGCGATTACGGCGGGAATCTTTAGTTATGGAGAGGGAGAGTGCGAAGATTCTTGCTCGCTTTTGATGAATACCTCAGGGATCAGGGACGAACACGTCGGGGATCCGTTGAATGTCTCGGGGTCCTTGATAATCAGTGTATTTGTTAGTGCCGCGGGGACACGGGGCAGAACTTTCCGGGGAGACGATGAGTTCCCCGGTGGGCAAGTTGATCCTTGGTCGATCTAGTCGGGGAGTTGAGAAAGCCTTGCCCCTTCTTCGCCTGTTCGCTTGAATAGCGGTGGAGGGGTGAATTTGATACGACCAATCGAATTCACCGTTTCCTTCTGCTTTTCAGGTAAATGGACGATTTGGCTGCAGAGGTGGCCGCAGGATATTTCGAGGAAAACGACGACGACCAGCCTGACTCCCCCATGGCTCACATGGCCTTTGCGCAGGAGAGGCCGCTTGAGGACTGGGTCTGTAGCGAAGCCCTTGAGATGTCGTCCATCTTCGTGTACCCAGATGTGGGCGATGCTTTTTGTACCGTCGAGCACAGACTAATCGGAAGTGGTCAATCCTGGAAGGTGTTTCGTCCCGAGGAGCATCACCGGATATGCTCCCCTTACCGGGGAATGCGGGTCCCCTTGTACGAGTTTATGTTCGAGAAGGCGGGGTGGAGGCTGCCTTTCACGGATTTTCAGGAGGGGATCTTTGACTGGTTGAAGTTGGCCCCTTCGCAGATTCATCCGAACTCGCTGGCCTTCATCCGGGCTTTCGAGCTCGTATGCAAATATTTGGAGATCGTGCCGACCGTTCGCCTTTTCTTCCGCATATTCCACCTCCAACAGTCGTCGGTAGGAGGTCGACACGGCTGGGTGTCCTTCAAGCAGAGCAAGGCGTTGTTCCACACTTACTTGGATTCCATCCGGGATTTCAAGTTTCGCTATTTCTATGTGAAGCCGGTCACCCTCGAGGCGATATATTCATTGTACCGAAAAGTCACCCGCGAGGTCGACGGCCGTTCCGAGGAGGTGCTGGTGCCGAAGTTTCCTCTGTACTGGACGGAGGAACACTTTAAGAAGGGAGTTGACAAGTATAAAACGAAACCTGTTCAGATGGAGGCCTACGAGCGGGAAGCCTACGATAAAATCGTAGCTTTCGTCGACAGCTTTACAGAGGCTCAACATGAGACGCTGGACGGCCAGCCTATAATAGGTGCAGATGGGCAGGTGAAGAAAGAACGTCGCCTGATAAACACCCGCGTTCTGCTCGAGACCTTCTCCGACGAGGAGGCCATCGAATTGTTAGGTGGTGAAACACCCTGGTTTTATTTCTTCCTCGTATCTGTGTTTCTCGCTTTACTAACGCTTTCTTTTGCAGGAACAATGGCCGGAGCCGAGGAGAGGTTGAAGAAACTGAAAGCGAAGAGGGCCCGGGAAGCGCAGGCCCGGGAAGAAGCGTCGCGCTCCAAAGATCAGGAAGTTGCCCCCTCTGGGGCCCCGCACGAGGGTGTTTCCACGGCCGCTGCCCCCGAAGGATCCACTCTGTCCCAGCCTGCTGCCTCTGTATCGGGGACCGCGGGTGACCGCACAACTCCTGCGGGAAGCCAATCCCCGGCTACCCAAGGGACTCCGAAGAGGCAGCGCGTTGCGGAGGTCGTCGACCTGGGTGGTGAAGATAGTCCCCCGGTTCCTTCCAGCTTTGACCTTCCCCCCTGCCATCAAAAACCTCACTTCTTCTCCGAGGTCACTTATCCTCGCTCCCTTCCCTCAGAGATCCAAACCGTGCTGGGGACCGCACCTGAATTGAGGAGGAAGATGCTTTTTGAGGACCTGTCGGCCGTCATGCGTATCTGCTCAACTGCCCTCATTCTAAATGACGAGACCCGCCCTGCTGCTGAACTGGCCCGCCTGCAGGAGGCGCTGGATACCTTGGGCGCTGAGATGCTCGGCATGCGCAAGGAGCTAAAAGAGTGTCGAGATCTGAACAAAGAGCAAGGCAAGCAGCAGCAATTGGTCGAGGCCAAGCTTAAGGAAGCCGAGGAGACAAAGAAGAGCCACCTTGCCCGAATCGCTGAGCTAGAGTTGGAGGAGAAGCGGCTTAAGGTAAGAATTGCTGAGCTGGAAGATGCGGTGCGGCCAGCCGAAGGGGAGACTGAGGAGGACAAACTCCTGACCACTCGTGCGGCGTTTGTGGCGCAGCTCCGGAAGCTTGAGCAGGATCTCCGAGTGTCCGAGGATGATTCTATCGAAACCGCGAGTATAGGGTTCCGCAGTGCCGTGGCGCAGCTTCGGGTTCTCAACCCCGACCTTGTCATCGAAGGGATCGACCCCGACGCTGAGGTGGTGGATGGCCAGATCGTGTATCCTCTGCGGGAGAACGACATTCATGCGCACGAGGAGCCCGACGGGACCGCAGCTGAGTAGGTTTTTATCATTGTTTTGGTCGGCCTGCGAGCCGTTTTGTTTCGCCCGGCTTGTGGGCTTAGCTGATGTACTTTTTGCACAATGGTTATTTTCGCCCGGCTTGTGGGCTCATATTTGTAACTTTTTGGACCAAGTGTTTTGCCCGTTATTCGTACTTTATAATATCTCTCTGTTAATTTTCCTTGTGTGTGATGTGGTGTTTGTTATACTTTATTGTTTGTTATACTTTACTTTTGCCCAAGTAATAAGGCTTCGGGATTTGCTCGACCTTGATCGTCCCTGACCGCGTGGAGAGCTGGTCGGGCGGCCGGAGGAGTACTCCGACCTTCAACGAGGCTAAGAGCTCGGTCGAGGTCCTAGTCTCGTGGCATGAACTTCCCATCGCGAGCTAGGTGTTATGCCCGGTTGGCACGACGACGGTGGGCCTCGATCGAGGTATCCCCGCTGGATCAAATGTCCTCGCGCACACACAACGCGGTCTCTGATCATCGTGTTCTTATAGGGGTGTCGCGCTTGTACCCCAGCGCGTCCCCGTATCGCGGTTCTAGTCATCCGCGGGCAGTGTTTAACTGTAATATTGTTTTAGCTTTTCAGCGTTCCATGGTCGAGCAAGTTCTTCCCCGTGCAGATTTTCGAGGAAATAGGCTCCTGTCCCCGTTTTCGCGCAGACGCGGTACGGGCCCTCCCAGTTCGCGGCGAGTTTGCCTTCTCGCGAGTCTTTCTGGTTCCTTCGTAGGACGAGGGTGCCCACCTGAAAATCACGTTTAATGACACTGTCATTATAACGTAGTGTTATTTTTTGTTTAAGTGACGCCTCTCGGAGAGAAGCGCCCGAGCGTGTTTCCTCCACGAAGTCGAGTTCTTCCCTCAAGGCTTCGTCGTTCGTGTTCCTGTCGAGGGGGGCTTCCGTCCTCCTCGAGGGTTCTCTGATCTCCACGGGGATCACTGCCTCCGTTCCATAAGTCAAACGGAAGGGGGTCTCCCCGGTCGTGGAGTGTGGGGTTGTTCGGTAGGCCCAGAGAACGCTGTGTAGCTCTTCGACCCACCGTTGTTTGGCGTCGCCCAGTCTCCGTCTTAATCCTCGAAGGATCACTCTGTTAGCGGCCTCAGCCTGCCCGTTCGTTTGAGGGTGCTCGACCGACGTGAAGTGCTGCTTCGTGCCTAGTTTTGTGACGAAGTCTTGGAAGTTCCTGTCGGTGAACTGGGTTCCGTTGTCTGTGACGATGGCTTGAGGCACTCCGAACCGGGCGAGGATATTTCTTTTGTAGAAACGAAGTATGTTGAAAGCAGTGATTTTGGCCAATGCTTCTGCTTCAATCCACTTTGTGAAGTAATCTACCCCGACGATGAGGTATTTGTTTTGATACGACCCCTGGACGAAAGGCCCGAGGATATCCATCCCCCACCATGCGAACGGCCACGGGGAGGATAGCGTCGTGAGTTCGCTAGGGGGAGCGAGGTGCATGTCCCCGTGCCGCTGGCATTTATCGCACTTCTTGACGTGCTCCTTGGCGTCTTGTTGCATGGTCGGCCAGTAATATCCTGCCCGGAGTGCTTTCCGAGCTAGCGATCGTCCGCCTAGGTGTTGCGCATTGATTCCCTCGTGGATCTCCTGGAGTATGCCGGGGACCTTGGTATCTTCGATACATCTGAGGAGGGGAATAGAGAATCCTCGCCGGTATAGCTTATCCTCGACTATAGTGTACGAGCATGCCCGTCTCTTGACCATTCTAGCTTCTTTGGGGTCTTCGGGCAGTTTGCCCGTCGTGAGGTATTCGTATACCGGGGTCATCCAGCAGCCGCTGTCCCCGATGGCGTTGATATTCGAAACCATACCAGGTTTATCGACGCTCGGGTGGGAAAGGACCTCTTGTATGACGGACTTGTTTCCGCCTTTCTTTTTCGTGCTTGCTAATTTTGACAGGACGTCTGCCCGGGCATTATGCTCCCGGGGAATGTGAGTCACTTCTGCCGAGGTGAACTTCTTCATCTTCTCTTTTACCAAGGCCAAGTATTCTATGAGACTGTCGTTCTTGGCTTGGTACTCTCCCCGGACTTGCGAGGCTACGAGCTGGGAATCGGTGAATAGCTTGACCTCCTTGGCGCCAAGGTCCTCAGCCAGCCTGAGTCCCGCAAGGAGGGCCTCGTATTCGGCTTGGTTATTCGAAGTCGGGAAAGCCAGTTCGAGGGACACCTCGACGAGGATGCCTTCCTCGTTTTCGAGGATGATTCCTGCTCCGCTTCCTTTCGGGCTGGATGCTCCGTCGACATATATTGTCCATTTCTGCGACCCGTTGGCTGAGGGTTCTGGGACGGTCATCTCTGCTACAAAGTCGGCCAGCACTTGTGCCTTCAAGGCTTTTCTCCCTTCATATTGGATGTCGAATTCGGCCAGCTCGAGCGACCACCTGAGCATCCTCCCCGCCATATCTGGTCGTCCGAGGAGTTGCCTGATCGGCTGGTTGGTCCTCACGACGACGGTATGGGCGAGGAAGTAGTGGCGGAGTCTTCTGGCCGCGGTGACGAGGCCCAGTGTGACTTTCTCGATCTGTTGATACCTGAGCTCGGGGCCTTGGAGAGCTTTGCTCGTGAAGTAAACTGGCTTCTGTCCGTCTGGTGTTTCCCGAATGAGGACGGCGCTGACCGCTTCGCTCGTGATCGCAAGATACAAGAAGAGTGTTTCCCCGTTCTCGGGTCGCGAGAGGACCGGGGGTCGCGATAGGACTTGTTTCAAATGTGCGAGCGCTTGTTCGCATTCCTCGCTCCACTCAAACTCTGCTTTTTGCCGGAGGAGTTTGAAAAAGGGGAGTGCGTACTGTGCGGATTTGGCGACGAACCGGGAAAGGGCGGTGAGCATTCCGTTCAATGATTGTATTGACTTCTTCGAGCCCGGAGTAGGGAGCTCGGAAAAGGCTCTACACTTGTCGGGGTTTGCCTCGATTCCTCGTTCCGTGAGGTAAAATTCGAGGAACTTTCCTGCCCGGACACCGAAGGTGCATTTGTCGGGATTAAACCTCATACGGCATCTTCTTGTCGTGTCGAACACTTTCTTGAGGTGCGCGGCATGGTTGACTTCTTCTGCAGACTTGACGATCATGTCGTCCATGTAGACTTCGAGCATGTCTCCTATTTCAGTCCGAAAGACCTTGTTCATCATCCGCTGGTAGGTCGCACCGGCATTCTTCAGACCGAAAGGCATTACATTGTAGTAGTAGTTTCCCGACGCGGTCATGAAGGCCGTGTGTTGCTTGTCGACCTTGTCCATGGGAATTTGGTTGTATCCTGAATAGGCGTCCATGAAAGACAGTAGTTTGTAACCTGCAGAATTGTCGACCAGTTGGTCGATGTTAGGCAAGGGGTAACAGTCTTTCGGGCAAGCCCGGTTAAGATCAGTATAATCAACGCACATTCTCCATTTTCCATTATTTTTCTTAACAAGTACAACGTTGGACAGCCATGTCGTGTATTTGGCTTCCGAAATAAAATTTGCCTCTAGGAGGTCTTTTACAGCTTTCTCAGCAGCCTCCGCTTTCTCGGGAGACTGCTTGCGCCTACGCTGTGCTACGGCCCTAGCGGCCGGATCTACTGCGAGCTGATGGCAAGCCACCTCGGGGTCGAGGCCAGGCATCTCGGATGCGCTCCACGCGAAGAGGTCAGCGTTCTGCCTCAGACATGCTTTAAGCTGCTCTTTGGCTAGGTCGGGGATCCTGGCGCCGATCTTCACGTTGCGATCTGGACTGCCTCCGACGGCCACGAGCTCGAACTCTCCATCTGGGATTGGGCGTATTGGGTGGAGAGGCTGCCCGTTTTTTTCCGCCCGGTGGTCGTGGTCTTCGACTCTGTCTTCATTGGGCTCGCCGGAGAACCTGCTGTCGAGGTCGACCGCGTTGACGCGCGGGAGAGGTATCTGTCCGACGTCCTGGGGTGGTTTGGCCACGGCCTTAGGTTTGGGACCAATGGAACTTAGGCCCTTGACGGCGGCATCGAAGCATCTCCTAGCCGCGTCGATGTCCTCGTGCATCGTCACTACCCGTCCTCTCCTCGTGTAGTACTTCATTTTGAGGTGGACCGTTGACGGGACCGCCGTGAGTTCAGCAAGGGTGGTCCTTCCGAGGATGCAGTTGTAGAGGGATGGGCATTCCACCACCAGGAAACGGATCTTCACCTGCCGGGCCGTGTCTTCGGCCCCGAACGTAACCATCAGCTCCACGTAACCCCATGGTCTGGTGGTGGATCCATTGAACCCCTGTAGGTCTGACCCGACGTACGGGGTCAAATGCCTCTCGTCCAGCTGAAGGGTCCCGAACAGATGAGAATACATGATGTCGACCGAGCTCCCCTGGTCGACTAGGATTCTTCGGACGTCAAAGTTCGCCATTTAGGCCCTGACCAGGAGGGGAATAGTGGCGTTTGGTGCTCCCCCGGGGAGTTCTTCGAGGTAGAAGGTGATGGGATTGGAGTTTCCTCGCACTTTCTCGAGGGTGGTCGCCTTTGACGATGTCGCAGATTCCAGTTCGTCAAACTTTCGTTTGATCGACCCAACCGATATTTTCCCGGGGTCTCTTTCGGAGATAACCATTGCTTTGGGGAAGCCTTCCCAGGTACTACGGGCCGTGACGGGGCCTTCGTCGGGGAAGGTCGCCCACATGTTGCGGATTGCCTCTTCGCCCTCGATGATTGGGGGGACGAAGAAGTCCTCGGGCCGAGTGACGCTGAGGGCGACCTGAAGCTGGCTGTCGGCGGGAGGGGGTGTTGTCTCCTCGACGTTCTGTGATTCCTTTGAGCTGGTACGAGGAGGATCATTCTGCTGGGCATATTTCTTCAAGTGCCCTTCTTTGATGAGAATCTCAATGGCATCCTTGAGGTGGATGCAATCCTCGGTGACATGCCCGTGGCTTCTGTGGAACCTGCAGTACTTAGATTTGTCAACGTTTGGTTTGGGAGCCGCGGGCTTCAGGAAGCGAACTCCTCCTTTCACAAACTCGGAATTCTGGCAGTCTGAGAGGATCCGAGACCGGGAAGTGTTGAGCGGCGTGTACTCCGTGAATCGGCCAGCTGGCCCGCGCTGTTCCCGGGGATCTCGATTGCGATTTTCCTTCCTCTTTTCTCCTCCCCGCCGGGGAGAAGAGTCGTCGTCTTTGTGGCCGCGGAGGCCTTCTCTGCGTCTTGTCTCAAGAGCGATCTGGGCTGCTTCCGTCTCTTCGAGCTCGATGTACTTCTGGGCTCGAGCGAGAAGGTCCTCGAGACGCCTGGGTCTTCGGAGGCCGATGGATTTGGCAAAGTCCGACCCGGCGCGTAGTCCGTGAATAATTAAGTATTTCTTCATGTCGTCGGTCGTGTGGACCTCAACGGCTTCCTTGTTAAACCTCTCAATGTAATTTCGGAGGGATTCGTTCCTCCCTTGGAAGATTTTCTCTAGGGCAGCCTCTGTTTTTGGGTGTCGACGAGATGCGGTGAAGTGTTTGGTTAAGCGTTGTTTCAGCTGCTTCCACGACGTGATCGAACCAGGTTCCAGGCCCTTGTACCACGTCATGGCTCCCTTCCGTAAGGTAGTGGGGAATAGCCGGCACCTGATGGCTCCCCTGACGTTTTGAAAGTCGAGCATCGCTTCGAAATTCTCCACGTGATCGTCGGGGTCGGTCAGCCCGTCATAGGTCCCCAAGTGTGGAGGTTTCTCCATGCCTGGAGGGATTGGGGCGTCCATGATTTCCCACGACAAGGGGGTCCTTTGGTCCTCGTCGTCGCTATCAGCCGGGGATCTCGAAGGTGATCGATGGTGCCGTGGAGGAGAGTTCCTCGACCGGTTCTTTGGTCTCTCTTCGGTCTGCTTGGACTTCTTGGAGGTGGCGGAGGCCCTGGGTTCCTTCCGGGGGCGGGGAACGAGGGCGTTTCTGGGTGATCGCCGGCTGGGGGCGCTCGAGACGCGGTCGACGACCATGGCGTACGGGCGACGGTGTCCGAGAATCTTCGGAAGGGGTCCTTCGTGGGGAAGGAGAGAGACGAGGTGACTGGGGGCGACGATGTCTTCGCGGGGAAGATCGTCGTGTACGTCCCTGCTCCAAGGCTTCAATTCTGGTGTTCTGCTGCGCGATCAGCTGATTGGTCTGGTTGATCAACGCAAATAGGGCCACGGTGCTTGGGTCCGTGTTGGGCGGCGGAGCCACTGGCTGGAGAGGGGTTTGCTGGTCGTCCGTGCGGACGACGTTGATAGTCGCATCCTGTGAGTCTGGGGAGGCGGTCTGTCCGTCCCTTATGTCGCCTTCGTCGCCGTGGAGGATGACGGCATCCTCACGGTGGTTCCCGTTCTCCAGTTGCGCGAGCACGGTGTCCAGAGCCTGGTTGACGGTCGGATTGGCCATGTTGGTGATGAATAGAGGAAGATTTGGTTTATCGAGGAGAAAACAGGGAAGCTTATAAAGATTCCCACAGACGGCGCCACTGATCGTACCGGGATCAGACAGTTACAGGTGGCCAACGACGTCCGTTGAGCTCCGGCTCCGGTGAGGTTGAAGTACGGCGGGGGGGGTGTACCTGCAAGGTACTCCGACGCTCAAGTTAGGGAGTGCACAGAGTAACAGTAAATACAAAGAGTGAAAAAAGTGACTTAACCTGACCCTCTCAAGTGAGAGGGTATTTATAGAGAGCCCCCAGCGCGGGGCCAACGGTTACTTGTATTGGGCTGGATTGTCAGGCCCAATCCAAGTAACTGCCAGGGCTTACGTGGCGTAGTGAAGACCAGCACGTGGTCTTCGCCCTGGGGTAACCGTTCCTAGATTTCCGGGATTAGGGCAGACCAAATCCTGCGGAAGTGGGAGGTTACTTAGAACGTGTCCACGTGGTACAGACCGTTAGACACTCCTCGCGGGGAGAGGAGTCTTCTGTGTCGAGGACCAACCAGCCGTACGACGGACATGGCCTTACGGGGAGGGACCATGTCTGCCGAGGAGTGGTATGTGGCATTCTCGCGGGGGAGAAGCTGGTATGTCGGGGAGGTACCTCTCCGCCGGGATGCGAGGTCCTCCTGTCCTGTTGACCTAGATGCCCGACACTGCAAAGTACTCGGGGGGAACGTTGGTCTGCTTGCAGCAGTCAAGGGCCCCGCGGAGGGGTCTTAGTGGGCCTCCCCATGCTATATGGGTTGGGCCTGCTCGACTGTTGGGCAGCCTCGGCCCAGTCCAGAACAGATAGAGCTCTGGTGGATTGGGAAAATAGGAGATTTTCATGATCGGAAGAAATTGAAGATCAACTTTTATCACCAATTCTTGTAATGTCTTTATTTTGTATTTTGTTTTCTTTGAATATTATGAGTAGCTAAACCCCCCAATGCTAGGGGGTGTCCCTGAATTGTGATGTAACGAACCGTTGTTGAATTATTTGATGAGTTTATACTTTCTTACCTTAATCTTTTGTTATGCAAATAAATTAATACTTTTTTCGATCGTACAAATTGGGAACGATTTACGGTTAGGGATTTGGCCTGAAAAACCAATCTATTGTTTTTGCATAATACATTACGGTAGATATTGCCTAGGAATAGGGATACCCCGTAGTGACTAAAAGACCTTGTCAGAACTATTGCTTGATGTTCTCTCTTGACTGCTAAGGAATTAGGGTCAGGGGGGAATATCAAAGGTTTTTCGGTTAAAGAATTTAAGAAAAATATTTGAGGGTCAGTAAAATTAAGGTTTGGAGGAATATCTCTTTGAGGATAATTTAGGGTTCTTGCTGAGCAATTCATACACCTTTCCTAGCATAATTTCTCATAATTGTCAAAGTCATTTTATTATTCTGCTTATTTCTTTTTGTCATTAGAATTAGTTTGAAAATCAAAACCCCCAAAAGGAACTTTTGTCTAATTGAAATAACATCTGCACTTACAAATTATATGCAATCCTCGAGAGATCGATTATGGGGATAACCCCACTTATTACTACATCGTTAAAATAGTACACTTGCTATTTTTCCGATCAAGTTTTTGGCGCCGTTGCCGGGGACTGCCAAATTATAAGTGTTGATTTTAATTCAATTGGAATTTTGTCACTCTGTGACCAAATTTTTTTTTATCTTATTTTCCTGTTATTTTTTTTATTACTAATAATTTCCTAACCTGTATATGCGAGGTAAAGCCTCAGCTAAATTTTCTTTTGACGGAGAACTAGAGAGATCTTTGCACGCTAGACGTCGTCAAGCTAGACTAGAAAGACCGGCCGCGTCGAGTTCAGAACCAATTATTTCTGAGTAAGAGAAAGAAGAGTCAGTTTTAGGGCACTCAAAGCACACAAATTCTGGCACAGATTCAGAGCCGGAAACTCTTATCATGGCTGCTGATCCACCTCTAGTAGAGAGACTTCTGGGGGACTATGGAAGAGCAAATGCTCCAACAGGCCGGTTGACCATCGTAAATCAACTGGTTAATGTTGACCACTTTCAGTTGAATCCATCCACCATCCGACAGCTCGAGAGGAGACCTTTTACGGGAAAAATTAATGAAGATGCCAATAAGCACCTCCAAAGGTTTTTAACTATGAGCACGTCACTAAAAATTGAAGGACATTCTGAAGAAGCCAAAAAGCTGGTCATGTTCCCTTTTACCTTGTCAGATGATGCAGAAGAGTGGTTTTATTCCTTACCTGCCGGGAGTATCACCACTTGGCAAGAGATGGAGACAACATTTTTGAATGAGTACTTTCCCGCCTCGGTGTACATTCGAAAAAGGTATGATATAGTAAGTTTTAAGCAGAAGAAGGGAGAGTTACTCGGAGATGCATATAAGAGATTTAAGAGGTTGTTGGTTGCATGTCCTACTCATAAGATGGATGCAACCGAACAGATGCAAAACTTCATCAATGGCCTCCAGTTGAAGACCAAGCAACTAATTGATACAGTTGCCGGTGGCTCATCTAATTTTACAACAATCACTGGTATCAAAAAGATCATTGAACCAATAGCCATAAACGAGCATTTGGAGTTGTATGATCGCACTGTGAGCCAACCAGAAAGGATGATTGATTTGAAACTTACTGAGCAAGTGGTAAAGATGGAAGACCAGATTGCAACTGAAGTCGAGAGAAGACTTAAGAAGATGAGTCTTGGTACTCAGACTATGGCTCAGGTTCAACCAGTTCAAGCAGTCAATTGTGAAATTTTTGGGGGGCCTCACTTCGCCATGCAATGTGTTGCTACAACACAACAGGTAGAAGAAATTAAAATTTTGAGGCAGAATAAACCCTACTCCAATACTTATAATCCGGGGTGGAAAAATCATCCAAATTTCTCCTGGACGAATCAACAAGGGAATGTTCCGAAGCAATGACCCATCCAATATCACCAACCATACCAGCAACAATATCAACAACCTCAGCAACAATTCCTACAACAGGCTCCCCAAAAAGCACAATGGGAGATAGCAATTGAGAAGATGGCAACTCACAGTATGCAATTCCAAGAAGAGACCAGAAATAATCAAAGGAATAATACAGCTTCTATCAAAAATCTTGAAGTTCAGTTGGGACAAATAGCACAACAACTCTCCATGCATGCTCAAGGATCCCTCCCGAGTGCAACAATACCGAATCCAAAAAATCATGAGAATGTTAATGTTGTCACAATGAGAAGTCAGAGAGTTATGGAAGAAGAGGAAGAAATGGAAACAAATGATTATCAATGTATAGAGGTGGATCTGGAAGTGAGAGAAAACAGGAAAGAACCAGAAAGAGCTTTACCACCCGTGAAGCCAACTGAAGAGAAAAAGAAAGAGGAGGCTAAACCACAAATTAAGCTACCTTACCCTCAGAGAGTGACGAAGAAAGATCCTAAAGAGAGGGACTTTGAGAAATTTATCTCAATGTTTAAAAAGTTAGAAGTCCATATGCCATTCTTTGAAGCACTCGACTAAATGCCCTTGTATCAGAAATTCATGAAAGAAGTGATAACTAATAAAAGACCTATTGGAGATAAGCCGGTTGTTCCAAAGGAAAGGTGCAGTGCAATCTCGCCGAAAGGAAGATCCCAATCAAGCAGAAGGATCCCAGTTCAGTCGCAATACCTTGCACCATAAAAAAACATAAATTTCAAGAAGGTCCTCATTGATTCAGGTGCGAGTGTAAATCTCATGCCATTATCCATTTTTAAAAAGTTGGGAATTAGAAAGGTGAGTGATGGGAGAACAAATCTTAAATTTGCTGACCACACAACTAAGCAATCATATGGGTTAGCTGAAGATGTGTTGGTGATGATTGATAAATTCGTCTTTCCAGTTGATTTTGAGATCATGGATATTCCTGAGGATGAAGAGACTCCCATCATTCTTGGTCGACCATTCTTGCTCACTAGTATATGCAATGTGGACATTAAAAAAGGTACTCTGACATTGAAATCTTTTGAGGAGGAAATAACTTTAAAAGTGTTGGATATCAAGAAGCAGGGTGTAGGTGAAGGAAATCAAGCTTCAGTTAGAATGATCCAAATAGTGGGAAAAAGCAGAAGTGCAAGACCACCACCTGAAAAAGTCTCGGGCATAATCTCTAAGGTTGCAGTATCTTGGTCATCTATTGCACATGGCAACACTTCAAGGTCCATTCATGAAATCAAGAAGAGAAAGAAAAAGAAACATCAACGGAAGTATATGGAGGTTGGAGGTGACTTAAGGGACAAAGTAGCTCTTATCTCTGAACCTGACTGGTTTTTTGTGGTGGAAAAGTCAAGAGACAAGGTGTGTAAGCTGAAGTATCCCCCATAGCTTTGGGGAGTAACCCGTCGAGCCATGCGACGTTAAACGAAGCGCTACGTGGGAGGCAACCCACGCTTGTCTGATTAATTTCTTTCTTTTTGCTGTTTGTTTTGTTTTGGTTACAGGAAATAATTTGGATCCTACATGTGCAAACGATGATGTAGCAGTGGCGTTGCATTACCGTCAGCATCCTGAGAAGGATCTCTGTGAGTGACCTCTCTCGCTCTTGTTCTAACACATTGGGACCAATGTGTAGTTCAAGTTTGGGGGAGGATTTACTGCTTTTAGTTTTTCCTTTTTGTACGGGTCATGTCTGTTTTGTGTGTTAAAAACTGATCGAAGAGGACCAGAAGGAGATCGTCGCGGCCTTCGGTAGGGCAAGAGTTGATGCTCGTAGGAGAGGAAAAAGGGGTGGAGGTACCTGCAAGGTACTCCGATGCCAAAGTAAGTGTTTGGTCAAAAAAAGGGAAAAGCAAGTAAGAGATGGCAAGTATATGATATTTGATACCTGGCCCTCTCAAGCGAGGGGGTATTTATAGGTGGATTTCTGGCGAGCAAAGCCCCTGATCTACCAATGAGGGATTGCCAGATGGAGGGCAAGGCGCGTGGCCTTTTGACTTGGACTAACTGTTTCTGTGATATCCGGGGAGGCAGTTGGTCGCGTGAACTACTCTGCGCGTGAAGGGGACATGCCCAACGGCTATATTGTGCCCAACGACTATATTGTGCCTATTGGGCCTGTTCGTCAACTATAATGGATTGGGCCTGATCCTTAAGGGCAGGAAGCCCTGCTCGGTCTAGAACAGGAGCCCCCAAGTCATTGCTCTGCTGGAGAGTAATGACTTCAGACAGCTGTGACTACGACCGTATCGTCGGTGAAGTGGTTGCTCGCGTGAAGTGTCCCATTCGTGCCCGACCAGATGTGGTCGTTTGATGATTACGCTGAATGTCGAACAAGGTTAGTAGCGTGCTCGCAGAGATTGATGTTTTTCGCCGAGCAGCCCTGCACGGATGCGTTCGTTTTAATGAGACTTGCTCGTGGGAGCCAAGGACTTGGGTGTATTTTCTGCAATAAGCCAGGCGAAGAGTTTTTGTGACACGTGGTGAGCATTTATGGCTTTTGTCAGTCCTAGGGCCGCATAGGCTATGATGACCTTCACGATTCCCCTTGATCAAATGGTTATAAAAGGGTGGAGGAAGGTTTTATTTTCACAATTCTTATAAGTTCTCACTCCTTGTTCTTATTTGCTCTGCAACTAGTCCTTCGCCGGAGTTCCTCTTCGCCACCGTTGATCTTCCTCTTCTCCGTCAACCTCTTCTTCTTCCTGTAAGTTTGTTCTTCATTTTCTGTATTTTTTTTATGAACCTTCAGTTTTCTGGGTGTTGTTCATGGATTCTCCGGTGAGTTTATGAATTTTCCGGTTGAACTTCATGTTTTCCCATTGAACTTCATGTGTTCTTCGATGAACACATGAATTTCTGGAAAATTCATGAAGAACATGAAGAACATGATGAATTTCAGGATTTTTGTAGAAATTGTTAGCGCAGATCCTTGTAGAATCTGGTTAAGTGTAGAATTTTATTTGTAGTCGGGCACTAGGCCTGTTCGGAACTTTGATGTGATTTTAAGGTGAGTATGGGTCCTCGCATGGATATCTGCGAGTTCTGGTCGCAGAGACCTCTCCTGATGATTGCTAGGTAATTTATACGGGCTCGCGGTTGTCCTCGGCTTCATCAACGCCCTTTCACTTGATTAGTGGTGGAAGGGTGGATTTGATCTTGGATGTCGAATTCACTTCTCTTCCTCTGCCTTTCAGGTGAAAATGGCTGAACCCCAGGATTATGTTGTGCCCGACACGCAAGATACACAAGAGGGGCCCAGTATGCCCGCTGATTATTCAAATATCAAGGTCGCAGGAAGGGACCTTGACTGGCTCACACATGAGCCTCTATCGTTCCGATCAAATTTCTCCGCAGAGGAGATACGAGAATTTGACTTGTTGGAGAGACGTGTAGATGACGCTCCTCAGACGTGGAAAGCATTTTGCCCCGGGGAGTATGATAGAATTTGCTCCTCGTACCCAGGATTGCATTTTCCTATGTACGAGTTCACTTTTATGGAGGCCAAGATGCGTCTCCCTTTTACCGACTTTCAAGTTTCCCTATTCACCCATCTGGCCTTGTGCCCGTCTCAGCTTCACCCTAATGCCTTGGCTTTCATCCGGGCATTTGAGCTAGTGTGCCGTTACCTTAATGTCGGCGCGACCACAGATCTTTTCTTCTGCCTTTTCCAAATCCAAAGGAGCACAACGGGGACGAAACAAAGTTGGGTTTCGTTTAAACAACTGAGTAGGCTGTTCTGGCCGTATTCTGATTCAATTCGCAACTTCAAGGATAGGTTTCTGATCGTGAAGCCTATTACCGAGGAGGCAAAGAGGACTATCTCGACCATTGAGAAGGTGGTAGTGAATGGTCGGGAGAGGGATGGTGTCGTCTCTATATTTCCTTTGGAATGGGTCTATACCCACTTTAAGCGCAGAACGGATCAGTTCCTGGTGAAGCACGAGCAGCTTTTCCCGGCAGATAAGGAGTGGTATAGACTTCTTCACAAATACGTGGAGAGTTTTTCCCCAGCTTTCGTGGTTGATCGGAATGGGAATGCGGAGATCAGGGATGACGGGAAGCCCGTCACTGCAGCTAGATATATTAATATCAGGACTCTCCTCGAGTGTGATAATGACGATGATGCGATAACCTTGTTTGGTATGCTCCACTGTTTGATTTTATTTCTTTGAATTCTTGGTCCTGACTTGTTATGTGTGTTCGAAAGTATGATGGCCGACATGCAGGAGCGTTTGATGAGGTCCCAGGCGGCGAAGGTTCAGAAGAAGACGACCGTAGGTGCCAAGGGCGTGGCGACCAAGCAGACTGTACCGGAAAGCTTCACAACTGTTCCTCCACCTGTTCTGGAGGTAACTTCCACCCCGGACACCTCACAGAAGAGAAAATGAGATGTTGTTGGGACGTCTTCGGGTGCTGGCCCTAGAGGTTCTGGTGCCGGTCATCTTGTCCTGCCCGCCTGCTATTCGCGCCGAGATTTGTTTGCTGAAGGGGAGTCCATAGTTGTTCACGATTCTGAAGGCGTGGCTATTCTAAATGCCAATCCCAAAGCAAGGAGAAAACAGTTGTGCCAGGATGCTGCGGGCATGTTTAGGGTGCTTGAAGCAACCCTTGTCCTTGCCGATGATGAAGCTGCTACTCAGGCAAGCCTCGTGACGTCCAAGAATAGAATTGTCGAGCTAGAGATGGAAAATAACAAGCTGTACAATGATTTAAAACAGTTTAAAGGTCACGAGGATGCCAAAATGTTGCTTCAGAAGGAGGTGACCCTACTGAAGTTAGATGCGCTCAAGGCTGATGAGGACAAGGCGAGTTTGCAAGTGAGGATCGTTGAATTGGAAGGCTTGACTTTAGCTGTCCAGGACGAGAATGACGACGAGAAGTCCCTAAAGTCGCGGGCTGACTTGATCAGGAGGATTAGACTCCTTGGCGAGGACAACCTGAAAGCAACTGAGTTCGGCTTCAGTGCTGCAAAAGAGCAGATGGTGGCCCTCAACTTTGATGTGCAGCTCACGACGGATGGGATGGGTTTATTCAACAAGGTGTTGGACGGTCAGGTCATTCCTGCCGAAGAGGAGAGTGAAGTCGCTGAATAGAACTTAGCGTATGCATGTTTTGTGGGCCTGCGTGCCCTTTTTATATGAATTTGTAGGGGCTATGCTCTAAAACTCATTTTTCTGGCCGAGGCCGATGATAACTTATATTTATGGTTTTTTGCTCTTAGCTTTGTATGGATGTTTTTGCTCGGTTTATTTGTTGATTTGTGCTCAGAGAGTTTACAAACTTGTCGAGGAGGGCAATGTGGTTTTGCCCGTGATGAAACTAGTACTTCGTTTGAGGTACTAATTTCATAGGCTTGGACTGTTCCCATCGCGAGCTGGGTGTCCTGCCTGAAATGGTGTGGCAACGGCAGAGCTCGGTCGAGGTATCCCTGTTATGCACAGGATCTGCTTGTATAATAAGTAGAAACTGGTCGTCGTTGTAATCGTGTCATGCCTCACCAGGGTATGATAAGATGGTCGCGCAAATCTCCCCGTTTTGGGTGTGATTATGTCTGGCCTTGCGTTGAAAGATTTAGCTGTAGTACTGCTTGAGTTTTTCAGTGTTCCATGGTCGAGCAAGTGGTTCTTCATCCAATGTTTCTAAGTAGTATGCTCCTGTGCCCGTTTTAGACTTGACCTTATAAGGTTCTTCCCAGTTTGCTGCCAGTTTCCCTTCGCGCGAATCCTTCTGGTTTCTGCGTAGGACCAGACTGCCTACGGGGAAGTCGCGCTTTATGACTCTGGCGTCATGTCGCAACGTTATTTGTTGCTTTAATGCGGCCTTGCGGAGAGCAGCCCCTGATCTTATTTCTTCGACCAGATCGACCTCCTCGCGTAGAGCCTCATCGTTCATTTCTTCGTCGAGGGGAGCTTCTGTCCTTCTGGAGGGTTCCCTTATCTCCACCGATATTACCGCCTCTGTTCCATACGCTAGTCGGAAAGGGGTTTCCCCGGTGGTAGAGTGGGGTGTTGTTCTGTATGCCCAGAGGACGTTGTGGAGCTCCTCGACCCACCTTTTCTTGGCCTCGCCTAGCCTCCGCTTTAATCCGCGTAGGATTACTCTGTTCGCGGCCTCCGCTTGCCCGTTGGTCTGGGAATGCTCGACCGAAGTAAAGTGTTGTTTTGTTCCTAATTTGGCGACGAAGTCTTGGAATTTTCTATCTGTGAATTGGGTTCTGTTGTCGGTTACGAGGGCCTGGGGTACCCCGAATCTGGCGAGGATGTTCCTTTTGTAGAAACGCAATATGTTGAAGGCTGTGATCTTGGTGAGCGCTTCAGCTTCAATCCACTTTGTAAAATAGTCGACGACCACGATTAGGAATTTATTTTGATAAGATCCCATTGTAAAGCGGCCTAGGATATCCATCCCCCACCAGGCGAAGGGCCACGGTGAGGAGGGGGTCTTCAACTTGTTGGGTGGTGCCAAATGCATGTCCCCATGGCGTTGGCAACTGTCACATTTTTTATATGTTCTTTGGCGTCGTGTTGCATGGTTGGCTAGTAATATCCTGCGCGCAAAGCTTTTTGAGCCAGGGATCTTCCCCCTAGGTGTTGTGCGTTGATGCCCTCGTGGATCTCTTGTAAGATTTCAGGGACCTGGGCCTCGTCGACACATTTCAACAGGGGGATGGAAAATCCTCGTCGATATAATTTGTCCTCGACCAGTACGTACGAACAGGCTCGTCGCTTAGTTACGCTGGCCTCCTTACTGTCCTCGGGGAGTTCCCCCTTGGTGAGATAATTGTACACCGGGGTCATCCAACAAAGGGGATCTTCGATGACGTTAACATCTAGCAGGTCGGGTCTTACAATGCTCGGGCGGGCCAACATTTCTTGTATGATGGATTTGTTCCCACCTTTTTTCCTGGTGCTGGCTAGTTTATAGAGGATGTCTGCTCGGGTGTTTTGCTCGCGCGGGACGTGCTGAACTTCCCATGCTTCAAACTCCGTTATTTTTTCTTTTACCATTGCCAAATATTCAGCTAGTTGGTCGTTCTTTGCTTGGAACTCTCCGCGTACTTGGGCCACTACGAGCAGGGAATCAGTGCAAATTTGTATTTCTTTCACGCCGACGTCCTTGGCCAGTCGTAATCCTGCGATGAAGGCTTCATACTTGGCTTGATTGTTGGATGTTTTGAAGGAGAGGACCAGGGATACTTCGATCAGGGTCCCTTCCTCGTTCTCGAGGATGATTCCTGCTCTACTGCCCGAGGGGCTCGATGCGCCATCCACGTAAACGATCCACCTCCGTGTCCCTCCTGGAAGGGATAGTTCCGGAGTCATTTCTGCCACGAAGTTAGCCAGGACCTGTGCCTTGAGGGCTTTCCTCCCCTCGTAGTGAATGTCAAACTCGGCCAATTCAAGGGACCATTTTAGCATCCTGCCCGCCATATCTGGTAAGCTTAACAGCTGCCTAATAGGCTGGTCAGTTCTGACGATGATGGTGTGCGCCAGGAAGTAATATCTGAGTCTCCTCGCGGCGACTATGAGAGCAAGGGCCACTCGTTCTATTTGCGTGTACCTGACTTCAGGTCCCTGCAGGGCTTTGCTGGTGAAATAGATGGGTTTCTGCCCGTCGTTCGTTTCTCGAATAAGTGTTGCGCTTACTGCTTCGTTGGGCACGGAGAGGTACAGGTATATGGTTTCCCCCCGGTCTGGTCGGGACAATACTGGAGGCTTGGACAAAGCTTGTTTGAAATGGGCAAGGGCCTGCTCGCATTCGTCCGTCCACTCGAAATTTGCTTTCTTCCGGAGTAATTTGAAGAAGGGCAGGGCGTGTTGGGCGAATTTGCTCACGAAGCGGGCAAGGGACGCGAGCATCCCGTTGAGGGTTTGTATTGCCTTCTTCGACCGCGGAGTGGGGAACTCCACGAGTGCTCGGCATTTATCCGGGTTTGCTTCTATTTCTCTTTCAGTGAGGTAAAACTCGAGGAATTTTCCTGCTCGTACGCCGAAGGTGCATTTTTCTGGATTGAAACGCACCTTACATTTTCGAGCTTGGTCGAAGACCTTTCGTAAGTGGGTGGTATGTTCGAATTCCTCTTGGGATTTTACGATCATATCATCCATATATACTTCGAGCATGTCCTGGATTTCTGAACGGAAGACTCTGTTCATCATGCGCTGGTATGTGGCCCCGGCATTCTTTAGTCCAAAGGGCATTACGTTATAGTAATAGTTCCCCGAGGAGGTCATGAATGTCGTGTACCTCTTGTCCTCATCTGCCATTGGGATTTGGTTGTATCCCGAATAAGCGTCCATGAAGGACAAGAGCTTGAAACATGTGGAATTATCTACGAGTTTATCTATGCTCGGTAGCGGGTAAGCATTTTTCGGGCAAGCCCGATTGAGATCAGTGTAATCAATGCATATGCGCCATTTTCCATTACTTTTCTGTACAAGTACAATGTTTGAGAGCCAGGTCATATACTTGGCCTCGGAAATAAATTTTGCCTCTAAGAGGTCTTGTACAAGTTTTTTGGCAGCTTGTGCCTTTTCCTCGGATTGCTTTCTTCTTCGTTGGGCAATGGCGCGAGCAGCTGGATTGATTGTCAAGTGGTGACATGCAGTTTCTGGATCAAGGTCGGGCATATCCTCCGCACTCCAGGTGAACAGGTCGACGTTGTCGTTAAGACATTTCTTCAACTCCTTCTTTACCTCTTAGGGGAGACCAGCGCCTATCTTTACTCCCCTGTTGGGGTTATTGCTGAAGGTGATGATCTCGAATTCCCCATCTGGGACTGGTCGCAGAAGTGCAGGAGATGGGGAGCTTGTTACTCCTGACTTTTTGTCTTCGTCACGATCTTCTCTTCCATCTTCAGGAAGCCTGCTGTCGAGGTCGATGGTATGCACGGGAAGCGTGGGCTTTTTGTATGGCTGACCACCTTCAACTGGAACCTCACCTTCTCTTGGACGCTTTGCTGATTTTGCTGCGTCGCGATCTGATTCTGTCCTTTTGTTGCAGCCTCAAAGCATCTGCGAGCAGCCTCGATGTCGCCATGCAAAGTTGCGATGTGTCCTTTCTCAGTATAGTACTTGAGTTTGAGGTGGACTGTAGAGGGGACAACAATGAGTTCGGCAAGAGCTGGCCTGCCGAGGATGCACTGATAAAGCGATGGGCAATCAATGACTAAGAACTGCGTTTTGATTGTCTGAGATGCCTCTTCCTCGCTAAAAGTAACTGGTATCTCCACGTAACCCCAAGGCCGGGCTGTTACCCCCGTTGAATCCTTGGAGGTCCGATCCTACGTATGGGGAGAGATTAGACTTATTCAGTTTCAATGCGCGAAACAGGTTGGAATACATGATGTCCACAGAACTGCCCTGGTCGACCAGGATTCTCCGAACATCGGTAGAGGATAATTTGGCCCTGATCAGTAGAGGTATATGGGAATTTGGTGATCCTCCGGAGATTTTTTCTCGGTAAAATGTGATCGGCTGTGAACGCCCTTTACCCTTTTCGATCGTGTACAACTGCTCAGGGCTACTATCTATCAGTTGTTCAAACTTCTGTTTGATGGACCCTACTGTAAGCTCGTGGTACCCCCCACATGAGATGACCATGGCCGTAGGAAAGGCTTCCCAGGTGCTGTGGATGAATGCCTGGGAAGTCGGGTCGAGGTGGTCAGGAACGAAGAAGTCCTCTGGTCGGCTGACGGCCATTGCGACCTGCAGGGGAGGACTGGATTGGGCTGATTCTGCCTCTTTCTTTGGATCGGATGTGTCTTGTCGGGAGGACTCTCCCTTCTTCACTTATTACTTCAGGTGACCCTCTTTGATGAGGATCTCTATTGCGTCCTTAAGATGCACGCAATCTTCTGTCACGTGGCCGTGACTACGATGGAAACGACAGTATTTGCTTTTGTCGACGTTTCCTTTGGACGTGGTTGGTTTAGGGAACCTGACACCCCCTTGTTTAAATTATGTGTTGATGCAGTCGGAGAGAATGCGCTCTCGCGAGGTCGTGAGTACGGTGTATTCCGTAAACCGGCCAGTTGGCCCTTTGCTTTCGCGAGGAAGCTCATCGCGCCTTTTCTCTTTCCCTTGCCGGGATGATTCTGGCTCGTCTTTTTTTGATGCCCGGGGTGCTTCGCGGTCTCTTAAGTCCCGGGCATGGAATGCGGCTTCTTTTTCCTCATAACGGATATAGTCCTCAGCTTTGCGAAGGAGTTCTGTCAGTGTTCGGGGAGCTTCGATCCCTACAGCCTTACAGAAATCGCTTTTGGGTCGGAGTCCCTTTTTGAGGAGGTACTTTTTCATGTGATCCGTTGTTCGGACTTCCACCGCTTCTTTGTTAAATCTTTCAATGTACGCCTGCAGGGATTCATCCATGCCTTGTATAATGGCCTCCAGCGTAGCCTCCGACTTGGGGTTTCGTTGAGAAGCTGTGAAATGTCGGGCAAACTGGCTCTTTAACTCCCTCTATGAAGAGATGGATCCGCGAGGAAGTCGTTTAAACCATGTCATCGCTCCCTTTCTCAAGGTGATGGGGAACATTTTGCACCTGATAGCCCCGGAGACACTGTGATATTAGAGCATAGCTTCTATATTTTCGATATGCTCGCGGGGATCAGTCGTCCCGTCGTAGGTTGCCAACGTGGGTAGTTTCTCCAATCTGCGGGGAATTCGAGTGTCGAGGATGTCTCTTGTGAACGGACCGTGAATGTCATCGTCACTGCTGGAACTAGGAGAGAGCAAAAGGGAACGGTTGTGCTCGCGGCTTCGACTTCGGCGAGGAGAACGTCCGCGGGTGTGTCGGTGATCGTACTTATCCGCGTGTCGAGACCTCTTAGAAACTGGGGAGTGCCTGGATCTCCGTGGGGGAGACTGATGGCATTGTCGTGCTAGATCGGGTGTAGGGTTCCTCGATCTTGAACGTTTCCTCTCCGGGGAGAGGCTGTCGCGTCTTCGCTTCGAGGGAGTACGTGGACGCGGGGAAAGACTCGTCAGTTTTTCTGATGCAAGGCGTTCTTGAAGGATATGCTCGAGAGCATTAAGCTTCTCCCCCTGTTAGAGGATTAGGAGGTTCGAGTTGTTAAGAGATGCGATGAGCGCTGCGGTGCTCGGATCAGCATCCTGGGGAACCGGGATGGGCTCGAAGGTGAGCTCCACGGCTGGTGCCCGTTGCTTTGGTTCGTCAGGTTTCGGGTAAGCAGGCCTTCCATCTCTTCGGTCACTTTCCTGCGGGATATGCCCGACGAAAGCATGATCATTGTTGTTGTTGGTCGCAGGGGCCACGGAGTCTTGGTGAACATTGTTCTTGACGAAAGCCATGTCAATCTGAGATTTGAAAAGATGAAGCTTTGGTCTTTGTTGAGCAAGAGAGAATCTTGGTTAAAGACGGGGGAGCTGTTTCCCACAGACGGCGCCACTGATCGGAGAGGACCAGAAGGAGATCGTCGCCAAAGTAAATGCTCGTAGGAGAGGAAAAAAGGGTGGAGGTACCTGCAAGGTACTCCGATGCCAAAGTAAGTGTTTGGTCAAAAAAAGGGAAAAACAAGTAAGAAATTTCAAGTATATGATATTTGATACCTGCCCCTCTCAAGCGAGGGGGTATTTATAGGTGGATTTCTGGCGAGCAAAGCGCCTGATCTACCAATGAGGGATTGCCAGATGGAGGGCAAGGCGCGTGGCCTTTTGACTTGGACTCACTGTTTCCGTGATATCCGGGGAGGCAGTTGGTCGCGTACACTACTCTGCGCGTGAAGGGGACATGCCCAACGGCTATATTGTGCCCAACGACTATATTGTGCCCAACGGCTATATTGTGCCTATTGGACCTGTTTGTCAACTATAATGGATTGGGCCTGATCCTTAAGGGCAGGAAACCCTGCCCGGTCCGAAACAAAAACCATTCTGAATTCTCCCCGAACTTGAACCGTTAAAATTTTTCTTGTGAATACTGTGATTTTGAGGTGGTCAAGAAAGTATATAGAATTTGAGGGAAGAGGAGTTAGAATTAGGGACATTGGGAAAGTTTGAAAACTTAGGAATGACCCGAACACCCTAGATTCCCTGGAGTAAGGAAACGAGTCCAACGTGTAGATTTGTGCCATAGTACTTGGATTTGAGAAGTATTCCCCGATTAGTTCATAGTGATAGTCTGGCATGACTAAAAAGAATTGCATGTACAGGGTTGATTGAGAGAATTACCTAAGGCACCGAAAAAAAAAAGAATAATGGCGATAAAGATAACTTGTCCTTCTAAGTTGGGTAACCCTCACCCAGTTACTTAGCCTAACGGCGACTGAGTCTCAATTGTTGTCCCAAAGTGGACTAATAAACGCCAATGAGCGAGAAAAAGAGATAATGGTGCCTAGAAAAAGTTTTGATCAATCTTGTACATGTGAGGGAAAACGAAAAATTGCCTTAATCTGATTATCCGAATGAAAGGGGTAGAAAATCGAAGAAAAGACTTAAGCCCAAAGCATAGTTGGAGAGGTAACCGAAAGGGGGATTTGGGTCTGTGGTTTTACCGTGGTATGTGTTTGTGTAATACCTTTGTTAACAGACAATTACCAAGAGAACTAGTTTTAGCCGATCGGAACAAATACTCATTATGAGTATCGACACACCTTGCCTTCACAAGTCTTTCATTTGATATGTACCGTTTGATCTGAAAAATATTTATGCAAGCTTGTTGCTTGAGTTCACTATTTTTTTTAGTTATATTTTTGTTATTGTTTATTTGTTTTACATCTCGTTTGCCGCATTTTATGCCTTGGTTGTGTTCTTTTGTGTTTTCAGGTTCACATAAACATTCAGGAAGAACTGGAGCGAAAAATCGAGAAAAATCGCAAAATTTGGAATGAAATTAGAATGAGGACAGTGGGCTAACACGGGTGCCCGTGTCGCCTGACACGGCCCGTGTCAGAAGGCCTGGAGCAGCACGCATTTTAAATTGAATATTTGGGAGGAAGTCAGAGAGCTGACACGGGTGCCCGTGTCATCTGACACGGCCCGTGTCAGCACACCTGGAGTGGGGAAAGTTTGCGCAGAGAAACAGAGGTCTGACACGGGTGCCCGTGTCACCTGACACGGCCCGTGTCAGGAAGCCTGTATACTTTTTGAGTGTAGTGCTCTGAGGGGTATTCTGGGAATTTTGGACTGTTTTAGTTATTTGGAACTACTTAGGCTGTGTGGAGAGAGAAAGAGGACTGGTTAAACGTACGAAAGAATTACAGAAGAAAGATAGAGCTCTGGAGGATTGGGAAAAGAGGAGATTTTCATGATCGGAAGAAATTGAAGATCAACTTTTATCACCAATTCTTGTAATGTCTTTATTTTGTATTTTGTTTTCATTGAATATTATGAGTAGCTAAACCCCCCAATGCTAGGGGGTGTCCCTGAATTGTGATGTAATGAACCGTTGTTGAATTATTTGATGAGTTTATACTTTCTTACCTTAATCTTTTGTTATGCAAATAAATTAATACTTTTTTCGATCGTACAAATTGGGAAAGATTTACGGTTAGGGATTTGGCTTGAAAAACCAATCTATTGTTTTTACATAATACATTACGGTAGATATTGCCTAGGAATAGGGATACCCCGTAGTGACTAAAAGACCTTGTCAGAACTATTGCTTGATGTTCTCTCTTGACTGCTAAGGAATTAGGGTCAGGGGGGAATATCAAAGGTTTTTCGGTTAAGGAATTTAAGAAAAATATTTGAGGGTCAGTAAAATTAAGGTTTGGAGGAATATCTCTTTGAGGATAATTTAGGGTTCTTGCTGAGCAATTCATACACCTTTCCTAGCATAATTCTCATAATTGTCAAAGTCATTTTATTATTCTGCTTATTTCTTTCTGTCATTAGAATTAGTTTGAAAATCAAAACCCCCAAAAGGAACTTTTGTCTAATTGAAATAACATCTGCACTTACAAATTATACGCAGTCCTCGAGAGATCGATTCTGGGGATAATCCCACTTATTACTACATCGTTAAAATAGTACACTTGCTATTTTTCCAATCAGTAGGGGATACTCAAAGGCCTTAGTATGTTTATAACAATTCAAAGGTGGTTAAGGCTTGCTTGCGGTGGTGAGAAGCCTTGTGTAGTGGTTTTGCAGTGGTTTTAGAGGATCGTCTCACGTGATGTGAGAGGCTCTATGTATAACCATCATGTTTAGGGTATTATGCATAAGTTATAATCTATCTCTTTCTCCTTTTAGAGGAGAGGTATACATAAAGGCCTTTGGGCCAAGAGTTTCCTTGGGAAGGATCACCAACCTCATAGTTAATGGAAGAGCTTTGAATCCTTATTTTCAAGAGAGATGTTGATCGGCTACTGACTCTAACTTCTCTCTTCCCAATGAACATTTTTTTCTCACATTTCCCATTACTAGGTAAGTGGAAGGTACTTTGGGCGATGCGATACCTCTTGGAGGGCGACACATGGTCGTCACCCCTACTAGAAGCTACAAAACTCCCGCCCTTGCCAGGTCTTTTACAAATATAACATTACATTTATGTCATACCCCAAATTTTGACCACTAAGATTTCCCATCATTTTGCAAATCATCAGCACAATATGGATGTACCTTTATACCTCATTAGTCTCCCCAAAGATGGGTGAGCATCCACTACAATCAAAATTAGGGTTTCAAGCCCTCTCTGAGCTTTAGACAAAGGCTCAATCAAGAAATGACTTGATTCTCAACTTGTCTAATCTCTCAAACATCCACAATGGATCAAAAAGGACTCCCACTTCAAGGATTAAGCACAAGGCTGCTCCCTTCTAGGTGGATCAAGTCTCAAGATCGACAGTGTCACCAAATTAGGGTTTTGGTCGACCAGGGCCTCCAGATGGAAATTTTCATCTGGGCACAAGGCAATGATCCAAAACATAACCTAATATACTTCATGGAACCTCATGAACCCATGCATCAAGTCAATTTTGCCTCAGGGGATGCATTCATCAAAAATCAGGAATTAGGGTTTCTTGACCTAATTCACCCCTAAGTTGACTTTTGGGACAAACCATGAGCCAAGACCTCAAGAGATGATTTGAGGGTCTCTAATATACCATATTGATCCATTTGGAACAATGGATTGATCCAAGAAGTTTGAGCAACAAGTCTCAATTTCATCTGCACCACAATTAGGGTTTTAAGGGAAAAGTCAACTGTAACTTTGACTTTTGACCAGGACATACTCCCAAACCCTAATACATGATTGAATATACCCTATGACACCCATGGAACATGCCCATCAAGTTTTATTTAGGTCAAGGACATGATTTCCTGAAGAATTGCACAGTTTGGAATTCATTTGATAAAAAGTCAACTGTGCACAAAAGTCAACTTTGACTTTTTGAGATTTTTCACCAAAATGGATTTTTAACCCTAAAATGATGTTAATGTATGATTTGAATCATTATTCATCAAGAAAAATCAAGAAAAGTGGGATAACTTGTAAAAGGGGTAACCATAAAACTTAGAATTTTTTCTAAGTTAAAAATAAAGTGGCAAAGGTACCAACTTTGGAGGACCATAACTCCTAAACCACAAGGCCATTTTTTCTCATCCAAAGATGGATTTGTAGCCCTCATTATCACCTACAAAAACTTCAACTACAAGTCATTCCAATTTATTAAGGATTTTGAGTTATGGAGTGATCAAAGTGGCTGAAAAGTGAAAATGTCACTTTTTCCAACACTTAGTGAAATTTTCACTAAGTCAGATTCTGCCTCACTTTTTGCCAAATGTAGGGGGATTTTTCACTTGGAATCAAAAGAGATCAAAACCAAACTTGTTCAAACAGTTGTTGTATCATGTAAGAGCTTTCCAAAATGGCTAAGAACATTGCCAAAATCAACCTACACCATGAGATACAACATTGCCAAGTTGCCTTGCTGAAATCTGTCAAGGCAAGGCAGAATTTGCAACTTTGGTCGATTTGCCAAAATCAGCCAAATTCAATTGCTCCTATCCACTTGGACACCTCAGAGGATTGAATCTAAAGGGGACAATCACTAAGCCAAGCCTCCAAAGTCCATGGAACAAGAAATAGCATGTTGAACCTAGAATGGCCAAAATAGGGACAAGACTTCAAATTTGGAATGAGGCATTCAATGGAACCATCAAGGTGGCATGGACTGAGCCATTCTCATCTGAAATCAGTCAAGACTTATCCAAGACCAAGGGGACCAAAGCTCTGTGCCCTAACCTCTAGTCAATGGCTAGAGGAGACTTGGATTTTCATTTGCCAACATTGGCCAAACCTACTTACCAGCTGCCATTCACTATTCCTTGCAAAACAAACTTGCTCTACTATAAATAGAGCTCAATTGTGGTCATTTTGAGTACACCAAAGCCATCTAACGGATTCTTTCCTCAAAATCTCTTCTTTCACTCCAATTTTGCCTTCTAAGGCAAGTCACTATCGGGTTTTGAGTTTGAGAGCAATTCCAATCAAACCAATCACTCACACACCTCACATACATCACATATGAGCTGATCAAACACTTAGATTACTTCTGAAACATCAATTTCACAAAATCACCAGCTGGTTGCTCAAATTTTCAATCAAAGTGCAGCTGAGGTACCACAAAATGATCCAGCCAATTTCAATCAAGTCCAACCATCCAAACACAATCCATAGGGTGTAGGGAAGCTGTTCAGATCATCACCACTCATCTGTAACACCTCCAAATCAAAAATCACTTTGAACTTGCTGTCACGACTTGGAGGTAAGCACATACTTGGTCATCTCTCAATCTATGCATATTTTCTCGCACAATAATTTGGCCATATGTTCATAATCATGCATGGAATGTTTTCCCTCAATTAATTGCATTGTTTGAATCGTGTATCAAAAATCCTAGCCTTCATGCAGAAATTAGGGTTCTTGAGGTTTCTTCGTGATTTCTTGTTGTATGTTTAATTTAAATGAAATTAAAGTACATAGACATGATCGTGAGGTTGAGACGAGCATAATGATATGTGGATTGCATGATATGATTACGTATTCATGGAGATTGGATAGAAAATGCAAATCTGAGAAACCAAGAACACGCGCGTGTTCTTCAGCTTGTTCTTGGCGCCATTTTTGAATAATTCAAATTTTTGAATTTTGTGATTTTGTTTAATTGATTCAAAAATTAATTTCTCTCTGAGTTTTAATGATTTTGAGTTGATTCTTTTTTTAATAATTCATAAAAATGTCAAAATATTTTATTTTCACAAAAAATCCCAAAAATATTATTTATTTCATATAATTGATATTTTTGCAAAGAATTAATGTTTTAATTGTTTTTGCCATTTTAAATATTTTTTCTACATTGATTTTGCAACTTTTAATGCTTTCTAATTATTTTGTAGGTCAATACTTAATTTTTGAAGCATTAATCCAAGATCACAATTTGTTTTCCATGTGTTAAACAATTTTTGATCATTTTAATTGAATTTTTATTCAATTAAATACATTTTGAAAACAAATTAGGGTTTTGGATTAATTCAACCCTCATAAATCATTTTCAAAACTCTTTGGGCCTCTTGAGAGAGTGTAAGACCCATCCCCCCTTGTACAAAAACTTTTTGGGCCTCACTCATTGTATAAGTCCCTCTGTATAAGTAAACGGCGCGATCGTCGCCCGTTTAAAAATAAAACTCATCTGGGCCTCTCCTTGAGCTATAAGACCCATTCAAAACACTTTGGGCCTCTATTAGAGTGTAAGACCCAATCCCCCTTTTAACCAAAACATCTTGGGCCTCACTTATTGTATAAGTCCCTCCGCGTTAAAAGAAAACCTCGGCGCGATCGCCATTTTTAAACGAAAAATCATTTGGGCATACCCTCGTGTTATAAGCCCCACTCTTTTTCTTTAAACCTTTTTGGGCCTCTTGAGAGAGTGTAAGACCCATCCCTTTGTACAGAAAACCTTTTTGGACCCCAGTCACTTGTATAAGCCCCGCTGTACAAAGTCAAACAGTGCACTCACTGATAAAACCCTGGGCCTCTCCTCGAGCTGTAAGCCCCAAATCTTTCTTTTTCAAAGCACTTTCTCCTTTGATTTTGAATATACTATTGTTTTCAATCTTTCTTTGTTGAACAACTAACCCAACAGCATGGAAGCACTCCAACCAAGTAAGTGGTTATCGCTTTCGTTTACTGCTTTCATATTATAAACTATATTGTGGGGCTGCTCACTGTAAGTCTCCTTTCATAAACTCATATATACTGTGTAATAATAGTATAGATATTTCGAGTTTCCCTGGCTACTACGTCTAGAAATAGGTGACACCGTTTCATTTATTCGTAGAAATAGACGCCTAGATCCCCAATAGGAGCACCAGATACAGTCTTCTCTTCGGCTGTCCTCCTTAGGAATCGTCAAGAGGCTCTACTCCCTAAGATGAATGTATTCTCCGTGAATGGCATCTTTGAGTTTCTTCCAAATTCTCGAACTTTCCTGACTTGATCTATTCCTTGTGGATAACATGCCTTGAATGTCTCGGGGTTTGGGTACCCACTACGGTCATAATCTTGGACCTTAACTAAGAAACCCTCTTTAAAAGCTAGAAGTCGCTGGATAGTAAACCTCGCACGTTTACCAGTGGTTTTTATCTTTAAAAGAGTTATCTCTCCTAATGGAAAGGAGATGATAGACCCACGGGCTTCTTAAAAGCATCGGCCTCCTCTTGGGCATTATTCAAGGACACTACGGCTTCTTAGAAGTATTCACAGCCTCCTCTTAGGCTTCGTATAATGATCTCTTCCTCCGAGAATGATAGCCTCCTCTTGGGCTTCGTACAAGGACCCGTCGGCTTCTTAAAAGTTTCCAGCCTCCTCTTGGGCTTCGTACAAATTGTCCCGACGACCTCCTAGAGGTATAGGAACAGAACCTAGTCATCTGCATAGAATAGTCCTTTCATAGAGTCTACTACTGTTTCTCGAAGCATAGTACAAAAGATAAAACTCTAGACACGGACAGTCTAACTGCCTTGAGTCTCAAAGACATTCTCAAGCGACCCCTTCAAAAATAGGAAGGAAACCCGCAGACTCGGACAGTCTCGACACCCTTTGGATTTCCCGTTTCCTCAAAGAGAAGGAAATATCCCTGATCCTCAAATCAAATCCCTGTGTATAGTGTTACTCATATAAGAACTGATTTTCCCTTTTAAAATCAGTATATTGGATCTGTCACTCAACTGAAACAGTTACAATAGCCTCCATCTCGGGCTTCGTACGAGATACCAAAATTCTCCCTAGCGGAGTCAAAACAACCTTTTCGCCTCTCTCTCGGGCTTCGTACGAGACACATAAGAGACTCCCCCGTTGAGTCAATTACCCATTTCGCCTCCATCTCGGGCTTCATACGAGATACAAAATCACTCTCTTGTTGAGTATAAAAGATTCTCCTGTTGAGTCAACCCTTTTAGCCTCTCTCTCGGGCTTTGTACGGGACACAAAATAGCCTCCTCTTAGGCTTTGTATAATGATTTTCCTAGCGGAAATTAGCCTCCTCTTAGGCTTCGTATAAGAAAACCACTGGTTAATCCAATTAACCTTTTAGCATCAAAGCTGTGCCTCGTTCACAGTACACAAACATCAACAACTCTTTCCCCCATCTAATCGCTGTAAGCGGCAAGCCTCTGGATCATCTATATCCACGCCACTGTCCCTCTTTTAGCATGAGAAATTCCTAAGGAAAGATGGCATTGCTCTACACTGAGTTAAAGTCTTCTCCTTCAGGTTAAAACCCTTTCTTCAGAAATTATGGCATTGCTCGGATCCGCGTATCCCAGTTAAAGTAATTCTCCTTCTCTCCTCTTTAGAGATGACAAATTCTCTCTAAAGCCGAGGTCTTTCAGCTTCACGTCTTGGGCTTTGAACAAGACACAAATAGACCTTTCAGCTTCACATCTTGGGCTTTGAACAAGATACAAATCACCTTTCGCTTCACGTCTTAGGCTTTGAACAAGACACCAAAAACACCCATTTCCTCCCATAGAATAGGAGGAACTACGAACGCTCTGATTTCCCTGTTTAGGTAAACGGGAATACGTAGGCATAAGATCGAAAGAAAATATTTTAGCGAGCGCAATCAACAAAAAACCCAAATCCCATATCTCCATCAATCAAAAGCAGTAATTCAAAAGCATTAGTCTTAACATCCTAATCCTTGTTCCCCGCTAGAAGATCCTAGAAAGAAAGAAGAACAGTATTGGCAAAAATACAAATAACCAGTACAAAGGCCCCCCACATTGATAGCATCCGTAACCTAACAGACCGCTGTTTAAACTCAGTATGCAAGCAGGGTTAATTGGAGACATCTATTTCCCTTCCTTATTCAGCTCACAATAGGATAAAAAATGAATCGACCTGTAGTTCAAACTCAGACCGCAGAGAGCGACCAGCGCTTAAGAACCGCGTCCAAAATCGCTCGCTACAGAAAAGTGGCGCCCACCGTGGGGCCTGTCTTTCTTTTTCCTTTTTCCTTTTTCTTCACTTATGTGAAAACCACAGATTGGGGCTTCCGCCGGGGAACCCATTTTCTATCAGGAACTTAGGATTCTTAGCTTTAAAGGTCTAGGATGTTTAGGACAAATATATATACTGCTTTTCCTAATTGTTATATGTGTTTATTTTTCTGCTACTAGGAATGCGTGTGATGCCGCATGTGGTGAGAATGAGTATACACTTAAGATAAGTGATGGCGACGGGGTCGACCATCAACCTCAGTGGAGGCTGACCAGCGCAACCCATTCACTCTTCTAACCAATGGGCCGGTTGTTAAGTCTGAGAAGCTGAGGAGCCAAACCCTTTCGTAGTGCAGAAACTATCAGAAATAGTTGTTACGCGATACTACCCTTATTTGAGGCTGGTGATCTATTCTCGGTGAATGGCACTTACTCTAAGATTGCTCTACAACTCGCTGGCGATCCGCTTGTTGTTTTACTTTCCTGGGAGGAGCTGATGATAATGAGTACAGGTACAAAAATCACCCTAGTATAAACCTTTGGGGATGGGTAGAGCCTTGACTTCATGACAACGACCCTTTGACCCCATGTTTTTTCTATGTTTTTGTGTACTGCATTCATGCATCCATTTAATAAAACATTAAAACATTCAAAAAACTTCTCTTCTAGTCTCTCTGTTTTTCAAATTAAACTAAGACTGTGATTGCAAATATCAGAGAAAAAGATTGCATTAATGGATTTCAGTAGAAGGAGAACTCACCAGTATACCTTCAAGGTTCCAAAACTAGGGGATTTGAGAAGGTTAACAAGGATGATCGTTAACCCAGAGGCTTTCAGAGCCAAACACGGTGGTTTGCTACCACTGTTAAGAGTCCATGTGATTAAAGGGATCATGGACGCACTCATTCAGTTCTACGATCCGGTTTATCACTGTTTCACATTCCCGGATTACCAGCTATCACCAACGCTGGAGGAGTATTCTCATCTAACTGATTTACATATCACTGATCGAGCTCCATTTTCTGGACTGGAAGAAATTCCAAAGAATCAGACTATTGCAATAACAATTCATTTGGACGAGTCTGAGGTTAGGACTCACATGACCGCCAAGGGTGGCACCCAAGGTTTGCCAGCCCAGTTCTTGACAAAAAAGGCTCTATACTTCGCTAGTATAGGGAACGGGACTGCTTTTGAAAGCATCTTTGTCTTGCTCACCTACGGGTTATTTTTGTTTCCCAACATCAATAACTTCGTCGATATCAACGTTATTAAGGTTTTTCTCATTGGAAGCCCTGTGCCAACTTTGCTCGCAGATGCGTATCATTCTGTACACTTGGGAAATTTGTACAGCGGAGGAGAGATCACATGCTGTGTACCTCTGCTTTATAAGTGGTTTATCTCACACTTGCCCAAGTCTGCTGCTTTTTGGGATTGCAAGAGTGTCTTACGTTGGTCGCAGAAGATCATGTCTCTTACCAACTCTGATATAGATTGGTGTAATAGGATTTATGAGGGAATTAGAATCATTGACCGTTGTGGAAACTTCCCCAGCATACCCCTTATAGGAACTAAAGGAGGAATCAACTATCGTCCGATATTAGTTCTTCGTCAATTTGGATACCCGATGAGACACATCCCACTGGGTGTTCATCTGGAAGGTCTTTTCTTCAAGGAAGGAGAAAACGACAGAGCACTAAAGATGGAAATAGTGCATGCTTGGAAACAGGTTCATAAGAAAGGACGAGAGTCTCTGGGAAAACCGGACTGTGTCTCGGTGGAGCCTTATCTCCACTGGGTACAAACTAGAGCTCTCAAGCTAAAGATGCCTTATCCGCGTTACGGAATTCTTCCGCCGAGGGAATCTGTCATGTACTTCATGACGGAAACTGAAAGGCTTCAGGTTACTCTCAACAAAGTTCAAAAGGAAAGAAGATCTTGGAAGAACAAGTACCGCACCCTCGACGTAGAGTGTATCCAAATACAGCAACTACTAAAAGAGAAAGATGCTCTAATTGAAATTTTGGAGCAGCATGCTGTAGAGAATCAAGATGACCAAAGGAATTTGCTCGCTCCTTTCACCTGGCAAAGGAATGACAACCCGACAATGACCCAAGCGCCCCGGTCAAAGAAGAGGACTAGGGACCCATTAGTTTAGGTTTCTGTTTCTGCACTTTGTAATCTACTGTATTTCCATTTCTGTAATCCTTTGGAATTCAATAAAAAGGGGTTTCCCCACTGTTTGATATTTGCAATCTAATTGTCGAAGTTTATTTTGATTAAACAAAAAAAACAACAATTAATATAATCATTGCATTCATCATTCTCACATCGCGTATTCTCCTTACCTACGAATCTCACGTTTGTGTCTCGATTCTAGAGTCAAACTGTCTCATTCGTATAATACTCGAGCCAATCGTCAGAAAAGGATGGATGATCTTGAGGAAGAAAACAGAGAGTTGAGAGAAGAGCTCGACGCTCTGAGAGAGGATATGAGAAAGCTTCGTAACGACATGCAAGCCATGGCAGAAGCTCAGCTACAAAGGACCGTGATCTCAGAGATCACCTCAACGCCCATCATAGAAAAGTATGATCCTAGATATCAGATGCCGAAAGATCGTCCTTGGGGCATGCCTGTTAACTATATCCCGGAAGGATATGTTCCGCCGATCACTGAAGATCAGGGAATCGCAACAGAAGTCGTTGGGCCTGAAGGTTACAAACTTCGGGAAAGCGAAGATGCCAGGGGCATACTCAAGACTCCTGAAGGTTACAAACTTCGGGAGGCGCCAAGACTTATTGCTGTAGTCACGGTACCACCCCCTGTGGTGCACACTGTCCCGGAAGGACAGATTCCACAGACACCTTCTGGTAAGAAGGAAACTATGTTTGATAGAATGGATGAATTCCAGGAGCAGTTCTTGGAAATGCAGAAAGAGTTGCAAGCCATTCGTGGTCAGGATCTATTTGGAAAGGACGCCGCAGACCTCTACTTGGTCCCAAATGTGAAAGTCCCGCACAAGTTCCAAGTACACGACTTTGAAAAATACAAGGGTAACTCTTGCCCTCAGAGTCATTTGACAATGTACGCTCGGCGGATGTCAGCTCAGACGGAGAATCAGGACCTGCTGATTCATTACTTTCAGGATAGTTTAACCGGTGCCGCACTCAAATGGTACATGGGTTTAAACCATACTACGATCAGTACATTCAGAGATCTTGGTACTGCCTTCGTCCAACAATACAAGTACAATTTGGACATGGCACCCGACAGAGATCAACTCAGATCAATGTCACAAAAGGACAAGGAAACCTTTAAGGAGTATGCTCAAAGGTGGCGTGAAATTGCCGCTCAAATTTGTCCACCTCTTGAGGAAAAAGAGATGACAAAAATCTTCTTAAAGACCTTAAGCTCATTTTACTATGACCGAATTATTGCCAGTGCACCCAGTGATTTCACCAAAATGGTCGGAATGGGTGTACGTCTTGAGGAAGCCATCCGAGAAGGACGTTTGGTGAAAGACACTGGATCGACGAGCGGTACTAAAAAATATGGTAGTGCTCTCCCTAAGAAAAAAGAGCAAGATATTGGGAATATCTCTCTCGAAAAGCAAAGGCGACGTTATCAGCCAGCAGCAGCTGTTACTCCTGCTATCGGCCCCGTGCCTGTTCCTATGTATCAACCTCAGATTGCGCAGAGCCAACCTGACCAACAAAGGACACAACAACCTCTTCAGCAGGCTCGTCCTCCATATAACAACAACCGTACAACACGACCATCAGGGTTTGATCCTATACCCATGTTGTACGCGGAGCTGTTTCCATTACTGCTGGCTAAGGGGCACATCCAGACTAAGTCTCCCCTTTCAGTTCCGGAAAATCCGCCTTTTTGGTTTAAGGTGGATCAGACATGCCCTTATCATCAAGGAGGTTCAGGGCATAACATTGAGACTTGTCTCAATTTCAAATCCGACGTGCAAAAGCTTGTTAGGAGCGGGCTCTTATCTTTCAAAGATACGAACCCTAATGTTCTTACGAACCCGCTGCCTCAACATGAGAAGGCTGCAGTCAATCTGATTGAGAAAGAGACTAATGATGCCTATCAAATTCACGATGTACTCTTGTTTAAGACCAATCTGGTTAAGATGCATTATAGACAGAGCGGATATGGCCATGTGCCACCTCATAATTATCACCAGTGTGATATCTGCTCTAAAGACAACCAGGGATGTTCTGTAGTGCAAGCAGCTCTACAGGAACAAATGGATCTTGGATGGATCCAAGAGCACCGAGTTCGTGGAGTTAACATGGTTTACACGAATTCTAACGTCATTCAAAACCACGACATCCGTGCGATGAATGTCAACTTGGTGGCGATGCACTCAAGGCAAAGCCAGTATCATAATCTGCCGCGGCACGATTACAGTTCCTGTCTGATTTGCTCGGTAAACAAACAGGGATGCTCTTTCATACAAGAGGCCCTCCAGCGTCAGATGGATCTTGGATGGATCCAAGACTACCATGATAGGAACTCTTATCAGATCAATATGGTTCAGATCTTCGATATTTGCGTAATGAATACCAACCTGGTAGAGTTACATGCTGAGCAGGTCCGACTCGGATTCTTAATATCACATGATTACCAAAGCTGTAAAGCGGGTTGCGAAAACGATCGAGGTTGTACCCTTGTCCAGGAGGCACTTCAGCACTTGTTAAATCATTGGTGGATGCCAATCTATATGGACGAAGATACTCAGCAGATTAGTATCAATCACAGGAATCCTACTCGTCGTCAAAGTCAGGATGTCCGATCAATGGAAGATAACCTAGTGAGGTTACATTGCATTCAAAGTGGGCGTGGCCAGGTGCCACCACACAATTATGACAGTTGTAGCGTCTGTTCGGAAAGTAACCAAGGGTGTTACCTTGTGAGAGCAGCTCTTCAGGGTCAAGTCGATCATGGAGAAATTCGTCCATATCCAGGTTCAGGACCCATCATTTGGTCGCCGAACTACCTTGCCGAGCAAGTTGAGGATGTTATCACGATCTCTGGTCATCACAGGACCAGGGATGTTTTTGCCATCGTCCCTCTACTTGACGAATCTAAAGTTCCCAACCAGGAACGGATCGAGATTACTTATGATGGTCAGAAAAATCAGAAGGTTCCCATAGTCATCTATCTACCGGGACCACTACCGTATGAATCAGCTAAGGTTATCCCTTACAAATACGGTGCAACAATAATCGAGAATGGAAAGGAAATTCCATTACCCTCCGTCGTAAATATTGCAGACATCAGTCGTGTAACACGGAGCGGTCGAATCTTCAACCGAGGGGTTGGAGAATCCAACAAAGAAAAGGAACTTCAGGCAGAAATTCCTGATCCACCAGTCGGTCAATCTAGTAATCCAGACTTTTCAAAAGACAACGATGAGATGCTAAAGCTCATCCAAAGGAGTAAATATACCATTGTTGATAAACTGTTACAGACTCCTTCAAAGATCTCGGTATTATCGCTGTTACTCAGTTCAGAAGCCCACAGGGAGGCTCTACAGAAAGTCTTGGAGCAAGCCTTTGTGGAACAGGATGTAACAATCAGACAATTCGATAGCATTGTCTCTAACATCACTTCCTGCAACAATTTGGGATTTAGTGATGAGGAATTACCCGAAGAGGGTCGCCGTCATAACATGGCGCTCAACATTACAGTTAACTGCCAGGACGATGCTTTAGCCAGCGTACTGGTAGACACAGGGTCAGCCCTGAATGTTATGCCGAAGTCCACTTTGATGCAATTATCATTTAAGGGCCCTCCGATGAGAGTCAGCGAGGTCTTCATCAAAGCATTCGACGGATCCAGAAAAACAGTTATCGGCGAAGTTGATCTTCCCATAACTATTGGTCCTCACACTTTCCAGGTCATGGACATCTGGGCAACATACAGTTGTTTATTAGGAAGACCTTGGATACATCAGGCTGGAGTGGTTACTTCAACCCTCCACCAAAAGCTAAAGTTCGTCAAGAACGACCAACTTGTCACGGTTTGTGGGGAACAAGCCTTGCTTGTGAGCAAATTATCATCATCTACTTGTGTGGAACCCGAGGAGGTTATTGGAACTCAGTTCCAAGCACTATCGGTGAGCAAGGACAATCAGTTCAAAGAAGGAACTTCAATTTCTTCATACAAAGATGCTAGCAAAGCGGTCGAGAGTACCGATACGACAGGATGGGGATGGCTTGTCATTCCTAATGACGATAAAACAAAGAAGGGTCTTGGTTTTTCTGCAACCTGTACCCAGACAGTTGCCAACGATGAAAGTCTTCATCCCCTTCAAAACTTCTTCCACAGTGGAGGTTTTCTCCACCCAGTGTCTCAAGCAGTACATGCTATCAATGAGGAAGATCCCTCTGACACAGATGAAGAATGGAAGTCCTACCTTAACAAGGACGGCTATATGTCTCAAGAAGAGGTGCCTATGCCTTTTTGCTTTCCTACAGAAAGTCCAAGATTTATACCAAGATCAGATGTCGAAATGATCTACGGAGATTGTGATCTAGAAGGATGTCGTGCTCCGCCAAATTCATTAGAGGAAGACACTCCGATGAAAGACAACTTTGACCACAATTACTATGGCCCGATGGATGGTCTGCCAATGTGGCAGCCTTACCCAGGAAACTTGGGGCAAGAAAGTCAGCCGAGTAATGAAACTCAGCTGAGCGTCATTGAACAGAATACCTGTGTCCCTGCCATGTCATGGGATCAACACTCAGGTCATTCAGAAACTACTCAACATGAAGATGAATTTGCAACGTTTGCAGGACTTGAATTCATCAACTATGCTTTTCCCGAGGTCAACGTCATCGAGAGGGATGACTCCTCCAGTTCCAAAGAAGTTTGGGACACTCTGGGACAACCTAGTGGAAAATACGACTTTATGGTTAAGTACACTGCTCCCGAAAGCTCTCGTATCAGGCCCGAAGATATCCAGTCAACTGGATGGGGAGATACAGCTGAGAGCACCAATGCTATGCAAAATGCAACAGAGGAATCCTCCTACGACAATTCTGCTTGGGAGACAGATTCCAATGATCCTGCTCCACCAGAAATCAGCGTCATTTCTGAAGACAAATCAAGGAAGGTACCAGACTTTGTGATTCACCGAGGAGTTCGCCGCCAATGGGTTGCTGTCGAGGTTCTGAAGGCCGTTCGCCAGCCAAAGTAATTGCCATCTTTAACCTTTCACCCTGCCCAGGTGAAACGGATGTTTTGATAGGGCTCATTTTCTGTAAATTTCCCTCTTCGCTTTGCCCAAAGCGAGTGAGTTTTGTTTTATAGGGCTGTAGTTTCAAGATTCGACTTGTTCATTAATAAAATAACGTCGTTCTGTAATTTCCGCATTAATTGTTGTTTTCTCTTTTTGCTTTTTCAGAAAATGGTAATCCTAAAAAAACATTCAATAATAAAAACAAGTAGTAAAATCAAAACACTGCACACACTTACATTTTCTCTATCTCTTCTAAACACGAATCATCACGTCATGCAGATTGCTTGTTTTATACCCCGTTGAAACATACGATCTGATGCCTTCTTCCAACTTTGAGTTCCCGGTATTCGAGGCTGAAGAAGAAAATGACGACCAAATTCCAGAAGAGATCTCCCGACTACTCAGACAAGAGGAAAGGTCCATCGAACCTCACAAAGAGCCGTTGGAAACGGTAAACTTGGGTTTAGAAAAAGAGAGAAAAGAAATCAGGATCGGAGCACTGCTCAGTTCAACTGCCAAAGAAGGTTTGATAAAGCTTCTCAAAGAATTCCCCGATGTATTCGCTTGGTCCTATCAGGACATGCCAGGGTTGGATACCAGCATCGTGGAACATCACTTACCGTTGAGATCAGAATGTCCGCCAGTAAAGCAAAGGTTGAGACGCACTCACCCGGACATGGCCATCAAAATCAAGGAGGAGGTACAGAAACAGATCGACGCGGGTTTCCTCGCTACATCTGAATATCCTCAATGGTTAGCCAACATCGTACCCGTTCCCAAAAAGGACGGAAGGGTCAGAATGTGTGTTGATTACAGAGATCTGAACAAGGCAAGTCCAAATGACGACTTTTCTTTACCACACATTGACATGCTGGTTGACAGCACAACAAAGTTCAAAGTATTCTCCTTCATGGATGGATTCTCGGGCTATAACCAGATCAAAATGGCACCGAAAGACATGGAGAAAACTTCGTTCATTACCCCATGGGGTACCTTTTGTTACAAGGTAATGCCGTTCGGTTTGAAGAATGTCGGGGAAACCTATCAAAGGGCCATGACTACTCTGTTTCATGACATGATACACAAAGAAATCGAGATATATGTCGATGATTTGATTGCAAAATCAAGAACAGAGGATGAGCACGTTGAACATCTGTCAAAATTGTTCGAACGTCTAAGAAAATTTAAGCTCCGCTTGAATCCCAACAAATGCACCTTCGGTGTCCGTTCAGGGAAACTACTAGGGTTCATCGTCAGCCAGAAAGGGATTGAGGTTGATCCTGACAAGGTCAAGGCCATTCAAGAAATGCCTTCTCCGAAAACTGAAAAACAAGTCAGAGGATTCCTGGGACGTTTGAATTACATCTCTAGATTCATATTCCTTATGACCGCGACGTGTGCGCCGATTTTCAAATTACTCAAAAAGAACCAGGATTGCATTTGGTCAGAAGATTGCCAAACCGCCTTCGACAGTATCAAAGAATATCTGTTGAATCCTCCGAATCTATCACCTCCAGTGGAAGGAAGACCACTGATCATTTACCTCACAGTCCTAGAGGACTCAATGGGATGTGTACTTGGCCAACAAGACGAAACTAAACGGAAAGAGTCTGCCATTTACTATCTAAGCAAGAAATTCACCGACTGCGAAACTCGGTACACAATGCTTGAGAAAACTTGTTGCGCTTTGGCTTGGGCAGCCAAACGTCTTCGCCAGTACATGATTCGTCATACTACTTGGTTGGTCTCCAAAATGGATCCAATCAAGTACGTTTTCGAAAAACCTGCTCTCACGGGAAGGATTGCCCGTTGGCAGATGTTACTATCAGAATATGACATAGAGTACCATGCTCAGAAAGCCGTTAAAGGAAGTATTTTAGCCGATCATTTGGCTCATCAACCGATTGACGATCAAGAATCAATCGGGTTTGACTTCCCAGACGAAGATGTCATGTATCTAAAAATGAAAGATTGCGATGAACCGCTACCCAGTGAAGGGCCAGAACCAGGTTCCCATTGGGGACTTATCTTTGACGGAGCAGTCAATCATTATGGAAACAAAATTGGGGCAATCATTGTACCCCTCAGGGTATCCACATTCCTTTCACTGCTAGACTTACGTTCAAATGTACGAACAACGAGGCCGAATACGAAGCATGTATCATGGGTCTCGAAGAAGCGATTGATTTAAGGATCAAAAACTTAGACGTATACGGCGATTTAGCCCTGGTTATTAACCAGATAAAAGGAGATTGGAACACATACCAATCAGGATTGATTCCTTACAAAGACTATGCAAGAAGGTTGTTACCCTTCTTCAACAGAGTCAACTTTCATCACATCCCTCGTGATGAGAATCGCATGGCTGATGCATTAGCCACTCTCTCTTCCATGATTAGTGTAGGTCAATGGAATGACATACCTAAGATCGACATAATGCGCCTTGAATGGCCCGCTTACATCTTCGCGATTGAAGCAGTCATAGACGACAGACCTTGGTATCACGATATCAAATGCTTCCTTCAGAAACAAGAGTACCCATCTGGGGCACTCAGAAAAGACAGGAAAACCCTCAGAAGATTGGCTGGAAACTTCTTCCTGAGCGGTGACACTCTTTATAAGAGAAATTTTGACATGGTCTTGCTCCGATGCGTCGACAGACCAGAAGCAGACATGCTTATGAAGGAAATTCATGAAGGATCCTTTGGCACTCATGCCAACGGACACACAATGGCGAGAAAAATTCTCAGGGTCGGGTATTATTGGTTGACCATGGAATCCGACTGCTACAAGTACATGAGGAGGTGTCACAAGTGTCAGATATACTCCGACAAAATTCATGTACCGCCATCACATCTCAAAGTTCTTTCTTCCCCGTGGCCTTTTTCCATATGGGAGATCGACATGGTTGGCATGATTGAGCCCAAGGCTTCAAACGGACATCAGTTCATCCTGGTAGCCATTGACTATTTCACCAAGTGGGTCGAAGCAGCGTCATTCGCCAATGTAACCCGACAAGTGGTGGTCCGATTTATCAAAAACAATATCATCTGCCGTTATGGTGTTCCAAGCGAGATCATTACTGATAATGGATCTAACTTGAACAATAAGATGATGAAAGAGTTGTGCATAAAGTTCAAGATCGAACACCATAACTCATCTCCCTACCGACCCAAGATGAACGGAGCGGTAGAAGCGGCTAACAAGAACATCAAAAAGATTGTTCAAAAGATGGTTGTAACCTATAAAGATTGGCACGAAATGCTACCCTTTGCTCTTCATGGTTATCGCACATCTGTCCGTACTTCAACAGGGGCAACCCCTTTCTCTCTAGTATATGGCATGGAGGCAGTGCTCCCCATAGAAGTAGAGATCCCATCAATCCGGGTATTGATGGAAGCGAAGCTCACCGAAGCTGAATGGTGTCAAAGTCGACACGACGAACTGAACCTGATCGAAGAGAAGCGAATCACGGCACTATGCCACGGTCAGTTGTACCAACAGAGAATGAAGAGGGTGTTTGACAAAAAGGTTCGACCTCGTGTCTTCAGGAAAGGAGACTTTGTGCTCAAGAAGATACAATCATTTCTCACTGATTCTCGGGGCAAATGGACCCCAAATTATGATGGCCCCTATGTGGTCACGAAAGCTTTCTCAGGCGGCGCCTTGAGACTTGCAACCATGGACGGAGAAGAATTTGCCTACCCCACGAATGTTGATGTAGTCAAGAAATACTTCGCCTAAAACTAAAAAAAAAAAAAATCGTCTCGGTAGATTGAAAACCCGAAGGGGCGGTCCAGGAAAAAGTTAGAGACATGAAAAGAATCATCCCGATGGATTGGAAATCTCATAGTATAATCCAGGCAAAAGTTAGGGATAATGGAAAGTAACTATGTTCAACAGAGGCAAGTCCCTCAGCAGCAGTTGCATCATCATCCGTCAGGAAAACTCCAGTCAAGGTCATCTTCGACGGAAGCTCAGGATGTCCCGAATTCAAAGTTGGTAGAAGGATAGTGGTCGTTATGTTTCAACGTAGCCCTTTTCCCTGTAAATTACCATTTTCTAACTTTGTATATACTCTTTGGAATCACGCATTTGGCTGATCTCCATCTTATCAATAAAATTTGAGCCCTTGTGCTTTTGTTTGTAATTCTTTACTTGTTTTAGCTTTACAGAACGACGTTGTTTAAACTTAATCAGCGATTCTTGAAATAAAACAAAAATGAATTTACTTGTTAAACTTTTTCTGCTTTTAAATTAAAGATGGCATTTCTTTTGACTGTTGAACATCAGAAGAACATCGATCGCTTCTCCCGAAGTAAGCGGACTTCAAAGTACAGAATCAAAGTACTCCTTCTAAGCCAGTATGCCTGAATGAAGGGATCAACTGTGTCAGAGACCTTGTTTCGTCTGACACGCCTCGACCGAGTTCTCATCTCCTAAGCCCGATCAACATAGCTCCCAACGGGACTATCTCTCCTAAGCAAGGTGGAATTGCTATTTTGAATCAACGGTACTTCTTCGCCCCGCGATGGCCGAGTATCCAATTGTGTTCATCCATTAGTCTGTATGTCGCGTCTGTTTTGTCAGCATATACATACATACATCATGCATTTTTTATTTGCATTCATATTTCATATTGCATCACTATCACTCTAGTCGGTCTTGTCCCCTAGTGGTAGAAGTCCTCTCAATCGAGTTGTCAGTTCTTGCCTCGTCAGGAAATACTGTGTCTGAACAACCTCGCTTCCAGTTTAATTCTGGAAAGAAGTTGGTCCTTGACCACTTTGATAACTTGAACCTCTGAAAAGCCAGAGAAAACTTTCAATAAACATCACTCTTCGCCATTGAAGATGATATCCTTGCTTTCCAGGATTAAGGAAAATCCACAGAGAAAGCCTCGTGATCAGAGATTCGGCATCACGCCAGTTTTGCTCCGAAAAACCACTGATGAGAAGGTCATTGGCACCTCAAAATTGGACCCCATCATATGGCGTTTCTCCGGGAAGATCCCGAGAAAAGTATGATGAAAGATCCCAAATGAAAACAGTCTCTCAAGAGACTTGCTTTCCCCAGTAGAATTGACAAATGGCGTCTCCAAAACAGAGAAGTTTGTGCAACTCTACAACTCAGACGTTGGGTTCCCCAACAAGTCTGACATCAAACCTTTTTCCGTCAAATGGCATCTCCCCAGGAAAATTCGGCGAGAAGTTTAAGGGAAATCCGCTACAAATAGCGTTCCTTGTCAGTAAAGTTTATTGACAAAAGAAACTGAGACCAGTTCCTTGGTAGGAAACCAGGATCGAGGGGAAGTTTACAAAAGCAACTGAGACCAGGTCCTTGGTAGGAAACCAGGATCGAGGGGAAGTTTGTTTCCGCAACTGAGACGAGTTCCTTGGTAGGAAACCAAGAACGAGGGGAAGTTGACAATCAGAAACTAAGACCAGTTCCTTGGCTGAAAACCAGGATCGAGGGGAAGTTTGCCTTTTCTAAGCATCATTGCTTAGCAAAAGAAGATGAATGCGCAAGCTGCCATTCATAGCCATCAAAATTTCGGGTATTCCGATATTTAATCCTCTTGCACCCCGAATGCCCGAATCCCTTCGTCATTCACACCTTCGGGTCCAAGAAGATTAAATAGGGGCATCTGTCATACCCCAAATTTTGACCACTAAGATTTCCCATCATTGTGCAAATCATCAGCACAATATGGATGTACCTTTATACCTCATTAGTCTCCCCAAAGATGGGTGAGCATCCACTACAATCAAAATTAGGGTTTCAAGCCCTCTCTGAGCTTTAGACAAAGGCTCAATCAAGAAATGACTTGATTCTCAACTTGTCTAATCTCTCAAACATCCACAATGGATCAAAAAGGACTCCCACTTCAAGGATTAAGCACAAGCTGCTCCCTTCTAGGTGGATCAAGTCTCAAGATCGGCAGTGTCACCAAATTAGGGTTTTGGTCGACCAGGGCCTCCAGATGGAAATTTTCATCTGGGCACAAGGCAATGATCCAAAACATAACCTAATATACTTCATGGAACCTCATGAACCCATGCATCAAGTCAATTTTGCCTCAGGGGATGCATTCATCAAAAATCAGGAATTAGGGTTTCTTGACCTAATTCACCCCTAAGTTTACTTTTGGGACAAACCATGAACCAAGAACTCAAGAGATGATTTGAGGGTCTCTAATATACCATATTGATCCATTTGGAACAATGGATTGATCCAAGAAGTTTGAGCAACAAGTCTCAATTTCATCTGCACCACAATTAGGGTTTTAAGGGAAAAGTCAACTGTAACTTTGACTTTTGACCAGGACATACTCCCAAACCCTAATACATGATTGAATATACCCTATGACACCCATGGAACATGCCCATCAAGTTTGATTTAGGTCAAGGACATGATTTCCTGAAGAATTGCACAGTTTGGAATTCATCTGATAAAAAGTCAACTGTGCACAAAAGTCAACTTTGACTTTTTGAGATTTTTCACCAAAATGGATTTTTAACCCTAAAATGATGTTAATGTATGATTTGAATCATCATTCATCAAGAAAAATCAAGAAAAGTGGGATAACTTGTAAAAGGGGTAACCATAAAACTTAGAATTTTTTCTAAGTTAAAAATAAAGTGGCAAAGGTACTAACTTTGGAGGACCATAACTCCTAAACCACAAGGCCATTTTTTCTCATCCAAAGATGGATTTGTAGCCCTCATTATCACCTACAAAAACTTCAACTACAAGTCATTCCAATTCATTAAGGATTTTGAGTTATGGAGTGATCAAAGTGGCTGAAAAGTGAAAATGTCACTTTTTCCAACACTTAGTGAAATTTTCACTAAGTCAGATTCTGCCTCACTTTTTGCCAAATGTAGGGGGATTTTTAACTTGGAATCAAAAGAGATCAAAACCAAACTTGTTCAAACAGTTGTTGTATCATGTAAGAGCTTTCCAAAATGGCCAAGAACATTGCCAAAATCAACCTACACCATGAGATACAACATTGCCAAGTTGCCTTGCTGAAATCTGTCAAGGCAAGGCAGAATTTGCAACTTTGGTCGATTTGCCAAAATCAGCCAAATTCAATTGCTCCTATCCACTTGGACACCTCAGAGGATTGAATCTAAAAGGGACAATCACTGAGCCAAGCCTCCAAAGTCCATGGAACAAGAAATAGCATGTTGAACCTAGAATGGCCAAAATAGGGACAAGACTTCAAATTTGGAATGAGGCATTCAATGGAACCATCAAGGTGGCATGGACTGAGCCATTCTCATCTGAAATCAGTCAAGACTTATCCAAGACCAAGGGGACTAAAGCTCTGTGCCCTAACCTCTAGTCAATGGCTAAAGGAGACTTGGATTTTCATTTGCCAACATTGGCCAAACCTACTTACCAGCTGCCATTCACTATTCCTTGCAAAAAAAACTTGCTCTACTATAAATAGAGCTCAATTGTGGTCAGTTTGAGTACACCAAAGCCATCTAACAGATGCTTTCCTCAAAATCTCTTCTTTCACTCCAATTTTGCCTTCTAAGGCAAGTCACTATCGGGTTTTGAGTTTGAGAGCAATTCCAATCAAACCAATAACTCACACACCTCACATACATCACATATGAGCTGATCAAACACTTAGATTACTTCTGAAACATCAATTTCACAAAATCACCAGCTGGTTGCTCAAATTTTCAATCAAAGTGCAGCTGAGGTACCACAAAATGATCCAGCCAATTTCAATCAAGTCCAACCATCCAAACACAATCCATAGGGTGTAGGGAAGCTGTTCAGATCATCACCACTCATCTGTAACACCTCCAAATCAAAAATCACTTTGAACTTGCTGTCACGACTTGGAGGTAAGCACATACTTGGTCATCTCTCAATCTATGCATATTTCCTCGCACAATAATTTGGCCATATGTTCATAATCATGCATGGAATGTTTTCCCTCAATTAATTGCATTGTTTGAATCGTGTATCAAAAATCCTAGCCTTCATGCAGAAATTAGGGTTATTAAGGTTTCTTCGTGATTTCTTGTTGTATGTTTAATTTAAATGAAATTAAAGTACATAGACATGATCGTGAGGTTGAGACGAGCATAATGATATGTGGATTGCATGATATGATTACGTATTCATGGAGATTGGATAGAAAATGCAAATCTGAGAAACCAAGAACACGCGCGTGTTCTTCAGCTTGTTCTTGGCGCCATTTTTGAATAATTCAAATATTTGAATTTTGTGATTTTGTTTAATTGATTCAAAAATTAATTTCTCTCTGAGTTTTAATGATTTTGAGTTGATTCTTTTTTTAATAATTCACAAAAATGTCAAAATATTTTATTTTCACAAAAAACCCCAAAAATATTATTTATTTCATATAATTGATATTTTTGCAAAGAATTAATGTTTTAATTGTTTTTGGCATTTTAAATATTTTTTCTACATTGATTGTGCAACTTTTAATGCTTTCTAATTATTTTGTAGGTCAATACTTAATTTTTGAAGCATTAATCCAAGATCACAATTTGTTTTCCATGTGTTAAACAATTTTTGATCATTTTAATTGAATTTTTATTCAATTAAATACATTTTGAAAACAAATTAGGGTTTTGGATTAATTCAACCCTCATAAATCATTTTCAAAACTCTTTGGGCCTCTTGAGAGAGTGTAATACCCATCCCCCCTTGTACAAAAACTTTTTGGGCCTCACTCATTGTATAAGTCCCTCTGTACAAGTAAACGGCGCGATCGTCGCCCGTTTAAAAATAAAACTCATCTGGGCCTCTCCTTGAGCTATAAGACCCATTCAAAACACTTTGGGCCTCTATTAAAGTGTAAGACCCAATCCCCCTTTTAACCAAAACATCTTGGGCCTCACTTATTGTATAAGTCCCTCCGCGTTAAAAGAAAACCTCGGCGCGATCGCCATTTTTAAACGAAAAATCATTTGGGCATACCCTCGTGTTATAAGCCCCACTCTTTTTCTTTAAACCTTTTTGGGCATCTTGAGAGAGTGTAAGACCCATCCCTTTGTACAGAAAACCTTTTTGGGCCCCAGTCACTTGTATAAGTCCCGCTGTACAAAGTCAAACAGTGCGCTCACTGATAAAACCCAGGGCCTCTCCTCGAGCTGTAAGCCCCAAATCTTTCTTTTTCAAAGCACTTTCTCCTTTGATTTTGAATATACTGTTGTTTTCAATCTTTCTTTGTTGAACAACTAACCCAACAGCATGGAAGCACTCCAACTGAGTAAGTGGTTATCGCTTTCATTTACTGCTTTCATATTATAAACTGTATTGTGGGGCTGCTCACTGTAAGTCTCCTTTCATAAACTCATATCTACTGTGTAATAATAGTATAGATATTTCGAGTTTCCCCGGCTACTACGTCTAGAACTAGGTGACACCGTTTCATTTATTCGTAGAAATAGACGCCTAGATCCCCAATAGGAGCACCAGATACAGTCTTCTCTTCGGCTGTCCTCCTTAGGAATCGTCAAGAAGCTCTACTCCCCAAGATGAATGTATTCTCCGTGAATGGCATCTTTGAGTTTCTTCCAAATTCTCGAACTTTCCTGACTTGATCTATTCCTTGTGGATAGCATGCCTTGAATGTCTCGGGGTTTGGGTACCCACTACGGTCATAATCTTGGACCTTAACTAAGGAACCCTCTTTAAAAGCTAGAAGTCGCTGGATAGTAAACCTCGCACGTTTACCAGTGGTTTTTATCTTTAAAAGAGTTATCTCTCCTAATGGAAAGGAGATGATAGACCCACGGGCTTCTTAAAAGCATCGGCCTCCTCTTTGGCATTATTCAAGGACACTACGGCTTCTTAGAAGTATTCACAGCCTCCTCTTAGGCTTCGTATAATGATCTCTTCCTCCGGGAATGATAACCTCCTCTTGGGCTTCGTACAAGGACCCGTCGGCTTCTTAAAAGTTTCCAGCCTCCTCTTGGGCTTCGTACAAATTGTCCCGACGACCTCCTAGAGGTATAGGAACAGAACCTAGTCATCTGCATAGAACAGTCCTTTCATAGAGTCTACTACTGTTTCTCGAAGCATAATACAAAAGATAAAACTCTAGACACGGACAGTCTAACTGCCTTGAGTCTCAAAGACATTCTCAAGCGACCCCTTCAAAAATAGGAAGGAAACCCGCAGACTCGGACAGTCTCGACACCCTTTGGATTTCCCGTTTCCTCAAAGAGAAGGAAATATCCCTGATCCTCAAATCAAATCCCTGTGTACAGTGTTACTCATATAAGAACTGATTTTCCCTTTTAAAATCAATATATTGGATCTGTCACTCAACTGAAACAGTTACAATAGCCTCCATCTCGGGCTTCGTACGAGATACCAAAATTCTCCCTAGCGGAGTCAAAACAACATTTTCGCCTCTCTCTCGGGCTTCGTACGAGACACATAAGAGACTCCCCCGTTGAGCCAATTACCCCTTTCGCCTCCATCTCGGGCTTCATACGAGATACAAAATCACTCTCTTGTTGAGTATAAAAGATTCTCCTGTTGAGTCAACCCTTTTAGCCTCTCTCTCGGGCTTTGTACGGGACACAAAATAGCCTCCTCTTAGGCTTTGTATAATGATTTTCCTAGCGAAAATTAGCCTCCTCTTAGGCTTCGTATAAGAAAACCACTGGTTAATCCAATTAACCTTTTAGCATCAAAGTTGTGCCTCGTTCACAGTACACAAACATCAACAACTCTTTCCCCCATCTAATCGCTATAAGCGGCAAGCCTCTAGATCATCTATATCCACGCCACTGTCCCTCTTTTAGCATGAGAAATTTCTAAGGAAAGATGGCATTGCTCTACACTGAGTTAAAGTCTTCTCCTTCAGGTTAAAACCCTTTCTTCGGAAATTATGGCATTGCTCGGATCCGCGTATCCCAGTTAAAGTAATTCTCCTTCTCTCCTCTTTAGAGATGACAAATTCTCTCTAAAGTCGAGGTCTTTCAGCTTCACGTCTTGGGCTTTGAACAAGACACAAATAGACCTTTCAGCTTCACATCTTGGGCTTTGAACAAGATATAAATCACCTTTCGCTTCACGTCTTGGGCTTTGAACAAGACACCAAAAACACCCATTTCCTCCCATAGAATAGGAGGAACTACGAACGCTCTGATTTCCCTGTTTCGGTAAACGGGAATACGTAGGCATAAGATCGAAAGAAAAGATCTTAGCGAGCGCAATCAACAAAAAACTCAAATCCCATATCTCCATCAATCAAAAGCAGTAATTCAAAAGCATCAGTCCTAACATCCTAATCCTTGTTCCCCGCTAGAAGATCCTATAAAGAAAGAAGAACAGTATTGGCGAAAATACAAATAACCAGTACAAAGGCCCCCCACATTGATAGCATCCGTAACCTAACAGACCGCTGTTTAAACTCAGTATGCAAGCAGGGTTAATTGGAGACATCTATTTCCCTTCCTTATTCAGCTCACAATAGGATAAAAAATGAATCGACCTGTAGTTCAAACTCAGACTGCAGAGAGCGATCAGCGCTTAAGAACCGCGTCCAAAATCGCTCGCTACAATTTGTTACTCTGGTATACAAGAAATTATTTGTATCACTAGTTGTTTCCAGCGATTTATGGATATATGATTGATGTGAAATGTATATAAAGAGGGTTCACATCTACAAAGCCCGTTGAGCGAAACTTATTTTGACAATATATAGTTTGTAATGATATCTATTATATTAGTTTTCTCATTCTAACAACATGTATAGGGTGGGCATAAATTTCACACACAGGGGCGACTAATCACTATTTGTATTCTTTGATTCAAATTGTGTTAAGTTATTGAGAATTTCTGCACCAGAGCTAGAAAATCAAGATTTTTATATGGATTCATATTTATGATATGTAGTTTTGTATTATAACACCATGCTTAATAATACGAGCACCTACATGTATATGCATGGCCCATTAGCTCAGTTGGTTAGAGCGTCGTGTTAATAACGTGAAGGTCGCAGGTTCGAGACTTGCATGGGCCATTTTTTTATGTATACAAATGTGTAATGAGTATATTCTAATATACAAGAAAGTTTAGTATATACGAAAGTCATCTCAAATGTTTGTAACAACAAGATATTTTCTAAATTAATCTTATGTTAACAAGGTATCAATATACTCAATACACTAAAGATTAACTTGTAATTTTTGTTACAATTATTTTCAACAAGTTGCATGGGTCACTATCGCAATATCTAAAAATGTGGTGTGGCTTGTAAATCTTCGTGAACTTATGAATGATGTGCAATGTGAACAAAAAAGGTTTGCATTTACAAAAGCTATCTTAATTGTTTTTTACATCAAGGTATTTTCTAAAATAATAGTTTATGATATTATGCATTTAATAAGCTGGAGTATCTGGAAGCACATAGATCCACATGTTGCACTTGAAAGTCGCAATGTCATTGACAGACGAGGGATTCATTAAAATACCAGACTATAAAGCCATTCTAAAAAGCTTCCATGAAAATCTCCTAGTTCAAGTGAACGGCCTTGATAGTCACCTCGTTGAAACGGGTGAGGCACTCCTTTAAATGTTCGGAAGGCCCTTGGTAAACATTGAACAAGTTATTGGTGGACATCTTCTTGTGTTTTCTTGCTAAAAATTGTTGGACCGACTTCTTTACAAGGTCCTGATAAGTGGTGAGTGACGGACGTGGTAGGCTCGTGTATCACTGTAGTGTTACTTCCCTAAAGATACTGGAGAGGTGTATACATTTCAAAAAGTCATAGGCTTAGATAATTTTCATATGAATGTTAATGGAGGTGACATGTTCTTGGGGGTTTCTTCTTCAATTAAACTTTGCAAGTAAGGGCGCTAGAAGTTCTCTAGTACGAGGGCTTTCTAAATCTTGTCGAAGAGAGGCTAGGGGTCCATACTTTATGTCTCATTAACAAGAACTATCTCTTGCTGGTGCTCTTGAAGGTTAAGGACATTATCCTTCAAAGTTTGGTTATAGCGACACAAATTTTCCTTAGAAGTGCACATCTATGTTATAACCTCATAGTCGTCGTTAGAGTTGTTGCCGACTAAAGTAGTTGCTCTCCTGTTTACCATATCGAGGAAGATGGTGGGGGGAAGCGATGAATTATTCATTAATTACGAGGGTGGCCCATGTTAGTTTTACCATGGCCCTACGGTGGACGCTAGTTGTTATGTTAAAAAAGTACAGTGAAAGACAACCCCTTGTTGTGCAGGGTGTTAGAGGTTTTAGGGTTTTTAAGTGTGGTGAGAGCTCGCATATATATAGATTGTGGAGATCTCTCATGTGTATTATTTAGGGAATTTTGTGAACCATTTATCTTCTCACAATGGAGTATATATAGGTGATCCCTTAGGCCTGGATCAGAAAGCAAGGTGTGCGTTCCTCTTATTTCGGTTGACGTCATGGGAGTGGGAAGACCAGATTTTTTCCTATAATCATAGAAAAGTAGTTATTCCCTCTCCATTGACTGAGTCTGTGTGCGCCACGTAGTTCCTTAGTTGAATTAGTAGGAAACGTGACAGGCTTGGGGCAACTAAGCCTAGACCAAATACGACAACCAGCTTTGGGGCGCCCACAATATCCATTTGTTCAAGCGACTTAGTGCACATTTCCGCGCGAGTACCCCAATATTGGTGCAATTGCTTTGACTTATGTCATTTGAGCTATTCCTTCTAGGGTCCAGTAAAATTATCATTGTCCATACATCATTTATTAAATGTATATGATTTTTTTATTATATTTGAAACGAGCGAGAGTAGATGTTTTTAACAGGGCGGGTCATTGACAATTTTTATATTTTCTATCTCTAAATTTGCCTCCCAGATAAATCCTCGTCCCTCAATTCTCCGACAAAGATGAATAATTGAATCTCAACCACATCTCAAACAATTTTGGATATTTCATCCCGCCTTTATCTCAACCGTGAAATCAATTTAAAAAAAAAATAGAAATAATCATTTTCTCAAAAATCATAATCTCCTGTGATCTCATAATCCTCCCTAAACGCAAATCATAATATGAATGCATTAGCCATATCTTCATAATTTCCAATCATCAAAAACAAACAATCTAAATTATCAAAATCAAATAATAAATTACAAATCAATATTTCAAACTATGATAAAAAAAAAACAACATAATCAAAAATATTCTACATTCTAAACTATCATCAAAACAATCATATAACCAAAAATATTTTTCATCATCCTACATTGAAATTACTAACATAATAGATAAATAGCCAAAATCACCATTGTTTTCTTTCTATCTCTAAGTATATATAATTAGAGTATATTCCTTATTTTTAAAACCTCAACTATGACATATACCTCACCTAATCCATCCAACTAATATGATAAATAAAAAAAACATTATTATTCAAAACGAAAAATAATGACAAACTAGACAAAATAAAAAACACAAATTGCATGTTTTTTTATTAATGTCTCAATGAAACATTAATAGAAAAAGAAAGTGTAGAAGACTTTTTAAGAGTTTCCACTTTCTTCAACATCTGGATACAGACAATATAGCAGTTAGATAACACATAGCCGCCTAATAATTCATCTTCATCTTTCTTCTTCTGAATCAAAACCAGAAGAAGAAAAAGAAACAAACAAAAAAATGGGTTGTGGAAACATGTTTTTCACAATTCTCATAACATTTTCAGTTACTCTCATAACATACAACATCATCATCTCAGGAAACGCTCCTTTGAAGCAAGATTTTCCTGGTGGTCCTTCACGTCGTCCTTCTATTACCATTGACCCAATAATCAAGATGCCATTGGAGAAGCGGAAATCATCATCTTCGAGGAGATTGTTTCATACTGCAGTTACAGCTTCTGATTCTGTTTACAATACTTGGCAGTGTAGGGTTATGTATTACTGGTTCAAGAAGTTTAAGGAAGATTCAGATTCTGATATGGGGGGATTTACTAGGATTTTGCATTCTGGTAAAGCTGATCAGTTTATGGATGAGATCCCTACTTTTGTTGCTCAGCCTTTGCCTTCTGGAATGGATCAGGTTTTGGTTTTTGTTCTTTGTTTTCATTGTTTGAATAAGTTTTCTGGGTTTCTTCGAATTGGAGATTTTGTTTGATTAATTTCTTGTATTTTGGGAAGAATTGTTATATTTGAGTATTGTCTATGGCAGGGTTACATAGTTCTGAATAGACCTTGGGCATTTGTACAGTGGCTTCAACAAGCAGATATCAAAGAAGAGTATGATATGTTTGACTTTAAATTTCATTTGATTTTCTAGGATTTTGGTTTTGAATTTTATTAATGTGTTGTGTTTTTCGTAATATCAGTTACATATTGATGTCGGAGCCGGATCATATAATTATGAAACCTATACCAAACTTAGCTAGAAATGGAATGGGAGCCGCGTTCCCTTTCTTTTATATTGAGCCTAAGAAGTACGAGAATGTGCTAAGGAAGTACTTCCCGGAGGAAAATGGACCTGTGACGAATATAGATCCAATTGGGAATTCGCCAGTGATTGTTGGCAAGGTAGATGTCGTTTAGATTCTTGTGGTGATTATATGGATATTCTTGATTTGAGGAGAAAGGTTTAATTTGATTTGCGAATATAATAGGAATCGCTTAAGAAGATTGCTCCTACTTGGATGAATGTTTCGTTGGCGATGAAAAAAGATCCTGAAACTGATAAAGCTTTTGGATGGGTGCTTGAAATGTGATTTCCTTTATCTTCTCGAATTCGTATTATCCTTTCTTAGCCTCACAACAACTTTGATTGACTTCTTATGCTATTTTGTATCATTGGTTTAGGTATGCTTATGCTGTTGCATCTGCTCTTCATGGTGTTCGTAACATATTACACAAGGACTTTATGATTCAGGTTCAATAAGGTTCTCTTTTTAGTATATTTTCTACTGTCATGTCTGTTAGTAAGGCTCTTGTGTAGCAATATATGATAGCAGTGAGAATCTTTGATTGAAGCATACAACACTCTCCAATTAAGAACTACTGTATTTGAGGCATTCTAGGTTCATCAGTTTCATAACACAAAACATGAAGTGAAACACAGTTAGTCTTGTACAGCCATTTAGTCAACGGATTTCAGTGGCCTGCACGGGCCTTGGTGTAAGTATAGTAAGTACAGTGAGTGGTGATTCTAGAAGCCTTGTTTGGAAGAGTTTATTTGAGCTTATATATCACGATAAGTGATTAACTATGTAGTACAAATACTTCAGATTGAAGGTGTGTCCGGTATTGACATGCCACTATGTTGTCACTGTCTGTGATTCATAGATGTTTAAGAAGTATCTTGGTCCGGCTTATAACATGATTTGCATTCTTTGTTTTTGTTGATGTCTTTAACATACTGTAGGTCTAAGATATTGTTTCATATTCTGATTCTTTGTTCTATAGAAATCACATAGAATAGCGCTTGAACGATAATGTATTCATAACTTTTTTCATTTTCTAATATTGTACTAAAATACAGGCTTACGTGATTTTTAAATACTAAATTCATTAAAAGCATTTACGAACATTTTCTTTGTTTATTATGTGTTAGCCTCCATGGGACAAAGAACTTGGCGAGAAATACATAATTCACTACACTTATGGCTGTGACTATAATATGAAGGTACTCATCTATAATTCAATTCTCAATAAAACAACACTACACCTATGCATTTTTTTATCTAATAGCTTAAATTGTTACTACATGTATGGCGTAAAATATTTAGGGCGAACTAACCTATGGGAAGATTGGAGAATGGAGGTTTGATAAAAGATCTTATGATGGCATTGCTCCTCCAAAAAATCTGACATTGCCACCACCTGGTGTTCCAGAAAGCGTGGTATGTTTCATCTCCCTTCGTGTTAGTTCGGTTATTATTTCAAATTCCCTTTACTTTTTGTTTCCTTCAAGCTTTTCTTGTTAAGAATGATTGGGAAATTTAAGAATTGAGATTATTACAGAGTTTTACAAGCCGGTTTCGTTTTCTAGGTGACCCTTGTGAAAATGGTTAATGAAGCTACGGCAAATATTCCGAACTGGCCATCATAGGGCTTTCTCATGGTGGTTACAATGTGTTCAGAAAGATGGAGCTGATTGCTATTTCACATGTTGGCAACTGTGTATCTGTAATTCTTATGTAGATGACTTTACACACTTGAGGGAATCATGGATATTTTTTCAATGCTTGATTAAATGTGTTGTGTTTAGTCTCTGTCAAAATTGGAATGTTTTCTTTTAATTTTATTGATTGATGTAGTTGAGAAGATTGACAATGAATCAAGAGGGAAAAAAACAATTGTGCTCAAATCTGTAACCTCAGTATCTTTGTAGTATACTAATAAAACTTCATTCAGTGATGCCATAGCTGATTTTTTGCCTTGGTAAAGAGGCAACTTGTTTTAAGAGTCATAAACAACCACTGCAAAATGCTCAACGACTTTATGTAGTTTTAGAATAACCCCTAAACACAGTAACATAGAGAAATATAGAGAACAACAATCAAATTCAGATTAGACTAGAGCTTCCAAGTAATATACCAGGCATGACTGGTTAACAAATCGAGCCATTCCTCCCTTCCTTGTGGTAGGCACTTCTTTACCGAAGCAACATCCTATTAAATGAGTTCGATTATACGAATCAATTTCTGTTATAATGTTCTATCAATAACTATGTTTTTATTCAAATCATTAATCTAGAAAAAAAATTTAATAACTTCTCTTGTAATTTTTTTAAATTTTCATTTATCTCTATCTTTATAATATTTTTCATCTGATCTACTCTCCTAATCATAAAATATACATATATTAGCTTTATATGTCCAAATCATTTAAGTCTAATTTTCACCATATTTTTTACTATAACTGTTAGTACCCTAACGCTCTCTAATATTTTCAATTCTATTTTTATTATGTCTGATATTACCACGTATTTAATGCTACATCTTTATATGTGTTATACTTACTTTATTCTCCTGCTGATTCTTATTTGCATAACATTTTGTCTCATACAATATTATAGGTCTTACCGTAATTCGATAAAATTTTCCTTTCAACTTAAGTAGTATTCTCGTGTCACATAAAATCTCTGAAGTCCTCTTTTATTTCAACCACCTAACTTGAATTCTATGATTTACCCATCTCTATTTCTCCATAGTTTTGGATCACGGGCTCAAGATATTTAAATTGGTGACTTGTCCATGATATGGTTTTCAACTTTCGCCTTTAATTAGAAATGTTTCTCTTTTTGAAGAATCTACATTCCAAATACTTTGTGTTACTTTTACTTAAGCGAAAACCATGTGTTTCTGTTATATTATGCCTTAAAACCTCAAGTGAAAAAAATAAGAAAAAATGACATATTTCGGTATTGACATATTTCTGTATTGACATGTTTTCGGGCTTGTTCGCGGATCTGTTTGTTAATATGTTGTCGTTTGAGCTTGTTGGGGTTCTGTTGGGTTTTAGCAATTATAAATATATATTTCTTTTATTATTGTATTTGTGACAATTTTGAAGGGTCAAACAATACTTCTAAATACTTTGGGTTTGTGTGATTACTATATTGAGAGTTTACGAGGTTGGAAAACACTTTGGTAGAAAATAAAGTTTGTTCTAAGAAACTTGGAAGGCTATTTTCTTGTAACAACTTTAAGAGTATAGTGAATTGGAGAGTTACCCTCTCCCCCAGACGTAGATCATTTTATGGAACTTAATTAGTAAACAAACCTTTTGTATTTTTCGTTTTCTTTTACCTTCTTCTGCCAAGTTAATTCACTTTCTTATTGCATTAAAGGTTATTATTGTTGAAGACCATTTGTTTGCTTGTCATTGTTCTTTGTTCCACACATCAATTTTCTTGGTGTGATTGAATTCTGAATAATTTCTTCTGAAATGGTTTTAATTATTTTTATCGATTTTACAACAGTTTTGAAAGCATATTTACCATTTCATGGTTACTTTCATCCATATGTTGCCTCATGGTCGGTAAAGAATCGGTAGTCAAAGTTGGCATTATGGGAGAGGCATATAGGAGTCCCCCTTGTGGTTGCCCTATACGACCAGGGTTGCTTATGGAAGATCCTGACGCCAAATGTTGATTAAGAGGTGATGTTATTGTTGCAACATTATCTGTAAACGTCGAAGCGTGACTATGTAAGCCCACCATCATGACAGTTGGCATGTCATAAGGGTAGTCCCTAGTAACTAAAGGCATAGTAAAACTCGGGACATATGAGGGGTTGTAGTCCCCCATAACTGTCATAGTAGGCCTAGGAGAAGTTGGTACGCTTGTTACCGATGGTATAATGACCATCACTCATGGCATCAATACAGAAGTCAGGACCGGAGTTAAAATAGGACTTGTGACTCCACTAGTATTCATTGTCCCCGTCGTACTAACAGTCGTAGTAACCGGTGGTTCAGAGTCTAGAGCATCGTTTCGGGCTCGAAAAGTGCTCTTTGGGTCTGCCATTACTGCTAAAATCTTACCACTCCTCAAACGAGTGTGACCCCAAATATTCAAAATCTTACCACTCCTCAACCACATATATTAACAGACATTGGAAATAAATCAATGATAACAGAGTGAATAATACAACATTTTATACAAAAGAGAAAAAATAATTTCACACAAAATACATGTGTGTCCCATTGGACGTGTCAATTTGTTTGTAGGTGTTTTTAGAGAACAACCACGAGTTTGAAAGTCTTTGAGATTAACTTGAAAAATCTCGTGATTGATTTTGTGCTAAAACTTTTACTATGATGTAAGTGTAAGATGTAACTACATATGTTTGAGTACAGACAGTGTAATAGTGAAATTTAAAGACAATAAAACTTTAATTAAAGTAAAAAGAACTTTAAATAAACAAAATGAAATGAAATGCAGTAAATGACAAGAATAAAATATGTTTCAATTAAGGAAACATAAAAAGGTACAAAGAAGAAGGGACGCAGACTCACATAAAGAAGGGGTCGAATCAATTTACATCAAGATGACATATAATCTCTGTAACTTTGTAGGGTGTGCCCGTAAGTGTATCTCTAGACTAATATTTGTCTTCATTATGAGTTTATTGAAGGGTGTTTTTAGATAGCTCGGAGGGAATTTCGGAAGTGCATCTCCGGAAAACCCTCAGAACTTAGAACATTAGTCCAAGGCAGCAAGTTTGTCCTGAAATTGATATTTTTTATGTTAGCTTGTATTTGAGGCCATTTATACTAAGGATATCATAAGATCATACTAATTATATTAATTTAATTCAAGGATGCCATATACAAATTTAAACAATAATACAAATCTAAACATAAATCAATTAATTGAAAATATGACCACAATACATAATTTGTTCAGAAAATACATATAATACAATTGCTATCAAAATAAAAATAAATAAAAAACTATTGTGTATATCTAACACCCTTGTTTCTCCTCTTCCGCATGTACTACAAGGCATTCCATGCCTCTGCTAAGATGGTCTGTGCGTCGGCAATACCATAATTGTCTTCCTCAAAATCTCCTATCTTTATAGCATATCTTGCAAGCGTCACAATACGCTGACAAACCGACAACAAGTCCTGGACGTGGTTATTCCTAGCCTGCTTCTCTTCTAATATCTCTTGATGAGTGGGGCTAGGTGGTGTTCAGGCAACATCTAATGTCATGTAAAGATATGGCACATTATAGAACAATTGCATGTAGCTGAATGCATCAACCCATGGACCACCAACTAGCACATTGTGTGCATCATCTGGTACCAGATGATTATAGAAATCATTGAGTATAACATCAATATCTTTGCGACAGACTGTCATAGGAGTAGACATGAAGGGAGGTATTGGAATAAACTGAAGAAACCATAACTAGCGCATGACCCTGTGAAGAAGATGTTCATCATCTATCTTAGTTTAGTTTTCATGAAGACAAAAGCTTATCAAAGATGAAAAAGGTTAAAGTCTAGCTCAATCAAATTTCAAGAAGAAAAAGCCTTGGATGTTGAATTAAAAGAAATTAATCATGAAACAAAGGTGTTCAATTACAATTCACATAGATGCTCAAAAAATCATTCCTCTTTCATCTCTAATGTGTCTAAGCATCAATGCATCAATATCACTCAAGCCAAGCTTTTTCAAAACTCAATTTTTATATTTCAAAGTAGTGTAACCGGTTACACAAACCATTTTGTTTGGTATTTTTGAACTCTGGGGGAGGGGGGGTGGTTAGTTACACAAATCATGTAATCGGTTACATGTTTAGTATGTTTGAAAAATAAAGTTATTACCAAAGGTGGTAACTGGTTACACCATTTATGTAACCGGTTACAACCTGCAAAACTTTGAAATTTCTGAACTAGTATCACTCCAAATCAATGCAAACTCTCATGGAAATTTTACAACCTTTTGCATCAATTCATAAGGCGTCTTTGGATGTATTTAAGGCAAAATACATCAATTTTCAAGGTACCATTTTCATTAAAAACTTACATGAAATTCAATTCTATTTTAAGTGATTCATTCATCCCAACCTTGAAACTTTTCCTGCATATGTTGTCATATCTTTGCAAAATATTTATGAGTAATTAAGGTTATTATAATTGAATTGTACACTAAAATAGAAGATCAAATTTTTGTATTGGAATTGATTAAAGAACATTTTATATATTCAAATATATTAAAGTTATTTTATCTGATCAACAAGTGTGTGGTGACAAGTAATTGTAAAAGAAAGTAGTGTACTTTCTAGTTTTGTGAAATTCTTCATGGTGTTTGATGATTGTGGAAAAGGTCCTTTGAATTGGGTTGATTCAAAGTCCACCACATGTTTGGTGTTTATGTTAGAAGATTGTAGAAGAGGTCTTAATGTGAGACTTGTACAAAGATCTAACATAGTGGAAAATTCATCAAGTTGTGAATGGAGTGGATGTACCCTTGGTTGATAAGGAGAGTTAGGATAATTCATTTTGTTTATTTATTTTCCATCACCTTAATTTTATGCACATTATATTGCTAAGAATATATTATTTATCCAAAGTAGAAGGCTATGTTGTCCAAGGGACGTGTTTGACGATGATCGTCGTACGGTCAATAACATATATCATCTGCTATAGTGCGTTCAATAAACACCTGAAACGAATATATTGCCTAATTCTCTCTGAGCGGGATATGAGAGCAAGCATGTGGTCAATCCTCAGTGTAGCCATCATCAAGTTCCCAATCAGATATATGAAGAAAGTGACAAATGATTCATGCTTGAAAAAGATTCAGATAAAATATTAATAACGAATTTTCTAAAGTGTTATGACATATTAGTAATAGTGAAGGTGCAAATTGTTAAAACAAGATTTGCCCTTGATGTTTCCTACTTAGGTTTTGATGATAACAACAGTATTAAAAAGAACAATGGTGTTATTTAATGTGTGATTATGTGTGCTGGTCATAATACTTAAAGAATCTGTTAAGGACGAACAACTGTTGCAAAGAAGAGCATATTACCAAGCTATTTTCTGAAATGGATTATGATGTTGATTATCTCAACATCTGAAGAAGCATCTCGGTATTTCAACTCTTAGATTCAAAATTAGCTTCTGATAAGGTATTCAGAATCTGTGACAAAATTCATGATTATCCGTACCAAAGATAAAGTACTACTATGTCCAATCAGTTCTGTTGCTACAGTCTACAATCACAAGGCTCAAGAAGTATTGACATACTTTATAGATAATCTCTCCCAACGGCTCTATAAGTACAGAATTCCTCTAAAGATTCAGTGGTTAAAGAGCCCATCCCTTGTACTAAAAAGATATCAAAGTACTTTATGATCATTCATCCTTCAACGACTAGTTCCCAGAAATATACTATTTAAGAAGCCAGAAGTTTTACTAAAAACTTGAACAAGAGAGAAGGAAGAAGCAACTATAGGATAGAGGTGTTCTACACCTCTATCTGATTGAAGAAATAAAGATCAATAGTGAACATCTCTTGTGAACATGCAGAACCCACTATTACTGTTGTAAAATGTAATAAGGCTTAAGGGTTTCCTAAAATACTGAATATCCAGAAAATCCTTAAGTACTTACAATCCTTGTTAGGGTCATTCTCTGAAGCTAATACATCTTATTCCCCTTTCTTCTGAATATGATGTTCTTAAGCAAAGGCAAAGTCTTGGACAGGAGGTATGAGCAAAGAAGTCTTAGACGTGTGCTCTAAGTAAAGGCAAAGTCTTGGACAAGAGGTATGAGAAAAGAAGTCTTAGACATGTGCTCTAAGCAAAGAAAAAGTCTTAGACAGGAGGTCTGAGCAAAGAAGTCTTAGACATGTGCTCTAAGCAAAGGCAAAGTCTTAGACATGAGATCTGAGCAAAGAAGTCTTAGACATGTGCTCTAAGCAAAGGTGAAGTCTTAGACAAGTGGTCTAAGTAAGAGAAGTCTCGGTCAGGAGCTGATTGAGCAGGTAAAGTCTTAGACACGAGCTCTAAGCAAGGTGAAGTCTTAGGAGGTGGTCTAAGCAAGAGAAGTCTCGGTCAGAAGATGATTGAGCAAGTGAAGTCTTAGACACGAGCTCTAAGCAAAAGAAAGGTTTAATCAGGATCTGGTTAAACAAAATTGTTTCTGACTGAAAGTCAGTATTGTAAAAAGTCTTATGTTTAAATACATAAGCAAATGTATTCAAGCATTGATTATAGTAAAAATCTATTGCTAAGCAAGGGGACTGGAGTACTCTCATTTGGGAGAGGAACCAGAATAAATCTGTTGTGTTCTTGAGCTGTTTACTTTGTGTCTAACTTTTGTTCCGCTGTATTTATGATCTGGTTCTGAATAGATATTTAGAATCATATCTATCTTCTGAACATCTGAAGAATTGAGAAACATATATTCTTTTTGTCATACACAATTCAACCTCCCCTTTCTTGTGTATTTTCCCACCTTCAATTGGCATCAGAGCTTGGTATGTGCATAACACTTCATAGTGGTGCAGACAAATATCGTGTGGGAGAATGTAATTTTCATTTCAATATGAATTTAAGGGGAGTTGTTGAACTTAGTTATCTACCTGAACAACCGGTCTCAAGATCAAATGATGCCACGTAAACACCTTGTGTTCAACTTACTGGCTACTGGACCTATCACAAGTTCCGCATCAAGACTAACTTCAATCTCAGGATCAGAAATCTATCCAGATAAGTTCTACTTTATCTTTTTATTTTTCCTTGTATCTGTATTCTTATTCTGATAAATTCGTTTTTAGATCCTTCAGAACCTGTGTCGGATATTTATTCTCTCTGTATAATTAAATTTCTATCTAGCGCTTATGTAGAAAGTTTTCTTTAAAAAAAATTAAGAATCTTAATCTGAGCATTTGTCAGAAATTGTCCTTGTCAAAATTCTTGATAAAGAAAAATCTTGTTTCAAGATGATCTCTGAAAATGTTTCGGATTTAGATTATTACGAAAAGGAGTTTTGTGTTAGTTGTGTTCTTTCATGCTTTGTGGATGAATTTGTTTTGACACCTGTATCTCACTTTACACCTGTATGAATTATTCTCCTTACGCCTATTACTTGATTTTGAAAAGAATTTAATTTTGTTCTTTTCCTATGTGCTTAATTGTCATTAATGTCTTTTATCTATTTCAACACCCTCTTAACACACACAACCTTTTTCACTATATACTCGTGTGCTCTAACTGAAAAACCCTAGAGAAACCCTTTACCCTCCCTATGGCATATTCTGTGAGAGCAAGAATTGTCTCTACAAGTCAATCTATGTTTTGATGATAATAATACGTATTTGTGAAAGAACTATTTTATGTTCTAATGTGTGTTGTGTGCAGATCATAATTACTGAAGATATCAGATCCAACAAAGCACCAACCAGATGAGCGAAAATGATTATATGCGAAGTTACTATATGTAACACAAGTCGCAAGAAGCAAGAATGCTTCTGTATCTGATCATGATCAGTCAGATCCAAGGATGCCGATATTGCTGTTGCAATGCTCTTGTGGATGCTCTCTGAAAGTGGTTAAGATTCTGAAGATAGCGAAGCTTCTGAAGAAGAGAACTGAAGTGCTGAAGACTCTCATGAATTGAAGTTCTGAAGGCGGAAGGCTCTGAAGACCAAGTGCAGAAAGACTCTGAAGACTTATGTGTTCTGAAGATTACAAGTTTCAAAGGTCAAGTGCTGAAGACTCTGAAGAATGATTCCTAATGGACTTCTTCAAATAACTGAAGACTTGACGTATCAGATATCCTGTTAAGAAGGCTCTACTCATGCTTCATCAAATTACCATTAGAAGCCTCTGAAGTTTGGAAGTCAAATGTTACCGTTGTGAACAAACTGTACACACTGCTCAAGAAGATATCCCGTCACTTCTCCCACGGCAAAAAGGAGATGTGTCAGTACAACTCATTATTACAAAATGTCTCTTTACCAACAGCCAACAGTATTTCAAACGGCTATATTTCTACTGGGCTATAAAAAGGAAAGAGTTCTCGCTTCTGAAGTAATTGATTCAGTCCATGAATGGCGAATTGATCAAAGTCATTGTGTGAAGATAGCAACAACGATGAGTTCTCGTTGTAACACTTAAATATCAAAAACTATCACCATTTACACATGGCCATTGTTGTTGGAGCTTAAGATCAACATTCAACACAGCAACAACAATTTGGAACAGAAGCTGTTGATGAAGAAGACAACATTGCAAATCTGTCAAGTCATCAACCCACCTTCTCGTCAGCGCTACATTGAAGATCTGAAGCAAGGAGTTATTGCTCAAAGCTTGCTCACCCAAGAAGACGAAGAAGAAGAAGATCTACAAGATATCAACAACTGTCAAATCCTTATACATCTTTGTAGTTTCTTAGGATAGCAAGGAGTTGTTGCTCATATCTTGCTCGAACACTTATGTGTTCTTTGTACTTAAACTTAGGAGTAATCTGCTTGTTAAGAAGCATCATTGTAATCTCCTGTATAACTAATTCTTGGTGAATTAGGATTCCTTGAGTGGTCAGTGTGACCGGAGACTCGAGAAGACAATGGCGAGAAGTCATTGTGGTAAATCCTGAAATAGGTTCAGTAGTGTTATATTCATTGCGATGAATCCCTGAACGTCTAGCTATGAAAGCCTAGCAGTAGATATTACGAGATTGGAACCTGCAAGTTAATGTTCCTTATATTCATTAAGTTGAATCCCTGAACAGTTCATTGCATGTTAGTCACAATGCGGCTGTGCAGTTTGTTAGTCACCAACTATGTGCTCGTGCATCTGTAATCGAGATTGATTATAGTGGATTAAGACCTTGTGTTCAAGGCGAAATCACCTGAGGAGGGTGGACTGGATTAGCCTGTGTGGTTAACCAGGATATATCGTGTGTTCTTTACTCTTTTGTTTATTGTCTTTGTTTATGTTTCTACTTCGAGTATCAGAACCTCACATAAGCAAGTCAGAACCTTGCAGCTTAACTCTGATAAGCTTTCGCACTGCAATTTCTGAGAAACGTATCTTATGTTCAGACTCTTATTGGTTCTCATGCTTCACGCATAAGCAAGTCTGAATGTATCATCATAGATCAGAGTCTCTCAACGAACTCTGATGTTACTTGAGCATCTTTATGACAAGATGTAAAAGTTGTCAAAAGAGTAAATACATAATTCAAACCCCCCCCCCTTTCTTGTGTCTTTCTCGCACCTTCAATTCGTATCAGAGCTCCGGTTCTGTTATTGATGGATATCAAACACTTAACAGTGTCAGAAAAAGATCCAGATACGGTGCGTAGAAATACTCTGGGTGAGATTGAAATCCACTTACAGTTTCTGCAACAGTTCAGAAGATGACTGTGTACAAAATTGTAATCAATCTGAGTACTTGAGCAAATCACTGATTCTGGAAGCTTTTGCAGTTATCAAACAACTAAATCTTCCTCACTTAAGCTTTAATGAAGATTGAAGAATCAGCTTATAAGATAGATTCATCAGATATGAAGTAGTATCTGTTGAATGCTTATCTTGGAAGATACGTGTGGATGAACCACGTATTTGCTCAAAGTTGAATCATCAGAAAACAAGAAGTCTTGTTTGCTGAAGATTAACTCTTTATGAGTTTTTGAGATGTTTCCAAGAAACGGATTAGGTCCACCCTTGACTTTTTCGTTTAAAGCTCATTCAGAACTTCTTCATGTAAAGAAGAAAGATTATTGTTCTATGATTTTTAATTTTAGAGTAAAGTCTGTTGAAGACAAAATCTGAAGAATTCAAACTCTTAGAAATGATTCAACTTCTGAATCCTGACTAATCAAGAAGTTGAAAAGATTCAATGAAGTACTGAATATTGTTTTCTTGGAAAGCATAAACTGGAAAGAATATTCAGGAAGAAGATATGTTGTTGATCCTTGATGAACTAAGTCTATAATCAAGTGAAATCAGTATTGTGAGATCGAGAAGTGTCATGCAAATTATACGTTGTGCTACACACATGTTTGATGATACTTGTTTCTGAACATAACCTGCATCAGTTGAAGAAATATAATCAGAATATAGGAGGTATCTACACTGTTCAAACTCAGAGTTATACATAATTCAGCCAATATCCGGTAGCTCTCTCTGAAGGAAGTAGAAGATGAAAGACGATGATCAGAAACCAGAATGCAAGTAAATCTTGAAGAATCTAAGAACCCTCTGCAGTTCACTCAGAAGCAAGCAGAATCAGAGAATCATTAATCAAGAACTCAGAACGAAATGCATTTATGAAAGGTATGATATGGAATCTTCAATTCTCCAGAAAGAATAGATCTTTAAGGTACTATTCTTCTCTCATTCATAACCTATTAAAAATTATGATAACAACCTGAAATACTCTAAGTTTTTAGTCATGTTATGTCTGGTTTCGTGAGAAAAATATTTAGAAAATCATTTATTCCTCTCCAAATATGTCTGCATATGCTTTGTGAATAGTTAAAGTAAAATCAGTCTTACACATAAGATTCTCGCCATCATATCACTCTGTGTCAGCCACATCCTATAACCCATAAGTACACTTTAACTAGTGCTCATATTCCAAACCTAACTCTCTCTCTCTCTTTTAGAGTCCCTCCATCTAACTTAGTTAAGTCTTAGAAACTATGGTGTTCAATTAAATTGAACGACACTCTTTTAATTTTTCTCATATAGGAAAATCCGTCCAAATCCTTACTTAGAAAAATCTCAACCATCCAAACATCCTTGATATACGTGTAGGGAAACGTGCTACCTTGACCTAAATACCTCATCTCCTAGGCAATAGCATCTAATCAGTATTTTCATAATATGTCAAGTTAGGATTCTCTTCAAGTATTGAAAATAATGAAAAATATTTCTGCCTATATTCTTGGCTATGCGCTGATTAATAACTAGTAAAAAAAACCTTGAAAACAGAAAGTGTGTCCCTTTGTCTTCACTTCGAATTAATAACGCATTTACTTCAAACACCTAACCTCTGCCAAGAATAAAACGCATGCTTATCCTTTTGATCTTCCCTAGTATAAAAGTCTGCTTGTCTGTCCTCATCTTTTAGACTACCCCTACTCTCTTTAGAATCTAAGTATTCCAGTTTTTCTAAGTCACTCTCGATTATTAACCTATTCAGTTCAAATCCATCTATTTAATGTCATAACATTTTCGAAAATAACTCTCTACTATCATTTATCTTCAACCTTCTTATCATCCTAATCGCTGTCTAACATGACTCCTAGAACCTTCTATGGAAGCGATGATCTTCTTGAAGTCATCTATGAAAAACGACCAAACCCAATGGATACTGATCATGAATTCCATCTTGGTATTCACTTTCAAAATTGGAATGGGTACCTATCCATGCTAAGAGGATCGATTTATCCTAACATCTTAAAGACCTTTTGGATCAATGCCTCTATTAGCAGCAATGGTCTGACTATCTCTTCTGATATCTATGGTCTTCCTGTTACACTCAACACCACAAACATTGCTGAAGCCATTGGTTGTCCTCCAGGAGGTGTCACCCCCTACCATGCATCCATTCGATGCACTTGCGATGCTGAAATGCATTACATGTTTGATAAAAGCTTTGCCTTCAAACCCATGAACCCCGAAAAACTCCTGCCTATTGCTAGAGGATGGTTTAAATTCATCCTGACAAATATCAAACCTCGCAGCACAAACAAGGATTTAATGTATCATGATGATAAGCTCATCATCATGTGTCTTCTTAAACCGATACCTATAGATTTTTCCCAAGTAATCTTTGATCATCTTAAAGAGTCAATCGTCACGTCAAGAACCATGTACCAATAATTCATTTCGTATGGGAGAGTCTTATCAGAAGTACTCTTCAGAGCAGGAATCGTGCAAAAGATCTGCAGAGTTTGATGTGGTCCAGATACTGCTCTGGATAGGAGGTTTTGTGAAACCTTCGACGACAGATGGTTCTCATAAAATTAGGAGATTACCTATCATAATTAGGCTTAGTTATTAGTATGTAATGGCTCATTAAAGTCACATGCTCATACTGTGTAATTGCTAATTAAGATAATGAAGTATGTGTTACTTTCCATTATTTATGCCTACACTTATGTATGTGCACTTATTAGACATCTAAGATAAATATTCTTGAAAGAAGAAAACGTGTCTCACTACTGGTTAGTGACACCACTCTTACATAGGCACTCATTGCGAATCTCTGACTCCTGTCAAGAATTAATTAAAGGAGTATATGCGTAATCTCTTGGTCTTTCCAAGAATGATACATTGTTGGACTCAATGCTAGTATTAAGCCCTCAACCTAGTCACATCTAGCTTAAAATGTCTAGGAAATAACAAACCTGGCGGTTGGAGTCACAAGCATTTATTTGACTCTCTCTATTCGTTGCCTACTTAAGGTACCTTGTTAACTCGTCTATCCTTCATTCCAAACCATCTAAGTCAGTGCCTCTTCCTAGTATTCCCTCTAGAATGTCCACCTCTCATCCAAAACCTACTAAGAGTGAAATCTCCGAGTTAAGAATCCTAAATGAATTCTCTGTTGTAGTACCCTAAATTTTGACCAAAGGTTTTTAGATTTTTTTTTTTTTTTGCCAATAGGGGGTATCATTTGGGTATTGGGGGAGGTTTGTTAAGTAATTTTTGGGCCCATATTTATGTGGGTCCATTTGAGGTTTTTTTAGTAATTTTTATATTAGCTAATACTATTGCATTATTGAATTTCTTTTTATTTTAGATAATTAGGTTTTTTATTAATGTCATTTTTTTTTAGAAATTAGATTTTTTTAATAAATTAGGAATTGGCTCTTTTATTTGAACAAAGGGTAGATTTTTTATTTCCAAATATAAATAGTTTTTTATTAGGAATATTGTTTTGAATTTAATGTCATTTTTATTTTTTAGATTTTATTTAATTAAGTAGGATTTGTGGTTTTATTTATAATTAATGTTATTAGGATTTTTTAGAAATCAGATTTTTAGGATAATTATGTTGTTATTTTAAGTTTTAAATTAATCCGATTTATTTAAATCAATGGTCATAGTTTTTAGATTTTTAAGATTATTTATGATAGAAAAGATTTTGGTTTTTTTTAGGTTGTAAATTATTTAGAAAAAAGATTATTTTTAATGTAGTTATATTACGTTTTTATTTTATTTAGGATATTGTTTTTTAAAATTATTAAGGGTCACGTTTTTCTTTTTTTATTTATTTTTTTTTTCATTTATTCAGAATTACTATTATCTTTTTTACTTTGTATGGTTGTATATATATAATTAAATTTATTCAATATTTAATAATTATTATTTTATTTTTTATATAGAAATTAGATTTTGATTTTTAAATTAATTAGGATTTGTGGTTTTATTAATAGTTAAGGATCATTCAATATTAGATTGTTAATTTAATTTGTATTATTAGTGGTTTTTAAATATTTATTTGATTGGCTTTTATTTGTTAATTAGGAATGTTGTTTAGGAATTATTATATATTAAGGTATCACTTTTCATGATTATCATTATTAGTAATATAACTTTTATATATATACTTTTTTATTTTATTAATTAATTAGGGATTAGATCTTTTTATTAGAATAAAATTTAGTTTTTTTTTGTATATAGAGTTTTATTTATGATCTCATTTAGAATTTACTATTTTTGAGAAATTTGAGTGGTTTTATTTTAGAATTTTAATTTTAGGTTAATTGGAAAATAATTAGGTTTTTTATTATTTTTTTTTTATATTCCGTGATTTAATATTTATTTTTTTTATTTTTTTTCTTTTTTTTCGAGTTAATAATTACATAATAGTCATGTTTTGTTAATTATTTATCAATTATAATTATTTATTTATTTTTTATTTTAGGACCGGTAGTTTTTTTATGTTTATCATTTTCTTTTTATTTTTATTTTTTTTAACATTTATAATTATCATTTTCTTTTTTAACATTTATAAAAAAAATCAAATCTTTTTATGTATTTCTGGAATCACTTACAACAGAAATCAAATCAAATTGCAAAATCAAATCAAAATTACATTAATAATTTCTAAATCTAATCTAATATTAAATTCCTAAAACCTATTTTTTATCTATAAAAACCTAAAAGAAATCCAGAAAAAGGGACAGAAAACCCTAAGGTGAAAAATCGCTACGTGAATTCCAAACCTCCACTTTAAGCTCAGTCAGATAGAGACTTAGGGTTCATCATTAGAACCCTAAGCCCCTAAGCAAAACCCCATTTAAAACCTGCAAAAGAAAAAAGAAGGCATTAGTGATCGGAAACGGAAAAAGAGGAAAGAGCAGCATAAATCGGACACGGCAGGGGAGGTAACAGAAACTTAGCTTTTTTCGTTTCTTTGCTTGATCGGTTGTTGAGATTTTATTGTTGTTGGTTGTGAATTGGGGTTTTTTCTTTCTCTTCTGGACTTAGAGCAACTGGGCCTAGCGCCCAGTTCACTATCTACACCCCCCACCAATGGCCCAGTTGCTGTTTAAAATGGTTTTACACCCTCTGGTTATTTATTTATTTAATTAATTGCATTTTTAAATATAACTTAGTTTAATTATTAATTATTTGAGGGTTAATTAGGAGATTTAGGTTTTTAGGACAAATTAAGGGTTTAGAGATTTATTTTGGGATTTGCGTTTTTTATTTATTTTTATTTTTTTTAATTCTAAGAAAAAACCACCATTGAATCAATTCCTTGATTCAAGTTGTGAGATAAAATTTTCATTTTCTTTTGATTTGTTAATTTAGTTTTTTTATAATTTAACTTTTTATTTATTTATTTGGTTGTAATTAAGTTTTAATGATTCATGTAATTTAAAAATATTATTTGTATTTTTAATTGTAAGGAGAAACTATTTTAACAAAAAAAGGATAAATATGGGGTGTGGATTTAAAAAATAAGTTTAATCTTATTTTGGATAAAACAATATTTTCTTAAAGAATTTTTGGAATTTGGATTTTATTTTGGGGACTATTTTGTTCTTTGACTTATTAAATTATTCAACTTCGGGGTTCAACTTCTTTTCTTTTAATTAGAAAAAGTGTTTTTTTTTGGGATTTTTAAGATTTTAAGGGATTTATACATGGGGATAAAGCTCTTGGTCCGAGAGCCTAAATAAGGGATGGGATTTGGATTTTTGGATAAAACTCTTCCTCCGAGAGTATAAACAATGGATTGGGATTTAAGGGATAGAACTCCACATCTAGGAGTATAAACACTAGATTTAAGGGATAAAACTCTTCCTCCGAGAGTATAAACAAATGACAAAGGGATTTAGGGATAGGATTTGTGATTTAGGAATAGGATTAGGGGGTAGGAATAGGGGAGGTGAACTACGGTTACTCTGATCCTTCAAATTGAGGGTACGTAGGCATAGGGTTGCAAACCAACCCTAGCGAGTATAATTAGGAAAAAACTTAGGTTTTCTTTTCATTTAGACAAACAAACATACCCTAAACTCAAAGGTGGATCCCACTGAGTACAATGGAAGTGAAGGGTGCCTAACACCTTCCCTTCACTTAAATGACTCCCGAACCGTAGGAATCTCTACCTTAGGATAAGGATATTTAGGTTTATCATTATTTTCCTTTTAAAAATATGGTGGCGACTCGAATATTTTTGCCGGCCGCGACAGCTGGCGACTCTGCTGGGGATTCCTTCCTAGCGAGAGTCAATCCTAGCCTTAGGATTTAGGGTTTTGTTTGTCTTGGATGTTTATTTTATGGTTTTTATTTTATTATTATTTATTTATTTTTATTTCATATATTTATTTATTTAACATTTTGTTTTATTTTGTTATCATGCAAGGGATTGGGGCAATAAAAAAAAAGGAGTGAAGCTAAAACTCAAAGCTTGGAGGATAACCCTAGAACCTAAAATGAAACGGAAATGTTTTTGCGGGGGACACAACGTCCCCTAAAATGCATTGATGCCAGACTCCGAGTAGATCCCTCCAAAGTCGTCCTCACGAAAGGGCTAACCCATCTCGTAGTGGAATGATTTGGATGTGGTCCGAGACTCTAAGAACCTTAACCTACCCCACACCAATCATGGACCTTAAGTATTCAACCCTCAAGGGTTGTTACTAGGGTCCTATCCCAAATGAGACTTATCCCGAAGGATTACCGTAGGAAGGCTTGCTCCTACTCATGGTAAAACAAGGGTATAGTCTAAACATTTTGGGGTCGTTATGCTGGCCAAATTTAGGTAACCTACATGTGAGGGGATTGGGTAGTCGTAACTTAGACCCAGTCTGTTCTAGGGAAGCCCACCTTACTAGGGGCATGCTTACACTTTACCCTTACCCTAATCAAGACATCATGTGCATTCATCACCCTCATAAATTTTTCTTTTTTGCATTCACAGGAATCTTAAAATTTTACAAAAAAAAAGGGATTAAATCAAAGGACAATGGAAGTTGGAAAAAGGAGAACTCTCCCCATTAGAGTAAGGATATCAGATATAAAAAGCCTAAAGACTTATGATGCTGAATTACCCAAGGAATGAAGGAAACTTATACCTCGTAGGTATGGAGATATATTGGACTTGGTTCTATTTCCTATGCAAGAGGAGGGTCTAACTGCCCAATTTTATGATCCCGAGTTAAGGTGTTTCCAATTCAAGGACTTCCAAATAGCACCTACTTTAGAAGAGGTTCGAAAGATACTGGATTTCCCCAAAAACAATAAAGGTCCATTCAAAGCATTGGGGTATAGACCTTCATTAAAAGAGATGGAAAGTTGTTTGTATATTCGGGAAGAGGACCTACAAGCTCATTGGAAAACTAAAGATGACTTCGAAGGGTTCCCTAAATGGTTCTTAGAGAGTAAAGCTAGTCACTTTGCGGCTTGCAAGAATTGGGTAGCCCTAGACGCCATCAAGGTATTACTTATCTTTGGGTTGGTCTTATTCCCAAGTGTTCCAAACTTCATAGACATCACCGCTGTCAATCTATTTTTGGCTGTTACCCTTGGAGAAGAAGACTATTCAACAGCTCTCCTTGCAGACATATACTTCACTCTCCATTGTAGGTTTGAGAAGAAGGGAGGAACTATGTTATGTTGTCCTCAGCTATTATACAAGTGGTTGTGTTCCCATCTAGTGAAGGACATAAGGGACATGAGACAAATGAAGGCCTATGAGTGGTCCCAATATCTGGTATCCCGTGTTGGTAAGGACATCCTATGGTTTCCTTAAATAATCCAAAGGGATGACGTGATCTTAAGTTGTGGGAACTTTCCTAATGTACCTTTGATTAGCTCAAGAGGGTGCATAAGCTATAATCCTATTTTGGCGATGAGGCAGCTAGGGCACCCTTTGTCCTACAAGCCAGGAGACAAGTTACTAAAAGGCTTCGTCCTACAAGGTGTGAAAGGAGATCATCCTGACGTCCTAAGGATTTCTGAAGCATGGAAGCAAAGAATAAAAGGGAAGAGCTGTCTGAAAAGGCCAAGAGAGGAATCAAGGGTCCCATATTCACAATGGATGGAGGAAAGGATAAGGAAGGTAAAGCTTCCCTTTACTTTAGATCGTCCCATTGATCCCATGGTTCCTCCACCTACCGCAATCTCCATGGAAGAAAGCGAAAAGCTTAAGGAGACCATTGCCAGATTGACAAAAGAAAAAGATGAATGGGAGGCTAAATTCTACCAAGCTACTGGAGAAAGTAGCCAGCTGAGGTTGAGCCTTAAGGAAGCCATGGAACAATCGAAGGTCAATGAAGGATTAGCTCGAATGGAGGAGGAAAGAATGAGCGTGCCCATGCTGATCTTTAAGCTTTGAGCTCACGCCTTTAAACTCAACAAGCGGACCTAGATATGGCTTGGAGGCAAAGGGACGAATGGAGAAACTTATGGATGTCCTCAACACAGAGAGAGGTCAGAGAAGGGTATGATAGGTGAATCTTTGACTTAGAATCTGAGGTTCAAAGTTTGGCAGATGCTCTCCTCAGGAGTAAAAGGCAAGCGTTGGATGCGATCGTGCGAATGAGAATAGCTGAAGAACTTCTTGCCCAACGACCTGAAGGGTGGTTACAAGCTCAAGAGGAAAACCAGGCACTCAAGAGAGCCTATGAGGAATTGGAAGCATCCTATGAAGAGCTTCGAGATTGGGGCTACTATGCTGAAGTCCACAATAGCCAATTGGAGCACACCGTTGCAGAAGACTTGGTGATCATGGATAATCTACAAAGGAAAAAGGCCTACTTTAAAGACAGATACGATAAGTTGGTCTTTCTGACCAATGACCTTATACATGAGATCCCTCGGAAATTAAGGGAAGCTGAGGAAATAGCCATTATTTTCAAGCCACCGAAGGAGATTTCTGATTTCCTTACACTTTGTCGTGGGATGGTGGAAGACTTCAGAGCCAGGATTAGGAGAAGGGTTTAGGCTTTTTATGTTTGGTTTCTTACTTTTTGGGATTTTGTTATGAATATTTTAAGGGATATCCCCAATTTGGTTTTGCTTATGTAATAAATAGGGCTTCGGCCCTAAGTACTCTCTTTCATTAATAAAAATGTTTGAATTTCCATTATCTTTGGTTTGACTCTTAATTGGTTGAAAATTTAAGATTCCTGGAAAAAAAACATTTTGCATACTCATACATTCATTCATGCACAACATATAAAAGAAAGGGCATTAAACGGAAATCATTTTTTCTCTCAGAGTCATCTCAACAACTTGACTACTCGACCCAACACCCGTGCTCACCAAAGGAAAGCTATGGAACAAATGGAACAGAATCACGCTGCTCTAAAGGGAGATGTGGATATTGTCAAGGGAAATGTGGAGGAGATGAAGGACAAAATCGACCAGCTGACTCGAGCTATCCAGAATATGATAGCAAGAGACACCGAGGCTAGTAACCGTAGGAATGCTCCTACCCCTCCTCCCCAATATGAAGATAGCAATCCTCTTTTGGGATTTGTGGCTGACTTGGATCGTGAGGCTTTAGAGGCTAGTAAAGGGAAGACTAACACTCAACCTCCTGTAGGGTCTATTCCTCCCCCCGAGTATAATGGGGAATCACGACCCATACAGATACCTGTCACTCGTGAGGCCTCTAATGACTGGCACCTCCAATATGGAGAAGAAGACTCAAGGCAAGTAGTTCGTGAAACCAAACCAGCTACCGTGGAAGGAAGAAAGGAGGGTGAAAAGTATAAGATAATTGAGGAACGGTTAAGGGCTGTGGAAGGATCTAAGATCCTTGGGATTGATGCCTTGGAAATGTGCTTGGTACCCGACGTGGTCGTGCCTCCTAAGTTTAAGGCGCCTACCTTCGAGATGTACAAAGGGGTTAGTTGTCCCAAAATCCACATTCGGATATTTTCCCGAAAGATGGGAGCACACGCTAAGAACAAAAAGCTGATGATGCATATTTTCCAAGACAGCCTTAGTGGGGCATCCTTGGACTGGTACATGCAGCTGGAAAGGACCCACATCAAGAATTGGGATGATTTGGCAAGTGCCTTTATAAGGCAATACCAATATAATGTAGACATGGCGCCTAATCGCATGCAATTGCAAAACATGTCTCAGAAAAGGGATGAATCTTTTGAGGAGTATGCCCAAAGATAGAGGGAGCTAGCATCTCGTGTGCAACCTCCATTGCGGGAAAACGAGCTAGTGGATACATTCATGGGAACTCTGCAAGGATTGTACTATGAAAAGATTATTGGATCGGTCTCAACAGGATTTACGGATTTGGTTATCATTGGGGAAAGGATCGAGAATGGATTGAAAAGTGGAAAGATTGGAACACTGTCTTCCAATCAACATAACGACAAAAGGTACTCCGGAAACCGTTCGAAGAAGGAGGCCAATGCCATTTCAGCTGCACCTTATGTGGCTGCTATGGCTCCCAATCAAGCAACTCCTACACTACAAGTGCAACAACCAAGGGCACTACCTCAGCAAAATCAACAACAACAGAGGTATCCCCGAAGGGAGCAGAAGAGACCAAGGAAGGACTTTGACCTTATACCCACTACATATACTCAAATCCTGCCAATGTTAATCCAAAAGGGATTGGTAGAAATCAAGTCGTTAGGGCCCCCTCCTTCGCCTACTCCTCGAGGGTATGACGTTAATGCTAGATGTGATTACCATGCTGGATCGCCAGGGCACACGACTGAAAAATGTTTGGCTCTCAAATTTAAGGTGCAGGATTTGCTAGATCAGAAGGTTATTAACTTCAGTTACGACACTCCAAATGTAGGAGATAACCCGTTCCCAGGGCACGCTGGACCAACTGTTAACTCCGTTGAGGGACTAGGAGAGGATGCCATAATTAGAGGGACGGAGCAAGTAAAGACCCCTATGACGAAAGTAAGGGAAACATTAATTAGGTACGAGGAGTTTGAAAGGCTACACGGTGACTGTGAGAATTACGCGATTGATCCCAATAGCTGCAAGAAGATGAAGGAGATTCTCCAACAACTAATGGACCAAGGGATAGTACAGATTGGGTACTTAAGGAATATGAATGAGGTAGTTACCTTAGACTCCCAGGGGCAGGCCCCTTCTGAGGTTCCATACCAGAAAAGAGGAGTCACGACTCCCATTCAAATACCAGTTCCAAGGCCTACACAAGTGCCTATTCAAATACAAGTTCCCAGGCAGGCGCAGGCACCCATCCAAATACAGGTTCCTATTCAGATAACAATTTCGGTGCCTGCACGAACACCAATTCAGATACCTGTACCTACACCAGCCAAAGCCCTGGTGCCTACAGCGTCAGAAGGTCCTATCACGTTCCATGTACCAGCGCCATTCCCCTATGAGAGCTCCAAGACTGTACCTTGGAAATATGACATCACGATGTCAGTGGGAGGAAAGACTATAGTGTCGTCACCAGCAGTTACTAACATAGCTGGTATTGGAGGGATGACCCGTAGTGGAAGAGTATACTCATCTGAACTACCTAAGAAGGATACTCCTGAAAGCTCAAAAGGGAAAGAGACCACCAACACAGGAGAAGGATCTTCCAAAACGAACATATCTCCAGAAGACGCTGAGGAGTTTTTAAGGATTATAAAGAGGAGCGATTATAGGGTGGTGGACCAACTAAATCAAACACCGTCCAAGATCTCTATTCTGTCCTTGTTATTAAGCTCAGAAGCACACAGGGAATCCTTGCTGAGGGTCTTAAATGAGGCCCATGTGACTAAAGATATCTCAGTGATACTGTTTGACGAGGTGGTCTCCAATATCTCTGCCAGTACTTGTCTGGGTTTCAGTAGCGAGGAATTACCTCCTAAGGGGCAAAAGCATAATAAGGCCTTACACATATCAATTAAATGCCACGACACTGTCCTTTCAAGAGTGTTGGTGGACACAGGGTCTGCTCTGAATGTCATGCCTAAGGATACCCTAATGAAGTTAACATCGGTGAGAACTTTTATGAAGACTAGTTCTTTGGTTGTCAGGGCTTTCGACGGTTCAAAGAGAATGGTAATTGGAGAGGTGGATATACCTACAGTGATAGGATCTCATACCTTTATGATCACTTTCCAAGTCATGGACATCAATCCTTCTTATACTTGTCTTTTAGGACGACCTTGGATTCATGCTGCGGGCGCAGTTACTTTAACACTTCATCAAAAGTTGAAGTTCATATCAGGAGATAGCTTAATAATTGTTGATGGAGAGGAGGACATGTTCGTCAGTCATCTCGCATCTTTCAGATACATAGAAGTTGATGGAGAAACATTTGAAATACCGTTCCAAGCCTTGGAGGTTGCGACGGTCAGTCGTAAGCAAGTCGTTAGACAGGAGGAAAGGCCGAAAAGGATCACAGACTTGATTCAGAATGGGGATACTAGGGGTTGGGGAAAGGTGATAGAGATACATGAAAAGAAGGATCAATTCGAGCTGGGTTACAAACCGGCTAAAAATGAAGAGCACAAGACTGGTCCAATGATATTTCCTCCACTTGAAGAAACTTTCCATAGTGTTGGGTTCAAAGACGAAGACCAAGTGACCGCAATTGAAGAGGAAGACAAGGGGATACCAGATTAGATATGCCAGTGCTCTCCAGATACAGTTCTCAACAACTGGAGAGCCATCAAGATTCCCGAGATGATTTCTGTTTCAAAGTAATTTACTTTTTCTTAAAAAAATAATAATAAGTCATTTGCTATGCCCAAGGCAAATGGACAAGCTTTGTAGGGCCACCTTTTGTTTCTTTGAATTATTTAATAATAAAGTTGCATTTGTTTTCAATTAAGATCCTTTTTGTTTCTTTCTTAGTTATTCTTTTTTCAAATGGCAATACACCTTTTTTTTTCTTTCCAAGTACTTTCATTTTTCTCAAATTCAAAAAAATAATAAGCATAAAAATATTCCCCATGCAGATTTAAAAATGAACCTATTGAAAATGACACCGCTATAATCCCTTACAACTTCGAGTTCCCGATTTACCAAGCGAAAGAGGGTGATGAGAATGATTGTGAACTTCCTAAAGAGCTAGCCAGAATGTTAAAGCAAGAGGATAAAGTGATACAACCTCATCAGGAACCAGTGGATGTGATCAATCTGGGGACTGACGAGGATATAAAGGAAGTCAAAGTGGGAGCTTCTTTGAACGAGGACGTAAAGGAGAGGTTGATCAAGTTGCTACGGGAATATGTGGATGTGTTTGCTTGGTCTTACCAAGATATGCCCTGTTTGGACACAGACATTGCCGAACATAAGTTACCGCTTAAACCCGAATGTCCGCCGGTCAAGCAAAAGTTAAGGCGAACTAGACCGGATATGACTCTCAAAATCAAGGAAGAGGTTAAAAAGCAGTTCGACGCAGGGTTCTTAGCCGCAGTAAAATACCCAGAATGGGTAGCCAATATTGTACCTGTACCAAAGAAGGATGGGAAGGTCAGAATGTGTGTAGACTACCGAGATCTCAATAGAGTGTTAGATGTCAATCATGTTATATATTAGTATGAAATACTTGGCATTTTTCATTTCTTTGCAACGGTAAAGTGTGTATGTAAGCGGTAAATCGTGTTGTAATGCTTAAATTGGAATATATGTGTGGAGCTTGTAATTTTTGTGTTAATGTGCAGGTTTAGGCATAAAAGGAGTAAAAGTGTGAGACACATGGAGTGGAAGCAAGTTCCACTGAAATTATTGCTGCAACAGAGCATTCGCAGTGCGAAGAATCTGGCGAAGGACCAGCGAACGTTCGCACTGCGAACGACAGCGAAGGCGCCAGCGAATGATGGCAGTGAGTTCCAGTTTTGAGATGACAAAGAGTTCGCACTGCGAACTCCTGGCGAGGGTCCAGCGAAGGCTCGCTGGTTGGTTCGCAGTGCGAAGATTCTGGCGAAGAGAGGCAGTAAGTTTGGGATTTTGATTGGCCTGGCTCGCTAGTTTATTCGCAGTGCGAATGAGCTAGCGAATCATTCGCTGTGCGAAGGAATGGTTCGCACTGCGAACGCGCGATTTCTGCTTGGGGCGGTTTAAGTCTTAGAGGCACTTGAGGTGCCATTTTCTCTCATTCGCAGTGCGAATGATGTGCTCGCAGTGCGAATAGTGCAGATTTCATAAGTGTATAAATAGATTTTCACTTTATGTAATTGGGATCTCTTGTTCATTTTCAGTAGAAAATATAGTTTACAGTATTTTGATCATCAAAGAGTGTATTTTCACTTGGAGAAGCTGAAGTCGCATCCATTCTCGATTATTCGTCATGGATGCTCATTCATCCCCTCTCTTTTCTTGTTATCCAATCTACCATGAGAAGTGGTAGCTAAACACTCAATGTTGAGGTTAGATGTAGTTGATCCTACTTTTATGTATTGCTTTTGATCTATGGTGTATGAACAAAGTCTTTGATCAATATAGATGATGTTGTTTTCTCTTAATGATCCATGTGTGATTTGTTTTGCTCTAGACATAGATTCTACAAGTCATGACCTAACAATTTTATCTCTTAAAAACCAAACTCTAGACATAGATTTGGGATTTGCTATTCGCATTGTGTTGATCTTAATGATCGTTGTTTAGATTGTTAGCATGAGACATCATCTAACGATCTAAACAACGATACTCACGACTTCGCTTTAGACGTAAACTTAGTCGGGAGGATACAGGGTTCTATTGGTCAGAAACCGAGTTCATACGCTTGATTAATCGTTTATACGTGAAAAGGATTGGCGAAACCTAACCTTAACATGCTTTTATCAGAACTTTTACAAAATCTTTGTCACATTAATCTTTGCTACAATTGAATGTTAACAACACTTGAGAAACTTTTGAAACCATTGAGCTTAGAATATCACAACTATTGAACGACACGCATCAAATATCAAACAATCCCTGTGGATACGATTAAAAACAACCCCCACTATTACACTACTAACAAAATGGCGCCGTTGCCGGGGATTGTTTAGTGATATTGCAAGCATTGCGATAGTTGAGCTATTTTAAGCTGTTACCACTTTATCTTGGACTTGTTAATCTGTTTTGTTTAGTGTGCAGACCTAGTTTATGCGAGGGAAACTACCGACGGACCAACTTCTTTTTTATCCTGAGATTGAGAGAACCGCACGTAGAATCAACAGCAGGACTAGACGAAGGAGGCAGCTAGCGAGACAGAAGCGAGAACAAGAGGAAAGTACTTCTACACCACCAGTTCCACAAATACATCCAGTTATGGAGGCAGAATCACCACCAGCACCACCTGCTTCTAGGCCATGCACGAATAGTCCGAGACACAATGCTCAGTTTGCTCGCCATGCACATAATGGTCATCATGCTGAAATGAAGACCGGTATTCTCCAACTGTTATATCAAAGTCCATTTACGGGTATTGATCATGAGGATCCCTTTACCCATCTTACAAAATTCTATGAAATAGCGGGAGCGACTGGTGCATCGGAAGCAGAAGAGGAGTCTCTGTTCAAGAGACTATTCCCGCATTCCCTCATTGGAAAGGCAAAGGAATGGTATCTTGATCAGTCAACTGCCATAATGACGGATTGGAATGCATTGGAAGAGAAATTTTTTGAGAGATTTTTCCCTCACACTCGGTTTATGGAAGCAAAGACCGCCATCGCGGTATTCACACAAGGAGCAAATGAATCTCTCAACGAAGCTTGGGAGAGGTTCAAATCAATGTTAAGAAAGTGCAAAGGCCATGGTTTTGATGAATTGTCACAAATTCATATCTTTAGAAATGGGCTGCAACTTGTACACAAAACCTTGTTGGATGCCACCGCCGGTGGATCCTTGTTAAGCAAAACCGTAGCGGAAGCCACAACTATCATTGATAAGATGGCCTTGAACGATCATCAAGGTAGTCATAACCGTGGACCTTCTCAACGAACTCCGGGAGTGTTGGAATTAGGAACAAACGATGCTATCCTTGCGCAGAACAAGTTATTATCATAACAGGTTGAGTTGCTAACTAAGCAAATGTCTAAATTGCCGCAACAATTCAAAGAGATGCAGGAATCTTCAAGTAAAAATGTGCAAGTGTTAGTTTGTGAATTATGTCGAGGAGACCATCCGACCGGTTATTGTCCTCCGGTTGTGGAGGAGGCAAACTATGCGGGAAATCAAGGATACCAATCCCGACCTCCGTATCAACAAGGCAACCAAGGTTACCAACAAAGGCCTAATCAAGGTTATCAACAACAATGGAGACCGCAAGAAGCCGGACCATCAAACCGTCAACAATACCAAAATTACACTCAACCTCCGCAAGCTCCCGTTGGAAATGCGAAGATGGAAGACACTCTCACACAATTTATGCAAATGGCAATTTCCAACCAAAAGAACACCGATGCCGCCATAAGGAATCTTGAAACACAAGTCGGGCAATTATCAAAACAATTAGCCGACCAACAAAAAGGGCACTTTACGGCAAATACGCTTCCGAACCCTAAGGATTGCAAAGCAATTCTCACAAGAAGTGGAAGAGAGATTGACATGGGTGTAGGTAAGAAAGTAGTGGAGGAGGAGGTTGTAGTTGAAAATGAAAAAGAAAAAGATAGTGAGGAGATTGAAGTAGAAAAAAAATGTTGAGGGTGTTTTAGTTGAAAATGAGAAGGAAAAAAGTGAGAATGAGAAAAAAAATAGAGAGTGAAGAAAGAGTGAAGAGAGCAAGGAAGGGAAAAGAGCCGATGAACAATATTCTGATTCAACATCTACCATATCCGCATGCTCCTACAAAGAAAGATAGTGCGCGGCACTATTCTCGAGGATGAGGACGCACCTTTGATTCTTGGAAGGCCTTTCATGAAAACTGCCCGAATGGCAATTGACATGGACGATGGTCTCATGAAAGTGAGAGTCCAAGATGAAGAGGTGTGTTTCAATCTTTATGATGCCATGAAGCACAAGAAAGATAAAGGTGATTGTTTCCGAATCGATGCAACGGAGAAAGCAAGTTTTAAAGTTACAAAGCAAATTCATGTCATTGATCCTTTACAAAGAGCTTTGGATGATTCCTTGGAAATATTCTCGGTTGAAGAAGAGCAAGCTCTTGAAGAGTGTTTGTTAGAGCTTGAAGCTTTGGAAGAATTACAACCTTGGGAGTATGAAGAGGAAATTCTAAAAAAAGTGGTTAATGATGAACCATTAAAACTTGAGTTGAAAGCGTTACCGTCAACCTTGAAGTATGCTTTTCTCGATGACGGTGGTAATAAACCGGTGATCATAAGTAGTATTTTGTCTGAAAACGAGGAGAGCCGCTTAATTCAAGTGTTGAGAAAAAATCAGGATGCAATGGGATGGACGTTATCTGATCTCAAAGGCATAAGCCCTTCGTATTGCATGCACCGTATATTCATGGAGGAAGATTTTAAGCCGGTTACTCAACCTCAATGCCGGTTAAATCCAATCACGAAAGAAGTGGTGAGGAAAGAAGTGGTAAAAATGTTAGATGCCGGAATGATTTATCCCATTTCTGATAGCCCGTGGGTTAGTCCGGTGCATGTGGTACCGAAAAAAGGTGGATTAACGGTGGTCTGAAACGAGAAAAATGAGCTCATTCCAACAAAAACAGTTACCGGGTGGAGAATGTGTATCGACTACCGTAGGTTGAACAAAGCTACGAGAAAAGATCATTTTCCTTTACCTTTTATGGATCAAATGATCGAAAGGCTTTCCGGTCAACAATTCTACTATTTTTTGGATGGTTATTCGGGTTATAACCAAATTATTGTGAACCCGGAGGATCATGAAAAAACTGCTTTTACATGTCCTTTTGGAATCTTCGCTTATCGGAGGATGCCGTTTAGATTATGTAATGCACCGGCGACTTTTCAACGGTGTATGCAAGCTATCTTCTCAGATTTGATCGAAAAGACAATTGAGGTCTTTATGGATGATTTCTCGGTTTTTGGACAATCGTTTGATTTGTGCTTGAAAAATTTGGATACGGTGTTGGAACGGTGTGTGGAAACCAATTTGGTGCTTAATTGGGAAAAATGCAACTTTATGGTGAACGAGGGAATTGTGCTCGGTCACAAAGTCTCTTCAAAGGGCCTTGAAGTTGATAAAGCCAAGGTGGACGTTATTGAGAAATTGCCACCACCGATGAATGTCAAAGGTATAAGGAGCTTTCTTGGACACGCCGGGTTTTACCGTAGATTCATCAAGGACTTTGCAAAGGTCGCAAAGCCGTTGAGCAACTTGCTCGTTCAAGGTAAGATTTTTGACTTTGACGAGTCTTGTCTTTTTGCGTTTAATTTTTTGAAAAAGAGTTTAACAACCTCACTGATAATCGTTGTACCTAACTGGAAATTGGATTTTGAATTAATGTGCGATGCAAGCGATTATGCGGTTGGGGCTGTTTTGGGTCAAAGTTTTCCATTCTATACATTATGTGAGCAAAGTTTTAAACGAGGCTCAAATTAACTATGCAACAACTGAGAAAGAGTTGCTTTCCATAGTGTATGCGTTGGAGAAATTTTGTTCCTACTTGATTGGTTCACGTGTCATCGTTTACACGGACCATACGGCTATAAGGTATCTGCTCACCAAACTGGATTCTAAGCAAAGGCTTATTCGGTGGATCCTTTTGTTACAGGAATTTGATCTTGAAATTCGTGATAAAAAGGGATCCGAGAATGTGGTGGCGGATCACTTATCCCGCCTGGTCAACGTTGACGTGACCAAAAATGAATTTGAGGTAAAAGAGGAGTTCCTGGATAAAAAATTGTTTAGAGTGCAGGTTAGACCGTGGTTCGCCGACATGGCTAACCACAAAGCCACCGGATTGATACCGGACGGTCTAACGCACCACCAAAAATGAAAATTTTTGTCTGACGCCAAGTCTTTCGTATGGGACGAACCTTATTTATTTAAACTTGGTGTCGACAACCTCTTAAGAAGGTGTGTCTCATTGGAGGAAGCCACGAATATTCTGTGGCACTGTCATAACTCTTCGTATGGAGGACACTTTAATGGGTTGAGAACGGCCACTAAAGTCCTTCAGTCGGGCTTTTATTGGTCGTCCTTATTCAAATATGCGCATGCGCATGCCCTTAGTTGTGACAGGTGCCAGAGGAGTGGAGGAATTTCACGGCGGCACGAGATGCCTTTACAGAATATGTTGGAAATCGAAGTTTTTGACTGTTGGGGGATCGACTTTGTCGGTCCATTCCCATCTTCCTTTTCCAATGAATATATTTTGGTCGCCGTTGATTATGTGTCTAAGTGGGTGGAGGCGATAGCTTGTGCTAAAGACGACGGACAAACAGTTGTAAAATTTTTGAAGAAAAACATTTTTGCGCGTTTTGGTACTCCTAGAGTGTTAATAAGTGATGGAGGGTCTCACTTCTGTAACACTCAGCTTGCCAAAGCTTTGGAGCAGTATGGTGTGAAGCACAAGGTTGCCACACCATATCATCCGCAAGCTAATGGTCAAGCGGAGGTATCCAATCGTGAGATAAAACGTATTTTGGAGAAAACTGTTTCGGCCTCGAGAAAAGATTGGGCTAACAAATTAGATGATGCGTTGTGGGTGTATCGGACCGCTTTTAAGGCTTCGATCGGTCTCACACAGTTTAAAATGGTGTATGGTAAGAATTGCCACCTGCCGGTGGAGTTGGAGCACAAGGCGTTTTGGGCCTTAAAATTTTTTAATTTTGATCCAACTCTAAGCGGGGAAAAAGAAAAGTGCAATTACAGGAATTGGATGAATTACGCCTTCAGACGTACGATTCCAATAGACGTACAAAGAGCGTGTAAAGTCTTACCATGACAAAAAAATAATCATCAAGCAATTTGAGGTCGGACAACTGGTCCTGCTATTCAATTCTCGGTTAAAATTGTTCCCGGGAAAGTTAAGGTCTAAATGGTCGGGTCCGTTTCGGATCCTTGAAATCAAGCCTTATGGAGCAGTTATAATTGAGGACACAACAACCAAAGAGAATTGGACTGTGAATGGCCAAAGATTGAAAGTTTACCTTGTTGGTGATTTCGAGCGGAATCCCGCCATTGTTCCCTTCCGCGATCCGTGAGATTGCGGTGGACCGTCGAGCTTAGCCGACGTTAAACAAGCGCCTGTTGGGAGGCACCCCAACATTGTAAGTATTTTGCTTGTATTTTCTGTTTGAAGTCATTTTTATGAGAATAGTATAGTACATTGTAGTATTGAATCTTATGCAATATGGCAGCAAGACAGACCTAAAATTTTTAAAAATATGTCTTGTTCACTGGCTTGTTCGCACTGCGAAGCTGGGGCGAGCATTCGCTGGCCATTCGTACTGCGAACATCAGCGAACCAACCTGGGTGGTTTTGTTGCCACATCATTAAAAGTAAGGGTTTGTGATGGGTGGGCCTGTACGTAGGCCCAAGACCCATGTTGAAATTCTGAGAACTTGGGGGGACTAAACCCTAGTCTTTGCCTCTCACTTTTAACCCAAAAGCTAAAAGAGAAAAAAACTCAAGTTCCCTCTCACGTGTGTTGCTGTCCATCTCAAGTTTTTTATTTTACTCAATTGCCAATTCCAACCAGGTTTGCTTTTCTTTTCTCTGTGCTTTCTAATTAATTGGATTGTGTTATGAAGTATGCATGACAATGTGTAGGAAGTTTAGGGTTAAATTCTGCTTAGGGTTGTTCAATGCATGTCTAATTTTATGCTGGTTTTTGAGTATAAAATACATTTAGAATGTTGCTATGTAGTGAAATCTGGGTCTGCAAAAATTTTTCAAAATTTTCGTGCATTCGCTGGCTTGTTCGCACTGCGAACCTGGGGCGAGCGTTCGCCAGGCTTCGCAGTGCGAGTGTTCTAGCGAGCAGCCCAGATTTTTGTTTTTCTGATAGTTCATTCTGATGCATGTGTGTGCTTAGTTCTAATCATCTGTCTTGGTGTTTTTGTGTGGATTTGTTTGTCATTTGTGCAGATGGGTCCTAAAACCATGATCAAGAAAAGAAAAACATCAACATCCAGACAGGTTCCGATCACGGTCGAAGACACTCGTTTCAAGGGTATTCGGCAGGCGCAGAGATATGAGGTATTGGAGACGACAACCATCCTTGCTGAAAAGAGATTTATTTTGAATGATCAAGGGACTTATCGATCGGTAGCTGCCCTCTTGCATGAAAAAAAGTGGGATCAGCTGATAACGCCCCTTGATTCGTATAATGTGGAGATGGTTCGCGAATTCTATGCTAATGCCCTTCTTGATGAGGGAGATCTGTTTAATTGGACGACTGTTGTTAGAGGGAAAACTGTAAGGTTTGATAGAAGGACTATTAACCGTGTGCTTGGAGACCCTCTTCCATTGCGTGCTAGTGAGGAAGATGATTACCACAAGAACCTAAACTGCAACAGGGATATCACACGAATGACCTCTGATTTGTTGCGCTCGGGTAAAGATGTTAAGTTAAACTATTCGGGAGTTGCTGTGAGATATCATCAAGAGGACATGTTACCTTTGGCTCAGCTTGTCTTACTTTTGGTGGTGACCAACATTACGCCAAAGTCACATTCCTCTACCGTTTCGATTCGCTTGGCTCACCTTGTGCATAGCATCCTTACAAACGTGGAAATTGATGTCGCGAGGATAATAGCAGATGAAATAAGGTCCATTGTTGAGAGTGGATTAGGAGGGAACGCTTCGAGGAAAAATTCCCCTCTTGCTTTTCCGTGTCTTATCATGGCCTTATGTGCTGAAGCTGGTGTTAATTTACCTTCGCGTCATCAGGTCACTGTCACGTCGGCTATCGATGATCGATATGTCGACAAATTTTGCAAACCAAAGGGTGTTAGAGGTGAGACTTCAGGGGCTGCTGCTGCTGCAGGGGCTGGTACGAGTGGTGGTGATGCATTTGAGTCGCCGAATTTCTATCCGTATCAGCAGGAGATCTGCCAATATAATTGGGATTGGATGGCTGCTCAGCAGCGTGCTATGACTGATATTCATGATTCTTTGTAGGTGCTCCAATTACAGATCCGTGACCCTTCTACTGAGCGTACTATGATGTCGAGGGAGCAGTTCCTCGTACATGCTGGATGGCCTGAGGCCAGACCAGTTTTTGGAGGGGGAGAGGATTCAGCTGGTGGTCCTGCAGGTGATGAAGCTGATGAGGATGGAGATGGTGATGAGATTGAGGGTGATGGCACTGATGTGGAGGTCTCGGGGAATACTCCTGATGAGGATGAGATGATTACCGAGGTTTTGGAGATTGAGTCCGAAGAGGACTAATTTTGGATTTTCAGACTTGTGCACTTCCTTTGGTCTCCAAAGTGAAGTTTTCTTATTATTTGTATTTTTCAGCTTTTACTAGTCTAATGTATCCACGTAGTGGAATATTTTGATATTCGTGTACTTATACCCTAGTGGTACCATTTTGGATATTGTAGGTGTTCTTACACCAAGCACTTTATTTATTATGAGTAATGTTAAGTGTTTTGTTTAAAAAAATTTGTTTTGCTTTTACTAATAATTTGTTAGTTTTTAATTGTTAGTATGTTTTCAAATTAATATTCCTTCTTTTATGATGGAATTTTGGGAGTAGGTTGGACTCTTGATTTTTAAAGAAAGATTCCTCCATGATGTGAGGGCTATGATAGTATCTGAAGCATTGTGTTACGACAAGGTACATCGTTACCTGGTTCGAGAATTTTGTATGTTTTAGAACTGTGTGTCTTGTGTGATTGATAATGTTGTTTCATGTTACAACTTCCTTTGAATGCATGTGTCATTTTAGGATCAAAACCATTATAGTGAGAAGCCTCCAAAGTATACTATATGCTAAGGATTTGTGATTAATGTTGTTTTTACTTTTAATTCATACCTTATCTTGTGACCATGTGATTTTGTGGAAGTAGGAGAAGTGATCAAGGCACTTGTTGAAAATGAGCACAACCATGTCCATATATTAAGTCACCCGTGAGTAGTGAGCATTTGATAGCCCCTTTGAGCCTTCACAGTATAGAACTCAGTTTAGTGATGAACTTGTTTTATGTACATAATTTGCAAGTTTGGTTCATCACTAATTTTGGTGAGTTTCTAACATTTTTTTCTTGAACCTTTGAAATTGTGTACTTTTACTTCCTTGCCTTAAAAAGCAAGGAACGTTCACTTTAGGTTGAGTCGAAAATGAGTTGGGGAGAATAAAAAAAAATGGGTGCATTACTCCAAATTTCGAAAAAAATTCAAGTAAGCATGTAAAGAAAAGAGTGTGAGTATGTTGTACAAATCAGAAAATGCTTGCTTGAACAAAAAAAAAATGTAGAATCAATAATTGTGCACGGTAGTTTGTGAGGGTGTAATGAAAAATTGGTGAAATGAAGTTGAGATGTTTGAATATGTGTATAGTGAATGTTCTTTTGCTTCGGCAATTTCGTTTCAAAGACCATTAGAAATGTCCCTTTTTGTTTACCCGACCTAGCTACAACCTTGAAGTCCTTAGTGATCTTTTACTTCCATGATTTCTTTTGTGTTCATTGAGATATGGTATGAATTGCTTAGTATTGCATCATTGGTCATTTGAGTGTATTTGTCCCGTGTTTGTATGCACGTTTGCCTTCAATCCTTTTTCGAAGAGGAGTGTAGAATGACATGTGCAGGATGAGTTAGTTGTCTCTAGAAACATTGTTTGAAATTGTTTGAGAGGCAAGTTCTTTTACGTTATAGGTTCTTGAATTGTGTAATTGTGCGTTGTTGTGATCGTTGTTTAGTTGAGCCGTTTTTCGCGTCTTGGTTGAATTGAATGCTCGAGCAAATCCTCGTGAGAGGCATACTTTGCTTTAGGACAAACAAAGAGTTAGTTGGGAAGAGTTTGTTAGATGTCAATCATGTTATATATTAGTATGAAATACTTGGTATTTTTCATTTCTTTCCAACGGTAAAGTGTGTATGTAAGCGGTAAATCGTGTTGTAATGCTTACATTGGAATATATGTGTGGAGCTTGTAATTTGTGTGTTAATGTGCAGGTTTAGGCATAAAAGGAGCAAAAGTGTGAGACACATGGAGTGGAAGCAAGTTTCACTAAAATTATTGCTGCAACAGAGCATTCGCAGTGCGAAGAATCTGGCGAAGGACCAGCGAACGTTCGCACTGCGAACGACAGCGAAGGCGCCAGTGAATGATGGCAGTGAGTTCCAGTTTTGAGATGACAAAGAGTTCGCACTGCGAACTCCTGGCGAGGGTCCAGCGAAGGCTCACTGGTTGGTTCGCAGTGCGAAGATGCTGGCGAAGAGAGGCAGTAAGTTTGGGATTTTGATTGGCCTGGCTCGCTAGTTTATTCGCAGTGCGAATGAGCTAGCGAATCATTTGCTATGCGAAGGAATGGTTCGCACTGCGAACGCCCGATTTCTGCTTGGGGCGGTTTAAGTCTCAGAGGCACTTGAGGTGCCATTTTCTCTCATTCGCAGTGCGAATGATGTGCTCGCAGTGCGAATAGTGCAAATTTCAGAAGTGTATAAATAGATTTTCACTTTATGTAATTGGGATCTCTTGTTCATTTTCAGTAGAAAACATAGTTTACAGTATTTTGATCATCAAAGAGTGTATTTTCACTTGGAGAAGCTGAAGTCGCATCCATTCTCGATTATTCGTCGTGGATGCTCATTCATCTCCTCTCTTTTCTTGTTATCCAATCTACCATGAGAAGTGGTAGATAAACACTCAATGTTGAGGTTAGATGTAGTTGATCCTACTTTTATGTATTGCTTTTGATCTATGGTGTATGAACAAAGTCTTTGATCAATATAGATGATGTTGTTTTCTCTTAATGATCCATGTGTGATTTGTTTTGCTCTAGACATAGATTCTACAAGTCATGACCTAACAATTTTATCTCTTAAAAACCAAACTCTAGACATAGATTTGGGATTTGCTATTCGCATTGTGTTGATCTTAATGATCGTTGTTTAGATTGTTAGCGTGAGACATCATCTAACGGTCTAAACAACGATACTCACGACTTCGCTTTAGACGTAAACTTAGTCGGGAGGATACGTGGTTCTATTGGTCGGAAACCGAGTTCATACGCTTGATTAATCGTTTATACGTGAAAAGGATTGGCGAAACCTAACCTTAACATGCTTTTATCAGAACTTTTACAAAATCTTTGTCACATTAATCTTTGCTACAGTTGAATGTTAACAACACTTGAGAAACTTTTGAAACCATTGAGCTTAGAATATCACAACTATTGAACGACACACATCAAATATCAAACAATCCCCGTGGATACGATTAAAAACAACCCCTACTATTACACTACTAACATAGAGCAACTCCTAAGGACGATTTCCCATTACCTCACATTGATGTATTGGTGGATAACACGGCTCAATTTTCGGTATTCTCATTTATGGATGGGTTTTTCGGATATAATCAGATCAAGATGGCTCCCTCCGACATGGAAAATACTACTTTTATTACTCCTTGGGGCACCTTCTGTTACAAGGTGATGCCTTTCGGATTAAAGAACGCAGGGGCAACTTACCAAAGGGCAATGGTCACCCTCTTTCATGACATGATGCACAGGGAAATAGAGGTTTATGTGGATGATATGATCGCTAAATCACAAACTGAGGAAGAGCACATAGTCAATTTACGGAAGTTGTTTGAACGGCTAAGGAAGTTCAAGCTACGACTAAATCCTGCGAAGTGTACTTTTGGGGTCAGATCTGGGAAACTATTGGGGTTCATAGTCAGTCAAAAAGGTATAGAGGTTGATCCTGAAAAAGTTAAGGCCATTCAAGGAATGCCAGCTCCGAGGACTGAAAAAGAAGTACGAGGGTTCTTAGGGAGGCTGAACTATATTGCTAGATTCATCTCACACCTTACTGCCACTTGTGAACCGATCTTCAAGTTGTTGAGGAAAGGCCAAAGCCTTGAATGGGATGAACATTGTCAAAAGGCTTTTGATCGAATCAAAGGGTATTTACAAGAGCCACCCATATTGGTACCACCTGTACCTGGAAGACCGCTCATAATGTATATGACGGTGCTTAATAATTCAATGGGTTGTGTACTCGGACAACAAGACGAAACAGGGAGAAAGGAGCACGCAATTTATTACTTGAGTAAGAAATTTACGGATTGCGAATCCAGATACTCACTCTTGGAGAAGACCTGTTGTGCTCTTGTATGGGCTGCCCGGCGATTAAGACAATATATGGTGTGCCATACTACTTTGCTAATATCAAGGATGGACCCTATCAAGTATATATTTGAGAAGCCTGGAGTGACTGGGAAAGTGGCTCGGTGGCAGATGTTACTTACTGAATATGACATCCAGTATGTTACCCTGAAAGCCATAAAAGGAAGTGTGTTAGCCGATCATCTCGCTCATCAACCGTTGGATGATTATCAGCCTATGCAATTTGACTTTCCAGATGAGGATGTGATGGTTGTAAGAGAGGATGATATCCCAGGTTCCTATGAAGAACCTGAACCCGGATCTTGGTGGAAGCTTATATTCGATGGAGCCTCTAATGCAGAAGGACATGGTGTGGGGGCTGTCATAACTTCTCCCATAGGATTTCACATACCTTTTACAGCCAGGATATGCTTCTCATGTACTAACAATATGGCGGAATATGAGGCGTGTATCTTGGGAATTAATGAAGCCATCAAGCTGGGAATCAAGATCTTAGGGGTATATGGAGATTCAGCTCTCGTCATCAATCAAGTCAAAGGGGAATGTAGGACACTTAATACCAAATTAACTCGGGATGGAGATTGTGTCTGGAGAAGGATAGCGTACTTTGATGAGATCACCTTCCATCATATTCCTAGAGATCATAATCAGCTGGCAGATGCGTTGGCAACTTTGGCATCCATGTTCAAAGTCAAATGGTATATTGAAGCACCAGCCATCAGAATTGATCGCCTTGACTAACCATCTTATTGTGGGGCAGTAGAGGCAGAAGTGGATGATAAACCGTGGTTTTATGATATCAAACAGGTCCTCCAGAAATAAGAATATCCTGCAAATGCTTCCAGTGTGGATAAGAAAACACTCAGAAGACTGGCTGCTTAGTTTTTCCTAGATGGAGAGGTACTTTACAAGAGGAATCATGACATGGTGTTGCTCCGATGTTTGGATGGACATGAACAGGACATGCTTATCAAGGAAATACATGAAGGATCCTTTGGGACCCACGCAAATGGGCATGCAATGGCTAAAAAGATTCTCCGAGCAGGGTATTACTGGTTGACTATGGAATCGGACTGTTTCAAATATGTCAAGAAGTTCCATAATGTCAGATCTATGCGGATAAAATTCACGTGCCACCAACTCCTTTGAATGTCTTAACTGCTCCTTGGCGTTTCTCTATGTGGGGGGTAGACATAATCGGGATGATCGAACCCAAGGCATCAAATGGACACCGATTCATTCTAGTTGCTATTGATTACTTCACCAAATGGGTCGAGGCTGCTTCCTACACCAATGTGACAAGACAAGTCATTGCGCGATTCATCAAGAAAGAGATAATTTGTCGCTATGGGGTTCCAAACAAGATCATTACAGACAATGGGCTCAATCTGAATAACAAAGTGATGGATGAGTTATGCGAGAGTTTCAAAATCGATCACCATAATTCATCACCTTATCGCCCAAAAATGAATGGAGCGGTAGAAGCTGCTAATAAGAACATCAAAAAATCATCCAGAAGATGGTAAAGACCTACAAAGATTGGCACGAAATGCTCCCTTTCGCATTTCATGGCTATAGAACCTCAGTTCGAACTTCGACAGGAGCTACTCCTTTTTCCTTGGTATATGGCACTGAAGCGGTCCTCCCTGTTGAAGTAGAAATTCCTTCACTAAGGGTCATAATGGAGGCTAAGCTGGATGAAGCAGAGTGGGTACAGAATAGACTTGATCAACTGAATCTCATAGAGGAAAAGCGCATGGCTGTTGTATGTCATGGTCAACTATATCAGCGGAGACTCAAGAAAGCATTCGATAAGAAAGTTCGTCCTCGCCTATTCGAAGAAGGGGACCTGGTGTTAAGGAAAGTGCTACCTATCCATAAAGATCCTCGTGGCAAATGGGCTCCAAATTATGAAGGACCATATGTCGTAAAAAGCGCATTTTTAGGAGGAGCTTTAATATTGACTACTATGGATGGAGTGGATTTACCCCGACCGGTAAATTTTTATTCAGTCAAAAAATACTATGCCTAGAAAAAGAGGATAAAAGTCCGCTAAGTCGAAAACCCTAAAGGGTGACTTAGGCAAAAGTTAGGGCGTCCCGGTGAATTGAAAACTCGAAAGAGCAATTCAGGCAAAAATTAGGGACTTGGAAAAATGATACCCAACAAGTCGAAAACCCTAAAGGGTGGCTTAGTTGAAAAAAATGGTATAGCATCCTGGTGGACTAGGATTCTAAAAGAACGGTCCAGGAAAAATTAAGGGTATCCAAAAGGCATAAGACTGATAGCACTAATGGAATTCAGAAAGGAATGATCAATCTAGTCATCACCTTCAGAAGCGAAGTGTCAAGACCTCGGAGATTTAGAGATATTAACCAGTGTTAAATTTAATAGGGACATAGATAAATTTGTTTTTCGTATTGCCATTTATTTTCTGTTTTGTAGTACTTCCTCCTTATGAGGATTTGCTTTCCTTATGTACTTTTGCCTGTTTGTAGGCCTACTTCTCAATGAATAAAATTTTCTTTGCTTTTCAATTTTTCTACTTGATTACAAAATGCCGATTTTATTTATAATAATGCATTGAAACATTGGGTATAATCAAAAGCTAAAAAAAAAGAAAAGGTATTTTACTGCGACTCGGGAACAGCAAAAGGATCATGGTTTCCCTCAAAGATAAAAGTAAAAGATCCATAAATTGACGGTCGGAATTCAATCACTATGGGAGTTTCTCTACGCATCTTCATATGTCAAGAGCTTACAACTTGTCACATTCATCAAAAGGAGCTAAGGGTTCAAGGGACGAGAAGTTGGAATATTACAGAAGGATATGGTTTCCGTAAACGCAACATGCACTGCATATCATAAAAGAGGCGTCAGCCCAAACAGATGCATCATACATAAGAGCATACATGCTTTCACACATGCATACATGGCACACGATCATTTTTTTCTAGGGTAAAAGGGTTTTAACCGGATATCCCGTCACGGGTTTGTTATCAGGGATCTTAGGATAGTCGGCGTGTTACTTGTCTGGCTTGGCGGTCAAAATTAGGGTCCTTCTTATATTTAATCATCTCCTCTTCAAAAGAGAAAGACACATCGTCTTCCTCTTTCGGATCCGAAGACGATTAAATAGGGGCAGCTGTAGTACCCTAAATTTTGACCAAGGGTTTTTAGATTTTTTTTTTTGCCAATAGAGGGTATCATTTGGGTATTGGGGGAGGTTTGTTAAGTAATTTTTGGGCCCATATTTATGTGGGTCCATTTGAGGTTTTTTTAGTAATTTTTATATTAGCTAATACTATTGCATTATTGAATTTCTTTTTATTTTAGATAATTAGGTTTTTTATTAATGTCATTTTTTTTAGAAATTCGATTTTTTTAATAAATTAGAAATTGGCTCTTTTATTTGAACAAAGGGTAGATTTTTTATTTCCAAATATAAATAGTTTTTTATTAGGAATATTGTTTTGAATTTAATGTCATTTTTATTTTTTAGATTTTATTTAATTAAGGAGGATTTGTGGTTTTATTTATAATTAATGTTATTAGAATTTTTTAGAAATCAGATTTTTAGGATAATTATGTTGTTATTTTAAGTTTTAAGTTAATCCGATTTATTTAAATCAATGGTCATAGTTTTTAGATTTTTAAGATTGTTTATGATAGAAAAGATTTTGGTTTTTTTTAGGTTGTAAATTATTTAGAAAAAAGATTATTTTAAATGTATTTATATTACGTTTTTATTTTATTTAGGATATTGTTTTTTTAAATTATTAAGGGTCACGTTTTTTTTTTTTTTTTTTTTTTTTTTTTTTTCATTTATTCAGAATTACTATTATCTTTTTTACTTTGTATGGTTGTATATATATAATTAAATTTATTCAATATTTAATAATTATTATTTTATTTTTTATATAGAAATTAGATTTTGATTTTTAAATTAATTAGGATTTGTGGTTTTATTAATAGTTAAGGATCATTCAATATTAGATTGTCAATTTAATTTGTATTATTAGTGGTTTTTAAATATTTATTTGATTGGCTTTTATTTGTTAATTAGGAATGTTGTTTAGGAATTATTATATATTAAGGTATCACTTTTCATGATTATCATTATTAGTAATATAACTTTTATATATATATACTTTTTTATTTTATTAATTAATTAGGGATTAGATCTTTTTATTAGAATAAAATTTAGATTTTTTTTGTATATAGAGTTTTATTTATAATCTCATTTAGAATTTACTATTTTTGAGAAATTTGAGTGGTTTTATTTTAGAATTTTAATTTTAGGTTAATTGGAAAATAATTAGGTTTTTTATTATTATTTTTTTTTATATTCCGTGATTTAATATTTATTTATTTTCTTTATTTTCTTTTTTTTTCGAGTTAATAATTACATAATAGTCATGTTTTGTTAATTATTTATCAATTATAATTATTTATTTATTTTTTATTTTAGGACCGGTTGTTTTTTTATGTTTATCATTTTCTTTTTATTTTTATTTTTTTTAACATTTATAATTATCATTTTCTTTTTTAACATTTATAAAAAAAATCAAATCTTTTTATGTATTTCTGGAATCACTTACAACAGAAATCGAATCAAATTGCAAAATCAAATCAAAATTACATTAATAATTTCTAAATCTAATATAACATTAAATTCCTAAAACCTATTTTTTATCTATAAAAACCTAAAAGAAATCCAGAAAAAGGGACAGAAAACCCAAAGGTGAAAAATCGCTGCGTGAATTCCCAACCTCCACTTTAAGCTCAATCAGATAGAGACTTAGGGTTCATCATTAGAACCCTAAGCCCCTAAGCAAAACCCCATTTAAAACCTGCAAAAGAAAAAAAGAAGGGATTAGTGATCGGAAACGGAAAAAGAGGAAGGAGCAGCATAAATCGGACACGGCAGGGGAGGTAACAGAAACTTAACTTTTTTTCGTTTCTTTGCTTGATCGGTTGTTGAGATTTTATTGTTGTTGGTTGTGAATTGGGGTTTTTTCTTTCTCTTCTAGACTTAGAGCAACTGGGCCTAGCGCCCAGTTCACTATCTACACCCTCCCACCAATGGCTCAGTTGCTGTTTAAAAGGGTTTTACACCCTCTGGTTTTTTTTTATTTAATTAATTGCATTTTTTAATATAATTTAGTTTAATTATTAATTATTTGAGGGTTAATTAGGAGATTTAGGTTTTTAGGAAAAATTAAGGGTTTAGGGATTTATTTTGGGATTTGCGTTTTTTATTTATTTTTATTAAACATATTTTTATTTTTTTCTATTCTAAGAAAAAACGACCATTGAATCAATTCCTTGATTCAAGTTGTGAGATAAAATTTTCATTTTCTTTTGATTTGTTAATTTAGTTTTTTTATAATTAACTTTTTATTTATTTATTTGGTTGTAATTAAGTTTTAATGATTCATGTAATTTAAAAATATTATTTGTATTTTTAATTGTAAGGAGAAATTATTTTAACAAAAAAAAGATAAATATGGGGTGTGGATTTAAAAAATAAGTTTAATCTTATTTTGGATAAAAAAATATTTTCTTAAAGAATTTTTGGAATTTGGATTTTATTTTGGGGACTATTTTGTTCTTTGACATATTAAATTATTCAACTTTGGGGTTCAACTTCTTTTCTTTTAATTAGAAAAAGTGGGTTTTTTGGGATTTTTAAGATTTTAAGGGATTTATACATGGGGATAAAGCTCTTGGTCCGAGAGCCTAAATAAGGGATGGGATTTGGATTTTGGGATAAAACGCTTCCTCCGAGAGTATAAACAATGGATTGGGATTTAAGGGATAGAACTCCACATCTAGGAGTATAAACACTAGATTTAAGGGATAAAACTCTTCCTCCGAGAGTATACACAATGGACAAAGGGATTTAGGGATAGGATTTGGGATTTAGGAATAGGATTAGGGGGTAGGAATAGGGGAGGTGAACTACGGTTACTCTGATCCTTCAAATTGAGGGTGCGTAGGCATAGGGTTGCAAACCAACCCTAGCGAGTATAATTAGGAAAAAACTTAGGTTTTCTTTTCATTTAGACAAACAAACATACCCTAAACTCAAAGGTGGATCCCATTGAGTACAATGGAAGTGAAGGGTGCCTAACACCTTCCCTTCACTTAAATGACTCCCGAACCGTAGGAATCTCTACCTTAGGATAAGGATATTTAGGTTTATCATTATTTTCCTTTAAAAAATATGGTGGCGACTCGAATATTTTTGTCGGCCGCGACATCTGTGAACACCAGTTCTCTCAAAGAACTTGGCTTGACAAGAACTTCGTCCGAATTAAAGTGTCAGAAATGGGAAGGTTATCTTGAGATGCTTCCAGGTCTCATTTACACGGATCTTGTCAAAGAATTATGGGAAAATGCTGATGTGTTTTCTAACGTGAATAACCACCACATCATTCAGTCATCTGTCTCTGGAATTCCCGTAGTAATTGAACCCTCTGTCATTGCACAAGCAATCAAGTGCGATGAAAACGGTGACACCATTGAAGATTACAAGGAAATAAAAATCTTCAATGATATCTTCTACAAGATTCATTATGGAAACGGTCCTTCTAACTGTACCTCCACACTCATCCCCTCTGCAAAAATCTGGCACAAGATCATGGAAACGAACTTAAGACCTGGAGAAATAGGAACAAGTGTGCTGAATTACTCAAACCGACTATTTATTTTCCTTCTAATCTAGAAAATTAAACCTCCCTCAAACCATGTTCAATCACTTACAGGAATAAATCCTCTTGTCTAAAGACAAGTCTTCCTTTAGTATTCCATATGGAAGGGTCATATCTCGTGTTCTTGAGATTCAGGATGTAATCTCTAGAATAGGACACATTGGAGAACCACTGAATGCTCACCCATAGATCTTACAAATCTATCTGGAAGTTCCTAAGAAGAAATAGAATTAGGTTATTAGGTTTATGCCTTGCTATGCTATTTCCTGCTCTATGTATTCTTGTTAAAGATTATTAAATGAAATATCTTTTTGGAGTCTTAAAATTCCTTTACCATAAGATTCTACTCTAAGAACTGCATCATGACCAAAATGTTCACACTACTTAAAATGATTAAAATACTTGCTCTTTATTACAATACAAAATGATACATAACTGTCAATAGCGCATTAACATCCTTCAAGGATAATGCAATCCCAAAAATCCATGGCTTAGTGGATGCTTCCAGTTCCTGTGAGGACCCCATGGAAATAAGAAATATCTGGACTGAGTTCCATGAATGGATCTCAGAGGAAATTGTGAAGAGCAAGAGGTTGGCATTTACTCAAGCAGAAGATAAGCTGCATACCTCAAGAGCAAATGGTTCTGAAAGCTCGCTCTCATCTTCCACATCATTAGGCTCCTTTTAGTCTAATCCCTAGGAACCCACCTTCATTAAGCCTATGTTTTAAGTACTCAAAACCTTTTCTCATTAGGAATCTATGTTTGAAATATCTATGTTTTGATTATCTTGAACTTCCTTGGATTAAGCTCAACTTATGCTCAGCATCTTGAAACTATATTGTGTTGATACTTCCATCTAGCTGTTCATAAATGAAAATTCTATAATTAATCTCTACAGATGTTCTAAACCTTCAATTGGTAATCTGATGCCTCCATCTAATTGTCCTTCAATATATATGCTTTGATTAAATCTGGTTATCACTAAAAACTGTTTCTTATCATATCAAGTATACGTAATGCCTAAATTGGGAATAATTATATGATGTTGATTGGAAAGAGGAAATATATGCTTAAATGTTCATATGCTCTAACACTTTTTGATGATGTCAAAAAGGGGGAGAAAATATTATGATTTTGATTGGAAAGAAGAAATCTTCAAGAATGTAAAAGAATGCATAACTCAAACAAATCACTCATATAAAATGCGTTTACTACTAACGATATTGTTTAATGCTTATCTGAGGAACTCTAAACAAGTTCACTAGGCACTCTAAAGACAGGTTAAGAAAGAAGAACTCTGTTAGAAGTTCTTATGAACTGTTGGTCATATGATAGAAGTTGTACACTTCGTGAACATGTGTTCAGAATCAGATCTACCCAGTACTATTCAGAAGTTGAGAACTGTCTGAAAGTCAAAGTTTATCTTGATCTCTGTCTCACTTGGTTCAGAAGCTGTAAGCTATCTAAGTATATGAGATTCAGAACATAAGAATCAGAAGAAGAATCTGAAAGCAGTTAAGACAAAGTCTACACCTCAAGATGCTTATTCAGAAGATCTGTGCAAATCAGAAAATCCGGATTGAAGATCCAAGAACAAGTAGTTTTGATGTCTGCCAAGAACCAATTAAGAAGAAAATGATTTGGTATCATACCAGATCAACAAATGGTAATCAGACTCACCATACATAAAGATTGATATTAGACTCAGTCTGCAGTAATATCAATCAGAGCTAAAGCTGTGAAATGTTTTCTATACCTTCATTGGTATCAACCTTAACACACTAAGGAATATCTTAAATTGGTATGAGGAGAATACATCAGTTGGTTTCAGAATCAACATACTCTGGTATAACTCAGTATCATACTAAGATTAAAACTTGTGTACCGAATTTAGAATCAAGCGTTGATTGATCACAATAATTAACCTTCAAGTGGTATCTGATCAAAAATCAAGCTTTGATGAATCATTGAGTTGTGATAGTAACAAGGTTCTGAGATAAAGACCTGTGTTCAAGTCAAACTCTGAAAAAGTCATGATCCATATTGGTGATTAAAAACTCATATTCCTGAATTATGATTCTGAAGATCCCAATATATGGCTTATGGAAATTCGGGGGAGACTACCCAGAAGATTCAAATGTTAAATTCTAAAATCTTCACAAAGTCTAAAACTCAGCGGGAGTTTCTCAAAAGACAGTGTCTGTTTCTAATGAATAGCGATGTTATGTTATTAGATAAGAACTGTTCTGTTTGTGCTTAAATGAATCTGCTGAAAAGTAGAAATGCTTCAGATGTCTCTGAAGATTATAAGCTCTGATACGACTACAAAGGAACTGAGTTCTGAAAATCTGAAGATGGAAGTTTTGATGAACTAGTTCAGATGCTGAAGACTTGTGTCTCCTTAAAGACAAGATAGAGAAGTCGTCCTTTTCTATTCTTTGTTCTGGCAACTCGAGTTGTTATTCTGTATGTCTTTGGATTATATAAGATTCTAGATGATCACAGATAAAACTTTGAGGATAACACATTCAGGGGGAGCTGTTGTTCCAGACTCTGAATATGTTTGTTTGGTGATTACCTTGTATAAAATGTTCAATCAAAATACTTGGTTTTGTCATCATCAAAAAGGGGGAGATTGTGAGAGCAAGAATTGTCTCTATAAGTCAATCTATGTTTTGATGATAACAATACGTATTTGTGAAAGAACTATTTTATGTTCTAACGTGTGTTATGTGCAGATCATAATTACTGAAGATATCAGATCCAACAAAGCACCAACCAGATGAGCGAAAATGATTATATGTGAAGTTTCTATGTGTAACACAAGTCGCAAGAAGCAAGAATGCTTCTGTATCTGATCATGATCAGTCAGATCCAAGGATGCCGATATTGCTGTTGCAATGCTCTTGTGGATGCTCTCTGAAAGTGGTTAAGATTCTGAAGCTAGCGAAGCTTCTGAAAAAGAGAAGCGAAGTGCTGAAGACTCTCATGACTTGAAGTTCTGAAGGTGGAAGGCTCTGAAGACCAAGTGCAGAAAGACTCTGAAGATTTATGTGTTCTGAAGATTACAAGTTTCAAAGGTCAAGTGCTGAAGACTCTGAAGACTGATTCCTAAAAGACTTCTTTAAATGACTGAAGACTTGACGTATCAGATATCCTGTTAAGAAGGCTCTACTCATGCTTCATCAAATTACCATCACTAGCCTCTGAAGTTTGGAAGTCAAATGTTACCGTTGTGAACAAACTGTACACACTGCTCAAGAAGATATCCCGTCACTTCTCCCACAGCAAAAAGGAGATGTGTCAGTACAACTCATTATTACACAACGTCTCTTTTCCAACAGCCAACAGTATTTCAAACGGCTATATTTCTACTGGGCTATCAAAAGGAAATAGTTCTCGCATCTGAAGTAATTGATTCAGTCCATGAATGGCGAATTGATCAAAGTCATTATGTAAAGATAACAACAATGATGAGTTCTTGTTGTAACACTTAAATATCAAAAGCTAATACTATTTACACATGGCCATTGTTGTTGGAGCTTAAGATCAACATTCAACACAACAACAACAATTTGGAACAGAAGTTGTTGATGAAGAAGACAACATTGCAAATCTGTCAAGTCATCAACCCACCTTCTCGTCAGCGCTACATTGAAGATCTGAAGAAAGGAGTTGTTGCTTAAAGCTTGCTCACCCAAGAAGACGAAGAAGAAGAATATCTAGAAGATGTCAACAACTGTTAAATCCTTATACATCTTTGTAGTTTCTTAGGATAGCAAGGAGTTGTTGCTCATATCTTGCTCGAACACTTATGTGTTCTTTGTACTTAAACTTAGGAGTAATCTGCTTGTTAAGAAGCATCATTGTAATCTCCTGTATAACTAATTCTTGGTGAGTTAGGATTCCTTGAGTGGTCAGTGTGACCGGAGACTCGAGAAGACAATGGCGAGATGTCATTGTGGTAAATCCTGAAATAGGGTCAGTAGCGTTATATTCATTGAGATGAATCCCTGAACGTCTAGCTGTGAAAGCCTAGCAGTGGATCTTGCGAGATTGGAACCTGCAGGTCAATGTTCGTTATATTCATTAAGTTGAATCCCTGAACGGTTCATTGCATGTTAGTCACAGTGCGACTGTGCAGTTTGTTAGTCACCAGCTATGTGCTCGTGCATCTGTAATCGAGATTGATTATAGTGGATTAAGACCTTGTGTTCAAGGCGAAATCACCTGAGAAGGGTGGACTGGATTAGCCTGTGTGGTGAACCAGGATATATCGTGTGTTCTTTACTCTTCTGTTTATTGTCTTTGTTTATGTTTCTACTTCGAGTATCAGAACCTCACATAAGCAAGTCAGAACCTTACAGCTTAACTCTGATAAGCTTCCGCACTGCAAATTCTGAGAAACGTATCTTATGTTCAGACTCTTGTTGGTTCTCATGCTTCACGCATAAGCAAGTCTGAATGTATCATCGTAGATCCGAGTCTCTCAATGAACTCTGATGTTACTTGAGCGTCTTTATGACAAGATGTAAAAGTTGTCAAAAGAGTAAATACACAATTCAAACCCCCCTTTCTTGTGTCTTTCTCGCACCTTCATCTTCTTCTGTCAATCCTGTAAACATTGGTTCCATGCAAAACCTTAAGATCAAACCAAAGATTTCTTCTCTAAATCAAGATGATCTTAAGCATCTTATTGAGAAAATTATCGACTTCGAGAGCTTTGCTGCAAACGGTTGTAGCCTGAGGAATTACTCTGAGTTTCAAGGTTGGATGAACTACTTCAAAATGCTTAATGGACCTACTTATCCATAGCTGGTTAAGGATTTCTGGGTCAGAGCAGAAGTATATGATGAATTCTCTGCTCAGGCTGAAGAAAGAATCACTATAGCAAACAAAAAGAGATTGAAAGGAAAAACCAGAATTGAAATGGGTTTAAAGGAGTTCAAAGGTAAAGAAATTAGATCTGCAGTAATGGGTCTGGAAGTTACCATTACTCAAGAGCACATTGCTAAGTTAATTAGGGCTGAAAATAAAGGGTTGTTGATTCACAACAGAAAGCATGAAGGAAATTATGATAAAGAAATTAAGGATGCTCTATTAAAAAAGAATAGCTACTTCGGAAAAGTAAATAATATGCATTTGGAGCATAAACTACTGTTCAAAATTCTTATTGGTTATTTAATCCCTCAAGAAGGAAGTTCTGATCAAATTTCTTGGGATCACAAGTTGTTTCTCTGGTTTCTTACAACTGATCAAAGATTAAATATCCCATGTTACATCTTTCATCACTTGTGTGAATCCATCAAAGACACCTCCAAGAAACTCAAAAGAACAGTACCTTATTCAAGGTTACTTTCTGAACTGTTCTATCAAAGCAAACTTGTTAATCTACTAACAGAATATGGAGCCACTCAAGATCTGGATGAAGTGTTTGGAAGTGTATTATCTGCATCTGTTCTGGCTCACATGAAAGGTATACTGAAAAATGACATTATAACAATTGACAATCCAATCAGAATCAGAAAAGAGAAGAACATGAAGTTTCTGAATAACTTTCTTGCTATGACCAAGGAAGATTCTCCTGAAGTCATCAGAATGCTTATTGAACGTGCTAAGAAGGAATGTGGAGTAACCATTACTCAGGAACATATTAATCAGCTTCCCGATAGATCTCAGGATGTGTATAACTCAAGGAGAAAGAGAAAAGGAATGGTAATCACCTATGATAATGAAGAGGAGGAAGAAGAAACGAAAGTGCAAAGACTTGTAAGAAAGAAGCTAATAGGAGATGCCCAGAAAGCTGTACAGCAGGAGGAAGAAAGATTTGTTCAAAAAGCGGAGGAACATTTCAAAACAAAATAAAATCTACAACAAAAAGTTGATAAGCTCAGAGAAACCACTGACATTCTTCCCTTCAAAATAAAAGGAGAAGGATCAAACAATAACTCAGATAAAGAAATTATTGCATCCAAGAAAAGGAAATTGTCTAGCTTAAGTCAATTAGAAGAAAAAGAAAGGGAAACAAAGAGGGCTCGGGCCTTGGAACAGGCTGACAATTTCTTCATTGATGTCATCAATTCCTATTATGCGCTTGTAACAGAAGATATGATTAAAAAGAATCGTATCAAAAAAGCCACTGAGTTTAAAGAATCACATAAGGAAGTCTTGAGAAAACAACTTGGAAGTAGATTGGAATCTATTATTAACTCATCTGAAGTTATCCAGTTGACTAAAATTTTTATCAATAGCTGCAAGAAGAATGCCACTATTGAAGATAGGGCTGGAACAAGCAAAGATGTTTATTCTGATGCAGAGGATGTGGAGGAAACTCCTAAAGAGAAAGAAGACTTCAGAAGTCCTGTGAATATAAATCCAGATGATTCTAGTAGTGACATAAAGACTGCAGATGAATTCGTCTCACCTACCACTGGATTAGGTACTGAGGTTGAACTCCAAATTGATTCCAATCTAAACACTTCACTGAGAAAGTCTCCTACACCTTCACCCTTTTAATCTAATTGAACTTCCGCATTGTCCATTATTCCTCTAAACACTGACTTCTCCCTACTGAAAACTTCAATAACAACACCAAAAAAAATCAACAAATCTCTTAATCAAACTATCCAAGAAATTGATGCTTACATTCAAACTGATCCTTCTTTATCAGTTCGTGATGAAACATGAAGTGGTTTGGATGTTAAGCCTCTCAACATTGCCTCACCTTCTAGAAGTTCCACCAAAACCATCTCAGATCATCATGTCCAGGACCTTCCCTCTGATATTCCTGAACATGCTGTATCTGGGAAACCCTCTGAAAATAATGTCCAAACTTTTGTCTCACCTAAAATCCACCAAATATCTAATCAACACAAATCTCCATCGACTCATGCCCTAGAAAATGATACCACAGATGAATCTATTCTTGAAAACCAGAAAACCACATCTCATTATATGACCAATCATCAACCTTTACCCAATCATATACTTTCTCGGCTGGAAGTGTTCAAGACTGGACTGTTTGATGAAGCTAAAGCACTTATGGAAGAAGGATTTTCATCCACTGACTCTATTGCTATCAATGGAAAATGGGAAAGATTCACAAGAACTGTCAATCTGATTATTGAAGAACTTAGAGATGTCTCCACTAAGGAAGTTGGCGTGTCTAGTCAAAAGCAACTACAGAGTCTTGAAGCTAAAAGTAATTTCAGTTGCTGAACGGAAAGAAGATATAAGAAATCAGATGTCTATAAATCAACTTTCAGTGGATGCTAAGTTCAAATCTATAGTTGGGAAGCAAGAAGAATTTGGTTCTGATCTGAAGGCAATCATGGAATTATTAAAGAAACCTTAGGCTTAGGATTTAGAACCTGCTTATGTGTTTTCTTATGTGTTTTTGTTGTTTGTATTGGATTTAGAATAATGGAATTCTTGTTGTTTGGATTAATTTTGTTTTTAATTTATCACATCATATCTATGAATTTCTATGTTTGTGCTCTTATGATTATTCTACTTGTGTTGTTATGCCTCTTTAGTATCTCTGAAAGTATTATGAGATTTGCTCTTGCTGGAGAAGTTAAGTTTTAAATTGATTCAAGGGAAAAAATTTATTAAAAAATAGGGTTAAATAAGTATTAGGTCCCTGAAAATAACCCAACTTTGAGGTTTAGTCCCTAAAAAAATTTCCTTCAAACTTTGATCCTCCCAAAGTTTTCCGTCCCTAACTCTAGTCCCTCCCGTGATGACCTGGCGTGCCATGTGTAACCATTTATTTATTCTGATTAGGCCACGCTGTATAATGGTTCTTCAACAAAATTGAGTTTTTTCATTCCACAACACAATAATTATTAGGTTTCCAACAAAACTTACATAGGGTAGTAAACTATCCTCTTCCTCGTCAAAGTACTCTTCGTCTCCGTCACTATCATCATCCATGTCCTCGTCAATTTCTGTGTCTGTAAATAACAACTTCAATTGAAAGTTTAAGGGAAAAATAACAAGGGGCTTTATTGGAGTATATGGAAAGGTGGAAAACTGAGGAGAAGAAAATTGGGTTGAAGAAGAAGAAGAAGGGGCATAGAAATAATTCCTACTCCTAAACCTAGTAATGGTGATAAGTGGTGACAAAGGAATTCGCCATGGTTGCAACGGGCTTGAAGCTTTAATATTATCCAGGCTTAAGCAGGTTGAGATGGATAAAACATATTGAAATTCTGCATCCAGTCAACATTTTCAATATTAATACATGCAAGTTTGAATTTACTTTTGCGAGAGATAAAAGTGAAGAATTTAAAGTTTCCATGAAGAGAAAGCAATTTATTTTAGCCTCAAATGTGTTGTTCAACTCACTGTAAATATATCCAAACATAAATAAAACACTTTAATTCAACTCACTTTTAGCTAACATCAATATTACAAAACTAGTTTATTAAAAATTAATCATCAACATCGTAGAACCAATCACAAACTACATAGACTCATCCGTTTTTCCGTGAAAAATAGTTTTAGAATTTTTCTCTTAACTTCTAACAAAGCAAAAAGGGACAACAACCTCCCTAAATATTAAATTATGAATGAAACAAGCAATTACTTAAGTACAAACCACAACATATACCTTGGAGCTCGCACACTGCATTAAGCAAAATGGACAAGAAAAGTCTTCAGTCACTACATTTGGAAGGAGACAGGCAATGTATCAGTACTGTCAAAATCACTTTTTATATGAAAGAAATTATCACAAGAGAGTAAGATGCATTGTTGAACATAGTGAATAATAACATAGGATCTTGTTTTTGTTATTTTTGATGTTGTTGTAATGAAAAGAAGGATTGTGTGAGAGAGAAAAAGAAATGAGGGTAGAGAAAAAGGTGGAGAGGGAAAGAAGAAGAGGAGTGAGAGAGAGAAGGAGGAGAATAAATTTAACATAAAAAAGCATTTTTGACTGGTCAATGCAATAAAACACATGTGGCAAGGAATGGTTACACACATGGCACGCCACATCATCCGCCGTTAGTAAAAACTAACGGGAGGGACTAGAGTTAGAAACAGAAAACTTTAGGAGGACCAAACCTTGAAGGAAATTTTTATAGGGACCAAACTTGAATGTTGGGTTATTTTCAGGGACCTTATACATATTTAACCCTACAAAATATATTACATTTGTAGAGACTTGATTGTACAATAAACTTGTCTATTTCTAGCCTTCTTTATTGCTTCAGTCATTTCTCTTTGTGTTGCTTAAATATTCTCTCTAATATTGATCTGCTTCCTCATCTTCAGCTGAAGAATCTTCAGAAGCATTCTTATGCTTCTTTGATTCTGAAATCTGATCTCTATAGGTAGTCAATCTGGTTTGAATACGCTTCTCTTCCTTCGGTTTCTGACTTTCCTTTGCTACATTTGCAAGATGTCGCGCAGAATGTTCCCTTATGGTCAAACTTCTATCTTTTGTTGTTTCAACCTTCTTCAGTAAACTCTTTTCTCCTGAGTAACCATGCTGCTCTTTTCTGAGTGGTATGTAGCTATGAGTTTCTTTTTTCAGAGCTAACTCTTACTTGAAATTATTTCTGATGAATTGGATGAACACTTGAGATCTATTTTTATAGTGTGTTCTAAGTAGTCAGTCCAGTATCTTACTGTACCAACCATCTTTGACCCTCTTGGAAATTGGTTCTACATGGTTCTGACTGCTTCAAAACCCTAAAAAGTAATTTTGACCATCTAGGGAGCTCTGACTGCATCTCTGCTTTTTGTAGTACTTTGCCCTTTTTGATGTGACAAAAGGGGGAGAAATATTGAAGTATTTAAAATGCTCTTGTTCTTTTTATTTTTTGTTATATTGTCCGGGTAACTAATTTTAAATATTCTTAAATTGATCTAAGAGGGAGTTTACATATTTCCTCTTTTCTATCAGTGTTAAGAGAGTTAAAATTATTGTTTTCTTGAAAATGGAACTTAGGATAAGTTCTCAGAACTTAACTTTAGACTACTAGACTCAGGGGGAGCTTGCAAACCTCGTACCCTGCTGCTGCTAAGAAAACTAAAAATATTTTAAAATTTCTTAGAAGCGGAACTAAGGGGGAGCTTTCACACCTCTTGCTTTGATGGTATCTAAGAAAATTTAAAATATCCTAAACATTGTTCTTTTAAATACTCTTGTTTGTCATCATAAAAAAGGGGGAGATTGTTAAAACAAGATTTACTCTTGATGTTTCCTACTTAGGTTTTGATGATAACAAAAGTATTAAAAAGAACAATGGTGTTATTTAATGTGTGATCATGTGTGCAGGTTATAATACTTAAAGAATCTGTTAAAGAGGAACATTTGTTGCAAAGAAGAATATATTACCATGCTATTTTCTGAAATGGATTTTGATGCAGATTATCTCAGCATTTGAAGAAGCATCTCGGTAGTTCTACTCTCATAATCGAAATTAGCTTCTGATAAGGCGTTCAGAATATGTGACAAAATTCTTGATTATCCATACCAAAGATAAAGTACTACTATGTCTAATCAGTTCTGCTGCTACAGTCTACAATCACAAGGCTCAAGAAGTATTGGCATACTTTATGGATAATCTCTCCCAACGACTCTATAAGTACAAAATTTCTCTGAAGATTCAAATGGTTAAAGAGCTCATCCCTTGTACCAAAAAGAGATCAAAGTACTTTTTGATCAATCATCCTTCAACGACTAGTTCCCAGAAATCTATTATTTAAGAAGCCGAAAGTTTTACTAAAAACTTGAACAAGAGAGAAGGAAGAAGTGACTAGAGGATAGAGGTGTTTTACACCTCTATCTGATTAAAGAAATAAAGATCAACAATGAACATCTCTTGTGAACATGCAGAACCCACTGTTACTGTTGTAAAATGTAATAAGGTATAAGGATTTCCTAAACTACTGAATATCCAGAAAATCCTTAAGTACTTAAAATCCTTGTTAGGATCATTATCTGAAGCTGATACATCTTGTTCCCCTTTCTTTTGAATATGATGTTCTTAAGTAAAGGCAAAGTCTTGGATATGAGGTCTGAGTAAAGAAGTCTTAGACACGTGCTCTAAGCACATGCAAAGTCTTGGACATGAGGTATGAGAAAAGAAGTCTTAGACATGTGCTCTAAGCAAAGGCAAAGTCTTAGACAGGAGGTCTGAGCAAAGAAGTCTTAGACATGTGCTATAAGCAAAGGCAAAGTCTTGGACATGAGGTCTGAGCAAAGAAGTCTTAGACATGTGCTCTAAGCAAAGGTAAAGTCTTAGACAGGTGGTATAAGAAAGAGAAGTCTCAATCAGGAGATGATTGAGCAGGTAAAGTCTTATACACGAGCTCTAAGCAAGGTGAAGTCTTAGGCAGACGGTCTAAGAAAGAGAAGTCCCGGTCAAGAGCTGATTGAGTAGTTGAAGTCTTAGACACGAGCTCTAAGCAAAAGAAAGGTCTAATCAGGATCTGGTTAAACAAAATTGTTTCTGACTGAAATTCAGTATTGTAAAAAGTCTTATGTTTAAATACATAAGCAAGTGTATTTAAGCATTGATTATAGTAAAAATCTCTTGCTAAGCAATGAGACTGGAGTACTCTTAGTTGGGAGAGGAACCAGTATAAATCTGTTGTGTTCTTAAGCTGTTTACTTTGTGTCTGGCTTCTGTTCCGCTGCATTTATGATCTGGTTCTAAATAGATATTTAGAATCATATATCTCTTCTGAACATCTGAAGAATTGAGAAACGAATATGCTTTTTACCATACACAATTCAACCCCCCATTCTTGTGTATTTCCCACCTTCACAAATATATGACTGTGAGTAGCGTGCAGCTTCCTATCAATTGTCTTGTCTTCCAAAGACAAGTTTCACCTAGCTTTGAGCACAAATAAACCAAACACGCCCCCTCCAATTCTACTCGTGGATCCACTCTAAGTCGATGAAGTATGTCAGGTACATTACATCGACCTAGGTTGCATTTTGTCCACAAATATGGTCATATAAACCAAGTACTTGAGGTATGACCTCAATGCACATTGTTTGTGGTATAAAACATGTTCATAATCACCTTCGGCCTCCACTACCATATTCAGGTGGTATTTGTACAATTGTTCCATACTTGAAAATCCAACATGAGCGCCTCTCGTGGCATCAATCTTTATTTGGGCTTCACCTAGGCCAGCTCCCAAATAAGTAACCAACATGTCCAGTTCATCAACTCTAGTAATTTTGGAGTGGCTTAGTAATCTTCCCCTGATTGGAAGATGAAGGAGGCATGAGAAGTCATCAAGGGTGATGGACATCTCACCAATAGGAATATGAAAAAATGACGTCTCCTTGTGCCATCTCTCCATAAAAGCCGCCAACATGCCATGGTCAATGGTTTTGTACTCAGTCACGCATAAACCTTGCAACCTAGATAGACACAATACATCCTGAAACCATGCATCTTTATGTTGTGGTGGATTCAAAATCTTTTTTTTATGGTTTATGCTTTTTATCGTTTCATGAAATTGTAAAAAAAAACAAAAACATCGATCAATTCAATTATTATAAAAACATATGTAATGGAGAAGTAATTAAATATTTATGCTACCTCTCCTTCCCAAACATGCCTAGCAACACGGTCTGTATAGTGGGAGGTAAAGAGGTGTCATAGGGGCCTCTTGGAAAACTATTAGGAACATGAGTAACTGCATCAACATGTTCATCCTGTTGGGCTTCAAGAGCTTCAGGGGCTATATGGGAAATAGGGGAAATATGCCTCCTAGAAGACGACGTCGGAGACATGTGAGCTCCTTAAGTCGACACTTCTGAACCAAATAAAGTCGCACTAAATGATGGTCGTGGAATGTCTTGTGATTGATTGTATTGAGGTAAAAGTAGTGTTAAAACTTGAAAAATGGCCTTGTTAATTCTTGCTCGTGAGCTCTTTAAAGTGTTTTTAAAAGTGTAAAAAATGAATAAGGAAGAGAGAAGGTTCTGGCGCGAGGTCTATGAATTAAAACCTGTCAAGAAATGTATCTCCTCAAAACTACTAAGCGTAAAACATTGAGTTTTTAAATTAGGGTTATTCCAAAGATGCACCTCCGAATTTATCCTATTAGAAATACAGAGATGTATATTCGATCATGTTTTTGGACAACATGGAATAGCTTAATCACAAACGTTGAATGTCCAAAAATCTATTATCTATCTATAACAATTCAATTGCATGAACTTCCAAAATTGTCCTTTCATCACAAATTAGAAACACCAACAAAAGAGTATTTTAGTAATCAGCTAATGTTTACTTTTTTCATTCTCATCTCCTATTACATCATGACAAGTCTCATTCATTTATCAAACTCTATCAATTAAATCACAATCAAATATTACTCCATTCATTCCACAATGAGTGATCAATTTGGAATAAAATATTGTCCCAAAATGAATGACCCATTTTAATTTTCAATGCATCTTTTCCAATTTTACCCTTTAATTAATATTACTTTCGTCATTCCCAATACATGATAAGAGTATTTTAGTAAAAATATCACTCACTCTCTTTCAATTATTTTTTTTTCTTAATATGTGTGACGGAGGGAGTACATGCACTCATTATCTCTCTCTCTCTTCAATCAAATTTCAAACCTCTCACATTTTTTTCCCACACTTTTTCACTTTCATTTTAATTTTTTTCTCTCTATTTATTTATTATCACTACAAATATTAATAATTTATTTTTTAATTTTAATAAAATAACATTATATAATCTCATGGGTCACTATCAACACAATATCTATTTTATTTTAATCAACCATTGTCTTAATTTGAGAGACAAGATCCTAATTTTTAAATATTAATTTTTTTCTTTCTCCATCTCACAATTTCGCTTTTTCTTATTTTTATATAATTATTTAATACAATTAAATTTATATGATTATTGTTCATTTTACAATTAAATAAATTATTTTAAATTTTGCATTTGTATTTAAATATATTTATATCACATCAAATAATTTTTTTTTCTCATGAGTCATTATCGCATCAAAATGATTACTCCCTCAGTTTCTTTTTAAGTGTCACTTTTTAGATAATTTTTTTGTTTCTTTTTAATTGTCACTTGCAAAGTTCAAGATAGTATTAAATGCACTTTGGTCAAAATTACCCCAAGATAATTATTAAAGAGAGAGAAAAAGTAAAATGAATGTAATAAATAATTAGGAATATTATAGGTAAAAGAAAAATTATTGTATGAAAAGTAACAATAATGATTAACTTTCTTGGTATGTGTAAAAATTCAAAAGATGACACTTAAAAAGGAACTGGGGGAGTATTCAATACAATTGAGATTGTATAATTATTTTTCATTTTACAATTAAATACTAGCAACTAATTTCAATTTTACATTTGTATAAAAATACATTGTATCAAATAAACTTTTTATTTCACGGATTACTATAAACACAATACATATTTTAGTTTAATCAATAATTACCTTAATCTATAAGATAAAATTCCTATTTTCAAACATTAAATATATTTTTTTCATTTCACGAATCCCTTTTTTTTGTAGTTTAATACTACCTCCGTCCCTAAATATAAGACCCCGTTGAGAAAATTACAGAAATTAAGAAAGTTGGTTAGAGTATTAAATTTATTGACTATTTTGTATAATTTTACAAGTTTATCCTTAGGAGAGAAAAATAGTTAATGTGTATGTAACTGTATTTATTACAGAGTGCAAAAAAAGATATAATATAATTAGGGGTATGTGTGAAAAAAAGTAATTAATACACTTTGAAAGTTGAAGAGAGTCTTATAAAAAGGGTCAAGAAAAAGACTCAACAGGGTCTTATAATTAGTGACATAGATAGTATAATATAACTTATATAATTATTGTTCATTTCAAATTTAATAGTTAATTTTAAATTTAGATACATATATAAATATATTTTATATCGTATCAAATTTATATATATATTTAAATATATTTTATACCAATAGTACAAAAGCACATTTATCTTACTAATACATCTCAAAAATTTCAAAATATTTATGACTTTTCACAATAGTACAAAGTAGTCCATTTAAATAAAAGACTAAAATACAATTTTAAAATAAATAAATTAAATTTAAAATATTAAAATTGAAAATTAAAAGTGCATTGAAAGTCTAATTTAATAAATTAAAGACATGTTGGTCAAGCTTTTATAAATTGAAGGGACATGTTCATTACAGTACTCTCTACTCTCTTTTTTACTCCCTCTGTCCTAAATTATAAGTCATTTTGCTAAAAAAATTTATCCTAAATTATAAGTCAACTTACATTTTCAATGCAATATAAATGACATATTCCTTAATATATCCTCAAATATTTATTACTTATTCTTTCAACTCTTTTAATTTCTCTCTTCTATATAATTATGAGGGGCATTACTATAAAATTATATATAATTTATCTTTTTTATAAAATAATAATTAAATTTTTTAATTTGTGTGAAAAATTTAAAACGTCTTATAATTTGAGACGGAGGGAGTAAATACACAAGAAAAACAATTAATGGTTTAACGCCAAAGCAGCAACTGCAATTCCCCAAAAATTTAACCTTAATTTCATAATCGTGGCACCCAAAGAAGCGACCGAAGACCAACTTTCACCATTTTCCGTAACCACGTCGCATCAAACCAACCGTTAGATCAAAATCCAACCCATCCCAAAACTCGTTCTTCACGCTCACAGTTAACCAACCTCACTTAACCATAGTTAATCTAACCAAACTATATGGTCAATTACAATAACACCCTCACACTTGAATTTATTCACAATTCAACCTTTCTACGTTAAATCCTATAAAACCAGCCTCGGAGACTCGCTAGGTTTGCCGAACCAGCTCCCCAAACGGGACTTAAAAAAAAAAGGAAAAAGAAAATTTCAAATTTCCCTTTTTGACCTTTTTCTTCTGTCTCTACTTTTGTTTTTCTCCAATGGCTTCTTCATCATCAAAAACAAAATCTAGTTATAATAAGTTATATTCATATTCCACATCAAACGCAGCGTTTTCATCTCCTTCACCAAACTTCGCTTCTTCCACAAGCTCTTCCACTTTTTTCAACAAACCACACACTCACACTCACACTCACAACCATCATCATCATCAACAACGATCGGCCTCACCTACACGTGTCAACCTAACCACCGGTTCACTTTCCAACTTCCGGTTTTCCATCGATCAACGGTCCGTTTCTCCAAACCGAACCGTTCCAAGCCACGTTATCAGCAAGAAGAATCACCACCACAACCACCATCACCAAAAGAAAACGTGCATGTGTTCACCGACGACGCATCCTGGTTCGTTCCGTTGCAGTCTACATAAAAACATCGGTTCAAATTCACTCCATCAGTCTGAATCGTATCCGTCGAATCGCCTCAACATGCGTAGATCAGCGATGAAGAATTCACTGGTGAGAATCGGTGGAGTTGAAGGCGAGTGGGTGAAACGAGCATTGACCGCTTTGATTCGTCCTTCTTCGCATCAACAGAAAAGAAGAGAAGCGTTTGAACCTAGATCGAGTCGTCTCTCAGTCATGTCTAAGGCTGATGAGTGAGGAACAAGATCTGTGAATTTTTTCCTCTTTTAATTGCAGGTTCAGTTCTGCTTCACCGCATTCCTGAAGAAATAACAACTCCGTTGCCGGTGTTTGAACTTGCCGATTCAATCAAAGCCGCGGAGAGCTTTAGAGCTATGGAAGATTCCGTCACTGATCTGTGAAACTCGATTCCTAGAATTGCATTTTGTATATGAAATTTGCTATGGATTATGGAAGGAGAATTTTGGACTGTTTAATTTTTTCAACAGAAAAATTAAATTTAAAAAAAAAAAACAAAAATTGAATATAAGAAAATTTTGGATTGAAATTGTCTAAATTCAAATCAATCAACAAGTGGTGGATCAAGTTGTGTTTGTTCATTTAGTTGTGCTTGCCGTCAAACTATCGTTTTCGTTTCCGTCGTTTGTTGCGGCAAATTGCGGTTCCGTTGCCGCTATCGTTCGTCCGTATGCTTTGCGTTTGGTGCAAGGTATTTTTTATTTATTTGTTTATTTAGTATTGTGTATTATTTATTTATTTTGTTTTGTTTAATTGCAGTTTGGTTGTGCAGGTGTCTGGTGCAGGGGCGTTATCATACACAACAGATCCCATTATTAAAATAAGGAGGAATTTACCTTTGACCCCTTCTTTGTTATGGAAGATTTGACAGGAACAATAATAGAAATAAAAAAATTGAATAATTGAAAACTACTATACCATTTCTATAAAAATTACATAAAAGGGTTCAAAAATGAAAATGAACAAAGTTGGAAATGGAAGTGATTAACAAAGTAGAAAAAATTATCTAAAGTGAGAACTCATCATGGTAACTATAAAACCAAAAAGGAAATTGAAAGAAGACTTGCTGAGAAAAACCATGTCGTATGATAATAGAAATAGAGTTTAATGGGTATACTGTCAGTGTTTATTTTACACTGAATATATTAATCTTCAGTTAATTTAAATTTTAGAATTTGATGTGACAGGGTACAATAGGATAGCAATTTGACTCATTCTCAGTGCGTATTCAGAAAATTACCCACAACGAATAGAGTAAAAATTCGCAAAAATAGATATGGGTACGGGCTCGGGTAATTATCCACTTAAATAAGCAGGGATGAGTGCGGGGATAGACACTTTAGTACCTAACCCGCTCCATACCCGCACAATATATATTTATATATTTTAATTTATATTATTATATAAAAAATATTTATAAAATTTTTAAAAAACATCAATTTTAAACTATTACATATTTAATATACGTGATTATTTATTTCATAATTCAACAATAAAATTTTTTAAAAGCTTTTTAATATTTTTAAAAATTTAAAATATTATGATATTTTATACTTAATATATTTATTTTTATTAAAAATGCGGATAACGGGTATGGGTACGGGCACTTAAATATTCATAGAGTACGTGGATGGATACCAATTTTGATACCCAAGCGGGTATGGACTCGGGTACAGAGATTTTTTTCAACTGCGGATATGCGGACGTATATTATAGTACCCTACCCATACCCTGTCTATTGCCATCCCTAAGATATATGAGGGTGATTGGTTTACACTTTCATTATATACCAATTAAATTCATAGAAATATCATTCAAATTTTATGGCCCAAGATTGATGCCTTACGTGCCAAGTTAAACCGTACCAAGGACATTTTGAATCCCCCTTCTCTTTTTAGGAAGATGTGAGAAGTGTGAGAACATCAGGATCATTAAAGCAGTGAGGAGGAATTTTAATCCAAGGCCTTCAACAACATATTTTGGATATTAAAGCAGTGAGGAGGAATTTTAATCCAAGGCCTTCAACAACATATTTTGGATTTGACTATATAGTTTGTCCTAAGGATTCTGATTATCCAAATTTTTTCTTATTTTTTCTCAAACATTCACCATCATTATGTCAAGCTAGCAGACATTTTTTTATCCACCACATCAGAGTTGTCTCAAAATTTTTGGATGTTTTATATTGAGAAGTCGTAGTTTAATCATAAAAAAATAAATAGAGATCATATCTAACCGTTGTATATCGATTATAAATATTTTCCAAGGTTTTATTTAGTCACATATTAACTATGACAACTTTGAGACTCTGTTCACATCAAAATGCATTGTTTCAATTACCAAAACTTCCGCAGGTCCTCCAGCTAACTCCCAAGCATTCTGATGGGTTGACAATCTACTGATTAATAGAGTTATTGAATTCATCTTTCTGACAGGTTGACAATCTAGTGATTAATAGAGTAATTGAATTCATCTATCTTGCTCTTTAGTCAGTTCTACGACATCAATTGAACATCTTCAATCCACTTATCAGCTAATTCATATATGTCTTTGTTCCACGAGGAAATCGAAATCAATCGTTGATCATAGATTACAAATGTTCACGATGGATTTGAAATTCCGATGCGGTGAGAGAGGAGCTGACCTGTAAGGTTAGTATTCTAACACGTAAGTCCGTGTGAGAGTAAGATGAGTGAATGAAGTTTGAATTCAAATTGCACCCGTGAAATGACACATTCCATTCTTATATAATAGGGTGGTTATAACAACTTGTAATTTTTTGGCGTGGAATGCATAAATTCGTCTTATGGATCTTGGATTTATATCACATGTACTATAGATAGGATAATGTACCTGTTTCGTGAGTGACACGATGGATCAGTGTGTTCTCTAGGCCATAGTTATTGGGCCTTTTATCTGGCCCAAAACAGTTGCCCTCAAACCCTTGCCTCTACTCTGTAGGGTGAGACTTTGTTGTGCTTGTCCTTTTCTATCGATCGAAGCCTGACTAGAGTGAAAAGTCAAGATATGATGTCATTGTCATGGGGATTTTGCACCAAAAATGTGTCACATGCTTTAAATGTCTTGTCACACGCTTTATTATGACGACCTTTGGGAACTAAAGTACTTAGGAAAGGTGGATTGCTGACAGTGTCTATTTTCTTTCTTTTAATAAGACATTGCACGATCTTTGTAAAATAGTTATCAAGTTTCTTGGTGTATTACCTTGATTCTTTTGTCATTTGCATTCTTGCAACACACCATGTTCTTAACTGATAGAAGTGGTGCCCACCATGCGTCAAAAATAAAAAGGGAATACTTTTATTTTTTGGGTGGACCCTGCAATTTTGGTAACCATTTCGATCTTTTCCTGCGAAGATAGTCTCAAAAGGGCTTTTCTTGAAGTGATTCCTTTTTTTTTACCGAGGCGTATTGATCCCTGAAGAAGATAAAATGATTTGATGTGAATATAGCGAGTGTATTATTATTAGCCTGTGATATCCCTTTTTTATGAGTGAACCATTTTGGCTGTTAGGTCTCTCTCCGTCTGCCCTTAAATAGTTTTAAAATAGAAGTTCTGAACCATCTGATGATTTCTCCCTCGCAACTGAACCCTATGGGTTGGGCCTATATCAAATTCTTCCGGTAATGGTGTGACTAACGTGGAGGAAAGCCATCTTTGTCATCTTTTTCCATATTTTCAAGATACAACGTAGCTTAGCGAATCATGTGCAAAGCTAGAGCTTAATTACACTAGTGCATGTCACCTGTTACTTCGATGTATATTCTGATGGAGTAAAGAATTTTGAAGATCGGTTCTTTTTGGTTACTCTAATCAACGAAGAGGCTCATACAAAGGTATGTGCTATAGAGACCGAAACATAAAACTGATGTATGGGTTTGTTTCGTAAGTTTTGGAACCAAAGTCACTTTTTAATAGGGAATGTATCATATGTTTACAAGGAAAGTGATTTGTTTCAAGAGGAGTTTACCTGAATAAATAATTAATCACATTCTTCAAAGAGTTGGGTTATGCTAAAGGTGTTGTCCCTCGAAATGAAGCCTAAAAAACACACTTGAAGCAACTCAATGAAACCCGGTATTGATGGATGACAACTCCAAGAAGGAGAGGAATGTCATCTTTAGTAATCTCCTAGAAACTTTATCCTTCAATTTTAGTTATTTTTACCTGAAATGTTCTTAACATTTTGATAATTATTATTTGTAGATTTAATGAAGTGTGAGAGGATAATTCACCAAATGAAAAGGGGAGTTCGGGTCGTTCTGATGATTTTCGGTCCTTCAAACATTCCATCGTCAACCATCACCCCTTCTTTATTGCAGGCTCGAGGAAGAACTGTCTGGTACCCGATCCCGTGGTTTAGATTCTTAGAGATAGGCGAAGGGTGTTACGCGCTTCGAGTCCTCCAGCTCGTGTATTTTTGGCTAGGTTGGGACTTAGTACGCCAAGAAAACACTAGGCGTCTACCTCGAAATAAGATTTCTCATACCTCATCAGCCTGACTGACGAGACTCTTGGAAGAGAACTATCGATTCTAGCGTACTACTCCTAACGAGCTTTTTTCATTATGAATATTGGTGGAACTAGCCATAGAAATGCTCTTTTAGCTAATTGGCATCATAAAGAGAGACAATTGTTGCATAAAAGTGTCTATGATTTGACGCTTCAATGTGATACGTAGCAATAAGAAGTACAAAAGGTTTATGTTTCTCCTTCCAGGACATGTGCTTCCTTGAGTGCTTTCAATCTCACTGGTTTTTTAGTTAACCATGTAAAATTATTAGCGAGACAAATGACGAAGAAAGATAAATCCCTAGCTTCTGCTCAGCTTCGTTTTCTACTACGAAGGCACCTCTCTCGACCGTTCAGGAGGATCTTGAAAATTTGCGCCTTGAGAATGATTTATTGCAAGAAAAATATTTTTTACCCTCTTATGCGCATTTCGAGGGATCAAGTACGTCTGAATCAAATAGTTAAATATGAGACATTGTCTCGCTCAAAGACTAACCATATCCTTTTCCCCCTTTTTTTATACGTTCTTGCTTAGTTCTCTTATGTAAATGGCACATCCTACATTGAAGAATGTGTATATATGAATATGAAACTTGGGTAATGGTGTTACCTGATTAAGGTGTGTGCGTTAGAACTCGAGGGTTCACCACAACTTTGTGAACTCTTTGAGCGAGAACGACACCATTCACTTGTTGATTCCACAACAGATAATTATTTTCCTGCAACTTGATCGATAACTTTGGACCATATGAATGTGCAGAAGACAAATCAGATGCAGGAATCATGAAGCTCGAAGACTGAACCATGCAACTGATTGGTGCAGTTGTTGCAATCTGAGATTGTTCAACCATGGCGTCTTAAGGTAGAGGAAGAATATAAAGAAAGTGGTTATGTAAATGAATTCAGTTAGGGTGGTTAGAGAGCGGAATGGATCGACTTTGTGAAGGATACCTTGATAGAATTCTCATTTCATTACTCAATCTTCTTCATCACTTATAATCATCACACATTTTCTATTTATAGATGTTCATGCATGGATATATGGTTATGTTAGTTACAATTGATACATTCATGATGCTATCATACTATATATGCTTATACTCATGACATGATGATACATTTCTTATATCCTAAACTATTCTCCTAATACATGTCAATATTTTAAGAGGGAGATGAATTTGAAAAAATTCCTTAAGTTCCACATTGTTAGTAAATTTATTGTGTGTTAGCTAAAAAAATTCCTTAGTCTTAAATTGTTTAGATTAGATATTTTAACTAGCTTACTTCATTATATAAGAAAATCACTTGTTTCATTCCAAAACACGCCAAGAACTTCTATTGAGTTTTTCCTTTCTCACTCTAATAACTCTGCATCCTTTGAATTGTTGAAGCGCCAAATTCTCCCCCTTTCTTTCTATTCGTTGAATTTTCTTTAGAGAATTATTTTAATTTCTCCTTGTTTGAGAAATTATCAAGTATTAATTTTTTGGATTTTTTTTAGAAAATCATTTGAATTTCTCTTAGTTTAAGAAATTATTTTGAGTGGTAAAATAATTATTATTGAATTATCTTTGAAGAATTATTTGAATTTCAACTTGTTTGAGAAATTATGACGACTGGTCTTTATACTAGATACTACGAGTGATATTTATACCTACCATATTTAATTGGTCTCTTTGTACTATCAGAGGATGTATTTCTAGACCAATAATCTATTGTGCAAGTTGTTGTGCTTAAAACGCTTCGCCATTTACAAGCCGTCGTGCTTGAGGGACTGTGTAATGTTATATTTGTGAGAGTCCCAAATAAAGGTGACCTCAAGGTCCTCACCTAGTAAGGCATCATCTGTGCGCTACCTTTATGGAGCACGAGGGCTCGCCTTTAGGGCATATGACGTGTATGATACGGTTACCCCTTCATTAGTCATATAGACTGAGTCATAACACGACTTACTAGGAAATAAGTTGCCAATAGTTTCCCCAGTCAAGGGAGAGCAATTACAACTTCTTAGGGTTTCCAAAACCCTAGGCCTAAAATCCTCTATAATTATCTTACTCTTTTAGGGTAGAAGACATATCAAACTTAACCAGCATAACACATAATAAAGATCCTTTTTGTAAGAACAAAATTTGGTTATGCATCTTGTCTCTATGTTTTGATGATAACAATGAAGTATTTGTGTGAGAACAATTTTAGTGCTCTAACGTTTGTTATTTTGATTGTTTTAATAAACAGGTTCTAACTCTGATAAAGACCATGTGCTACGTCACTCTAACATTTTCTATGGTCACTTCTGTGTGAAGAAGCAAGACTGGTTCTAATCTACTGTGCGTCAGAAAGATTTTGAAAAGACACTATGTTGCTGTTGTAACATCTCTTGGATTCTAATTTCTGAGCGTGACTCTGATGTTCTATTTATGAAGCTTGTATAGCTTCTGAGGTCGTTAACTTCTGAAGACTAAGTGCTGAAGATCCTGAAGACAAGGTTCTGGTGAACGAGGCTTTGAAGACTCTGATGACTTAAGGATTCTGAAGATTAAAGGTTCTGAAAACTAAGTGCTGAAGATTCTGAAGACAAGGTTCTGCTGAACGAAGTTCTGAAGACTCTGAAGACTTAAGTATTCTGATAACCAAGGGCTTTGAAGTAGAAGTGCTGAAGACTCTGAAGACAAGGTTCTGCTGAACAAGTTCTGAAGACTCTAAAGACTTAAGACTCTGAAGACCCAATGATTCATTCTTCTGATCATGCTTCAATCAAATCAACTCAGAAGCCTCTGATGAATAGAAGAAGATGAAATGTTTGTGTGGGAAAATAGTACATAGTACAGATAAAGCACGTTCTTTTCCACTACCCTGATTTGGTGGTACAAAGGACAACTTCAGTGTACGATTTTCAACCCAGCATAACAGAATTATTTCAAGTCGCCAGTACTCTTATCATATTACTGATCTGCCCTTCAAAGGATCTTTTTCTGGCTATATATAGACTTGATCATTCAACGAATCTGAAATGCGCGAGTGCATGTGCGCATACGAATGAATGAATGTGAGTGAGCAAAAAATGATGTAGTACTCAGTGTGAAAAGGAAAAATATCAAAAACACTAATTCACATGAAGAAAGAACTCAAGAAACAGAAGAATATATGAGTGAACAGTAAAACACCACAATACAAAGAAGAAGAATGTTTTTACTGTATAGTTTCACTCTAAGTTAGATTGAGCTTAAAATGTATGTTTACTCTGCTTGTATAGAAGCATCATTATTGTAAACAAACCCTTGTTGCAAACAGTTGTTTGTGTTCCCTAAAGGACCGGGTAGGTCAGAAGCTTTAGGAAGACTAAGACAATGAGTTTTAGTGTTGCTAGTCACTTGCTGATGGCTTGTGCGGTGTATTCCTTAAGAGACCAGTTGGGTCAGAATTCTTAAGAAGACTAAGACAGTGTGTTTTAGTTTTGTTAGTCACTTGCAGTTGGCTTGTGCGTTGTATTCCTTAAGAGACCAGTTGGGTCAGAATTCTTAAGAAGTCTAGGACTAGTGTGTCTTAGAGGTTGTTGTTGGTCACCAGCAGTTTGCTAGTGTAATTGTAATAAGTTTGGTTATAGTGGATTAAGTCCTTGTGTATAAGGCAAAATCACCTTGGCGGGTGGACTGGATTAACTTGATAGTTTTCAAGTGAACCAGGATATATCGTTTGTCTTTCTCAATTGTTAGTTTATTTATGATCTTTGTTTGAGTTTCATAAAAAGCTTTCATTTTGGAAAACCCAATTCAAACCCCCATTTTCTTGTGTTTTTCTCACACCTTCAATTGGTATAAGAGCTCTGGTTCTGATTGTGATAAACGTTTTATCGGCACTTAACAGTGTTCAATACCGATCCAGTATTTATGTGAGATATCATGGCAGCTCTTGGTAAAACCACAACTGAAGAAAAAGATCATTACAGTGCCAAACCACCAGTCTTTGATGGTGAAAAGTTTGACTACTGGAAAGACAAAATAGAAAGTTTCTTTCTTGGTTATAATGTGGTTCTTTGGGATTTAGTAGTTGATGGCTACAATCACCCAGTTGATGCTACATGTGCTAAAATATCCAGAAGTGATATAACCAACCAACAGAAGAAAGATTATAAGAATCATAGTGCTAAATGTTATCTCTTATACTAAGTATCAGAAGATGATGCCAAATCCATTTTTGATTCTCTTAGGATGACTCATGAAGGAAATGCTCAAGCTAAGGAGACAAAGGTGCTTGCCTTAATCCAAAACTTTGAGGCATTCAGAATGGAGGATGATGAAACAGTTGAGACCATGTTTTCAAGGTTTCAAATACTAGTCGCAGAACTCAAGTTTTGGAAAAAGGTTACTTCCTCCTAAGAAATGGATACCTATGGGAACAACTCTAAAGCTATCAAAAGATCTCAATAGCATAAGCCTTGAAGAGCGTGTTAGTTATTTGAGAAGTCATAAGATAGAGCTGAAGAAGAAGAAGAGTGAATCTATCGTTCTCAGGTCTAAACCTGGAAAGGCAAAGGTGTATCAAGCTGAGGAAGAATAAGAAGATTCTGATGAAGAATCAGAAGAGGAGTTGTCGTTAATCTCCAAAAGAATCAACAAACTCTGGAAGCATAGGCAAGGAAACTTCAGAAGATCTAGAAGAAACAAAGGCCGCTCTGAGTCATCATCTGGACAGAAGAAGCAGAACTCTGGAAAGGAGGTTATCTGCTACGACTGTAATGAGCCAGGTCATTACAAGAACGAGTGTCCAAAGGTCAAGAAGGACAAGAAGCCTAAGAAGAATCTGATGAAGAACAAGCAAATGTTGCGCTAGTAGCAACAACTGAAGATGAAGTTTCTGGAGAACCAGAAGACTAAATATAATCAGAAACAGAATCAGACTCAGACTCTTGGTCAGAAATATCATTAGCAGCTCAGTTGAAACACCGGTCATGGTAACTGAATAGTAGTTTCTCGCGACTCGTGACGAGAAGAAGGCATAGGTTTCAAAGTCGGGAACTTAAGCCTGAGGCTTCGTCGGTTTCGGAGGAAACCAAAAAGGAAAAATCATTGGCTCTAGAATAGTCGTGTTTAGTTCTAGGATATTCTGAATGCTCTAAAGGCTACAGAATCTATGACACAGAAACACGAATTATAGAGGAATCTATTAATGTCAGATTCAATGATAAGCTTGACCCTGAAAAGTCAAATACAGTTGAAAAGGTTGCAGATCTGAAGATCATGTCATCAGAATCTAAGAAGTAGAATATTCAAGAGAAGCAGACAAAGATGCAAATTCTCCAGATCTAAATACAACCTTACCAGAAGCTAAGAACAACTCATCTCAGCAGAAGAAGAATAAGACCTCTTATTCTGAAGATTTGATTCTGGGAGATAAAGCTGATTCAGTCAGAACCTGTTCATCCTTCAGACATTCCGAAGAAACTCTTATGGGTCTAGTGTCTCTGATAGAGCCAATAACAGTTGATTCAGCTCTAAAAGAAAATGAGTGGATTCTGGCCATGCAAGAAGAACTGAATCAATTCACCAGAAATGACGTCTGGGATCTTGTTCAGAAACCCAAAGGTGTTCACGTCGTTGGAACTAAATGGGTGTTCAGAAACAAGCTAGATGAGAAAGGCTGAATTCTAAATGAATCTGATGGAAGAATTCAGATTCTTTCTAGGAATTCAAATTGATCAAAGATCAGAAGGAACGTACACTCATCAGAGCAAGTATACAAAAAAACTTCTGAAGAAATTCAACACGATGGACTGTACACCAGCTAAGACTCCAATGCATCCAACATGTATTCTGGAAAAGAAAGAGGTAAGTGGAAAGGTTTGTCAGAAGCTCTATCGTGGTAGATAGGCTCTCTTCTGTACTTAACTGCTTCTAGACCTGATATTCTTTTCAGTGTTCATCTGTGTGCTAGATTTCAATCAGATCCTAGAGAATCTCATTTAACTGCAGTTAAAAGAATTCTAAGGTATCTAAAAGGAACCACTAACCTGGGCTTGATGTATGAGAAAACATCAGAGTACTCTCTTTCTGGTTATTACGATGCAGATTACGCAGGAGACAGATTGGAAATAAAAAGCACTTATGGAAACTGTCAGTTTCTCGGGAAGAATCTGATCTCATGGTCAAGTAAGAGGCAATCAACAATTGCTATCTCAACAGCAGAAGCAGAGTACATATCCGCGTCTCTGTGCAGTACGCAGATGATGTGGATGAAGAACCAGTTAGAAGATTATCAGATACATGAGAGTAACATTTCTATCCTTTGTGATAATACTGCTGCTATCTATTTAAGTAAAAATCCAATCTTACATTCTAAGGCTAAGCACAAGGAAATTAAACATCATTTTATTAGAGGCTATGTTTAGAAGGGAATTTTATGTTTAAAATTTATAGATACAGACCATCAATGAGCTGATATTTTTACAAAACCCTTGGCTGAAGATAGATTTTTATTTATTCTGAAGCATCTGAAAATGGACTATTGTCCAAAATAAGATTTCATCAGAATCAGATGTGTTTAGTCAGAGTCTGAAGATATCAGATTTTCATTTAAACTTAGAAGCATTTGTTTTTAACCTCAGTTATCAGAAGATGTTTTGTCAGAAGTGTCTCTGATCAGATGGAAACCTTTTACTTTTCCAGACTCTGAGGATATCAAGACGTGTCTAAAATCAAATCATATCTACTGTTAAAAAGACACCTCGAGCATTGTGATTTTATGAGACTAGGTTTCAAGTAATTATTACCTATTACTCCTTAATATCATGGATTTAAAAAAATATTTATTTGATAAGTGTTTAAATCTTTACGTCTTCCCTCCTCAGTAGACATCCAAAAGGATGCATGTAAGACAAAATTTTTTTGGAACTTAACAATTGTATTCCTTTATTCATTGTCAGAATCTGCCTTCTCATTTTCGAGTATACAGTTATTCACATTTATTGACTGATGTCATAATATCAATAACATATACTATTCCATAATCTTTTGGAGACTGATACACTCCTTCATAATTCTTTGTTCCTGTTTGTATCCCGTGTATTGGAAATGAGGAATTTCTTGTCTCAAGTCATCCAGTCTTTATTGCTATTTATGGCAATCACTCATCGCTCTCTTTATATACCACACTTCTTCTCATAACTATTCATCCATTTCCAAATTTGCTTTTCACTCCTATACTTCTTACTTTCAAGATGTCTTCTAAAACCATTATAGGAGATATCTCTGATTTGGATCTCTTGAAAGAATACTCTATTGATCTTAATGATCTTTTTGAAAATGGTCATATCAACATTCTCTCAGACATTATCTACCAAGACTGGGATAGATATCTTGGAATTCTCAACGGACCTATCTACCCAGCTCTTGTAAAAGAATTCTGGGCCAATGCTCGCATCCTTGCATATGAGTCCAATACTTATTGCATTCTGTCTACAGTTTGTGGGTTTCCCACCATGATTAATTCCTCAATCATATCTCAAGCTATTGAATGTAAAGAAGATGGTGAATGTGTGGAAAATTACAGAGGAAATAACTGGTTTGCTAAACACATTCACATTATCTATCGTCAAGAAGGACCCACTGACAGTCCCTCTTCTTTTTCTCCTAAGGCTAAAATCTCGTACCAAATCATGGGAACGAATCTTAGACCCAGGGAAAAGGGAACAGGAATGCTCTCGGCTATGGATAGGCTCTTTATTTTCTTCTTAATCTCGAAGATTAAGTCAATCTGCCTCAATCTATATTCAACTTCTTAAAAGAAGAAATTCTTTCATCACGAACGGAGTTATCATTTCAGATTCCCTACAACAGAGTTATTTCTCACATTCTTGATCTCCAAGGAGTTGTTGCTCACTTAAAAGAAATCGGAATGAATGAGAAACTTGATACTGAATGGTGTTCTCCCATGAACTATTCTGAAACCATCCTGAGGGAATGAGATAGCTGGTTAGTGGGTGTTTCTCTTGGTCTCTTGGTTGCTTGGTCTCTCTCTTTTCCTCATTGTTGTTTTTGTCTGTTGTCCTTGTTGTTGTTTATTGTTTGTCTTATGATTCTGTTTCTGTACTGCGCTCCGGCGTTTTGGTTGTTCAATCAATGAAGTACTTTCCTTATTCCCTTTATCTTGTCTTACTGCACTCCATAATGATTATCATAAAAAGGAATAAAATGACTAATTTTAACTTATCTAAATCAAAATAACTTAGTTAAAATTTTGATAATGTGTGAACGATAATGGTAACAACCGTTTGACATAACGAGTCTCGTAAACTTCTTGAGAATATGCTAAAATCTTTACACATTCCCCTATGACTGTGCATCCATAAATAATAAGAATGCATGTGAGTTAAGTCTTTCTTGAAAATAAGCTATACTCTCTTCTGTCTTTACTATATGTCAATTTTCAATTACCACTTATAAGTATACATTTATTCTTAGTTATTGACTCCTATCAAAACTTAAATAACGTATCCTTATTTGTGACTTTTTTTTGGATATTCAGACTTAAGAGATTGCTACACTCCTTTCCTATTCCATGATATTCTTGTCTCTTACTCTGCCACTGTGTCCCTGGCATATCTTATGCGTGATACGCATCTTTACCTATGTCATTCTTTTAGTCAGTCACGTTTCCCACATATATATATTTCATTCCTCCTCTCAAGATTTATCTAAATCCTCTCATCATGTCTCTAATCACTTTCCAAGGAGACGAGAACCTTCTTGAGGTCATATCAGAAGAACAAATCAATCTTCTTCATCTTGGAAACAGAGAAATTGCTAGCAGTATCACCTCAATCAAGCACTATCAAGAATGGGCAAAATACTTTATCATTCTGGATAAACTGGTCTACTTAAATCTTGTAAAAGATTTTTGGAAACATGCCTACATCAATGATGACAGTCGCTCAATTTCTTATCGAGTTTTTGGTGTCCCCATAAACATCACTCCCTTCACCATTGCTCTAGCAATTGGTTGTGAGAACATTGGCTTTACTGTTGAACATGTTAAGTCTAGGTATCTTATTTTTGAGGAACTAGCCTCTCTTCACAACACATCGTCCAAATATGAACCTCTCAATCCTGATAATCTTCTTTGCATTCCCAAAGCTTGGTTTAAGCTTTTGCTGACTAATTTTCGTCCTCGGGAAGAAAAAAAAATCCTATTTCATGATGATCGGGTCTTCATTTTTCTCCTGATGGCTCAGATGCGAATTAATTTACCTCAAACTATCTTCAATTTTCTGCAAAAATCCATTACTGATTCTAGAAATGGCGATTTCACCAAGCCCTACATACCTTTTGGAAGAGTTCTATCTGAAATCTTCTTTAAAGAAGGAATTGTTGAACTTGTCCAGTTAGAAGGTCTAGAAAATGGTCTGTTGAAGAAGCATTGTGAAGTCTTTGATGGTTAATCTGTAGCATGTCGTATCTTATGTTTTCTGTCTCGTCTTTAGGATGCTCTGTATTCGAGTCATGCCAATGTATTTCGATCCATTATTAATGAAACTATCTTTGTTTATGAGTGTTATGGCCTATCTTAGAAATTTCTTTCTCACATATTTATCATTCTATTGCACTGTTTATTGCATTATCTTTTTGATTATGACAAAAAGGGGGAGAAAGTAAAATGATTTTGATAGTACTTATTCTCAGAATCTTGAACTCAAACATTACATAATGCTTATATAATGCTTTTTGCAACTAACTGTTTGTTTGATGTTTCAATTAAGGAACTCTGAAAAAGTTCACTTAGAATTCTAGACAGGTTGAATATAAAGATCCTACTCTCTAAAGATTGAAAATCTTTTGGATAATTTCAACTTTGATAATTCATGGTTAAGAAGTTGTACACTTTGAGAATATATGGTTATTCAAACAGATGTTCCAATACTGTTCAGAAGTTGTGAACTTTCTGAAAGTCAAGAAATCTTGTTTGATATCATAGTTTTCAGAAGTTGTAAACTTTCTGAAAGTATGAAATTCAGACTCAAAGCATTAGAAGCAGAAATCTCCTTGAAAACAAGTCAAGTCAATTCTCTGAAATAGAAGACACGCTCTGCAACAGATGATATTCTAATAAAATCAGTCAGGCTCTGAATCTGATAAGATTGGTGAATCTAAGAAAAGATGGACAAAAGAGAAGTCACTTCCAATCAAACTCTGATACTTAAGAAGTTATGATTCTCCAACAAGATCTGATAAGAAGTTCTGATATGAGATGCGCGACATCATCCAATCAGATTCAAAATCAAGTTTTGATTTTTCATCAAAGTTCTGATAGTAACCAGGTTCTGAGATGAAGACCTAGTGTTCTAGTCAGACTCTGATGAGTTGTTATAGGGAAGTATTCCTTCTCTATTGTCATGTTCTGAAGAACTCAAATTTTATTTTGTGAGTCTTGGGATCAGGGGGAGACTCTGAACAAGCATAAATGAAATTCTGAGATTAACAGATTCAGGGGGAGCTGAGAGCTTAAACTCTGAATTTGTAGACTATGGTGATTACCCTGTATAAATTTTTCTATCAAAATACATGGTTTTGTCATCATCAAAAAGGGGGAGATTGTAAGAACAAGATTTGGTTCTGCATCTTGTCTCTATGTTTTGATGATAACAATGAAGTATTTGTGTGAGAACAATTTTGGTGCTCTAACGTTTGTTATTCTGATATTTTTAACAAACATGTTCTAACTCTGATAAAGACCATGTGCTACGTCACTCTGACATTTTCTATGGTCACTTCTGTGTGAAGAAGCAAGATTGGTTCTAATCTACTGTACGTCAGAAAGATTCTGAGAAGACACTATGTTGCTGTTGTAACGTCTCCTGGATTCTAATTTCTGAGCGTGACTCTGATGTTCTATTTATGAAGCTTGTATAGCTTCTGAGGTCGTTAACTTCTGAAGACTAAGTGCTGAAGATTCTGAAGACAAGGTTCTGCTGAAAAAAGTTCTGAAGACTCTGATGACTTAAGGATTCTGAAGATTAAAGGTTCTGAAAACTAAGTGCTGAAGATTCTGAAGACAAGGTTCTGCTCAACGAAGTTCTGAAGACTCTGAAGACTTAAGTATTCTGATAACCAAGGGTTCTGAAGTAGAAGTGCTGAAGACTCTGAAGACAAGGTTCTGTTGAACAAGTTTTGAAGACTCTAAAGACTCAAGACTCTGAAGACCCAATGATTCATTCTTCTGATCATTCTTCAATCAAATCAACTCAGAAGCCTCTGATGAATAGAAGAAGAAGAAACGTTTGCATGGGAAAATAGTACATAGTACAGATAAAGCACGTTCTTTTCCACTACCCTGATTTGGTGGTACAAAGGACAACTTCAGTGTACGATTTTCAACCCAACTTAACGGCATTATTTCAAGTCACCAGTACTCTTATCATATTACTGATATGCTCTTCAACGGATCTTTTTCTGGCTATATATAGACTTGATCATTCAACGAATCTGAAATGCGTGAGTGCATGTGTGCATACGAATGAATGAATGCGAGTGAGCAACAAATGATGTAGTACTCAGTGTGAAAAGGAAAAATATCAAAAACACTGATTCACATGAAGAAATAACTCAAGAAACAGAAGAATATATGAGTGAACCATAAAGCACCACAATACAAAGAAGAAGAATGTTTTTACTGTATAGTTTCGCTCTAAGTTTGATTGAGCTTAAAATGTATGTTTACTCTGCTTGTGTAGAAGCATCATTATTGTAAACAAACCCTTGTTGCAAATAGCTGTTTGTGTTCCCTAAAGGAATGGGTAGGTCAGAAGCTTTAGAAAGACTAAGACAGTGAGTTTTAGTGTTGTTAGTCACTTGCTGATGGCTTGTGCGGTGCATTCCTTAAGAGACGAGTTGGGTCAGAATTCTTAAGAAGACTAAGACAATGTGTTTTAGTGTTGTTAGTCACTTGTAGTTGGCTTGTACGTTTTATTCCTTAAGAGACCAGTTGGGTCAGAATTCTTAAGAAGTCTAGGACTAGTGTGTCTTAGAGGTTGTTGTTAGTCACCAGCAGTTTGCTAGTGCAATTGTAATCAGTTTGGTTATAATGGATTAAGTCCTTGTGTATAAGGCAAAATTACCTTGGCGGGTGGACTGGATTAACTTGATAGTTTTCAAGTGAACCAGGATATATCGTGCGTCTTTATCAATTGTTAGTTTATTTATGATCTTTGTTTGAGTTTCATAAAAAGCTTTCATTTTGGAAAACCCAATTCAAACCCCCCCCCCCCCCCCCCCCCCCTTCTTGTGTTTTTCTCACACCTTCACTTTTACCTCACATGAGCTGACCTTTCTTATCATTGTGTACACCATCAACATCACCAAAAAGAGCCTCTCGGTGCTGCGGGAAAGCCCTAACCACCCTCGTTTACTAAAGTCTTTGAGTATCCCCTACTTGCATAGGGATACCATGCACACCTGTTTTTTTACAGATACAATCCCCATTTTGAAGGTTGATGGTATGTCTAATCTAAAGGATTTTTACCCCATTAGTCTTTATATTGTGTTTCTCAAAACCACCTCTATAGTTTTGGTTCATTGAATTCATCCTTTGTTGGATAAATTCATTTTTCCCCTTCAAAGCAGCTTTATTCCCATTAGAGGAATAATTGATAATGCTATTTTTTCCAAAAAGTTGTGCATCATATGCACAAGAGAAAAAGAAAAAAAAAGTTTGTTTTCCTTTTAAGATTGACTTCAAGAAAGCATATGATCTAGTATATTGGTAGTTTTTCAAACTCACTCTTGAAGAATTTTGTTTTGTATTTAAATCATTGATCTTATTATGTGTTGCATCACCTCCTCTTCTCTTTCTCTAAAGTGGAATAGAGAAAAATGTCAACTCCATGAAATGGTTACCTATAAAGATGTATAATAACGGTCCTCTTTTCTCCCACCTTCTATTTGTTGCTGATTGCTTGTTATTTACAGAGGCTAAAGCCTCCCAGGTAAGGTTAGTTCAAAATATTATTAACAGTTTTTGCATGACTATAGGTTAAAGGTATATATTTATAAATTTAGCTTTTATAATTCTTCTAATATTCCCAGATCCAATGTTTTGAAAGTTCCATTGCTTCATGAGTTGAGAGTTCCATTGCTTCAAGATGAGTTGAGACTTACGCATGAGATGTTGAGTACTAATAAGCAAGAAAAAGCAAAGTATGTTTGTTCCATAATGTCTGATGGTTGGACTGATACAAAAGGAAGGACATTGATTAATTTTTTGGTCAATTCTCCGGCAGGAACTATGTTTGTTAAGAGTGTTGATGCTTCTGCATACATGAAAACTGGACAAAAAGTGTTTGAACTATTGGATAGCTTTGTTGAAGAGATTGGTGAAAGTTATGTTATTCAGCTAGTTATCAATAATGGAAGCAGCTATGTCTTGGCTGGTAAACATCTTCAAGTCTCGAGGCCAAAAATATTTTGGACTCCATGTGCTGCTTATTGTCTAGACTTGATGCTAGAAGATATCAGAAAAATTCCTAAAGTCAAGAAGGTTATACAAAAAGGAATACAACTCGTGGGCTTCATTTACAACCATTCTTTGGTTTTAAACTTAATGTGGGAGAAATTAGAAAGTGAGTTGGTTAGAAGTGGAGTCACAAGGTTTGCCACAAACTTTCTTACTTTGCATAGGTTGCACACTTTAAAGGCAAAAATTAGAACCATGTTCACTTCTGAAGAATGGTTAAACTTGAATGCTAGTAAGAAGGTGAAAGGGAAGAAGGCAGCTGCCATTGTACTTCAAGTCTCATTTTGGGAGGATGTTGTGTACACTCTTAAGGCTATGGGGCCTCTTGTGAAAGTACAGAGGCTTGTTGATAATGAAAAGAAGTCGGCAATGGGTAACATCTATCATGCAATGTTGGAAGCCAAGGAGTTAATTACAAAAAACTTCAACAACAATGAAAGAAAGTACAAATATATCATTGCTATTGTTGATAGAAGATGTAGTATTCAACTTCATCATCCGTTACACACAGCTAGATATTATCTTAATCCGAGGTTCTTTTATAGCAATCCAATGATTGAGAATGATGATAAGTTGTTGAATGGTCTTTATGCATGCATTAATAAGCTTTCTGAAAGTGATAAGGTTGTTGATGTCATCCATGAAGAATTGTCAAAATATAAGATGGGTGTAGGCCACTTTGCATTGGCGGAAGCGGTAAGGCAAAGGAATGATGTAGCTCCTGGTAAGTAACTAAGTATATTTGACAATAATTCAATTACATAACAATTTTTATGTATAGATGCTAATGCAAATAAGTCTTACATTGCAGCTGAGTGGTGGAGGAGGTATGGAGCAAAAACACCAAATTTGCAACTCCTTGCTATTAAGATATTGAGTTTGACTTGTAGCTCATCGGACTGTGAGCGGAATTGGAGTGCTTTTGAGCATGTAAGTACTTGGTATTAATTTATACATTCAAATTAATAGTTTATATTTATTATTTAAACTAACACTAAAATTATAATATAGATTCACTCCAAGAAGAGAAATAGACTTGAAGGCAGCTGCACCTCCACCACTTCCACCTTCTTCATCTAGATCTAAGGCAAAAGCAAAGGAAGTGGTAGTAGTAGATGATGAATTTGGTGATGAAGAGTATCTTGGAGAGGATGAAGAGATTGAAGAGGTGTAGCGAGCGATTTTGGACGCGGTTCTTAAGCGCTGGTCGCTCTCTGCGGTTGAGTTTACTACAGGTCGATTCATTTTTTATCCTATTAAAGCTGATGAAGGAAGGGAAATAGATGTCTCCAATTAACCCTGCTTTGCATACTGAATTTAAACAGCGGTCTGTTAGGTTACGAATGCTATCAATGTGGGGGGCCTTTGTACTGGTTATTTGTATTTTCGCCAATACGGTTTTCTTTTCTCTTTCTAGGACTTTATAGCGGGGAACAACGATTAGGATGGTTAGGACTGATGCTTTTTGATAGATACATGAGAGTATGGGATTTTGGGTTTTTGTTTAGTGTGCTCGCTAAGATTTTTTCTTTCAATCTTATGCCTACGTATTCCCGTTTACCGAAATAGGGAAATCAGAGCGTTCGTAGTTCCTCCTATTCTATGGGAGGAAATGGGTGTTTTTGGTGTCTTGTTCAAAGCCCAAGACGTGAAGCGAAAGGTGATTTGTATCTTGTTCAAAGCCCAAGATGTGAAGCTGAAAAGTAGTTGACCTTAGAGAGAATTTGTCATCTCTAAAGAGGGGTCTGTCTGTTACGACTGTTTATAAAGGAGAATTACTTTAACCGGGATGTGTGAATCCGGCAATGCCATAATTTCCTTTAAAGGGGATTTTTAACCTGAAGGAGAAGACTTTAACTCAGTGTAGAGTAATGCCATCTTTCCTTAGGAATTTCTCATGCTAAAAGAGGGGCATTGGCATGGATGTAGATGATCCAGAGGCTTGCCGCTTACAGCAATTAGATGAAGGGGAAGGAGTTGTTGATGTTTGTGTACTGTGAACGAGGCACAACTTTGATGCTAAAAGGTTGATTGGATCAACCAGTGGTTTTCTTATGTAAAGCCTAAGAGAAGGCTAGTATGTGTCTCGTATAAAGCCCGAAAGAGAGGCTAAAAGGTTTTGACTCGACGATGGAGTCTTTTGGTATCTCGTATAAAGCCCGAGATGAAGGCTATTGACTCAACAAGAGTGTTTTTTGTATCTCGTACGAAGCCCGAGGTGGAGGTTGTTGTTTGTTTGACTCAATAAGAACCTTTTTGTATCTCGTATAAAGCCCGAGATGGAGGCAAAAGGGTGATTGACTCAACGAGGGAGTCCCTTATGTGTCTCGTACAAAGCCCGAGAGAGAGGCTGAACGTTGTTTGACTCTGCTGGGGAGGATCATTGTACAAAGCCCAAGAGGAGGCTATGGTGATTGTTTCAGTTGAGTGACAGGTCCAATATACTGATTTTGAAAGAGAAAATCAGTTCTTATATGAGCAACACTGTACTCAAGGATTTGATTCGAGGATCTGGGTTATTCCTGTTCTTTAAGGAAGCGGGAAATCCGAAGGGTATTAAGACTGCCCGAGTCTACGGGTTTCCTTCCTATTTAATGAAGGGGTCACTTGAGAATGTCTTTGAGACTCAAGGAGATTAGACTGTCCAAGTCTAGAGTTTCATCTTTTGTACTATGCTTTAAGAAACAGTAGTAGACTCTTTGAAAGGATTGTTCTATGCAGATGACTAAGTTATGTTCCTATACCTCTAGGAGGTCGTCGGGATAATTTGTACGAATCCCAAGAGGAGGCTGGAAGCTTTTAAGAAGCCGATCGGTCCTTGTACGAAGCCCAAGAGGAGGCTGTCATTCCCAGAGGAAGAGATCATTATACGAAGCCTAAGAGGAGGCTGTGAATACTTCTAAGAAGCCGACGGGTCCTTGTACTAAGCCCAAGAGGAGTCGGGGTTGCTTTTAGGAAGCCTGTGGGTCCTTGTACGATGCCCAAGAGGAGGCCGATGCTTTTAAGACGCCTGTGGGTCCCCAAACCCCGAGAAATTCAAGGCAAGTTATTCACAAGGAATAGATCAAGTCAGGAAAGTTCGAGAATTTGGAAGAAACTCAAAGATGACATTCACAGAGAATACATTCATCTCTGGGAGTAGAATTTCTTGACAATTCCTAATGAGGACAACCGAAGAGAAGACTGTATCTGGTGATCCTATTGGGGATCTAGTTGTCTATTTCTACGAAACGAAACGGCGTCACCTAGTTCTAGACGTAGTTGTCGGGGAAACTCTAAATATCTATACTATTATTACACAGTTGATATGAGTTTATGAAAGAAGACTTACAGTGAAACAACCCCACAATACAGTTATATATATGAAAGCAGATAAAAGAAAGCGGATAAACACTTACCCGGTTGTAGAGCTTCCATGCTGTTTGGTTAGTTTGTTCAACAAAGAAAGATTGAAAACAACAGTATATTTCAAAATCAAAGGAGAAAGTATTTTGACAAGAGGTTGGGGCTTACAGCTCGAGGAGAGGCCCAGGGTTTTATCAGTGAGCGCACTGTTGTTTTGAATTTGTACAGAGGGACTTATACAAGTGAATGAGGCCCAAAAAGTTTTCTATACAAAGGGATGGGTCTTACACTCTCTCAAGAGGCCCAAAAAGTTTTAAGAAAAAGAGTGGGGCTTATAACACGAGGGTAGGCCTAGATGATTTTTCCGTTTGAAATGGCGATCGCGTCGAGGTTTTCTTTTAACGCAGAGGGGCTTATACAATATCTGAGGCCCAAAATGTTTTGGTTAAAAGGGGGTTGGGTCTTACACTCTATTAGAGGCCCAAGTGTTTTGAATGGGTCTTATAGCTCAAGGAGAGGCCCAGATGGTTATTTTTCAAAAGGCGACGATCGCGCCGTTTGTTTTTTACGGTATCGGGACTTATACAATACAGTGAGGCCCAAAAATGATTTGGTCAAAAAAGGATTGGGTCTTACACTCTATTAGAGGCCCAAAATGTTTTGAAAATGATTTATGAGGGTTGAATTAATCCAAAAACCCTAATTTGTTTTCAAAAATGTATTTAATTGAATAAAAATTCAATTAAAATGATCAAAATTGTTTATCATATGAAAAACAAATTGTGATCTTGGATTAATGCTTCAAAAATTAAGTATTGACCTACAAAATAATTAGAAAGCATTAAAAGTTGCAAAATCAATGTGGAAAAAATATTTAAAATGTCAAAAACAATTAAAATATTAATTATTTGCAAAAATATCAATTATATGAAATAAATAATATTTTTGGGATTTTTTGATAAAATAAAATATTTTAACATTTTTGTGAATTATTAAAAAAAGAATCAACTCAAAATCATTAAAACTCAGAGAGAAATTAATTTTTGAATCAATTAAACAAAAATCACAAAATTCAAATATTCAAATTTCTGAAAATGGCGCCAAGAACACACCAAGAACACGCGCGTGTTCTGAGTTTCCCAGATTTGCGTTTTCCATCCAATCTCACTGAATACTTAACCATATCATGCAATCCACATACCAATCAACTCGTTTCAACCTCACGATCATGTCTATAACACTTAATTTCATTTAAATTAAACATAAAACATGAAATCACGAAGAAACCTCAAGAACCCTAATTTCTGTATGAAGGCTAGGATTTTTGATACACGATTCAAACAAAGCAATTAATTGAGGGAAAACATTCCATGCATGATTATGAACATATGGCCAAATTATTGTGCAGCAAAAATTGCATGGATCGTAGAGTTAGAAGAGCTCATGCTTACCACTTGCAGCTGGTGATCGTGATTTGTGTAGGAGGTGTTACAGTTGTGTTGTGATGATCTGAACAGCTTCCCTAGGTGCTATGGAGTGTGTTTGAATGCTTGGACTTGATGGAAATTGGCTGGATCACTTCATGGCATCTCAACTGCACTTTGGTTAAAACCTTGAGCAATTGACTGGTGATTCTGAGAAATCAATGTTCCAGTTGTTGTTTAAGTGTTTGATCAGCTCATATGTGATGTATATGAGGTGTGTGAGTGATTGGTTTGAGTGGAATTGCCCTCTAGCTCAAAACCCGATAGTTACCTTGCTAAGAAAGGCATTTTTGCCAAGAGAAAGAGATTTTGAGAAAGGCAAGTGTTGTAGGCCTTTGGTGTACTTAAACTGAACACAATTGAGCTCTATTTATAGTAGAGCAAGTTTGTTTTGCAAGGAATAGTGAATGGCAACTGCTAAGTAGGTTTGGCCAATGTTGGCAAATGAAAATCCAAGTCTCCTCTACCATTGACTAGAGGTTAGGGCACAGAGCTTTGGTTCCCTTGGTCTTGGATAAGTCTTGACTGATTTCAGATGAGAATGGCTCAGTCCATGCCACCTTGATGCTTCCATTGAATGCTTCAATCCAAATTTGGAGTCTTGTCCCTATTTTGGCCATTCTAGGTTCAACATGCTATTTCTTGTTCCATGGACTTTGGAGGCTTGGCTCAGTGATTGTCCCCTTTAGATTTAATCCTCAGATGTGTCCAAGTGGATAGGAGCATTTGAATTTGGCTGATTTTGGCAATTCGAGCAAAATTGCAAATTCTGCCTTGCCTTTGACAGATTTCAGCAAGGCAACTTGCCAATGTCATATCTCATGGTGTAAGTTGAATTTGGTAATGTTCTTGACCATTTTGGAAAGCCCTTACATGATACAACAACTGTTTGAACATGTTTGGTTTTGATCTCTTTTGAATCCAAGTGAAAAATCCCCCTACATTTGGCAAAAAGTAAGGCAAAATCTGACTTAGTGAAATTTTCACTAAGTGTTGGAACAAAGTGTTTTCTCTTGATTTTGATCACTCCATAACTCAAAATCCATGAGGAATTTGGACATAGGTCAGTATGAAGCTTTTGTAGAGGACGATGAGATCTACAAATCAAGCTTTGAATGGGGTACAATGGCCTTGTGGTTTAGGAGTTATGGTCCCCCAAAGTTGGTGCATTAGTGGCACTTTTTCATGACTTAGAAAAATTTCTAAGTTTTATGGTTACCCCTTTTACTTAATGAATGATGATTCAAATCATACATTAACATCATTTTAGGTTTAAAAATCCATTTTGGTGAAAAATCTCAAAAAGTCAAAGTTGACTTTTGTGCACAGTTGACTTTTTATCAGATGAATTCCAAACTGTGCAATTCTTTAGGAAATCATGTCCTTAACCTAAATCAAACTTGATGGACATGTTCCATGGGTGGTATGGGGTATATTGAGGCATGCCCTAGGGCTTGGGAGCATGTCCTGGCAAAAGTCAAAGTTACAGTTGACTTTCCTCGCGAAACCCTAATTGTGGTGCAGATGAAATTGAGACTTGTTGCTCAAGCTTCTTGGATCAATCCATTGTTGCAAATGGATCAATGTAGTGTATTAGAGACCCTCAAATCCTCCTTTGAGGTCTTGGCCCATGATTTGCTCTAAAAGTCAACTTAGGGGTGAATTAGGTCAAGAAACCCTAATTCCTAATTTTGGATGTATGTATCCCTTGAGGCCAAATTGACTTGATGATAGGGTCCATGAGGTCCCATGGAGTATATTAGGTTATGTTTTGAATCATTAGCTCATGCCCAGATGAAAATTTCCATCTGGAGGCCCTGGTCGACCAAAACCCTAATTTGGTGATACTGGCGATCTTGAGGCTTGATCCACCTAGAAGGGAGCATCCTTGTGTTTAATCCTTGAAGTGGGAGTCCTTTTGATCCATTGTGGATGTTTGATAGGTTAGACAAGTTGAAGATCATGTCATTCCTTGATTGATCCTTTGTCTAAGCACTCAGAGAGGGCTTGAAACCCTAATTTTGATTGTAGTGGATGCTCACCCATCTTTGGGGAGACTGATGAAGTATGATGGTTCCTCCATATTGTGATGATGATTTGCACAATGATGGGAAATCTTAGTGGTCAAAATTTGGGGTATGGCAGATGCCCCTATTTAATCTTCTTGGACACGAAGGTGTGAATGACGAAGGTATTCGAGCATTCGGGGTGCATGAGGATTAAATATCGGAATACCCGAAATTTTGATGGTGGTTATAAATGATAGCTTACGCATTCATCTTCTTTTGCTAAGCAATGATGCTTAGAAAAGGTAAACTTCCCCTCGATCCTGGTCTTCAGCCAAGGAGCTGGTCTCAGTTTTCTTTTGAAATAAACCTCCCCTCGATCCTGGTTTCCTACCAATGAACTGGTCTTAGTTTCTGAAATAAACTTCCCCTCGATCCTGGTTTCCTACCAAGGAACTGGTCTTAGTTTCCTTTGTAAACTTCCCCTCAATCCTGGTTTCCTACCGAGGAACTGGTCTTAGTTTCTGATGTAAACTTCCCCTCGATCCTGGTTTCCTACACAGGAACTGGTCTTAGTTTCTTTTGTCAATAAACCTAATTGACAAGGGACGCTTTGCGTAACGGTTTTCCTCAAACTTCTCGCCGAATTTTCCTGGGGAGATGCCATTTGACGGAAAAAATTTTGATGTCAGACTTGCTGGGGAACCCGACCGTCTGAGTTGTAGAGTTGCACAAACTTCTCTGTTTGGAGACGCCATTTGTTGACTCTACTCGGGGAATGCGAGTCCCTTGAGAGACTGCATTCGCTTGGGATCTTACATCATACTTTTCTCGGGGTCTTCCCGGAGAAATGCCATATGATGTAATCTGATTTTGAGGTGCCGATGACCTTTTCATCAGTGGGTTTTTCGGAGAAAAACTGCCGTACTGCCGAATCTTCGATTAGGAGGCTTTCTCTGTGGATTTTCCTTAATCTGGGAAAGCAAGGATATCATCTTCAATGGCGAAGAGTGATGTTAACAGAGGGCTTCTCTGGTTTTTTAGAGGTTCAAGTTATCAAAGTGGTCGAGGACCCAACTTCAATCCAGAAATAAAACTGGAGGAGAGAGAATGTTCAGACGCAGCGTTTCCTGACGAGGCAAGAACTGACAACTCGATTGAGAGGACTCCTATCACTAAGGGACAAGACCGGCTAGAGTGATAGTGATGCAATATGATTATGTGAATGCAAATCAAATAATGCATGATGTATGTATGTTTATGCTGACAAAACTAACGCGACACACAAACTAAAAGATGAACATGACTGGATACTCGGCCATCGCGGGGCGAAGAAGTACCGTTGGTTCAAAATAGCAATTCTACCTTGCTTAGGAGAGATAGTCCCTGCGGGGAATACCATTGATCGGGCTTAGGAGATAAGAACTCGGCCGAGGCGTGTCAGACGAAACAAGGTCTCTGACACAGTCGATCCCTTCATTCAGGCGTACTGGGTTAGAATGAGTACTTTGATTCTGCACTTTGAAGTTCGATTACTTCTGAAGAAGCGGTTGATGTTCCTTTGATGTTCAACAGTCAAAAGAAATTGCCGACTTTAATTTAAAAACAGAAAAAGTTTTAACAAGTAAATTCATTTTTGTTTTATTTCAAGAATCGTTAATCATGTTAACAACGTCGTTTCGTAAAGCTAAAACAAATAAGAATTACAAACAAAAGCACAAGGGCTCAAATTTTATTGATGAGATGGAGATCAGCCAAACGCGTGATTCCAAAGAGTGTATACAAAGTTTGAAAATGGTAATTTACAGGGAAAAGGGCTACGTTGAAACATAACGACCACTATCCTTCTACCAACTTTGAATTCAGGACATCCTGAGCTTCTGTCGAAGATGACCTTGACTGGAGTTTTCCTCCGATGGATGGTGTAACTGCTGCTGAGGGACCTGCCTCAGTTGAACATAATTACTTGTCATTATCCCTAACTTTTGCCTGGATTGTACTGTGATGTTTCCAATCCACCGGGATGATTTTTTTTTCATGTCTCTAACTTTTGCCTGGATCGCCCTTTCGGGTTTTCAATCCACCGAGACGTTTTTTTTAGGCGAAGTATTTCTTGACTACATCAACATTCGTGGGGTAGGAAAATTCCTCTCCGTCCATGGTTGCAAGTCTCAAGGCACCGCTTGAGAAAGCTTTCGTGACCACATAGGGGCCATCATAATTTGGGGTCCATTTGCCCCGAGAGTCAGTGAGAAACGATTGTATCTTCTTGAGCACGAGGTCTCTTTTCCTGAAGATGCGGGGTCGAACCTTTTTGTCGAACGCCTTCTTCATTCTTTGTTGATACAACTAACCGTGGCATATTGCCGTTATTCTCTTTTCTTCGATCAGATTGAGTTCGTCGTGTCGACTTTGACACCATTCAGCTTTGGTGAGCTTAGCTTCCATCAATACCCGGATTGATGGGATCTCTACTTCTATGGGGAGCACTGCTTCCATGCCATACACTAGAGAGAAAGGGGTAGCCCCTGTTGAAGTGCGGACAGATGTGCGATAACCGTGAAAAGCAAAGGGTAGCATCTCGTGCCAGTCTTTGTAGGTTATAACCATCTTTTGAACGATCTTCTTGATGTTCTTATTAGCCGCTTCTACCGCTCCGTTCATCTTTGGTTGGTAGGGAGATGAGTTATGGTGTTCAATCTTGAACTCTGCGCACAACTTCTTCATCATCTTATTGTTCAAGTTAGATCCATTATCAGTAATGATCTCGCTCGAAACACCATAACGACAGATGATATTGTTTTTGATAAATCGGACCACCACTTGTCGGGTTACATTAGCGTACGACACTGCTTTGACCCACTTAGTAAAGTAGTCAATGGCTACCAGGATGAACCGATGTCCATTTGAAGCCTTAGGTTCGATCAATCCAATCATGTCGATTCCCCATATGGAAAATGGCCATGGGGAAGAGAGAACTTTGAGATGTGATGGCGGTACATGAATTTTGTCGGAGTATATCTGACACTTGTGACACCTCCTCATGTACTTGTAGCAGTCGGATTCCATTGTCAACCAATAGTACCCTGCTCTTAGAATTTTTCTCGCCATTGTATGTCCGTTGGCATGAGTGCCAAAGGATCCTTCATGAATTTCTTTCATAAGCATGTCTGCTTCTGGTCTGTCCACGCATCGAAGCAAGACCATGTCAAAATTTCTCTTATAGAGAGTGTCACCGCTCAGGAAGAAGTTTCCAGCCAATCTTCTGAGGGTTTTTCTGTCTTTCCTGGATGCCCCAGGTGGGTATTCTTGTTTCTGAAGAAAGCATTTGATATCGTGATACCAAGGTTTGTCGTCTATGACTGCTTCAATTGTGAAGACGTAAGCGGGCCTTTCAAGGCGCATTATGTCAATCTTAGGTAACTCGTTCCATTGACCTACACTAATCATGGAAGAGATAATGGCTAATGCATCAGCCATGTGATTCTCCTCACGAGGGATATGATGAAACTCAACTCTGTTGAAGAAAGGTAGCAACCTTCTTGCATAGTCTTTGTAAGGAATCAGTCCTGATTGGTATGTGTTCTAATCACCTTTTATCTGATTGATAACCAAGGCTGAGTCGCCGTATACGTCCAAGTTTTTGATCCTTAAATCATTCGCTTCCTCGAGACCCATAATACAAGCTTTGTATTCGGCCTCGTTGTTTGTACATTTGAACGTAAGTCTGGCAGTGAAAGGAATGTGGGTACCCTGAGGGGTAACAATGATTGCCCCAATTCCATTTCCATAATGATTAACTGCTCTGTTAAAGATAAGTCCCCATTGGGAACCTGGTTCTGGCCCTTCACTGGGTAACGGTTCATCGCAATCTTTCATTTTTAGATACATGACATCTTCGTCTGGGAAGTCAAACCCGATTGATTCTTGATCGTCAATCGGTTGACGAGCCAAATGATCGGCTAAAATACTTCCCTTAACAGCTTTCTGAGCGTGGTACTCTATGTCATATTCTGATAGCAACATCTGCCAACGGGAAATTCTTCCCGTGAGAGCAGGCTTTTCGAAAACGTACTTGATTGGATCCATTTCGGAGATTAACCAAGTAGTATGACGAATCATGTATTGGCGAAGACGTTTGGCTGCCCAAGCCAAAGCACAACAAGTTTTTTCAAGCATCGTGTACCGAGTTTCGCAGTTGGTGAATTTCTTGCTCAAATAGTAAATGGCAGACTCTTTCCTTTTGGTTTCGTCTTGTTGGCCAAGTACACATCCCATTGAGTCCTCTAGGACTGTGAGGTAGATAATCAGTGGTCTTCCTTCCACAGGAGGTGATAGAATTGGAGGATTCAACAGATATTCCTTAATACTGTTGAAGGCGGTTTGGCAATCTTCTGACCAAACGCAATCCTGGTTCTTTTTGAGTAATTTGAAAATTGGCGCACATGTGGCGGTCATAAGGAATATGAATCTGGAGATGTAGTTCAAACGTCCCAGGAATCCTCTGACTTGTTTTTCAGTTTTCGGAGAAGGCATTTCTTGAATGGCCTTGACCTTGTCAGGATCAACCTCAATCCCTTTCTGGCTGATGATGAACCCTAATAGTTTCCCTGAACGGACACCGAAGGTGCACTTGTTGGGATTCAAGCGGAGCTTGAATTTTCTTAGACGTTCGAACAACTTTGATAGATGTTCAACGTGCTCACTCACTGTTTTTGATTTTACAATCATATCATCGACATATACCTCGATTTCTTTGTGTATCATGTCATGAAACAGAGTAGTCATGGCCCTTTGATAGGTTGCCCCGACATTCTTCAAACCGAACGACATTACCTTGTAACAAAAGGTGCCCCATGGAGTAATGAACGAAGTTTTCTCCATGTCTTTCGGTGCCATTTTGATCTGGTTATAGCCCGAGAATCCATCCATGAAGGAGAAAACTTTGAACTTTGCTGTGCTGTCTACCAGCATGTCAATGTGTGGTAAAGGAAAGTCGTCCTTTGGACTAGCCTTGTTTAGATCCCTGTAATCGACACACATTCTGACCTTTCCGTCCTTTTTGGGAACAGGTACAATGTTGGCTAACCATTGAGGATATTCTGATGTGGCGAGGAAACCCGCGTCAATCTGTTTCTGTACCTCCTCTTTGATTTTGATGGCCATGTCCGGGTGAGTCCGTCTCAACCTCTGCTTTACTGGCGGACATTCTGATCTTAACGGTAAGTGATGTTCCACGATGCTGGTATCCAACCCTGGCATATCCTGATAGGACCAAGCGAATACATTAGGAAATTCTTTGAGAAGCTTTATCAAACTCTCTTTGGCAGTTGGACTGAGCAGTGCCCCAATCCTGATTTCTTTTCTCTCTTTTTCTAAACCCAAGTTTACCGTTTCCAATGGCTCTTTATGAGGTTCAATGGACATTTCCTCTTGTCTGAGCAGTCGAGAGATCTCTTCTAGAATTTTGTCATCATTTTCTTCTTCAGCCTCGAATACCGGGAACTTAAAGTTGGGAGAAGGCATTGGATCATATGTTTCAACTGGGTATAAAACAAGCAATCTGCATGACGTGAGGATTCGTGTTTAGAAGAGATAGAGAAAATGCAAGTGTGTGCAGTGTATTTTTTTACTGCTTGTTTTTATTATTGAATTGTTTTTTAGGATTACCATTTTCTGAAAAAACAAAAAGAGAAAACAGCAATAAATGCGGAAATTACAGAACGACGTTATTTTATTAATGAACAAGTCGATCCTTGAAACTACAACCCTATAAAACAAAACTCTGTCGCTTTGGGCGAAGCGAAGAGGGAAAATTTACAGAAAGCGAGCCCTATTAAAACATCTGTTTCACCTGGGCAGGGTGAAAGGTTAAAGATGGCAATTACTTTGACTGATGAACGATCTTCGGAACCTCGACGGCAACCCATTGGCGGCGAACTCCTCGGTGAATCACAAAGTCTGGCACCTTCCTTGATTTGTCTTCAGAAATAACGCTGATTTATGGTGGAGCAGGATCATTGGAATCTGTCTCCCAGGCAGAGTTGTCGTAGGAGAATTCCTCAGTTGCATTTTGCATAGTATTTGTGCTCTCAGCTGTATCTCCCCATCCAGTAGGCTGGATATCTTCGAGCCTGATACGAGAGCTTTCGGGAGCGGTGTACTTGACCATATAGTCGTATTTTCCACTCGGTTATCCCAAGGTGTCCCAAACTTCTTTGGAACTGGAGGAGTCATCTCTCTCGATGACGTTGACCTCGGGAAAAGCATAGTTGATGAATTTAAGTCCTGCAAACGTTGTGAATTCATCTTCATGTTGAGTAGTTTCTGAATGACCTGAGTGTTGATCCCATGACATGGCGGGGACACAGGTATTCTATTCAATGATGCTCAGCTGAGTTTCATTACTCGGCTGACTTTCCGGCCCCAAGTTTCCTGGGTAAGGTTGCCACATTGGCAGACCATCCATTGGGCCATAGTAGTTGTGGTCAAAGTTATCTTTCATCAGAGTGTCCACCTCTAATGAATTTGGCGGAGCACGACATCCTTCCGGATTACAATCTCAAAATATCATTTCGATGTCTGACCTGGGTATAAATCTCGGACTCTGTGCGGGATAGCAAAATGGCATAGGCACCTCCTCCTGAGACATGTAACCGTCCTCGTTAAGATAGGACTTCCATTCTTCATCTGTGTCAGAGGGATCTTCCTCATTGATAGCATGTACTGCCTGAGACACTGGGTGAAGAAAACCTCCACTGTGGAAGAAGTTTTGAAGGGGATGAAGACTTTCATCGTTGGCAGCTGTCTGGGTACAGGTTGCAGAAAAACCAAGACCCTTCTTTGTTTTATTGTCAATAGGAATGACAAGCTGTCCCCATCCTGTTGTATCGGTACTCTCGACCGCTTTGATAGCATATTTGTATGGGGAAATCGAGGTTCCTCCTCTAAACTGATTGTTCTTGCTCACCGACAGTGCTTGGAACTGAGTTCCAATAACCTCCTCGGGTTTTATACCAGCAGATGATGACAAGTTACTTACAAGCAAGGCTTGTTCCCCACAAACTGTGACAAGTTGATCGTCCTTGACGAACTTTAGCTTTTGGTGGAGGGTCGAAGTGACCGCTCCAGCCTGATGTATCCAAGGTCTTCCTAATAAACAACTGTACGTTGCCTGGATGTCCATGACCTGGAAAGTGACTTGGAAAGTGAGAGGACCGATAGTTATGAGAAGATCAACTTCGCCGATAACTGTTTTTCTGGATCCGTCGAACGCTTTGACGACGACCTCGCTGATTCTCATCGGAGGGCCCTTGAATGATAATTGCATCAAAGTGGACTTTGGCATAACATACAGGGCTGACCATGTGTCTACCAGTACGCTGGCTAACGCATCGTCCTGGCAGTTAACTGTAATGTTGAGCGCCATGTTATGACGGCGACCCTCTTCGGGTAATTCCTCATCACTAAATCCCAAATTATTGCAGGAAGTGATGTTAGAGACAATGCTATCGAACTGTCTGATTGTTACATCCTGTTCCACAAAGGCTTGCTCCAAGACTTTCTGTAGAGCCTCCCTGTGGGCTTCTGAACTGAGTAACAGTGATAATACCGAGATCTTTGAAGGAGTCTGTAACAGCTGATCCATAATGTTATATTCACTCCTTTGGATGAGCTTCAGCATCTCATCATTATTTTTCGAAAGGTCGGGATTATTGGATTGACCGACTGGTGGATCAGGAGTTTCCGTCTGAAGTTCCTTTTCTTTGTTAAGTTCCCCAACCCCTCGGTTGAAGATTCTACCACTCCGTGTTACACGACTGATGTCTGCAATATTCACGACGGAGGGTAATGGAATTTCCTTTCCATTTTCAATTGTCGTTGCACCGTGTTTGTAAGGGATAGCCTTAGTTGATTCATACGGTGTTGGTCCCGGCAGATCGATGACTATGGGAACCTTCTGATTTTTCTGACCACCATAATTAATCTCGATCTGTTCCCGGTTGGGAACTTTAGATTCGTCAAGTAGAGGGATAATGGCAAAAACATCCCTGGTCTGGTGACGACCAGAGATTGTGACAACATCCTAGACTTGACTGGCAAGGTAGTTCGGCGACCAATTGATGGGTCCGGAACCTGGATATGGGTGAATCTCTCCACGATCTACCTGCCCCTGGAGAGCTACTCGCACAAGGTAACACCCTTGGTTACTTTCCGAACAGACGCTACAACGGTCATAATTGTGTGGTGGTACCTGACCACGCCCACTTTGAATACAATGTAACCTCACCAGGTTAGCTTCCACTGATCGGACATCCTGACTCTGACGCCGAGTGGGGTTTCTGTTATTGATACTAATTTGCTGAGTATCTTCATCCATATAAATTGGCATCCACCAGTGATTTAACAAGTGCTGAAGTGCCTCCTGTACAAGGGTATAACCTCGATCATTTTCGCAACCTGCTTTACAGCTTTGATAGTCATGTGATATTAGGAATCCGAGTCAGACCTGTTCAGCATGTAACTCTACCAGGTTGGTATTCATCACGCGAATATCGAAGATCTGAACCATGTTGATTTGATAGGAGTTCCTATCATGGTAGTCTTGGATCCATCCAAGATCCATCTGACGCTGGAGGGCCTCCTGTATGAAAGAGCATCCCTGTTTGTTTACCGAGCAAGTCAGACAAGAACTGTAATCGTGCCGCGGTAGATTATGATACTGGCTTTGCCTTGAGTGCATTGCCACTAAGTTGACATTTATCGTACGGATGTCGTGGTTTTGAATGACGTTGGAATTCGTGTAGACCATGTTAATTCCACGAACTCGGTGCTCTTGGATCCATCCGAGATCCATCTGTTCCTGTAGAGCTGCTTGCACCACAGAACATCCTTGGTTGTCTTTAGAGCAGATATCACACTGGTGATAATTATGAGGTGGTACATGGCCATATCCACTCTGTCTACAATGCATCTTGACCAGATTGGTTTTCAATAAGAGTACATCGTGAATTTGATAGACATCGTTAGTCTCTCCTTCTATCAAATTGACTGCAGCCTTCTCGCGTTGAGGCAGCGGGTTTGTGAGAACATTAGGATTTGTATCCTTGAAGGATAAGACCCCGCTCCTAACAAGTTTTTGCACGTCGGACTTGAAATTGAGACAAGTCTCTATGTTATGCCCTGATCTTCCTTGATGGTAAGGGCAAGTTTGATCCATCTTAAACCAAAAAGGCAGATTTTCCGGTACTGTAAGAGGAGATTTAGTTTGGATGTGCCCCTTAGCCAGTAGTAACGGAAATAGTTCTGCGTACGTCACGGGTATAGGATCAAATCCTGGTGGCCGCGTTGTACGGTTGTTGTTATATGGAGAACGAGCCTGCTGAAGAGGCTGTTGTGTCCTTTGTTGATCAGGTTGGCTCTGCGCAACCTGAGGCTGATACGTAGGAATAGGCGCAGGGCTGATAGCAGGAGTTACAGCTGCTACCGGCTGATAACATCGCCTTTGCTTTCCGAGAGAGATATTCCCAATATCTTGCACTTTTTTCTTGGGGAGAGCACTACCGTATTTTTTAGTATCGCTCGTCGATCCAGCGTCTTTTACCAAACGTCCTTCTCGGACAGCTTCCTCAAGACGTACGCCCATGCCCACCATCTCGGTGAAATCACTGGGTGCACTGGCAACCATTCGGTCATAGTAAAATGAGCTTAAGGTTTTTAAGAAGATCTTTGTCATCTCTTTTTCCTCAAGAGGTGGACAAATTTGAGCGGTAATTTCACGCCACCTTTGAGCATACTCCTTAAAGGTTTCCTTGTCCTTTTGCGACATCGATCTGAGTTGATCTCTGTCGGGTGCCATGTCCAAATTGTATTTGTATTGTTGGACGAAGGCAGTGCCAAGATCTCTGAATGTGCTGATCGTGGCACGGTTTAAACCCATGTACCATTTGAGTGCGGTACCGGTTAAACTATCCTGAAAGTAGTGAATCAGTAGGTCCTGATTTTCCGTCTGAGCTGACATCCACCGAGCGTACATCACCAGATGGCTTTGAGGGCAAGAGTTACCCTTGTATTTTTCAAAGTCGGGCACTTGAAACTTGTGCGGGACTTTCACATTGGGGACCAAGCAAAGATCTGCGGCATCCTTTCCAAATAAATCTTGACCGCGAATGGCTTGCAGCTTCTTCTGCATTTCCAAGAACTGTTCCTGGAATTCATCCATTCGGTCAAACATAGTTTCCTTTTTACCAGAAGGTATTTGTGGAATCCGTCCTTCTGGGACAGTGTGCACCACAGGGGGTGGTACCGTGACTACGGCAGCGAATCTTGGCGTTTCCCAAAGTTTGTAACCTTCAGGAGTCTTCAGTATGCCCCTGGCATCTTTGATTTCCCGAAGTTTGTAACCTTCAGGCCCAGCGGCTCCTGTTGTGATTCCTTGATCTTCAGTGATCGGCGGAACATATCCTTCCGGGATATAGTTAACAGGCATGCCCCAAGGACGATCTTTCGCCATTTGATACCTAGGATCATACTTCTCTACTATGGGCGTTAAGGTGATCTCTGAGATCACAGTTCATTGTAGCTGAGCTTCTGCCATGGCTTGCATGTCGTTACGAAGCTTTCTCATATCCTCTCTTAGAGCGTCGATCTCTTCTTTCAACTCTCTGTTTTCTTCCTCAAGATCATCCATCTTTTTCTGACGATTGGCCCGAGTATTATACGAATGAGACAGTTTGACTCTAGAAGCGAGACACAAACGTGAGATTCGTAGGTAAGAAGAATACGTGATGTGAGAATGATGAATGCAATGATTATATTAATTATTTTTTGGTTTAATCAAAATAAACTTCGACAATTAGATTGCAAATATCAAACGGTGGGGAAACCCCTTTTTATTGAAATTCAAAGGATTACAGAAATGGAAATACAGTAGATTACAAGGTGCAGAAACAGAAACCTAAGCTAATGGGTCCCGAGTCCTCTCTGAAGAGAAATCGGGTGCTGATTCTGGTATCTTCCTTTTCTTTGACCGGGGCTCTTGGGCCGTTGTCGGGTTGTCATTCCTTTGCCAAGTGAAAGGAGCGAGCAAATTCCTTTGGTCATCTTGATTCTCTACAGCATGTTGCTCCAAAATTTCAATCAGAGCATCTTTCTCTTTTAGTAGTTGCTGTATTTTGATGCACTCTACATCGAGGGTGCGGTACTTGTTCTTCCAAGACCTTCTCTCCTTTTGAACTTTGTTGAGAGTAACCTGAAGCTTTTCAGCTTCCGTCATGAAGTACATGACAGATTCCCTCGGCCGAAGAATTCCGTAACGAGGATAAGGCATTTTTAGCTTGAGAGCTCTAGTTAGTTCCCAATGGAGATAAGGCTCCACCGAGACACAATCTGGTTTTCCTAGAGACTCCCGTCCTTTCTTATGAACATGCTTCCAAGCGTGCACTATTTCCATCTTTAGTGCTCTGTCGTTTTCTCCTTCCTTGAAGAAAATACCTTCCAGATGAACACCCTGTGGGACGTGTCTCATCGGGTATCCAAATTGACGATGAACGAGAACTGGATGATAGTTGATTCCTCCCTTAGTTCCTATAAGGGGTACGTTGGGGAAGTTTCCACAATGGTCAATGATCCTGATCCCATCATAGATCCTATTACACCAATCTATATCAGAGTTGGTAAGAGACATGATCTTCTGCGACCAACGTAAGACACTCTTGCAATCCTAAAAAGCAGCAGACTTGGGCAAGTGAGAGATAAACCATTTGTAAAGCAGAGGTACACAGCATGTGATATCCCCTCCGCTGTACAAATTTCCCAAGTGTACAGAATGATACGCATCTGTGAGCAAAGTCGGCACAGGGTTTCCAATGAGAAAAACCTTAATGGAGTTGATATCTACAAAGTTATTGATGTTGGGAAACAAAATAACCCGTAGGTGAGCAAGACAAAGACGCTTTCAAAAGCAGTCACGTTTCCTATACTGGCAAAATACAGGGCTTTCTTTGTCAAGAATTAGGCTGGCAAACCTTGGATGCAACCCCTGGTGGTTAGGTGAGTCCTGACCTCAGACTCGTCCAAATGAATTGCTCTCGCAATGGTCTGATTCTTTGGAATTTCTTCCAGTCCAGAAAATGGAGCTCGATCAGTAATGTGCAGATCAATCAGATGAGAATACTCCTCCAGCGTCGGTGCTAACTAGTAATTCGGGAATGTGAAACAGTGATAAACTGGATCATAAAACTGAATGAGCGCATCCATGATTCCCTCAATCACATGGACTCTTAACAGTGGTAGCAAACCTCCGTGCTTGGCTCTGAAATTCTCAGGGTTAGTGATCATTCTTGCTAACCTTCTCAAATCCTCTAGTTTTGGAACCTTGAAGGTATACGTATGAGTTCTCCTTCTACCGAAATCCATTAGTGCAATCTTTTTCTCTAATATTTGCAATCACAGTATTAGTTTAATTTGAAAAACAGAGAGACTTGAAGAGAAATTTTTTGAATGTTTTAATGTTTTTTTTAGATGAATGCATGAATGCAGCACACAAAAACATAGAAAAAACATGGGGTCAAAGGGTCGTTGTCATGAAGTCAAGGCTCTACCCATCCCCAAAGGTTTATACTAAGGTGATTTTTGTACCTGTACTCATTATCATCAGCTCCTCCCAGGAAAGCAAAACAACAAGCGGATCGCTAGCGAGTTGTAGAGCAATCTTAGAGTAAGTGCCATTCACCGAGAATAGATCACCAGCCTCAAATGAGGGTAGTATTGCGTAACAACTATTCCCGATAGTTTTCGCACTACGAAAGGGTTTGGCTCCTCAGCTTCTCAAACTTAACAATCAGCCCATTGTCTAGGTGAGAGAATGGGTTGCATTGGTCAGCCTCCACTGAGGTTGATGGCCGACCTCGTCGCCATCACTTATCTTAAGTGTATACTCAATCTTTCCACATGCGGCATCACACGCATTCCCATTAGCAGAAAAATAAACATGTAGAGCAATTAGGAAAAGTAGTATATATATATTTGTCCTAAACATCCTAGACCTTTAAAGCTATGAATCCTAAGTTCCTGACAGAGATGGGTTCCCCGGCAGAAGCCCCAATCTGTGGTTTTCACATAAGTGAAGAGAAAAAGGTAAAAGAAAACATTTTTTAGGCCCCACGGTGGGCGCCATTTTTATGTAGCGAGCGATTTTGGACGCGGTTCTTAAGCGCTGGTCGCTCTCTGCGGTTGAGTTTACTACAGGTCGATTCATTTTTTATCCTATTAAAGCTGATGAAGGAAGGGAAATAGATGTCTCCAATTAACCCTGCTTTGCATACTGAATTTAAACAGCGGTCTGTTAGGTTACGAATGCTATCAATGTGGGGGGCCTTTGTACTGGTTATTTGTATTTTCGCCAATACGGTTTTCTTTTCTCTTTCTAGGACTTTATAGCGGGGAACAAGGATTAGGATGTTAGGACTGATGCTTTTTGATAGATACATGAGAGTATGGGATTTTGGGTTTTTGTTTAGTGTGCTCGCTAAGATTTTTTCTTTCAATCTTATGCCTACGTATTCCCGTTTACCGAAATAGGGAAATCAGAGCGTTCGTAGTTCCTCCTATTCTATGGGAGGAAATGGGTGTTTTTGGTGTCTTGTTCAAAACCCAAGACGTGAAGCGAAAGGTGATTTGTATCTTGTTCAAAGCCCAAGATGTGAAGCTGAAAAATAGTTGACCTTAGAGAGAATTTGTCATCTCTAAAGAGGGGTCTGTCTGTTACGACTGTTTATAAAGGAGAATTACTTTAACCGGGATGTGTGAATCCGGCAATGCCATAATTTCCTTTATAAGGGATTTTTAACCTGAAGGAGAAGACTTTAACTCAGTGTAGAGTAATGCCATCTTTCCTTAGGAATTTCTCATGCTAAAAGAGGGACATTGGCATGGATGTAGATGATCCAGAGGCTTGCCGCTTACAGCAATTAGATGAAGGGGAAGGAGTTGTTGATGTTTGTGTACTGTGAACGAGGCACAACTTTGATGCTAAAAGGTTGATTGGATCAACTAGTGGTTTTCTTATGTAAAGCCTAAGAGAAGGCTAGTATGTGTCTTGTACAAAGCCCGAGAGAGAGGCTAAAAGGTTTTGACTCGACGATGGAGTCTTTTGGTATCTCGTATAAAGCCCGAGATGAAGGCTATTGACTCAACAAGAGTGTTTTTTGTATCTCGTACGAAGCCCGAGGTGGAGGCTGTTGTTTGTTTGACTCAATAAGAACCTTTTTGTATCTCGTATAAAGCCCGAGATGGAGGCAAAATGGTGATTGACTCAACGAGGGAGTCCCTTATGTATCTCGTACAAAGCCCGAGAGAGAGGCTGAACGTTGTTTGACTCCGCTGGGGAGGATCATTGTACAAAGCCCAAGAGGAGGCTATGGTGACTGTTTTAGTTGAGTGACAGGTCCAGTATACTAATTTTGAAAGAGAAAATTAGTTCTTATATGAGCAACACTGTACTCAAGGATTTGATTCGAGGATCTAGGTTATTCCTGTTCTTTAAGGAAGCGGGAAATCCGAAGGGTATTAAGACTGTCCGAGTCTACGGGTTTCTTTCCTATTTAACGAATGGGTCACTTGAGAATGTCTTTGAGACTCAAGGAGATTAGTCTGTCCAAGTCTAGAGTTTCATCTTTTGTACTATGCTTTGAGAAATAGTAGTAGACTCTTTGAAAGGACTGTTCTATGCAGATGACTAAGTTCTGTTCCTATACCTCTAGGAGGTCGTCGGGACAATTTGTACGAAGCCCAAGAGGAGGCTGAAAGCTTTTAAGAAGCTGATCGGTCCTTGTACGAAGCCCAAGAGGAGGCTATCATTCCCAGAGGAAGAGATCATTATACGAAGCCTAAGAGGAGGCTGTGAATACTTCTAAGGAGCCGGCGGGTCCTTGTACTAAGCCCAAGAGGAGGCGAGGTTTCTTTTAGGAAGCCTGTGGGTCCTTGTACGATGCCCAAGAGGAGGCCGATGCTTTTAAGAAGCCCGTGGGTCCCCAAACCCCGAGAAATTCAAGGCAAGTTATTCACAAGGAATAGATCAAGTCAGGAAAGTTCGAGAATTTGGAAGAAACTCAAAGATTCCATTCACGGAGAATACATTCATCTCTGGGAGTAGAATTTCTTGACAATTCCTAATGAGGACAGCCGAAGAGAAGACTGTATCTGGTGATCCTATTGGGGATCTAGTTGTCTATTTCTACGAAACGAAACGGCGTCACCTAGTTCTAGACGTAGTTACCGGGGAAACTCTAAATATCTATACTATTATTACACAGTTGATATGAGTTTATGAAAGAAGACTTACAGTGAAACAGCCCCACAATACAGTTATATATATGAAAGCAGATAAAAGAAAGCGGATAAACACTTACCCGGTTGTAGAGCTTCCATGCTGTTTGGTTAGTTTGTTCAACAAAGAAAGATTGAAAACAACAGTATATTTCAAAATCAAAGGAGAAAGTATTTTGACAAGAGGTTGGGGCTTACAGCTCGAGGAGAGGCCCAGGGTTTTATCAGTGAGCGCACTGTTGTTTTGAATTTGTACAGAGGGACTTATACAAGTGACTGAGGCCCAAAAAGTTTTCTGTACAAAAGGATGGGTCTTACACTCTCTCAAGAGGCCCAAAAAGTTTTAAGAAAAAGAGTGGGGCTTATAACACGAGGGTAGGCCCAGATGATTTTTCCGTTTGAAATGGCGATCGCGCCGAGGTTTTCTTTTAACGCAGAGGGGCTTATACAATATCTGAGGCCCAAAATGTTTTGGTTAAAAGGGGGTTGGGTCTTACACTCTATTAGAGGCCCAAGTGTTTTGAATGGGTCTTATAGCTCAAGGAGAGGCCCAGATGGTTATTTTTCAAAAGGCGACGATCGCGCCATTTGTTTTTGACGGTATCGGGACTTATACAATACACTGAGGCCCAAAAATGATTTGGTCAAAAAAGGATTGGGTCTTACACTCTATTAGAGGCCCAAAATGTTTTGAAAATGATTTATGAGGGTTGAATTAATCCAAAAACCCTAATTTGTTTTCAAAAATGTATTTAATTGAATAAAAATTCAATTAAAATGATCAAAATTGTTTATCATATGAAAAACAAATTGTGATCTTGGATTAATGCTTCAAAAATTAAGTATTGACCTACAAAATAATTAGAAAGCATTAAAAGTTGCAAAATCAATGTGGAAAAAGTATTTAAAATGTAAAAAACAATTAAAATATTAATTCTTTGCAAAAATATCAATTATATGAAATAAATAATATTTTTGGGATTTTTTGATAAAATAAAATATTTTAACATTTTTGTGAATTATTAAAAAAAGAATCAACTCAAAATCATTAAAACTCAGAGAGAAATTAATTTTTGAATCAATTAAACAAAAATCACAAAATTCAAATATTCAAATTTCTGAAAATGGCGCCAAGAACACACCAAGAACACGCGCGTGTTCTGAGTTTCCCAGATTTGCGTTTTCCATCCAATCTCACTGAATACTTAACCATATCATGCAATCCACATACCAATCAACTCGTTTCAACCTCACGATCATGTCTATAACACTTAATTTCATTTAAATTAAACATAAAACATGAAATCACAAAGAAACCTCAAGAACCCTAATTTCTGCATGAAGGCTAGGATTTTTGATACACGATTCAAACAAAGCAATTAATTGAGGGAAAACACTCCATGCATGATTATGAACATATGGCCAAATTATTGTGCAGCAAAAATTGCATGGATCATAGAGTTAGAAGAGCTCATGCTTACTGTAACACCTCAAAATTTGCCTTGTTGTTTTTAGATAACTGGCTTAGGTTTCTTTTCATTTCTTGCATTTGCATTGTGCATAGCATTTGGTTCTTAGCATGGGATCGAGGTATTTGGTTCAACTCAAGGGCAAAAGCTTCTTATGAGCTCCATAAGCTTCTCACATCCTTATATGGTGGCCCAAGGGTATTTCAATGAGGGATTCTCCAAGTGGTTATATCAAGGGTTGGTGTCCTTACACTGATGACCAAAACTAGGGTTTTATGGTTAAGGGTCCTAAGCTCAAGGAGTTGATTCAAACCTTTCACCAAGGTTCTCCATATGTCAAAACAAGTCTAAGGAGGGATTTTGAGCCAAAAATTCACCATGGAAGACCTCAGATGATTTAGTAGCTTACAGATGAAGTAATCAGTCAAACTGGTCAACTGAAAAGTCAAACTAAGGTTTTGAGAGGTCCTCATCATGGTAATCAAGTAAAGAGACCTTTATTTGGTCTATGGAAGGCTTTCATGATCACAATTTGCAAGAATCAAGCTTTGGTAAAAAGTTGCTAAATTGGGAAAGTGACTTGTAATTTCAAGTTACTATTTTTGGCATATTTTCAACCAACTTTAACCAAACTTTTCATGATCAAAAATGCTTCAAACGAATTTTTTCCCAACACCAAAGTTGTAGATCTCTTTCTCCTCTTTCCAAAGAGTGGTGGATCATGATCATATCATTTTTGGATCAAGAGTTATGGGCATTTGAAGTTAGAGGGCATTTGGTGTTCCACCATGCATACCATTTTGACATAACTTGCAAGATGCATTTTAACTCACCAATATGGCTTCTAATTGTTCAGTTCACCTCACCACACTCCATTGCACCTCACTTAGCATCATTTTGAGCTAAGAATTGAATGAATCCGTGGATTACATAGTCATAATTCATCATTATGCAATTTTGCAAGTTCACTTGGAATTCATAATTCAGTTACTCTCCAGCCCCAAGATCAATCCAAAGGTGGTCCTTGTATCAAAAGGAAAACAATCATGCACTTTTCATGAAGAATGCACGAGCCAAATACCTCATGTGCACAAACTTGCAAATTTGCAAAACAGCCCAAAACTCATTGCTCTCAAGTCCTTGAAGATTAAAACCCTAAACAGTAGCATTGGCACACTATATAAGCTAACTCACACGAATTTCTCAGCAGCTACTATTCATTTTCATCACTTTTCAAAGTTTTGCTCTCAAGTTTCTCTCCTTCGATTCTCCCAATCCTTCAAGGTTCCTCCATTTTTCTTGGTTGGTTTAGGATCAGTGAAGCACAAGGAAGAGAAATCCACCACTGTTTTGAGGTTTAAGCAAGGAATTCATCAAGTTGAGTTCAGAGCTTCAACTTTCAGATTCAAGGATTCAGGCTAGTTTGAAGGTCTAATTGCATTTATTTTGCAATTAGACGGTTGAAAGAGTTGATCTGCAGCTTATCTTGGAGTTTCTTGACGTATTTCCATTTCTGCAAATCTCAGGTGAGCTTCAAATTCATAGATCTAGAATTGATTTTTGTTGTGTGTTTAATGTCATCTTGATGTGCTGAGCTCATATATGTGTTGGTTTTGATTTTCAACGTGAATCATGGCTGAAATTTAGATCTGAAATTTTCAGATCCAAACTTGTTTCGTTCGATTCTTGAAATATATGCAGGCTAAATGATTTTGAGTGGCATATTTGTGATCTACGTGAGTTGCTGAACATTTTGATGTATGATTTGTTGTTTTTGGTTATGGTTTAAAGTTTGGTGACCGGAGAGTGGCCGGAGAAGATGACCGGCGCTTCTCCGGCCGGTGAGGGTTTAATTTGGGTTTGTGGTTTTCCAGTTTGAATCTCATGCGTTGGATTGTGATTAATTTTCCAGTTTAATTCACGTGCGTTGGATCTTGGTTATGTGGTGTTAATTAAATTGATTAGGGTTTAGTGGATCTGATTAATTCATGACTGTTTGATTTCATTTAATTAGTGCATTTGAATGTGGACCATTGGATTGTTGACTTTACTTTGTTTGACTGAGAGCATGAGCCTGTGGATCTAGAGACTTTTTATGTTTGACTTAATCTCAGCCGTTCGTTGTTTCTGAAGGCTTGATAGCGCTTGGGCCTTTTCTGCTGTTTACACCCCCGTTTCTGAGCCCATGGTCATTTTGCACGCGTTTGGATTTCTCTTTGCACCCCTACCTTCATTTCATTTTCTTTTTATTTTCTATTTTCATACCATTTCATAATTAATTGTTAAAAATACTTGCATGTGCTAAAAAATTCCAAAAAAATTCATCATCCCTTCTCATTATTAAAATTAATTTTTCACATTTTATTTTATTATTTTTTCATTAAATTTGCATTAAATATTAATTTTCCAAATTAATTTGTCTCATTTGCACTTCATATTGCATACTTCATGTTGCATTTTTTATTTCTCTCATTTGGAAAGTGATTTGATCCTGATTCTTTTTGGGTTGTGTTCATAACATGTTGAAGTATGTTTGAGATTTTTGGTATGATTTTTAGGTCCTTTTTGGATGACTTTTGATGTGTTGCTTTGAGCATGAATGTATGAAATCCTATTGATGCTTTGACCTAATTGTTGATTGACTTTGGTTCTGATTCATTGCTTGTGGATTTGATATGTCAATTATACATGTTTGAGATGCTTGAATACTGAATGACATAATTTTTGAGGCATGTTTGTTATTTCTTTGAAGCATGAGCTTTAACTTGTCCAATTTGTGAATATATGCTTCATGTTTGGTTTGCTTGATCATGAAGGCACTTGTGCCACAATTTTAGGTCTTGTTTGAGGATTGATAGCATGTTAATTGACTTCTGGTTGTGATATTTGGATCTCATCTTTGCATGTTTGATATTTGCCTTGCACCTTAAGTCACTTGTTTCTCAAGAATGAATCATGTTTCACTTCACTTCACTTCTTCTTCTTTGCTTCTTAATTGATTGTGAAAGTGTTTGTATGACTTGAATGATGTTTGAAGATCTTGTTTAGGCACACATTTAGGATTGTGTCACTTCTGAACTTGGTTTGCTTTATGGAATTTTGACTTGGTTGCTTTACATGATCACTTCTTTTCATTTCACTCCTTCTTTAATGACTTGAATGGTACTTGAGTGACTTCTCCCTTTTCTTTTTGACTAATTGTGCATGATTAATAGTAGAGGTCAGTAGGACCATTAGGTTCTGAACTTGATGTTTGATTTACTTTAGAACTTGTTTCTTCATGGCCTTATGCTTGTTTGAGTTTCATTTTGTCATATGTGAATACTTCTAACATTTTCAGGGGCAAATGGTAAGTTGTTTGAATGTGGATATGCTTCCACATTTTACTTTCTTCCTTTAACTTTTAACTTTCATACTTGTGTTTGAAGTGAGCTTAGGCCACTTGTGTTTCACTTTTCTTTCTCCTCCTTCTCTTTCACTCTTTTCATCCCTCGAGTCTCAAGACTTGTTTAAGTCTTGGATTCTCTCCCTTTAGAGCTACCTAGGCCAACTTAATTTTCGATTAAGCTTGGAGTAGGATTAGCATTAGGTTAGGTAGTCGTCTCTCCTAAACCTCACTAACCATAGGACATCCATGCATGATAACATTAGGACTCTTAGTTTCCCTGTAGAGTTTCCTTTTGTGTCGCTTCTCTTCTCATCTCAAACTTCTTGAAAACACTTAACAAAATATAACGTATATTGCGCTCGAGTCTTAAGTGTAGGAAGTGAAGAACGAGGGGTCTCCTCTCTTCTTCTAGGGTGTTTAGCATACGTCTCATTCGGGGGCGATCATGCGACTCACTCGTTCCCGCATGGTAGACTTTGGTGCAATGTAAGTTACGAACTAACTCAAAACACTTCTGTCTAAAAAACACCAAACCAATTCAAATCTTTTTATCCTCCGGGATTGTTGGGTTTCAAACTTCTTTTTTTCAGAAAAGAGCTCATCGCTCACGTAAAAAACACTTACCTACCCGTGGTCGTACCCACGAACTACGTCAGCTCTGATTCCTCTCTCTCGTCCGATTGAGGATACGTAGGCACAAGACAGCGATTGTCTTGGCGAGCAACCTTCCCCCACAGTTCCCGTCCGAACTACGTTGACTCTAACTTTCCCATTGCACTGAGGGAGTACGTAGGCCTAGGACAACGATACTGTCCTATCGAGTCACTTCTTTTTCTTTTCTTCTTCGTTTCTCCGTTCTTTCCGTTCTCGTTTCTTCGCCGATCCAGTAAGCAGTGGAGCTCCAGATGACGACACCCTTTGATGCAGATAACAAACGTGGATCCCATCGAGTACGATGGACGTGTTGGGTGCTAACACCTTCCCTTCGCGTAACCGACTCCCGTACCCGTTCTCTTGGTCGTGAGACCATGCTCTTTCCTTCTTTCAGGTTTACGCAGTGTTTCCTTTCCCTCTCTTGGGATAAATACACTTTGCTGGCGACTCTGTGTCTTTTGCGCCACTCTCGCGTTTGTACCGTTGGATGCGAATCTTTCGGGAGCGACAGCTGGCGACTCTGCTGGGGAACTCTGGTTGACCTACGCTGGTCCTTCCCCTTTAGCGAGTCAATCCTAGCGCTTGTCTTTTTTTTTTCTGGGTGTTTGTTTTTATGGTGCTTTGCTTTGTTGTATATTACTGTATTACTGTTTACTGTATTTTTACTTTACTGCTTTACTGTTTTTACAGCTTTTAATGCATTGCATTTCATATTATTACTGTCATACTGGATATTGCTGTGCTGTTCTGCTGCTGGATTTTCTGTTTGCAGGGTGGGTTGGATTCATGAGAGAAAAGCCCAATACCAAGGCTTGAGCATACACCTATGATTAGCATGGAAAGTAGTGTGACTTGTTTGGCATTTGGCCAGACGAAGTATACATGAAAACTCCACATCCAGACGAGGTTTTCTTGGTAATATTCTGTCCTGTCCATTTGGGGCAGACGATGGAATATAACCTGGAAAGCTGTCGACTCTGGCGACCATCCCCGAGGACTCAGTTGCGGCACTCCTCCCGAGATGTGACAGTGGCAGCCCACATTCTGTGGCAAACCCATTGCACATTCTCGATCCGAGGACCCAATGCTGGGAACTTGCTATAGGATTTCCCTCTTGTAGTGAATCAGCGGACGACCTCTTTGATTGGCGATAGCATTGTATCCTTCGGGCTGAATGTGCTATTGCTTCTCAAACCTCTGAAGCTGAGGATCTTTTGTTTTGGAGAATCGGTTGAGGCCTCCTCTTTTGATGATGATGCCAAACCAGAAATGGTGAACGTATCATCATTTCTCGATCTGAGAGCCCGGGATACTGAACATCCTAGTACCCACATGCGAGAGGGGATGGGTGTTTGCAGGTTTGCAGGTAACCGAGACCTTCAACCTACCTGGTTTCTGGGTTTCTCATCAGTGTACTATTATCATCCTGGCATTCTGGCAGTTTGATTGGGTTGTTATTCTGGATTTTTGGGTTTCTGGTATTCTGGGTCTTATTCAGTCAGCAGAACAGCAGCATTTTGAGCATTTTGGATACCTTGATCCCATGCCTGCATTTTGCATCATCTTTTTGCATTCTGACATGTTTGTTCATTTGTAGGGTTGCATCCTAACTTTGATTCCGGTTGTCTGAAGACTGTCCATGATGAGTATCAACGCTGAAAAAAGAAAGAACATCATCCCGTACAAGTTCCCAGAGCTTCATCTAGACGCTGTGCACAAGATCTCGGCTATGGCAAAACCTGAGGCATTGGCAGAGTTCTGAGGAGAATATGGGAGGATTTTGAGTTTCGCCCAGAATGTTACCAATTATGAGTTCAGGGCCCTGCACACTCTGGCACAGTTCTATGACCCTCAACTCCGGTGTTTTCTATTTGCTGATTATCTTTTGGCTCCAACGTTGGAAGAATTTGCTCTTATTTTGGATGTTTCGGTCAAAGAGGGAGCTCCCTTCTATCCTTCTAAGGAGTTTCCTGATTTGGAAAGGGTTGCTGCTACTTTACGTTTGGATCAGTCACTGTTGAAGAAAAATATTGCTAGTAAAGGGGGTTATCAAGGTTTTCACACGAAGTTTTTGATCGAACAGGCTGCTACTTGTGCTAAGGCTAAGTGTTGGTCAGTGTTCAATGCAATTCTGGCTATGTGTGTTTATGGAACGGCGTTATTCCCTAATGTGAAAGATTTTGTAGATGCACATGTTGTCCGGATATTCACCATGAAGAATCCGGTACCTACCTTGCTTGGGGATCTGTATTATTCGATGCACTATAAGAATGAGAAAAGGAGAGGTGGACCTCTTTATTGTTGTGCTTCAATTTTCTATAAGTGGTTTGCTGATCGTCTTCCCAAATCTGGGGCATTCGAAGACACTAAAGGAACTTTAGATTGGGCAAAGAGATTAATGGGGTTAAGGGCCGACAACTTAGTTTGGATCAATCGTGATTTATTGGGCTGAGAGATCCTGGTTAGTTGTGGAGGTTACCCAAACGTACCTTTAATAGGAAGGAAGGGGGGAATTAACTACAACCCCATTCTTGCTATTAGGCAATTTGGGTATGCTTTAAAGGAACCGCCAAAAGGCCAAGATGTGCAAGAGTCTCTGTTTTTGGGTGAGGAAGCCAATCTGGAAGTGTTGAAAGAAGCTGCCAACGCTTGGAGAGATCGCCATAAGAAAGGAAAGACTTCTTTTGGAAAGAGTAACAACAAAGCTTTTCGTGCGTATGAAGACTGGGTTCAGAGCAGAGTAGAAAGTGTACTTTTGCCATTCTGCAGGGAACCTCCTTCTTACCCTTTACTGATTGAACCCCCAACCATGATTGAGATGGAGAAGTATAACCAATTATGGGCTGAAAAGGAGAAGATTCGAGAGGAGAACCATGAGTTACAAAAGGAAATCTACCAGTTGAAACATGAGCGAGGTGAGGCTGTTCATATTGCCAAGCTGAAGACAGAACATCTCGCTGAGAAAGAAAAGGAGCTGGTTGAAGAGATAGCAGCTAGGAAAAGGGTAGGACAAGCTCTAAAAGGCATTTGCAAGACTCTCAAATCCAAGAAGGATGACTTAGCCAAGGCTTGGGCAAAGATTCGCAGGTTCAATGCTTACCGAGATACTGCAATCACGACCAACAAGCAGAAAGAAGATAAGCATTTGGAGCAGATTGAGAGTCTGAAGGTGAAGCTCAGGAAGAAGGATGAGGAGATCTTGTCAGGGACGTTCCGAAGACACGCAGTTGAGGAACGGCTCAAAGAAGCCATAGCAACCATGGAAGAGCTGAAAATACAAGCAGGAGTGAAGAGGTCTAAGTGGGAGTTCTCTAGCTCAGGCAGTGGCCCTCATACGGTGCAAGATCCTTGAAGGGAACTTTACTCAGTAGTTTATATTTTGTTCTTTCTTTGTATTTTGGGTCACCACCAGAATTGTTGGCTGGGACCTCTGCTTATTTTTGTTTCAGGCTATTTTTGGTACCTTGGGTTGTAATTTCTGACAGTGATTCACTCTGATTTATATGAGCAGCAGTTTCATCCTATTTCACCTTTAAACTGGAATCAAGGGGTGGATCACCCTGCAAATATACAAACATGGTTGCATTTGCATTTGCATAATCATAATCATTTTTGCATTGCAGGTTATCTTGGTTTCTCTGGTTTTCTTATGCTCTCTCTTTCTTTCAGTCAGGATTGATCAACCAACTCATCGTTATTCTACTCGGCTCAATCAAAACAGAGTGATGGACAAAGTTCAGGCAGATATGGCCGCTATGCAAGCTCGCATCGACCAGTTCATGGAAATGATGCAGGGTGTGGTGCAAAGTCAGAACGAGTTTAGAACTCTGGTTCAGCCGTTAGTGGCGCAGGTCGACGAAAATGGTATCCTACACGGTGGTCTTATTAACCGTAATATCCCTCCCGGCGGAGTTGGTGCTGGTGGACAGGGCAGAATTCCTACAGTGGTTGGAGAGGGAAGTACTGTTCGGGCTATCCATGGCCATCATTTTGATGATCAACAGGACGATGTGTTCTCGGTCAGGAGTTTAGATGCTGCCCTTCCTGTGGTCAGTGATGAAAGAATCCGTTTAATCGAAGCTCAATTGAAAGGAGTGGTGAAACAGGATGATTTGGGGATTGATTTGGACGACCTAGGGTTGGTCCCTGATGTTGTTATTCCACACAAGATTCAGATTCCTACGCTAGAAAAGTACAATGGCTCTACCTGCCCAAGGACTCATGTGAAGGCCTATACCCGGAAGATGGCTGCTCACGCTAAGGATGAAAAGTTAATGATGCACTTCTTCCAAGACAGCCTGTCTGGCGCGTCTTTGGAATGGTACATGGGGCTAGAAAGCAGAGATGTTCGTACCTGGAGAGAGCTAGCTGCAGCTTTCATCAAGCATTATCAGTACAACACAGACATGGCTCCTAACAGAACCCAGCTGTTGAGCATGTCCCAGAAGAATGATGAGAGTTTCAAAGAATACGCGCAAAGGTGGCGTGAATTGGCGGCTAGGGTGCAGCCACCAATGCTAGAGAAAGAGATGCTAGATATGTTCATGGACACACTGCCGAAGCACTACTATGAGAAGCTTTTGCCTTGTTCTCTAGGCAAGTTTGCAGATGTGATTGCTATTGGGCAGAAGATAGAGGTCGGAATTAAGGCTGGGAAGGTTTCTAGCGGTGATGGATCGTCTTCCGGACAGGGAAAGAAGCTGTTTGATAATTATAAGAAGAAAGGAGAGACCAACGCTGTATCATCCCACAGGAGAAAAGGGAAACAACGCCAGTTTAACAATCAACAGGTAGCCTCAGTAACCATTCCAGCAACATTACCTCCACCACAGCAGCAAAGGGGTAATGCTAATCAGAATAGGCAACAGGGACAGTATCAGAACAGACAGAGGAATGCAGAGAGGCATTTTGATCAACCCCCAATGTCATATGCACTGTTGTTGCAACATTTACTGCAGTTGCGTTTAGTTGAGCTTCGTACCCTGGCTCCACCAACAGGGGAACTCCCACGAGGCTACGATGCTAACGCACACTGCGATTTTCATTCTGGTGCTCCTGGGCACACGGTAGAGAAGTGCAGGGCGTTTCAGCACAAGGTGCAGGACCTTGTGGACTCTAAAGCCATCAATTTCTCGAATGACGGACCCAATGTTATTCAAAACCCGATGCCTAATCACAATGGGCCAAGGGTGAATGCTATAATTGAGGACTGTGAAACTTTGAATTTGATCGTGGATGTGGAGGAACTGAAGACTCCATTGGTGGTGGTTAAGAACAGGTTATTGAAAGGTGATGTCTATCCGGGCTGTGGTGAGAATTGCTCAGATTGTTTGATAAAGGCTAATGGTTGTGATTCGTTGAAGAGGGGTATTCAGAATCTGATTGATGAGGGCTGTTTACAGTTTGACAGAGGTAATCAGCTAGAAGAGGTTGTTAGTGAGAAGGTTGCGACTATCACTATTCCGTTCAAAACGATTACTATTTCTGGTCCAGCAAGGCCACCTCCAGTCATTATCACAAGGGCAGGACCCATTCCGTACGAGAGTTCTAAGGCTATTCCGTGGAATTATGGTGCAGAGGTGTTTGTCAATGGGCAAAAGCAAGAGCTAATGAATACTTCACCAGTGGGTTCTAGTTCAGGGGTTAAAGTTGAGACTGATGCCATAACCAGAAGTGGTAGAGTGCTCCCTCCGGTTAACGATCAACCCAGTACCTCTAGGCAGGATAGAAGAAAATAGGCGATGGATGGTTCTGTTCAGACTCCAGTGATTGTGGAATCTACAGTGAAGCCGATTGATGATGCTTTTTCAGAAAATGTAGAGGAATTTATGAGGCTCATCCGAAAAAGTGATTATAAGATCGTGGACCAATTACATCAGACCCCGTCCAAGATCTCTATTCTATCTCTGCTCTTGTGTTCTGAGGCTCACAGGAATGCTCTTTTGAAGGTTTTGAATGCAGCATACGTTCCTCAAGAGATTTCTGTTAATCAGCTGGAAGGGGTTGTAGCGCACGTGAATGCGGGTAACGGCCTGGGTTTTACAGATCTTGACCTGACTTCTGCTGGCAGGAATCATAACAATGCCCTGCATATTTCGATCGAATGTCGTGGCTCGTTGATGTCACATGTCTTGGTTAATACTGGTTCATCATTGAATGTATTGCCCAAGAAAGCGTTAATGAAGTTGGATACTCGAGGACTTATTTGTACACCAAGCGACTTGGTGGTGCGAGCTTTTGATGGCTCGAAGAGATCTGTTTTTGGCGAGATCGTGCTTCCAATCAAGGTTGGACCGGAAATCTTTAATGCAACGTTTTACATTATGGATATTCAGCCAGCGTACAGCTGTTTATTGGGTCGTCCTTGGATCCATGGGGCAGGTGCTGTAACTTCCACTTTGCATCAAAAGCTGAAGTATATGGTTGATGGTCACGTAGTGACAGTATGCGGAGAAGAAGACATAATGATCAGTCAGCTGTCAACCTTCAAATACGTGGAAGTAGATGGGGAAATCCACGAGACGTTGTGCCAGGGATTTGAGAAGGTGAAAGTTTCTGAAGAAGTCGTTCAGTCTGAAGCTGTAGTGCAGCCCGTAGTGGCAAATCAACATGAGGGTTCCATGTCTTCGTTGAGAGACGCCAAAGCTGTGGTTGAAGCTGGTAACTCACAGAGGTGGGGCCAGGTGGTTGAAGTCCAGAAAAAGAAGGATACTTATGGATTGGGATATAAGCCACCCAAAAGAGATGAGGATCCCCCAAGATTCTATGGCCCTGTCCGGTTCACTAGCGCTGGAGTTTTCTTCGACAGAGTTAATGCTATTGATGAAGAAGGAGACAGTGATTGCGACATGGATAGCTGGATCCGTCCTTGTGTCCCAGGGGAAAGTCTGCACAACTGGTCTTCCGAGAAAGTCATTCAAGTGACAGGCTTCGAGTAATTGCTTTGCTTTCCTATTTTGTTAATCCTACGTTCTGGCCAAGACGTAGTGATTCTGTTTGTAGGGCTTTTAACTGTCGCATGTTTTGCTTTATCATCAATAAAGGACTTTTCACACTCAAATATTTTGATCTCTGTCTTTCTGTTTTTATTTTTATGCATTTAAAAACCCACATCAACATGGCAATGTGTTTCTTTTGTTGCATCATAATAAAACATACCTCATAAATCATTGCAGGTCTTTTTGTTCAGATGACACCGATCATGACTCAGCTATAGCTCGGTATGACTTTGACAATCCAATCTATCAGGCTGAAGAAGAGGCTGATGAAGATTGTGAACTGCCCGAAGAGTTGGCCAGATTGTTGAAGCAAGAGGAGAGAGTCATCCAACCTCATCAGGAGGAAATCGAGATTGTGAATCTGGGAACCGAGGACGCTAGAAAAGAAGTAAGAGTAGGGGCTGCGTTGGAAGACAGTGTCAAGGGAAGATTGATTGAAATGCTCCGTGAGTATGTGGACATCTTCGCTTGGTCTTACCAAGACATACCCGGGCTGGATACTGATATTGTTGTACACCGGCTACCACTCAAAGAAGGTTGTGCTCCGGTCAAGCAAAAGTTGAGAAGAACTAAACGGGAGATGTCTTTCAAAATCAAGGAAGAGGTTCAGAAACAGCTAGACGCCGGATTTCTTGCCGTAACAAATTATCCTCCATGGGTTGCTAACATCGTGCCTGTACCTAAGAAGGATGGGAAGGTCAGGATGTGTGTTGATTACAGGGATTTGAATAGAGCAAGCCCAAAGGATGATTTCCCGCTCCCTCACATTGACGTGTTAGTTGACAATACTGCTCAGTATTCTGTGTTTTCCTTCATGGATGGCTTCTCTGGGTATAACCAAATCAAGATGGCCCCAGAGGACATGGAGAAAACAACATTCATAACACCGTGGGGAACTTTCTGCTACAAAGTGATGCCCTTTGGATTGAAAAATGCAGGGGCAACTTACCAGCGGGCGATGGTGACTCTCTTTCATGATATGATTCACAAAGAGATTGAAGTCTATGTTGATGACATGATTGCGAAGTCACAGACGGAAGAAGAACATCTGGTGAATCTTCAGAAGTTATTTGAAAGGTTAAGGAAATTTAGACTGAGGTTGAATCCAAACAAATGCACCTTCGGGGTGAGATCAGGAAAATTGTTGGGGTTTATTGTTAGTGAAAAAGGTATTGAGGTTGATCCTGCAAAGGTAAAAGCCATACAAGAAATGCCTGTGCCGAAAACAGAAAAAGAGGTTTGTGGTTTCTTGGGGAGATTGAATTACATTGCTAGGTTCATCTCGCATCTCACAGCCACGTGTGAACCAATCTTCAAGCTGCTAAGAAAAGATCAAGCGGTCAGGTGGAATGAAAATTGTCAAAAGGCATTTGAAAAGATTAAAGAATACTTGCAGGAACCTCCGGTCCTTATGCCGCCAGTACCAGGAAGGCCTTTGATTATGTATCTCACGGTTCTTGAGAATTCAATGGGTTGTGTGCTCGGTCAACAAGACGAGTCAGGTAAAAAAGAGCACGCCATCTATTACCTGAGTAAGAAGTTTACTGATTGCGAGTCAAGATACTCGATGCTGGAGAAAACATGTTGTGCACTCGCTTGGGCCGCTAAGCGTTTGAGGCAGTATATGTTAAACCATACAACCCTTTTAATTTCGAAGATGGATCCAATCAAGTATGTGTTTGAGAAGCAAGCACTTTCTGGTAGAATAGCCCGTTGGCAAATGGTTCTGACAGAATATGATATTCAGTATGTTTCCCAAAAGGCCATTAAGGGAAGTGTGTTGTCAGAGTATCTTGCCGAACAGCCAATTGTGGATTATCAACCGATGAAGTTTGAGTTTCCAGATGAGCACATCATGTATCTGAAGATGAAGGATTGCGAAGAGCCTTTGCCTGATGAAGGACCTGAGATTGGATCTCAATGGAAGATGGTTTTTGATGGGGCTGTTAATTCATATGGCAACGGAATCGGGGCAATCATTACAACTCCACAGGGTTCTCATATACCCTTTACTGCCCGATTAGCGTTCATATGCACCAACAATGAGGCGGAGTATGAAGCATGCATCATGGGGTTAGAAGAAGCAATTGATTTGAGAATCAAGAACCTCGATGTTTATGGTGATTCTGCGTTGGTGGTGAATCAGATTACAGGAGAATGGGAGACTCGTCAAGTAAATCTCGTTCCATATAACAATTATGCCAGAAGATTGTTACCTTTCTTTGACAGAGTAGACTTCCATCACATTCCCCGGATAGAGAATCAGATGGCTGATGCGTTGGCAACGTTGTCATCAATGTATAAAGTGAATCTTTGGAATGAAGCTCCCTCAATCAGAATCATGCGCTTGGATAGACCTGCTTTTGTATTTGCAGTTGAAGGGGTATCAGATGGCCAGCCTTGGTATCATGACATTAAAGTCTTCTTGAAGAGTCAGGAATACCCAGCTGGGGCATCTTCCAAAGATAAAAAGACATTGAGGAGGTTATCAGGAAACTTCTTTTTGAACAAGGATGATGTGTTGTACAAGAGAAACTTTGACATGGTCTTGCTACGTTGTGTTGATGAACACGAGGCAGGCTTGTTAATGGAAGAGGTTCACGAAGGTTCCTTCGGTACTCATGCCAATGGGCATGCTATGGCCAGAAAATTGTTGAGAGCGGGGTATTATTGGATGACTATGGAGTCTGACTGTTTTAAATATGCCCGGAAATGTCATAAATGCCAGATTTATGCTGACAAGGTGCACGTACCGCCTACTCCTCTGAATGTTTTGTCGTCACCTTGGCCTTTTGCTATGTGGGGTATTGACATGATTGGGAAGATCGAGCCGACTGCTTCAAATGGACATCGTTTTATCCTGGTGGCTATCGATTATTTCACGAAGTGGGTGGAAGCAGCATCGTATGCCAACGTCACCAAATAAGTGGTAGCCCGGTTTATTAAGAAGGACATCATCTGCCGGTATGGAGTCCCGGAGAGAATCATTACTGATAATGGTTCAAATCTGAATAACAAGATGATGAAGGAGCTATGCCAGAGCTTTAAAATTGAACATCACAATTCTTCTCCCTATCGTCCGAAGATGAATGGGGCTGTTGAAGCGGCTAATAAGAACATAAAGAAGATTGTGCAGAAGATGGTAGTGACATACAAAGACTGGCATGAGATGTTGCCTTACGCTTTGCATGGGTATCGTACTTCGGTACGCACCTCGACTGGGGCAACTCCTTTCTCACTAGTGTATGGCATGGAAGCAGTCTTGCCATTGGAAGTTGAGATTCCTTCTTTGAGAATTCTGACAGATGTGAAGCTGGATGAAGCTGAATGGGTGCGTTCCCGGCTGAATGAATTGAAGCTCATTGAAGATAAGAGATTGAAACCCATTGCGCATGACCGGTTGTATCAGAGCAGGATGAAGAAAGCCTTTGATCAGAAGGTGTGTCCTCGGTGTTTTCAAGCTGGTGAATTAGTTCTGAAAAGGATCACTCCTCCTCAAACAGATCACAGGGGCAAGTGGACTCCGAATTACGAAGGGCCATATGTAGTAAGACAGGTTTTCTCTGGTGGAGCCTTATTACTCTCAACTATGGATGGCGAAGATTTTACGTCCCCCGTGAACGCGGATGTAGTCAAAAAATACTTTGCATAAAAGAGACCGGCGAACCATAAAAAGAAAAGGTTCAGGCAAAAATGGGGCATCCTGGCGAACCATAAAAAGAAAAGGTTCGGGCAAAAATTAGGGATAAAAAGAAAAAGAATAAACCCGCAAGGTTGAAAACCTGAAAAGGCAACCTTGGCAAAAATGGGTATCCCGGTGGATTGAAAACCCGAGAAGGGCGATCCAGGCAAAAGTTAGGGATTTTTAAAGCAAAGACTACGATCCGCGTTCGATCTGTGATCACTGTTCGCACTTGGAAAATTCGGAGGAAAGGAATCAGTCCAGTTAGTCGTCTTCGAAGGTCAAAGTATCTGCGGATGAACAAGTCATATGGGTTATAGCTGAGTCGAGTCATGGTGGATGTCTGTTCCCCACATTGCCGACATTTGTATTTTCTTTTGCTTTTTGCGCAATTACCTCTTTTCAGGAATTGCTTCCAGATGTAAATGCCTATTCACAGGCCAATTCATTCAATAAAGTTTGCATTTCAGTTAAAGAGCTTTTGTTTTCTATTTTACCTGTTTTGTTTGTGAAAATGTCCGATATTTTTGATAAAAACATTACATGCTAAAACGTTGAGCTTTATGACACAAGATGGAAAAACAGTGGCAATTGCTTAGGCGACAGTCACCATGTGGATAATCAATGTATTCATTCTTGCACGTAGACTTTTTGTTGGTTTGGCAGGATGACAAATGTACCTCCCCAGTAAAGTTGCTCTCTCCACTTAGAAGTCTGATCGTCCTCAGCGGTTGGATGTTTTCCCCAGTAGAGTAGAGCTCCCCTCAACTTTGAAGTCTGATCGTCCTCAACAGATTATTACTCTTCCCCATCAGAGTATCGAGGGTCGTCTTCCTCAACCAGAGTATAAAGAAGTAATTCCCTAAGCGGAGTCGTTAAGGATCGTCCTCCTTAGCAGGATATAAGAGGTTTTTCCCCGGCCAGAGTTGTGATTTGACTCATTTTTCTTTAGCAAGTGATGTCTCCCCACGGAGCAGGGGGCAGTTATTTGTTCCCCAGCTAGTCAGGAAGCTTGTGTTATCCCCTAGCAGGTGAATGTTGACAATTACTTTCTCTCCCAAGCGGAGTCGTTGAGGATCGTTTTCCTCAGCAAAGTACAGAGGATTGTATACCCAGCCGGAGTCGTGTTTGGATTGTTATTCCCCAGCAAGTACTCAGAAGTTGATTGCTTTGAGGTGAATGTTGTCGTACCTCCAACAGGGTTGGTCCCTGATGTTATTATCCCCACAGGGTCCTGATGTCTACTTTCCTCGGTTAGTCAGAAAGTATAGTTTCGTCGACAATGGTTTGATCTAGTACCCAGCAGGGTGAGGGTAAAGTTACTTCCCTAGCAGCAGATTAAGCTCATTTCCCCAATCAGAGTCTGGTGGTGAGTGGTATCCCCAACAGGTCTTAAGGCCAATCGTTTTTGGCAGGCGCTGAAGCCAAGTTCTAAAATAGTCGGTCGTCCCCAGCGATGGAATTTCCATCTTCAGTATTCATCTCCATCCCCAGCTGAGTGGGTATCCTCTCGGAGCTTCGTCCATCTCCAGCAGAGTTGTTGATCTTGATATTCCTCAACAGAGTAGGTATTCTCTCGGAGATTCGTCCATCTCCGGCAGAATTAGTGATTATGATCCTCCCTAGCAGGGAGAAGTTTTTCTCAACAGGATTTCTTTGGTTTGGTGGCAATTTAGTTTGCCATCCCCAGCGGAGTTGCTTCTGGTCCTCAGCATTTATTTTGCTGAGACATCTCTCTTGCATTGCATAAGCATTTGTTTTGCATGGCATCCTCCCAAATGCGTAGCATTTCCACTTCATGTGGAGCATTACGGCAAAATTCAAACATAGGCATCTGAAGCATAAGCCAGGTTTGAGTTTTCCTTCGTCAGGAAAGCCGAATTTCAGAAAGATATCTCTACTCCACAGGTGGTGGGTTAAGCAATATTTGACAATTCCTCGACAGGGCGTTTTGCCAGGATTGTTTATCCTTGATTCTATTTGTACCCCTCCGTTCAGGTGGTCCTTTAGTTTATTCCCTCAAAATTTTACCGTCAGACACTCGTCTGTGTTTCCTTCAGCACCCGTCCGTGTTCAAACCTTTTAAGCCAATGCCCGTCCGCATTGACTTTTGACACCCGTCCGTGTTCTTTCAGCACCCGTCCGTGTTTGACTCTTTTGTTTCAATGCCCGTCCGCATTGACATTTGACACTCGTCTGTGTTTCCTTCAGCACCCGCCCGTGTTTGAATCTTTGATTTCAATACCCGTTCGTATTGACCTTCTGACGACACTCCTCTGTGTTGCCTTCCGTTCCCCCAGCAAATTTAATTCCCGTTATGGTTATTTCACCCTTTTCAATACCCGTCCGTATTGAATCCTTTTACACCCGTCCGTGTACCTTTTCAATACCCGTCCGTATTGAATCCTTTTACACTCGTCCGTGTACCTTTTCAGTACCCGTCCGTATTGAATCCTTTTACACTCGTCCGTGTACCTTTTCAGTACCCGTCCGTATTGAAATCTTTTACACTCGTCCGTGTACCATTTTCAGTACCCGTCCATATTGAATTTTACACCCGTCCGTGTACCATTTTCAACACCCGTCTATGTTTGAACATTTATTTCAATGTCCGTCCGCATTGACATTTTACACCCGTCCGTGTATCTTCTCAATACCCGTCCGTATTTGACATCCTGGATTCCTTGACACCCGTCCGTGTTCATCCCCAGCATAGCTAACACTCGTTTGTGTTTATTTTAGGACTTTTCATTACAGTTTTGGTTTCCAACACTCGTACGTGTCGTGACAGTGCAACATTTTTTTGTTTGTTCCCCAATGGAGTCGTCCCTCCCTTGAGGATTGCAAATTTTAGGTTTCTTTTGGTATTCAATCTCCGTGAATCCTTGGAACGCATGATAGCCGTCACTATCATACCTTCAGGATCAAGTTGATTGAATAGGGGCAGCTGTAACACCTCAAAATTTGCCTTGTTGTTTTTAGATAACTGGCTTAGGTTTCTTTTCATTTCTTGCATTTGCATTGTGCATAGCATTTGGTTCTTAGCATGGGATCGAGGTATTTGGTTCAACTCAAGGGCAAAAGCTTCTTATGAGCTCCATAAGCTTCTCACATCCTTATATGGTGGCCCAAGGGTATTTCAATGAGGGATTCTCCAAGTGGTTATATCAAGGGTTGGTGTCCTTACACTGATGACCAAAACTAGGGTTTTATGGTTAAGGGTCCTAAGCTCAAGGAGTTGATTCAAACCTTTCACCAAGGTTCTCCATATGTCAAAACAAGTCTAAGGAGGGATTTTGAGCCAAAAATTCACCATGGAAGACCTCAGATGATTCAGTAGCTTACAGATGAAGTAATCAGTCAAACTGGTCAACTGAAAAGTCAAACTAAGGTTTTGAGAGGTCCTCATCATGGTAATCAAGTCAAGAGACCTTTATTTGGTCTATGGAAGGCTTTCATGATCACAATTTGCAAGAATCAAGCTTTGGTAAAAAGTTGCTAAATTGGGAAAGTGACTTGTAATTTCAAGTTACTATTTTTGGCATATTTTCAACCAACTTTAACCAAACTTTTCATGATCAAAAATGCTTCAAACGAATTTTTGCCCAACACCAAAGTTGTAGATCTCTTTCTCCTCTTTCCAAAGAGTGGTGGATCATGATCATATCATTTTTGGATCAAGAGTTATGGGCATTTGAAGTTAGAGGGCATTTGGTGTTCCACCATGCATACCATTTTGACATAACTTGCAAGATGCATTTTAACTCACCAATATGGCTTCTAATTGTTCAGTTCACCTCACCACACTCCATTGCACCTCACTTAGCATCATTTTGAGCTAAGAATTGAATGAATCCGTGGATTACATAGTCATAATTCATCATTATGCAATTTTGCAAGTTCACTTGGAATTCATAATTCAGTTACTCTCCAGCCCCAAGATCAATCCAAAGGTGGTCCTTGTATCAAAAGGAAAACAATCATGCACTTTTCATGAAGAATGCACGAGCCAAATACCTCATGTGCACAAACTTGCAAATTTGCAAAACAGCCCAAAACTCATTGCTCTCAAGTCCTTGAAGATTAAAACCCTAAACAGTAGCATTGGCACACTATATAAGCTAACTCACACGAATTTCTCAGCAGCTACTATTCATTTTCATCACTTTTCAAAGTTTTGCTCTCAAGTTTCTCTCCTTCGATTCTCCCAATCCTTCAAGGTTCCTCCATTTTTCTTGGTTGGTTTAGGATCAGTGAAGCACAAGGAAGAGAAATCCACCACTGTTTTGAGGTTTAAGCAAGGAATTCATCAAGTTGAGTTCAGAGCTTCAACTTTCAGATTCAAGGATTCGGCTAGTTTGAAGGTCTAATTGCATTTATTTTGCAATTAGACGGTTGAAAGAGTTGATCTGCAGCTTATCTTGGAGTTTCTTGACGTATTTCCATTTCTGCAAATCTCAGGTGAGCTTCAAATTCATAGATCTAGAATTGATTTTTGTTGTGTGTTTAATGTCATCTTGATGTGCTGAGCTCATATATGTGTTGGTTTTGATTTTCAACGTGAATCATGGCTGAAATTTAGATCTGAAATTTTCAGATCCAAACTTGTTTCGTTCGATTCTTGAAATATATGCAGGCTAAATGATTTTGAGTGGCATATTTGTGATCTACGTGAGTTGCTGAACATTTTGATGTATGATTTGTTGTTTTTGGTTATGGTTTAAAGTTTGGTGACCGGAGAGTGGCCGGAGAAGATGACCGGCGCTTCTCCGGCCGGTGAGGGTTTAATTTGGGTTTGTGGTTTTCCAGTTTGAATCTCATGCGTTGGATTGTGATTAATTTTCCAGTTTAATTCACGTGCGTTGGATCTTGGTTATGTGGTGTTAATTAAATTGATTAGGGTTTAGTGGATCTGATTAATTCATGACTGTTTGATTTCATTTAATTAGTGCATTTGAATGTGGACCATTGGATTGTTGACTTTACTTTGTTTGACTGAGAGCATGAGCCTGTGGATCTAGAGACTTTTTATGTTTGACTTAATCTCAGCCGTTCGTTGTTTCTGAAGGCTTGATAGCGCTTGGGCCTTTTCTGCTGTTTACACCCCCGTTTCTGAGCCCATGGTCATTTTGCACGCGTTTGGATTTCTCTTTGCACCCCTACCTTCATTTCATTTTCTTTTTATTTTCTATTTTCATACCATTTCATAATTAATTGTTAAAAATACTTGCATGTGCTAAAAAATTCCAAAAAAATTCATCATCCCTTCTCATTATTAAAATTAATTTTTCACATTTTATTTTATTATTTTTTCATTAAATTTGCATTAAATATTAATTTTCCAAATTAATTTGTCTCATTTGCACTTCATATTGCATACTTCATGTTGCATTTTTTATTTCTCTCATTTGGAAAGTGATTTGATCCTGATTCTTTTTGGGTTGTGTTCATAACATGTTGAAGTATGTTTGAGATTTTTGGTATGATTTTTAGGTCCTTTTTGGATGACTTTTGATGTGTTGCTTTGAGCATGAATGTATGAAATCCTATTGATGCTTTGACCTAATTGTTGATTGACTTTGGTTCTGATTCATTGCTTGTGGATTTGATATGTCAATTATACATGTTTGAGATGCTTGAATACTGAATGACATAATTTTTGAGGCATGTTTGTTATTTCTTTGAAGCATGAGCTTTAACTTGTCCAATTTGTGAATATATGCTTCATGTTTGGTTTGCTTGATCATGAAGGCACTTGTGCCACAATTTTAGGTCTTGTTTAAGGATTGATAGCATGTTAATTGACTTCTGGTTGTGATATTTGGATCTCATCTTTGCATGTTTGATATTTGCCTTGCACCTTAAGTCACTTGTTTCTCAAGAATGAATCATGTTTCACTTCACTTCACTTCTTCTTCTTTGCTTCTTAATTGATTGTGAAAGTGTTTGTATGACTTGAATGATGTTTGAAGATCTTGTTTAGGCACACATTTAGGATTGTGTCACTTCTGAACTTGGTTTGCTTTATGGAATTTTGACTTGGTTGCTTTACATGATCACTTCTTTTCATTTCACTCCTTCTTTAATGACTTGAATGGTACTTGAGTGACTTCTCCCTTTTCTTTTTGACTAATTGTGCATGATTAATAGTAGAGGTCAGTAGGACCATTAGGTTCTGAACTTGATGTTTGATTTACTTTAGAACTTGTTTCTTCATGGCCTTATGCTTGTTTGAGTTTCATTTTGTCATATGTGAATACTTCTAACATTTTCAGGGGCAAATGGTAAGTTGTTTGAATGTGGATATGCTTCCACATTTTACTTTCTTCCTTTAACTTTTAACTTTCATACTTGTGTTTGAAGTGAGCTTAGGCCACTTGTGTTTCACTTTTCTTTCTCCTCCTTCTCTTTCACTCTTTTCATCCCTCGAGTCTCAAGACTTGTTTAAGTCTTGGATTCTCTCCCTTTAGAGCTACCTAGGCCAACTTAATTTTCGATTAAGCTTGGAGTAGGATTAGCATTAGGTTAGGTAGTCGTCTCTCCTAAACCTCACTAACCATAGGACATCCATGCATGATAACATTAGGACTCTTAGTTTCCCTGTAGAGTTTCCTTTTGTGTCGCTTCTCTTCTCATCTCAAACTTCTTGAAAACACTTAACAAAATATAACGTATATTGCGCTCGAGTCTTAAGTGTAGGAAGTGAAGAACGAGGGGTCTCCTCTCTTCTTCTAGGGTGTTTAGCATACGTCTCATTCGGGGGCGATCATGCGACTCACTCGTTCCCGCATGGTAGACTTTGGTGCAATGTAAGTTACGAACTAACTCAAAACACTTCTGTCTAAAAAACACCAAACCAATTCAAATCTTTTTATCCTCCGGGATTGTTGGGTTTCAAACTTCTTTTTTTCAGAAAAGAGCTCATCGCTCACGTAAAAAACACTTACCTACCCGTGGTCGTACCCACGAACTACGTCAGCTCTGATTCCTCTCTCTCGTCCGATTGAGGATACGTAGGCACAAGACAGCGATTGTCTTGGCGAGCAACCTTCCCCCACAGTTCCCGTCCGAACTACGTTGACTCTAACTTTCCCATTGTACTGAGGGAGTACGTATGCCTAGGACAACGATACTGTCCTATCGAGTCATTTATTTTTCTTTTCTTCTTCGTTTCTCCATTCTTTTCGTTCTCGTTTCTTCGCCTATCCAGTAAGCAGTGGAGCTCCAGATGACGACACCCTTTGATGCAGACAACAAGCGTGGATCCCATCGAGTACGATGGACGTGTTGGGTGCTAACACCTTCCCTTCGCGTAACCGACTCCCGTACCCGTTCTCTTGGTCGTGAGACCATGCTCTTTCCTTCTTTCAGGTTTACGCAGTGTTTCCTTTCCCTCTCTTGGGATAAATACACTTTGCTGGCGACTCTGTGTCTTTTGCGCCACTCTCGCGTTTGTACCGTTGGATGCGAATCTTTCGGGAGCGACACTTACCACTTGCAGCTGGTGATCGTGATTTGTGTAGGAGGTGTTACAGTTGTGTTGTGATGATCTGAACAGCTTCCCTAGGTGCTATGGAGTGTGTTTGAATGCTTGGACTTGATGGAAATTGGCTGGATCACTTCATGGCATCTCAACTGCACTTTGGTTAAAACCTTGAGCAATTGACTGGTGATTCTGAGAAATCAATGTTCCAGTTGTTGTTTAAGTGTTTGATCAGCTCATATGTGATGTATATGAGGTGTGTGAGTGATTGGTTTGAGTGGAATTGCCCTCTAGCTCAAAACCCGATAGTTACCTTGCTAAGAAAGGCATTTTTACCAAGAGAAAGAGATTTTGAGAAAGGCAAGTGTTGTAGGCCTTTGGTGTACTTAAACTGAACACAATTGAGGTCTATTTATAGTAGAGCAAGTTTGTTTTGCAAGGAATAGTGAATGGCAACTACTAAGTAGGTTTGGCCAATGTTGGCAAATGAAAATCCAAGTCTCCTCTAGCCATTGACTAGAGGTTAGGGCACAGACCTTTGGTTCCCTTGGTCTTGGATAAGTCTTGACTGATTTCAGATGAGAATGGCTCAGTCCATGCCACCTTGATGCTTCCATTGAATGTTTCAATCCAAATTTGGAGTCTTGTCCCTATTTTGGCCATTCTAGGTTCAACATGCTATTTCTTGTTCCATGGACTTTGGAGGCTTGGCTAAGTGATTGTCCCCTTTAGATTTAATCCTCAGATTTGTCCAAGTGGATAGGAGCATTTGAATTTGGCTGATTTTGGCAATTCGAGCAAAATTGCAAATTCTGCCTTGCCTTTGATAGATTTCAGCAAGGCAACTTGCCAATGTCATATCTCATGGTGTAAGTTGAATTTGGTAATGTTCTTGACCATTTTGGAAAGCCCTTACATGATACAACAACTGTTTGAACATGTTTGGTTTTGATCTCTTTTGAATCCAAGTGAAAAATCCCCCTATATTTGGCAAAAAGTAAGGCAAAATCTGACTTAGTGAAATTTTCACTAAGTGTTGGAACAAAGTGTTTTCTCTTGATTTTGATCACTCCATAACTCAAAATCCATGAGGAATTTGGACATAGGTCAGTATGAAGCTTTTGTAGAGGGCAATGAGATCTACAAATCAAGCTTTGAATGGGGCACAATGGCCTTGTGGTTTAGGAGTTATGGTCCTCCAAAGTTGGTGCATTAGTGGCACTTTTTCATGACTTAGAAAAATTTCTAAGTTTTATGGTTACCCCTTTTACAAGTTATCCAACTTTTCTTGATTTTTCTTGATGAATGATGATTCAAATCATACATTAACATCATTTTTGGGTTAAAAATCCATTTTGGGTAAAAATCTCAAAAAGTCAAAGCTAACTTTTATGCACAGTTGACTTTTTATAAGATGAATTCCAAACTGTGCAATTCTTCAGGAAATCATGTCCTTAACCTAAATCAATGTTGATGGACATGTTCCATGGGTGGTATGGGGTATATTGAGGCATGCCCTAGGGCTTGGGAGCATGTCCTGATCAAAAGTCAAAGTTACAGTTGACTTTCCTCGCGAAACCCTAATTGTGGTGCAGATGAAATTGAGACTTGTTGCTCAAGCTTCTTGGATCAATCCATTGTTGCAAATGGATAAATGTAGTGTATTAGAGACCCTCAAATCCTCCTTTGAGGTCTTGGCCCATGATTTGCTCTAAAAGTCAACTTAGGGGTGAATTAGGTCAAGAAACCCTAATTCCTGATTTTGGATGTATGCATCCCTTGAGGCCAAATTGACTTGATGATAGGGTCCATGAGGTCCCATGGAGTATATTAGGTTATGTTTTGAATCATTAGCTCATTCCCAGATGAAAATTTCCATCTGGAGGCCCTGGTCGACCAAAACCCTAATTTGGTGATACTGGCGATCTTGAGGCTTGATCCACCTAGAAGGGATCATCCTTGTGCTTAATCCTTGAAGTGGGAGTCCTTTTGATCCATTGTGGATGTTTGAGAGGTTAGACAAGTTGAAGATCATGTCATTCCTTGATTGATCCTTTGTCTAAGCACTCAGAGAGGGCTTGAAACCCTAATTTTGATTGTAGTGGATGCTCACCCATCTTTGGGGAGACTGATGAAGTATGATGGTTCCTCCATATTGTGATGATGATTTGCACAATGATGGGAAATCTTAGTGGTCAAAATTTGGGGTATGACAAGAGGATGAAGAGGATGCTAGTGTCGGAGGAAGTGGCGATGAAGACTTTGATTTTAATGATTGTTGAAGTTTTATTAGAGTTAGATTGTTTAAGTTATTTTAAGATTTAGATGTTAAGTGTTTATTTTCTTGAATTTTGGAAGTATGTTGCAATGCTTTTTTTTGCTTAAGACTTATGCCTTTTAATGGTATTTGGAATTGAAAATAATGAATGCTATTATGAGTTTGAAGTAATATATGCTATTATGAAGTTTGAGTTTTTTTTAATATATTTATTAGTATATTTTTAGTATATTTCCGCGCCCGCGTCGGAAAAATAGCGCCCGCGCCGCTCCCCGCTTCCGTGCCGCTCCCATTTTCGGAGTGACCGCGCCGCGCCGCTTTCCGAGATTAACAACATAGGTTTCACCTCCATTAGATAACAAGAACTATCATTCTTGGGCTATATACATGCACATTGCTTTGATAACGAAGAACAAGGAAAAATTCATAGATGGAACTCTCCCTAAACCTACTGTTACTGATCCTTTGTATGCTTCATGGATAAGGTGCAACACCATGGTTCTTGCGTGGCTACAAGCTCCATCAACGACTCCATTGCAAGATCAGTTCTTTATATTGATTCTGCATCTAGTGCTTGGCAAAACCTCAAGACCAGGTTCTATCAGAGTGATAAATTTTGTATCTCAGATATTCATGAGTAAATCTATAAGCTACGCCAAGGTTCTATGGAAGTTTATGATTATTTTACAAAATATTCAGGAGAATTATCGACCAATCCCGCATTGTAAATGTTTGATTCAATGCACCTGCAATGCTATCATATCTCTAAAGGTTTATAGAGATAAGAATTATGTTATTTGATTTCTCAAAGGCCTTAAAGAAAAATTCAATGCCACAAAATCTCAGATCATGCTCATGACTCCGTTACCTACTATTTACACGATTTTCCCTATGAACATTCAACAAGAAAGATAATTTTCTCTACCTATTCTTGCTATGCCCTCAGCTGAAACCCTTGATAATTCTTCTACATCTGCATCATTCATGGCTAATACTTCTCAAGGTAAGCCAAAATGGAAATGGACGGGTCCCCTACGAGGCACAAACCGTGTCTGCACTCATTATGGCAGAACTAATCACACAGTTGATACTTGATTTGTGAAGCATGGATATCCTCTTGGATTCAAGAACAAAAGAAAAGCATCTTAACCTCATGTTTATGATGATTCTAAGGCTAATTATGATTCTTCTGTTGCAAGATCTTCAAATTCCAAGTCCTTTGGTTTCACTCAACCGCAATACCACAGTCTTCTTGGCTTGTTACAACAATCTCAAATCAATCCTAACCCTGCAGCTAATTCTATTTCCAGCACACCCATTGCCTTGACTTCTAGTTCATCTCCTTATGATGGTAAGAATCCTAATTTATGGATTTTAGACACAGGTTCCACTGATCATATCACATTTACCCTCACCTCATTTATGCATTATCAAACAATAACACCTGTTTTTGTTTTATTACCTAATGGAACTCATGTCATAACTCATACTTCTAGCTCTATTATACTTTCCCCTCAACTTACATTGCATCATGTCTTATACATAACTTCATTTCAAGTCAATCTCATATCGATTCCAAAACTTGATTTATCAATAATTGTTTTGTGCAATTTACCTCTAATTCTTGTCATATATTGCAGAACAATATCAAAACAATGATTGGTATAGCTAGATTGCTCAAGGGCTTATATGTCATAGACTCTCCACATGTTACATCAACACCATTTACTTGTAATTTTACTACTGTTACAAATTCCCTTGTATGGAACTATAGAGTAGGTCACACTTCTAATATTGGCTTGCATGCCATTTCAAAATTCTTTCCATTTGTATCTACTAAAAATACTTGGTATCCATGTGATTCTTACCACTATGCTAAACAAAAAGACTTTCTTTTCCTTTAAGTACTTCTCTTTCTCATGCTCCTTTTGAACCATTGGATGGTGACCTTTCTCTACTATATCTATTTTAGGTCATCGATATTTTCACACATTAGGGGATGATTTTAGTAGGTATACATGGATTATCTTTTTAATGACCAAAGATGAAACCAGAACCAACATCATTAACTTTTTTCTTACATAGAAAATCAATTTCATACCACTTTAAAGTGTTTTAGAACAGATAATCGTTCTGAGTTTTTTATGTATTCCTTTTTTCAATCCAAGGGCATCATTCACCAAACATCCTATGTAGAAACACCACAACAGAATGGCGTGGTTGAAAGAAAACATCAACACATCTTGAGTATGGCCAGATCCCTTTCTTTCCAAGCCAATCTTCCTCTTAACTTGTGGACCTTTAGCACACAACATGCCATTCATATTATCAATAGACTCCCTACCCTTCTCCTTCAATACAAAAGTCCCTATGAGATGCTATATAAAGAACCACCTTTCATCATTCACCTAAAAGTTTTTGGTTGCCTATGCTATGCCTCTTCTATTCAAGCTCATAGAAGTAAATTTGATGCTAGAGCTAGAAAGGCTATCTTCCTTGGCTTTAAAGATGGCACCAATGGCTACATTTTATATGACCTTAATTCTCACAAAATTTTTGTCTCTAGACATGTCATATTCTATGAAACAAGTTTTCCTTTCTAAACCTCTAATCATATCCCTTCACCTTCTATTCCTGAACCAGATACTTCTAACCTCGCTACTCCTTTGGATGATCACCTTGAACCTACCCCTCTGACTTCTTCCCTTGAACATGCATATGACCTCCCAACTGACCAACAAAATTCTTCCTCTCCTACCTCTATAGACAGAAATTTCACAACTCTCCTTCCTGAACCTCATAATTCTTCTATCATGCCTAATTCTTCCTCTCTAGATAACGCTGCTACTGAAATTTCTACCTTTTCCTTACCCATGAGAAAATCCACCAGAACTGTCAAACCACCCTCTTACTTATAGGATTTTCATTGTAATTCTATCATACATCATAATCATGTTTCACATAATCATGTTGCATATCTCTTATCATCTGTCCTATCATATCAACATTGCACACCTGCTTAACAGGCTTTTTGTTGCTCTATCTCCACTCACATTGAACCTAAAACTTACAAATAAGCCTCTCAACTTGATTGTTGGAAACAAGCCATGGAAATTGAGTTACTTGCCTTTGATCATAATCATACTTGGTCTCTTGTTAATCTTACACCAAGTAAGAGTATTGCTGGCTGCAAGTAGGTATACAAAATCAAGCATAAAGCTGACGACACTATTGAGAGGCATAGAGCAATACTTGTAACCAAAGGCTACACTCAATTAGAGGGAGTTGATTTCTTTAACACATTCTCTCATGTTGCTAAAGTTACTACAATTCGAGTTCTTCTTGCTTTAGTTGCTATTCAAAATTGGTATCTTTAACAATTAGATGTCAATAATGTCTTTTTACATGGTGACTTAAATGAAGAAGTATACATGGAATTGCCTCCTAGTCACCCTGCTTCTCAATCCTCACCTCCTCAAGTATGCAAGCTTCTTAAATCCATATATAGCTTGAAACAAGCAAGTCGACAATGGTATTCAAAATTGTCTTAAGCCCTTCTCACTATGGGTTACATTCAATCCCAAGCTGATCATTCCCTTAACATTAAGTGTGATAATTCTTCATTCATAACACTTTTGGTTTATTTTGATGATATAGTGCTTGCAGGTAATTGCCTCACTGAGATACTTCATTTGAAAACCTTCATTGATTACTAATTTTGTATTAAAGATCTTGGCACACTTAGGTTTTTCCTTGGTCTTGAGATTTCCTGATCAAAAGAAGGCATTATTATCAATCAAATAAAGTATACTCTTGAACTTCTTCAAGACACATGTTACTTAGGAGCCAAGCCAACCCTCATTCCCAAAAATCCCACAACCAAACTTTCCTAAAATACAGGCTCTCTTATTTTTTATCATATTTCCTATCGTCTCATTGGCAAACTTCTCTATCTCACTCATACACAACCACATATTTCTTTTGTTGTAAAATACTTGAGCCAATTTATCTCCAACCCTCTAACACCTCATTTCAATGCAGCATTGACCATTCTCAGATACCTCAAATCCTCACCAAGACAAGGTATTTTCTATTCTACTACAACCTTTATCAAACTTCATGGATTTGCAAATTCTAATTGCACAAGATGTGCTGAATCTCATAAATCGACCATCAGTTATTGTGTTTTTCTTATCACTTCTCTCATTTCATGGAAATCAAAGAAGCAAAACACTATCTCCAGATCCTCCACTGAGGCAGAATATCTGGCACTTGCTTCTCTGACTTGTGAACTTCAGTGGCTTCATAATCTCATCTCGGATTTTCACATCACCTTACATATGCCTTCGTCCATTTACTGTGACAACAAGTCAACTATCTACTTGGCTCACAACTCTACCTTCCATGAAAGAAGAAAACACATCGACGTTGATTGTCATGTCACCCGCGAGAAAATTCAGAACAAGCTCATTCTTCTTCTTCTTGTCTTGAGCTTCAATTAACTTATAGATGCCTTCAATTAAGCCCGTTATCCCCGCACTCGCATGGTAAGTGAACCTGTTAATGTTTATGATCTCGATATTCAACTTTTTGCATTTTTCTTCTTTTCTTTTTCTTTTCTTTTCGAATTTCAAAAATCCGATCCGCTGGGCTAAATGGCCGGGTGAGGGCCACCTAACTTAGAAGGAAACAAATTCTTTCATTCGCTTTTCTAAAAAGAATAACTCGATTGAAATTGTTATTATTTTTCAAGATCACCACATATTTACATCGGTTCATTACTTAGCGTGTGTTTTGGGATGGTGTTGACCGCTAATAAAACTACTAAAGAGACTACTACATAAACTCGAAAATCAAGGTCTCGACATAATGGTTATTTAGATCGGTTCCGCATACTTAGGGAGTCTAGGGTGCTAAAATGGTACCGACGATATCAATACTTTCCCAAGTCTAATTAACATAGCCTAAAAGTGAAAAGTGTCATGCTATTAAATCGGATGATTTTTTTTTCTTTTCGTTGGGGTTTCTTTTTATCAAACTTGGGGGAATTATCTAACGAAAGAAAAAGATGCCATACAATAGGACTCAATTAACGCATAAAATACTCTACACAAATAGACTAACTATAAAAGCATAAAAGTAACATGAAAATAATGGAAAAACTAAAAAAAAAGCAATAAAGCTCCTCCCCCACACTTGAGCCGAACATTGTCTTCAATGTTTTAGTACAAGGTGAAAAAGGAGTGGAAAAACCTAGAGAAATCAATTGTGGCAGCCTCGGCCGTGATGACGTCTAAATCCTCTGCCAAGGGCAAGGTTAGGAACATGTTGCACTAGCTCTCTCAAAGTGGTAACCTTCATCCTCATACCCTCCATCTGCTTAGCCAGATCTTCCATATCATGCTCTATCCGGTCGGAAAAATCAACCTACTGTTGGTTGGAAAGATCCACAACAACTATGAGGTCCTCCTGCTGACGCTGCAAACTCTGGAGTAATAAGTCATGCTCCGCCTCCCTGTTATTCTGAAACCGCAGTTCAGACAAGATATCATCTAGACTGCTCCGTATGGCGACGTAATCGTACTCCCCCCGATGCTGGTATGTACCTGAAAATTGGTCAGAGAAAGTGGGTGCAGTGTGTGCTTGGTGACTAGGCCTTGGAATGTCAGCATTGGCACGGGGGCCAGTCTGTGGTGCAAATCCCATGGTCGCAACATAGGCCCTGTTAACAGCTTCATCCTCTAAGTTTGGGGCCTCAGTGTCAAATAACCAATTTTTGCTAATGTGCACATTAATGCGCGTCGTACAAGGTAAATCAATACTCCTCACCTCTCTGTTCCTGATCATTAGCCTATACTTTCCGCTCGGAAAATTCTTGATAAGGCGCATGTTGTGACAATAATCTAAATCAACAAAAGGAACGGCTAATCCCTCAAGGGTAGCCAACTCATCATGCAGTCCCAAAGCAAAAACTATGGAGGTAATCACTCCTCCGTCACAGATGTGACTACCGGACCTACCGACGGCATAACCAAAGTGAGCTAACAAGAAAGGGGTAGGATTAACCTTAGTCTCTGATAAATCACAGTGAATGAAAAATAAGTCCTTGGAATTTACATTCCTGTGTTCTCCCTACCAAAAATCGTGTTTGCTAAAATGCGGTGAAAATACCTAATCGCGGGGTTGTGAATGGAAGTGGCTTTTAGACCTTCCCACGAGGTAGAGGTCTTGCCAGTGATTTTGTGCCAAAAGCCTAAAGCATTGGCTTTCCACTCACTTTCAAGTGGTGCCTGACAAGCGTAATCCTCTCCACTCAGAAACTAAAATATTTCACCTATCCTCTCTTGTGTTAGTGAATAGTCTATTAAACATCCTATAGTTCACAGTACCAGAGGTATGGGACTGTTCATGCAAATATTGAAAAGAACTTTAAAATGCATACATTAATCTAATGTAAGTGGGGCTTGGATTACAGAAAAATTGAGACAAACCTACATTAGTCGACATCCAGTTGATGCTTTCAAACAGCCCTAGTGCACGAACAGTGTCGATATGAGCGTATCGCGTGGCTTCCACAGGCCTCTTGCAAAGCTTGTGAAAAACAGCCCTTTGACGCTCACCAAGGATGCCTGCGGGAAATTTGATTCCCATGTAGTCCATGTCACGAGCAACTCTAGGAGACATTCTGAAATTTTTTGAAAGGGTTGAGAGATTTTGTAAGATGAAAAACAGTGAGCAAGAGAGTTTGAGAATGGTAGTGATGATGAACTTAGAATGAGGTTTTGAGGTTTATATAGAAAAAGAAAAGGTATATGGATGGTTGGGGGTTAAGATGATGATTAATGGGGAGTTATTTGGGTGGTTATAGAGAAGTATGGGAATTTGAAAGGAGTTTAGGTTAGAAACAGCGCAAAATTAGTAACATAGCACGCGCAGAAAAACTGCTCGCTCCATCTCCATGGTGAATGCCAGTAAGCACATGGCGAACGCCATGTGTTTAAACGTTGGAATTTTAAAAATATGAACTGATGGCGAACGCCATCTTACAATGGCGAACATCATTGAGCAAAAATGCGCAAATTTCAAGTTTTAAGGTCCAGAATCATTTTTTTTTATTTTAATATATTGAACAAGTATAATACAAAGAACTAACTGCAGAAATAAAATTTTGATATTAAAAATTGCATAAATGTAAAAACAAGCATAAAGCACTATGAACAAAGATAAATGACATAAATAAAAATCACATTAATCCAATAACAAGAACAACATGTCTTCACCGATGAGTCGACGATACAGTAAGTAAAAACTACACTGAAATGAAATACAATAATAACCGAAACAAACTAAACATAAAAACAACGAAACTCCATCGGTACATGTCATAAATCATCTATTAAAGTGCCTACTGAATGAATGCACTTGCTGAAACAAATGGTCGAACTGCTCATTGGCAACATCCATGAAACCAATGAGATCTCCTCGGATGGAAGTGATCTCATTCCTAAGAGTGTCTACTTGACACTGTAGAGCACCAATGGCAGCAGCATAATCTACACGAGCTCCAGAGACATGAGAAGTGGCATCAGGGGGATTGTCATCAGGTACTTCATATGGCTGAGGACTATAAGGTGGTGAAGGTGATTCACTCTGCTCCTTAAGGTCATACAGCCAGTTGTTCCTATTATGCACATTTTTCCTCTCATGGTTAGGCAAGGTAAAGTTGTTGACCACTCTGTTATCAATTAGGAATTCAAATTTGGCTGGACCTAAGTTAGCCAAAATACCACTTTTGAAACAAAAATTTAAGTGCATGGGATGGATGCCTCCATAGGCACGGATACGATTAAGTTGATAACGTAAACCTATGGCTTCAACAATCATGGTAACTAAACCTCCAGCGAGAATAGGACCATTGATCTCATGTGCAATACGATTCAGATTTGCCAACATAAAGAAAGCGGCATTCACAGGTCTTCCCTGTGAAGCACAGTACATAATAAATAGCTCGTCCTTAGAAATAGAGGTGACATTCTCCTCCTTGCAGAACAAAGTGTGTGCTAGAATCTTATGGAAGTACCTAAAGGTCGGGTTGTGGATGTTTTCTGAGAACATGGTGCGAGGTTCAGGGTGGTAATTGTAGAAGCAAGCTTCACTCACATTGAGTTTTGATGAAGACAACACAACAAACTCTCTACAAAGATAATGTGCAAAAAGAAAGAGAATCAAGATGCATAAAGTACAAGAAGCTCAAGTTCAAGAAGATATCCTAAGTGCTATCAAGGTTGAACAAAGCTTCAAGGGTTCAAATATCATGAAGATCAAAAGTTGAACAAAGGTATAACAATGTCATTTAAATGATTATACAAGTGTTCACATGTCTTGCATTTTGCATATCTTTGATCTAGTGCATTGCATACTTTTTATGGAAAGTTCACTTTGTTTTCTAAAACTTTTTATTGAGGTTTCAACACTGTTAATCGATTAACATGTGGAGTTAACCGATTAACGTATTCAAAATTTGAATATTTTCAAACGTTACAGGGGTGTTAACCGATTAACCTATATGGTTAACCGATTAACACTGCTACTGTAAGCGAAAATTGGTGACTTTTCATGGAAATGTGCATTGCCCTCTCATCTCTTTTCATTCCTTTGCTGCATATTTCTCATACCTTTTTGTAGGGGTGTTTTACACATATTTAAACACTTCTATTTCAGATTTAACACTCACCTCCTAACAATTTCAAAAATAAAAAAAAATTCACTCATACTTTCATTTTTTTTAAAATATTGTTCAAGTGTCCATTCAAACATTTTTGAGAGAAACTTCTGCATATCTTTCACAACTTATCATTGTTTCATCTCATTCTTGTCAAGAACACTTGTATACATTGTTTGAGTGATATTGTTTCAAAGGAGAAGATCAATTATCAAGATTGATATTAACATTCTATCAAGACATAATTTTATTATCAAGAATATTTTTCTGTTTTACCTTGTTGTCCAGGATTGTTGGAAACAAGTGAGTGTTTTGAAGAGGATTGTTCTTCATACACTTAATTACCTATAGGTTAGATAGTAAGCATCACTATTGGTGTGATTAGGCTGTACAATAATTCTAAACTATAGTGAACTCTCTTTCGTGTTGAAGGAGGAGTGGAGTACTCTCGGGCTGTGAGGGGAACCACTATAATTCTCTTGTGTTGTTTTTCCTTTCCGCACTTTACTTTCCAGCACTTATCATAAAACGAAAAAATAACCAAGAACCGGTAAAAAGATCGAAGAAATTTTTAAGAACCTAATTCACCCCCCCTTTTAGGCGCATTTACACTTACAGTAATTATCGGTAATGGTTCCCCAGAAATAGTTAAGGTTGAGGTCGGTGAAGGCATCATCAAGTGTCAGGGAATGGGCATCAGATCCATTAGGGAATCCTAATAGGTTGGCCATTTCATGATGGGTAAAGTGGTATTTTGTCTCGAACAACCTGAAAGTGGCTAAACCTCGGCCAAAACCAAGACCTCGGTTAGGGTCATAATAAAGTGAGCTAAGAAACTCTAGGGTAAGCATGCGTTAAGGGCTATACCTCTTCCTTACACCAAAGTTCGCCCAACCAATTTGGTCGAGCAGGTACATAACACTGTCCCTCAGTCGTAGGGTGGTCAAAGTAAGTCCATCTGGGTATATAGGTAGTGCTAAAAATAAAAAATACTACTACTACTAATAATAATAGTAATAGTAACGACAAACAAACACAAAAACAGATAATTAAGATAACAAATAATAAAAATAAAAAGTAAAGTCTAAAAGTCTAAAGGTCGTGGGTTGCCTCCCACACAACACTTGTTTAATGTCTGTAACTCGACATCAGGGTCGAACTAGTCCTTCGAAAGAGCGGGCAGCTCCTCTAACTTATAGCTTACACATAAATCTTTGTTTTCAATGTTATGGTAGTGTTTAAGTCTCTGCCCATTCACAATGAACGTCTCATCAGATTTCCATTTAATTTCTACCGCTCCGCTTTGGAGATCTCTTATAACTTCAAAAGGGCCAGACCATCTGGAACGAAGCTTGCCAGGAAATAGCTTGAGTCGAGAGTTAAAAAGGAGAACTATGTCACCCTTGCTGAACTCTCGTTTAGTTATTTGTCTATTATGCCACTGTTTGGTTCTTTCCTTATAAATTCGGGCATTTTCGTATGCATCCAATCTAAGCTCCTCTAGTTCATGGATATCCAGAATTCTTTTCTCTCCTGCCGCTGTGTAGTTCATATTCAGGGTCTTAATGGCCCAATAAGCTTTATGCTCAAGTTCGACAAGCAGATGACATGATTTTCCATAAACTAGTTTGAATGGGGTGGTTCCTATCGAAGTTTTATAAGTTATTCTATATGCCCACAGAGCTTCATGAATTTTTGCAGACCAATCTTTCCTAGAGGACGCAACTGTTTTTTCTAATATCTGCTTGATCTCTCTATTGGAAACCTTAACTTGTCCACTCGTTTGAGGGTGATATGGTGTTGCTACTAGATGTCGCACTCAATATTTAAGCAATAGTTTCCCAAAGATATTCGAGATAAAATGGGATCCACCATTGCTAATGACAACTCTCGGCACACCGAATCTAGGAAATATTACATTCTTGAAGAGTCTTATGACTACTCGTGCATTGTTGGTGGGAGAAGTTATTGCTTCGATCCACTTCAAAACATAATCAACTGCAACGAGTATATATTTGTTGCCAAAAGATGACGGAAAATGGCCCATGAAATCTATCCGCCAAACATCAAAGACTTATACTTCTAGAATACCCCTTAGTGGCATCTCATTGCATCTAGAAATGTTACCAGTGCGCTGGCATCAGTCGTAATTTGTAACCGCGATATGGACGTCCTTCCAAAGGTTATGCCAGAATAGGCCAGATTGTAAGATCTTTGCGCAAGTCTTAGAAATGCTTGCATGCCTTCCATAGGGTGCCGAGTGGCAGTGAGATATGATATCTTTTACTTCAGATTCTGGGACACATCGACGGAAAATTCCATCGGCGCCTAGCTTAAAAAGCAGGGGCTCATCTCAATAATAGTGTTTCATGGAAGAATTTCTTCTTTTGTTGGTAGGATAAATCTGGCAGAAGTACCCCAACTGCTAGGTAGTTGACAAAGTCAGCATACCACGGCAGTGTGGTCTTTGAGCATATTGATTCCACAACTTTATTTGTTTCTGAGTCATGATAAATTAAAGAGCATTCACCCATTTCGCTTTCACTTTCTTAATAGGCTACAAGTCTATCATATGGAATACTGTCATTGATGGGCACTCGCTCAGGTTCTTGATCTTCGATTCTAGAAAGATGATCTGCTACTACATTTTCGATTCCCTTCTTATCTTTGATTTCTATATCAAAATTTTGCAAAAGCAGGATCCATCTTAAGAGTCTCGGTTTAGCATCCTTCTTATTCAACAGGTACCTAATTGCGGCGTGATCGGTATAGACAATTATTTTCGCTCCCACCAAGTAAGAACGGAATTTATCTAAAGTGAACACAACAGCCAGGAGTTATTTTTCAGTGGTGGCGTAGTTCATATGTGCACTGTCCAAGGTTCTACTTGCATAATATATAGCATGAAGCTTTTTGTATTTTCTTTGTCCTAAGACAGCACCAACAGCATAACCACTAGCGTCGCACATTATTTCAAATTGTTTACTCCAATCGGGCGGTTGCATAATAAGTGCAATTATAAGAGCGTTTTTCAGATGTTCGAACGCTTTCAAGCAGTCCTCATCAAATATAAATTCAGCGTCTTTCATTAACAAGCCCGTTAGTGGTTTGGTTATCTTAGAGAAATCTTTAATGAATCGTCGGTAGAAACTGGCGTGCCCTAGAAAAATTCAAATTTCTCTAACAGTTTTCGGAGGTTAAAGATTTTCTATTATTTCAATTTTTGCTTTATCAACTTCCATTCCTCGTTTGGATACTACATGTCTAAGCACAATTCCTTCTCGGACCATGAAATGGCATTTCTCCAAATTCAGCACTAGATTGACTTTAACGCAACGTTCGAGTATCATTTCTAGGTTTGACAGACATCCTTCAAAACTTTCCCCACAGACAGAGAAGTCATCCATAAATACTTCCATTATATTGTCTATAAAGTCGGCAAAGATTGCCATCATGCATTACACAGTCTGAACGACATTCGTCTATAGACAAACGTACCATAAGGACAGGTAAATATAGTCTTTTCTTGATCGTCAAGATGGATAGGAATTTGGAAGAATCCTGAGTATCCGTCTAAATAGAAGAAGTGATAATGTTTAGCCAGTCACTCAAGCATTTGATCTATAAAGGGTAAAGGAAAATGATCCTTGCGAGTGGCTTTGTTTAGCTTTCTATAGTCTATTGCTGAAGCGGTAAAGCGGCAAGCAACAAAAGTTTTTGGAAGTATTTTTTCGGGAATTTATCGTGTCCATAGAGATCGGTGTTATTGAACTGCCATTCGACAATTTGAATATTATTGAGTTTAGGTTTAAAATGGGTTTAAATTAAATGCGGTAAATAAAACTTATGAACAGAAAAAGAATTCATTATTTGGAGAGTAGAGAACTCTCGGGTTTGCATTTTATCTACCCTATTAAATACTTAAACTTACTACCCAGTTGTACGCAACCTAAATCACTCGTCAACATTATCACATATCTCTCACACTGAGGTTATCTCTAACACAGAGTGAGACAATGACCATATTACTCACGTCGGCGATCTCTTAGCGCAACACAGACAACACAAAAACATTAAGTTCCGATACCCAAGTGAATATTAAGCCTAAATCTATCTCTAGAATCTAGAACCTAATAGATGTTCATCCTAAATCTGGATTCAACCCGTTCATGTCTGCAACAACTCAACCCCAAATAAAGAAAGCAATCATCAACATTAATTTGTAAAATGAGTTTTATACAACACCATGAGCAATAAATATACATATAATCAAGGTAAACTTACATACAAACTCACAATAAATGGAAACTACAAAGGGAAGAGAGAAGAGGAATCAAAATCTCTCGCAGTGTCAATCACGATCCAAGAATCATCCACCCCCAATCGTCGAGTTGCAACCTCCATTGATGTTTTTCTAAGCTCTAAACTATCAAAAATAAAGTTTGATGGAGTGGGAGCAAAAAATACCCAAACCATACCCTAAAAAAATGTGTTTTTACCCCTAAATATGTGTTTCTGTTCAGGCAAATTCGCCCGGCAAAGCCCCGGTTCGCCCGACGAAGTAAGACGGCTTATTCTGCACTTTTTTCATGCTTCTAGAGTGTCTGGCCCACCTCTGCTTCGCCTGGCGAGCTCGGGGTAAAGCTGACAGATATAGAAAAATTCTTGCACTGTTTTCTTCGTAACTTTTGAACCGTAACTCCGTTTTTTGCCCGGTTCGAAGCGTTGGAAAGTTTATTCAATGCTCTTTATGAATATGACAAGATATCATTGCTTTAATACTTGCAAAAAATGAGATAAAAACAATTAAACTCAGTGATATTTACACGATAGCGCAGTATATACACTATAATGTAAAGTAAACATATTTACAAACAAAGCGGGGTTTATTCGTACGATATTAACAAAAAGTATTGATAAGTGCAACAAAAATTATCTAAAAAATAGCTAAAATTTTCACTTATCAAACTCTCCCCAACTTAAACTTGTTTGTCTCTAAATAAGAATCAAACGGCTCAAAGAAACAAAAGTAACAACTAAAGAATCACGAATCAATAGGTTTTGAAAAACGGACAAATGAATGGTTCAAATGAAAAACGGTACACACAAAGTAAATACTTACCACTAAACTACGATGACAATATAGCCACAAAAGAAATGCTAAATACAAAAATCATGCCAAACATCCTAAAACAACACAAGTTCAAACGTGAATCACACTTAGCAAAAACAATCATCGGTAGATGAAAACCACAAAATGAGGTACTTTTCACTCACACAACAATCTTGCAAACAAAAGATTAAATTATGCACTCATCCAACAATCATATTGAAAACATAAAATCAAGAATCACAAGGGTTTTCAAGGTTGTAGCGTGGTCTGGTAAACAATCAAGGGGCAATTTCTAAAGGTAATTGAAACAAAAACTTGCTTAAACCTAAGGGAGTGATCAACTCACAAAGAATCAAACACAAAATTCCAATCAACTTCTTCCAAAATCCCAAGTGTTACACAAAACACAATACTTATTTAGCACAATTATTTGAACTCTTTTTGTTTCCTTTCTCAAGAATTTTCTTTTTCTTTCTTTTTTTTCTTTTCTTTTCTTTTTCATATTTTTCTCTTTTTTCTTTTCTTTTTCAATCTCATAGAAACCAACCAATGAGTAAACAATCATTCTCTCCCCAACTTGAATTCAACCACATCATCATGTGAATACTCCCTACTTTCTAAGGCAAGATAAAAATTCATACAACAACACAAAGTTGAGGGTTCAAGAAAAAACAATCAATCAAAATCCATACAAAAAGTGAATTCAATACTCATAGACAAACATTAAGTTCAAACAACATGGATAATGATAGAAAGACACAAAGGGGTTACAAATGATCACACACTCACAAGGTGAATGACTATTTGGCTAGGTAGTTGTGCTCAAAATGAAACAAAATGCCTTGATCCTTTTCATGCTTTTATATAATCAACACAAATAAAATATTAAGCATAATAAAACCCAATTAGAACAAAAATGTTGGTACTCCGCGCATATATGAACAATGGAAAACTTCCTCACAAAAAGGGTGGGAACTAAAGTGATTCACATCAAGAACAAGTATACTAAAGAATGAATGGCATGGAAGTTTGTAAAAATCCTAAGTATCATGAATATGCTAAAGTCTAGAAAGCGATAAACACATACCTTGGGCGTGTACAAAACTTAACATTATCATTACCATACATCCGCAAGTTGAAATGATCAAACTTGGAACATCACCTTAAATTCCTCAAGCTACTCAAAAAACGCTCATTGACAAACACAAGAATTATTAATATAAACATACTAAAAGACCGGGTGAAATTGTCTAAACAAATTTAAAGTGAAGATTTGAAATTTCAGAGCTGGTCCGATTTAAATTTGTTTAGACAATTGCACCATACTACCTAAACTAAACAAAAAAAAAATACAACATGCTTGTTTTACGTCGTAAGCTCGATGCATATTATTTACAAACCAGCACGTTACTTTAGATGGGCCAAATGCTTTCACTCCCGCCTTTGCTCTCAACTCTTCGAGCTCTAATCGGAACTACACATCTAACCACAATTTTGGCAAACGTGAAGAGAAACAAATATATACACTATATTCACAAGTATGCAAAACATGTAAAATTCACAAATATGGTAAACATATATAAGTATCAATATAAACAAGTGAAAATAGACAATATATACGATATCTACAAAACTCAAAAACAAAGAAACTATCGCAATGCAATCCAATAAAAACACCAATCCCCGACAATGACACTATTTTGTTGGAGCAGTAAAGTGGCAAGCAACAAAAGTTTTTGGAAGTATTTTTTTGGGAATTTATTGTGTCCACAGAGATCGGTGTTATTGAACTGCCGTTCGACAATTTAAATATTATTGAGTTTGAGTTTAAAATGGGTTTAAATTAAATGCGGGAAATAAAACTTATGAACAGAAACATAATTCATTCTTTGGAGAGTAGAGAACTCTCGGGTTTGCATTTCATCTACCCTATCAAATACTTAAACTTACTACCCAGTTGTACGCAACCTAAATCACTCGTCAACATTATCACGAATCTCTCACACAGAGGTTATCTCTAACACAGAGTGAGACAACAATCGTATTACTCGCGTCGGCGATCTCTCAGCGCAACACAGACAACACAGAAGCATTAAGTTCCCGTTACCCAAGTGAATATCAAGCCTAAATCTATCTCTAGAATCTAGAACCTAATAGATGTTCACCCTAGATCCGGATTCAACCCGTTCATGTATGCAACAACTCAAACCCAAATAAAGAAAGCAATCATCAACATTAATTCGTAAAATGAGTTTTATACAACACCATGAGCAATAAATATACATATAATCAAAGTAAACTTACATACAAACTCACAACAAATGGAAACTACAAAGGGAAGAGAGAAGAGGAATCAAAATCTCTCGTGGTGTTAATCACGATCTAAGAATCATCCACCCCCAATCGTCGAGTTACAACCTCCATTGATGCTTTTCTAAGCTCTAAACTATAAAAAATGAAGTTTGATGGAGTGAGAGCAAAAAATACCCTAACCATACCCTAAAAAATGTATTTTTACCCCTAAATATGTGTTTCAGTCCAGGAAAATTCGCTCGGCGAAGCCTCGGTTCTCCCGGAGAAGTAAGGCGGCTTATTCTGCACTTTTTTCACGCTTCTGGAGTTTCTGGCTCACCTCTGCTTCGCCCGACGAGCTCGGGGCGAAGCTGACAGATATAGAAAAATTCCAGCACTGCTTTCTTCGTAACTTTTGAACCGTAACTCTGTTTTTTGCCCGGTTTGAAGCATTGGAAAGCTTATTCAATGCTATTTATTAATAGGACAAGATATACTTGCTTTAATACCTACAAAAAATGAGATAAAACAATTAAACTCAATGATATTTACACGATAATGTAAAGTAAACGTATTTACAAACAAAGCGGGGTTTATTCGTACGATATTAACAAAAAGTATCGATAAGTGCAACAAAAATTATATACAAAAATAGTTACAATTTGCACTTATCATCTATGCACACTCTCCATCCAGTTTGAGTTCGTTTTGTAATGGATTTTCCTTTTTCGTTACTAACAACTGTAACACCTCCCTTCTTTGGCACGACGTGCACAGGACTGACTCAGTTACTATCCGATATCGGGTATATGATTCCTGTTTCTAGTAGCTTTTGTACCTCCTTTTTTACTACATCGCTTAAGATAGGATTTATCCTTCTCTGGTTCTCTCTAGAGGTCTTACAATCTTCTTCAAGCATAATGCGATGCATGTATATAGAAACTTATTCCTTTCAGGTCTGAAATGTTATACCCCAATGTTTTAGGATACTTTCTTAGAACATGTAGAAGTTTTTCGGTCTCTATCTGTCCCAAGTCAGTGTTAACTATCACTGGTTGTTCCAGTTCGGTGTTTAGGAACTCATACCTTAGGTTTTTGGGTAGTGTCTTAAGTTCTACAGAAGGTTTCTTCGGGCATGGTATTGGATTGGGTGTTAGTGCTAGGCATTCCCTCAGACTGTCATCTACGTATGGCTCACGCCAATTATCGTCTTCAAGTATAGGAGGTGCTGGAATATTTAGTATTTCTGTATACTTAGATGGTTCCATCTCCATTTATTTTACGCATTCGTCGATGACGTCGAGGAAACAACATGAATAATCTATAGCGGTAGCTTTCAAGAATTGGGCAAGAATAAATTCAACTTTTTCTTCACCAACTTCAAAAGTTAGCTTTCCTTTCTTAACATCAATGATGGCTCCGGCTGTAGCTAAAAAGGGTCTTCCTAAAATAATAGGAATGTTGGAATCCTCTTTTATATCCATTACCACAAAATCAGTAGGAATGTAGAGTTGTCCTATACGAACTGGCACGTTCTTTAGCATACCTATAGGAAATTTAATAGAATGGTCCGCTAGTTGTAGAGACATTTTCGTTGGTCGTAACTCTCCTAAATCGAGCTCCTTACAGGTGGATAAGGGCATTAGACTAACACTGGTTCCTAAATCGCATAGAGCGTTGTCATGACGTACTTTCCGATTACACAGGGTATGGAAAAACTACCCGGGTCTTTCAGTTTAGGAGGCATGTAATTTTGAATGATAGCGCTACACTCAACAGTGAGTGTAACAATTTCGTTATCCTCGAGCTTCTTCTTGTTAGACAGAATCTCTTTAAGGAATTTGGCATATGAAGGCATTTGCGTTATGGCTTCTGTGAAAGGTATAGTAATATTGAGTTGTTTCAGAAGCTCCATAAACTTCTTGAATTTTCCTTCATTTTTAGGCTTAGCGAGCCTTTACGGATAAGGTATTGGTGGTTTGTAAGGTGGTGAAGGCATATAAGGTGTTTCTTTCTCTACGACCTCTTCACTTTTGTCTTCCTTTTTGTCATTTTTCGCTTCTATTACCTTTTCAGCTCCTTTACCAGGATTTTGATACATGGCAGGATTTTGGAGTCATGGATCCATGGGTCCATCTAGATCGGTTTCGCTTCGCAGTGTAATAGCTTTAGCATGTCCTTTCGGGTTTGGTTGTGGTTGTACAGGAAATGTTCCTGCAGGGGTTGCTACTGTTGCTTGTTGTTGGGCTACTTGAGAGATTTGAGTTTCTAACATTTTGTTATGGGTAGCCATGGCGTCAAGCTTAGTTGACATCTGCTTTAATAATTCACTAGTGTGCACATTTTGGTTGGCAAACTCTTTGTTTTGTTGAGTTTGGGTTGCGATGAAATTTTCTAATAATAGCTCAATGTTTGACTTTCTTGGTGCTTGAGGGGAAGTGGCTGCTCCCTTCTGATATCCTAGAGGAACGACAGGGGCTTGAGTTGGAGCAAATAAAGTGTTATTGTTATTGTAGGAAAAATTTGGATGATTCCTCCAGCCAGGATTGTAGGTGTTTGAGTACGGGCTTCCTTGGGCGTAATTCACTTGGTCGGTAGGAATACCGGCTAATAAATTACATTCAGCGTTACTATACCCAGGTGTTCCGCATAATTCACAACTTGGTGTCACAGCGGCCACGGTGGCTGCTGGAGCTACAGTCAAACTTTTGATCTTTTGAGTAAGCGCATCCACTTTAGAACTGACACGGTCCAAACTGTTAACCTCGTATATTTCGTTCTTCGTAGCAGGCTTTTCTGTTGGAGTTCTCTCACCTCCCCATTGGAAGTGGTTTTGAGCCATGTTCTTAATGAGTTGATAAGCGTCTTCATATGGTTTGTCCATCAGAGCGCCACCAGCTGCAGCATTTAGATTCAGCTTTGTGTTGTAAAGAAGACCATTATAGAAAGTATGAATTATCAACCATTGTTCAAGTCCATGGTGCGGGCATAGCCTTAGCATGTTCTTGTATCTTTCCCAAGCATCGAAAAGAGATTCATTTTTTTTCCTAAACCCGTTGATTTGGGCTCTTAGCATAGCAGTTTTGCTTGGCGGAAAATATCGGGCTAAAAAGACTTTCTTCAACTTGTCCCACGTAGTAATGGAGTTGGATGGTAGAGACTGGAGCCAAGCTCTTGCTCTATCTCTTAAAGAGAAAGGAAAAATATTTAGTCTTATGGCTTCGTTACTAACACCTTTTGCTTTTACGGTATCTGTATATTGCACAAACATAGATAAATGAAGGTTCGGGTCATCTGTGGAACTTCCAAAAAATTGGTTCTATTGAACGGCTTGTAACAGCGAAGGTTTCAGCTCAAAATCGTTTCGATTGATGGTAGGGGCAGCAATGCTATTATGTGGTTCATCTTCCGATGGGACAACGTAATCCTTAAGAGGACGGTTTTGTGGGTTCTCAGCCATGGGTATTCTTAATTATGGGTAAGGAATTTTAGGTTCAGGAAGATTATACTTAATTCAAAATTCGTTAATTCGGCGTCTTAAATTAATAAAACGCTCAATATCATCAATCGGTTGCTCAAGCTTGTCGACTCTAGAGTGAGTGCTTGGCATACAATTGACGAATTAGAGAAAAAGGAAAAAGATTGGCGCCTTATTCTATACTGCGCAACAATGGAATCACAGTATTGACTAAATCATCCTTCCCCGGCAACGGCACCAAAAACTTGATGCGCTCCGATGGCACGAACGTGTCCGTCGAATAAAGACTGCAAGTATACAGCTATTCACGTTGTTTTAAATAAGGTTGTTGAACCCACAGGGAAGGGGTAATCAAACTAATGCAATCTATAGTTGCCGTGTAAAGCTAAGGCTAAGGATTAACGAAATTTGAATGGAAAAGAAAAATTACTACTTCTAGAGGTTTTGGGAAATAACAATAAAATCGAGTCCGGAATATGGATTCCGCGTACCTAAGGGACTTGTAGAAGTCAGGTGCTAATTACGACTGAACTTCATTCCGTAGAAAGTATTAACTTAAAGACTCTGTCTCACACTCCCGCGCTATCGACAAGAATCACACCTTTCAACCACAGGATTTTGCTCTCACTCGCCCGTTTTAATTGAAAAGCGTATTTTGGAAGTTAATGAAATTCTAAACGATACCTAAAGCGCTCTCACTGTTTTTAGGTTTGATGCCTAGTTTCCACTATCAGTTCATTCCTCACACTCTCGCGCTATCGGTCCGAACTTAGTATATTCCTCACTCTCGTGTCGGAATAATAAGACATGAAAATTAGAAACAAAGACCAAAATTAACATACAATCAATAATTTCGCACCTGCATTTTTTACGGAGTCCCGTCGGTAACGACGGTCCTCATACGCCGAACTCAAATAAATTTAGCAAAACATGGTATTTTTTATTGCAAACATATTAACGGTAATTGACATTAAAAGAAACATTGCATAGAAAACAAAGTAAATTCAAATGCAAAGTAGAAATAAGAATAACATGTAAAATAAAAGTGTGGAATTTGTATTGCAAATAATGCTGGCAGGCTTGTTTGTAATCCAAAGTACAACAAAGGAAATAAAATTATAATGAAATTGCGACAATTCCTTGATGTGAGTAATTGCCGCTTTGAAGGTAAATATATGCCTAAGAATCTAAACGGAATTCGACAGAGCTTCTGCGTGTAAAATCGGGTATCTGGAACATGACTAGAGGGTCTTATATATAGAGTAAAATTTAGAAGGTAACTGCCAGGTCGTGCTCCTTGAGTGGAGGGAAAAGTGGAGTGGAAGTAACTGCCCAAGACAGTTGCAGAATATGAATTCTACAACTGCGCTGTCATGGCGAGCGCCACCAGGCCATGGCGAACGCCATGGTCCTGGTCTTTTTAAATACGTGGCAAACCAGGCTATGGCGAACGCCATATCAGTAAAACAACATATTTTCTTCTTTCTTGCTGGATTTTCCTCTTCTTTCACTCTTTTTCGACTTTTCTCCCGATTCTGCAACAGATGAAGCTGTCAACTGCAAAACACACAAAACAAAGTCAAATTCAAATAAAACTCGAATAAAAATAGATGAATCACATGTGCAATGAGCCTAAAAATACAATACAATTTCTCGTTATCAATGGTGGAAAGCTTATTATGCTGAAGAGTTTTCGACGTGGCTGTTTTTATTCACCATATTAACAAGGCTTTCCTCTCTGTGCAGGAAAAGGTCAAGAAATGTACTTCGACGCATATAAAGGAAATCCAAGCATTCCATAAATACTTTGAAACTGCCTATAGGCCTAATGATATTGGTCAAACCATCCGTGAAGCAACTTTTACTTTAAAGGATTTTTTTTTAAAGAAAATGGAGAATCTAAAGATCCCTTCGTACGTTCCTCCCGAGAAACGGTACGAAATGCTTTTAACATGTATCCTCATAAATTCCATCGACTGCCAAGTGTTGACTTTGGAGTGGCCCTTAGCCCTCTATTCCCAGACTGGTTCGTCTGTGGGGATTCTATAAAAATCCTTCGATAAGAATCACAAAAGCGTGCTCAGCGGGTGGTTGCGACTAAGCACACATTAGACAGTTTCAAAGGTCACCTTCATATTGGGATCGAAGATGTTCGCATTGAGTCCGAAATATATAAAGGTGTGGAATGGGGAAGATTTCGACCAAAAATTTCTCATTACTCATTCTCTTTTACTTGTAATAACTGTTTCTATTTTACTTTAGCCATAAAGATTTCATCGAAGAACCCAACAACTAAGAAACCAGTCGAAGTGAAAGAGGAAGTAAGACAGCAACAACAACAAAGGTATTTTATCTCCCTTATTAATTCTGTCGCTTTTCCATATGCTCTATTATATTTCTAACATTTCCTTTTCAGGGTGCTCGAAAACTACCCCCAACTCCCCAAAAAAGGAAATACAGGGAAACCAAAGTCTTGGTGGTTGAGTCGGGTGATGAAGACATGCCTCCGACAACTGAACAACCCATCAAGAAGAGAAAAAGACAACTCAAGATGGCTGAGGCTTTGGCCCAACCACAATCAAAAGGTGTGAAAGTTTCGACCAAGAAACCTACTGCCCTCAAAATACTGGACCCAACTCCTGAGTAGGCATGGCAACGGGGTGGGTCGGGGACAATTTTTTACCTCCCCCAAACCCAAACCCAAACCCGAATCCCCAAACAATCTTTGCTCCCCACCCCAAACCCAAACGGGGATGGAGAATTAAAACCCAAACCCGTCCCAAACGTGTTCGGGTACCCCGCCCCGCCACCATCCATTTAGTAAAATCAATTTTTTTAATAGAAAATATTTATTTTTTCCAAAATCAAATTACATTACAGATAATAAAAAAAATCTCCAAAAAATTATGACATACATTTCAAATATTTTAAATAATTAATACAAATCAAAATATCAAAACATTGTCCACATATTTAATATTCCAAAATAACAAAATTAAATAATAATGTACATAATAAAATAAACGGAGCAGGTTCGGGGACGGGTTCGGGGTGGGTACTAGTGTCCCCATTACCCAACCCATCCCCATATTTTTTAATCGGGGAAAACCCAAACCTGAACCCAAACCCAGTCAAAACGGGTTTTCCCCGTCAACTTCAGGGCGGGTTCGGGTGGGTACCCGCAGGTATGGATTTTGTTGCCATGCCTACTCTTGAGGAATTGTCCAAGGTACCAAATCTTACACCTTAGCTTTTACTTAGTAATATTTTCAACTTATTGACCTTCGATTGCCCTTTTCAGGATGGTGCTGGTATTTCTACCCAACCAGCTACCAAGTCAACTAATACCACAATTCTCAATAGTGAGGGCGAACCTACGTATCATCTTACTTCTGCCAAAGATTCTGAGAAAATCTCTATAAGCGAAATTAATCAGACGGTCGAGGAACAACGCGAAACTTCACCGCCCAATACTACAACTCAAAATTCCCACACCAGTGGATCTGAGCGCGAAGGTGACCTAAAGAAGGAAACCCAAGAAGAGAAAACTAAAGATGATATAGAGGTAGAGCGTACTGAAGTCTGTATCGAAGATGAAGCTGAGGATGGCTTTCCAAGAGCCGAAAACCTAGACGCCATCCCGCAAGATCAAGACGATAATATGGAAGAAGTGGAAAATCGCTCCTTGTTCCAAAACTATTCCATGCCTCCTATTGAAGAGTTTGTGGATGAAGAAGACAATGCTGAGGAAAATGAAAACAGAGACGAAGAAGAGGTGGAGGAAACTCATGATGACACAACCAACAAACCAACCTCTGATCCTTACCTGGAGAATGTAAAAGATTCGACTAAGACCACTGCAGCCTTTTCTACAGAAGAACTGGTAGCTTTAAAAAAGAACAACCCTCGTGAATACCTAAAAGCTCTGATCAGTTCTAGAGGGAGTTCGTCTGAGAAGAGTCTTAGTTCTTCATCAGTATCAGATGGCCAATCCTCAAACAATCTTGCAAATGAAATACTTTCGAAGATCAAGGAGAAGATTTTTAAAGGTGACATGTTTCGACTTCTAGAGTCCGACTCTACTTCTCCATTTTCTTTAAAAGGTCTTCTTAAAAAGGTTGATATTCTGACCATTTCTTCTGAAGTTGTGAACTTCATCCTAGAGTTGAATTCCATGATCGAGCTATTTACTGCTGACCTTAACAGAATAACACAAATTTCAAAAGATATTGAAAGTAAGGCTGGTTCTGCAGCAGCTGCATGGGACATCGCCTACGAGTCAACTAACTGATTGGCAGATTTAGAGAAAGCTCAGGAACAAAACAAGGCTGAGATAGAAAGTAATAATCAAGATACCGCCTCTTGGGAGGAACAAATAAAAGAGCTACAGATCAAAATTTCCAAGGTCAAGAAACGAAATACTGAACTTCTAAAATTCGAAAATTCTAAGGTGACCAAAGAGCTTGATATTGGACTGGGATATGTTGATAAAGCCCAAAAGTTGGAAACAGAGTTAGAGACTCTGAGGTCGACTAAGTTTGTTTGTGAAAAGTGGCTAGAGCTTCTGAGGGAGAAGTATTTCAATATGAAGGTTAATCTTCCATTTTAGCTCTAGTCCTTTTTTCAAATTTATCATAACTCTAGATTTTATTATGTAATGATTTTGAGCCCTTCGTGGTTCTTTTCGATGTACCGGATTTAGCCATTCCGGCAAAAATTTTATTATTTTATTTTACCATGTTGTCTTCGACTAATTCATATGTGATTATTCTTTTGCTATTTTTATCTCTTGGAGTGCATGTTTATATTTCTTCAAATATTTTCCATTCACTCTCAAGATCCTTTTATCCCCGCTTAACTCTTCGATCTCATATGCGCCGTTAGAGAATACTTGAATAACTTGAAAAGGACCTTCCCATTTAGGGGACTATTTCGCTAAAGTCCTATCTTTTCGATCCATAGGAAGGATCACTTTCCAAACCAAGTCTTTAGGAAAAAATGCTTTAACTTTAACTTTCTTGTTATAAGACTTCTCTACTTTCTTTTTCTGTCTTTTTAGAAATTCCAAGGCATTGAGTCTCTCTTCGTCTAGATCAACTAATTCGTCCAACATCATATTCCAATATGCTTCTGATGAAATTTTATGATGTCTTTGAATTCTTGTCGATTGTAAATAAATTTCCACCGATAAGTATGCATCATGGCCAAATGTCAATCAAAATGGAGTCGAATTAGTAGCCTCCTTAGGGGATGTTCGACATGCCCAGAGGACTTGGTCTAGAGTCTTATGTCGGTTTCTAGGTGTAATACCTCAAAATGTGCCCTTCTATTTATACCCAATAAGTGGCTTATGTTTCACATTTCATATGCATTTAGGTCATAAGCATCACACATGCATCATTTTCCCAAGGCATGGGATCAGAGGTTTCCATGGTATGAATTGTTCAAAGCAAAGAGGATGAAGCTCCTCAAGGCTAAGACCTCTCATTCGATTCACAATTTCATTCAGAAGGATTTCAATTGGTCAGATGGTTGAAAAGCAGACAAATCGGAAAAAAGTCAACTCCCGATTTTTAGGTCAAACTCATGTTCATCATGTCAAATATGGTCAAGGGGTGAGTTTTGATCAAGAATTATCAAGGGAATCATGAAAAATCAAGAATTATGGAAAGTTGCCATTTTTGGAAAAAACAAGGGTTTTAGAACTCTCCATTTTGGGAAAGTTTTGCATGCCATGCAAACAACTTTATGGTCATTTTTCTCTATGATCCAAGCTTCACTTGAAATTTTTTCTCAAAAGAAAGTTGTAGCATGAATTCCAAGCTTTCCAACCATATAAAGAATGTTCCATTTGAATTTCTAGATCCAAAGTTATGATCAATCAAAGTTGGGATTATCAAGTTGTTCATGTGAAAAAACTTAGAATTTTTCTAAGTCCCAAAATTCAGTTTTGTGACCATGTTTCCAACACCATTTTCCACGAGATTCCAGACCTCAACTCCAATTCTTTTTGACATCAACTTTGTTCTACCAAATTCCACCTTTCCAATGACATAAAAATCATGCAAATTGATTCATTATCCTTCAAGAAATTCATCAATAAAGTCACCTTCATGGACTTTTTTTTCATGCCATAACCATAAAAAATCCATTTTTCAAATTACAAAATTTGGTGAGCAAGTTGTGTTAGTTATACTAACCATCATATTACACCATTATTATCATCATAATACCCTCTATGGTAACTAAAGTACACCACCCAGATAGTAAAATTCATACACCACCATAAACCCTCATTTTTTCAACTTTCACCAAACCACCTCTAACTAACTTTTAACCATGCTTAAGCTTTTAACCATACTCTAACCCACCATATAAATGCTCATTCTCTTTCTAACAGAATTTAGTTACACCATTAGAGAGCAAATAGATCAAAAAATGAATTTCACACCCACAACTTTAATCTCCAAAATCTCTCTCATCTTGAAGTTATTTTCTGGAATTCTTTCACCATCTTCATCACCTCATGTAGTAGAAGCTACTGTTTCAATTTATTCTCAACTGGAACCATTGAATCATCACCTACAAGTTCATCTTCTTCCATCACCAATTTGCCTTTTTTTCAAGATTTGAAGAGGTTAAGCATTTATTTTACTTAAAGGAGATTTCAAGACATTGCATCGAAGTTTTCCAGGTTTCTTAATCTCAAAGCATCAAAAGAAGCAATGGAATTTCTCCACTAGGTAAGTATCTCTAAAAATTCCATGGCTCTCATTCTTAGAGATACATGATTTAGGACGTTAAAATATTGTTCATACATTGCATCTGGAAGTCCTGAAATGATGGCACACCATGAATATTTGAATTTGAGTTTATGTGTTGTTCTTGATTTTGTTATATTTAATTTGAATCCGTGACTTTCGTGTCAATGTTCACCATGTTAGAGTTGTTATTTTGGGAAACTAATAGTGTATTGTTGTTCTACGTTTTGCGGGCTTCAATTTAATATATTATTTCGCATGATTTGATGGAATATTGGTTGAGTTATGTGTTGTCAAAGATTGACATTTTTCCTCTTGATTTTATGCGCATCAATATGCATGGAGAGTTCAGAATTTTTTTTGCATGGAGAAGACAACCACGTGTTGTCCTCTCATTGGCCCCAGCATTATTTTGTCTTATTCTAATTAAAGAATACTGCACCGATTAATAGAGGGTTAGTGTGTAATGTTTCCATTTTTTCTTCATGTGTTGAACATTAATTCATATGCATAATAAGCGATATAACACTAGCAGCGAAATGCAACCCCAGCCTGGGAATGGATGGTAATATTAGCAAGTGATGGCAGCGAGTGAATCCAGGCCGTGCGGTTGATCCAGAGGCCATTATTGCGCCACTACATTAATGAGGGAGGATGCTCCTCACGTGCCAACCTTGGCCTCCCTCTCCTTGCTTTTTTTTTTCGTTTCAGCCTTTAGAATGTGGGTTTTTTTGCACGATTGGGTCGTAAGAAAAATTCTATGCGCACCCCATCATGAGCCTAAGTGGATTTTAGAACTAGGATACTACTATCACAACACCCCCTCCATTTTCTTAGTTTTTTTAATTTTATTTTCTGTACACGTCACAAATTTGATTTTTAAAAATATCAAAAATTATTCTAAAATTCTGGAAATATTCATGACATTCATGAGGGTTTTAATTAATTTTTAGTGAATTTTATTCTCACTTATGGGTGTTCTAGTAGTTTTTCCTAATTTCTGACTATGATGTGTTCACTTTGAGATATCTTGTAATGCAAGCCATAGAAAGGGGTCTTCCCTTAATATTTTTAGCCTGATTTTTGATGTGTAATTAGACCTTGGATTTATTAACATGTTGATGATTATTTGGTGCATTTTCCATGAATTTTGGAATGCTGTTGAATTCCATCTTTTGAGCCTTGTTTTGTATGATCATTTTTGACATGTGCTTAATATTTGCAATTAATTGGATGCTTTTGGTGCATGATTTGGATCCCATCTTTTTCATATGATCACCTACTGGACTTAACATGAATTGGTTGATTGTTCATAATTTTAAAAGGTCATTTGCTATTTTTCACCAATTTTCCAATGTGAACATGTCATATGAAAACATGCTAGAACTAGGTCAAGTTTAATGCCAATGTGTGAGCTCCTTAAAACCAATTTTGAGAGAGTGTTTGAGCCTATATACAATGACATTTTAGGTGCTTTTTTGATCCCTAAATGTTGCTTTTTGATCATGACTCACATGATTCTTTTTGAATCCTAAGTTGTTTATTCGATTACGCTTGATGTTTGCTTAGGTGTTTTAGTTTGATGATGTATTTCTGCTATCCTCTTTAGGATATTTTTTTATACATCATTTCATACATGGTTTAACGTGAATCATAACCTTCCCTCATGAATTTATATGTCACTTCATATGCCTCTAATTGGTATTATGCTTCCATAAGTTTAAACATGAATGAAAAGTTAACTTTGTTGTTTTCACTTGGACTTAGAATGTGCCATGTTTGTACAAAGCTTTTGACATTCAAATGTATCATTCCACACATCATTTGCCACTGCCCCATGTGTATAAACACTTGAATACTGGACTTGGCTTCTATTTTTGTGACTTTTATAAGTCTTTTTGCCATAGCTTGTAAATGGTACATGTTTAGGTGATGGCATGTGACAAAACTTGACACTTTTGCATGATCCCTTAGGACATTAACTTAGATAAGATAGAGTAGGGTTTGCTACTGCCCCTATTAGGATCTCATACCTTTAGGACACTTCTAACTTTGGTTGTTGTTTGATATTCATCCTAGTGTAGTCTTTGGACTCTAACATAGCCATAATTGCATGTTTGCACACTTTGCTTTCAACTATTCATTAGTTGAGCTTGGCATGGAGAAGGTAAGTTGTTTATGATACTTTGAATGCTATTTTACACTTACATGATTCATTCTCCTTTCACTTTTTATTCACTTCTCTCTTTTGTGATTGTTTAGAATAATATTTACTTGTGTTGATTCACATGATCCCTTAGGATTCCTAGCTCTACTTAATTTCCAATTAAGTTGGAGGTAGGAGAGACATTAGGCTAGAAATCCATGTATGATAACAAGTAGGTTAGTACCCTCTTAACCTTAACCATAAGACCACCATTGCATGATACCATTAGGACCTAGTCTCCCTTAGTATTTTCTTTCAACCTCGAGTCCCTCTCTTCTCTCATCTCAAAAGAAAACCTAAAAAACCCTAAATAACTATCGTATGTGGACTGCGCCACGAGCCTTAAGCACATGGGAAATGATTATTGAAGGTCCCCTTCACTCTTTTAGGGTGCTTTGCAAATGTTCCGTTAGGAGCGACCTTGTAAATTATTCGCTCCTATGTCATAGTCTTTAGTACGAAACATACCACAAACACAATCAATCAAAACACTTTCTTCTAAAAAACAAAAACAAACATTCATCTTCCTTCGGGATTCTCTTCTCATCTCCCCCACTCTCATTGTAAAGGATACGTCATTTCCGTTCTACCGCAAACAAATATACGCGTAAGACTCTATACAACAAGCGGCAACACCTAAACTGCTGGAACGTGAACATTGATGTCTTCCACTAAAAAATACAAAACAACCAGACCCTGTTAGGTCGAACTACGACTGCTCTGACTTCCTCTTTCCGATCCGATTGAGGATACGTAGGCACAAGACGACGATGTATTGACGAGCAACCTCCCTTTTCGACCCTGTTAGGTCGAACTACGACTGCTCTGACTTCCTCTTTCCGATCCGATTGAGGATACGTAGGCACAAGACGACTATGTCTTGGCGAGAAACCTTCCCCCCAATCCCGTAGTCCTTCAAACTACGTTAACTCTGTCTTTCCCGCTCCCGAGGGAATACGTAGGCCTAGGACGACGATATCGTACCGATTCACCTTTTCTTTTCTACACCGTTTCTCCATTTTCTGTTATTTTCCTTTTAGTTAGCAGTTGAGCTTCAGATAACCTACACCCTTTGATCGATAACAACAAGCGTGGATCCCATCGAGTACGATGGATGCGAGGGGGTGCTAATACCTTCCTCTCACGTAACCGACTCCCAAACCCAGACTATGGTTGCGACGACCATTCATTTCCCTTTGTTGAGGTTTTCTTCGATCGTTTCCTTTCCCTGCGTCGGGATAAATAACGTTTGATGGCGACTCTTCTGTTCTTTTCTGCCAGTTGATTGCGACACTAGGCTTCTTCCCCACATGTTTCTTAATCAAACCAATGACAACCTTATTTGCTGCCTCGACTTGGCCATTAGCTTGAGCGCAGTAGGGTGTAGATGTTAACAATTTGAAACCCATTTCCTTAGTAAATTCTTGCATCTTTCGACCAGTAAATATCGATCTTGGTCTGTTGTAATAGTTTCTGGAATTCCAAACCTGTAGATGATGTACTTCTTGATGAATTCAATCACGTCTCTTGGTCAACGTTCGTCAGTGGTACCGCTTCAATCCATTTTGTAAAATAGTCAATACCAACCAAGATGTACCTTTTACTTTTGGATGACGCTGGTCGAATCTTTCAAACAAAATCTAAAGCCCAGCCTCTAAAGGGTCATGGTTTGACTATAGAATGCAATTCGCTTGCAGGATCATGTTGTATGCCTGCATGCACTTGACATTCTTGACACCCTTTGGAAAACTCAACACAATCTTTCAACATGGTGGGCCAATATATTCCTTGTCAAAATAACAACCACTTCATTTTATGGCCCACCTGGTGTGCCCCACATGCCCCACTATGGACACTCGAAAGGGCTAGATATGTCTCAGATTCACTAAGACATTTAAGTAAAACTCCCTCAGGAGTCTTTTTAAACAATTCATTTCCCAAAAGAACGTAACTTAAAGCTCGATACCTGATTTTTCGTTCAGTAGACGTTGTTGGGTTTTGCAAATATTCCACTATTTGTTTTCTCCAATCTTCGTTCGTCAGGCTGTCTATTGCTAATATATCGAAGTTCTCTTTGTCAGCATATCATAGCTTTGTTGTTTCTAGATCTGATGGGGATAATCTGGCCAACACAACCCTCCCTCTGACTTCGATCGCATCTTGCAACTTTTCTTTCAAAATTTTATACCTAGAGGAAATCTGAGCCAAATCATTAGCTACTTGATTTTTCAATCGAGGAATGTGTCGAATGCTAACTAACTCAAATCTTTTTAAGAGTCGATTGGCTATCATGAAGTACATGATGAGATTTTCTTTCACACATTTGTACTCCTTTGTGATTTATTTTATGACCAACTCTGAGTCACCCATTATTTCGACTCGAGTTTTCCCCAATTCCAACAATATTTCAAGTCCGGCTATAAGAGCCTCGTATTCAGCCTCATTATTCGACCAGAGACCTTCGACTTTATACTTGAATTTTGTTGGAATTTTGTTAGGAGAAATAATCAAGACTCCTACGCCTGTTCCATCTTTATGACTCGAACCATCGAAGTACAACTTCCAAGGTTTTAGTTCGAGGTAATTTAATGATTCCTCATTTATAGAATGGTCGACTATAAAGTCTGCCACTACTTGTCCCTTAACAGCTTTTAAAGGCATATAAGTTAAAGAATATTAAGTTAAAGCTAATGCCCATTTGCCAATTCAACTATGTCGATTTGGTTTCAACAACATATGCTTTATAACATCAAAATGTGAGGAAACAAAAACGTCAATAGGTTTTATATAATGCTTTAGTTTTATACATGAAAAATACAAACACATGCATAATTTTTTGACTGTGCTATACCTAGTTTGTGCATCGTTCAAGACCCTCCTAAGATAGTAAATGGCTCTTTCGACACCATTTTCATCTTCTTGAGCTAACATGCTCCCTAAAGTATTATCCGACACAGATATATACAACCACATACTCCTATTTTTACAAGGTGGAATCAGAATTGGAGGGTGGCTCAAGTACTCCTTGATTTTGTCGAAAGCCTCTTGTTGAGCTTGCCCCAATTCGAATCCTTCTTTCTTGAGTCGAAACAGAGGTGAGAAGGCTTGAGTTTTGCCGCTAAGGTTTGAGATAAACCTTCTTAAGAAATTAATCTTGCTCAACAATGACTGCAACTCCTTCTTTGTCGATGGAGATTTCGCCTCCATTATGGCCTTGGTTTTGTTCTGGTTTATTTCGATTCCCTTTTTGTCGACTACAAAGCCTAAAAAATCCCCCGCTTGCACACAAAAAGCACATTTGAGAAGATTTATTTTTAAACCATGTCTTCTCATCCTTTCGAAGGACTGTCGAAGATGGTCTTTGTGATTTTTCTCTGAAATTGACTTTACAACAATATCATCAATATAGATCTGCATAAAAGTCTCAATAAAATCTTGAAAACTCGAATTCATTGCCCTTTGGTATGTTGCCCTAGCATTTTTTAAGCCGAAAGGCATCACCACCCATTCATAAGTGCCTAATGCTCCAGGACATCGAAATGTTGTTTTTAGGACATCCTCTTCAGCAATGAATATCTGATTATACCCTGAATATCCATCGAGCATACTAAGGTATTCGTGTCCCGCGGCAGAATTAATTAAGATTTTCGCCACAGGCATCGAATACTCATCCTTTGGGGTTGCATAATTTAAATCTCTAAAATCTATGCAAACCCTCAAAGTACCATTTTTCTTAATAACTGGCACGATATTTGAAAGCAATTCGACATACCTGGCTGTACGGATAAATTTGCATCACAGAAGTCTTTCAACCTCCTCTTTAATCTTCGAGAGAATTTTAGGTGCAAACTGCCTTGGATTCTGCTTAATGGGCTTCTTCCCAGGCTTGATTGGCAACTTTAATTTAACCAGCTTTCCACTCAAACCAGGCATCTCGTTATAATCCCAAGTGAAGCAATCTTTGAACTCCTTCAGCAATTGGATCACTTCGACTTTGAGTTGAGGGTTGATATTGGCACTGATATACGTTGGCCTTTTTGTCACTCTGTCTTCCAAGTCGATCTCTTCAAGTGGATCTTGCGCTAGCATTTTGATGTTAGTTACCAACGGATCTTTCTCGAACCCCAAAGGCTGGTCATCGTAAATGGCGTCGAGCCTCTGACCTTGCACTTCATCCCGAACCTTATCAGGTGGTTCTAGGTCGAAGTCCTGACCATGACTTTCCTGATATGATTCCTTCCTGGCTTCGACAGCCATGAATTTCGCTTCAGCCTCCAAGGCCGCTTTTAATTTATTTTCGGCTATATAAGCCGAAATTCTTTCGAGCGCTGACAACTCAGTCATCATCGCCAAACTCGCTCCCCCAACCTGTTGGGTCGATTCCAGATGTCCATATGTATGCAAGGTCGTCTTCGCCCACAACCTCTCGATCCCACTGAAAACCATTAGTGGGGTGCAAGTACAAAGAGCAATACGCATTGTCATCTGGAGTAAATGCAAAACTGGTCGGATTGTAAGGAGCAATATTAGCCAAATGTTTGTCGAAGCTGCGTTTATCGACATGATTAACCGAGGCCATAAAATAGAGTTGATCGGCTTCTATATTTTCCACAATACCATCTGTTCGCCAGATGGTAATTCTTTTATACATTGATGATGGTACGGCTCCTATGTCGTGAATCCATTCACGCCCTAATAATAAATTATAGTGAGCCTTAGTCTCCACAACCATGAACATGGTTGGTCTAGTAATGATTCCTACTGTCAGGTTTACTTAAATCACCCTTCATGTGGTGCCAACTTTTCCTTTATAGTTGGATAACACCATATTGTGGGGCTTTGTGTCTGTGTCGAACTTCCCTATCTTTTTTAGCATGAAATGCAGCATCAGGTTTACTGCTGCACCGCAATCTACCAGGATCTTGTTGACTTGCACATCTTCGATTTTTCCTGTAATAAAGAGAGGATTTAAGTGACTTTTCATAGCCTTATCAGGTTTTTCGAAAAACGCATTCTGCTCTTCTACACAACTGTTGTTCATAACATAGTAACAAATTGACCTGTGAGTGGCCATCTCTATATCGGTATTATCCTCCAGCTCTTCGACCTCAGTAACTTGGTCGAACTCCCTTGGCAGCACAGATACTACATTAACCATCATATCCAAAGATGCTTCTGAATTTATATCGAAGTCATCAGTGAGCATCTCGTCTTCAGCGATCGAACGATCCTACTCCTTTTTAGCCTCTTCTTTTTTAGTGGGAAATAACTTCCCCTCTACAGGCTTCTTTTTGATGGGTTTCAACTCTTTTTTCTCACCTTTTTCAGCAGGTACATTGGTGCTTGATTCAGCTTTCTGATTCTCTCTGGCCTCCCTTTCTGCCTTCCTTCTCCTTTGCTCCCTTCTACATTGAGATCTATTCATCGGATTCTTGCCTTTATAGTTCTTAGAGATATAAGCTGACTTCCTGGAGGTTTGAAACTCCCTACGGTACCCAATCGATGAACCCCTGTTGACCACAAAGTTCTGTCACTTTTGTTGGCCTCGCTCTTTGTCATTGTCTGGCTTTGTTCACTTTCCTCTGGAAGCCTCTGCAGTTGGTTTGAAAGTGGTAGGTTTGGTACCTGGGAATCTTTGCTTCGCTTGATCCTGCCCCTTGTATGGCCTCTTTTTGTCAAAAACTTGGTGGCTACCGGAGTCTTTCCAGTTTCCTATGGCCTTCGCCAATCGAACTCCCTCCATATTTTGGGCCGCTTTCTTGTCAAACATGGCGTTGCACCTTGGGCAGAGCATAACCTCCGACTTTTTCTTCTGACACCTATGTAGGAAATTGATCAGGCTCTCCTCTTCCTTCGGGAAAGCTAGTTTGTTGTATTCTTCTTGTCGTCGCTCTTCGTCAGTTTCCATCGATGTTTCTTGCGAAAGTTCAACCATGTTAACATCTATAGCGACATCCTCAGTAATGTCCAAAATTTTAAACTTCATTGTAAGGTCATCAGTAACCTTGTTTAAGTTATCCATCCGCGCGAAACCATCAGCGATTTCTTTTGTTACCATCACCAGATTAGAATCCTCAGTGATTCCTATAGTACCGAAACCATCAACAGTTTTGTTGTTACAGCCTTTGACAATTCCTTTGGTGAGGCCATCAGTAACCTCACATATGAAATCTTTCATAACCTTCTCGTCAAGATCCTCTGTGATCTTAACCATGACAACATCATTGACGAAGTCGTCAATGACTTCGATCATGTTAATGTTATGAGCGAAGTCATCATTAACTTCGATCATATTGACAATAGTTGGTTCAGTGAAATGAGCATCAGCCACTTGTAAAGGATCAACATCGATTTTCATCAGAGCCTTCACCTTTTCTCCAAACCTTAGTCTTCCATCCTTGATGGCATTCTGAACGAGATCCCTGAAAATAAAACATTGAGATGTTTTATGACCCAAGAAACTATGATACTTACAAAACCTCTCTTCTTCCTTTGCTCTAAAGGAGGCATTTTAGCACCGGGAGGCACTATCATTTGAACATCTTTAACTAACAAGTCGAAGATGTCGTCACATTTGGTGATGTCGAATGTATAAGTTTTCTTAGGAAATCTATCGTTCCTTTCTGGTTCGACTGGGTTTTTTCTGTTCGAAGGGGCTAAGACTTTACAGGAATAAAGGGGCCATTGCTTTAACTCAGCGAGATTGATCTCACTTTCATCGAAGTTTGAAGGCTCATTATATTGTCCCTCGTCGTCTTCATTAAATTCGACGTAGGCCACCCTTTTATTTATATTTGCTCTGGCTTTTTCCTTCTTCAAGCGTTCTAATTGTCAAACCCTATCAGCCAGTTGGGCCATATCTCTCAAGTACTGGGTGTCCAGTTTCTTTCTAATATAATATTCTAGACCCCCAGCGGCCATTTTGACCAATTCGTGTTTCGGCACTTGTGTAAAACACCTGGCTTTGAGTAGACGAAATCTATTCAAGGAGTCATCTATTGGCTCAGTAAACTTTCGTTTGATACTGGCCAATTCCTTCAGGCTAATCTTGGTTTGTCCCATATAAAATTGTTCATGGAACAATCTTTCTAGCTGAGTCCAATTATGGATCGAATTTGGTGGCAAGGTTGTAAACCATGTAAAAGCGTTTTTGGTGAGAGAGCTTGTGAAATACTTTACCCTAAGGTTTTAATTATTCGAAATCTCTCTAGCCTCTATCAAGTACCTAGCCACATGTTTGACAGTGGATTCAGTGGTATCCCCAGAAAATTTAGTGAATTTAGAAACTTTCCATCTAGGAGGTAGATATGATTGTAAAATATACTCTGATAATGGCGAAGTATAGTTTGGTCTTCGAAGACCAAAGTTTACCCCATTTCGTGCCATTATCCTTTCGACCATGGCTGCTAGATTGTTATCTGTGGCCACATCATCACGTTGAATCTGCTGTACAATGTTATCAACATTTGGATTCCTATTCACCATTACTACCCTCGGTCCCTCCTCAATTGGAATTTGAGGTTGGGCTCTGGGGGGTTCGACCCTAGGTTGTTCGACCGTTACTCCTGGATTGGCAAGATTTGCATGGGGCGAGTTTCTTTTGTTTTGCTGGACTTGGTTAATGGTAGGGTCTTCTTCGAGGACTACTCTTGGATTCTCAATATGTATTCTCTCTGTGGATGTTGAAGAAGCTGTGGTACTCCAAAAAAAATGTGAGGCGTGTCATCTGCATTGCCATTTGTTGGTTGGATTGAGCAGTACTTTGGATTAGGGGATTACAAATCGCCCCCATTGTTTGGGCCAACATTTGGACCAGTTCGTAATTACTCTCATCCATTTGTTGCCTAATAACCGTTGCAGAATTATTAGTCAAGTTTGGCATTTGGGTGGAATAACCCATTCCTAAGGGTTGGCTACTTTGACCCATGTTTATCCTAGATCTTGATCCTTGTAATGACGAAGTAACATTTATTACTGGTTCTGAAAATGTTGAGACGACATTATGCAAGTTCGCCATCATAGATGTTGGTATTCCATAGGGTTGCTCTCGACCGCCTAAGGGCATAGAGAAACCTGGAGGCATGAAGGGCCTACTCGAAGCATTCCCTATTGGTGGAGGGGTTACTGGAGGACCCCTTGGCTCAATATAATTTGGAATGGGCTCACTATGGGTAATCGACTGCGTGGTCATCGAACTTTCCATGGATATCATTGGTTCTGACACAGTCGCTGGAATCGTTGTCCCCCGGTCGAAGATACTAGGGGAGGTTCTCCATTGTTACTCGATGAATTTTGAGGAATTAAAACATTTGGCTGATTTGAATTCGCCATTCTCCTCGTATATCTTCTCCTTGGTCTATCTTCGTTAGTCGTGGCTACTTTACCACTTCTCAATAACATACAACGAAGTTTTTAAAGAGAACAAAAAAAAAAATAAAGTTTTGAAAAGAAAATTAATAGCACTGTCCCACTTGGCGTGCCAATTTGTTTACCGTAAAAATTAGTAAACAACCGCTGGTCTTCCAAATCAAAAAGGAATTTGGTTACTTACAAGATCGACCATACTGATCCTAGGACATGTGCTAGTAAATCTTAAAATAAAGTTTGGAAAATGATAAATACTTGGACAGTATTCATGATCTAAATTTTAACAACTTTAAAATTTCAAAGAAAGTAAATTGCAGAAACTTAATCGAAAAGCAAGTAAATGCATTGAAAATAACTTGGGCAATAAATAAGATAAACTTGTGGGTAAAAAGATAAAACTTAAATTAAAGTCTAAAGATATGGTGTTTCATCAAACGTATATTTTCTCAACACACTTTTTTCTCTGCACACGGGTACTTTGAGTAATTCTAGAGATTTTATACAACTTCGAACACACACAATCCTAACGCTAAGGCTTCCTATTTATAATGATCAAAATAACTGCCTCTAACGGCCTTCCTACGAAAATAAGACAAGTGGCACTCGACATGTCTTCTTTTCTTGAAAATGCTCCACGTGTCTCTCTCAAAAATCTGGATAAGAACAAAGTTCCCTCCTTTATTTGAATTCAAATCTTACGTCAAAACACCACCAGTAGTTTCCAGTCGAATCAACCTCCAAGACTTAGAATATTTTTTCCTAAATCTGTTCAACATATTTTCCTTGTACAGAAGGTGACTTCGACCAACAATACATAGGTTTCACAGTTTTGTTGAAACCTCTCGTAACTTCATATAAATTGTTATTTTCTTTATTAATTCCATTAATACAAACTAGGCGTCGAATTTGGGAGCTAACAAAGTGTGTATAAGCAAGTGTAATCAGGTTGATTTTAATGGAAAATCTCTTGCTTGACAAGGGGACTGAAGTACTCTTAATTGGGAGAGGAACCAAGATAACTACTGTATGTTCTTTGCTATTTTTACTTTACTTCTGTTTCTATTTCCACTGTACCATATCAGATTCTGAACTCAGTTTTTAGAATCTGAACTCTGGTTCAGAAGTAAATCTAATTTTTGTAAAACACAATTCAACTCCCGTTCTTGTGTATTTTTCTCACCTTCATTAGTGATGTTCTGATTATGAGGAAAGATGGCAAGAGGTCAGTAATTTCCAATGTATTGTACATACCAGGCATGAAGACTAATTTTCTCACCATAGGGCAGTTGGTCGAAAAAAACTACAAAGTGTCGATCGAAGACAAGATGATAAGAGTTCTCAACTCAGGAGGAATATTGAAGGCACCTATGTCTCAGAATAGAACCTTTAGGATTGAAATTAATGTGATGGAGCATAAGTGCCTTACAACTGCAGCTAGCAGAGATGAATGGATATGGCACTATAGACTTTGGCATCTCAATTTCAAAGACATCAAAGATCTGAAAAGAAGAAATATGGTTTCAGGTTACCAGAAATCGACATTCCAAATGAAGTGTGTGAAGAATGTGTCCAGGAAAAGCAGCACAAGAACAACTCTAGCAAGGATGCGGGAAGCAAGTCGAAGGCAATTCTTGAATTCATATACTCTGATGCTTGTGGCCCCATCCAAGTGGATTCGACTGGAGGTAACAAATAGTTTGTCATTTTCATAGATGATTTCAGTCAAAAACTATAGATTTACCTGATCAAGAAGAAAAGTGAAGTGATCAAGGTATTTTCCAAGTTTAAATCTATGGTTGAAAGACAAAGTGGTCGAAAGCTCAAGATTTTAAGGACTGATGGTGGTGGAGAATATGTGCAGAAATACTTGGACAAATTATGTGAGAAAGAAGGGATTGTGCATGAGGTGGTTCCGCCATACACTCTAAAAAGAATGGAACTGCAGAAAGGAAAAATAGAACCATCATGAATATATTGAGAAGTATGTTGAAAAGCAAGCATCTACCTAAAGAATTATGGAGAGAAACTGTGTCAAATGCAACATACATACTAAACAGATGTCAGACGAAGAAGCTAGAAGGAATTACGCCAGAAGAGTGATGGTCTAGTGTCAAGCCTAGCTTGAGTCATATGAAGGTATTTGAATCTATAAAACATAGACATATGCCAGATCAGTTGAGAAGAAAGCTTGATGACAAGTCGAGTCAAATAATCCTAATAGGATATCATTTGACTGAAGGATACAAGTTGTTCGACCTAATGAACAAGCAAGTAGTGATCAACAAGGACGTGATCATATATGATTTTATGGAATGAGATTGGAATGGAAATGTAAAGAACGATTCAGTGAGAATCTTCTGAATAACCAGCTAGTAGATTCGAAAGAGAAGCTCGACAAGAAGAAGTCAGAGGTCAAGTAGGCTTAAGCAAACCTCAAAGAACAAGATACATGCCTGCAAGGTTGCAAGAATATGTGATTACATCATATGATGTGGTCGATGATAAAGGTGATCTAGTACACTATTTTTTCTATGCAGATGTTGAACTAGTCAATGCAGTTGAGGCTTTGAAGGATTCGAAGTGGGTAAAAGAAATGAATGAGGAACTAAAGTCCATTGAAGTCAATAACACTTAGTCACTTTTTGAATTGCCTCAAGATAATAAGGGAATCGATGTGAAGTGGGTATACAAGGTGAAGTTGAATCCCAAAGGAGAAGTAAATCGACACAAAGTAAGACTTGCGGCGAAAGGGTTTCTTCAAAAAGAAGGAATTGACTTCGATGGGGTTTTTGCATCTGTGGCTGGGATTAAAACAATCAGGTTGGTTGTTGGTCTAGCAAACATGAACAACTAGCATATATATCAGATGGATGTGAAATGTGCATTCCTGAATGACCCATTAGATGAAGAAGTTTATGTTGCACAACGAGATGGGTTTGTGAAACAAGGCGGAGAAAGCAAGGTATACAGGCTGCATAAAGCCCTGTATGGACTTAAGCAAGCTCTAAGAGCTTGGAATAAGAAGATAGATAACTTTCTAATGGAGAAGGAATTTTTGAAGTGCACAACTGAGCATGGAGTATGTGTAAGAATAAGCAATATTGAATTGCTTATACTATGTCTCTATGTCGATGACCTGTTGATAACAAGAAGTTGCAAGAAGGAGATCGAAGATTTCAAACATGACCTAATTGAGGAGTTTGAAATGTCAGACTTGGGAAATCTCTCATGTTTCCTTGGCATCAAATTCTATAACAGTGGCAGAGGTTTGATGATGCACCAAAGAAGATATGTAGGCAAAATACTCAAGAGATTTGAGACGCAAGATTGCAACCCAACTTCTACTCCAGTTGAGCCCGGAATGCAACTGTCAAAAGGCACAGAGGAAGATGATGTCGTTCCAAAGCAATACAGAAGACTCATTGGATCACTTCGATATCTTTGTGTCATACCCCAAATTTTGACCACTAAGATTTCCCATCATTGGGCAAATCATCACCACAATATGGATGAATCATTATGCCTCATCACTCTCCCCAAAGATGGGTGAGCATTCACTACAAACAATAATTAGGGTTTCAAGCCCTCTCTGAGCCTTAGACAGAGGATCAATCAAGAAATGACATGATCTTCAACTTGTCTAACCTCTCAAACATCCACAATGGATCAAGAGGACTCCCACATCAAGGATTAAGCATAAGGCTGCAACAGTCCAGGTGGATTAAGCCTCAAGATCGCCAGTGTCACCAAATTAGGGTTTGGTCGACCAGGGCCTCCAGATGGAAATTTTCCTCAGGGCATGAGCCAATGATTCAAAGCATAACGTAAGATACTTCATGGGACATCATAAACCCAATCATCAAGTCAATTTAGCCTCAGGGGATGCATACAATAAAAAATCAGGAATTAGGGTTTCTTGACCTAATTCACCCCTAAGTTAACTTTTGGGACAAACCATGAGCCAAGACCTCAAGACATGATTTGAGGGTCTCTAATACATAACATTGGTCCATTTGCAACAATGGATTGGTCCAAGAAGCTTGATCAACAAGTTTCAAATTCATCAGAGCCACAATTAGGGTTTTCGCGGGAAAAGTCAACTGTGCCTTTGACTTTTGACCCAGGCATGTTCCCAAACCCTAGGACGTGATTAACTACACCCTATAACACCTATGAAATCAACCCATTAAGTTTGATTTAGGTCAAGGACTTGATTTCATAGAGGATCGCACAGTTTGGAATTCATTTGACAAAAAGTCAACTGTGCACAAAAGTCAACTTTGACTTTTTGAGATTTTTCACAAATATGATTCTTTGACCCTAAAATGATGTTAATGTGTGATTGGAATCATCATTCTTCAAGAAATATCAAGAAAAGTGGGATAACTTGTAAAAGGGGTAACCATAAAAAACTTAGAAATTTTCTAAGTTATGGAACAAAGTGGCTAGGGTACCAACTTCCAAGGATCATAACTTAAGATCCAAGCAACCATTTGGGCTGATCTATAGATGGATTTGTAGCTCTTATGTCATACTTTAAAAGCTTCAACTACACCTCATTCCCATTCCTCATGGATTTCAAGTTATGGAATGGCCAAAATCACAAAAAGTGAAAATGTCACTTTTTTCCAACACTTAGTGAAATTTTCACTAAGTCAAAATCTGCATTCACTTTTTTCCAAATGTAGGGGCATTTTTCACTTGGATCCAAAAGGTATCAAAACAAACTATGATTACACATATGTTGTATCATATGAGAACTTTCCAAAATGGCCAAGAACCCCATGAAACTCCACTTAAGCCATGAGATATGACCATGCCAATATGCCTTCCTGCAAACTGTCATGGCAAGGCAGATTTGTGCATTTTGCTCGATTTGCCAAATTTGTTCAAATGACAAACATGTCTATCCATCTGAACACCTCAGTGAGGGACCAAGGAGGGACAAACACTGATCCATAAGCCTCCCAAGTCCTTGGAACTAAAAATAGCATGCCAAACCTAGAAATCCCTAAAGAGGGGACAATACTCCAATTTTGTTTTGGAGCATTCAATGGATGCACCAAGGTGGCATAGACTGAGCCATTTCCAACTGAATTCAGTCAAGACATATCCAAGACCAAGGGAACCGGCAACCTGTGCTCTAACCTCTAGTCAATGGCTAGAGGAGACTTGGATTCCCATTGATCAACATTGGCCAAACCTCTGCAGCAGTTGTCATTCACTATTGCTTGTAAAACAAACTTGCTCTACTATAAATAGAGCTCATTTGTGATTAGTTTGAGTACACCAAAGCCATCAAACATATGCTTTCCTCAAAATCTCATTCTCACTTCCAAATTTGCCTTCCAAAGCAAGTCACTATCGGGTTTTGAGTTTGAGAGCAATTCCAACCAAACCAATCACACACACACCTCATAAACATTATATAGAAGTGATCCAAACACTTAAACAATATCTGGAACACTGATTGCTCAAAATCACCATCCAACTGCTCAAGGTTTTAACCAAGTTGCAGTTGGGATACCATCTTCAGTTCCAGCTTGTTTCAAACCATTCCAAGCACTCAGACACATCACTTGGCACCTAGGGAAGCTATCCACATCATTGGAACCTAGTTGTAACATCTCTAACACAAAACATGATCACCAGCTGCAAGAGGTAAGCATGAGCTCTTCTAACTCTATGATCCATGCATTTTTTGCTGCACAATAATTTGGCCATATGTTCATAATCATGCATAGAGTGTTTTCCCTCAATCAATTGCTTTGTTTGAATCGTGTATGGAATTTCTGAGCCCTCATGCAAATTTTAGGGCTCTTGAGGTTTCTCTTTGATTTCTTATTCCTTGCTTAAAATAAATGAAATTAAAGACCATAGACATGATCGTGAGGTGAAAACGAGCAGATTGATATGTAGATTGCATGATATAATCAAGTATACAGTGAGATTGGATAGAAAATGCAAATCTGCAGAAACAGAGGGTGGCGCTTGTTCTTGGCGCCCTTTTTGAAAATTCGAATATTTGAACTTTGTGATTTTATTTAATTGATTCAAAAATTAATTTCTCTATGAGTTTTAATGATTTTGAGTTGATTCTTTTTTTAATAATTCACAAAAATGTTAAAATATTTTATTTTACCAAAAATCCCAAAAATGTTATTTATTTCATATATTTGATATTTTTGCAAAGAATTAATGTTTTATTTGTTTTTAACATTTGAAATATTTTTTCTCCCTTGATTTTCCAAACTTAATTGATTTCCAATCATTGTGTGGATATAAACATGTTTTTTTCAAACATTAATCCAAGATCACAATTTGTTTTTCACACATGTTTAACAATTTTGATCATTTTAATTGAATTTTCATTCAATTAAAATATATTTTGAAAATAAATTAGGGTTTTGATTAATTTAACCCTCATCAAACTTTTTAAAACACTTTGGGCCTCCAAAAAAGTGTAAGACCCAATCCCTTTTTGAAACCAAAATGATTTGGGCCTCAGATATTGTATAAGACCCACTGTGTTTTCAAAAGCCTCGGCGCGATCGCCGTTTTCAAATCAATAACCCTGGGCTTCTCCTTGAGTTGTAAGTCCCATCTCTTGTAAAAATAAACAATTTTGGGCCTCTAATAGAGTGTAAATCCCATCCCTTTTTGTACATAAACCATTTTGGGGCTCAGATATTGTATAAGTCCCGACACAATAAAAAATCTCGGCGCGATCGCTAGTTTTAAAACTTTGGGCCTCTCCTTGAGCTATAAGCCCCATCACTTGTACAAAAAACACTTTGGGCCTCTAATAGAGTGTAAGACCCAATCCTCTTTTAACCAAAACCTTTTTGGGCCTCACATATTGTATAAGTCCCTCCCTGTTAAATGAAAAAACCCTCGGCACGATCTCCAGTTCAAAATAAAACACTGGGCCTCTCCTTGAGTTGTAAGCCCCATCACTGATACAAAAACACTTTGGGCCTCTAATAGAGTGTAAGACCCAATCCCCTTGTACATAAAAACTTTGTGGGTCTCACATATTGTATAAGTCCCTCTGTACAGTTTTCAAAACAACGGTCCAATCATCGTTAAAACTTGGGCCTCTCCTTGAGCTGTAGGCCCCAACAAACTTTTCAAAGCACTTTCTCCTTTGATTTTAAATATAATATTGTTATCAAAGTTTTTCTTTGTTGAAAAACTAACCAAACAGCATGGAAGCTCTACAACGGGTAAGTGGTTATCCGCTTTCATTTATCGCTTTCATATGTATATAATTGTATTGTGGGGCTGCTTCACTGTAAGTCTTCTTTCACATCCTTTTATATACTTGTCAAAGATCAACTGTGTAATACTTGTATAGTTATTTAGAGTTTTACCCGGCAACTACGTCTAGCACTAGGTAAAGCCTGTTGGCCACTCTTAAATACAGTCAAAACTAGATCCCCCGTAGGATTACCAGATACAGTCTTCCCTCCTCTTGGGGTTAAACAATATGGAAACGTGAAAGGCAGCATTCTCGGTGAACCCTTTCTCAGACTGTCACTCTTAGAAATTGTCAAAGAAACTCTACTCCCCAGAGATGATCTTTTCTCCGTGAATGGCATCTCTTGAGTTTCTTCCAAATCCTTGAACTATCCTGGCTTGATCTATTCTCAGTCTCCCCTTTAGCCTCCGTCTTGGGCTTCATACAAGACACATATAAAAACACTCTCTTAGACTCTCTTGTTGAGTCAAAGCCCTTTTTAGCCTCCGTCTTAGGCTTCGTATAAGATAAATAAAAAACACTCTCTTGTTGAGTATAAAAGACTCTCTTGTTGAGTCAATTCTCTTTTAGCTTCTATCTCGGGCTTCGTACAAGATACTAAAACACTCTCTTGTTGAGTATAAAAGACTCTCTTGTTGAGTCACTTCCCCTTTAGCCTCTATCTCGGGCTTCGTACGAGACATTAAATCACTCTCTTGTTGAGTCAACCTTTTTTAGCCTCCGTCTTAGGCTTCATATAAGACAGATAAAAGATTCTCTTGTTGAGTCAAACCTTTTAGCCTCCGTCTTAGGCTTCGTACAAGACACAAAAAAAGCACTCTCTTGTTGAGTCAACCCTTTTAGCCTCTATCTCGGGCTTCGTACGAGACAACAAATAAAAAACATCTTTTTGTTAGGTCAATCGCCTCCTCTTAGCCTTTGTATAAGGAAAACCTCGGTTGAGTCAATCAACCTTTTAGCATCAAATATGTGCCTTGCTCACAGCATACAAACATCAACAACTCCTCTTTAGAGATGACAAACTCTCTCTCATCCAAAACCCTTTAGCTTTACATCTTGGGCTTTGAACAAGATACAAATCACTTTTAGCTTCATGTCTTGGGATTTGAACAAGACACCAAAATAACCTTTTTCCTCCCATAGAATAGGAGGAACTACGATCGCTCTGATTTCCCTGTTTTGTCAAACGGGAATACGTAGGCATAAGATTGCAAAAATCTTAGCGAGCACACTAATAAAAAATCCAAAATCTAGTATCTCCATCAAATCAACCCAAAAGCATCAAATCTAAACACATTATCATAAACCTCACAAATAGTCCAAACACTGTGTTCTTAACAAAATAACCTAAGAGAGACCCACAATCTTAATAGCATCTGTAAACCAACAGTCATCTGTTTAAACTCAGTATGCAAGCAGGGTTAATTGGAGACATCTATTTCCCTTCCTTAATCAGCTTCAATAGGATAAAAAATGAATCAAACTATAGTACCCCAAAGCAATAGTGCTTCGCAACCACGCAAAAATTCGCACTACAGAAAGATGACAACTTCACTGGGGACCGCGAGATCTTTTTCTCTTCCCATCTCTTAGGTAGAAAATCCTGAGTTCACAAAGTATCACAGAAATGGCGACTCTACTGGGGAGTCATTGTCTGTATAGGATCATAAGACTAAAGGTCTAGGATGATTAAGACAAATATATATACTGCTTGCCCTAGTTGATATCTGTGTTTATTTTTCTGCTAATGGGAATGTGTGTGATGCCGCATGTGGAAAGATTGAGTATACACCTAAGATAGGTGATGGAAATACGGGTAATCTTATTGGGAGTGAATTCCAACTAAGAGTCCCCGGTCGACCATCAAACTCAGTGGAGACTCCCTTTGCAGATACATTGCCTATACGACTTCGGTTGTTGAAACTAGTGTGGTCGACTGGGTTATCTGAGAAGCCGAGGTTTTTAGCAGACTGAAACCATTTTGTAGTGCGGAAGCTATCAGAAATAGTTGTCACGCGATACTACCCTCATTTGAGATCACTCTAGGATACATCAGCTCGCTGGCGATCTGCTTGTTGTTGTTATCCCAAGAGGGATCAATGATCTTGCGGACAGGTACAAAAAATCTCCAGTATAAACCTTTGGGGGGGGGGGGTAGAGCCTTGACTTCATGACTCCGACCCTTTGACCCCATGTTTTTTCTATGTTTTTGTGTGCTGCATTCATTCATTTCATTAAAAAACATTAAAAACAAAGAAAAATCTTCTCTTCTAGTCTCTCTTTTTCAAATTAAACTAAGACAATAATTGCAAATGTCAGATAAAGAGATTGCTAATGGATTTCGGTAAAAGGAAAACTCATAAGTATACATTCAAGGTTCCAAAATTAGAGGATTTAAGAGGTCTGGTGAGAATGATCACCAACCCTGAGGCTTTCAGAGCCAAGTATGTGGGACTACTGTCCCTATTAAGGGTCCATGTAATTGAAGGAATCATGTCCACCCTAATCCAGTTCTACGATCTGGTCTATCACTCTTTCACATTCCTGGATTATCAACTAGCACCAACACTGGAGGAGTATTCTCACCTGAATGATCTGCATATCACTGATCAAGCTCCCTTTTTTGGACTGGAAGAAATTCCAAAAGATCAAACCATTGCAAGAGCAATCTATTTGGACGAGTCAGAAGTCAGGACTCACATCACCACTAAGGGTGGTATCCAGGGTTTGCCAGCCCAGTTCTTGATAAAGAAAACCTTGTACTTTGCCAGTATAGGGAACATGGCCACGTTCGAGAGCATATTTGTTTTGATCACCTACGGGTCATTTTTGTTTCCCAACATCGATAACTTTGTAAATATCAATGCCATTAAGATATGTCTGATCCGCAATCCCGTACCGACCTTACTCGCAGATGCGTATTATTCTGTACACTTAAGGAATTTATACAACGGAGGAATAATCACATGCTGTGTACTCCTGCTATACAAATGGCTCATTTCCCATTTGCCCAAGTCTGCTGAATTTTGGGATCAAAAGATTACTTTACGTTGTCGCAGAGAATCATGTCTCTTACCAACTCTGACATCGATTGGTACAATCGAATCTACGACGAGATCAGAATCATTGACCATTATGGAAATTTCCCAAATGTACCCGCGGAATGCTCATTTGGAAGGTCTTTTCTTCAAGGAAGGAGAAAATGACAGGGCACTAAAGACAGAAATAATGCATGCTTGGAAACACGTTCATAGGAAAGGAAGAGAGTCTCTAGGGAAACCGGACTGTGTCTCGGTGGAGCCTTATCTCCACTGGGTACAAACTAGAGCTCTAAAGCTGAGGATGCCTTACCCTCGTCAGGAAGTTCTTCCGTTAAGGGACTCTGTCCTTTATTTCATGTCCGACATGGAAAAATTTCAAGTTACTCTCAACAAAGTTCAACAGGAGAGGAGGTCTTGAAGGAAAAAGTACCGTATTCTCAATGTAGAGTGTAAGAAACTACATCAGCTATTGAAAGATAAAGATGCTCTGATTGAGATTTTAGAGCAACATGCTGTAGAAAATCAAGATAACCAAAGGAACTTGCCCGCTCCTTTCACTTGGCAAAAGAATGACAACCCGACCACGGCTGAAGAACCCCGGTTAAAGAAAAGGAAAGCACCAGAACCAGCACCTGAGCTCTCTTCAGAGAGGACTCAGGATCCATTAGTTTAGACATTTCCTTTTTCAGCACTTTGTAATCTACTGTATTTCCATTTTCGCAATCTTTGAATTCAATAAAACGGGGTCCTCCCTACTGTTTGATATTTGCAATCTAATTGTCAAAGTTTACTTTGAATAAACAAAAATAATTAATAAAACCATTGCATATCATTCATCATTCTCGCATAAACGCATTCTTCTTCTCTACGAATCTCACATTTGTGTCTCAATTCTAGAGTCAAACTATCTCATTCGTACAATACTCGGGCCAATCGATAAAAGAAAATGGATGATCTCGAGGAAGAGAACAGAGAGTTGAGAGAAGAGATCTACACTCTGAAAGAAGATCTGAGAAAGCTTCATAACAACATGCAAGCTCTAGCAGAAGCTCAGATGCAACAACAACGGACTGTGATCTCAGAGACCACATCAACGCCCATAGTGGAGAAGTTTGACCCTAGGTACAAAATGCCTAAAGATCGTCCCGGGGGCATGCCACTCAACTATATCCCGGAGGGATATATCCCGCCGATCATGGAAGATCTGGAAAATGCAGCAGGAACCGCTGGGCCTGAAGGTTACAAACTTCGGGAAAATGAAGATGTCAGGGGCATGACAGCAACTCCTAAAGTTTACAAACTTCGGGAGGCACCAAGAGTCTCTGCCATGATGACTATACCACCACCCGTGGTACACACTGTCTCGGAAGGACAGATTCCACAGATATTGTCTGGTGGAAACGAACGTATGTTTGACAGAATGAATGAGTTCCAGGAACAGTTCTCGGAAATGCAGAAAGAGCTGCAAGCCATTCGCGGTCAGGACCTATTTGGAAAAGATGCCGCAGAACTTTGCTTGGTCCCAAATGTGAAAGTTCCGCACAAGTTCCAAGTGCCCGAATTTGAAAAGTACAAGGGTAACTCTTTCCCTCAAAGTCATTTAGTGATGTACGCTCGGCGAATGTCAGCTCAGACAAAGAACCAGGAGCTACTGATTCACTACTTTCAGGATAGTTTAACCGGTGCCGCACTCAAATGGTACATGGGTTTAAACCGCACTAAGATCGTTACTTTCAGAGATCTTGGCGCTGCCTTTGTTCAGCAATATAAGTATAACCTGGACATGGAACCAGACAGAGATCAACTCAGATCAATGTCACAAAAGGACAAGGAAACCTTTAAAGAGTATGCTCAGAGATGGCGTGAAATCGCCGCCCAGATTTGTCCACCTCTTGAGGAAAAAGAGATGACAAAGATCTTCTTGAAAACCTTGAGCTCATTTTACTACGACAGAATGGTTGCCAGTGCGCCCAGTGACTTCACCGAAATGGTGGGCACGGGAGTTCGTCTTGAGGAAGCAGTCTGAGAAGGACGGTTAGTTAAAGACGCTGGATCATCAAGTAATTCAAAACGATACGGTAGTGCTCTCCCTAAGTAAAAAGAGCAAGATATTGGGAATATCTCTCTCAGAAAGCAAAGGCGACGATACCAACCAGTAGCAGCTGTAACTCTTGCTATCAACCCCGCGCCTGTTCCTATGTATCAACCTCAGGTTGCTCAGAGCCAACCGAATCAACAACAATATCAACAAAGGACACAACAACCTCTTCAGCAGGCTCGTCCTCCGTACAACAACAATCATACAACGTGACCACCAGGGTTCGACCCTATACCAATGTTGTATGCAGAACTGTTTCCACTACTACTGGTCAATGGGCACTTCCAAACCAAGTCTCCTCTTACAGTACCAGAAAATTTGCCTTTTTGGTTCAAAGCAGATCAGACTTGTCCTTACCATCAAGGAGGACCAGGGCATAACATAGAAAACTACCTTGGTTTCAAATCCGACGTACAAAAGCTTGTTAGGAGTGGGGTTTTATCTTTCAAAGATACGAATCCGAATGTTCTCATGAACCCGTTGCCTTAACACGAGAAAGCTGCAGTCAATTTGATAGAAGGAGAGTCTAACAACAGCTATCAAATTCATGGTGTGCTCTTATTAAGGGCCAATCTGGTCAAGATGCATCACAGACAGAGCGGGTATGGATCCAAGAGCACCGAATCAAGGATGCATCTTGACCAGATTGGCCCTTAATAAGAATAATCATGACTTATACGAGCACCGAATAAGAGCACACCATGAATTTGATAGCTATTGTTAGACTCTCCTTCTATCAAATTGACTGCAGCTTTACAGGAATAATTGGATCTCGGATGGATCCAAGAGCACCGAATCCGTGGGGTCAACATGACTTATACGAATTCCAACATCATTCAGAGCCACGACATCCGTGCGATGAATGTCAACCTGGTGGCAATGCACTCAAGCCAAAGCCAACATCATGATCTGCCACGGCACGATTATGATTCCTGTCTGATTTGCTCGGTAAACAATCAGGGATGCTCTTTTGTACAAGAGGCCCTCCAGCGTCAAATGGATCTTGGGTGGATCCAGGACTACCATGATAAAAATCAATATCAAGTGAACATGATTCAAATCTTTGATATTCGCTTGATGAATACCAGCTTGGTGGAATTACACGCTAAGCAAGTCCAGCTTGGTTTTCTGACTTCGCATAATTATCAGAACTATAAAGGATGTTGTGAGAGTGACCAGGGATGTGCTCTCGTTCAAAGAACTTTACAACACTTGTTAAACCACTGGTGGCTTCCGATCTATATGGAAGAAGACACGCAACAAGTCAATATGATCGATGGGAACCTTACTAGGCATCAACGTCAGGATGCTCGATCAATGGAAACAGATCTAGTAAGGTTACATTGTATTCAAAGCGGACGTGGCCAGGTGCCACCACATAATTACGAACGCTGTAGAGTTTGCTCAAAAAATAACCAAGGATGTTACCTCATACGAGCAGCCCTTCAAGGTCAGTTGGACAGCAAAGAGATTCACCCATACCCAGTTTCGGGGTCCATTAACTAGACGCCAGACTACTTCGCTGATCAAATCAAAGATGTGGTTGTAATCTCTGAGCCTGAGAGGACCAAGGATGTTTGTACCATCATCCCTCTACTGGACGAATCAAAGGTTCTTAGCCAGGAACTGATTGAAGTTATCTACGACAGTCAGAAAAATCAGAAGGCTCCTGTAGTTATCTATCTACCGGGACCGTTACCGTATGAAACAACTAAGGTGATCCCTTACAAATACAGTGCAACAATAATTGAGAATGGAAAAGAAATTACATTACCCTCCGTCGTGAATATTGCAGACATCAGTCGAGTAACACGGAGCGGTCGAATCTTCAACTGAGGAGTTGGAGAACCTAACAAAGAAAAAGAACTTCAGACAGAAGCTCCCAATCCACCTGTCGGTCAGTCCAATGATCCCGACGTTTCAAAAAACAATGATGAGATGTTGAAGATCATCCAAAGGAGTGAATACAACATTGTTGATCAGCTGTTACAAACTCCTTCAAAGATCTCTGTGCTATAACTTTTACTCAGTTCCGAAGCCCACAGAGAGGCTCTACAGAAAGTCTTAGAGCAGGCCTTTGTGGAATAGGATGTGTCAATAAGACAATTCAATAGTATCATCTCTAACATTACTTCCTGCAACAACTTAGGAATCAGTGATGAGGATTTGCCAGAGGAGGGCACAAGTCATAACATGGCACTGAATATCACAGTCAACTGCCAGGACGATGCTTTAGCCAGCGTACTGGTAGACACAGGATTAGCCATCAACGTTATGCCAAATTCCACTTTAATGCGACTATCATTCAAAGGATCCCTGATGAGGGGCAGTGAGGTCATCGTCAAAGCCTTTGACAGATCTCGGAAAGCAGTTATCAGTGAAGTCGACCTTCCCATAACTATCGGTCCTCACACTTTCCTAATCACTTTCCAGGTCATGGACGTCTGGGCAACGTACAACTATTTATTAGGAAGACCTTGGATACACCAGGCTGGGGCAGTCACTTCGACGCTGCACCAGAAACTGAAGTTTGTCAAGAACGATCAACTCGTCACAGTCTGTGGAGAACAAGCCTTGGTCGTGAGTAACTTGTCATTATCTACTTGTGTAGAACCCGAGGAGGTTGTTAGAACTCAGTTCCAAGCACTTTTAGTGAGCAACGAGAATCAATCAGAGAAAGGAACATCGATTTCCTCATACAAAGATGCTCTCGAAGTGATAAAAAATAATAATACAAAAGGATGGGGACATCTTGTCATTCCTACTGATAACAAAGCGAAGAAGGGTCTTGGTTTTTCCTCAAACTGTACCCAGACAGCTGCTAACGATGAAAGTCTTCATCCCATTCAGGACTTCTTCACTACTATGAAAAACCCATTTAGCAACGGTTGGAAATGACATATAATGACGCGGGCGAAGGCATTGTTATGTAGATTGTCATTGTAAGTTAGCTGTTTCTACAACGGGCTGGAAACCGTTATTGAAAGGTAGGGCGCGGGCCATATATCGCAACAGTTATGATAATAAACCATTGTAATACATACACTTAGGTTCTAGGTTCGAAACCCATCAGCAGCGAAATTATATAAAACATAACTTACTTATGATATCGGTTACAATAGATAACCGTTGTTGTAAGTACCCTAAGTTTATTATATTAAATGTAGATTGCTTATTTTCCAAACACTTTACTAAATAAATATACATGGATTCAATTTGATGAAGATGTCTATAATTTGCAAATTAAACTATTCTTGAAAACCAACTTAAACAAACCAATGTTGTTTTCTGATTGCATTCGTCTCATCGTGCATTTCACGCTCTTTTACATATATTGTGGTTTATTGATCTGACTCCTTCGATATATCGCTATATTCGATTATAGTTAAATTTCCATAAGATCAACAAGACATTGGATAATCTGCCTCATCTTTGATTTAACTATAATGGAAGATGGCGATGCATCTAAGGAGCCAGATCATTATACCATAATCTATATATAAAAGAACGTGAGATAAATGATGAGAGGCATGCAATCAGAAAACAACATTGGTTTATTTAAGTTGGTTTTCAAATACAACTTAATTTGCAGATTATAAGTATCTATGTCAAATTAACTGAATGTATTTTAAGTGAGGTTAGTGAAACAAACAATCTACATAGAATATAATAAACTCAAACAACATTCTATACCAGATCCAGATATTATAAACTCATATAATACGCTTGCTATTACCACCAGCAAACTTTAAGTGAAGGTTAGTTAAACAAACAATGTAAATAGAATATAATAAACTTAAACAACATTCTATACCAGATCCAGAAATTATAAACTGATATAATACGATTACTTCCACCAGCATCATCACCCTGTATCATCCCCTTAACCTGAAAGGAAACAAAGCAAACTTCAAAAATGAGCATCCTCAGTTGAAAACAAACCCTAAAACCATAATCCAGTGAAGCGTAAAGAGAGGAACAGGAATAACGCACCTTTTAATGAAACTAATCACGGAACAAGAATCAATTATGATCTTGAACTAGTTTGGGAAGCAATGAAAAAGAAATATAAGGAGGAAGAAGCTTACACAAAAGCTTCATACTTCTTATACTTCTTTTCATTGTTTCTAAAACTAGATAAAGTTTGCTTACACTGTTGTTTCTTCATTTACTAACATCTTGTTCGTGATGCTATGAAAAGAAAGTATAAGGTGGATGAAGTTTCCATCATAACTTCATGCTTCTTATACATTTTTCCATAGCAACACAAACACTATGAAGTTTCCAAAGTATATGGTCTTTGTTAAGGTAGTGAAAACGAATCTGAAAAAATGAGAACAATCAACAAAAACAACATGCAACAAACGAGATAATGGGAAATATCTAACAATAGATGGAAGAAGAAGAATACCTTAATGTATGATTCACGGCTAATGGTGAAAACGAAGAGAAAAAATGGGTTCTAGGGTTTCACTTTGAAGGCAACGGCGTTACTGTCAATTAAGTGAAAGTTATTTTGCTTATATATGGGTAAACTATTTCACAACCGTTAGCAATAACAACCGTATAGATAGGTATTTATTTATTATAAATATATCACGACGGTTAACTAGAATAACCGTAGTGATAACCCTTTTATCTGTGAATTTTAAAATAAATAAAAACCGTATAGATAGGTATTTATTTATTATAAATATATCACAACGGTTGACCAGGAGAACCGTAGTGATAACCCTTTTATTTGTGAATTTTAAAATAAATAAAAAAGAAAAGGTGCACCTTAACTTCTCACTTAATGCATATGCAGTTTAAACATCAACAATGTAATTCACAATGGATCTGCAGTTTAAACATCAACAATGTAATTCAAACCCTAATTCAACTATTACATTTCATAATAAAGTAAACATTAAACATAAAGGAGACAAGAAAACATAACATCTTGATATTTCCAGAAAATATCTCTGATTTCAGTTTGTTCTTCAAATTCTTGTTCTTTTACTTTAAATCCTCATACATAACCTTCAGATAGCCCACAGCTTCCAACTCTGACTTCATAATGCTCTCATTGTCATTTCCATCTCTTTCTCCCACGTTGTCATCCCATATGAACAAATTACATGTTTCATCGCTCCTCCAAAATGGACATCTCCAAAAAAGCCTTCCTTTATTTTGTTCCTTCTTGCATTGATACGAAACCATACGACCATCACAACCACAAAAATTTCCAGATCGAGATTTTACACTGGAAGAAAACGTAGAAACACCTTTGGATGATTTTGTCTTCAAATGTGACATTGCAACACCTTAAAGTAGAACACTTTCTTGTTGTTGTTGTCTTCTTCCCGACAATGGTGACGGCGTTGGTGTTAGGGTTGTTTCATCTTGTTTCTTTTTTCAATGGATAAATTGATATATACTTGGTGTTTAAAATACATAAAAAGAAGCTTCAGTTTGTAACAACGGTTTTAAGAAAAAGCCATCGTGATATCCTTATTATTTTTTAGTTAAATATTAATAAAACTTAAAAAGGGAGCATTTACGTCAAAGGGATAAACTATTTGAGGGCGATGAGGTTCGAACCCATGATAGCTAGATTATATCACCACGGTTTTCATAACAACCGTTATTATACCCTTGAGATTTCTTATTATAATAATGTGCGCGCATCCAGTACGCACTATAAGAACGGTGTATAGGATGCCGTTGTAAACCTGGCGTTGTTGTTTGGCCGTTTTGTAGTAGTGCTTCCACAGTGGAGGTTTCCTTCACCCAGTGTCTCAAGAAGTACATACTATCAACGAGGGAGATTCCTCCGACACAGATGAGGAATGGAAGTCCTATCTTAACGAGGACGGTTATATGTCTCAGGAAGAGGTGCCTACTCCATTTTGCTATCCCGCACAGAGTCCGAGATTTATACCGAGGTCAGACGTCAAAATGATATACGGAGATTGTGATCCGGAAGGATCCTGTGCTCCACCAAACTCATTAGAGGAAGACACTCTGATGAAAGACAACTTTGACCACGACTATTATGGCCTAATGGATGGTCTGCCTATCTGACAGCCGTACCCAGGAGACTTGGGGCAAGAAAATCAGCCGAACAATGAAAATCAGCTGAGCATCATTGAATAGAATACCTGCGTCCCCACCATGTCATGGGATCAATACTCAGGGCATTCTAAACCTATCCAGTACGACGATGAATTGGCAAAGCTTGCAGGACTAGAATTCATCAATTATGTTTTTCCCGAGGTCAATGTCATCGAAAGAGATGACTCCTCCAGTTCCAAAGAAGTGTGGGACACCTTAGGACAACCAAGTGGAAAATACGACTATATGGTCAAGTACACTGCTCCGGAGAGCTCTTGTATCGGGCTCAAAGACATCCAGCCAACTGGATGGAGAGATTTACCTGAGAGCACAAATCCTATGCAAAATACAACAGAGGAATCCTCCTACAACAACTCTGCCTGGGAGACAGATTCCAATGATCCTGCTCCACCAGAAATCAGCGTTATTTCTAAAGACAAATCAAGGAAGGTACCAGACTTTGTGATTCACCGAGGAGTTCGTCGCCGATGGGTTGTTGTCGATGTTCCGAAGATTGTTCATTAGTCAAAGTAATTACCTTCTTTAACCTTTGACCCCGCCCAGGTGAAAAGGCTGTTTTGATAGGGCTCACTTTCTGTAAATTTCCCTCTTCGCTTTGCCCAAAGCGACAGAGTTTTGTTTTATAGGGCTGTAGTTTCAAGAATCGACTTGTTCATAAATAAAATAAACGTCGTTCTGTAATTTCCGCATTAATTGCTGTTTTATTTTTTCATTTTTTCAGAAAATGGTAATCCTAAAAACAATACCAATAATAAAAACAAGCAGTAAAAAAATACACTGCACACACTCTTGCATTCTCTTTATCTCTTCTAAAAAAACAATCATCACGTCATGCAGATTGCTTGTTTTAAACCCCGTTGAAACATACGATCCGATGCCTTCTCCCAACTTTGAATTCCCGGTATTTGAGGCTGAAGAAGAAGAGGACAACGAAATTCCAGAAGAGATCTCCCGATTACTCAGACACGAGGAAAGGTCCATTAAACCTCACAAAGAGCCATTGGAAACGGTCAACTTGGGCTCAGAGGAAGAGAGAAAAGAAGTCAGGATTGGGGCACTGATCAGTCCGACTGTCAAAGAAAGTTTGACAAAGCTTCTCAAAGAGTTTCCCAATGTATACGCTTGGTCCTATCAGGACATGCCAGGGTTGGATACCAGCATCGTGGAACATCATCTTCCGTTAAGATCGGAATGTCCGCTAGTAAAACAAAAGTTGAGACTGACTCACCCGGACATGGCCATCAAAATCAAAGAGGAGGTACAAAAACAGATTGGCGCGGGTTTCCTCGCTACATCAGAATATCCTCAATGGTTAGCCAACATCGTACCAGTTTCGAAAAAGGACGGAAAGGTCAGAATGTGTGTGGATTACAGAGATCTAAACAAGGCTAGTCCAAAGGACAACTTTCCATTACCATCCATTGATATGCTGGTTGACAGTACAAAAAAATTCAAAGTCTTCTCCTTCATGGATGGATTCTCGGGCTATAATCAGATTAAAATGGCGCCGAAAAACATGGAGAAAACTTCGTTCATTACCCCATGGGGTACCTTTTGTTACAAGGTAATGCTGTTCGGTTTGAAGAATGCTGGGGCAACCTATCAAATGGCCATGACTACTCTGTTTCATGACATGATACACAAGGAAATCGAGGTATATATCAATGATATGATTGCCAAATCTAAGACAGAAGAGGAGCATGTAACCCACCTGTCAAAGCTATTCGAGTGGTTGAGAAAGTACAAACTCTGCTTAAATCCCAATAAGTGCATACTTGGTGTCCGTTCAGGGAAACTCTTAGGGTTCATCGTCAGCCAGAAAGGAATTGAGGTTGATCCTGACAAGGTCAAGGCCATTCAAGAAATGCCTTCTCCAAAAACTGAGAAACAAGTCAGAGGATTCCTGGGACGTTTGAACTATATTTCCCGATTCATATTCCTCATGACCGCAACATGCGCGCCGATTTGCAAATTACTTAAAAAGAACCAGGATTGCGTTTGGACAGAAGATTGCCAAACTGCCTTCGACAATATTAAGGAGTATTTGTTGAATCCGCCGATTCTCTCACCTCTAGTGGAAGAAGACCACTGATCATCTACTTAATAGTCTTGGAGGACTCAATGGGTTGTGTGCTTGGCCAACAAGACGAAACCAAAAGGAAAGAGTCTGCCATTTACTATCTGAGCAAGAAATTCACTGACTGTGAGACTCGGTATACTATGCTTGAGAAAACTTGATGCGCTCTGGCTTGGGCAGCCAAACGTCTCCGCCAGTACATGATTTGTCACACTACTTGGTTAGTCTCCGAAATGGATCCTATCAAGTATGTATTTGAAAAACCTGCTCTCACGGGAAGGATTGCCCGTTGGCAGATGTTGTTATCAGAATACGACATCGAATACCACGCTCAGAAAGCCATTAAAGGGAGTATTTTAGCCGATCATTTGGCTCATCAACCGATTGACGATCAGGAATCAATCGGGTTTGACTTCCCAGACGAAGATGTCATGTATTTGAAAATGAAAGATTGCGATGAACCGCTACCCAATGAAGGGCCAGAACCAGGTTCCCAGTGGGGACTAATCTTTGACGGAGCTGTCAATCATTACGGAAACGGAATTGGGGCAATCATCATAACCCCTCAGGGTACCCACATCCCTTTCACCGTCAGACTTACGTTCAAGTGAACAAACAACGAGGCTGAATACGAAGCTTGTATCATGGGTCTCGAGGAAGCGACCGACTTAAGGATCAAAAACTTGGATGTATATGGTGACTCAACCCTGGTTATTAATTAGACAAAGGAGATTGGAACACATACCAATAAGGATTGATCCCTTACAAAGATTACGCGAGAAGGTTACTACCTTTCTTCAACAGAATCGAGTTTCATCATATCCCTCATGAGGAGAATCACATGGTTGATGCATTAGCCACTCTCTCTTCCATGATTAGTGTAGGTCAATGGACCAACCTACCTAAAATCAACATAATGCGCCTGAAAGGCCCACTTATATCTTCACGATTGAAGCAGTCATAGACGACAAACCTTGGTATCACGATATCAAATGCTTCCTTCAGAAACAAGAGTACTCACCTGGGGCACTAAGAAAAGACAGAAAAACCCTCAGAAGATTGGCAGCTTCTTTCTGAGCGGTGATACTCTCTATAAGAGAAATTTTGACATGGTCTTGCTCTGATGCGTAGACAGACCAGAAGTGAACATGCTGATAAAAGAAATTCACGAAGGATCCTTTGGCACTCATGCCAACAGACACACAATGGCAAGAAAAATTCTGAGAGCAGGGTACTACTGGTTGACCATGGAATCCAACTGCTACAAGTACATGAGGAAGTATCACAAGTGTCAGATATACTCAGACAAAATCCATGTATCGCCAACGCATCTCAAAGTTCTCTCTTCTCCATGGCCTTTTTCCATATGGGAAATCGACATGATTAGCATGATTGAACCCAAGGCTTCAAACGGACATCGGTTTATCCTGGTAGTCATTGATTACTTCACCAAATGGGTCAAAGCAGTGTCCTTCACCAACGTGACCCGACAAGTGGTGGTCCGATTTATAAAAAACAATATCATCTGCCGTTATGGTGTTCTGAGCCAGATCATTACTGATAATGGATCTAACTTGAACAACAAGATGATGAAAGAGTTGTGCGCTGAGTTCAAAATTGAACACCATAACTCATCTCCCTACCGACCCAAGATGAACGGCGCGGTAGAAGCGGCTAACAAGAACATTAAAAAGATCGTTCAAAACATGGTTGTAACCTACAAAGACTGGCACGAGATGCTACCCTTTGCTCTTCACGGTTATCGCACATATGTCCGCACTTCAACAGGGGCAACCCCTTTCTCTCTAGTATATGGCATGGAGGCAGTGCTCCCCATAGAAGTAGAGATCCCATCGATCTGGGTATTGATGGAAGTTAAGTTAACAGAAGCTGAATGGTGTCAAAGTAGACACGATGAACTGAATCTGATCGAAGAAAAGCGAATAACGGCACTATGCCACGGTCAGTTGTATCAACAAAGGATGAAGAAGGTATTTGACAAAAAGGTCCGACCTCGCGTCTTCAGAAAAGGAGACCTTGTGCTCAAGAAGATACAATTATTTCTTACTGATTCCCGGGGCAAATGGACTCTGAATTATGATGGCCCCTATGTGGTCAAGAAAGCTTTCTCAAGCGGCGCCTTGAGACTCACAACCATGAACGGAGAAGAATTTTCCTACCCCACAAATGTTGACGTAGTCAAGAAATACTTCGCCTAAACTAAAAAAAAAATGTCTCGGTGGATTGAAAACCCGAAAGGGCGGTCCAGGCAAAAATTAGAGACATGATAAAAAATTATCCCGATGGATTGGAAATCTCAAAGTACAGTCCAGGCAAAAATTAGGGATACTGGCAAGTAACTACGTCTGACACGGATAAATCCTCAGCAGTTACACCACCCATTGAAGGAAAACTCCAGTCAGGGTCATCTTCGACGAAAGCTCAAGATGTCCAGAATTCAAAGTTGGTAGAAGGATAACGATCGTTATGTTTCAATGTAGCCCTTGTTCCCTTAAATTACCATGTTTTAACTTTGTAAATACTCTATGGAATCACGCGTTTGGCTGATTTCCATCCTATCAATAAAACTTGAGCCCTTGTGCTTTTGTTTGCAATTCTTATTTGTTTTAGCTTTACAGAACGATGTTTTAACATGATTAACGATTCTTGAAATAAAACAAAAATGAATTTACTTGTCAAACTTGTCTGCTTTTAAAATAAAGATGGCAATCTCTTTTGACTGTCTAACATCGAAAGAACATCAATCACTTCTCCAAAGATGACTGAGCTTCAAAGTGCAGAATCAAAGTACTCCTTCTAAACCAGTACGACTGAACGAAGGATCAGTCGTGTCAGAGACCATGTTTCATCTGACACCCCCCCAACAGAGTTCTTTCCTCCTAAGCCTGACCAAGGTTATTCCCCACAGGGACTTTCTCTCCTAAGCAAGGCAGAATTGCTATCATGAACCAGTGATACTTTTCATCCCCCACCGTGGCTGAGTATCCAGTCGTGTTCATCTACTAGTCTGTATGTCGCGTCAGTTTGTCAGCATGAACATACATACATCATGCATTATTGATTTACATTCATGATCATATTGCATCCCTATCTCTCTAGTCAGTCTTATCCCCTAGTGATAACGGTCCTCTCAATTGAGTTGTCAGTTCTTTCCTCGTCAGGAAATGTTGCGTCTGAACTATCTCCCTCCTCCAGTTTATTTCTGGATTAGAGTTGGCCCTTGACCACTTTGATAACTTGAACCTTTGAAAAACCAGAGAACTTTCGACAAACATCACTCTTCGCCATTGAAGATGATATCCTCGCTTTCCCGGATTAAGGAAAATCCCCAGAGAAAGCCTCTTAATCAAAGCTTCGGCAATACAGCAGTTTTTCTTCGAAAAATCCGCTGACGAAAAGGTCATCAGCACCTCAAAGTTGAATCACATCATATGGCATTTCTCCGATAAGATCCCGAGAAAAGTATGATGTAATACCCAAGCGGAAACAGTGTCTCAAGAGACTCGTTTTCCCCGATAGAGTCGACAAATGACGTCTCCAACAGAGAAGTTTGTACCCCTCTACAACTTAGACGACTGGGTTCCCCAGCAACTCTGACATCAAAATTTTTCTATCAAATGGCATCTCCCCAGGAAAATTCAGCGAGAATTTAAGGAAAACCGCTACACATAGCGTCCCTTGTCAAGAAAGTTTATTGACAAAAAAACTGAGACCAGTTCCTCGGTAGGAAACCAGGATCGAGGGGAAGTTTACATCAGAAACTTAGACCAGTTCCTTGGTAGGAAACCAGGATCGAGGGGAAGTTTACAAAAGAAACTTAGAACAGTTCCTTGGCTGAAGACCAGGATCGAGGGGAAGTTTATTTCGGAAACTGAGACCAGTTCCTCGGTAGGAAACCAGGATCAAGGGGAAGTTTACATCAGAAACTTAGACCAATTCCTTGGTAGGAAACCAGGATCGAGGGGAAGTTTACATCAGAAACTTAGACCAGTTCCTCGGTAGGAAACCAGGATCGAGGGGAAGTTTACATCAGAAACTTAGACTAATTCCTTGGTAGGAAACCAGGATCGAGGGGAAGTTTATTTCAGAAACTGAGACCAGTTCCTTGGTAGGAAACCAGGATCGAGGGGAAGTTTATTTTAGCAACTAAGACCAGTTCCTTGGTAGGAAACCAGGATTGAGGGGAAGTTTACCTTTTCTAAGCACCATTGCTTAGCAAAAGAAGAAGGATGCGGGAACTGCCATTCTTAACCACCATCAAAATTTCGAGTATTCCGATATTTAATCCTCTTGCACCCCGAATGCCCGAATACCTTCGCCATTCACACCTTCGGGTCCAAGAAGATTAAATAGGGGCATCTGTCATACCCCAAATTTTTACCACTAAGATTTCCCATCATTGGGCAAATCATCACCATAATATGGATGAATCATTATGCCTCATCAGTCTCCCCAAAAATGGGTGAGCATTCACTACAAATAATAATTAGGGTTTCAAGCCCTCTCTGAGCCTTAGACAGAGGATCAATCAAGAAATGACATGATCTTCTACTTGTCTAACCTCTGAAACATCCACAATGGATCAAGAGGACTCCCACATCAAGGATTAAGCACAAGGCTGCAACAGTCCAGGTGGATTAAGCCTTAAGATTGCCAGTGTCACCAAATTAGGGTTTGGTCGATCAGGGCCTCCAAATGGAAATTTTCCTCTGGGCATGAGCCAATGCTTCAAAGAAAAACCTAATATACTTCATGGGACATCATAAACCCAATCATCAAGTCAATTTAGCCTCAGGGGATGCATACAATAAAAAATCTGGAATTAGGGTTTCTTGACCTAATTCACCCCTAAGTTGACTTTTGGGACAAATCATGAGCCAAGACCTCAAGACATGATTTGAGGGTCTCTAATATAGCACATTGGTCCATTTGCAACAATGGATTGGTCCAAGAAGCTTGATCAACAAGTTTCAAATTCATCAGAGCCACAATTAGGGTTTTCGCGGGAAAAGTCAACTGTGCCTTTGACTTTTGACCCAGGCATGTTCCCAAACCCTAGGACATGATTCAATACACCCTATAACACCTATGAAATCAATCCATCAAGTTTGATTTAGGTCAAGGACTTGATTTCATAGAGGATCACACAGTCTGGAATTCATTTGACAAAAAGTCAACTGTGCACAAAAGTCAACTTTAACTTTTTGAGATTTTTCACAAATATGGTTCTTTGACCCTAAAATGATGTTAATGTGTGATTGGAATCATCACTCATCAAGAAAAATCAAGAAAAGTGGGATAACTTGTAAAAGGGGTAACCATAAAAAATTTAGAAATTTTCTAAGTTATGGAACAAAGTGGCTAAGGTACCAACTTCCAAGGATCATAACTTGAGATCCAAGCAACCATTTGGGCTGATCAAAAGATGGATTTGTAGCTCTCATGGCATACTTTAAAAGCTTCAACTACACCTCATTCCAATTCCTCATGGATTTCAAGGTATGGAATGGCCAAAATCACAAAAAGTGAAAATGTCACTTTTTTCCAACACTTAGTGAAATTTTCACTAAGTTAGAATCTGCCTTCACTTTTTTCCAAACGTAGGGGCATTTTTCACTTGGATCCAAAAGGTATCAAAACAAACTATGATTACATATATGTTGTATCATATGAGAGCTTTCCAAAATGGCCAAGAACCCCATGAAACTCCACCTAAGCCATAAGATATAACCATGCCAATATGCCTTGCTGCAAACTGTCATGGCAAGGCAGATTTGTGAATTTTGCTCGATTTGCCAAATTTGTGCAAATGACAAACATGTCTATCCATCTGAACACCTCAGTGAGGGACCAAGGAGGGACAAACACTGATCCATAAGCCTCCCAAGTCCTTGGAACTAAAAATAGCATGCCAAACCTAGAAATCCCTAAAGAGGGGACAAGACTCCAATTTTGTTTTGGAGCATTCAATGGATGCACCAAGGTGGCATAGACTGAGCCATTTCCAACTAAATTCAGTCAAGACATATCCAAGACCAAGGGAACCAACAGCCTGTGCTCTAACCTCTAGTCAATGGCAAGAGGAGACTTGGATTCCCATTTATCAACATTGGCCAAACCTCTGCAGCAGTTGCCATTCACTATCGCTTGCAAAACAAACTTGCTCTACTATAAATAGAGCTCATTTGTGATCAGTTTGAGTACACCAAAGCCATCAAACAGATGCTTTCCTCAAAATCTCCTTCTCACTTCCAAATTTGCCTTCCAAAGCAAGTCACTATCGGGTTTTGAGTTTGAGAGCAATTCCAACCAAACCAATCACACACACACCTCATAAACATCATATAGAAGTGATCCAAACACTTAAACAACATCTGGAACACTGATTTCTCAAAATCACCATCCAACTGCTCAAGGTTTTAACCAAGTTGCAGTTGGGATACCATCTTCAGTTCTAGCTTGTTTCAAAGTATTCCAAGCACTCAGGCACATCACTTGGCACCTAGGGAAGCTATCCACATCATTGGAACATAGCTGTAACATCTCTAACACAAAACACGATCACCAGCTGCAAGAGGTAAGCATGAGCTCTTCTAACTCTATAATCCATGCATTTTTTGCTGCACAATAATTTGGCCATATGTTCATAATCATGCATAGAGTGGTTTCCCTCAATCAATTGCTTTGTTTGAATCGTGTATGGAATTTCTGAGCCCTCATGCAAATTTTAGGGTTCTTGAGGTTTCTCTTTGATTTCTTATTCCATGCTTAAAATAAATGAAATTAAAGACCATAGACATGACCGTGAGGTGAAAACGAGCAGATTGATATGTAGATTGCATGATATAATCAAGTATTCAGTGAGATTGGATAGAAAATGCAAATCTGCAGAAACAGAGGGTGGCGCGTGTTCTTGCCATGTTCTTGACGCTCTTTTTGAAAATTCAAATATTTGAATTTTGTGATTTTATTTAATTGATTCAAAAATTAATTTCTCTCTGAGTTTTAATGATTTTGAGTTGATTCTTTTTTTAATAATTCACAAAAATGTTAAAATATTTTATTTTACCAAAAAATCCTAAAAGTATTATTTATTTCATATGTTTGATATTTTTGTAAAGAATTAATGTTTTATTGTATAAGTCCCGACACAATAAAAAATCTCGGCGCGATCGCCAGTTTTAAAACTCTGGGCCTCTCCTTGAGCTGTAAGCCGCATCACTTGTACAAAAAACACTTTGGGCCTCTAATAGAGTGTAAGACCCAATCCCCTTTTAACCAAAACCTTTTTGGGCCTCACATATTGTAAAAGTCCCTCTGTGTTAAAAGAAAAAAACCTCGGCACGATCGCCAGTTCAAAATAAAACCCTGGACCTCTCCTTGAGCTGTAAGCCCCATCACTGATACAAAAACACTTTGGGCCACTAATAGAGTGTAAGACCCAATCCCCTTGTACATAAAAACTTTGTGGGCCTCACATATTGTATAAGTCCCTCTGTACAGTTTTCAAAACAGCGGTGCAATCATCGTTAAAACTTGGGCCTCTCCATGAGCTGTAAGCCCCAACAAACTTTTCAAAGCACTTTCTCCTTTGATTTTAAATATAATATTGTTATAAAAAATTTTCTTTGTTGAACAACTAACCAAACAACATGGAAGCTCTACAACGGGTAAGTGTTTATCCACTTTCATTTATCGGTTTCATATGTATATAACTGTATTGTGGGGCTGCTTCACTGTAAGTCTTCTTTCACATCCTTTTATATACTTGTCAAATATCAAATGTGTAATACTAGTATAGTTATTTAGAGTTTTCCCCGGCAACTACGTCTAGCACTAGGTAAAGCCTGTTGGTCACTCTTAAATACCGTCAAAACTAGATCCCCCATAGGATTACCAGATACAATCTTCCCTCCTCTTGGGGTTAAACAATATGGAAACGTGAAAGGCAACATTCTCGGTGAACCCTTTCTCAGACTGCACTCTTATAAATTTTCAAAGAAACTCTACTCCCGAGAGATGATATTTTCTCCGTGAATGACATTTCTTGAGTTTCTTCCAAATCCTTGAACTTTCCTGGCTTGATCTATTCTTGGTGAATAACATGTCTTGAATTTCTCTTGGTTTGGGGACCCACAGGCTTCCTAAAAGCATCCCCGCCTCCTCTTGGGCATTGTTCAAGGACCTTTCGGCTTCTTAGAAGTTCTCATGCCTCCTCTTAATACAAGGACCCTGACTACCTCTTAAAGGTATAAGACAGAACTTAGTCATCCTTTGCTAGAGCAGTTTTTCTAGCATCAAAAACTCCGGCCGTTGTAGGGTTAATACTTATCCCTTAATGCCCATGCCTCCTCTTGGGCATTGTACAATAGATAAAACTCTAGACTTGGACAATCTAAATCCCCTTGAGTCTCAAAAACATTCTCAAGTTCCCTTCAAACATAGTGTAGCGCGAGTTTTTGTGTGGTTGCGAAGCACTATCGCTTTGGGTTACTACAGCTCGATTAATTTTTTATCCTATTGAAGCTGATGAAGGAAGGGAAATAGATGTCTCCAATTAACCCTGCTTCCATACTGAGTTTGAACAGATGACTGTTAGTTTACAGATGCTATAAAGATTGTGGGTCTCTTAGGTTATTTTGTTAAAAAAAATGTCTGGGTTATTGGTAGGATGTTAGGACGGGATTTTGGGTTTTTGATTAGTATGCTCGCTAAGATTTTTCAATCTTATGCCTACGTATTCCAGTTTAACAAAACAGGGAAATCAGAGCGATCGTAGTTCCTCCTATTCTATGGGAGGAAAAAGGTTATTTTGGTGTCTTGTTCAAAGCCTAAGACGTGAAGCTAAATGTGATTTGTATCTTGCTCAAAGCCCAAGATGTGAAGCTGAAGGGTCTATTTGTATCTTGTTCGAAGCCCAAGATGTGAAGCTAAAGGGGTTTGACTTTAGAGAGAATTTGTCATCTCTAAAGGGGGGGGGGGGGTCTGTTTGTCACAACTGTTGGGTGACTGATTATAAAGGAGAATTACTTTAACTGGGATGTGTGAATCCAACAATGCCATAATTTCCTTTATAGGGGACATTTAACCTGAAGGAGAAGACTTTTAACTCAGTTTAGAGCAATGCCATCTTTCCTTAGGAATTTCTCATGCTAAAAGAAGGACAGTGGCGTGGATGTAAATAATCCAGAGGCTTGCCGCTTACAACAATTTAGATGAAGGAGTTGTTGATGTTTGTATACTGTGAACGAGGCACAGATTTTGATGCTAAAGGGTTGATTGACTCAACCGGGGTTTCCTTATACAAAGCCTAAGAGGAGGCTATTGACCCAATAAGAGGGTGTTTTTATGTGTCTTATACGAAGCCCAAGACGGAGGCTCAAGGTTTGACTCAACAAGAGAGTGATAACAAGTGACTGACTCAACAAGAGAGTACTTTTATATGTGTCTTGTACGAAGCCCAAGACGGAGGCTAAAAGGGGATTGACTCAACAAGAGAGTCTTCTATACTCAACAAGAGAGTGTTTTTGTATCTCGTACGAAGCCCGAGATGGAGGCTAAAAGGGTTTGACCCAACAAGAGAGTCTTTTATACTCAACTAGAGAGTGATTTGTATCTCGTACGAAGCCCGAGATGGAGGCTAAAAGGTGATTGACTCAACAAGAGAGTCTTTTATACTCAACAAGAGAGTGTTTTTGTATCTCGTACGAAGCCCGAGATAGAGGCTGAAAGGTTTGACTGAACAAGAGAGTCTTTTATACTCAACAAGAGAGTGTTTTTGTATCTCGTACGAAGCCCGAGAATGAGGCTGAAAGGTTTGACTCAACAAGAGAGTCTTTTATACTCAACAAGAGAGTGATTTTATATCTCGTGCGAAGCCCGAGATGGAGGCTAAAAGGTTTGACTCAACAAGAGAGTCTTTTATACTCAACAAGAGAGTGTTTTTGTATCTCGTACGAAGTCCGAGATAGAGGCTGAAATTGATTGACTCAACAAGAGAGTCTTTTATACTCAACAAGAGAGTGTGGAAAGGTTAGCTCCACTGGGGAGAATCATTGTACAAAGCCCAAGACGAGGGTATTGTGCTGGTGACTGTTTCAGTTTAGTGACAGGTCCAGTATGTTGGATAAAGAGAAAATCAGTTCTTATGAAGATTAAAGGTAAGGTTGTGCTTTGGGATTGATCAGAGGATCAGGGTTATTTCCTGTTCTTTAAGGAAATGGGAAATCCAAAGGGTATTGAGACTGTCCAAGTCTACTGGTGTTTTGAGAAATTGATTCTCAGATAGTGAATGATCTTTGTATCATGTCCAAGAGAAGGCTGGTATGTTAAGGGATGAAGGTCAACCCATTAACAAGTCTGACACTTGACTCAGAAATACAGCTCTAGCAAATTGATGACTAGGTTCTGTTCCTATACCTGTAGAGGTCTTTGGGTCCTTGTACTAAGCCCAAGAGAAGGCATGAGAGCTTTTAAGAAGCCGAAGGGTCCTAGTACAACGCCCAAGAGGAGGCGGGGATGCTTTTAAGAAGCCTGTGGGTCCCCAAACCCCGAGAAGTTCAAGACATGCCATTCACCGAGAATAGATCAAGCCAGGAAAGTTCGAGAATTTGGAAGAAACTCAAGAGATGCCATTCACGGAGAAAAGATGATCTATAGGGAGTAGAATCTCTTTGACGATTTCTAAGGGTGACAGTCTGAGAAAGGGTTCACTGAGAATGCTGCCTTTAACGTCTCCATATTGTTTAACACCAAGAGGAGGGAAGACTGTGTCTGGTAATCCTATGGGGATCTAGTTTTGTTTGTATTTAAGAGTGACCAACAGGGCTTTGCCTAGTTCTAGACGTAGTTGCCGGGGAAAACTCTAAATAACTATACTAGTATTACAAAGTGGATATTTGACAAGTATATAAAAGTTTGTGAAAGAAGTCTTACAGTGAGCAGCCCCACAATACAGTTATATATATATATATATATATGAAATCAGATAAAGAAAGCGGGTAAACACTTACTCGGTTGTAGAGCTTCCATGTTGTTTTGTTAGTTAGTTTAACAAATAAAGCTTTGATAACAATATTATATTCAAAATCAAAGGAGAAAGTGCTTTGAAAAGATTGTTGGGGCTTACAGCTCAAGGAGAGGTCCAAGGTTTTATTAGTGATTTCACTATTGTTTGAAATTGTACAGGGACTTATACAAGTAACTGATGCCCAAAAAGGTTTTCTGTACAAAGGGATGGGTCTTACACTCTCTCAAGAGGCCCAAAGGTGTTTTTAGAAAAATAATGGGGCTTATAACACGAGGGTAGGTCCAGATGATTTGTTTTTTTGAACTGGCGATCACGCCGAGGTTTCTTTACCGTACTAGGCCTTATACAATGCATTGAGGCCCAAAAAGTTTTGGTTAAAAGGGGTTTAGGTCTTACACTCAAAATAGAGGCCTAATGATTTATTTTTGTACAAGTGGCGGGGCTTACAACTCAAGGAGAGGCCCATGGTTATTTGTTTTGAAAACGGCGATCGCGCCGAGGTTTTTGAAAGCACAGTGGGTCTTATACAATGATTGAGGCCCAAATATTTTGGTTTCAAAAATGGGTTGGGTCTTACACTCTATTATAGGCCCAAAAGTGTTTAAAGATGGGCTTATAACTCAAGGAGAAGCCCAAAGATTTTTGTGAAAAAGGCGACGATCGTGTTGAACCTTTTGACGGTATCGGGACTTATACAACACACTGAGGCCCAAAAAGGTTTTTATTTACAAAGGGTTGGGTCTTACACTCTACCAAGAGGCCCAAAAGTGTTTTAAAATGAATAAAGATGGGTCTTATAGCTCAAGGAGAAGCCCATGGTTATTTTGAAAAGGCGACGATTGCGCCGAATGTTTGAAAATATACAGAGGGACTTATACAATGTGTGAGGCCCAAAGGTATTATTTACAAAGGGGTTGGGTCTTACACTCTACCAAGAGGCCCAAAAGTGTTTGAAAAAGATTTGATGAGGGTTGAATTGATCAAAACCCTAATTTGTTTTCAAAATATATTTTAATTGAATAAAAATTCAATTAAAATGATCAAAATTGTTAAACATGTGGAAGACAAATTGTGATCTTGGATTAATGTTTCAAAAATTATGTTTCTATTAATAAAATGTTTGGAAATCGCCAAAATTTGAAAAATCAAGAGGGAGAAAATATTTTAAATGTCAAAAACAATTAAAATATTAATTCTTTACAAAAATATCAAGTATATGAAATAAATAATATTTTTGGGATTTTTGGAAAAATAAAATATTTTAACATTTTTGTGAATTATTAAAAAAGGAACCAACTCAAAATCATTAAAACTTAGAGAGAAATTAATTTTTGAATCAATTAAATAAAATCACAAAATTCAAATATTTGAATTTTCAAAAAGGGCGCCAAGAACATGGCAAGAACACGCGCCACCCTCTGTTTCTGCAAATTTGCGTTTTCTATCCAATCTCACTGAATACTTGATGATAACATGCAATCTACATATCAATCTACTCGTTTTCGCCTCACGATCATGTCTATGGTCTTTAATTTCATTTATTTTAAACATGGAATAAGAAATCAAAGAGAAACCTCAAGAACCCTAAAATTTGCATGAAGGTTCAGAAATTCCATACACGACTCAAACAAAGTAATCGATTGAGGGAAAACACTCTATGCATGATTATGAACATATGGCCAAATTATTGTGCAGCAAAAAATGCATGGATCATAGAGTTAGAAGAGCTCATGTTTACCTCTTGCAGCTGGTGATCGTGTTTTGTGTTAGAGGTGTTACAACTTGGTTCCAAGGATATGGACAGCTTCCTGTGACACCCCAAAATTTGCTCTTTTCTTTTTATACTAATTGGCTTATGTTTCTTTTCATTTCTTGCATTTGCATTGTGCATAGCATTGGTTCTTAGCATGGGATCAAGGTACTTGGCCCATTTTTTCAAGTCTCAAGCTTCAAGGTGGCTCATGGGGTTCATCATATCTTCATAAGGTCAAGCATGGCAAAGGATTTCAAGTGGATCTTTTCCTCTTGATCAGAGGGACCAATTGGGGTCTGTGAATCAAGAGGACTTCTTGAAGGGCTTTGTATGTTCAAGCATGATGCTATGAGGTCTATATGCTCACAAGTGTTCATGGATGAGGGTGTGGTCATTGATTTATTGTGGAGGATTTTCAGTGGATCAATTGCTTGTGAAGTAAGCAAAAGTCAACTGTAAAGCAAAAGTCAACTGTAAAGGAGAAAGTCAACTGTGGAATTCTGAGGTTCTTTTCATGGTTTTCAAGGTCTCACATCCTCATATGGTCTTCAATTGTCAAGTTTCATGCCATTCATCAAGAATCAAGAGTTTGTGCAAAAGTTACTAAATTTGGAAGATGACCTATAATGAGAACTTTCCATTTTTGGCAGTTTTTTCACCACATTCAACTTGACTTTTCATCATCAAGGAAGCTCCAAATGAATTTTCCTCCAACATGAAAGTTGAATATCTTTCTCTCCCATTTCCAAAAAGTACTAGATGGTTTCCATACCATTTGTAGAACTCAAGTTATGGTCAAAAGATGGCAAGGTGTTTTTAAGGGTTCTCACATGTATCATTTTTTCCACCTTTGGAATTTTGGTACAAAATGAGTTGTAAGGGCTTCTAATGATTCAAGTCAGATTATCACACTCAAGTACACTTCATTTGGCACAAGTTTGGCTTTGGAATCAAGTTATTTCATGCCATATTTCTCATTATTTTCACATTGTGCAAAATTGCAAATTGATTCAAAACTCACAAACCAAGCAAGTACAAGGCCCAAATTCAATTCAGAGGTGATCAATAAGTAAATTGGAGGTGAATCATGCTGATTACAAGGACCTAGCACGTGTGGTTTAGTGGATGCAACCCAAAATGCATTTTTGCAAATTCATCCAAATCTCATTAACCAAGGTTCTAATCACTTACTAATCCTAATCAGTGAACTAATGGAGAGTATATAAGCTTACTCATACCCTCACAGCTAGGGGTGTCAAAATGGATGGATTGGATGGATATGGATTGGATTGTTAATGGATGGATCAAAACAATCCATTAGTCCATTAACAATCCACTAAAATTTTCTTAAAATTATCCAATCCAATCCATCCGTTAAGAATAAAATTCATCCATTAACATATTTTTAATGGATGAATATCCATCCATCCAATTTTTAAAAAAAAAAAATTGGTTTTTTTTACAAAAAAAAAAAAGTCTTTTTTTTTTAAAAAATTAGTTTTTTTGTCGGAAAATAAAGTCGATTTTTTTCGGAAAAAATCAGTTTTTTTTTTTACAAAAAAACAGTTTTTTTCAGAAAAAAAAATCAGTTTTTTTTTCGAAAAAAAAAAACAGTTTCTTTTTGGAAAAAAAAAATCGGTTTTTTTCGGAAAAAAAAAAGTCGGTTTTTTTTTTTTTAAAAAAAATCGATTTTTTTGGAAAAAAAGTCGGTTTTTTTCGGAAAAAAAAAATCGATTTTTTTTCAAAAAAAAAAGTCGGGTTTTTTTTCGGAAAAAAAAAAAAGTCAGTATTTTTTCGGAAAAAAAAGTCGATTTTTTTTAAAAAAAAAGTCGGTTTTTTTGTGTAAAATTTTTTTTTTTTTTCGAAAAAAAAAAATCAATTTTTTTCAGAATAAAAATTCGTTATTTTTTTTGGAAAAAAATCCATTTTTAATTATTTTTTAAAAAATAAATCTAACGGAGATAAAATTATTCCATTGGATCCTTAAAATTTGTTGGATGGATTGAACCAATCGTTGCATCTAAATGGATGGATTTAATCCAATCCATTAACTTACTTTTTATGTGGTGGATGGATTGGATGGATTTTTTAATGGATGGATTGGATGGATTTTGCCTTAATGGATCCAATTGCCACCTCTACTCACAGCTAGGTCATGCACTCTCATTTGCTCAGATTTTCAAAATTCACTCTCACTTTCTCTCCTTCGAATCTCTCATTCCTTGAGGGTTTTTGAAAATCTCTTGGCATATTCTTGATCAGTGAGTTGAAAGGAGCACGAATCATCCATTGTTTTGAGCTTAGAGTGAGTTTTTCATCAAGTTGGTTTCAAGAGGGATCATCTTCAAACTTCTAGATCTAGCCAGATTCAAGCCTCTATTTGCATTTATTTTGCAAATAGAGTTCAAAAGAGGAAGATCTGCAATTTTTGGAGGGATTTCTTGGTGGATTTCAAGTTCTATAAGGTTCAGGTTGGTGTTGATTTCATACTCATAGAACTCAGTTTTGTTGTGTGCATTATGATCTATGATATTCACTGATTATTCTGATCTATTTTGTTTGAAATTTGGACGTGTGAATTGTGTGTAATGTGGATTTAAAGTTTTAGGTCTAAAATTGTTTTCATTCGATTTGCATTGTGTGTTTGTTATCTGATGAAATGGTTTGGATATTTGAGTTCCTTGTGGAAATCTGGTTCAAATGGTATATTCATGAGCATTTTCTGGAGATTTTGACGTTGAAGCTCACCGGAGAGGGTGACCGGAGCCCTAGCTCCGGCGACTGGTGCATTTTCCGGCCAGCCAAGGTTTAAGGGAAGAAGACGAAGTCTCAACCGTTGATTCGTTTGATCCAACGTTCCTCAGCTTGCCACATTTTTTTATTTCTGATTTTAATTTAATGGTTGCGTGTGTGTTAGTCCATGTTTGTTAACGTGTGCCTCATTTCCTGGCCTTTGATCTGAGTTAATATTTGATTGTTTGATTTAATCTAATGCGTTGATTTGATCATGTGGTTGAGATGGTGACAGCACATTAAAATGTGCATGTGCTTGTCACGTGAGTGTGTATGGTGTTTTGAATGATTGTGTGTGCGCGTGGATATGTGGATTATGGTGTGCATGTGAATCAAGTCCATTGATCATGATTAATTGTTGAGTTCATTGACTGTTGGTAAGCGTGAGATTAATCCATTGGTTATGATTGAATCTGATATTGACTGAAGTCCATTGCTCTCTTTTGACCTTCGCTAGTGGACCATTGGCCTTGGGCCTTGCTATATGAACCCTCTCCTTAGGCCCATTTATCATTTCCAACTTATTTTTGCTGCTGTTTGCATCCTACCTGCTTTTTATTTCTTTTTATTTTTCATTTAATTGTTGTTTTGCATTTTAATTTTTAAAATCATTTTTATGCATTCAAAAATCCTGAAAAAAAATCATGAAGCTTTTTTTTAGTTTTATAAAATTTTGGAAATTTTTATTTTCTTATTTTATTTTATTTTTGGCATCTGAATTAATTAATTGCTTGATTTCTTTTTGAATTGTCTCACATGTGCACACTTATACTTGTAGAATTTATTGCTCATCATCTGTACATGATCTTGAACTCATTCTTTTTGAATTTGTTAGATGACATATTGGAGTGCATTAAAACATTTTTGTTTCATTTTTAAAACTTTTTCATATTGCATTTTAGTCCCTCTCTTTTGCATATTGAATCATGTTTCCTATGTGGTCTTTCCCTAATTGTTTGAGGTACTTAACATGTGAATTTTTGTGAGATATTTTGGCATGTGATTAGTATCTGACTTGGGTAATTTGTGTTCTGATTTCTCAATTTTAGAATGTCATTTGATGCATGTTTGATTATTTGTGATTAAGTGAATTATGCATGACTATATCTTGACACCTCTTTGCATAAGTTGACTTGCCATGTTCATTTGCTTGAGTTTCTTGCTGGTTCTTTGTATGTGCTTTTGATATAATGTCTACCCCTGGTTGAGGTCCTTTGAGACTTAATTTCACACTTTGTGGATCTTGTTTGGTGTTGCCTAAGTGTTGGAACTTTGAGCTTACTTTTGTGGACTTTCTTTAGTGCATATTGTTCCATGTTTTGATCTTCTCTTGCATATGTGGATTGTTGATGATAATATGATTTTGGTTCTGACTTGCACTCATCTTCATCTTATCTTTCTCATTTCATTTTGATGTGAAGTCCATGTGTGCTTAATTGTGCATTTCATACAAGTACGCTTGCATTCTTTCATGATTATCTTTGCATGCTTACTTGAATTGTTTTGCATTGATCTTTGTGACTTATTTGTTGATTTGAGTTGGACATTTATGATATGATGTGCTTGCTGCCACTTCTTGTATCTCATATTTTCCTTCTCATTCTTCTTCTTCTCTTTCACTCTTTTCCTCCTATGGATCTCAAGACTTGTTTAAGTCTTGGATTCTCTCCCTTTAGAGCTACCTAGTCCAACTTAATTTTTGATTAAGCTTGGAGTAGGATTAGCATTAGGTTTTAGGTAGTGGTTCTTCCTAAGCCTCACTAACCATAGGACATCCATGCATGATAACATTAGGACTCTTAGTTTTCCCTTTAGAGTTTCCTTTGTGTCTTCTCTCTTCTCATCTCAAAACTTCTTTAAAACACTTAATAAAGATAAAGTGTATTGCGCACGAGCCTTAAGCTTAGGGAATGAGAAATGAGGGGCTTCCTCTCATCTTTCTAGAGTGCTTAGCGAGCGTCCTGTCTTGGGACGATTCGTTGAGTATTCGTCCCTGTGCCCTAGACTTTGGTGCAATACAAGTTACAAGCTAACTTAAAAAACACTTCTGTCTAAAAAACTTCAAACAAACACTAACGTCTTTCCTTCGGGAATTCATTTCTCATCTCACTCACTCTCAATGTACGAACGTACCCCTACTCGTTCTCTTACAAGACGGTAACACACTCGATTCAGCGAGTCCACAACACCTGAGCTACAACGTAAGCCGTTCCCTAAAAAACATAACCCACCCCTAGTGAGGGGAACTACGTCGCTCTGATTCTCATGCTCCCGATGAGATACGTAGGCAGTGGGGTAGGGCCCATGCGAGCACTTCTTTTATTTTCCCTACATTTGTTTCTTCGTTTCTTTCCGTTCTCGTTTCTTCTCCGGTCCAGTAGCAGTGGAGTTCCAGTTGACGACACCCTTTGATGCAGACAACAAGTGTGGATCCCATCGAGTACGATGGACGTGTTGGGTGCTAACACCTTCCCTTCGTGTAACCGACTCCCGTACCCGTTTCTCTTGGTCGCAAGACCATGTTCTTTCCCTTTCTCTTCAGGTTTATGCAGTGTTTCCTTTCCCTCTCTTGGGATAAATACACATTGCTGGTGACTCTGTTTTCTGCGCCACTCTCGCGTTTGTACCGTTGGATGCGAATCTTTCAGGAGCGACAGCTGGCGACTCTGCTGGGGATGGTGGTTGACCTCTTGCTGGTCCATCCCCTTTAGCGAGTCGATCCTAGCGCTTGTTTGTTGTTTTCGTTGGGTGTTTATTTGTTGTGCTTTATTATGTTGTATATTACTGTTTTACAGCTTTTATTGCATTGCATTTCATTTTATTACTGTCATATTGGATATTGTTGTGCTGTGTTGGCTGGTTTTCTGTTTGGCAGGTCGGGTTGTTCTGAGAGATAAGCCCAATACCCAGGCTTGAGTACACCCTAGGACTAGAGTGGAAAGTAGTGAGACCTACGTGCCCGCTTGGTACGTTTGCGTGTTCACGAAATTCACAACTAGACGAGGCTATCTTGGGACTCATTCTGACGTGTGTGTCTTGCGCATGTTAGGTGTTGATCTAGAGAGCTGTCGACTCTGGTGACCATTTCTCCGATACCTCAGTTGCGTCTCTCCTCCCGAGATGTGACAGTGGCAGACCATGTTCCGTGGCAAACCCATTGCACATTCTCGATTCGAGGACCCAATACTGAGGGACTCGCATAGGATGACCTTATTTTTGAGGGGAATCAGTTGAGGCCTCCTCGATTGATGATGATGCCAAACCAGAAATGGTGAACGTATCATCGTTTCTCGACCTGAGAGCCCGGGATATTGAGGATCCTCGCCTTTCTAGAACCCACATGTGAGAGGGGATGGGTGTTTGCAGGAAACCGAAACCTTCAACCTACCCGGTTTTCTGGATTTCTCATCAGTGTTGATTATCTGATTTTTCTGGTTATCTTAGTGGTTTGATGTTTTGGAATTCTGGTTTTCTGGGTTGTGGTTCTTATCCAGTCATCAGCACAGCAGTTGTTCAGAACTTATGGATACCTTGATCCCATGTCCGTTGCATATGCATCATCATCCTTGCATACATGTTCTTGTATTTCCAAGGATATCGTTGTTGAAGCTCACTGTTGAGCATTTCCATTTATTCCTTGTGGTTCTTCTAAAAAGTCTTGAGTTAAAACAGAATGATTCCTTGGAAATATTTGAACATGGCATTTGCATTTGCATAATTATCTCATGTGCATAACAGGTGTTCAAGGCTGGTTATTCTTGTTCTGATCTGGTTTTCTTCAGAATTGTAGACTTAACTCCTCAGGCCATTCAAGATTTGATCATGGAGCAAATTCAAGCTGAGTTGAGGGAAATGCGAAGCCAGATGAGGCAATTTGGGGAAGATATGCTGGTCATGTCCCAGGAGTAGAAGATGCTGAGAGAGGAGGTCAATCAGATGAAGACTCAGATGGGTTTGATCATGGAAATTTTGAAAACAGTGTTAAAGAAGGAAAACAGTCATGTGCTCGCTTCCGCAACAGAGGTCCTTGCTCCTCCCATCTCTTCGCGATTTGATCTAGATCGTGGATTGCCTCGTGACTCTCTTCCACAAGCTAAGGTTCCAGAACTTTCCCAACAGCAACCAGGTCTTGTCTCCCAAGATAAGTCTAATAATAAAAAGTGTACACAGAGGCAGAAGCAGTCTGAAAGAGTTTTTCATCCGCTCCCTATGCCATATTCTCAGCTATTGCAGCATCTCCTTCAGTTGCAACTGGTACAGAAAAGGACTTTGGCTCCTCTCACTAGTAATCCCCCACCAGGCTACAATACAAGAGCCCATTGTGATTTCCATTCTGGGGCACCAGGGCATACTGTGGAGAAATGTAGGGCCTTTCAGCACCAAGTCCAGGATTTGATTGATGCAGGGGCAATTGAATTCACGTCGGGTGGCGTGAGCATACAAGGTGATTTTACCCCAAGTGTTGTAAAGGAAGTAAGGACTCTTTCCTTTTCCAAAGGATCCACCTCATGCCATAGACCTTCTCCACAACCTTTTGCTGCAGAAGCTCTACGTCAGCAACCTTTGTTGGTGCCTCAGCCAAATGTGGAAAGGAAAGTGCAAGTGCAGGTTGGGCGCCCGAATCAGCAGCAACAACAGAATCATCAGCAGCAGAGGCAATTCAGACCAAGAGGGCCCAAGAGGATATTTGATACTATTCCTATCCCTTATAGTCAGTTGTTTGCTCGTCTGTTCAAGAACTCTCTGATCCAGCTGAGGAATGTCGCGCCAGTACCATACCCTATCCCTCTGGACTTTGACATGAACGCTAGCTGTGAGTTCCACTCGGGAACGTTTGGGCATACAATTGATAATTGTAATGCATTCCAGCACAAGGTGCAAGACTTGATCGACTCAAAGCTCATCACGCCAGATGGTACCCCTTTGGGGTGAAGCTTCTTTATCAGAGTGAGCACTCGAGGCTGCAAGAGCATCATCATAAGCAATAAGTCCAGACGGAGCCAAGTCTCCTCAACAATGGCAATCATCAGCTTCCTTTATTGCATTTTCATATGTAGCTTTCATTTGTTTGTTTAAACATTGCTTGCATGTAAGAACTCGTTTGTTTCTAAATGACTATCATAATGCAATAAGTATGTTTTCTTGAAGAGTTCCATTCGTGTTTACTCATTTTTAATGCTTATATGCTCTGCAATACTATCTTTCTTGCCTAGACTCTTGGAGGGAGGATGACGAAATAAGAACGCAGGTTTCTAATGGTACGCTTTTGGATAAAACCCGGTTAAGGATGTACAGGCATTGTTTCCAATCCACAAACACTGGAGAGATAAGGAGATAGACCTTTGTCAACCCCTTTGAGCCTAGTAGTAGGAGTTCTTTCTAAAAACGAATAACCCTCAATTTTAACCCAGGGGCAGGGTAGGCGTCAGTTAGTTTGACCAAGTGTTCAACTTTCAGAAGGAGTGTACATCTGAGGATCCATTACCTTCCATTCTACTATCAAGAGGTTAAAAGGTGTAGAACCACAATGGTTACTCCTCACCAACCGAAGAGTGAAACAGTCACAGCCCTTTCAAACAAGTCCGACAAGCCAGTGTCACACGACTTGTTCAAAAAAAAAGAAAAAAGAGAAAAAAGAGAAAAAAAGAAAGAAAGCCCGCTAAGTCGAAACTTGAAAGCAAGTGACTTAGGCAAAAGTTAAGGCATCCCGCTGGACTTCAAAATTGAAAAATTAAAAAAGTCGGTCCAGGCAAAAATTAGGGAACAAAAAGCAAAAGATTGAGAAAGCGAAAAGCCAAAAGGATTACAAAGAAAATCCTCGATAAGAACAAAGTCGTGTGACTATAGACACAAACGACAAAAAAGGGCGACTGTTAGTCCAAAACCTCGTCAGGTGTTGAATCACCAGTTGCGTGGATTCCCTAGAAATCGGGAAACCTTTTGATAGACGAGCGCTTGTGTCAAATTAGCTGAACATAGGACTAGAGAATATCATGAAGAGTGGGTGGGTACCAATAAACTTTGAGCCATAAACCCTTTGTTCTCAAACCGCGAACCAGGCAACGCTACAACCCTTAAAAGTCCTAATTGAAACAGGGTTTAGTCTGAAGGCGTACTCCAACGAGATAGCGTTCCTGACTCCCATGAGTTGTGCTAATAAGATTTTTGCACGTGCGTATTGCTTTCCTTTCAAAAATAAGTGTCGTAACTCAGTTGTGTGACATGTTTTCAATAAGGACATCAAGATTAACATATGTGTTGCATTTGAATAATCATTCTCAGAATAAATATTTTCTGCTTGCATACATTTGTTTGACATCAAAGAAGCTTACACGATGAACATCAGTCGAGAAGCTTAAGCTGGCCAAGTTGAGGTGCCTGAGACTCCAGAAGACATGTTGCTGAAAGATTATGTGGGAAAAAGGCATTCCCAACCATGTGTGTTGAGATGTAACCAATCTGGGACAATCACACCGGGAAATCTCTTCAAAATGTAGCCAAGCTGGGGCATTCAAGTTGAGAAGGTCTTTTCAGAGTACAATTAACCATGGGGCATTCATGTTGAGAAAAATTTCTTCGAACTGGGGCAATTATGTCGAGATCCGATAAATCTCTCCACGAGCGTGTAAATTGGGGCAATCACGTCGAGATTCGGTAAATCTCTCGAAGACTAGTCGGTCAGAGACAAATGTACTGCAAGGCTTGTACTGAGACAGGTCACTTCAAGGGCGCGAGAAGTTTTTTCCCTTCAGAACACAGTCAATGAATAGTACCTTCGCAAGGTTCAGAATACTGTGGAAGAACATTTCAGGTCATTACGAACCCTCTCGAGGTGGTTTACTTCATGAATCATGAAGTATGGGACAATTATGTCCAGACCGGATACATCTCTAAGAGTTTGAAAACCCTGGGGCATTGTTGAACGCCAGGTTTTCTGTAAAATCCTATAAAGATGATTGCTTCAAGTAGACCCTGTGGTCTGGGGCAAGGTGGAGAGTTAAAGGAACTGTGTTTCGCTCTTGACAATCAATATGCAGAAACTTGAAGCACTGAGTTGTTCCCAGTGTGGGACTTTTGGAGTCTTTTCCCTCCAGCAAAGAGCCAGAGGGTATCTTTTTCCAGCAAGGTGTGGGAATTGTTATTCTTCCTCAAGCAGAGAATTGTCTTATGTTCAAAAAGGGCTGTTATAAAGGTTTCTTATCTCTAGCAGTACAGATGGAATCCTTACTCTCATCAAGGTAAAACGATAGAATATCGTCAAGAAGACGATGAGGAGTCAGAGTGTTCTCTTCTTCAACGGTCAGATCTAGTCATCTCAAGTAATGCAAAGTCCAATCTTCATTGGTACCCCCCAGTAGAGTTGCTCTCTCCAATTTTGAAGCCTGATCGTCCTCAGCAGTTTGCTGCTCTCCCCAGTAGAGTAGAGCTTTCCCCAACTTTGAAGTCTGATCGTCCTCAGCAGTTTATTACTCTTCCCCATCAGAGTATCAAAGATCGTCTTTCCTCGGCAAAGTATAAAGGAGTAATTCCCCAAGCGGAGGCGTTGAGGATAGTCTCCCTCAGCAGGATATGAGAGGTTTTCACCCAGCCAGAGTTGTGGTTTGGCTCACCTTTCTTTAGCAGATGGTGTTTCCCCACAGGGTATGGGGCATTCGTTTTCCCCAGCTAGTCAGGAAACAGTGGGTTTATCCCCTAACAGGGTGGATGTTGACAACTCATTTTCTCCTAAGCAGAGTCGTTGAGGATTGTCCCCCTCAGCAGTGTACAGAGGATTGTATGCCCAGCCGAAGTTGTGTTTAGGTTACTATTCCCCAACAAGCGTTCAGAAGTTGATTGCTCTTAGGTGGATATTGTTGTATCTCCAGCAGGAAGTTCGTGGACAAAGATGTTATTACCCCCACAGAGTCCTGGTATCTACTTTCCTCAGTTGGTCAGAAAGTATAGTCTCAACGGCAACGGCTTAATCTAATCCCCAGCAGGGTGAGGGTAAAGTTATTTCCCAAGCAGCAGATTAAGCTCACTGACATCCCTAAGCAGAGTCTGGTGGTGAGTGGTATTCCCAGCAGGTCTTAAGTCCAATCATTTTTGGTAGGCGTCAAATCCAAGTTCTGAAACAGTTGGTCATTCCCAGCAGAGGAGTTTCCATCTTCAGTATTCGTTTCCCTACCCAGCTGAATGGGTATCCTCTCGGAGTTCCGTCCATCTCCAACAGAGTTGTTGATCCTGACATTCCCTAACAGAGTGGATATTCTCTCGGAGTCTCATCCATCTCTGACAGAATTGGTGGTTTTGTTTCTTCCCAGCAGGGCGAAGTATACCTCATCAGAGTTTCTTGGTTAAGTATGGCATGTCAGTTTGCCTTACCCCGGAGCTACCTTTGTCCTTAGCGTTTATTTCGCTAGGACGCCCTTTCTGCATTGCATAAGCATCTTTTGCATGGCATCCTCCCAAATGCGTAGCATTCCATTTCGAATGGAGCATTACGGCAAAATTCAAACATATGCATTTGAAGCATAAGCCAAGTTTGGTATTTTGTTGCAGGGTTTCTTTTGCCAGCAGAAAAGGATAGGCTCCAAGGGTTGTTGTTTAACAACGCGGCTGTATCTGGTGATTTCTTCATTATTGTGCTTCCCCCGCATAGGTTGATGTTCAGGTCTCTCTCATTTGAAGTCATGTTGAAGATTTCTTATTGCGCTTCCCCCGCAGAGGTTGATGTTCAGGTCTTTCTCATGTGAAGTCAGGTTGAAGATTTCTTATTGCACTTCCCCCGCAGAGGTTGATGTTCAGGTCTCTCTCATGTGAAGTCATGTTGAAGATTTCTTATTGTACTTCCCCCGCAGAGGTTGATGTTCAGATCTCTCTCATGTGAAGTCAGGTTGAAGATTTCTTATTGTGCTTCCCCCGCAGAGGTTGATGTTCAGGTCTCTCTCATGCAAAGTCAGGTTGAAGATTTCTTATTGCACTTCCCCCGCAGAGGTTGATGTTCAGGTCTCTCTCATGTGAAGTCATGTTGAAGATTTCTTATTGTACTTCCCCCGCAGAGGTTGATGTTTAAATATCTCTCATGTGAAGTCAGGTTGAAGATTTCTTATTGTGCTTCCCCCGCAGAGGTTGATGTTCAGGTCTCTCTCATGCGAAGTCATGTCGAAGATTTCTTATTGTACTTCCCCCGCAGAGGTTGATGTTCAGGTCACTCTCATGTGAAGTCATGTCAAAGATTTCTTATTGTACTTCCTCCGCAGAGGTTGATGTTCTGGTCTCTCTCATGTGAAGTCATGTTGAAGATTTCTTATTGTGCTTCCCCTGCAGAGGTTGATGTTCAGGTCTCTCTCATGTGAAGTCATGTCGAAGATTTCTTATTGTACTTCCCCCGCAGAGGTTGATGTTCAAGTCTCTCTCATGTGAAGTCATGTCGAAGATTTCTTATTGTACTTCCCCCGCAGAGGTTGATGTTCAGGTCTCTCTCATGTGAAGTCATGTTGAAGATTTCTTATTGTGCTTCCCCCGCAGAGGTTGATGTTCAGGTCTCTCTCATGTGAAGTCATGTTGAAGATTTCTTATTGCACTCCCCCCGCAGAGGTTGATGTTCAGGTCTCTCTCATGTGAAGTCAGGTTGAAGATTTCTGATTGTACTTCCCCCGCAGAGGTTGATGTTCAGGTCTCTCTCATGTGAAGTCAGGTTGAAGATTTCTTATTGTGCTTCCCCCGCAGAGGTTGATGTTCAGGTCTCTCTCATGCGAAGTCATGTCGAAGATTTCTTATTGTTTCCCCCGCAGAGGTTGATGTTCAGGTCTCTCTCATGTGAAGTCATGTTGAAGATTTCTTATTGTGCTTCCCCCGCAGAGGTTGATGTTCTGGTCTCTCTCATGTGAAGTCAGGTTGAAGATTTCTTATTACACTTCCCCCGCAGAGGTTGATGTTCAGGTCTCTCTCATGTGAAGTCATGTTGAAGATTTCTTATTGTACTTCCCCCGCAGAGGTTGATGTTCAGATCTCTCTCATGTGAAGTCAGGTTGAAGATTTCTTATTGTGCTTCCCCCGCAGAGGTTGATGTTCAGGTCTCTCTCATGCAAAGTCAGGTTGAAGATTTCTTATTGCACTTCCCCCGCAGAGGTTGATGTTCAGGTCTCTCTCATGTGAAGTCATGTTGAAGATTTCTTATTGTACTTCCCCCGCAGAGGTTGATGTTCAAATCTCTCTCATGTGAAGTCAGGTTGAAGATTTCTTATTGTGCTTCCCCCGCAGAGGTTGATGTTCAGGTCTCTCTCATGCGAAGTCATGTTAAAGATTTCTTATTGTACTTCCCCCGCAGAGGTTGATGTTCAGGTCACTCTCATGTGAAGTCATGTCAAAGATTTCTTATTGTACTTCCCCCGCAGAGGTTGATGTTCAGGTCTCTCTCATGTGAAGTCATGTTGAAGATTTCTTATTGTGCTTCCCCTGCAGAGGTTGATGTTCAGGTCTCTCTCATGTGAAGTCATGTCGAAGATTTCTTATTGTACTTCCCCCGCAGAGGTTGATGTTAAAGTCTTTCTCATGTGAAGTCATGTCGAAGATTTCTTATTGTACTTCCCCCGCAGAGGTTGATGTTCAGGTCTCTCTCATGTGAAGTCATGTTGAAGATTTCTTATTGTGCTTCCCCCTCAGAGGTTGATGTTCAGGTCTCTCTCATGTGAAGTCATGTTGAAGATTTCTTATTGCACTCCCCCCGTAGAGGTTGATGTTCAGGTCTCTCTCATGTGAAGTCAGGTTGAAGATTTCTTATTGTACTTCCCCCGCAGAGGTTGATGTTCAGGTCTCTCTCATGTGAAGTCAGGTTGAAGATTTCTTATTGTGCTTCCCCCGCAGAGGTTAATGTTCAGGTCTCTCTCATGCGAAGTCATGTCGAAGATTTCTTATTGTTTCCCCCGCAGAGGTTGATGTTCAGGTCTCTCTCATGTGAAGTCATGTTGAAGATTTCTTATTGTGCTTCCCCCGCAGAGGTTGATGTTCAGGTCTCTCTCATGTGAAGTCATGTTGAAGATTTCTTATTGTACTTCCCCCGCAGAGGTTGATGTTTAAATATCTCTCATGTGAAGTCAGGTTGAAGATTTCTTATTGTGCTTCCCCCGCAGAGGTTGATGTTCAGGTCTCTCTCATGCGAAGTCATGTCGAAGATTTCTTATTGTACTTCCCCCGCAGAGGTTGATGTTCAAGTCTCTCTCATGTGAAGTCATGTCGAAGATTTCTTATTGTACTTCCCCCGCAGAGGTTGATGTTCAGGTCTCTCTCATGTGAAGTCATGTTGAAGATTTCTTATTGTGCTTCCCCCGCAGAGGTTGATGTTCAGGTCTCTCTCATGTGAAGTCATGTTGAAGATTTCTTATTGTACTTCCCCCGCAGAGGTTGATGTTCAGATCTCTCTCATGTGAAGTCAGGTTGAAGATTTCTTATTGTGCTTCCCCCGCAGAGGTTGATGTTCAGGTCTCTCTCATGCAAAGTCAGGTTGAAGATTTCTTATTGCACTTCCCCCGCAGAGGTTGATGTTCAGGTCTCTCTCATGTGAAGTCATGTTAAAGATTTCTTATTGTACTTCCCCCGCAGAGGTTGATGTTCAGATCTCTCTCATGTGAAGTCAGGTTGAAGATTTCTTATTGTGCTTCCCCCGCAGAGGTTGATGTTCAGGTCTCTCTCATGCAAAGTAAGGTTGAAGATTTCTTATTGCACTTCCCCCGCAGAGGTTGATGTTCAGGTCTCTCTCATGTGAAGTCATGTTGAAGATTTCTTATTGTACTTCCCCCGCAGAGGTTGATGTTTAAATATCTCTCATGTGAAGTCAGGTTGAAGATTTCTTATTGTGCTTCCCCCGCAGAGGTTGATGTTCAGGTCTCTCTCATGCGAAGTCATGTCGAAGATTTCTTATTGTACTTCCCCCGCAGAGGTTGATGTTCAGGTCACTCTCATGTGAAGTCATGTCAAAGATTTCTTATTGTACTTCCTCCGCAGAGGTTGATGTTCTGGTCTCTCTCATGTGAAGTCATGTTGAAGATTTCTTATTGTGCTTCCCCTGCAGAGGTTGATGTTCAGGTCTCTCTCATGTGAAGTCATGTCGAAGATTTCTTATTGTACTTCCCCCGCAGAGGTTGATGTTCAGGTCTCTCTCATGTGAAGTCATGTTGAAGATTTCTTATTGTGCTTCCCCCGCAGAGGTTGATGTTCAGGTCTCTCTCATGTGAAGTCATGTTGAAGATTTCTTATTGCACTCCCCCCGCAGAGGTTGATGTTCAGGTCTCTCTCATGTGAAGTCAGGTTGAAGATTTCTTATTGTACTTCCCCCGCAGAGGTTGATGTTCAGGTCTCTCTCATGTGAAGTCAGGTTGAAGATTTCTTATTGTGCTTCCCCCGCAGAGGTTGATGTTCAGGTCTCTCTCATGCGAAGTCATGTCGAAGATTTCTTATTGTTTCCCCCGCAGAGGTTGATGTTCAGGTCTCTCTCATGTGAAGTCATGTTGAAGATTTCTTATTGTGCTTCCCCCGCAGAGGTTGATGTTCAGGTCTCTCTCATGTGAAGTCAGGTTGAAGATTTCTTATTACACTTCCCCCGCAGAGGTTGATGTTCAGGTCTCTCTCATGTGAAGTCATGTTGAAGATTTCTTATTGTACTTCCCCCGCAGAGGTTGATGTTCAGATCTCTCTCATGTGAAGTCAGGTTGAAGATTTCTTATTGTGCTTCCCCCGCAGAGGTTGATGTTCAGGTCTCTCTCATGCAAAGTCAGGTTGAAGATTTCTTATTGCACTTCCCCCGCAGAGGTTGATGTTCAGGTCTCTCTCATGTGAAGTCATGTTGAAGATTTCTTATTGTACTTCCCCCGCAGAGGTTGATGTTCAAATCTCTCTCATGTGAAGTCAGGTTGAAGATTTCTTATTGTGCTTCCCCCGCAGAGGTTGATGTTCAGGTCTCTCTCATGCGAAGTCATGTCAAAGATTTCTTATTGTACTTCCCCCGCAGAGGTTGATGTTCAGGTCACTCTCATGTGAAGTCATGTCAAAGATTTCTTATTGTACTTCCCCCGCAGAGGTTGATGTTCAGGTCTCTCTCATGTGAAGTCATGTTGAAGATTTCTTATTGTGCTTCCCCTGCAGAGGTTGATGTTCAGGTCTCTCTCATGTGAAGTCATGTCGAAGATTTCTTATTGTACTTCCCCCGCAGAGGTTGATGTTAAAGTCTTTCTCATGTGAAGTCATGTCGAAGATTTCTTATTGTACTTCCCCCGCAGAGGTTGATGTTCAGGTCTCTCTCATGTGAAGTCATGTTGAAGATTTCTTATTGTGCTTCCCCCGCAGAGGTTGATGTTCAGGTCTCTCTCATGTGAAGTCATGTTGAAGATTTCTTATTGCACTCCCCCCGTAGAGGTTGATGATCAGGTCTCTCTCATGTGAAGTCAGGTTGAAGATTTCTTATTGTACTTCCCCCGCAGAGGTTGATGTTCAGGTCTCTCTCATGTGAAGTCAGGTTGAAGATTTCTTATTGTGCTTCCCCCGCAGAGGTTAATGTTCAGGTCTCTCTCATGCTAAGTCATGTCGAAGATTTCTTATTGTTTCCCCCGCAGAGGTTGATGTTCAGGTCTCTCTCATGTGAAGTCATGTTGAAGATTTCTTATTGTGCTTCCCCCGCAGAGGTTGATGTTCAGGTCTCTCTCATGTGAAGTCAGGTTGAAGATTTCTTATTACACTTCCCCCGCAGAGGTTGATGTTCAGGTCTCTCTCATGTGAAGTCATGTTGAAGATTTCTTATTGTACTTCCCCCGCAGAGGTTGATGTTCAGATCTCTCTCATGTGAAGTCAGGTTGAAGATTTCTTATTGTGCTTCCCCCGCAGAGGTTGATGTTCAGGTCTCTCTCATGCAAAGTCAGGTTGAAGATTTCTTATTGCACTTCCCCCGCAGAGGTTGATGTTCAGGTCTCTCTCATGTGAAGTCATGTTGAAGATTTCTTATTGTACTTCCCCCGCAGAGGTTGATGTTCAAATCTCTCTCATGTGAAGTCAGGTTGAAGATTTCTTATTGTGCTTCCCCCGCAGAGGTTGATGTTCAGGTCTCTCTCATGCGAAGTCATGTCGAAGATTTCTTATTGTACTTCCCCCGCAGAGGTTGATGTTCAGGTCACTCTCATGTGAAGTCATGTCCAAGATTTCTTATTGTACTTCCCCCGCAGAGGTTGATGTTCAGGTCTCTCTCATGTGAAGTCATGTTGAGGATTTCTTATTGTGCTTCCCCTGCAGAGGTTGATGTTCAGGTCTCTCTCATGTGAAGTCATGTCGAAGATTTCTTATTGTACTTCCCCCGCAGAGGTTGATGTTCAAGTCTCTCTCATGTGAAGTCATGTCGAAGATTTCTTATTGTACTTCCCCCGCAGAGGTTGATGTTCAGGTCTCTCTCATGTGAAGTCATGTTGAAGATTTCTTATTGTGCTTCCCCCGCAGAGGTTGATGTTCAGGTCTCTCTCATGTGAAGTCATGTTGAAGATTTCTTATTGCACTTCCCCCGCAGAGGTTGATGTTCAGGTCTCTCTCATGTGAAGTCAGGTTGAAGATTTCTTATTGTACTTCCCCCGCAGAGGTTGATGTTCAGGTCTCTCTCATGTGAAGTCAGGTTGAAGATTTCTTATTGTGCTTCCCCCGCAGAGGTTGATGTTCAGGTCTCTCTCATGCGAAGTCATGTCGAAGATTTATTATTATTTCCCCCGCAGAGGTTGACGTTCAGGTCTCTCTCATGTGAAGTCATGTTGAAGATTTCTTATTGTGCTTCCCCCGCAGAGGTTGATGTTCAGGTCTCTCTCATGTGAAGTCATGTTGAAGATTTCTTATTGTACTTCCCCCGCAGAGGTTGATGTTCAGGTCTCTCTCATGTGAAGTCATGTCAAAGATTTCTTATTGTACTTCCCCCACAGAGGTTGATGTTCAGGTCTCTCTCATGTGAAGTTAGGTCGAAGATTTCTTATTGTACTTCCCCCGCAGAGGTTGATGTTCAGGTCTCTCTCATGTGAAGTTAGGTTGAAGATTTCTTATTGCGCTTCCCCCGCAGAGGTTGATGTTCAGGTCTCTCTCATGTGAAGTCATGTCGAAGATTTCTTATTGTACTTCCCCCGCAGAGGTTGATGTTTAGGTCTCTCTCATGTGAAGTCAGGTTGAAGATTTCTTATTGCGCTTCCCCCGCAGAGGTTGATGTTCAGGTCTCTCTCATGTGAAGTCAGGTTGAAGATTCCTTATTGCGCTTCCCCCCGCAGAGGTTGATGTTCAGGTCTCTCTCATGTGAAGTCATGTCGAAGATTTCTTATTGCACTTCCCCCGCAGAGGTTGATGTTCAGGTCTCTCTCATGTGAAGTCATGTCGAAGATTTTCTTCGCCAATTTCCTCTATCAGCAGGGATGGTGTTCTTTATGCAAATTTCAGGTTTCTTTTGGTATTCAATCTCCATGAATCCTTTGAACGCCTGACAACCGTCGCTATCATACCTTTAGGACCAAGTTGATTGAATAGGGGCAGTTGTGACACCCCAAAATTTGTCCTTTTGTTTTTATACTAATTGGCTTATGTTTCTTTTCATTTCTTGCATTTGCATTGTGCATAGCATTGGTTTTTAGCATGGGATCAAGGTACTTGGCCCATTTTCTCAAGTCTCAAGCTTCAAGGTGGCTCATGGGGTTCATCATATCTTCATAAGGTCAAGCATGGCAAAGGATTTCAAGTGGATCTTTTCCTCTTGATCAGAGGGACCAATTGGGGTTTGTGAATCAAGAGGACTTCTTAAAGGGCTTTGTATGTTCAAGCATGATGCTATGAGGTCTATATGCTCACAAGTGTTCATGGATGAGGGTGTGGTCATTGATTTATTGTGGAGGATTTTCAGTGGATCAATTGCTTGTGAAGTAGGCAAAAGTCATCTGTAAAGCAAAAGTCAACTGTAAAGGAGAAAGTCAACTGTGGAATTCTGAGGTTCTTTTCATGGTTTTCAAGGTCTCACATCCTCATATGGTCTTCAATTGTCAAGTTTCATGCCATTCATCAAGAATTAAGAGTTTGTGCAAAAGTTACTAAATTTGGAAGATGACCTATAATGAGAACTTTCCATTTTTGGCAGTTTTTTCACCACATTCAACTTGACTTTTCATCATCAAGGAAGATCCAAATGAATTTTCCTCCAACATGAAAGTTGAAGATCTTTCTCTCCCATTTCCAAAAAGTACTAGATGGGTTCCATACCATTTGTAGAACTCAAGTTATGGTCAAAAGATGGCAAGGTGTTTTTAAGGGTTCTCACATGTATCATTTTTTCCACCTTTGGCATTTTGGTACAAAATGAGTTGTAAGGGCTTCTAATGATTCAAGTCAGATTATCACACTCAAGTACACTTCATTTGGCACAAGTTTGGCTTTGGAATCAAGTTATTTCATGCCATATTTCTCATTATTTTCACATTGTGCAAAATTGCAAATTGATTCAAAGCTCACAAACCAAGCAAGTACAAGGCCCAAATTCAATTCAGAGGTGATCAATAAGTAAATTGGAGGTGAATCATGCTGATTACAAGGACCTAGCACGTGTGGTTTAGTGTATGCAACTAGGGTTGGAAATAGGCTGGGTCGAGCTAGGCTTTGCCAAGCCTAAGCCTGGCCTGCCAAAAAAATTGAAGCCTAAGCCCGGTATGTAGCCTATCATAGGCTTCTTTTTAGGCCTGAGCCTGGCCTTTTCTAAGGCCTGGTTAGCCTGTTAGCCTACATAAAAGCCTATTATTTTAGAAATATGTAAATACGCAATTAAAGTAATGTTTAAATAAACTAACAAACTAAAAATCAATGAGACTAAAAATTTGTTAGCATTGACTTATTTTAACATACCTATTAGTATAAGTTTTGTGAGACTATTTGCTTAAGATAACTTATGAAAACAACTTATAACATTGTTCATAAGGTGTTTTCATCTTATTTTCATAAGTTCTTCAATATAACCAATTATTATTTATGTATTTTAACTCAAAGTACAAAACATAACATAAGATAATAAAAAATTTATTCATATTTATTTAAATAGGTCGGCCTGTTTGGCTTAAAAGGCTTTTTTTATGGCCTGAGGCCTAGCTTTTTTAACTAAATAGGCTTATAAAAAAGCCTAGGACATTTCTATTTAAAAAAATAGTTTGGCCTGGCCTGAGCCTGTGTAGGCTAGCCTGTAGGCCCCTGTTATCGGCCTGGCCTACTTCCACCTCTAGATGCAACCCAAAATGCATTTTTGCAAATTCATCCAAATCTCATTAACCAAGGTTCTAATCACTTGCTAATCCTAATCAGTGAACTAATGGAGAGTATATAAGCTTACTCATACCCTCACAGCTAGGTCATGCACTCTCATTTGCTCAGATTTTCAAAATTCACTCTCACTTTCTCTCCTTCGAATCTCTCATTCCTTGAGGGTTTTTGAAAATCACTTGGCATATTCTTGATCAGTGAGTTGAAAGGAGCACGAATCATCCATTGTTTTGAGCTTAGAGTGAGTTTTTCATCAAGTTGGTTTCAAGAGGGATCATCTTCAAACTTCTAGATCTAGCCAGATTCAAGCCTCTATTTGCATTTATTTTGCAAATAGAGTTCAACAGAGGAAGATCTGCAGTTTTTGGAGGGATTTCTTGGTGGATTTCAAGTTCTACAAGGTTCAGGTTGGTGTTGATTTCATACTCATAGAACTTAGTTTTCTTGTGTGCATTATGATCTATGATGTTCATTGATTATTCTGATCTATTTTATTTGAAATTTGGACGTGTGAATTGTGTGTAATGTGGATTTAAAGTTTTAAATCTAAAATTGCTTTCATTCGATTTGCATTGTGTGCTTGTTATCTGATGAAATGGTTTGGATATTTGAGTTCCTTGTGGAAATCTGGTTTGAATGGTATATTCATGAGCATTTTCTAGAGATTTTGATGTCGAAGCTCACCGGAGAGGGTGACCGGAGCCCTAGCTCCGGCGACTGGTGCATTTTCTGGCCAGCCAAGGTTTAAGGGAAGAAGACGAAGTCTCAACCGTTGATTCGTTTGATCCAACGCTCCTCAGCTTGCCACGTTTTTTTATTTCTGATTTTAATTTAATGGTTGCGTGTGTTTTAGTCCATGTTTGTTAACGTGTGCCTCATTTCCTGGCCTTTGATCTGAGTTAATATTTTATTGTTTGATTTAATCTAACGCGTTGATTTGATCATGTGGTTGAGATGGTGACAGCATATTAAAATGTGTATGTGCTTGTCACGTGAGTGTGTATGGTGTTTTGAATGATTGTGTGTGCGCGTGGATATGTGGATTATGGTGTGCATGTGAATCAAGTCCATTGATCATGATTAATTGTTGAGTTCATTGACTGTTGGTAAGCGTGAGATTAATCCATTGGTTGTGATTGAATCTGATATTGACTGAAGTCCATTGTTCTCTTTTGACCTTCGCTAGTGGACCATTGGCCTTGGGCCTTGCTATTTGAACCCTCTCCTTAGGCCCATTCATTTCCAACGTATTTTTACTGCTGTTTGCACCCTACCTGCTTTTTATTTCTTTTTATTTTTCATTTAATTGTTGTTTTACATTTTAATTTTTAAAATCATTTTTATGCATTCAGAAATCCTGAAAAAAATCATGAAGCTTGTTTTTAGTTTTATAAAATTTTGAAAAAATTTATTTTCTTATTTTATTTTATTTTTGGCATCTGAATTAATTAATTGCTTGATTTCTTTTTGAATTGTCTCACATGTGCACACTTATACTTGTAGAATTTATTGCTCATCATCTATACATGATCTTGAACTCATTCTTTTTGCATTTGTTAGATGACATATTGGAGTGCATTAAAACATTTTTGTTTCATTTTTAAAAATTTTTCATATTGCATTTTAGTCCCTCTCTTTTGCATATTGAATCATGTTTCCTATGTGGTCTTTGCCTAATTGTTTGAGGTACTTAACATGTGAATTTTTGTGAGATATTTTGGCATGTGATTAGTATCTGACTTAGGTAATTTGTGTTCTGATTTCTCAATTTTAGAATGTCATTTGATGCATGCTTGATTATTTGTGCTTAAGTGAATTATGCATGACTATATCTTGACACCTCTTTGCATAAGTTGACTTGCCATGTTCATTTGCTTGAGTTTCTTGCTGGTTCTTTGTATGTGCTTTTGATATAATGTCTACCCCTGGTTGAGGTCCTTTGAGACTTAATTTCACACTTTGTGGATCTCGTTTGGTGTTGCCTAAGTGTTGGAACTTTGAGCTTACTTTTGTGGACTTTCTTTAGTGCATATTGTTCCATGTTTTGATCTTCTCTTGCATATGTGGATTGTTGATGATAATATGATTTTGGTTCTGACTTGCACTCATCTTTATCTTATCTTTCTCATTTCATTTTGATGTGAAGTCCATGTGTGCTTAATTGTGCATTTCATACAAGTACGCTTGCATTCTTTCATGATTATCTTTGCATGCTTACTTGAATTGTTTTGCATTGATCTTTGAAACATGTTTGATGATTTGAGTTGGACATTTATGATATGATGTGCTTGCTACCACTTCTTGTATCTCATCTTTTCCTTTTCATTCTTCTTCTTCTCTTTCACTCTTTTCCTCCCATGGATCTCAAGACTTGTTTAAGTCTTGGATTCTCTCCCTTTAGAGCTACCTAGTCCAACTTAATTTTTTGATTAAGCTTGGAGTAGGATTAGCATTAGGTTTTAGGTAGTTGTTCCTCCTAAGCCTCACTAACCATAGAACATCCATGCATGATAACATTAGGACTCTTAGTTTTCCCTTTAGAGTTTCCTTTGTGTCTTCTCTCTTCTCATCTCAAAACTTCCTTAAAGCACTTAATAAAGATAAAGTGTATTGCGCACGACCCTTAAGCTTGGGGAATGAGAAATGAGGGGCTTCCTCTCATCTTTCTAGAGTGCTTAGCGAGCGTTCTGTCTTGGGACGATTCGTTAAGTATTCGTCCCTGTGCCCTAGACTTTGGTGCAATGCAAGTTACAAGCTAACTTAAAAAACACTTCTGTCTAAAAAACTTCAAACAAACACTAACGTCTTTCCTTCGGGAATTATTTTCTCATCTCACTCACTCTCAACGTACGAACGTGCTCCTACTCGTTCTCTCGCAAGACGGTAATACGTAAGTCTCCATACAGCGAGCTGCAACACCTGAGCTAGAACGTATGTCGTTCTCTAAAAAAACACAATCCACCCCTAGTGAGGGGAACTACGTCGCTCTGATTCTCATGCTCCCGATGAGATACGTAGGCAGTGGGGTAGGGCCCATGCGAGCACTTCTTTTATTTTCCCTACATTTATTTCTTCGTTTCTTTCCGTTCTCGTTCTTTCTCCGGTCCAGTAGCAGTGGAGTTCCAGTTGACGACTCCCGTACCCGTTTCTCTTGGTCGCAAGACCATGTTCTTTCCCTTTCTCTTCAGGTTTATGCAGTGTTTCCTTTCCCTCTCTTGGGATAAATACACATTGCTGGCGACTCTGTTTTCTGCGCCACTCTCGCGTTTGTACCGTTGGATGCGAATCTTTCGGGAGCGACACTTCCCTAGGTGCTATGGAGTGTGTATGGATGCTTGGAATGAATGGAAATGATATGGAACTTGAGATGGTACCCCAACTACAAATCTATCAAGAACTTGAGCAATTGGCTAGTGATTTTGTGATTTTGGTGTTCCAGATGTTGTGTGAGTGTTTGGATCACTTCTATATGATGTTTATGAGTTGTGTGTGTGATTGGTTTGGTTGGAATAGCTCTCAAACTCAAAACCCGATAGTGACTTGCTTTGGAAGGCAATTTTGGAGTGAAGAAGGAGATTTTGAGGAAAGCATCTGTTTGATGGGTTTGGTGTACTCAAACTGATCACAAATGAGCTCTATTTATAGTAGAGCAAGTTTGTTTTGGAAGGAATAGTGAATGGCAACTGCTGCATAGGTTTAGCCAATGTTGATCAATGAGAATACAAGTGTCCTCTAGCCATTGACTAGAGGTTAGGGCACAGGTTGCTGGTTCCCTTGGTCTTGGATAAGTCTTTACTGAATTCAGTTGGAAATGGCTCAGTTCATGCCACCTTGGTGCATCCATTAAATGCTCCAATCCAAAATTGGAGTCTTGTCCCCTCCTTAGGGATTTCTAGGTTTGGTATGCTACTTTTGGTTCCAAAGACTTGGGAGGCTTAGGATCAAAGTTGGTTCCTCCTTGGTCTCCCCTTGAGGTGTTCAGATGGATAAGTGTGTTTGTCATTTGTACAAATTTGGAAAATCGAGCAAAATGCACAAATCTTCCTTGCTTTGACAGTTTTCAGCAAGGCATGTTGCCATTGTCATATCTCATGGCTCAAGTGGAATTTGATGGAGTTCATGGCCATTTTGGAAATCCCTCATATGATACAACAACTGTTTGATCATAATTGGTTTTGATACTTTTTGGATCCAAGTGAAAAATGCCCCTACATTTGGAAAAAAGTGAAGGCAGATTCTGACTTAGTGGAAATTTCACTAAGTGTTGGAAAAAAGTGACATTTTCACTTTTTGTGATTTTGATCATTCCATAACTTAAAATCCATGAGGAATTGGAATGAGTTAAGTTTGAAGCTTTTGTAGAGTGCCATGAGAGCTACAAATCCAGCTTTGGATGGGGAAAGATGGCCTTGTGGTTTAGGAGTTATGATCCTCTAAAGTTGGTACCCTAGCCACTTTGTTCCATAACTTAGAAAAATTTATAAGTTTTTATGGTTACCCCTTTTACAAGTTATCCCACTTTTCTTGATTTTTCTTGATGAATGATGATTCCAATCACACATTAACATCATTTTAGGGTTAAGGAACCATAATTATGAAAAATCTCAAAAAGTCAAAGTTTGACTTTTGTGCACAATTGACTTTTTATCAAATGAATTCCAAACTGTGCGATCCTCTATGAAATCAAGTCCTTGACCTAAATCAAACTTGATGGATTGATTTCATAGGTGTTATAAGGTGTATTGAATCATGTCCTAGGGTTTGGGAGCATGTCCTGGTCAAAAGTCAAAGGCATAGTTGACTTTTTCCCTCAAAACCCTAATTGTGGTTCTGATGAATTTGAAACTTGTTGCTCAAGCTTCTTGGATCAATCCATTGTTGCAAATGGATCAATGTAGTTTATTAGAGACCCTCAAATCCTCCTTTGAGGCCTTGGCTCATGTTTTGTTCCAAAAGTCAACTTAGGGGTGAATTAGGTCAAGAAACCCTAATTCCTGATTTTTAGTGAATGCTTCCCCTGAGGCTAAATTGACTTGATGATTGGGTCTATGAGGTTTCGTGGAGCATATTAGGTTATGCTTTGAAGCATTGGCCCATGCCCAGAGGAAAATTTCCATCTGGAGGCCCTGGTCGACCAAACCCTAATTTGGTGACACTGGCGATCTTGAGGCTTGATCCACTCAGAATGTCGCAGCCTTGTGCTTAATCCTTGAGGTGGGAGTCCTCTTGATCCTTTGTGGATGTTTGAGAGGTTTAGACAAGTTGAAGATCATGTCATTCCTTGATTGATCATTTGTCTAAAGCTCTGAGAGGGCTTGAAACCCTAATTTTTTATTGTTGAGAAGGCTCACCCATCTTTGGGGAGACTAATGGTTCATCCATATTGTGATGATGATTTGCATAATGATGGGAAATCTTAGAGGTCAAAATTTGGGGTATGACACATAGTCAGAAACCCGGTCTCTCTCATGAGAGTTCCCCATACTTGGACCCGCTTCAGGATCTCCAGACTCCACAGCGGTAAGTCAGCCTCCTCTTGGGCTTTGTACAATGACTTTCCATATAGGAGTTAACCTCTTCGGACTCTCTCATTGAGTTAGTCTCCCCTTTAGCCTCCGTCTTGGGCTTCATACAAGACACATATAAAAACACTCTCTTGTTGAGTATAAAAGACTCACTTGTTGAGTCAAAGCCCTTTTTAACCTCCGTCTTAGGCTTCGTATAAGACAGATAAAAAACACTCTCTTGTTGAGTATAAAAGACTCTCTTGTTGAGTCAATTATCTTTTAGCTTCTATCTCGGGCTTCGTACGAGATACTAAAACACTCTCTTGTTGAGTATAAAAGACTCTCTTGTTGAGTCACTTCCCCTTTAGCCTCTATCTCGGGCTTCGTAAGAGACACTAAATCACTCTCTTGTTTAGTATAAAAGACTCTCTTGTTGAGTCAAACTTTTTTAGCCTCCGTCTTAGGCTTCATATAAGACAGATAAAAGGTTCTCTTATTGAGTCAAACCTTTTAGCCTCCGTCTTAGGCTTCGTACAAGACACAAAAAAAGCACTCTCTTTTTTAGTCAACCCTTTTGGCCTCTATCTCGGGCTTCGTACGAGACAACAAATAAAAAGCATCTTTTTGTTGGGTCAATCGCATCCTCTTAGGCCTTGTATAAGGAAAACCTCGGTTGAGTCAATCAACCTTTTAGCATCAAATCTGTGTCTTGCTCACAGCATACAAACATCAACAACTCCTCTTTAGAGATGACAAACTCTCTCTCATCCAAAACCCTTTAGCTTCACATCTTGGGCTTTGAACAAGATACAAATCACCTTTAGCTTCATGTCTTGGGCTTTGAACAAGACACCAAAACAACCTTTTTCCTCCCATAGAATAGGAGGAACTACGATCACTCTGATTTCCCTGTTTCTTCAAACGGGAATACGTAGGCATAAGATTGCAAAAATCTTAGGGAGCACACTAATCAAAAACCCAAAATCCAGTATCTCCATCAAATCAACCCAAAAGCATCAAATCTAAACACATTACCATAAACCTCACAAATAGTCCAAACACTGTGTTCTTAACAAAATAACCTATGAGAGACCCACAATCTTAATAGCATCTGTAAACCAACAGTCATCTGTTTAAACTCAGTATGCAAGCAGGGTTAATTGAAGACATCTATTTCCCTCCCTTAATCAGCTTCAATAGGATAAAAAATGAATCGAACTGTTGTACCCCAAAGCGATAGTGCTTTGCAACCACGCAAAAATTTGTGCTACACTTTGTCACACAAGGCCTAATCTAGCATACAGTGTAGGTATGGTGACTAGATTCATACAGAAGCCAAAGGTATCACACCCAACAACGACGAAGAGGATATAAAGGTATCTGAAAGGAACTCTCGATTATGGAATTTTGTTTCCTTTAGCTTATGAAGGAAAAGAATGTAAGCTAGTGGGATACATCGACTCAAGTTTGTGTAGTGATGTTGGGGATAGAACATCGACAACTGGATATGTGTTTATGTTAGGTGGTGCATCAGTTGCTTGGAGTTCAAGAAAGGAACCAGTAGTTGCACTGTCGTCATGTGAAGCAGAATACATAGTTGCGTCTTTTTGTGCATCTCAAGCATCGTGGATGGTGAATTTGGTCGAAGAGATTACAGGAAAGAATCATGGAGTAATTACCATGAAGATCAACAACATGTCTGCTATCAATCTGGCAAAGAATCTGATAGCACATGGACGAAGCAAGCACATCGAAATGAGGTTCCGTTATCTTCGAGAACAGGTATCAGATGAGAAGCTGAACTTGGAACACTGCAGAACTGAGAATCAGATTGTGATGAGTCCAAGCCCTTGTGGTTGACATTAATTTTGGTAAAACTAACTTAGTAGAAAGATGTTGAACAAGATGTCCTGACATGGTGAACTAATTGCAGGTTAAGATGTTAGACAAGATGTCCTATCAGGAGGATTCAACATCTTTGTCTGTTACTGTTTTCGGATAACTAAATTTTGGTGACAGGTGTGATTAGAATATGACGTGATTCCAAGTGGCATCTGAGATTGTGGAATCAGAGATTTTGATTCTAAATAGAATATGCAGTTTCCTTGTAAGGAGACATTTTTGGTAACTTGGGAATGAAGAAAAGAATAGGTCGCAGATTCTGAGGGGCAGAATTGCTGCGCCTTTGAAGCCCAAGTCCAGTTGTGTTTTGCAATATAAATAGGATGGTTTTAACCTAGTTTATTGGTTGAATATTGCAGCTGTTTTAGAAGTACTAGGGTTTGTACTTTTGTGAGCCTCTCGTGTATTGTGTGAATACTAGAGAAGGACTATTTATTGAGTTGTAATATTTTCAGTCACTGTTGTGATTGGAAGGGAATTGAGAAGGGTCTCATACCTAGGAGTGTCTTAGGTAGAAATCTAGGAAGGGTAGTTTCTAGGTGCTAAGTTGTAAACGTTGGAGTTTAGCTTAGAACCAATTCTACTTAGTGATTTCATTCCTAGCTTGGTAGCCCCCAGACGTAGGTGTTGTTGATCACCAAATTGGGTTAACATTTTTTGTGTGTTGTTTTCTTTCTGCAATTTACTTCTGTTCTTCCTTAATCCTTGTGAGAAGCAGAGATCAAGTGTCACGACATCCTGTCTGACATCTTAGTGATCTGCTTTACCAAAATTTCAATTGGTATCAAAGAAGGCATCCTGCTTTGTATCTAGGTGAGATTCAGGGACGATACTTTCTGGTTCAATCGATAAAGAAGGATGAATTCTGAATAGACCACCGATACTTGATGGTTCCAATTATGAATATTGGAAAGTTCGCATGGTGGCGTTTATCAAGTCTATGGATGGAAAGGCTTGGAAGTATGTGGCTAAGGGGTGGGATCCACCAAAGATCAAAGACAAAGATGGGAAGCTCACTGAGGAGCTGAAACCTGAAGAAGATTGGGATGATGAAGATGATAAGCTTGCTCAAGGAAACTCCAAATCCTTGAATGCCTTGTTCAATGGGGTGGACAAGAACATCTTCAGACTCATCAAGAATTGCACCATTGCAAAGGATGCATGGGAAATCCTGAAGACTGCTTATGAAGTTACCTCTCATGTCAAATCCTCAAGATTTCAGCTTCTCACTACTAAGTTTGAGAACCTGAGGATGAGAGAAGACGAAAGTATACATGACTTTCATATGAATATTGTTGATATTGCCAACACATCTAGTGATCTTGGAGAGAAAATTCCTGAAGCCAAGTTGGTTCGGAAAATTATAAGGTCTCTTCCCAAGAGGTTTGATATGAAAGTGACAGCTATTGAAGAAGCTCTAGACATAAATACCATGAAGGTAGATGAGCTTATGGGATTACTCCAAACCTTTGAGATGGCTATCAGCGAAAAGGATGAAAAGAAGAAAAGTCTTGCCCTGGTGACCAACCAAGAAGAGGGTGACACCAAAGAGGATTTGTCCAAAGCTGTAGGGTTCCTTGAAAAAAAATCTCATCAACTGGCAAAGCAATTGGATGAGAAGTTTAAGACAAATGTCAAGGCTCAGACTTCTGACATCTATAGATCAAGAAACTTTGGAAGAAGACCTAACTATGATAAGAAACCCAATCGAGGGAAGGAAATTCAATGCTTTAAGTGTGGAGGTTTTGGACACACAAGAGGTGAGTGTCCCACGTACCACAAGAAGGAGAAAAAAGGTCTATTCACTTCATGGTCTGAGGATGACTCCTCGAGCAATGGAGAGACTACTAAGAAGGAGTCCGCAATGAGTGGAGTGTATGATTCTGACAAGGAGTTAGATAACGGATCGCTCAACATTAATGACTTTGTTGAATTATATCAACTAGGACAAGATCAGCAAAATCTTATCTCACAACTTTGTGATGAAAGACTGAACCATCTGGAAACGATATCTGATTTGGAGGATAAAGTGGAGTGGTTAAACTCCAAACTCAACAACGTGACCAAGTACATAAGGATGATGAATAATAGATCAGACATGTTAGATGAAATCCTTATGTCAGGAAGAAATGCCGGAAGTGGAAAGGGTCTTGGCTATAATGATCAAGTTGAGATCAAAGGACATAGGATTGGAGGGAACTCAGCCCAAGTGATGTCGAGAAAGATGTCTTAACATCATCAAAGGCCTCAGAACAACTCTCCAGGAAAACAAAAATAGGACAAACAATGCTATTATTGTGGGAAGTTTGGTCATATAAAGGCTCACTGCTACAAGTTGAATGGATATCCTAAATCATCAACACGATCCAGAAGAAGAAAGAAGGCTCCCAAAGGGAAGAAGAAGTGGATCCCTAAGGATCAAACTGTAGCTTTCATAGCCCATACCTCCCTGAGAGCCTCCGCCAAAGAAGACTGGTACATTGACAGTGGATGCTCCAGACACATGACTGGTGTGAAGAAGTTCTTGGCTGACATCAAACCTCATCCCACTGGCCATGTCACCTTTGGAGATGGCTTAAAAGGAGAAATAAAAGGTGTTGGCAAGCTGAAGTATGATGGTCAGCCCTGCCTTGATAGGTTTTTGTATGTCAAAGGATTGACTGCAAATCTAATAAGAATCAACCAATTGTGTGACCAAGGTCTTAAGGTAAACTTCTCTGAATCTGAGTGCCTGGTAACAAACGATAAAGAAGAACTCATTATGAAAGGTACCAGATCCAAGGATAATTGTTACTTGTGGGCTCCTCATGAAACTCAGTGTCCCTCTACCTGCTTGGTGTCAAGGGAGGATAAAGTGAAGTTATGGCATCAGAAACTGGGCCATTTGTAGTTAAAAGGAATGAAAGAAGTCATATCCAAGGAAGCTGTCAGAGGGATTCCAAATCTCAAGATAGATGAAAGCAATATATGTGGAGAATGCCAGATTGGTAAACAAACTAGAATGTCACACAAAAGGCTTCAACATCAAACCACCTCAAAGAACTTAGAGCTTCTCTATATGGATTTAATGGGACCTATGCAGATCGAAAGTCTTGGAGGAAAATGGTATGCTTATGTGGTTGTAGATGATTTCTCTAGGTACACTTGGGTGCACTTTATCAAGGAGAAATCAAAGGTATTTGAAGTTTTCAAAGGATTGTGTCAGAAACTTTAAAGAGAAAAATATTGTGGAATAGTTAGAATCAGAAGTGACCATGGGAAGGAGTTTGAGAACAACAAGTTTAATAAGTTTTGCTCCTCAGAAGGAATTAGTCATGAGTTCTCTTCACCAATCTCTCCCCAACAGAATGGTGTGGTTGAGAGGAAAAATAGAACTATTCAAGAGTGTGCAAGGGTCATGCTCCATGCAAAGAAACCCCCGTATCACTTTTGGACTGAAGCAATGAACACAGCTTGCTACATCTTAAACAGGGTAACCATCAGGTCTGGAACATCTGCCACATTGTATAAACTATGGAATGGTAGAAAGCCAATTGTGAAATACTTCCATGTCTTCAAAAGCAAATGCTATATTCTGGCAGACCGTGAGCAGAGAAGAAAGATGGATCCCAAGAGTGAGGAAGGAATCTTCCTAGGTTACTCCACAAATAATAGAGCATACCGAGTCTACAATTCAAGAACTCAAGTAGTATTGGAGTCCATAAATGTTGTGGTTGATGACACTCCTATGAAAGTTGAAGCTACAAATGATATTGGAGCATTCTTCCCCATGGAAGAGGAAGATGTCACAGAGGATGTTGAAACACCTCAAGATAACTCTGAAGATACTGATGTACCCAACGATGACAATCATGAATCTACTGTGACCGAGAGAGTTGACAAGGGACCCTCCATCAGAATACAGAAATATCACCATAAGGAACTCATAATAGGGGACCCAAATGGAGGAAGGATGACCAGATCACGGGATGTGGTGGTAAGTGCCTGTTTTGTGTCAAAGATGGAACCCAAGATTGTTAAAGAGGCCTTGACAGATGAATTCTGGATTAATGCAAAACAAGAAGAGCTATGGCAGTTCAAGAGGCATGATGTTTGGGATCTTGTACCCAGACTAGAAGGATCAAATGTGATTGGAACTAAGTGGGTATTTAAGAACAAGTCTGATGAACACGGAGTTGTCACAAGAAACAAGGTCAGATTCGTTGCACAAGGATATACTCAGATAGAGGGAGTGGATTTTGATGAAACTTTTGCTCCTGTAGCTAGACTGGAGTCTGTGCTACTGCTCCTTGGAATAGCTTGTCTTCTGAAGTTCAAACTCTTTCAAATGGATGTAAAAAGTGCCTTTTTGGATGGATATTTCAGTGAAGAGGTCTATATGGAACAACCCAAAGGCTTTGTTGACCCAACATTTCCAGATTATGTCTACAAGCTGAAGAAAGCCTTATATGGGTTGAAACAAGCTCTAAGGGCCTGGTATGAAATACTGACTGATTTCCTTGTTACAAATGGCTACAGAAAGGGAGGAATTGATAAAAATCTCTTTGTCAGAGAAAGGGAAGGTAATCTCATAATAGCACAAATCTATGTTGATGATATTTTTTTTGGAGGAATGTCTGAAGAGATTGTCCAACAGTTTGTTAAGCAAATACAATCTGAGTTTGAGATGAGTTTAGTCGGAGAATTAACCTACTTCCTTGGTCTCCAAGTCAAACAAATGGAAGATTCTATTTTTCTCTATCAAGGAAAATATGCCAAGAATATTGTTAAGAAGTTTGGCTTGGAAATTGCAAAACACAAGAGGACTTCCCCCTACTCACCTGAAATTGTCAAGAGATGAGAATGGTGTAAGTGTTGATCAGAGCCTCTATAGAAGCATGATTGGAAGCCTCCTATATCTTACATCTAGTAGACCTGATATAACATTCTCAGTAGGAGTCTGTGCAAGGTATCAGGATGAACCCAAAGCTAGCTAAATTAATCAGGTCAAGAGAATTCTGAAGTATGTGAATGGAACATGTAACTATGGACTACTCTACACACACAGCTCTGACTCTGTATTAATAGGATATTGTGATGCTGACTGGGCTGGAAATGCAGATGATAGAAAAAGCACCTTTGGTGGATGTTTTTTTCTAGGAAACAATTTAATTTCCTAGTTTAGTAAAAAGCAAAACCGTGTCTCCTTATCTACTGCTGAAGCTGAATACATTGCAGCTGGGAGTAACTGCTCTCAAATAATGTGGATGAAACAAATGCTGACTGAATACAATGTCCCACAAGATGTTATGGCACTCTTCTGTGACAACTTAAGTGCAATAAATATTTCAAAGAATCCCATTCAGCACAGCCGAACTAAACACATTGACATCAGACATCACTTCATTCGAGACCTGGTGGAGGACAATATCATCACTCTGGAGCATGTGGCTACAGAAAATCAACTAGCTGGCATTTTCACTAAAGCTTTGGATGCAAATCAATTTGAGACATTGAAAGGCAAGCTTGGAGTTTACCTATCTGATGAGGCATAACTTTCCACTGGTTGTGGGAATTATATTCTGGTCTCTGAATATGTATTCCCACCATATTGAGAGGGTTTTTCAGTATTCTCTCTTACTCTAGTGTTTGTTTCTCTTTATGTTTTTCTCTTTACTTTTGGTTGTGTAAGGGCTGAATGCCCAGGATATTTTTTTTGGGGTGTGTAATTTAACTACTATGAACTGTTTTATTGGTTTTTGAGTTAGTCCTTCTACCTTTATCATATTGTGGCTAAAAAGGGGGAGAGTTACTAACATCACTAACCACTGCTGATCGTCTACTAACCACTGAGGAGGAGTAGATCTGTACTACTTGAGGGGGAGACAATGTTTCCGCTGCTGCTCTGATGATGGTCTCCGTTTCTGCTGCTGCTCTGATGATGGTCTCCCTGATATGATTCTGTAGGTCAATGAAAGTTAGTTTTAGCCAAAATCTTCTAAAGGGAGAGATTGATGAGTCCAAGCCCTTGTGGTTGGCATTAATTTTGGTAAAACTAACTTAGCAGAAAGATGTTGGACAAGATGTCCTGACATGGTGAACTAACTGCAGGTTAAGATGTTAGACAAGATGTCCTGACATGGTGAACTAACTGCAGGTTAAGATGTTAGACAAGATGTCCTGACATGGTGAACTAACTGCAGGTTAAGATGTTAGACAAGATGTCCTATCAGGAGGATTCGACATCTTTGTCTATTACTATTTTGGGATAACTATATTTTGGTGACAGGTGTGATTGGAATATGACGTGATTCCAGGTGGCATCTGAGATTGTGGAATCAGAGATTCTAATTCTAAATGGAATATGCGGTTTCCTTGTAAGGAGACATTTTTGGTAACTTGGGAATGAAGAAAAGAATAGGTCGCAGATTCTGAGGGGCAGAATTACTGCGCCTTTGAAGCCCAAGTCCAGTTGTGTTTTGCAATATAAATAGGATGGTTTTAACCTAGTTTATTGGTTAAATATTGCAGTTGTTTTAGAAGTACTAGGGTTTGTACTTTTGTGAGCCTCTCGTGTATTGTGTGAATACTAGAGAAGGACTGTTTATTGAGTTGTAATATTTTCAGTCACTGTTGTGATTGGAAGGGAATTGAGAAAGGTCTCATACCTAGGAGTGTCTTAGGTAGAAATCTATGAAGGGTAGTTTCTAGGTGCTAAGTTGTAAACGTTGGAGTTTAGCTTAGAACCAATTCTACTTAGTGATTTCATTCCTGGCTTGGTAGCCCCCAGACGTAGGTGTTGTTGATCACCGAACTGGGTTAACAATTTCTGTGTGTTATTTTCTTTCTGCAGTTTACTTCTGTTCTTCCTTAATCCTTGTGAGAAGCAGAGATCAAGTGTCACGACATCCTGTCTGACATCTTAGTGATCTGCTTTACAAGAATTTCAGATTGCATATATCATGACGAAAGGAGTGCAGGTCGAAGTGTTCAAGAAACTAAGGTCTATGATGAATGTAGATAGCTTAGACATAATGAATTAGGTAGTGTGTTGAATTGTAATTCTTTGTGTCAAAACAGTATTTTCGACACAATCTATTGTCATCGAAATGTTGTGTGTTGAAATTGTGTGAATGTTGAAACGCCGAAGGAGTGTACCTCAACAGAAATTTGACTCATGTCTAATTTTGTAGTGTTAATAGAAGTAGGTATTTTGGGCCTTTTGTTTTTTAGCTTTACTTAGGGAGCAAGCAAGCAAAATCTATAAATATTGAGTAACCTTATTATTGTAAACATATTCAATTGAATAAAATTGCAGTTTTGAAAGCAGAGAGTTACTCTGCAGAAATTCTCCTTTTCCCCCTATTTTGTTTTGAATCCCTAATTTCCTTTCTTCCCAAATTCAATATTTTCTTGTTTTCATCACCATTGTGCAGCGATACAATCTTGCAATCAAGGTTGGTTGATTCACTCGATTGAAGAGTGAAAAGAAAAAAGAGAGAATTCGATCGGTGTGATTAAATCTTGTTCATCAAAATTGATTCGGAAGTACTCAAAATCTTGAATTTAATCCAAATAGTTTAGATTTTTATTAGAATGAATATAATTATTACTATTTTTTCTTAGGTTTCTTATATTTTATTTTAGGTCTTACAAAATTTATTTATTCTAAAATAATAATTTTTTTAATATAAAGACAAATAAATGTTACATAAACCAACTTTAATATAAATATATTTTATACAATCTAAAATAAAATACAAATGAACAAAAAAAAATTGTATAAATTCAAGACTAAAGTCAAAAGTCAAAACACAATATATTAACAGAAAATAAAAACACATTCAAGTCTCTATCTGCCATATAAGAAAATATGGTACCACCATAGTTACCATTCTACCCTTCTGGACACGTGTCACCTTCTTAGGGCCTCTTCTTTTTTTCACCCTAACCATTTTGAATTTCACCTTCTAGACACGTTTCTCCCTCACTTTCTCTTCTTCTTCCTACTATCCATTTTCTTCTTCTCCTCCGTCTTTTCCTTTCTCCTCCATCTTCTTCAAATTTACGGAAAATATTAACCATACACAATATCGATTCTATGACGACTGAATCGTTTCGTTTTTGTTGTTTAACTTTATAGGTTCAACTTAGGGTTTTTGATTTTACGGTTTCACCCGATAATGTCGGAAGCTGAAGCAAGAGTGTCGGCTGGAAGAGGAAGCTGATAGAAGACATTGTCTAAAGTTGAAGACTATTGAGGTATACTTTAGCATTTTTTCCTGAGTAAACTATCCCTAATACTCGATTTTGTGTTTTTTGAGATGTTTGCTACAGAAAATAGAGATACATTGTCATTTCTGAGTTGTCGTTGTTCTTCTTTCAGGAATAATTGAATTGGGTTTCTACGGGTACGTCAATGTAAATTTGTGGGGACTGAAACCCAATATTTGACATCTATTGTTGTATGATTTTTAAAACATATCCATATGTAATATCGATTGTAAGAGTTTTGACTATTTTTGTTGTTGTTTTATAACTGTGTGGGTTCAAGTTAGGGCTTTAACTGTTTTTGTTGTTGTTGTTGTTGTATAACTTTGTGTGTTCAATTTGGGGTTTTTAATTTTATGGGTTTACCGGAGAATGTCGGGAGCTGGAAGAGGAATTAAAGTTGGAAGAAGAAGCTGGTAGAAGGGATTTTCTAAAGTTGAAGACTACTCAGGTAAAAATTATTATTTTTCGTTGAGTGCATTATGAGTAATATGCGTTTTTATGTTTGTTGGAATGTAAATTCACTTTTGAATTTAAGGTGTTTCTTATATTGGTTATGGTTAGTGTATCCTTTATAGTCAGACGATTTTGTGGCAAATTTGAAAGGACTTTTGAATAAAGCGATTTTTCTCAAAATTAAAATTCGGCAGCAGTACAGAAATATCAGGAACTCAGAGGCAAGCTGTCAATTCCATTTGTCAAGTGTACTATATTTTTTTCTCTTCTAAATCGAGATGTTTCCTTTGAAGATATCCGTATTCATTTAGTTTTTCCTTCGGATATATCAAAATTCATTTATCATGTTGCCACCTTCTCTCAGGGATCTGCTGTCGACATAATTAAAATTGCAATGCTTAAAATTTACTCTGAAATTGTTACTGGCGTTGAGAGGCCGGAGTCAAGTTCTTTAGGCGGAACCAAGTTCCACATGCTTAGAGATCGTTGCCGAATTCTGTTACAGGTTAGTTTTAAAGTATTTATTTTCTCTAATTTTTTTAAAAACGTTTTTCTTTGTTTTAATCATTTAAGTTAACGTTAACTAGGTACATGATGAATTAGTGCTGGAAGTGGATCCCTCTGTGGTGGAAAAAACTGCAATATTGTTGAGACTAGCATGGAGAATGCAGTATCACTTCTTGGTTTGTATTCCTTAAACAAATTTAATTCTAATAAAGTGAAATATATTGACATTATTGAGATGAATATAACTATAATGAAGTATCACTTCTTGGTTTGTATTAGAATTCTTGAAGCTGTTTTCATAGAGAAAGCTCTCCCGGTGATGCCGTCGACCATGCTCCGTAACCTCACCGACAAACTCTATGAGATACGCAACATTGTTGTTGTCGAGGTTATGTTCACTTGTATCTTCATCGTGATTATTTCAAAAAATACTGTTGTAGATTATTTCTAATTTCTAATCTGATTCTATGCGGACAATTGCTTTTATTGGCCCAATCATGTAGAAACCTCTCGCATACAACCGAAAGTCCACAACAAACCTTATTCTGGATGGTCTTCAGCAGGAGAATTTCCTCATTGTATATCCTCATCTGTTCGGAATACAATCATATGCTGTTCTTGCCGCTGTTGTTTTGGTGTGTGACTGTCATACCCCAAATTTGTCCTACCTATCTGTATGCTTTCATCTGTACGTCCACCCACTGACAATTATTCAGAAAAATCCAAAAATGTGTTGTCCTTAACCCCACCTCTCTTTTAATTTTTATCATATCTATCTTTTAAACCATTTTTATCCTTCATCCAGTTAAATATCAATTTCTACTTTCCATTTTTTCTTTGTCCATTTTTTTAGTCCACATTTTTATCAATTTCATTATCCTCTCACCACTTCTTAAACACAATTTCCAATTTTATCCCATTATCCATTATTCATTATCCAATTCATATCCATTTTAACTATTCACAAAAAGCCATTCAAAATCCATATTCTCTATTCCCATTTTTTATCCATCATTATCCTTGTGTATCCATAAATCTTTTTTTTATATATCCATAACAGTTTTCAATTATATTATTTTCTAAACAATTTCCACTTTTCAAATTTAACTCAAATGTCCATGACCAAGTTACTTTTCTTAGGCCCGTCTCAAATCATTACAAAAATTACAAAAATTAAGTGTTTACAAACCTTGCATAGTCCAAAAAACCATGTCACAAACCATAACTCATTAGCCATTTTTCAATTATTCATGAATCCATATCCAATTTCCATCCAAAAAATATTACTACAATTCATTTCACTCATTGTTACAAAAAGTCTACAAAAGAGAGCCCATTTTAATCTTAACAAAAATTCCAAAAAATAATAATAAAGTTACAATGTTACAAAAAAAAATAGAATAAATAAAGTCCATTTGAGCCACTTCACAATTCAATTACAAGCAAAGAATTTGAACCAAATTGCCACCAGCCTTCATGAGCCATCACAATTACCAGCTGCCAATTGACCTGCAGGAAAACGATAAAGTGATTTCACAAACCACACAACGGATAAAAGGTTATGCACCATCAGCATGACCAAAAGCAACAAACCTGCATTCGCATAAAACAAAACGCAGCAGCACAAAAACCGTGTCACGTTTCACTGCAAAAAATTGTTCGCCAACAAACAACCTGCGCATTCTGCAAACCTGCGACAACCACCAACAACAGTCTCAGGAAACCTGCCATGAAAAGGACTTAACAACAACAACAAGACAAAATTGGTTCGAAATTCGATTTTAAAAGGGGAGAGGATAGACAGCAGAGGGGAGTGAACCGGGAGAACTTACTTCATTTTCTTTTCTCTTATCACAAGCCCATCACAGCAGCATAAAGATTTTTTCCTTTTCATCTTCAATGACCAAGGTTCACCCTCCTCCTTTCGCAAACAATGTTCACCGCCATTAATCACAGCAACATTTTTCATCATTTCTCTTCAAAATCCCCACTTCGTTTTCGACTCACGGCAACCTCCAAATCTCTATCAAAACACAAACCTTTTATTCCTTCCCAAATCATATCCATCAAAACAACCCACAACAACGCTCAACCTTGCCATCAATAAACAACAAAATCATTCCTCCCCCTCTTCCTTAATTCGACATGTTTCGAAGTAACAAACCCAACCTTGCCTTCAACCCAGTTTTCAAACAGCAAATCTACTCAAACATACCTTCCTCCTTCATTAAACGGAAATAACCCAAAAGCGATTTCAAATCGGACCCAAAAACCAGAGAAATAAAGAAGAAGATGAATCTGAAACGGAAGAAAATACAAACCTGAGAATAGAGAGAAATCCAAACGTGAATAGAGATAGAAGGTAGGGAATGAAATCACTTTCGCGTGTTTGATGCTATTGATGTCATTATTTTATGTTCTTCCATCGTGGTATCTTGTTTGGTTTAGGCGATGATGAGGATTCAATCCTCTGAGCATGTCATTTTGGTTTAAATAAAAAAACAAATTTCCTTTAAACCCCCTTTTTATTTCTTTCTCTAAACCGTGTGGCTTTTTGAAGGGTGGATGATGGGCCCTAGCCCACATGATTCCGCCTATTTTCATACTTCAGACCCCATTTTGTGCCTCACGCACCCCTCTCTCTTTTTAAATTTTCTTATATCTTTTTCTATTTTGTTTTTTTAAAAAATAAAGGTTTTTAGAATGTCGAGAATGTTCATTATTTTGTATGGTTTCTCTTTAATATTTTTTGGGCCAATGATATAAAAGCATCTTGATTGGTTTAACAATCTTGACCTATATGAGGCCTATTTATTTTCTTTTTGATTTATTTATTTTTATTTCAATACATTATTTTACTCATTTATTTTGGGTCAATGAAAACCTAAATATCGATTGATTTATCGATTTCTCGATTAAATCTCGATAAAGGTGAGACCTTTATTCTTTTTCCTATTTATTTCGACTTTATTTCATTTTCATTATTTTTATTCATTTTGAGGTCCATGAAAACTAAATATCGATTGATTTATCGATTTCTCGATAAAGGTGAGACCTTTATTCTTTATATTCATATTTTCGATTTAATTTCTTAATTGTCATTTTGTATTTCTTTTATTTTCATTTTGGTCAATGAAATTCAAAAGTCGTCGATTATCAATTTATCGATTAAATCATGATTAAGACGAGACCAATTTTATTTTATGTCAATATTATCTCTTGTCCATTTTATCTCGATTATATTATCGTTCATTCTTATTCACATCCATATCATATTCATATTCATGCTTATCTAACCATTTTCATTTGCTTAAACACTGCTTCCCGATTAAAATACTCAACACCTATTCAAATCTTTTTTAATTAAATCGCGAAAGAGCTGAATTCTTGAGGTTTAGCACCTTTTGGGTTCTTGAGTGACCACCATTGAGGCGCACGCCTTAGGTGGTGATCTTTCGACCTTTCGCTCCTAAAACACTCGTCTTAACTATTTGGACAAAGGAATACCATTGGAGTCTAGCATTCCACGTGGTACTTTCGTTGTTCATCAAACAATATTTCGTAAATCAATCGAATGAAAAAGGCGTCGTTGGGATCTAGCATCCCAATAATGCCCCGATTAGTTGGTTGCGAGGCCGACGTCTCGTTCATCGAATAATCGTCATTCTCCCCAAAACATTTAACAAATCAAATCATTTTCAAACCAATCCTCGATTCGTCGTCGAGCCACTCTTCAAAACATTCTCGTAAGTCAAGTGCCTTTTGCCTCGTCGTCAAATGCACACTTGCACGTTTCGTAGGATTTGTTACTAGGAGCACCCCTAGGGACTAGTATCGATCCTCACCTATTTTCGTAACCTATCCAATTCGATCTTTTTCAAACGTTTTTCTTAATCAACTTACAAAAGGAGGAGATTCTTGGAATCTAGCATTCCTTGGGTCTTCAAATGAATGGCTCTCGAGGCACGCCCTTGGGTTGTTGTTCATTCACTCTTTCGTCTTAAAACACTTAATCTTTATCAAACATTTTCGCAATCAATCCCGAAAGAGGTGAATTCTTGGAGTCTAGTATTCCTTGGATTCTTGAGTGAATGCTCTCGAGGCACGCCCCTTGGGTTGTATGTCATTCAATCTTTCGCCTCCTAAAATTCAACCCCTAACCCTTCCTTTCGTGGGCGTACCATGAACTACGACTGCTCTGATTCTTTATTCTCGTCTGAGTAAAGATACGTAGGCACAAGATTGCGATGATCTTGGCGAGCACACTTTTTCTTTTTCCCCCGTTTGCGTACACACTTCTTCTTTTTCCCCCATTTGCGTACACACTTTTTCTTTTTCCCCCATTTGCGTACACACTTTTTCTTTTTTCCCCGTTTCCATGCTACCATCTTTTTCTGTCAAACCCCGTAGTCGAACTACGATTGTTCTGATTTCTCATTCTCGTCCGAATGAGCATACGTAGGCCCGAGGTCGTGATGATCTTGCCGAACACCCTATCCTAAAACCACCCTATTTCCCTTAGTAATCGAAACCTTTTACTTTACCTTTTCGCATATATCGTTGAGAAGAAAACAAACAAGCTTAGATAACATTCCTCACAAATCGAACTAAGAGGTTCCCGTTGAGTACAACAGACGTGAGGGGGTGCGCGTACCTTCCCCTCACGTAACCGACTCCCGAACCCAGAATGTGGTTGCGACGACCATGTTCTTATCTTTCTCTTTAAAGTTTTTCTCGATATTTTCCTTTCCCTCTTTTTGGGATAAATAAAGTTCGGTGGCGACTCTGTCGAACTGTTTTTCCGCGCCTTTCGCGCGAGGGTCGTGTCTTCGATTAAGCGATTTTTTCGAGGTGCGACAGCTGGCGACTCTGCTGGGGACCATTGCTCCATGCAAGAGAGAGTCAAGCCTATCTTAGAGCAATTTGTGAGGAGCGTTGTCTTTGTTTGCATGTTTTTTTCTCGTTTACATATTTGTTCTCTTATTACTTTCTCCTATTGTTCTTGGCTGTTTGATCTTGGGATGATATTATGAGTAAAGCTCTATACCCGAGCTTTGGTAAAAGCAAAGGGAACACATAGTTTAGAATTGGATGTCGAGTAGTGTTAGTCCCCAAGGACTCGCTCCTAGCGTGCCTAGCATGAAAGCTCCCCTAGAGTAGACCTTTTCGTAGATCCTGTTGTAACACAGCTAGCCTGTCGCACGACTTGATTCATGAAGGGTCCGTGACTATATGAACCACTCTTAGAACCAAGTTCTATATTGGTGGTCGTGTAGTGTTAGTCTCCAAGGACTCGCTCCTTGTGCGCCTAGCACGAGGACCCCGCTCAGGGGAGACCTTGTCGTCATTATCGTCATAATGCAGCTAGCCTGTTGCGTGACATTAATGCGATTAGTGTCCATAATCCTGGGAACCTTATCCATCAACATAGAAACTATCCCGTGAGTGGGTTTGTGGGTAAAGAACCTAGAACTTTCCTCATTGAGCCTACCTATAAGGTTTCTTCGATCAGAGACTTTGGTCATTTACCCATGAACGGCCAACCTCAGAACTGTTTGAACCTGTGATCTGCGATCCTGGATCTTGCATCTTGCATCTTGCATTGTATCTCATGTCATTGCATTGCATATGTTACGCATCTTGCATTTCATTTCAACCTCAGAATCTCACTTCAACTTCCTTCCTCCTCCAGTAAATCAAGCTGATTCCTCAACACCAGTACGTAACTCGAGCCAACACAAGAAGAACGATGGAGCAGATTCAGCAAGAGTAAGCTGCCTTCAGAGAGGAATTAGACTCTATGAAGGGAAAGATTGATCAGATTCTTGAAGCCATCATGATGGCCAGAAGAGAAGAAGAACTGCGTGAAGCCGCTGCCGCCAACAACAATGCACAGGTTCAAGGGTCACCCTCAAGGCTCTCAGTTCCTGTTCCCAATCCTATCAATTATGGGATACCAATGAACTTCACTCCTGCCACTGAAGGAGCCACTACTCAACCACTTCCAACATCTGGAGTCGCTATTGGTGCTATTCCGCAAGCCCAACCTGTTGTCACTCAGATTCCTATTCCTTATGCTGAAGAAAACCTGGTAGATCAGTATGATGAGGTTCAAAACTATGACGCTGCTATCCCAATTGTCAATCCTACTGCAGCTCAGGATTCTGAAGCTATTAAGATGTGTCGTGATCTAGCCGAAAAACTCAGAGTCATGGAGAGGCGCAACTCAAAATCTCTGAATGCTCTGGAAATGTGCTTGGTGCCAGATGTTGTCATTCCTCCCAAGTTCAAAGTACAAGAATTCCCGAAGTACAAAGGCCTCAGTTGTCCCCACATGCATCTAAGGATGTACTACCGCAAGATGGCTGCCAATGCTAAAGATGAAAAGCTGATGATCCATTGCTTCCAAGACAGTCTGTCTGGAGCGTCTCTTGAGTGGTATATGCAGCTGGAGCGTAGCAATGTGCGCACTTGGGATGATCTAGCTGATGCATTTGTCAAGCAATACAAGTACAACACTGACCTTGCTCCGAACCGTACTCAACTTCAGAGTATGGCTCAAAAGGACAATGAATCCTTTAAGGAGTACGCGCAACGCTGGAGAGAGCTAGCTTCAAGGGTGCATCCACCTCTGGTTGACCGTGAACTGATCGACATCTTCATGGGTACTTTGCAAGGCCAATACTATGAGAAGTTGATTGGTAATGTTTCTGCCAGATTCTCTGATTTGGTGATTGTCGGTGAGAGAATCGAAGAGGGTCTGAAGAGCGAAAAGATCCAAGGAGGTTCTAGCAGCCAGTTTCAAGCCAAGAAACCTTTCAACAATGGATTCAAAAAGAAAGAGGGCGAAACAAATGTTGTTTATGCTCAGAAGGGGCAAGCTCCACAAGCTCCAGCTCCAATGCCTTATCAAATGCCATACTTCCAATATCCATATGTTGCTGCTGCGCAATACGCTCCAATGCCTTATCAGCCAACTGTTCAAGCTGTTCAAACTCCAACGCCTCAGTAACAGATTCCTCAGCAACAATCCAACAACTAGCGGGGGTATCAGTATCCTCCTCAATATCGACAACAGAGAGTTGTTCAACAACATCAGCGTAATCAACAAAGGACAAGGAGGTCTGATAGAGACTTTGATTGTCTGCCAACGTCATATGCCTAGATATTTGCTCAATTAATGGAGAAGAGGGCCATTACTCCGAGAGACTTGGCTCCTCCAACTGTCATTCCCCCAGATTATGACGCTAATGCTCACTGCGAGTTTCATAAGGGTGCACCAGGGCATACGATCGAGGGCTGCAGAGCTTTCAAACACAAGGTTCAAGACATGATTGACTCAAAGTTTCTCACGTTCAATGGGAGGGCTCCTAATGTCATCAAAAACCCTATGCCACCGCCAAACTAGTGTCAGCATCAAGTTAAGTCAAGTCAAGTTTACTCCCCGAAGAAGGCAGTCATGTTGCCATCCCATCATTTGCATTCTTGTATTTTCGTCTTTATTTGTTTAAGTACTGTATGCTTTAAACATTGTCATTTGTATTTGGTTTTCTTAATGTATTGAATATGCATGTTTTGAATCAGTTATGTCGTATTCACTCATTTATTCCATTTATTGCAAATCACCGACACATTTATCCACTTCACTTTCTATATCAAATTGTCGTTTAGCAATGATTGGAGGGAGGATGATGACAACAAAATACCCATAATTGCAAATGTATGCTTTCGGATAGAATCTCGCCGATGATGTACAGGCATTGTTTCAACCCCCAAACACTGGAGAGATAAGGAGTTAATCCCTAGTAAACCACTTTGAGCTGAGAAGTAGTAGTTTCCTACGGATCTTCAAACCCTTACACTCAACCTGGGGCAGGGTAGTGTTCAGTTAATCCAATAACGCACTCGAAATCACAAGCAAAATTCCACAAGACGTGACGGTTGTTCATCAATACCCATGACTTGGCAGTCACAACCCTCCAACAAAAACCAAAAAAATCAAACAAAAAAATCAAAAGCCTACTAAGTCAAGCACCTCAAAGGAGACTTAGGCAAAAATCAAGGCAATCCTGATGGACTCAAAAAGCGAAATTAGTCCATGCAAAAGATAGGGATCAAAAACAAAAACAAAAAGGCCCTCGAACCCTCAACAAAAATAAGTTTTAGTGACCATCAAATCAAAATCAAAGGGTCACTGACATCCACCAAATCAAAATCAAAGGTGACTGCCATTTCAAGCATACCTTGAACCGTCAACCCTTTTGGAATACAAACATGTGCAAAGTTAACTGAACGTAGGACTGGAGATCATTACGAAGAAGGGGTGGGTACAAACCAAGTTTTGAGCCTAATATCCTTTGTTTCATAAACCCTAAACCAGACCACGTTACAACCCTCGAAAGTCCTAATTGAGGTGAGGTTTATTCTGAAAACATACTGTTGCAAGGTTGCGTAAACTGACTCCCCATATTTGCTAATCTTCAGAATTGGTGTCATTCTCCTTGCTATATCTTTCACACCATCAAAATCAGCACATCTTTGGGCTAATGGTCCATTCGTTTCATTATCACGACACTCCAATAAACAACTCTTTTTCAAAACTTGTATGAGCATTGCATTAAGATTACCATTTGTGAATGTACAATTTTAACTGCAAATCAGTGCTTGACATCAAAGCAACTCCAACAAGGGGCAAACGCTTCAACAACTCAATCAGGGGCAAGCTACCTCAAAGCACATCAAAGTTCATCTTCCAAATATCATACCACTTCAGAATTGGTTAATCAGGGGCAGATCATTACCATATTCAGACTGGGGCAAGACCCATTCCAGCAAGCAACCCTGACCATCAAGCAAAGTTGTGGTTCTCTCAGAAATGAACTCACGACTTATCATCAAGCATTCAAACTCAAAGCTTCAAAAGCATCTTCGTCTGCATCAATCATGGCGTCTTCAACAAACTGAGTGTCGAGGAAATAAAATCCCTCCCACCGCCCAAAAGTCCAATCCGTATTGACAACCACCCAAAAGTCCACCACGCTGGCACCTCCAAACTTATCCAGTCACCTGTCTGCAATCAAATCCACCCGCTTCATATGCATCGCATTCGACATCATAGACATCATCTGCATCATATGCAAACCCAAAAAACCCACTCATACTTCCCTAGCACTTGCATCTCCGCACGTCAGCATTTGCATTGCACAAAATCAAGCATTCATACATGTGTGGGATCCAGGATCAATCTCAAGACTGCAAGACGATCTTCAGCCCAGCCAAGGGCATCTCCTGCAAATCCGTGGGCGTTCCTCACGAAGTTGGTTCAACCTTTTGTTGATCAAGGCAAGATCTCAAAGTAAGCTTCTGCCCAGTCAGGGGCATCTTCTTCAAGTTCATGGGTGTTCCTCATGAAAGTCTTCAACCTTCTGTTGATGAAGCTGTGATCTCCAAGCAAGTCAGTGTGCATTCCTCATTGGGCTATGTTCATCAACCTTTTGTTATTGAGGTCGTCATCCTCATCCCAACCAATAAAAATTCCTCCGAGTCAGTGGGCGTTCCTCATTGAATCTTTTCTTCAAGTTGAACTACGACTGCCCTGATTCTTTATTCTCGTCCAAGTAAGGATACGTAGGCACAAGATTGCGTAGATCTTGGCAGGTTACTTTCTCCATTTTTCGCTGTTTCCCTTTCCTTTTCGTGGGCTCTCCTCGTTGATTTCTTTACTTTAACCTTTTGTTGATGTCTCCAAATAAATCTCATCACATCTCCAACAAACTTGACCTTTTGTCAAATGCCTTACTATCATCCTTTTGGTGGTAGCCAAACCCAATCAACTCAATTCAACCTTCATCCTTTTGGTGTTGGCCCTCGCAAGTAAGAAGTTCCTATCATCCTTTTGGTGGTAGTAGCTTGTTTTGATCCGTCATCCTTTTGGTGTCGCTGATCCATAAACCCTTGGTATGTGTGTCGTCCTTTTGGTGAGTGACAACCTTTGTGTGTGTGCTATACTATCCTTTTGGTAGTAGCAGACGTTGACCTCATTTTTCATCCTTTTGGTGGAAGGGTCTCTGTGTGCGTGTGTGCCCTATTATCTCGTCGGTAATAGCAGGCGTTGACCTCATTTTCATCCTTTTGGTGGAAGGGTATCTGTGTGCGTGTGTGCCCTATTATCCTTTTGGTAATAGCAGGCTGTGTTGTGTGCCCTATTATCCTTTTGGTAATAGCAGGTTGTGTGTGTGTGTGTGCCCTATTATCTCGTCGGTAATAGCAGGCGTTGACCTCATTTTCATCCTTTTGGTGGAAGGGTCTCTGTGTGTGTGCCATACTATCCTTTTTGGTAGTAGCAGGCGTTGGCCTCATTTTCCATCCTTTTGGTGGAAGGGTCTCTGTGTGCGTGTGTGCCCTATTATCTCGTCGGTAATAGCAGGCTTTGACCTCATTTTCATCCTTTTGGTGGAAGGGTCTCTGTGTGTGTGTGTGCCATACTATCCTTTTGGTAGTAGCAGACGTTGACCTCATTTTCCATCCTTTTGGTGGAAGGGTCTCTGTGTGCGTGTGTACCCTATTATCTCGTCGGTAATAGCAGGCTTTGACCTCATTTCCATCCTTTTGGTGGAAGGGTCTCTGTGTGTGTGTACCATACTATCCTTTTGGTAGTAGCAGGCGTTGACCTCATTTTCCATCCTTTTGGTGGAAGGGTCTGTGTGCGTGTGCCCTATTATCCTTTTGGTAATAGCAGGGTTTGACCTTGTTTTCCATCCTTTTGGTGGAAGGGGCTGTGTGTGTGTGTGCCCTATTATCCTTTTGGTAATAGCAGGTTGTGTGGGTGTGCCCTATTATCCTTTTGGTAATAGCAGGTTGTGTGTGTGTGCCCTATTATCCTTTTGGTAATAGCAGGCTTTGACCTCATTTTCATCCTTTTGGTGGAAGAGTCTGTGTGTGTGCCCTATTATCCCTTTGGTAATAGCAGGCATTGACCTCATTTTCATCCTTTTGGTGAAAGGGTCTATGTGCGTGTGTGCCCTATTATCCTTTTGGTAATAGCAGGCTTTAACCTCATTTCCATCCTTTTGGTGGAAGGGTCGGTATGTGTGTGTGTGTATGCCCTATGATCTCGTCGGTAATAACAGGGTTTGACCTCATTTTCATCCTTTTGGTGGAAGGGTCTGTGTGTGTGTGTGCCCTATTATCCTTTTGGTAATAGCAGGCTGTGCGTGTGTGCCCTATTATCTCGTCGGTAATAGCAGGCGTTGACCTCATTTTCATCCTTTTGGTGGAAGGGTCCGCGTGTGTGTGTGCCATACTATCCTTTTGGTAGTAGCAGACCGTGTGTGTGCCCTATTATCTAGTCGGCAATAGCAGGCGTTGACCTCATTTTCATCCTTTTGGTGGAAGGGTCTGTGTGTGTGCCCTATTATCTCGTCGGTAATAGCAGGCGTTGACCTCATTTTCATCCTTTTGGTGGAAGGGTCTATGTGCATGTGTGCCCTATTATCTCGTCGGTAATAGCAGGCGTTGACCTTATTTTCATCCTTTTGATGGAAGGGTCTGTGTGTGTGTGTGCCCTATTATCTTTTTGGTAATAGCAGGTTGTGACCTCATTTTCATCCTTTTGGTGAAAGGGTCTGTGTGCGTGTGTTCACTATCATCCTTCTGGTGATAGATGTGTCATCCTTTTGGTGTCAGATTTCTTGTATTTCAACTTCCCAGTACTTTTCTTTCTTTCGGACAAATTTGTGGTCTTATTCATATCTAATTGACTTCTACCTCGAAAGATTGAACGTCATAACAGTTTATCTTACTAGGTCCAAGCCAATTAGATAGAGGCATCTGTCATACCTCAAATTTGTCCTACCTATCTGTATGCTTTCATCTGTACGTCCACCCACTGACAATTATTCAGAAAAATCCAAAAATGTGTTGTCCTTAACCCCACCTCTCTTTTAATTTTTATCATATCTATCTTTTAAACCATTTTTATCCTTCATCCAGTTAAATATCCATTTCTACTTTCCATTTTTTCTTTGTCCCTTTTTTTAGTCCACATTTTTATCAATTTCATTATCCACTCACCACTTCTTAAACACAATTTCCAATTTTATCCCATTATCCATTATTCATTATCCAATTCATATCCATTTTAACTATTCACAAAAAGCCATTCAAAATCCATATTCTCTATTCCCATTTTTTATCCATCATTATCCTTGTGTATCCATAAATCTTTTTTTTATATATCCATAACAGTTTTCAATTATATTATTTTCTAAACAATTTCCACTTTTCAAATTTAACTCAAATGTCCATGACCAAGTTACTTTTCTTAGGCCCATCTCAAATCATTACAAAAATTACAAAAAAAAAAATGTGTTTACAAACCTTGCATAGTCCAAAAAACCATGTCACAAACCATAACTCATTAGCCATTTTTCAATTATTCATGAATCCATATCCAATTTCCATCCAAAAAATATTACTACAATTCATTTCACTGATTGTTACAAAAAGTCAACAAAAGAGAGCCCATTTTAATCTTAACAAAAATTCCAAAAAATAATAATAAAGTTACAATGTTACAAAAAAAATAGAATAAATAAAGTCCATTTGAGCCACTTCAAAATTCAATTTCAAGCAAAGAATTTGAACCAAATTGCCACCAGCCTTCATGAGCCATCACAATTACCAACTGCCAATTGACCTGCAGGAAAACGATAAAGTGATTTCACAAACCACACAACGGATAAAAGGTTACGCACCATCAGCATGACCAAAAACAACAAACCTGCATTCGCATAAAACAAAATGCAGCAGCACAAAAATCGTGTCACGTTTCACTGCAAAAAACTGTTCGCCAACAAACAACCTGCGCATTCTGCAAACCTGCGACAACCACCAACAACAGTCTCAGGAAACCTGCCATGAAAAGGACTTAACAACAACAAGACAAAATTGGTTCGAAATTCGATTTTAAAAGGGGAGAGGATAAACAGCAGAGGGGGAGTGAACCGGGAGAACTTACTTCATTTTCTTTTCTCTTATCACAAGCCCATCACATCAGCATAAAGATTTTTTCCTTTTCATCTTCAATGACCAAGGTTCACCCTCCTCCTTTCGCAAACAATGTTCACCGCCATTAATCACATCAACATTTTTCATCCTTTCTCTTCAAAATCCCCACTTCGTTTTCGACTCACGGCAACCTCCAAATCTCTATCAAAACACAAACCTTTTATTCCTTCCCAAATCATATCCATCAAAACAACCCACAACAACGCTCAACCTTGCCATCAATAATTAACAAAATCATTCCTCCCCCTCTTCCTTAATCCGACCTGTTTCGAAGTAACAAACCCAACCTTGCCTTCAACCCAGTTTTCAAACAACAAATCAACTCAAACATACCTTCCTCCTTCATTAAACGGCAATAACCCAAAAGCGATTTCAAATCGGACCCAAGAACCAGAGAAATAAAGAAGAAGATGAATCTGAAACAGAACCAAAAACGGAAGAAAATACAAACCTGAGAATAGAGAGAAATCCAAACGTGAATAGAGATAGAAGGTAGGGAACGAAATCGCTTTCGCGTGTTTGATGCTATTGATGTCATTATTTTATGTTCTTCCATCGTGGTATCTTGTTTGGTTTAGGCGATGATGAGGATTCAATCCTTTGAGCATGTCATTTTGGTTTAAATAAAAAAACAAATTTCCTTTAAACCCCCTTTTTATTTCTCTTTAATATTTTTTGGGCCAATGATATAAAAGCATCTTGATTGGTTTAAAAATCTTGACCTATATGAGGCCTATTTATTTTCTTTTTGATTTATTTATTTTTATTTCAAAATACATTATTTTTACTCATTTATTTTGGGTCAATGAAAACCTAAATATCGATTGATTTATCGATTTCTCGATTAAATCTCGATAAAGGTGAGACCTTTATTCTTTTTCCTATTTATTTCGATTTTATTTCATTTTCATTATTTTTATTCATTTTGGGGTCCATGAAAACTAAATATCGATAGATTTATCGATTTCTTGATTAAGTCTCGATAAAGGTGAGACATTTATTCTTTATATTCATATTTTCGATTTAATTTCTTAATTGTCATTTTGTATTTCTTTTATTTTCATTTTGGTCAATGAAAGTCAAAAGTCGTTGATTATCAATTTATCGATTAAATCGTGATTAAGACGAGACCAATTTTATTTTATGTCAATATTATCTCTTGTCCATTTTATCTCGATTATATTATCGTTCATTCTTATTCACATCCATATCATATTCATATCCATGCTTATCTAACCATTTTCATTTGCTTAAACGCTGCTTCCCGATTAAAATACTCAACACTTATTCAAATATTTTTTAATTAAATCGCGAAAGAGCTGAATTCTTGAGGTCTAGCACCTTTTGGGTTCTTGAGTGACCACCATTGAGGCGCACGTCTTAGGTGGTGATCATTCGACCTTTCGCTCCTAAAACACTCGTCTTAACTATTTGGACAAAGGAATGCCATTGGAGTCTAGCATTCCACGTGGTACTTTCGTTGTTCATCAAACAATATATCGGAAATCAATCGAATGAAAAAGGTGTCGTTGGGATCTAGCATCCCAATAATGCCCCGATTAGTTGGTTGCGAGGCCGACGTCTCGTTCATCGAATAATCGTCATTCTCCCCAAAACATTTAACAAATCAAATCACTTTCAAACCAATCCTCGATTCGTCGTCGAGCCACTCTTCAAAACATTCTCGTAAGTCAAGTGCCTTTTGCCTCGTCGTCAAATGCACACTTGCACGTTTCGTAGGATTTGTTACTAGGAGCACCCCTAGGGACTAGTATCGATCCCCACCTCTTTTCGTAACCTATCCAATTCGATCTTTTTCAAACGTTTTTCTTAATCAACTTACGAAAGGAGGAGATTCTTGGAATCTAGCATTCCTTGGGTCTTCAAATGAATGGCTCTCGAGGCACGCCCTTAGGTTGTTGTTCATTCACTCTTTCGTCTTAAAACACTTAATCTTTATCAAACATTTTCGCAATCAATCCCGAAAGAGCTGAATTCTTGGAGTCTATCATTCCTTGGATTCTTGAGTGAATGCTCTCGAGGCACACCCCTTGGGTTGTATGTCATTCAATCTTTCGCCCCCTAAAATTCAACCCCTAACCCTTCCTTTCGTGGGCGTACCACGAACTACGACTGCTCTGATTCTTTATTCTCGTCCAAGTAAAGTTACGTAGGCACAAGATTGCGATGATCTTGGCGAGCACACTTTTTCTTTTTCCCCCATTTGCGTACACACTTTTTCTTTTTCCCCCGTTTGCGTACACACTTTTTCTTTTTCCCCCGTTTGCGTACACACTTTTTCTTTTTTCCCCGTTTGCACGCTACCATCTTTTTCCGTCAAACCCCGTAGTCGAACTACGATTGCTCTGATTTCTCATTCTCGTCCGAATGAGCATACGTAGGCCCGAGGTCGCGATGATCTTGCCGAGCACCCTATCCTAAAACTACCCCATTTCCCTTAGTAATCGAAACCTTTTACTTTACCTTTTCGTATATATCGTTGAGAAGAAAACAAACAAGCTTAGATAAAATTCCTCACAAATCGAACTAAGAGGTTCCCGTTGAGTACAACGGACGTGAGGGGGTGCGCGTACCTTCCCCTCACATAACCGACTCCCGAACCCGGAATGTGGTTGCGACGACCATGTTCTTATCTTCCTCTTTAAAGGTTTTCTCGATATTTTCCTTTCCCTCTTTTTGGGATAAATAAAGTTCGGTGGCAACTCTGTCAAACTGTTTTTCCACGCCTTTCGCGCGAGGGTCGTGTCTTCGATTAAGCGATTTTTTCGAGGTGCGACAGTGACATGACTGACTCATTTGCTTATTGCTGCAGAGAGCTTTATCAGAATTGATGCGCTAAACTTTCATAGCAATTCAGTTATGGGCAAACCAATAATGATTTAGTCCAGTTTTATTGAATAGTTTGGTTAACTAACAACATCCCGAATATAGTTATACTAAATGCGATTAATGTTGCGTACCATTTAGTGCATTATTCTATGTACCATTTAGTGCATTATGGTTTTCCAGCAATTTGGAGGAATCAATGGAGTTTGCTTTTATAGTAACAGTAGGTTTAGAAGTAATTTTGATACACTTAAGGGCTATCGTGACACCGCCTCATACAATTAAGGACCAAAATGATTTCAACTTTTTGTGTCTGATTCTCATGTTCTGTATCCTTTTTCTAATCTCATAAAATCATGACAAACAACTTGGAACTGTGGTCATTTGAATCTATTGTTATCATTTCTGGTCTTCTTCCTAATTCAAAGTTGGAAAGATCAGTGTTATCTGTCTGGTTGGTTATTTATTTTCTTCAACCTTTTCAATTTTGTTAAACATACTTGGCAGTTGACAATATTGTTATTGATGACTTGGTTTTTGTCAGCTTGAACACAATATCAGCTGCTTGGATGATTCCTCTTGGACTCAGTGGAGCTGTAAGGTTAGTATACATATATGAAAATGCATCACTTTAGTGTGCGTACAGTGCGTGCACGAGTGTGGTTTCAATAACGTATGGTTTCAACATTTGTGTATTTACCTGTTTAATTATAATTTGTTTCTTCCCAAGATCTGAATACATACAGTTTTTTGCGCCATCTGAATCTATACAGTTGGTCCTTTCATACCAAGTATTTTTAACTCATTACCCTAAACTTAACCCATAGTCTTACTGATACTTTCAGGCACTTGATTGGTTAAAATCTTATTATTGGGACCTCAGAGCAAAACAATTAATGAAAGGAGAAATTGGGGTTTTGCATGTAGCTATGATCTATCTGCTACAGAATGCTGATGGACAAATAATTGAGTCGTGCTCTATTAGTGCAGGGTAATTATTCAAACTGATAATTTGATATCACCTTTCTTGTATCTACTTGAATTATATTTACTTGATATAACCCAAGTTTGAATTCTGGTTGTTCTAATTGTGTTGTTTTCCTTAAAAAAATGGTTTTGTAGGTTAGACTACCCTGGTGTTGGACCTGAAGAAAATACAATTAACTGTTGATTTTGACATGGAGATGGAAGGTTAGTTTGCATTGTTACCCATCACTTTTTTTATGTTATATTAAATTATAATATCATTGGTTCTGGTATAGAATTACTGAATGCTGATTATGTAGCCAAATGCATGAATCTGTTTCATATTTTTGCTGAGATGATAATATTGGTCAATACCCCGCAAGATATCCACCACCGCCATGGACTGCTACACCTGGATATGCTAATTATCAAAGCCATTTATCGGCTTCAAATGCAATTTCGACTTCTCAAGGCAACAACACAGCAACATCTCATCCTCCTGCACAAGGCCTTTGCAACATACATATTCATTCCCTTCGCCAGGAGTTGATCCTAGGGGCAGGAATTCTGGACAAAGACCCTTTGTTCCATCTTATAAGTTATTTGAAGATTTGAATCTATTTGGAAACATTCTTTGATATAAGATTTTAGTTTTTGATACTGCGACCTCTTTCATGTCTTCATGTTATTGATTCTTCAAGTTCTTAGTTTACAGTGTTGTTTGTTGCACTTGCATGTCTTCATGTTTTTGAAACTGTGACAATATTGACTTGTGATAACAATGTACATGGTTTTAAATTACAATTGATGTCGTTGCGATTGTTGTTGGTGCGACACTGCATTACAATTGTAGTCGATTGTGGTGTGAAATAATTTTGAATTTTCTAAGACAAATGCATATGATCTTTCCTGAGACATACTTTAATTTCTGTCGTGCAGAGATGCAACCATGCAGGATCAGAGAGTGAGTTCCCTTACAAAGTGTGTAACTTAGTTAATTGACATTTATTCCAACCTTTCTCTGATATGTACAATTACTACTTATAAACTCTAACTTTTAACTAACTACTGCTGCAATATATTTTGTTAACCGACTGACCCGCTAGCCATATTAGTGCTTATTCCGTTATGTACTAGTTTTCAAATCCTTATTTTATTGTAAAGGCTGGGTTAGGAGGTGCATGGGATGCAACAAACATTATATCAAGCGCTGGACTTGCTGCTGCAGTCATAACGACTGTAGGTGAGGAATATTTGGCAGCTCTTGAGGGTTCGTTGGAAACTATTGCAATGGCAAAGGATGGGATCATAAAACAAGGCTTTTGCAGTTAGGTGTATCTCTTTGTAGTCTCATGTTAATGTCATATGCTGAAATTGGCATGGTATTTCCATTTCTCAAGGGATTTTTTATAACTGCAACAGCTTTCCAAGTGAATTGACAAATTTTGATCTAATTTGTTTGTATAGGTGAACAAGATCCAATTCGTATGTAAATAAAACTAGCAGTTTTTATTCTAAAACGGGGAGCCAATAATGATTTATGTAAACTATTATTTTTTGTTTGCTGTTAATCTTTAGTCTTGTGACATTTTCTAAGACAGATATTCGAAAATGTTAGTTAACCTTTGTATTTTTTAAGGATGAAGTCAAATGCATATGTTCATTCCTTTGAGTTTAAGCATAGCTAATTGGAGTTTAAGCACTTGCTGTCATCGTTTATGCTGAGTCTATAAAAAAATTATCTAAACTGAGTCCATAAAAAAAATTATCTCAGTAATTGCTATTTGAATTTCTGTTTAAAGATCATTGGTATATGTTATTTCATTGTTTTTGTGGTTGGCATTTATTTTGCTAAAACTATTCTAGCAGCAAGATGTTGTCACAAGATGTTCTAATTCAACATGTCGAATGAAGATGTCCCATACTGGCTCATAGGACGTCGCGTCTGAATTCAGTTTTAAAGAAGATTCTGTTGCTGTTAATTGTTACTGAATATTCTGTGAATATTTGGTTATCCTATGTGGCATCCAAAGTATTTTTGGATTGTGTTTTTGTGCTGGTTTTCGGATTTTCAGCGCTTTTTAATTATGGAGACATATTAGGAGGCTTTAGATTGAAGACCTATTTTGTTGGAGTTTATTTTGCAGATTTGTGAGCAGTCTCTTTGCTGTGTTTTTGAAGCCCAATCCAGTCCAGATTTAATGCTATATATTGACTGGTGTTAACCTAGTTTAGGTGTGGAACTTACGTGTGTTTTTGTTAGGGTTTTTTAGTCTATTTTGTGAGCCTAACTGGTATCATTCTGATAACAGTATAAGGACTGGTTTTTGTGTTGTAAGTTCTGTCAATTACTCATAAGCTTTTAAGCATTGAGTTTCTTGTGTGTCAATTCTCATAAGCTTTGAAGTATTGAGAATTGTGTGTTTTGAAAGTGTGACTTTCGGTTTGTTACTTGTGTTGAAAGGAACCAATCACGGATTGTGGTTGTAGAGGGATTTGAGGAGGGCCTCATACCTAGGTGAGTCTTAGGTAGAAGTCATAGGAAGGGTAGTGATTAAGTGAGCAGATTATAACAGGGTTTGGTTATTGTATGATCTGTGAATTGATACTATCGTATATTGGTTTCGTCCCTGGCTTGGTAGCCCCCTGAGTAGGATTGTTGATCCGAACTGGGTAAACATATCACTGTGTTCTTTACTTTCTGCACTGTTATTATTGTTATCTTGTTCATTGTGTTGGATATCAGTGTCTCAACATCTGTGTAGGACATCTGATATCTGTGCCAAAATTTCAATTGGCATCAAGAGCTTGCACCCTTGTTTGGTTCTGGGTGAGATTCAGAGGTACTTTTTGGTACAATGGACAAGGATGGAGGATTTTTGAACAAACCACCTCTGCTTGATGGTTCCAACTATGACTATTGGAAACCAGGATGATAGCATTCATAAAATCCATGGATGATCAAGCATGGAAAGCTGTTATAAAAGGATGGGAACCTCCAAAGGTTAAAGATGGAAAAGGCACCCCTACTGATGTGGTGAAGGAAGAGGAAGACTGGGATGATGCAGACTACAAAGGGTCCGTGGGAAATTCCAAAGCCATGAATGCATTGTTTAATGGTGTCAATAAGAATATCTTCAGGTTGATTGAACATTGCACCATTGCAAAAGAGGCATGGGAGATCTTGAAGGTTGCTCATGAAGGGACTTCAAAGGTGAAGATGTCAAAACTTCAGCTTCTCACTAGCAAGTTTGAGAGTTTGAAGATGAAGGAGGATGAGAGCATTCATGATTTTCACATGAACATTATTGAGATAGCTAATGCCTCAAGTGCCCTAGGTGAAAAGATGTCTGACAGCAAACTGGTCAGAAAAATCCTCAGATCTCTACCTAAGAGATTTGACATGAAAGTGACTGCTATAGAGGAAGCTCAGGATATAGACAAGTTGAAAATGGATGAACTTGTGGGATCACTTCAAACATTTGAATTAGGGATCAGTGAAAAGTCTGAAAAGAAGAAGAGCATAACTTTTGTGTCAAATGCTGGTGACTCAGAAGATGAAGGTGACTTGGTCAGAGATGAAGGGGTGCCTAAAGATTTGGTATTGCTTGGAAAACAATTTAACAAAGTGTTGAAAAGGATTGACTGGAAGTCGAGAGCAAATGCTCAGAACAAGTCACTCGACATTAGTAAAAACCAGGATGGAGGCAGAAGGTCCAGAACTGAAGAAGACTCCAATCAAGGGAAGAGAGTTCAGTGTTTTGAATGTGAGGGATATGGGCACATAAAGACTAAGTGTCCCACATATCTCAAAAGGCAGAAGAAGGGCTTATCTGTGTCTTGGTCAGAAGGAGAGTCTGAGAGTGATCTTAAAGAAGAATCAGCAAAATTGGTGACAGCCTTGACCGGGATATGTAAGGCTGATGGAGAAACTACTTGTGAGTCTAACTCTGACAAAGAATCTTATATTAGAGAACTCACTAAGGAAGAAGTCTTCACCGGGTTCTTAGAGTTGTGTATCAAGAATGAAGAAAGGTGCTAGATAATATTAGAACAGAAGGTTCTGATAGCTCAACTAGAAGCTGAGAAGGAAGAACATCTATCAATCATTGCTGATCTGAAAGAGGAGGTTGTATGGCAAAAGTCAAAACTTGACAACATGATCAAATCTATAAGAATGCTGAACAATGGTACCACGCAACTGGATGAGATTCTTCAGACTGGGAAAGATGCTGGAAATGTGCAAGGCCTTGGTTTTAACAATCAAGCAGAGACCTACAAGAAGCCTGTATTAAAGTTTGTCCCTCAGAAAATAAAGCAAGAAGAAGGGATGTCAAATCACATGTTTCAACATCAGATGAAGCATCAGAAAAGAGTTTGTAGTTCAAAGTATAAACCATGGAGATGTCATTACTGTGGAAAGATTGGTCACCTAAAGTCCTTTTGCTACAAGTTGCACGGCTATCCCAAAACTGCTCATCAACAAAATAAAGGACAGAGTTGGGCTAAAGTGAAGAGAAGATGGACTCCTAGAAATATTGTGGCCGGTCTCATAGCACATACCTCTCTTAGAGCATCTGCAAGGGAAGATTGGTACTTTGACAGTGGTTGTTCAAGACACATGACTGGTGTGAAGAAATTCTTGTCAGATATCAAGCCTCACTCCACCAATTATGTCACTTTTGGGGATGGATCAAAAGGTGAAATAAAAGGTGTTGGAAAGCTGGACTACACAGGACAACCAAATCTGGATCGTGTTCTATTTGTCAAAGGGCTGGCCGCAAATTTGATCAGTATAAGCCAACTGTGTGATGTAGGACTCAAAGTAAATTTCACAAAATCTGAATGTCTAGTAACCAATGAGAAAGATGAAGTTGTTATGAAGGGAACCAGGTCTAAGGATAACTGCTATCTGTGGAATCCTCAAGAATCAGAAAGCGTGTCTACCTGTTTGATGTCAAAGGAAGATGAAATCAAACTGTGGCATCAGAAATTGGGTCACTTACACTTGAAAGGGATGAAGAAAGTTATGTCAAGTGAAGCTGTTAGAGGTATTCCCAAGCTGAAGATTGATGAGGATAGAATATGTGGTGAATGTCAAGTGGGGAAGCAAACAAGGGTGTCACACAAGAGGCTTCAACATCTTACCACAACTTCTAGAGTTCTGGAACTGCTTCACATGGACTTAATGGGACCTATGCAGGTTAAAAGTCTTGGTGGGAAGAAGTATGCCTATGTTGTCGTTGATGATTACTCCAGATTCACCTGGATAAGCTTTATCAGAGAAAAGTCTGAAGTATTTGCAGCCTTCAAAGAGTTGTGTCAAAGGATTCAACGGGAAAAGGATTGTGGTGTTGTTCGAATCAGAAGTGACCAAGGGAAAGAATTCGAAAATAACAGGTTTGAAGAGTTTTGCTTATCTGAAGGAATCACTCATGAATTCTCATCTCCGATCACTCCTCAGCAGAATGGTGTGGTGGAACACAAGAATAGGACTATACAAGAGTGTGCAAGGGTCATGATTCATGCCAAAAAGCTTCCATATCATTTTTGGGCTGAAGCCATGAATACCGCTTGCTATATACACAACAGGGTGACTATCAGATCAGGTACTTCTGTCACTCTTTATGAGCTATGGAAAGGTAGAAAGCCAAATGTGAAGTATTTCCATGTGTTTGGGAGTAAGTGCTATATCTTGGCGGATCGTGAGCAGAGGCGAAAGATGGATCCTAAAAGCGAGGAAGGGATATTTTTGGGATACTCTACAAACAGTAAAGCATATAGGGTATTAAATTCCAGAACTAAGGTGATGATGGAATCCATAAATGTGGTGGTTGATGACTCTGGGAAAGACGAAGATGTCCCAGATGATGTTGGAGCATGCCTCCCCATGAACAATGAAATCTCACAAGACATTGAGTCCGTAGAAAATAATGCTCATGAAACCGACACTAGACCTGAGAATGAAGAGGTAAAGGATGCCAACAGGGGACCCTCTATAAGAATTCAGAAGGATCACCCTAAGGAATTGATTATTGGAAATCTGAATGAAGGTGTAAGAACCAGAACGAGGGAGGCTGTGTCAAATGCATGCTTTGTTTCAAAGATTGAACCAAAGAATGTCAAAAAAGCATTGACAGATGAGTTCTGGATAAGTGCTATGCAAGATGAGCTTTGTCAATTCAAGAGGAATGAAGTCTGGGAACTGGTACCACGACCAGCAGGAACAAATATGATTGGAACAAAACGGGTTTATAAGAATAAGTCTGATGAACAAGGAGTTGTTACCAAGAACAAAGCCAGATTAGTTACTCAAGGATACACACAGATTGAAGGAGTATACTTCGATGAAACATTTGCTCCTGTGGCTCGATTGGAATCCATCAGATTGCTGCTAGGAGTGGCATGTTTGTTGAAATTCAGACTGTTTCAAATGGATGTCAAGAGTGCCTTTCTGAATGGCTATCTTAATGAGGAAGTCTATGTTGAGCAGCCTAAAGGGTATGTGGATCCAAATTTTCCTAATCATGTTTTCAAGCTAAAGAAGGCTTTGTATGGGGGGTGGTATTGATAAAACACTTTTTGTCAAGGAGAAGGATGGGAAACTAATGATTGCTCAGATTTATGTAGATGATATTGTGTTTGGTGGGATGTCGGATGAAATGGTCCAACATTTTGTCAACCAAATGCAGTCTGAATTTGAGATGAGCTTGGTAGGTGAATTGACCTACTTCCTTGGATTACAAGTCAAGCAGATGGAAGATTCCATTTTTATCTGTCAGAGCAAATATGTGAGGAACATTATGAAGAAGTTTGGACTGGATAATGCCAAGCATAACAGAACTCCTGCTCCTACTCACTTGAAGTTATCCAAAGATGAAAAGGGAGTGAATGTTGAACAAAGTTTATACAGAAGCATGATTGGAAGCCTGCTGTATCTTACAGCAAGTAGGCCAGACATAACCTTTGCTGTTGGCGTGTGTACAAGATACCAAGCAGAACCCAAGGTTAGTCACATCAATCAAGTTAAGAGAATTCTTAAGTATGTGAGTGGTACATGCGATTATGGGTTGTTGTACTCCCATGACTCAAGTCCCATTTTAGTAGGATACTGTGATGCTGATTGGGCTGGAAGTGCTGATGATAGGAAGAGTACCTCTGGAGGATGTTTCTTTTTGGGAAATAATCTTATTTCATGGTTTAGTAAGAAGCAAAATTCTGTTTCTCTTTCTACTGCTGAAGCTGAGTACATAGCAGCTGGAAGTAGTTGTGCTTAACTGGTGTGGATGAAGCAAATGCTATCTGAGTATAATGTCACACAAGATGTCATGACATTATTTTGTGACAACCTGAGTGCTATTAATATTTCTAAAAATCATATTCAACATAGCAGGACTAAGCACATTGATATCAGGCATCACTTCATCAGAGAACTTGTGGAGGACAAAGTCATAACTCTTGAGCATGTGAGCACAGAAAATCAGCTTGCTGACATATTTACCAAGGCTCTGGATGCAGTTCAAGTTGAAAACCTGAGGAGCAGACTTGGGGTTTGTATTCACGAGGAACTATAGCAATTAATGTTCCTTCTGGCTGCCAGATTGGAAAGATTAAAGGAGGTTCTGGTAGTGCAGTGTGTACATGAGGTTATAAAGGGGAAAATGCTGAAGTTTGTACATGAAGCTTGGTCATGTGATGTGGTGGGCATCTACTATCTGATGCTGTTTATTCTGGTCTATGACTTGACCATTTCTCAAAGTTTAATAACTGTTCTCTTGCCATTGTCATATTTCTGGCTAAAAAGGGGGAGTAGTGTGCTTGTGTGTGATGTGCTTGTGCTGGTGCTGCAGTTGAGGGGGAGTTTTGTGTTGCTGCAGTTGAAAGGGTGTTTTTAGAGTGGTTTGTTTTCGCTGCAGTTGCTGGTTTTTCGTTATTGTCTTTGATATGGATATTTTTTTGCTTCTTTGCAAGATTTATTTGGTGTATAGTTTTAGCCAAAATAAGCCAAAGGGGGAGATTGTTATTTCATTGATTTTGTGGTTGGTATTTATTTTGCTAAAACTATTCTAGCAGCAAGATGTTGTCACAAGATGTTCTAATTCAACATGTCGAATGAAGATGTCCCATACTGGCTCATAGGACATCGCGTCTGAATTCAGTTTTAAAGAAGATTCTGTTGCTGTTAACTGTTACTGAATATTCTGTGAATATTTGGTTATCCTATGTGGCATCCAAAGTATTTTTGGATTGTGTTTTTGTGTTGGTTTTCGGATTTTCAGCGCTTTTTAATTATGGAGACATATTAGGAAACTTTAGATTGAAGACCTATTTTGTTGGAGTTTATTTTGCAGATTTGTGAGCAGTCTCTTTGCTGCATTTTTGAAGCCCAATCCAGTCTAGATTTAATGCTATATATTGACTGGTGTTAACCTAGTTTAGGTGTGGAACTTACGTGTGTTTTTGTTATGGTTTTTGAGTGTATTTTGTGAGCCTAACTGGTATCATTCTGATAACAGTATAAGGACTGGTTTTTGTGTTGTAAGTTCTGTCAGTTACTCATAAGCTTTTAAGCATTGAGTTTCTTGTGTGTCAATTCTCATAAGCTTTGAAGTATTGAGAATTGTGTGTTTTGAAAGTGTGACTTTCGGTTTGTTACTTGTGTTGAAAGGAACCAATCACGGGTTATGGTTGTAGAGGGATTTGAGGAGGGCCTCATACCTAGGTGAGTCTTAGGTAGAAGTCATAGGAAGGGTAGTGATTAAGTGAGCAGATTATAACAGGGTTTGGTTATTGTATGATCTGTGAATTGATACTATCGTATATTGGTTTCGTCCTTGGCTTGGTAGCCCCCAGAGTAGGATTGTTGATCCGAACTGGGTAAACATATCACTGTGTTCTTTACCTTCTGCACTGTTATTATTGTTATCTTGTTCATTGTGTTGGATATCAGTGTCTCAACATCTGTGTAGGACATCTGATATATGTGCCAGAATTTCAGTATAGATTGACAATAATCAATACCTTGCATATTAAAACTGATATTGATTAGTCCAGATTTCTATTTCAAGCTTAAGTACTCTTATGTTCTTCCTATATCACTTACTTTTTTTAGTTGATTTACTTGAGTATTTATTGAACATTTATTGCATTAGTGGAAGAAATGTCTTTATTTCATCAATAGGAGGGTTGTGGAATTACATTAGTGGAAGTAAATAAATTGTATATTGCTTTCTGAGTCCATGCACTTACATCTCAAGTACATATTCACCAGTAAACTACCAACATGAGAATCAGAATCAAGCCCACTCTTTTGAATTAAACCATGTAATCCTTGGCCAATGATGAGCAAATTAGAATTTGCAATACCCACAAGTAATCCAGCAAACATATACCCATCATACTTCTTCCCAGAAAGTGTCATTGAGCTAAACATTTGATATATAAGAAATTTTTAATGTTTTAATGTTATAGAAAATTTTAATAATTTACAGACATACTAATTAATATATAAGAAACTTTTAATTATTTTTTTAACAATAAAATAGAGAAATAGAGAAAACAAAAATGTTTCTTTAAAAATTATGTCTATTTAACTTACTTATATTTTTTTTAAAAAATCACACTATAAATATAGTCAATAATTTTTCATGTCAACAATTTTATTATATTAATTTATAATTTTCATTTTTTTATCATCATCAAATAATTTTTATTATTATTATCAAAAATATATAATAATCAATTTTTATGGTGTAAATTTATGATACTTTAATGACCATTAATATATATATATATATATATATATATATATATATATATATATATATATATATATATATATATAATATTTCATATTTTCTATATATTTTCTATTAGATGTTATTATGACTAATAATTTTTATGAGTATTTTTCAAAATTCTCAATTTTAAAAAGGAATTATATTAAATTGTAAACATAACAATTTTTATGATTTTAATTTTTTTTTATTCACAACAAAATTTTTATATTTTTGATTTTTTTTTATATTTCATAACATAACTGATGACGTATCCGCAATCCACACCGGAACCCATGCGGACGCACGGTTTCCCACTGGTTCAATTAGAAGAACAAAAGTCTGAGTAGCTTATTTTGCTTTGTGGTCGAAAAAGCTACTAACGCGGAAACAAAATTCAATTTTGACCAAAATTTTTTTATTTTGGGTTACCAATTTAGACCAGTAGTTAGGGGTGGAAATAGGCCAGACCGATAACAGGGGCCTACAGGCTAGCCTACACAGGCTCAGGCCAGGCCAAGATTTTATGTTAAATAGAAAAGGCCTAGGCTTTTTTAAAAGCCTATTTAGTTAAAAATGCTAGGCCTCAGGCCATAAAAAAAGCCTTTTAAGCCTAACAGGTCGGCCTATTTAAATAAATATGAATAATTTTTTACTATCATTATGTTATGTTTTGTACTTTGAGTTAAAATACATAAATAAAAATTGGTTATCTTGGAGAACTTATGAAAATAGGATGAAAAAACCTTATGAACAATGTTATAAGTTATTTTCATAAGTTATCTTAAACAAATAGTCTCACAAAACTTATGCTAATAGGTAAGTTAAAATAAGTCAATGCAAATAAATTTTTAGTATCATTGGTTTTTTCGTTTGTTAGTCTATTTTAAAATGATTTTAATTGCTTATTTACATATGTCTAAAATAATAGGCTATTATGTAGGCTAACAGGCTAACTAGGCCTTAGAAAAGGCCAGACTCAGGCCTAAAAATAAGCCTATGACAGGCTACAGGCCAGGCTTAGGCTTCAGTTTTTTTGGTAGACCAGGCTTAGGCTTGCCAAAGCCTAGCTCGGCCCAGCCTATTTCCACCCCTACCAGTAGTTTAATGGAAATTCCCTAGAAATTGAGTCAGTGGATTTGAAATTGTAGTTCCATTATTATAAAAGCTAAGACTTCTTCAACCATCAAATGGGAACGCACCATCCAAGTTTCAGATTTAGAAGTAAGGATATTTTCTCGGAAAATCATGTGATGAGGTAGAGTAGAATAATTTTTTTATTTTATTACTTAAATATTTTATAATAGAATAAATTATTATTTTATAAGAGGTGGTTAAAAGTCCTTGACATTATTTAAAAGACAAGTTCATGATTAAATTTCGAATTGAATGTTAGTAAAAAGAAATCTTTTGACTTTGTGTGATAGTAGTAAATTTATGAGGATTTGTTTTCGTTAGACAACGAGAGGCCGATATTGGGGGCGGAAATTGTTTAGAGGGTTTGTTAATCGAGATGAAGACTTTATCAAGGGGTTGTCCATGAAAAGAGCTTTAGAGTGGTTGAGTTAATGCATCTTCTACCACAACTAAGAGATCTTCAGAGTGAGTTTCTTCTACTTCGATCCTGCATGGGTATTGTCAAACTATTTTTTGGCTTAAGAACGTGTCAACCTAATGATATGGAGGAAACAAATATTTGGTTTGATAAAGAGTTGTGAATGGCGGTTGAAGATATTGTGGTTGGCGGACATGCTTTCTTCGAGAACCTTCAATGCAGGGTGACTTCATTATTCATTAGAGTCGAGATTGGGTTTGTACTCGGCAGTATAGTTTGCTTCATACGCTTTGGTGTCTTTTATTGTCCAATCTTGATTGTTACAAGATCATATATTGAGAGACAGTGGGGTATATGGCATCGACTCTAATTTCGACAGAGTTTTTTATGGTCTTAGTGTTGCGATTCTAGATTTTGACTTTAGCAGTTTTACTAACAAGGACACCACAACGTCCCTCCTTTCTAAAGAACAACATGTTTTGGAGAATGTCATTTTTAGTAAAAGTGTTTAGGATATGGATGTAAGTTTGATATGACCATAAGACAAAAAATAGTTTTTGGTTGTTTGCAAGCCAGACATGCTCAAGAATTTCTACTTGTTATTCCTATTGATGGGCTAGGTCATCATATGTCATTAGTGTGTTGAATTGTAATTTCTTGTATCGAAGCAAGTTGCTCGACAGGGGCAAGGAAATTGTTGAATAGCCTAGTGTATGCGTGTGTGTGTGTGTGTGTGTCGAAACACCTAGTTGTCGAAGTGTTGAGGAGTTAGTCTCGACATGGATTTTGTCTTAAACCTAACTTTGTAGTGTTAGCAGAATTAAATATTTTGGGATTTTGTTTTTTTTTTTTTTGCTTTGCTTATGGAGCAAGCAAGCTAATTTATAAATAGGGAGTAACCTTATTATTGTAAATTGGTTCACTTGAATAAAATTGTAGTTTTGAAAGCAGAGAGTTACTCCGCAGAAATTCTTCTTCTTCCCCAATTCAATTTTCTTTTCTTGTTTTCATTACCATTTTGTAGAGATACAATCTTGCAACCAAGGTTAGTTAATTCACGCGAGTGAAAAGTGAAGAACAAGAGAGAATTCGATCGATGTGATTGAATCTTATTCATCAGGATTGATTCGAAATTACTCAAAGTCTTGAGTTTAATTCCAACATCTGGTATCTAGAGCACTGACTGAGCGATTTGTGGAAAACAAAACACGATGGCGATGAATAATCCAAACGGACATTTTCCGGCGAGTCTCCTAATTCTGAAGGGTCAGAATTACGAGAATTGGTTTAAACAGATGAAGGTTGTTTTCTTTTATTAAAATATTTGGGATCTTGTGAAGGTAGGAGTAACACCACTTGCAGAAAACGTATCAGATCAAGAAAAAGATGCATACAAAAAATTTAAGACGAAAGATTATAAAGCTCTCTTTATAATTCATCAATGTGTTGATCCAGACAACTTCGAAAAGGTCAGTGATGTAGAATCAGCGAAAAAAGCATGAGAAATCTTGAAGAAATCGTTCGGATGCGCAGAGAAGGTGAAAGATCTTGAGATCAGTTATTGCAAAGATCTTGAGGTCATTGGCTCTAAAGTTCGGCCATGTGGTAGTAGCCATAGAAGAGTCAAAAGATTTTTCAACATTGACAAAGGAAGAGATTCAATGGATGCTTGAATTTCATGAACAAAGAATGGTTGAAAGAGCAGCAAGCAAGTCGAAAGGTGGTATAGCTTTGCAGACACAATCAGCAAGAGAACAAAAAGACAAAGGGAAGTGGTTTGACAACAAAGGTAGAGGAGGCCATAACAATTCGATTGGTTGAAGTCAGCAAGAAGGAGGCTGGTCGAATAAGAGAAAACCTTCATACCAAAGCAACCAAAGAGGTGGTGTTGTAGGTATAGGAAGAAGTCAGAGGTCAATTAAGCACAAGCAAACCTCAAAGAATGAGACACAAGTCTGCAAGGTTGCAAGAATGTGTGATTACATCAGATGATGTGGTCGATGATGAAGGTGAGTTTGTACAATATGCTTTCTATGCAGATGCCGAACAAGTCAATGCAGCTGAGTAATGAAGGATTCAAAGTGGAAGAAAATAGTGGATGAGGAATTGAAGTCCATCAAAGCCAACAACACTTGGTCACTTGTCGAAATGCCTCAAGACAAGAAGGCAATCGATGTGAAGTGGGTATACAAGGTGAAATTGAATCCCAAAGGAGAAGTAACTCGACACAAGGCGGGACTTGTGGCGAAAGGATTTCTTAAAAAAAAAAAAGAATAAACTTTGACGAGGTTTTTGCATATGTTGCTAGTTTCGAAACAATCAGGTTGGTTGTTGGTCTAGCATACATGAACAATTAACGCATATGTCAGATGGATGTGAAATGTGAATTCCTGAATGGCCCCTTAGATGAAGAAGTTTATGTTGCACAACCAGTTAGGTTTGTGAAGCAAGGCGAAGAAAACAAGGTATACAGACTGCATAAAGCCTTGTATAGACTTAAGCAAGCTCCAAGAGCTTGGAATAAGAAGGCAAATAGTTTTATAAGGGAGAAGGAATTTGGGAAGTGCACAACAGAGCATGGAGTATATGTAAGAAGAAGCAATATTGAATTGCTTATACTATGTCTCTATGTAGATAACCTGATGATAACAGGAATTTGCAAGAAGGAGATTGGAGATTTCAAACATTACTTAAGTGAGGAGTTTGAAATGTCAGACATGAGAAATCTCTCATATTTCCTTGGCATCGAATTATACAAGAGTGGTAGATGTTTAACAATGCACCAAAGAAGATATGCAGGAGAAATATTCAAGAGATTTGAGATGCAAGATTGCAATCCAACTTCGACTCCAGCTGAGCCCAGAATGCAATTGTAGAAAGACATAGATGAAGATGATGTCGATCCAATGCAATACATAAGACTCATTGGATCACTTCAATACCTTTGTCACACAAGTGATGATCTAGCATACAATGTAGGTATGATGAGTAGATTTATGCAGAAGCCAAATATATCACACCTAGTAGTGACGAAGAGGATACAAAGGTATCTGAAAGGAACTCTTGACTATGGCATTTTATTTCCTGCAGCTGATGAAGGAAAATAGTGCAAGTTAGTGGGATACACCGACTCAAGTTAGTGTAGTGATGCTGAGGATAGAAAATCTACAACTGGCTATGTGTTTATGTTAGGTGGTGCACCAGCTACTTGGAGTTCAAGAAAGGAACCAGTAGTGGCAATCATCATGTGAACTAGAATACATAATTGCTTCTCTTTGTGCATGTCAAGCAACATGGATGGTGAATTTGGTTAAAGAAATTACAGGGAAGAATCATGGAGCAATTACCATGAAGATCGACAACATATATGCTATCAATCTGGCAAAGAATACAACAACACATGGACAAAATAAAAACAGCGAAATGAGGTTTCATTATCTCCGAAAACAGGTAGTAAATGCGAAGATAAACTTGGAACACTGTAGAACTGAGAATCAGATTGCAGATATCATGATGAAGGGAGTGCAGGTCGAAGTGTTCAAGAAGTTAAGGTCTATGATGAATATGGATAGCTTAGACACAATGAGTTGTGTGGTGTCTTGAATTGTAATTCCTTGTGTCGAAGCACGTTGCTTGACAGAGGCAAGGAAGTTGTCGAATAACCTAGTCTGTGTGTGTCAAAACACCTAGTTGTCGAAGTGTCGAGGAGTTAGCCTCGACATGGATTTTGTCTTAAACCTAATTTTGTAGTGTTAGCAGAATTAGATATTTTGGTTTTTTTACTTTGCTTAGGGAGCAAGCAAGCTAAATCTATAAATAGGGAGTAACTCAATTATTGTAAAGTGATTCACTTGAATAAAATTGCAGCTTTGAGAGCAGAGAGTTACTCTGCAGAAATTCTTCTTCTTCCCCAATTAAATTTTCTTTTCTTGTTTTCATTACCATTGTGTAGCGTTAGAATCTTGCAACAAAGGTTGGTTGATTTACTCGAGTGAAGAGTTAAGAACAAGAGAAAGAATTTGATCGGTGTGATTGAATCTTGTTCATCAAGATTGATTCAGAATTACTTAAAGTCTTAGGTTTAATTCCAACATAGTGGAGTATCATACTCTCCTGAGATATCGTCTTATGATTCCCTTATTTCCTATTGATAATGTTTGTCCTGTTTGTCACAAGGCGTGTTTTGATACATTTAAGAACACAGGATTCATTGTAGGGAGTTTCCGACATCAAATGCTAACGTAACCTTGTTAGGAATTTCCTATTTGATATATTTTGGCGGGACAGAGTATCTATGAAAAAAGAAATGCTTGTGAATTTCTTGACTGACCCACATGAGGGGATATAGATATTTAGGCAAATAAATGTTCTAGTGTACGAGTAGGTATGAGGAAAACATGCATGTGTGGACTTGACATAAGTTTCGTTGGTGGGGCGGGGGACATGAAATTTTACTATGGGTCAGACAGCAAACCGCTTTAAGTAAAGTGGTCAAACATAAGAAAGTGTGTTTCAATAATCAACATGTTTTTATACTATTTACCTTAGACACTTTTGGTTTCTTAACATCAGAAACAATGAATCTTTTACAAAGACTCCAAATACTTATACATAATAATAATAATAATAATAATAATAATAATAATAATGATAATAATAATAATAATAATAATAATAATGATAATACTAATAATAATAGTAATAATAATAATAATAATAGTAATAGTAATAATAATAATAATAATAATAGTAATAATAATAATAATAATAGTAATAGTAATAATAATAGTAATAGTAATAGTAATACTAATAATAATAATAATAGTAATAGTAATAATAATAATAATAATAATAATAATAATAATAATAATAATAGTAATAGTAATAGTAATAATAGTAATAGTAATAATAATAATAATAATAATAATAATAATAATAATAATAGTAATAGTAATAATAATAATAATAATAATAATAATAATAATAATAATAATAATAATAATAATAATAATAGTAATTGATTGTACCTAGATCAGATAGTTATTCAGTGGCCAGCAACGTCGTATGGACTTCAGCTTCGGTGAGGTTGAAAGACGGCCGGGGGGGGGGGGGGGGGGGGGGGGGTGTACCTGCAAGGTACTCCGACGCTCAAGTAAGGCAAAGGTCACAAGTAAAAGCAAGTACAGAAAAAGGTTAAAGTGTATGAGATTGTGTAACCTGACCCTCTCAAGTGAGAGGGTATTTATAGAGAGCCCCTAGCGCGGGGCCAACGGTTACTTGCGTTGGGCTGGATTTCCAGGCCCAATCCAAGTAACTGCCAGGGCTTACGTGGCGTAGTGAAGACCAGCACGTGGTCTTCGCCCTGGGATAACTGTTCCTAGATCTCCGGAGTTAGGGCAGATCGATTCCATCGGGAGTGGGTGGTTACATGAGAACGTGTCCTCGCGGGGAGGAGTCCTGCGTGTCGGGGAGAGACGTGTCCTCGCGGGGAGGACTCTTATGTGTAAAAGGAGATGGCTCCTTGTGGGGAGGAGCACCTGAGTGTCGAGGAGGAGCAAGCCCGGAGAGGCTTAGCACTTCTGCCCGATGCTCTATGTCGTGCGTGCCCGAACACCGCCGAGGTGTGGCGCGTGCCCGACACTGTTGAGGTGGGCATGTGCTCGATATTGGTCGTGCTAAGAGGCCTTTGCTGGGCCATCCCAGGACGTGTGGGTTGGGCCTAATCGATTGAGGGGCAGACCCCGGCCCAGTCCAGAATAGGAGCCCCCCAAGTTGTTGCTCTGAGGTGCCAGGGTAATGACTTTAGGGTCAGCACTATGTCGAGGACGTGTCCAGTCGGGGAAGGGACTCTAAACGAGGAATAGTTGGTAAACCGGGTAGAAACGAATCGATCTGCTCGCGCTAGACTGGCCGCGGATGGACGACGTCGCAGGGATACGAGATGTCTGAAACGAGGTGAATGAAAAGACGTGTGTTGGGGAATGAAAAGATGTGTCTGGGGAAGCGTGTGCCACGTGTCACACCTCATCATTGCCTAGGGCGGCTACGCTAGGGTAGCGTAATTGATTGCCTAGGAAATCCTCGAGTCTCGGGAGGAGCCTATAAAAGGGCTCGAGTTCATGTCAGTTGCATGTTTCCACCTTTTTCGCTCCCCTCTTCTTCCTATCTCCGTCGCTGCTCCACCGTCGTTCACCGCCGTACGTCGTCGCATCTACCGCTCCGGTCAGGCTTCTACCACCGTTCCAAGTAAGCTTCTGATCTCTTTCTTTTCTGTTTTACTTTCTGTTGGTGGTTTTCCGGTGAACTGATGAAGTTCCCCATAATCCCTTGAGGGTTCCGGCCGAAAATGGCGGGACGTTCCTAGGGTTCCGGTAGGTTTGGCGGAGGCTTGAGATGAATATCCCGAGGACCCGATGAATATCCCGAGGACATGCGATAAATGTCACGGGGAAGTGAGGTGAGAGGATTGGAGACTCGAAGAAGGGACGGGGGTAACGGCCTCGGGCAGTTCGCCGTGTCCCCGAACATTTTCTTTGCTCTCGCTGCCCTTTCACTTGATCGGCGGTGGAAGGGTGGATTTGGTCGCGGCCAATGAATTCACCTATTTCCTCTGCTTTTTAGGTAAAAAATGGTCGTGAGGCTTCTGGGGATTCTCCAGATAGACACTGAACCCGACGTGGACGGACCCGCGCAGATCCCTGGGGAGGAGCTCGTGCGTTCGGTCGTCGAATGGGCCAACGAGGAGACTCTACGCATAAAGTCACGCTTCGCTGCCGACGACACGGACGCTTTCACCTTCGTCGAGGACGTCCCTGAGGGCGAGCAGGCAAAATGGACGGTCTTTCAGACCGTATCTGCTCGAATTACCGTGGGTTAAGGTTCCCCATGTATGAGTTTGCCTTTAAAGAGGCCGGTATTCGTCTCCCCTTCAACAACTTTCAGGTGGGGGTGTTCAACCGGTTGCACCTGGCGTTGTCTCAGCTCCATCCTAATGCGCTCGCCTTCATGCGGGAATTTGAGATCGTGTGCGACTACCTCAATATCGGGAGTACCCTCACACTCTTTTTCTGCGTCTTCCACCTCCAACGTTCAACGGACCAGGGGCGACATAGTTGGGTCTCCTTCAAACAGCCGAGGAAGTTGTTCAAGGCATACTCGGATTCGATTAGGAATTTCAAAGATAGGTTCAACTATGTCATGCCCGCGACGCACGACGCTGTGGGTACGCTTTATGACATCGTGACCGACAGTTCCAGGGAGGATAGGTTCGTGTCCAAGTGTCCCCTGGAGTGGGAGGATGCGCACTTCGCGCTTGGTACGGACGAATACCTCGTGAAACCTAGCGAGCTGTTGGAGGAGGACAAAGGAGCGTACGCCACGCTGGTCGCATATGTTACTAGTTTTAACCGGGAAGAGTGTGTAGGGAGGGATGGAAAATACATCCTCGACTCTTGAGGAAGAGTTATGACCACGGCCCGTTACATAAACACCAGGGGTCTCCTTGAGTGCAAGTCTCCCGATGAGGCCAAGAGGTTCTTAGGTAGGAGCTCCTTGTCCTGTTCGAGTGTCCACTTAGTTTTGTTTCTTTGTGCTAACTTTTTTTATGTTTTCCCTTGCAGCTCAAATGTCGAACGCCACCGAGCGCATCCTGAAGTTGGCCGCTGAACGGGCACCTAAGCGAACCAAGAGCCGCGTTCGAGATGTTATTCAGGCTGCGGCGTCGGCTGGGATGACGAGTGGCTCCGCCTCTCCACATTGTAGCCAGTCTCTTCCTCCGGAGGGCACCCCTGCCAAGAAAGAGAGGACCGAGGGACCTGTCCTCGTGGATCTCGTGGACCCTGCCTCACCGGAGAAGTTTCTGATGTCCTCCTGTCACCTTCAGCAAAATTTCTTCGGGGGAAGCCCCCCTGTCATTGCTGAGGCCGAGGTGAAGGCAGTTCTGGGAATGAACGGTGCGGCCAGGAGAGAGGCGCTTGTCGAGGACCTTGCGGCCATGATGCGAGTCTTCGAGACTGACTTGATATTGAACGAGGGGACCCCCTTTGCCTCCGAGTTACAGAAGCTGAAGGATGAATACACTGCCCTCGAGAAGGAGAAGGACAAGGTCGCGGCTGATCTGCAAAAGGTCCAGCCCAAATGCGAGGACTATGCCAACGCCCTCCGTGAGCTGAATGAGGCCAAGGCTGCACTGAAGGCGACTCAAGAGGAGCGTGATCGCTTTCGAACCAGGATTGGAGAATTGGAAGCCGTTGTCCGTCCCGCAGAGAACGAATCCGCCGAGGAGAAAAGTTTCGCCGACCGCGCGACCCTGATTGCTAAGATTCGGGAACTTCAACAAGATAGTCTGGAGGCCCTCGAGATAGGCTTTAAGAATGCAGTGGAGCAGATCGGTGCCAAGAATCCGGATATTCAGCTTGCGCTCGACAGAATTAGCCCGTTCCTTCGTGTGGTCAATGGCAAGTTGGACCTTCCAGAGGAAGAGGACGAGGAGGATGGACGCCGGGTCGAGGACGAGATCGTTGTTTAGTTTTGCTCGTTCGGCCTGCATGCCACTCTCTTTTGATCTCGGTTAATTTGGCCTGCGAGCCATTTGTTTTTTTGTAATGACTTGTGCCCAGTCTGTGTGCCAAGGGCTTTTTGATACTTTGTAATATTTGTACGCTGGGCTTCTGCCCGATTAATGCATTTTTGTTTATCTGCGCGTGTGATGTTTGTATGTTTTTGTTTGTGTGTGATGTTGTTGTATTTGCTATACTTTATTTACTTTTGGCTAAGTAGCAGAGAGTTTGGGACTTGCTCGACTTCGATACTCCTCGACCGCGTGGAGAGCTGGTCGAGTGGCCGGGAGCGTATTCCGACCTTTAACGAGGCTAAGAGCTCGTTCGGGGTCTTAGCTTTGTGGCATGAACTTCCCATCGCGAACTGGGTGTTATGCCTATTAGGTACGACGACAGAGGAGCTCGGTCGAGGTGTCTTCGTCGGATCAAAGCGCTTGCACACACACAATGCCGCCCTTGATCATCGTGTTTTGTATAGGGGTGTCGCGCTTGTACCCTAGTGCGTCCCCGTAACCGCGATGCTAGTGTGTCGCGGGCAGTGATTAACTGTAGTACTATTTAAGCTTTTCAGCGTTCCATGGTCGAGCGAGTTCTTCCCCGTGCAGATTCTCGAGGAAGTAGGCTCCTGTCTTTGTTTTCGCGTGGACGCGGTACGGGCCCTCCCAGTTCGCGGCAAGCTTGCCTTCTCGCGAATATTTTTGGTTCCATCGTAGGACGAGGACGCCTATCTGAAAATCACATTTGATAACTTTGTCGTTATAACGTAAAGTTATTTTCTATTTAAGTGAAGCTTCTCGGAGAGAAGCGCCCGAACGTGTCTCCTCGACGAAATCGAGTTCTTCCCTCAGGGCTTCGTTGTTCGCGTCTCCATCGAGGGGGGCTTCTGTCCTCCTCGAGGGTTCTCTGATTTCCACGGGGATCACCTCTTCCGTTCCGTAGGTCAGACGAAAGGGGGTCTCCCCGGTCGTGGAATGTGGGGTTATTTGGTAGGCCCAGAGGACGCTGTGTAGCTCCTCGACCCACCGTTGTTTGGTGTCGCCTAATCGACGTTTTAATCCTTGGAAGATTACTCTGTTCACCGCTTCGGCCTGCCCGTTCGTTTGCGGGTGTTTGACCGACGTGAAGTGTTGCTTCGTGCCTAGTTTGGTGACGAAGTCTTGGAAGTTCCTGTCGGTGAACTCTGTTCCGTTGTCGGTGACAATAGCTTGAGGCACACCAAATCGGGTGAGGATGTTTCTTTTGTAAAAATGCAGTATGTTGAAGGCCGTGATTTTGGCCAATGCTTCCGCCTCGATCCACTTCGTAAAGTAGTCCACCCCGACGATGAGGTATTTGTTTTGATATGATCCCACGACGAAAGGTCCAAGGATGTCCATTCCCCACCACGCAAACGGCCACGGGGAGGACAGCGTTTTGAGCTAGCTAGGAGGAGCGAGGTACATGTCCCCGTGTCGCTGGCATCTATCGCACTTCTTGACGTGTTCCTTGGCGCCCTGTTGCATGGTGGGCCAGTAATACCCTGCTCGAAGTGACTTACGGGCTAACGATCGCCCACTGAGGTGCTGTGCATTGATTCCCTCGTGGATTTCCTGGAGGATGCCAGGGACCTTGGTCTCCTCGATGCACCTGAGGAGGGGGATAGAAAACCCTCGCCGGTATAGCTTGTCCTCGACTATCGTGTATGAGCATGCCCGCGGCTTAACCATCCCTGCTTCTTTGGGATCTTCGGGCAGTTTGCCTGCCGTGAGGTACTCGTATACCGGGGTCATCCAGCAATTGCTGTCACCAATGGCGTTTACGTCCGCCGCCGGAGCGGGTTTATCGATGCTTGGGCGGGAAAGTACTTCTTGTATGACGAATTTGTTCCCGCCTTTCTTCTTTGTGCTTGCAAATTTGGACAAGACATCTGCTCGGGTATTGTGCTCGCGAGGGATGTGAGTTACTTCCTCGGAGGTGAATTTTTTCATCTTTTCTTTCACCAAGGTCAAGTATTCGATGAGGCTGTCGTTCTTGGCCTGGTACTCTCCTCAGATTTGTGAGGCCACGAGCTGGGAGTCGGTGAAGATTTTGACCTCCTTGACGTCGAGGTCCTCGGCCAGCCGAAGCCCGGCGAGGAAAGCCTCGTACTCTGCTTGGTTGTTCGACGTCGAGAAGGATAATTCGAGGGATACCTCGATCAGGATGCCTTCCTCGTTTTCGAGGATGATGCCCGCCCCGCTTCCCTTCGGGCTGGATGCTCCGTCGACATAGATCGTCCATTTTTGGGATCCGTTGGTCGAAGGTTCCGGGACGGTCATCTCCGCCACAAAGTCGGCCCATATCTGAGCCTTCAGGGCTTTCCTTCCCTCGTATTGGATGTCAAACTTGGAGAGTTCGAGCGACCACCTGAGCATCCTCCCCGCCATATCTGGTCGTCCAAGGAGTTACCTTATAGCCTGTTCGGTCCTTACGACGACAGTGTGGGCTAGGAAGTAGTGGCGTAGCCTCCTGGCCGCGGTGACGAGGGCTAGGGCGACTTTCTCTATCTGCTGATACCTGAGCTCGGGGCCTTGGAGGGCTTTTCTCGTGAAGTAAATCGGTTTCTGCCCGTCTGGGGTTTCCCGAATGAGGACGGCGCTGACCGCTTCACTTGTGATTGCGAGATACAAGAAAAGTGTCTCCCCGCTCTCAGGTCGTGAGAGGACCGGGGGTTGCGATATGACTTGTTTTAGGTGGAGGAGTGCCTGCTTGCATTCTTCGCTTCATTCAAACGTCGATTTTTGTAGAAGAAGTTTGAAAAATGGGAGTGCGTGTTGCGCAGACTTGGCGACGAAGCGGGAGAGGGCGATGAGCATCCCGTTCAATGATTGTATCGACTTCTTCGAGTCCGGAGTATGGATCTCGGAGAAAGCCCTACACTTGTCGGGGTTGGCTTCGATTCCTCGCTCTGTGAGGTAGAAGCCGAGGAACTTACCTGCCCGAACGCCGAAGGTGCATTTGTCGGGGTTGAACCACATGCGGCATCTCCTCGCTGTGTCGAACACCTTCTTGAGGTGCGCGGCGTGGTCGACTTCTTCCGCGGATTATACGATCATGTCGTCCATATAGACCTCGAGCATGTTGCCGATTTCAGCCCGGAAAACCTTGTTCATCATCCGTTGGTAGGTCGCACCGGCGTTCTTCAGGCCGAAGGGCATTACGTTGTAGTATTAATTGCCCGACTCGGTCATGAAAGTCGTGTGCTGTTTGTCGACCTTATCCATGGGAATTTGGTTGTATCCTGAGTAGGCATCCATGAAGGATAACAGTTTGTAACCTGCAGAATTGTCGACCAGCTGGTCGATGTTAGGCAAAGGATAGCAGTCTTTCGGGCAAGCCCGGTTAAGATCAGTATAGTCAACACACATCCTCCATTTTCCATTATTCTTTTTGACGAGTACAACATTGGACAGCCAGGTTGTGTACCTGGCCTCCGAAATAAAATTCGCCTCTAGGAGGTCTTTTACAGCTTTTTTAGCAGCCTTCGTTTTTTCGGGAGACTGCTTACGCCTACGTTGAGCTATGGCCCTAGCGGCCGGATCTACTGCGAGCTGATGGCAAGCCACCTCAGGGTCAAGGCCAGGCATCTCAAAGGCGCTCCATGCAAACAGATCAACATTCTCCTGGAGACATGCCTTCAGCTGCTCCATCGCCAGGTCGGGGATCCCGGTGCCAATCTTCACGTTACGGTCTGGATCGTCCCCGAGGGCCACGAGCTCAAAGTCTCCGTCTGTGATGGGGCGTGTTGGGTGGAGAGGTCGCCCGTTGTTTTCCGCCTGGAGGTCGAGGTCTTCTGCCCCGTCTTCATCGGTTTCGCCCGGGAACCTGCTGTCGAGGTCGACCGCGTTGACATGTGGGAGAGGCGTCTGTTCGGTGTCCGGGGATGACTTTGCTCCGGTCTTGGGTTTGGTGCCGATGGAACTCACGCCTCTGATGGCAGCATCGAAGCACCTCCTGGCTGCGTCTATGTCCCCGTGCATCGTAACTACCCGTCCCCTGGCCGTGTAGTACTTCATTTTGAGGTGGACCGTTGATGGCACCGCTGTAAGTTCGGCCAGGGTGGTCCTCCCGAGGATGCAGTTGTAGAGGGATGAACATTCGACCACCAGGAAGCGGGTCTTCACCTGTCGGGCAGTGTCTTCGGCCTCGAATGTGACTATCAGCTCAATGTAGCCCCATGGTCTAGTGGTGGTTCCGTTGAACCCCTGCAGATCTGAACCAACGTAAGGGGTCAGATGTCTCTCGTCGAGCTGGAGAGTCCCGAACAGATGAGCGTACATGATGTCGACCGAGCTGCCCTGGTCGACAGGAGGGGGATAGTGGCGTTGGACGCTCTGTCGGGGAGCTCTTCGAGGTAGAAGGTGATAGGGTTTGATTTCCGCTTGATCGACCCGACGGACAACTTCTCGTAACCACCCCCGGAGATGACCATTGCCTTGGGGAAGCCTTCCCAGGTGCTACGGGCAGCGATGAGGTCCTCGTGGGGGAAGTTCGCCCACATGTTGCGAACTGCTTCCTGGCCCTCAATGTCTCCGGGGACGAAAAAGTCTTCAGGCCGAGTGACGTTGAGGGCTGTAACGCCCCGATTTATTTAATTATATTTATTTATTTCATTTATGTGAATTTTGTGAAATGTGTGAATTTATTGTATTTTACCTGCTAATTGAGTTAATTGGTTAGTTTCTCTGATAGATAAAATATTTGCATTAAATTATAATTTCTTTTCAACTTTTATTTCATGAAATATTATTCATTGGTATGTTTATGTTTTATCGCGTTTTGAGAGCGTTTGCGATTTTGGAGCTGAGGGTATTTTGGTCTTTGGCTTAGTTATGTTTTTCATAAAAATAGAAAGAGAGAAAAATAGAGAGAAAAGAGAAAGGAAAGAAGGAAAAGAAGAGGAAAGAAAGGGAAAAGGAGAGGAGAAGAGGAAAATCGTCATTAGCTCCATTTCAATCGCGATTAATCGGGTAAGGGTGAGAAGTTTCAATTACATCTTGCTTGTATATGTATATGTATGTATTTGTTGAATGTTTGGTTGAAAAATATATGTTTTTCCAATTGGTTGAAATTGTGAACAATAAATAGAAATCGATGTTTTCACAGTCGAAAATCACGAGTTAAGGTCCCTAATTGTCGATACATGTTAGATATATGTGGTTGTACATTCAATTGGTAATTTTCTGATGTTTAGATGAGATTTGGAGAGGATTTGGGGTAGAATTCGTAACAAAAATTATGCAGGAAAAATTCTGGGTTTCGCAGGCGATACGCGTACTGGGCAAGGCATTACGCGTATTGGTTAAGGCATTACGCGTAACACCTTGGGCAATACGCGTATGGAAAGGGTCAAATGAGGGCGTTACGCGTATGAAAACCATTTTTACACGGCCCTCTGGTGAAATGCGTAATGGTATGCGTAAGGGTCAAGGCATTACGCGTAACACCTTGGGCAATACGCGTAATGGGTTTTTAAAAGGAATTTTTGGGAGAAATCAGTCTCTGCTTATACGCGTAACACTTTGGGCAATACGCGTATGGGATGGGCGAGTGAGCAAGGCAATACGCGTATGGCTCAGGGCAATACGCGTATGGCCAACGAGTGTGCAAAATATTGTCTTTTCGCGATTCCTTTTCGTTTTACTTCCGTAACTTGTGTTTCGATTATCCGTTTTGAACATTCTTGGTATCGTTGGAAATCTATTGAAATGTTCTTTCTTATTAAAATGGTTTTGAGATTGTTGGCCAATTTAATTATGTCAGGATTTGAAATAGTGTCGTTTTGTCGACTTTTGCCATTGTAATTGTGTGTAATTGATGTGTATCATGCAATGTGCTATTGATATGGGTATTGTATGACTTGTGTGATGTTGTGTGATGAGAATGCATGTGATAAAATGTTGTGATGATGGTTTGTGGCCTAAGGGCAAGAAAATGCATTGTGTGGTATTTGATGATATATGCATGATTATGGATGTGTATATGTGTGCATTGGAATGTCATGAGTCATTGTATGCCAAGCATCATGATATGCATTCTTGTGATGTCGTGTGCCCTTGTGGGGTGTGAGCGACGTATCGATTCCAGAGGGAATCCGCTATAACATCGGGTGCCTTATACAAATAGGACCTAAAGCGATGATTATAGACGATCGTGTGCCTTATACAAAGAGGACCTAAAGCGATCGGATCGTGTGCCTTATACAAAGAGGAGCTAAAGCGATCCATAAACGTCGTGTGCCTTATACAAAGAGGACCTAAAGCGGAGGGGAACATCGTCTGCCCGACGGGGAGTTACACTAAGTAACAAGCGATGGTTCCAATAGTTCCTGAGTGAACTAGTGATGAGAATGATGGATGGATGGTACCGCATTTGCACAGAGTCGTTGTGTCGGTCTCTTTGCATTTGCATAAATCATGAATGGATTGATTATGTGTGGAAATTGTGAATTGATTGATGATGTGTTGAGATTGTGATAGCATTGGTGATTTGATATGCATTTGTGATAAATGCATTGGTTATGGATAATATGTTTTATGTATAGACATATGCTATGTGATATGGTGGTGTGTTTCCATATGTTATGACTTGGTATGCCTTATGTGCAAATATGTGAGTATGTTGGATAATTGATATATGCTATGTTGTTGGATTATTAGATATATGTTATGTATATGTGGCGTGCTATATGTATTAGTACGTGATGCTTGTGCTGAGAATAACTATGCATGTGAATTTATATGTGGTTGCATATTATTATGCAATCTTGGTTTAGTTGTTATTTCTCACCCTTCTGCTGTGGTTTGTTGCTCAATGAGGCAATTGCAGATTAGTAGTCTTGGAGGTTTTTGTGAAGATTAGTTCTCCATCCGTTTGTCTGTCTGCTCTGATACGTAACACGGGAGTCGGGAAACGCTTTTATCATATATGTATACATTTGTTGAATATATTTTGTATTACTTTTGTATGTATATTTTGATGTTATAAAACGATTTATTTTGTAAAACAAGGCAGTTATGGATCTTTTCGCTTTATTCCATAATTGACCTTTCCATTTATATGGAAAAAGTTCCCTTTGAGGTTATTCCAATTTGTGTTATGTATCAAAAATTTATGAGCAGGGATTGTGTTTTCTTTCTTTAAAATTGTGGCATCCTTGTTTCTGTCGGAAAAATAAATTTTTACTTACTCTGATTTATTTATGCATTATTTATTTGCGATGGGAATTCGGGTGTTACATTAGTGGTATCAGAGCAGGTTGGTCCGTCCGGCCAAGTTGTTGATTCAGTTGGTGTGACAGTTGAAGGTTGTCGATGTTGTGTTGTCCCTTAGTACGTGATATGTGTGTGAGACACTGTTAGTACTTTCTGGTTTTTCTATCCCATTGTCTGCAGGAGTTAGAATGCGGAAGTAAGGTTTATGTCGACTAAGGATTTGTGCCTTAGGTTGTTTTGTGCACAAGAAGTAAGACATGCTATTATAGTTTGGTAAAGACAGTTTATGCCCCATCATGATTGTCGGCTGTCTATTCACAAATTGAGGAACTGTTCACCCTTAATCTCTTGTTGATAGTAGACAGAATGATGTTGGATGGAATAGACGTGTCTTTTCGGCTTTGATAGTGTGTGCAATGAATTGTTTGGAATTAAGGAAATGATTACGGATTGTTTTGTTGAGTCGATGAAGATTCTAATATCGGAAGATAAGGCGGATTAGAGGATTTGGTATGTTGGTCCAGTTGGGAAGTCATTGAGAGAGAACGATTGGGTATCGTTAATGGTTGTTCTCATAGAGTAGAGTGTGAACTCAAATTTGAGGAAGGGGAAGATTTGAGGTTTATATCTGCTAAGTAAGTAGAAAACTCTTAGTAGATGGGACTAAGATGTTTGTGTGGTCTGGGATGATAGTGTTCTGGAAATGGGCAGGAAGTCCCAGTGATGGACCATCTGTTGTGCATGGTTTCAGATGTGTTTTTGGATGGAACCTTAGGGTGTTGTCTTAGAGAGCTCCAGTATTGTTAGTAACAAAAAGGATGGATGATTGAACGGAATAACAAGCATGATGTGTATAATGGTATTGAGACTTTGGAAAGCAAAACTTAGAGTTCTGGTGAGGTTTGGAGTCTTTGGAGTTTTAGAGCATTAATGGAAATCTTGAGAAAGCCCTTAGGTGTGGATGTAATATTTGAGAGTTCTTTTTGGTTGGTGGTTGCTACATGTTGGGATTTATGAGAATTTGGACTGTCAAGAGAAGAAATTGTGTATGGATTACTAATAGTTGAATAAGGTGACGATTGAGAATAAGTGTCCACTTTCATGAACAGATGATTGGAATGGTTTGGTTGAGTTTGAGTGAAATTACAATTGTTTGGAATGTTTGATAAGAGTGGTGAATTGTGTGAGTTGAGACTTTGATCGTTTTCATGTGATTGGTTATGTTTGTTATCATCGGGATAGGCTGTTATTTACTCGGTTAAGCTTGTATGTGAGTAACCAGTTACCCAATGAAAATTTTTGCAAAAACTTTAAGAATTTATATCTTTTGGAATTTGGTTGGGCATTACAACGTACAGTGATGTTATTTGGTGTTAGAATGCGTCTGTAATGTTTGTGGAGTAGAGGAATCGTATCTTCCGTACTTATTTGGATAAGTTCATAGTGAGTTAATTGAGGATATTCGGGTCTGTTATAAACTCAGAGGAAGAACAGGTATAATGGTTGAGATTCGAATTACAAGCGTTGAAAAGAGACGAAGTTTTATGCTAAGTTATTCGAGTGAGAATTTTGGTTGAAAAAGGTTAGTTTTCTTGGATATGTGATTTCTGATAATGGTATTGTTATGGATCCATCAGCATTAGATGTAGTTCGACAATGAGAGGCTCCGAAGTCGGTTAAGGTGATTAGAAATTTTTGGGCTTAGTTGGTTATTACTGCAGGCTATGGAAGATTTTGCTAAGTTCGTACTTATGTTATCTCAGTTGACTTGCAAAGGGTGAGTCGTTTGTTTTGGATGTTCGTTGTAAGGAAAGTTTCAGAGAGCTAAAGTAGAAGTTGTCTACGGCTCCAGTTTTGATACTGTGTGATCCTGATGAACCGTTTGTGAGGTTTTGAGATGTGTCTTTGATGAGTTTAGTCTGTGTGTTAATGCAATGGGGTAAAGTCGTATCTTATGCTTTACGACAATTGAGGATTTATAAAAGGGTCTATACTATTTTGGATTTGGAATTGGTTGTGGTTGTATTGTGTTGGGATATTTGGAGGTATTATCTTTATGGTTATAGGTTCGAAGTGTTTAGTAAATACAAGAATATTGAGTACTTGTTTGGTCTGAAGGGATAGAGTATGAGACAACGAGGGTGGTTAGAATTTGTGACGAGTTATGAATTTGGATGGTCAGTTATGAATTTGTGCCTGAAAAGTTAAGTTGAAAGTTGTTATACATGTCTGTTTGGATGGTTAGAGAATTAAAATTATTTGAGCAGTTTAAAGGCTTGTGTCTGGTGTGTGAGATAACACAGGAGAGTGTGAGACTGGGGATATTAAAGTGAACAGTGATTTTTGGCAAATATGAGAAAGAGTTAAACTTTGGACGTAAGATTGGTAGACTTGATGGTTTCAAGTAATCAGAGTGCGCAGCGGAAGCGTGATGTGGCACATTTTGTATATGCGGGTGTGACTTGTAAGAATTCATAGGTTGAACATTGGGAACATGTAGGAATGGTGAGACTATTGGACATTCCGAATGGAAGTGCTAGGTGGAAGGTTTAAATATTATACATGGACTACTATGTAGATGGATGTTTTGGTTGTATGTTCGATTGGTGAATCGTATCATTGTTGTAGTATGGTTGTGTGACAAGGATGTTGGGTCGTGGGACTTTATGTTCTTGTTTGTGTTGTGGTTTTGTTTCCATGGTGATGGTTCGAGTGCGAGTGGCTAATTCCTTGTGGGGAATTAGGGGAGTGTTACCTTTGGTGAGGGTAACGATCTTGTTGTGTTTCGGTTCAAGAGTGAACCTGTGTGTGGTCGTAACTTGGGTATTCTTTGATTTGTGAGTTGTTCATCAAGTGCATTGTATGGGCTTTGCATCTTGTCGTTGTTGTTGTCGTCATTGTTGTGTCGTTGTTGTAGTTGTGGTTAGCGAGGTGGTTTGTCAGTTTGTGTTATTCGTGGTGTTACCTTTTGTTGGCATGAGAGTGGGTTAGTCGGATGCGAGAGTCGTATCCGGAGTTGTTCGTATCGGTTATATTTTCGAGGACGAAAATTTCTAAGTGGGGGAGAGTTGTAACGCCCCGATTTGTTTAATTGTATTTATTTATTTCATTTATGTGAATTTTGTGAAATGTGTGAATTTATTGTATTTTACCTGCTAATTGAGTTAATTGGTTAGTTTCTCTGATAGATAAAATATTTGCATTAAATTATAATTTTTTTTCAACTTTTATTTCCTGAAATATATTTCATCGGTATGTTTATGTTTTATCGCGTTTTGAGAGCGTTTACGAAATTTTTGAGCTGAGGGGTATTTTGGTCTTTTGCTTAGTTATGTTTTTCATAAATATAGAAAGAGAGAAAAATAGAGAGAAAAGAGAAAGGAAAGAAGGAAAAGAAGAGGAAAGAAAGGGAAAAGGAGAGGAGAAGAGGAAAATCGTCATTAGCTCCGTTTCAATCGCGATTAATTGGTTAAGGGTGAGAAGTTTCAATTACATCTTGCTTGTATATGTATATGTATGTATTTGTTGAATGTTTGGTTGAAAAATATATGTTTTTCCAATTGGTTGAAATTGTGAACAATAAATAGAAATCGATGTTTTCACGGTCGGAAATCACGAGTTAAGGTCCCTAATTGTCGATACATGTTAGATATATGTGGTTGTGCATTCAATTGGTAATTTTCTGATGTTTAGATGAGATTTGGAGAGGATTTGGGGTAGAATTCGTAACAAAAATTATGCAGGAAAAATTCTGGGTTTCGCAGGCAATACGCTTACTGGGCAAGGCATTACGTGTATTGGGTAAGGCATTACGCATCACACCTTGGGCAATACGCGTATGGCAAGGGTGAAATGAGGGCATTACGCGTATGAAAACCATTTTTACACGGCCCTCTGGTGAAATGCGTAATGGTACGCGTAAGGGTCAAGGCATTACGCGTAACACCGTGGGCGATATGCGTAATGGGTTTTTAAAAGGAATTTTTGGGAGAAATCAGTCTCTGCTCATACGCGTAACACTTTGGACAATACGCGTATGGGATGGGCGAGTGAGCAAGGCAATACGCGTATGGCTCAGGGAAATACGCGTATGGCCAGCGAGTGTGCAAAATTTTGTCTTTTCGCGATTCCTTTTCGTTTTACTTCCGTAACTTGTGTTCCGATTATACGTTTTGAACATTCTTGGTATCGTTGGAAAGCTATTGAAATGTATTTTCTTATTAAAATAGTTTTGAGATTGTTGGCCGATTTAATTATGTCGGGAATTTGAAATAGTGTCATTTTGTCGACTTTTGCCGTTGTAATTGTGTGTAATTGATGTGTATCATGCAATGTGCTGTTGATATGGGTATTGTATGACTTGTGTTCTGTTGTGTGATGAGAATGCATATGATAAAATGTTGTGATGATGGTTTGTGGCCTAAGGGCAAGAAAATGCATTGTGTGGTATTTGATGATATATGCATGATTATGGATGTGTATATGTGTGCATTGGAATGTCATGAGTCATTGTATGCCAAGCATCATGATATTCATTCTTGTGATGTCGTGTGCCCTTGTGGGGTGTGAGCGACGTATCGATTCCAGAGGGAATCTGCTATAACATCATGTGCCTTATACAAAGAGGACCTAAAGCGATGATTATAGACGATCGTGTGCCTTATACAAAGAGGACCTAAAGCGATCGGATCGTGTGCCTTATACAAATAGGACCTAAAGTGATCCATAAACGTCGTGTGCCTTATACAAAGAGGACCTAAAGCGACGGGGAACATCGTTTGCCCGACGGGGAATTACACTAAGTAACAAGCGATGGTTCCAATAGTTCCTGAGTGAACTAGTGATGAGAATGATGGATGGATGGGACCGCATTTGTATAGAGTCATTGTGCCGGTCTCGTTGCATTTGCATAAATCATGAATGGATTGATTATGTGTGGAAAATCATGAATGGATTGATTATGTGTGAAAATTGTGAATTTATTGATGATGTGTTGAGCTTGTGATAGCATTGGTGATTTGATATGCATTTGTGATAAATGCATTGGTTGTGGATAATATGTTTTATGTATAGACATATGCTATGTGTTATGGTGGTGTGTTTCCATATGTTATGACTTGGTATGCCTTATGTGCAAATATGTGAGTATGTTGGATAATTGATATATGCTATGTTGTTGGATTATTAGATATATGTTATGTATATGTGGCGTGCTATATGTATTAGTACGTGATGCTTGTGGTGAGAATAACTATGCATGTGAATTTATATGTGGTTGCATATTATTATGCAATCTTGGTTTAGTTGTTATTTCTTACCCTTCTGATGTGGTTTGTTGCTCTATGAGGCAATTGCAGATTAGTAGTCTTGGAGGTTTTTGTGAAGATTAGTTCTCCATCCGTTTGTCTGTCTGCTCTGATACGTAACACGGTAGTCGGGGAACGCTTTTATCATATATGTATACATTTGTTGAATATATTTTGTATTACTTTTGTATGTATATTTTAATGTTATAAAATGATTTATTTTGTAAAACAAGGCAGTTATGGATCTTTTCGCTTTATTCCATAATTGACCTTTCCTTTTATATGGAAAAAGTTCCCTTTGAGGTTATTCCATTTTGTGTTATGTATCAAAAATTTATGAGCAGGGATTGTGTTTTCTTTCTTTAAAATTATGGAATCCTTGTTTCTATCGGAAAAATAAATTTTTACTTACTCTGATTTATTTATGCATTATTTATTCGCGATTCGAATTGGGGTGTTACATTAGTCATATCAGAGCAGGTTGGTCCGTTCGGCCAAGTTGTTGAGTCAGTTGGTGTGACAGTTGAAGGCTGTCGATGTTGTTTGTCCCTTAGTACGTGATATGTGTGTGAGACACTGTCAGTACTTTCTAGTTTTTCTATCCTGTTGTCGGCAGGAGTTAGAATGAGATAAGTGGGGGAGAAGCTGGTACTTCTCCAAGTTGCTTCAGGTGTGGAGCATTGGCTCAGTGTGCCATTGGTTGCAAGAGTCTAAGTGTTGTTTGGACAGTGTTGTTCCCGGTTCCGGAGGGAATGCAGAGGTAAGGTTTTTGTCGACTAAGGATTTGTGCCTTAGGTTGTTTTGTGCACAAGAAGTAAGACATGTTATTATAGTTTGGTATAGACGGTTTATGCCCCATCATGATTGTCGGCTGTCTATTCACAAATTGAGGAACTAATCACCCTTAATCTCTTGTTGATAGTAGACAGAATGATGTTGGATGGAATAGACGTGTCTTTCCGGCTTTGATAGTGTGTGCAATGAATTGTTTGGAATTAAGGAAATGATTACGGATTGTTTTGTTGAGTCGATGAAGATTCTAATATCGGAAGATAAGGCGGATTAGAGGATTTGGTATGTTGGTCCAGTTGGGAAGTCATTGAGAGAGAAAGATTAGGTATCGTTAATGCTTGTTCTCATAGAGTAGAGTGTGAACTCAAATTTGACGAAGGGGAAGATTTGAGGTTTATATCTGCTAAGTAAGTAGAAAACTCTTAGTAGATGGGACTAAGATGTTTGTGTGGTCTGGGATGATAGTGTTCTGGAAATGGGCAGGAAGTCCCAGTGATGGGCCGTCAGTTGTGCATGGTTTCAGATGTGTTTTTGGATGGAACCTTAGGGTGTTGTCTTAGAGAGCTCCAGTATTGTGAGTAACAAAAATAATGGATGATTGAACGGAATAACAAGCATGATGTGTATAATGGTATTGAGACTTTGGAAAGCAAAACTTAGAGTTCTGGTGAGGTTTGGAGTCTTTGGAGTTTTAGAACATTAATGGAAATCTTGAGAAAACCCTTAGGTGTGGATGAAATATTTGAGAGTTCTTTTTGGTTAGTGGTTGCTACATGTTGGGATTTATGAGAATTTGGACTATCAAGAGAAGAAATTGTGTATGGATTACTAATAGTCGAATAAGGTGATGATTGAGAATAAGTGTCCACTTTCATGAACAGATGACTGGAATAGTTTGGTTGAGTTTGAGTGAAATTACAACTGTTTGGAATGTTTGATAAGAATGGTGAATTGTGTGAGTTGAGGCTTTGATTGTTTTCATGTGACTGGTTATGTTTGTTATCATCGGAATAGGCTGTTATTTACTCGGTTAAGCTTGTATGTGAGTAACCAGTTACCCAGTGAAAATTTTTGCAGAAACTTTAAGAATTTATATCTTTTGGAATTTGGTTGGGCATTACAACGTACAGTGATGTTATTTGGTGTTAGTAATGCGTCTGTAATGTTTGTGGAGTAGAGGAATCGTATCTTCCGTATTTATTTGGATAAGTTCATAGTGGGTTGATTGAGGATATTCGGGTCTGTTATAAACTCAGAGGAAGAACAGGTAGAATGGTTGAGATTCGAATTACAAGCGTTGAAAAGAGGCGAAGTTTTATGCTAAGTTATTCGAGTGAGAATTTTGGTTGAAAAAGGTTAGTTTTCTTGGATATGTGATTTCTGATGATGGTATTGTTATGGATCCATCGGCATTAGATGCAGTTCGACAATGAGAGGCTCCGAAGTCAGTTAAGGTGATTAGAAATTTTTGGGCTTAGTTGGTTGTTACTGCAGGCTATGGAAGACTTTGCTACGTTCGTACTTCTGTTATCTCAGCTTACTTGCAAAGGGTGAGTCGTTTGTTTTGGATGTTCGTTGTAAGGAAAGTTTCAGAGAGCTAAAGTAGAAGTTATCTACGGCTCCAGTTTTGATACTGTGTGATCCTGATGAACCGTTTGTGAGGTTTTGAGATGCGTCTTTGATGAGTTTAGTCTGTGTGTTAATGCAATGGGGTAAAGTCGTATCTTATGCTTTACGACAATTGAGGATTTATAAAAGGGTCTATACTATTTTGGATTTGGAATTGGTTGCGGTTGTATTGTGTTGGGATATTTGGAGGTATTATCTTTATGGTTCTAGGTTCGAAGTGTTTAGTAAACACAAGAATATTGAGTACTTGTTTGGTCTGAAAGGATAGAGTATGAGACAACGAGTGTGGTTAGAATTCGTGACGAGTTATGAATTTGGCTTGGATTATCCTTCAGGAAAAGCTAAGGTTGTGCCTGAAAAGTTAAATTGAAAGATGTTATACATGTCTGTTTGGATGGTCAGAGAATTAAAATTATTTGAGCATTTCAGAGGCTTGTGTCTGGTGTGTGAGATAACACAGGAGAGTGTGAGGTTGGGGATATTAAAGTGAACAGTGATTTTTGGCAAATATGAGAAAGAGTTAGACTTTGGACGTAAGATTGGTAGACTTGATGGTTTCAAGTAATCAGAGTGCGCAGCGGAAGCGTGATGTGGCACATTTTGTATATACGGGTGTGACTTGTAAGAATTCATAGGTTGAACATTGGGAACATGTAGGAATGGTGAGACTATTGGACATTCCGAATGGAAGTGCTAGGTGGAAGGTTTAAATATTGTACATGGACTACTATGTAGATGGATGTTTTGGTTGTATGTTCGATTGGTGAGTCGTAGCATTATTGTAGTATGGTTGTGTTACAAGGATGTTGGGTCGTGGGACTTTATGTTCTTGTTTGTGTTGTGGTTTCGTTTCCATGGTGATGGTTCGAGTGCTAGTGGCTAATTCCTTGTGGGGAATTAGGGGAGTGTTACCTTTGGTGAGGGTAACGATCTTGTTGTGTTTCGGTTCAAGAGTGAACCTGTGTGTGGTCGTAACTTGGGTATTCTTTGATATGTGAGTTGGTCGTCAAGTGCATTGTATGGGCTTTGCATCTTGTCATTGTTGTTGTCGTCATTGTTGTGTCGTTGTTGTAGTTGTGGTTAGTGATGTGGTTTGTCAGTTTGTATTACTCGTGGTGTTGCCTTTTGTTGGCATGAGAGTGGGTTAGTCGGATGCGAGAGTCGTATCCGGAGTTGTTCGTGTCGGTTATATTTTCGAGGACGAAAATTTCTAAGTGGGGGAGAGTTGTAACGCCCCGATTTGTTTAATTGTATTTATTTATTTCATTTATGTGAATTTTGTGAAATGTGTGAATTTATTGTATTTTACCTGCTAATTGAGTTAATTGGTTAGTTTCTCTGATAGCTAAAATATTTGCATTAAATTATAATTTCTTTTCAACTTTTATTTCCTGAAATATATTTCATCGGTATGTTTAAGTTTTATCGCGTTTTGAGAGCGTTTGCGAGATTTTTGAGCTGAGGGGTATTTTGGTCTTTTGCTTAGTTATGTTTTTCATAAAAATAGAAAGAGAGAAAAATAGAGAGAAAAGAGAAAGGAAAGAAGGAAAAGAAAGTGAAAAGGAGAGGAGAAGAGGAAAATCGTCATTAGCTCCGTTTCAATCGCGATTAATCGGGTAAGGGTGAGAAGTTTCAATTACATCTTGCTTGTATATGTATATGTATGTATTTGTTGAATGTTTGGTTGAAAAATATATGTTTTTCCAATTGGTTGAAATTGTGAACAATAAATAGAAATCGATGTTTTCACGGTCGGAAATCACGAGTTAAGGTCCCTAATTGTCGATACATGTTAGATATATGTGGTTGTGCATTCAATTGGTAATTTTCTGATGTTTAGATGAGATTTGGAGAGGATTTGGGGTAGAATTCGTAACAAAAATTATGCAGGAAAAATTCTGGGTTTCGCAGGCGATACGCGTACTGGGCAAGGCATTACGCGTATTGGGTAAGGCATTACGCGTAACACCTTGGGCAATACGCGTATGGCAAGGGTGAAATGAGGGCATTACACGTATGAAAACCATTTTTACACGGCCCTCTGGTGAAATGCGTAATGGTACACGTAAGGGGCAAAGCATTACGCATAACACCTTGGGCAATACACGTATGGGATGGGCGAGTGAGCAAGGCAATACGCGTATGGCTCAGGGAAATACGCGTATGGCCAGCGAGTGTGTAAAATGTTGTCTTTTCGCGATTCCTTTTCGTTTTACTTCCGTAACTTGTGTTCCGATTATCGGTTTTGAACATTCTTGGTATCGTCGGAAAGCTATGGAAATTTACTTTCTTATTAAAATGGTTTTGAGATTGTTGGCCGATTTAATTATGTCATGAATTTGAAATAGTGTCATTTTGTCGACTTTTACCATTGTAATTATGTGTAATTGATGTTTATCATGCAATGTGCTGTTGATATGGGTATTGTATGACTTGTGTGCTGTTGTGTGATGAGAATGCATGTGATAAAATGTTGTGATGATGGTTTGTGGACTAAGGGCAAGAAAATGCATTGTGTGGTATTTGATGATATATGCATGATTATGGATGTGTATATGTGTACATTGGAATGTCATGAGTCATTGTATTCCAAGCATCATGATATGCATTCTTGTGATGCCGTGCGCCCTTGTGGGGTGTGAGCGACGTATCGATTCCAGAGGGAATCCGCTATAACATCGTGTGCCTTATATAAAGAGGACCTAAAGCGATGATTATAGACGATCGTGTGCCTTATACAAAGAGGACCTAAAGCGATCGGATCGTGTGCCTTATACAAATAGGACCTAAAACGATCCATAAACGTCGTGTGCCTTATACAAAGAGGACCTAAAGCGACGGGGAACATCGTTTGCCCGACGGGGAGTTACACTAAGTAACAAGCGATGGTTCCAATAGTTTCTGAGTGAACTAGGGATGAGAATCATGGATGGATGGTACTGCATTTGCATAGAGTCATTGTGTCGGTCTCTTTGCATTTGCATAAATCATGAATGGATTGATTATGTGTGGAAAATCATGAATGGATTGATTATGTGTGGAAATTGTGAATTGATTGATGATGTGTTGAGCTTGTGATAGCATTGATAATTTGATATGCATTTGTGATAAATGCATTGGTTGTGGATAATATGTTTTATGTATAGACATATGCTATGTGATATGGTGGTGTGTTTCCATATGTTATGACTTGGTATGCCTTATGTGCAAATATGTGAGTATGTTGGATAATTGATATATGCTATGTTGTTGGATTAGTAGATATATGTTATGTATATGTGGCGTGCTATATGTATTAGTACGTGATGATTGTGGTGAGAATAACTATGCATGTGAATTTATATGTGGTTGCATATTATTATGCAATCTTGGTTTAGTTGTTATTTCTCACCCTTCTGCTGTGGGTTGTTGCTCTATGAGGCAATTGTAGATTAGTAGTCTTGGAGTTTTTTGTGAAGATTAGTTCTCCATCCGTTTGTCTGTCTGCTCTGATACGTAACACGGGAGTCGGGGAACGCTTTTATCATATATGTATACATTTGTTGAATATATTTTGTGTTACTTTTGTATGTATATTTTGATGTTATAAAACGATTTATTTTGTAAAACAAGGCAGTTATGGATCTTTTCGCTTTATTCCATAATTGACCTTTCCTTTTATATGGAAAAAGTTCCCTTTGAGGTTATTCCATTTTGTGTTATGTATCAAAAATTTATGAGCAGGGATTGTGTTTTTTTTCTTTAAAATTGTGGCATCCTTGTTTCTGTCGAAAAAATAAATTTTTACTTACTCTGATTTATTTATGCATAATTTATTCGCGATGGGAATTGGGGTGTTACATTATTGGTATCAGAGCAGGTTGGTCCGTCCGGCCAAGTTGTTGAGTCAGTTGGTGTGACAGTTGAAGGTTGTCGATGTTGTTTGTCCCTTAGTACGTGATATGTGTGTGAGACACTGTTAGTACTTTCTGGTTTTTCTATCCCGTTGTCTGCAGGAGTTAAAATGAGATAAGTGGGGGAGAAGCTGGTACTTCTCCAAGTTGCTTCAGGTGTGGAGCATTGGCTCAGTGTGCCGTTGGTTGCAAGAGTGTAAGTGTTGTTTGGACAGTGTCGTTCCCGGTTCCGGAGGGAATGCGGAGGTAAGGTTTATGTCGAGTAAGGATTTGTGCCTTAGGTTATTTTGTGCACAAGAAGTAAGACATGCTATTATAGTTTGGTATAGAAGGTTTATGCCCCATCATGATTGTCGGCTGTCTATTGACAAATTGAGGAACTGATCACCCTTAATCTCTTGTTGATAGTAGACGGAATGATGTTGGATGGAATAGACGTGTCTTTCCGGCTTTGATAGTGTGTGCAATGAATTGTTTGGAATTAAGGAAATGATTACGGATTGTTTTGTTGAGTCGATGAAGATTCTAATATTGGAAGATAAGACGGATTAGAGGATTTGGTATATTGGTCCAGTTGGGAAGTCATTAAGAGAGAACGATTAGGTATCGTTAATGGTTGTTCTCATAGAGTAGAGTGTGAACTCAAATTTGACGAAGGGGAAGATTTGAGGTTTATATCTGCTAAGTAAGTAGAAAACTCTTAGTAGATGGGACTAAGATGTTTGTGTGGTTTGGGATGATAGTGTTCTTGAAATGGGCAGGAAATCCCAGTGATGGGTCGCCAGTTGTGCATGGTTTCAGATGTGTTTTTGGATGGAACCTTAGGGTGTTGTCTTAGAGAGCTCCAGTATTGTTAGTAACAAAAAGGATGGATGATTGAACGGAATAACAAGCATGATATGTATAATGGTATTGAGACTTTGGAAAGCAAAACTTAGAGTTCTGGTGAGGTTTAGAGTCTTTGGAGTTTTAGAGCATTAATGGAAATCTTGAGAAAACCCTTAGGTGTGGATGTAATATTTGAGAGTTCTTTTTGGTTGGTGGTTTCTACGTGTTGGGATTTATGAGAATTTAAACTGTCAAGAGAAGAAATTGTGTATGGATTACTAATAGTCGAGTAAGGTGACGATTGAGAATAAGTGTCCACTTTCATGAACAGATGACTGGAATGGTTTGGTTGAGTTTGAGTGAAATTACAATTGTTTGGAATGTTTGATAAGAGTGGTGAATTGTGTGAGTTGAGGCTTTGATCGTTTTCACGTGACTGGTTATGTTTGTTATCATCGGGATAGGCTGTTATTTACTCGGTTAAGCTTGTATGTGAGTAACCAGTTACCCAGTGAAAATTTTTGCAAAAACTTTAAGAATTTATATCTTTTGGAATTTGGTTGGACATTACAACGTACAGTGATGTTATTTGGTGTTAGTAATGCGTCTGTAATGTTTGTGGAGTAGAGGAATTGTATCTTCTGTACTTATTTGGATAAGTTCATAGTGGGTTGATTGAGGATATTTGGGTCTGCTATAAACTCAGAGGAAGAACAGGTAGAATGGTTAAGATTCGAATTACAAGCGTTGAAAAGAGACGAAGTTTTATGCTAAGTTATTCGAGTGAGAATTTTGGTTGAAAAAGGTTAGTTTACTTGGATATGTGATTTCTGATTATGGTATTGTTATGGATCCATCGACATTAGATGCAGTTCGACAATGAGAGGCTCCGAAGTCGGTTAAGGTGATTAGAAATTTTTGGGCTTAGTTGGTTGTTACTGCAGACTATGGAAGACAACGAGTGTGGTTAGAATTCGTGACGAGTTATGAATTTGGTTTGGATTATCCTTCGGGAAAAGCTAAGGTTGTGCCTGAAAAGTTAAGTTGAAAGTTGTTATACATGTCTGTTTGGATGGTCAGAGAATTAAAATTATTTGAGTAGTTCAGAGGCTTGTGTCTGGTGTGTAAGATAACACAGGAGAGTGTGAGGTTGGGGATATTAAAGTGAACAGTGATTTTTGGCAAATATGAGAAAGAGTTAGACTTTGGACGTAAGATTGGTAGACTTGATGGTTTCAAGTAATCAGAGTGCGCAGCGGAAACGTGATGTGGCACATTTTGTATATGCGGGTGTGACTTGTAAGAATTCATAGGTTGAACAATGGGAACATGTAGGAATGGTGAGACTATTGGACATTCCAAATGGAAGTGCTAGGTGGAAGGTTTAAATATTGTACATGGACTACTATGTAGATGGATGTTTTGGTTGTATGTTCGATTGTTGAATCGTAGCATTGTTGTAGTATGGTTGTGTGACAAGGATGTTGGGTCGTGGGACTTTATGTTCTTGTTTGTGTTGTGGTTTCGTTTCCATGGTGATGGTTCGAGTGCGAGTGGCTAATTCCTTGTGGGGAATTAGGAGAGTGCTACCTTTGGTGAGGGTAACGATCTTGTTGTGTTTCGGTTCAAGAGTGAACCTGTGTGTGGTCGTAACTTGGGTATTCTTTGATTTGTGAGTTGGTCGTCAAGTGCATTGTATGGGCTTTGCATCTTTTCGTTGTTGTTGTCGTCGTTGTTGTGTCGTTGTTGTAGTTGTGGTTAGCGAGGTGGTTTGTCAGTTTGTGTTACTCGTGGTGTTGCCTTTTGTTGGCATGAGAGTGGGTTAGTCGGATGCGAGAGTCATATCCGGAGTTGTTCGTATCAGTTATATTTTCGAGGACGAAAATTTCTAAGTGGGGGAGAGTTGTAACGCCCCAATTTGTTTAATTGTATTTATTTATTTCATTTATGTGAATTTTGTGAAATGTGTGAATTTATTGTATTTTACCTGCTAATTGAGTTAATTGGTTAGTTTCTCTGATCGATAAAATATTTACATTAAATTATAATTTCTTTTCAACTTTTATTTCCTGAAATATATTTCATCGGTATGTTTATGTTTTATCGCGTTTTGAGAGCGTTTGCGAGATTTTTGAGCTGAGGGGTATTTTGGTCTTTTGCTTAGTTATGTTTTTCATAAAAATAGAAAGAGAGAAAAATAGAGAGAAAAGAGAAAGGAAAGAAGGAAAATAAGAGGAAAGAAAGGGAAAAGGAGAGGAGAAGAGGAAAATCGTCATTAGATCCGTTTCAATCGCGATTAATCGGGTAAGGGTGAGAAGTTTCAATTGCATCTTGCTTGTATATGTATATGTATGTATTTGTTGAATGTTTGGTTGAAAAATATATGTTTTTCCAATTGGTTGAAATTGTGAACAATAAATAGAAATCGATGTTTTCACGGTCGGAAATCACGAGTTAAGGTCCCTAATTGTCGATACATGTTAGATATATGTGGTTGAACATTCAATTGGTAATTTTATGATGTTTAGATGAGATTTGGAGAGGATTTGGGGTAGAATTCGTAACAAAAATTATGTAGGAAAAATTCTGGGTTTCGCAGGCGATACGCGTACTGGGCAAGGCATTACGCGTATTGGGTAAGGCATTACGCGTAACACCTTGGGAAATACTCGTATGGCAAGGGTGAAATGAGGGAATTACGCGTATGAAAACCATTTTTACACGGCCCTCTGGTGAAATGCGTAATGGTACGCGTAAGGGGCAAGGCATTACGCGTAACACCTTGGGCAATACGTGTAATGGGTTTTTAAAAGGAATTTTTGGGAGAAATCAGTCTCTGCTCATACGCGTAACACTTTGGACAATACGCGTATGGGATGGGTGAGTGAGCAAGGCAATACGCGTATGGCTCAGGGCAATACGCGTATGGCCAGCGAGTGCAAAATGTTGTCTTTTCGCGATTCCTTTTCGTTTTACTTCCGTAACTTGTGTTCCGATTATCCGTTTTGAACATTCTTGGTATCGTTGGAAAGCTATTGAAATGTACTTTCTTATTAAAATGGTTTTGAGATTGTTGGCCGATTTAATTATTTCAGGAATTTGAAATAGTGTCGTTTTGACGACTTTTGCCGTTGTAACTGTGTGTAACTGATGTGTATCATGCAATGTGCTGTTGATATGGGTATTGTATGACTTGTGTGCTGTTGTGTGATGAGAATGCATGTGATAAAATGTTGTGATGATGGTTTATGGCCTAAGGGCAAGAAAATGCATTGTGTGGTATTTGATGATATATGCATGATTATGGATGTGTATATGTGTACATTGGAATGTCATGAGTCATTGTATGCCAAGCATCATGATATGCATTCTTGTGATGTCGTGTGCCCTTGTGGGGTGTGAGCGACATATCGATTCCAGAGGGAATCCGCTATAACATCGTGTGCCTTATACAAAGAGGACCTAAAGCGATGATTATAGACGATCGTGTGCCTTATACAAAGAGGACATAAAGTGATCGGATCGTGTGCCTTATACAAATAGGACCTAAAGCGATCCATAAACGTTGTGTGCCTTATACAAAGAGGACCTAAAGCGATGGGGAACATCGTTTGCCCGACGGGGAGTTACACTAAGTAACAAGCGATGGTTCCAATAGTTCCTGAGTGAACTAGTGATGAGAATGATGGATGGATGGTACCACATTTACATAGAGTCGTTGTGTCGGTCTCTTTGCATTTGCATAAATCATGAATGGATTGATTATGTATGGAAAATCATGAATGGATTGATTATGTGTGGAAATTGTGAATTTATTGATGATGTGTTGAGCTTGTGATAGCATTGGTGATTTGATATGCATTTGTGATAAATGCATTGGTTGTGGATAATATGTTTTATGTATAGACATATGCTATGTGATATGGTGGTGTGTTTCCATATGTTATGAATTGGTATGCCTTATGTGCAAATATGTGAGTATGTTGGATAATTGATATATGCTATGTATTTGGATTATTAGATATATGTTATGTATATGTGGCGTGCTATATGTATTAGTACGTGATGCTTGTGGTGAGAATAACTACGCATATGAATTTATATGTGGTTGCATATTATTATGCAATCTTGGTTTAGTTGTTATTTCTCACCCTTCTGTTGTGGTTTGTTGCTCTATGAGGCAATTGCAGATTAGTAGTCTTGGTGGTTTTTGTGAAGATTAGTTCTCCATCCGTTTGTCTGTCTGCTCTGATATGTAACACGGGAGTCGGGGAACGCTTTTATCATATATGTATACATTTGTTGAATATATTTTGTATTACTTTTGTATGTATATTTTGATGTTATCAAACGATTTATTTTGTAAAACAAGGCAGTTATGGATCTTTTCGCTTTATTCCATAATTGACCTTACCTTTTATATGGAAAAAGCACCCTTTGAGGTTATTCCATTTTGTGTTATGTATCAAAAATTTATGAGCATGGATTGTGTTTTCTTTCTTTAAAATTGTGGCATCCTTGTTTCTGTCGGAAAAATAAATTTTTACTTACTCTGATTTATTTATGCATTATTTATTCGCGATGGGAATTGGGGTGTTACATTAGTGGTATCAGAGCAGGTTGGTCCGTCCGACCAAGTTGTTGAGTCAGTTGGTGTGACAGTTGAATGTTGTCGATGTTGTTTGTCCCTTAGTACGTGATATATGTGTGAGACACTGTCAGTACTTTCTAGTTTTTCTATTCCGTTGTCTGCAGGAGTTAGAATGAGATAAGTGGGGGAAAAGCTGGTACTTCTCCAAGTTGCTTCAGGTGTGGAGCATTGGCTCAGTGTGCCGTTGGTTGCAAGAGTGTAAGTGTTGTTTGGACAGTGTCGTTCCCAGTTCTGGAGGGAATGCGGAGGTAAGGTTTATGTCGACTAAGGATTTGTGCCTCAGTGTACCTCTTTTTTAGAGATTTTGGGCAACCTACCAAGTGCTTTGTTCCAGAAATGATTTGATGCTTTGGACACTCTCAAATGACCTCTTAGAAGCTTTTAGGATGGTTGGAATCAGCTGGGAACCTTTGGGGCAAGTTTGAGCACTTTCTCGCAAAATGGTCAAAAGTGGCCAAAATGCCAACTCTCTCAAATGGTGTTCCAGATGTGTGGAACCATTTGAGACAGTTCAAGGATGATATTTGGAGTGTGTTTGAGGTTTTATCTGGTTTGGAAAGTGACTGAATCAAGACATGGCTTGAAAAATGCAAAAAAGTGCCATTTTGAGATTTTGAGAGGTGACTTTGTGATGTTGGTGTTATAGGTCACTTGTGAGAGTTTGGATCACCTACATATGATGTTTATGAGGTGTTAGGATCATAAGCTGTGATGGAAATGCTCTCTAACTCAAAAACTCATAATTTCCTTACTAAAGAAGGCATTTTGGAGTGAAAGAGAGAATTTGAGGAAAGCATCTGTTTGATGGCTTTGGTGTACTCAAACTGAGCACAAATGAGCTCTATTTATAGTAGAGCAAGTTTGTTTTGCAAGCAATAGTGAATGGTGGCTGCAGCAGAGGTTTGGCCAATGTTGGCCAATGAGAATCAAAGTCTCCTCTAGCCATTGACTAGAGGTTAGAGCACGGGTTGCTGGTTCCCTAGTTGTTGGAGGAATCTTGACTGAATTCAGTTGTAGGAAGCTCAGTTCATGCCACCTCTAAGCATCCATTAAATGCTCCAAACCAAAATTGGAGTTTTGTCCCTCTTTTAGTGATTTCTAGGTTTTGGCATGCTATTTTTGGTTCCTTGGACTTGGGAGGCTCATGGATCAGATCATCCCCCTTGGATTTGATCCTTAGATGTGTCCAAAATGATGACAAGGCTTGAAAATTTGTGTGGCACAAAAAAACGTGCAAATATGCCCTGAAAAATTCAGCTGCAGCAAGCCTTTTTGTAAAATCCATAACTCCCTGCTCGAGTAAGCTACATGGACGTTCTAGGACTTTCCGGAAAGCTGAGATGACGTACTTCAACTTTGATGTTTGGCCCTAGACCTGGTTCAACTTGGATCATGGAGAAAAACAGCCTTGAAGTTGGGACATTGTGCTGAAATTACAAGGCAGATTTTGGCTAAGTGCTGAAAAATGTCAATTTTAGGTTTTTAGCCATTTTGATCCAACCATAACTCAAAATCCATGATGAATTGGGATGAGGTGTAGTTGACACTTTTGAAGAGGGCCATTAGGGCTACAAATAAAGCTTTGGATGGGGAGAAATGGCTTTGTGGTTTAGGAGTTATGATCCTCCAAAGTTGGTACCCTTGCCACTTTATTTCATAACTTAGAAAATTTTCTAAGTTTTTATGGTTACCCCTTTTTCAAGTTATCCCACTTTTCTTGATTTTTCTTGATGAATGATGATTCCAATCACACATTAACATCATTTTAGGGTTAAAAAACCATTTTTATGAAAAATCTCAAAAAGTCAAAGTTTGACTTTTGGGCACAGTTGACTTTTTATCAGATGAATTCCAAATTGTGCGATCCTTTATGAAATCAAGCCCTTGACCTAAATCAAACTTGATGGACATGTTCCATAGGTGTTATAGGGTGTATTTAATCGTGTCCCAAGGTTTGGGAGCATGCCTGGGTCAAAAGTCAAAGGTACAGTTGACTTTTCCCGCGAAACCCTAACTGTGTTTAAGATGAAATTGAAACTTGTTGCTCAAGCTTCTTGGATCAATCCATTGTTGCAAATGGATCAATGTGGTATGTTAGGGATCCTCAAATCCTCTTTTGAGGTCTTGGCTCGTGTTTTGTCCCAAAAGTCAACTTAAGGGTGAATTAGGTCAAGAAACCCTAATTCTGGATTTCTGGTAAATGCATCCCCAGAGGCTAAATTGACTTGATGATGGGGTTTATGATGTTCCATGGAGAATTTTAGGATATGCTTTGAAGCATTGGCTCATGCCCAGAGGAAAATTTCCATCTGGAGGCCCTAGTCGACCAAACCCTAATTTGGTGACACCGGCGATCCTGAGGCTTGATCCACCTAGAAGGGAGCAGCCTTGTGCTTAATCCTTGAAGTGGGAGTCCTCTTGATCCATTGTGGATATTTGAGAGGCTAGACAAGTTGAAGATCATGTCATTCCTTGATTGATCCTTTGTCTAAGAGCTCTGCGAGGGTTTGAAACCCTAGTTTGATTGTAGTGGCCGCTCACCCATCTTTGGGGAGACTAATGAGGTACAAAGGTACATCCATATTATGCTGATGATTTTCACAATGATGGGAAATCTTAGTGGTCAAAATTTGGGGTATGACAGATGCCCCTATTTAATCTTCTTGGACCCGAAGGTGTGAATGACGAAGGTATTCGGGTATTCAGGGTGCAAGAGGATTAAATATCGGAATACCCAAAATTTTGATGGTGGTTATGAATGGTAGCTTACGCATTCATCTTCTTTAGCTAAGCAATGATGCTTATAAAAGGTCTGGTCTTCAGCCAAGGAGCTGGTCTCAGTTTTCTTTTGAAATAAACCTCCCCTCGATCCTGGTTTCCTACCAAGGAACTGGTCTTAGTTTCTAATTTAAACTTCCCCTCGATCCTGGTTTCTTACCAAGGAACTGGTCTCAGTTTCTGAAGTAAACTTCCCCTCGATCCTGGTTTCCTACCAAGGAACTGGTCTCAGTTTCTGAAGTAAACTTCCCCTCGATCCTGGTTTCCTACCAAGGAACTGGTCTTAGTTTCTAATTTAAACTTCCCCTCGATCCTGGTTTCCTACCAAGGAACTGGTCTCAGTTTCTTTTGTCAATACACTTTCTTGACAAGGAACGCTGTTAGTAGCAGTTTTCCTTCAAACTTCTCGCCGAATTTTCCCGGGGAGATGCCATTTGAGTGGAAAAAGTTTTGATGTCAGACTTGCTGGGGAACCCATTCGTCTGAATTGTAGAGGTACACAAACTTCTTTGTTTTGGAGACGCCATTTGTCGATTCTACTGGGGAAAGCGAGTCTCTTGAGAGACTATTTTCGTTTGGGGGCTTACATCATACTTTTCTCGGGATCTTTCCGGAGAAATGCCATATGATGGGATCCAATTTTGAGGTGCCGATGACCTTTTCATCAGTGGTTTTTTCGGAGAAAAACTTCCGTACCGCCGAATCTCTGATTAAGAGGCTTTCTCTGGGGATTTTCCTTAATCCGGGAAAGTAAGGATATCATCTTCAATGGCGACGAGTGATATTTGTTGAAAGTTTTCTTGTTTCTCAGAGGTTCAAGTTATCAAAGTGGTCAAGGACCGTCTCTAATCCAGAGATAAACGGGAGAGAGATTACTTAGATGATTCACTTCCTAACGAGGAAAGGTCTGACAACTCGATTGAGAGGACTTTTATCACTAGGGGATAAGACCGACTAGAGTGATAGTGATGCAATATGAATGTGAATGCAAATCCATAATGCATGATGTATGTATGTATATGCTGACATAACTGACGCAACATACAGACTAAAGGATGAACATGACTGGATACTCAGCCACAGTGGGCCATGTAGAAATATCGCTGGTTCAAGATAGCAATTCTGCCTTGCTTAGGAGAAACGGTCCCTGTTGGGGGCGACGCTGGTCGGGCTTAGGAGATGAGAACTCGGCCGAGGATGTCAGACGAAACATGGTCTCTGACATTACTGATCCTTCATTCAGGCGTACTGGTCTAGAAGGAGTACTTTGATTCTGCACTTTGAGGTTCGCTTACTTCTGGAGAAGCGATTGATGTTCTTTCGATGTTTAACAGTCAAAAGAAATTTCCATCTCTATTTTAAAGCAGAAAAAGTTTTACAAGTAAATTCATTTTTGTTTTATTTCAAGAATCGTTAATCATATTAAAATGTCGTTCTGTAAAGCTAAAACAAATGAGAATTATAAACAAAAGCACAAGGGCTCAAATTTTATTGATAGGATGGAAATCAGCCAAACGCGTGATTCCAAAGAGTATTTACAAAGTTAAAAAATGGTAATTTACAGGGAAAAGAGCTACGTTGAATAATAACGACCACTATCCTTCTACCAACTTTGAATTCGGGACATCTTGAGCTTCTGTCGAAGATGACCTTGACTGGAGTTTTCCTGACGGATGATGTAACTGCTGCTGAGGGATTTGCCCCTTTGTTGAACGTAGTTACTTGCCATTATCCCTAACTTTTGCCTGGATTGTACTTGGAGATTTCCAATCCACCGGGATGATTTTTTATCATGTCTCTAATTTTTGCTTGGACCGCCCTTTCGGGTTTTTAATCCACCGAGATGTTTTTTTTAGGCGAAGTATTTCTTGACTACGTCAACATTCGTGGGGTAGCCAAATTCCTCTCCGTCCATGGTTGCAAGTCTCAAGGCATCGCTTGAGAAAGCTTTCTTGACCACATAGGGGCCATCATAATTCGGGGTCCACTTGCCTCAAGAGTCAGTGAGAAACGATTGTATCTTCTTGAGCACGAGGTCTCCTTTTCTGAAGACACGGGGTCGAACCTTTTTGTCGAATGCCTTCTTTATTCTCTATTGATACAACTGACCGTGGCATAAAGCCGTTATTCGCTTTTCTTCGATCAGGTTCAGTTCGTCGTGTCAACTTTGACACCACTCATCTTCGGTGAGCTTGGCTTCCATCAATACCCGGATTGATGGGATCTCTACTTCTATGGGAAGTACTGCTTCCATGCCATATACTAGAGAGAAAGGGGTTGCCCCTGTTGAAGTGCGGACAGATGTGCAATAACCGTGAAGAGCAAAGGGTAGCATCTCGTGCCAATCTTTGTAAGTTATAACCATCTTTTGAACAATCCTCTTGATGTTCTTGTTAGTCGCTTCTACCGCTCCGTTCATCTTGGGTCGGTAGGGAGATGAGTTATGGTGTTCAATCTTAAACTCTGCGCACAACTCTTTCATCATCTCATTGTTTAAGTTAGATCCATTATCTATAATGATCTGGCTTGGAACACCATAACGGCAGATGATATTGTTTATGATAAATCGGACCACCACTTGTCGGGTCACATTGGCGTATGACACTGCTTCGACCCACTTGGTGAAGTAATCAATGGCTACAAGGATGAACTGATGTCCGTTTGAAGCTTTGGGCTCAATCAAGCCAATCATTTCGATTCCCCATATGGAAAAAGGCCATGGGGAAGAAAGAACCTTGAGATGCATTGGCAGTACATGAATTTTGTCAGAGTATATCTGACACTTATGACACCTCTACATGTACGTGTAGCAGTCGGATTCCATTGTCAACCAATAGTACCCTGCTCTCAGAATTTTTCTTGCCATTGTGTGTCCGTTGGCATGAGTGCCAAAGGATCCTTCATGAATTTCTTTCATCAGCATGTCTGTTTCTGGTCTGTCGACGCATCGGAGCAAGACCATATCAAAATTCCTCTTATAAAGGGTATCACCGCTCAGGATGAAGTTTCCAGCCAGTCTTCTGAGGGTCTTTCTGTCTTTTCTGAATGCCCCAGGTGGGTACTCTTGTTTCTCAAGGAAGCATTTGATATCGTGATACCAAGGTTTGTCGTTTATGACTGCCTCAATAGTGAAGATGTAAGCGGGCCGTTCAAGGCGCATTATGTCGATCTTAGGTAGGTCATTCCATCGACCTACACTAATCATAGAAGATAGAGTGGCTAATGCATCAGCCATGTGATTCTCATCACGAGGGATGTGATGAAACTCAACTCTGTTGAAGAAAGGTAACAACCTTCTTGCATAGTCTTTGTAAGGAACCAATCCTGATTGGTATGTGTTCCAATCTCCTTTGATCTGATTGATAACCAGAGCTGAGTCGCCATATACATCCAAGTTCTTGATCCTTAAGTCGATCGCTTCTTCGAGACCCATAATACAAGCTTTGTATTCGGCCTCGTTGTTGGTGCACTTGAACGTAAGTCTGGCGGTGAAAGGAATGTGGGTACCCTGAGGTGTTATGATGATTGCCCCAATTCCATTTTAATAATGATTGACAGCTCCGTCAAAGATTAGTCCCCACTGGGAACCTGGTTCTGGCCCTTCACTGGGTAGCGGTTCCTCGCAGTCTTTCATTTTTAAATACATGACATCTTCGTCTGGGAAGTCAAATCCGATTAATTCCTGATCGTCAATCGGTTGATGAGCCAAATGATCGGCTAAAATACTTCCCTTAACGGCTTTCTGAGCATGGTACTCGATGTCGTATTCTGATAGCAACATCTTTCAACGGGCAATCCTTCCCGTGAGAGCTGGCTTTTCAAATACGTACTTGATTGGATCCATTTCTGAGATTAACCAAGTAGTGTGACAAATCATGTATTGGCGAAGACGTTTGGCTGCCCAAGCCAAAGCGCAGCAAGTTTTCTCAAGCATAGTGTACCGAGTCTCGCAGTCGGTGAACTTCTTGCTCAGATAGTAAATGGCAGACTCTTTCTGTTTGGTTTCGTCTTGTTGGCCAAGTACACATCCCATTGAGTCCTCTAGGACTGTGAGGTAGATGATCAGTGGTCTTCTTTCCACTGGAGGTGATAGAATTGGCGGATTTAACAGGTATTCCTTGATACTGTCAAAGGCAGTTTGGCAGTCATCTGTCCAAACGCATTCCTGATTCTTTTTTAGTAATTTGAAGATTGGCGAGCAGGTCGCGGTCATAAGGAATATAAATCTGGAGATGTAGTTCAAACGTCCCAAGAATCCTCTGACTTGTTTTTCGGTCTTTGGAGAAGGCATTTCTTGAATGGCCTTGACCTTGTCAGGATCAACCTCAATTCCTTTCTGGCTGACGATGAACTCTAGAAGTTTCCCTGAACGAACACCGAACGTGCATTTGTTAGGGTTTAAGCGGAGTTTGTACTTTCTCTACCGCTCGAACAGTTTTGACAGGTGGGTCACATGCTCCTCTTTTGTTCTAGATTTAGCAATCATATCATCGACATATACCTCGATTTCTTTGTGTATCATGTCATGAAATAGAGTAGTCATGGCCCTTTGATAGGTTGCCTCGGCATTCTTCAAACCGAACGACATTACCTTGTAGCAAAAGGTACCCCATGGGGTGATGAAGGAAGTTTTCTCCATGTCTTCTGGCGCCATTTTGATCTGATTATAGCCCGAGAATCCATCCATGAAGGAGAAAACTTTAAACTTTGTTGTACTGTCTACCAGCATGTCAATGTGTGGTAAAGGAAAATTGTCCTTTGGACTAGCCTTGTTTAGATCTCTGTAATCTACACACATTCTGACCTTTCCATCCTTTTTCAGAATGGGTACAATGTTGGCTAACCATTGAGGATATTCAGATGTAACGAGGAAACCCGCGTCAATCTGTTTCTGTACTTCCTCTTTGATTTTGATAGCCATGTCCGGGTGAGTCCGTCTCAACCTTTGTTTTACTGGCGGACATTCTGACCTTAACGGTAAACGATGTTCCACGATGCTGGTATCCAACCCTGGCATATCCTGATAGGACCAAGCGAATACATCAGGAAATTCTTTGAGAAGCTTTATCAAACTTTCTTTGACAGTTGGACCGAGTAGTGCCCCAATCTTGACTTCTTTTCTCTCTTTTTCTGAACCCAAGTTTACCGTTTCCAACGGCTCTTTGTGAGGTTCAATGGACCTTTCCTCTTGTCTGAGTAATCGGGAGATCTCTTCTGGAATTTCGTCGTCAACTTCTTCTTCAGCCCTAAATACCGGGAACTCAAAGTCGGGAGAAGGCATCGGATCGTATGTTTCAACGGGGTTTAAAACAAGCAATCTGCATGACGTGACGATTTGTGTTTAGAAGAGATAGAGAGAATGCAAGAGTGTGTGCAGTGTATTTCTTTTACTGCTTGTTTTTATTATCGAGTTATTTTTTAGGATTACCATTTTCTGAGAAAAGCAAAAAGAGAAAACAACAATAAATGCGGAAATTACAGAACGACGTTATTTTATTTATGAACAAGTCGATTCTTGAAACTACAACCCTATAAAACAAAACTCTGTGGCTTTGGGCGAAGCGAAGAGGGAAAATTTACAGAAAGCGAGCCCTATCAAAACATCTGTTTCACCTGGGCAGGGTGAAAGGTTAAAACAAAGATGGCAATTACGTTGACTTATGAACAATCTTCGGAACATCGACAGCAACCCATTGGCGGCGAACCCCTCGGTGAATCACAAAGTCTAACACCTTCCTTGATTTGTCTTCAGAAATAACGCTGATTTCTGGTGGAGCTGGATCATTGGAATCTGTCTCCCAAGCAGAGTTGTCGTAGGAGGATTCCTCTGTTGCATTTTGCAGAGTATTTGTGCTCTCAGCTGTATCTCCCCATCCAGTTGGCTGGATGTCTTCGAGCCTGATACGAGAGCTTTCGGGAGCGGTGTACTTGACCATATAGTCGTATTTTCCACTTGGTTGTCCCAGGGTGTCCCACACTTCTTTGGAACTGGAGGAGTCATCCCTCTCGATGACGTTGACCTCGGGAAAAGCATAGTTGATTAATTCCAGTCCTGCAAACGTTGCGAATTCATCGTCATGTTGAGTAGTTTCAGGATGACCCGAGTGTTGATCCCATGACATGGTGGGGACACAGGTATTTTGTTCAATGATACTTAGCTTATTTTCATTGTTCGGCTGACTTTCTTGCCCCAAGTCTCCTGGGTAAGGCTGGCACATTGGCAGGCCATCCATCGGGCCATAGTAATCGTGGTCAAAGTTGTCTTTCATCAGAGTGTCTTCCTCTAATGAGTTTGCCGGAGCACGACATCCTTCCGGATCACAATCTCCGTATATCATTTCGACGTCTGACCTGGGTATAAATCTCGGACTCTGTGTAGGAAAGCAAAATGGTGTTTGCGTTTTGTCCTGAGACATATAACCGTCCTCGTTGAGATAGGACTTCCATTCTTCCTCCATGTCAGAGGAATCCTCTTCATTGATGGTATGCACTTCTTGAGTCACTGGTTGAAGGAAACCTCCACTGTGGAAGAAATTCTGAATGGGTTGAAGACTTTCATCGCTAGCAGTTGTCTGGGTACAGGTTGCAGAAAAACCAAGACCCTTCTTTGTTTTATTGTCAGTAGGAATGACAAGCTATTCCCATCCTATTGTATTGGTACTTTCGACCGCTTTGATAGAATCTTTGTACGAGGAAATGGAAGTTCCCCCCTCAGATTGATCGTCCTTGCCTATCGAAAATGCTTGGAACTGAGTTCCAACAACCTCCTCCGGCTCTACACAGGTAGATAGTGAAAGTTTACTCACAATCATGGCTTGTTCTCCACAGACTGTGACAAGTTGGTCGTTCTGGACGAACTTTAGCTTTTGGTGGAGGGTTGAAGTGATCGCTCTAGCCTGATGTATCCAAGGTCTTCCTAATAAACAACTGTACATTGCCCGGATGTCCATGACCTGGAAAGTGACTTGGAAAGTGTGATGATCAATAGTTATGGGAAGATCGACTTCGCCGATAACCGTTTTTCTGGATCCGTCAAATGCTTTGATGACGACCTCGCTGGTTCTCATCGGAGGGCCTTTGAATGATAATTACATCAAAGTAGACTTCGGCATAACATTCAGGGCTGACCTTGTGTCTACCAGTACGCTGGCTAAAGCATCGTCCTGGCAGTTAATTGTGAAATTGAGCGCCATGTTATGACGGCAACCCTCTTCAGGTAATTCCTCATCACTAAATCCTAAGTTGTTATAGGAAGTGATGTTAGAGACAATGCTATCGAACTGTCGGATTGTTACATCCTGTTCCACAAAGGCTTGCTCCAAGACTTTCTGTAGAGCCTCCCTGTGCGCTTCTGAACTGAGTAAAAGTGATAGCACTGAGATCTTTGAAGGAGTCTGTAACAGTTGATCAACAATGTTGTATTCGCTCCTTTGGATGAGCTTTAGCATCTCATCATTGTTTTTTGAAAGGTCGGGATTACTGAATTGACCGACTGGTGGATTGGGAACTTTTGTGTGAGGTTCCTTTTCTTTGCTGAGTTCTCCAACTCCTCTGTTGAAGATTCGACCACTCCGTGTTACTCTACTGATGTCTGCAATATTCACGACGGAGGGTAATGAAATTTCCTTTCCATTCTCAACTATTGTTGCACCGTATTTGTAAGGGATAGCCTTAGTTGATTCATACGGTACTGGTCCTGGCAGATAGATGACTATGGGAGCCTTCTAATTTTTCTGACCATCATAAGTAATTTCGATCCGTTCCTAGTTAGGAACTCTCAATTCGTCAAGTAAAGGGATGATGGCACAAACATCCCTAGCCCTCTGATGATCGGAGATTACGACAACATCCTCGATTTGATCAGCGAGATAGTTGACTGATCCAGAACATGAGCATGGTTGAATCTCTTTACGGTCTAACTGAATTTGAAGGGTTGCTCGCACGAGGTAGCACCCTTGATTGTTCACTGAACAAACTCCACACGGCTCATAGTTGTGTAGTGGCACCTGGCCACGTCCGCTCTGAATACAGTGTAGCCTTACTATGTCAGTTTCCACCGACCGGACATCCTGACTTTGATATCTAGTAGGATTTCTGTTAGTGATACTAACTTGTTGGGTGTCTTCATCCATATAGATTGAAAACCACCAGTGGTTCAACAAGTGCTGAAGTGTTTCGTGGACAAGGGCACAACCTTGATCGTTTTCGCAACCCGCTTTGTAGTTCTGATAATCATGTGATACCAGGAATCCGAGATGGACCTGTTCTGCGTGTAACTCCACCAGGCTGGTATTCATCAAGCGAATATCGAAGATTTGAATCATGTTGATCTGATAGGGATTCCTATCATGGTAGTCCTGGATCCATCCAAGATCCATCTGACGCTGGAGGGCCTCTTGTATGAAAGAGCATCCCTGTTTGTTTACCGAGCAAGTCAGACAGGAACTGTAATCGTGCCGCGGCAGATTATGATACTGGCTTTGCCTTGAGTGCATTGCCACCAAGTTGACATTCATTGCTAGAATGTTGTGATTCTGAACAATGTTGGAATTCGTATAAACCATGTTAACTCCACGAACTCGGTGTTGTTGGATCCATCCAAGATCCAACTGTTCCTGTAGAGCTTATTGCACCACAGAATATCCCTGATTATTTTTAGAGCAGATATCACACTGGTGATAATTATGAGGTGGCACATGGCCATATCCACTCTGTCTATAATGCATCTTGACCAAGTTGGCCCTTAACAAGATTACATCATGAATTTGATAGGCGTTGCTAGACTCTCTCTCAATCAGGTTGACTGCAGCCTTCTCGTGTTGAGGCAGCGGGTTCGTGAGAACATTTGGATTCGTATCTTTGAAAGATAAGACCCCGCTCCTAACAAGCTTTTGCACGTCAGATTTGAAATTGAGACAGTTCTCTATGTTATACCCTGGACCTCCTTGATGATAAGGGCAAGTCTGATCCGCTTTGAACCAAAAAGGCAGATTTTCCGGTACTGTAAGAGGAGACTTAGTCTGGACATGCCCCTTAGCCAGTAGTAACGGAAATAGTTTGGCGTACAACACCGGTATAGGATCGAATCCTGGTGGCCGCGTTGTACGGTTATTATTGTATGGAGGACGAGCCTGCTGAAGAGGTTGTTGTGTCCTTTGCTGAAACTACTGTTGATTAGGTTGGCTCTGTGCAACCTGAGGTTGATACGTAGAAACAGGCGCAGAGTTGATAGCAGGAGTTACAACTGCTACTGGTTGATATCGTCGCCTTTGCTTTTCGAGAGAGATATTCCCAATATCCTGCTTTTTTTCTTAGGGAGAGCACTACCGTATCGTTTTGTACTACTTGATGATCCAGCGTCTTTTACTAAATGTCCTTCCCGGACGGCTTCCTCAAGACGAACCCCCATGCCCACCATCTCGGTGAAGTCGTTGGGCGCACTGGAAACCATTCTGTCGTAGTAAAATGAGCTCAAGGTCTTTAAGAAGATCTTTGTCATCTCTTTTTCCTCAAGAGGTGGACAAATTTGAGCGGCAATTTCACGCCATCTCTGAGCGTATTCCTTAAAGGTTTCCTTGTCTTTTTGCGACATTGATCTGAGTTGATCTCTGTCGGGTGCCATGTCCAAATTGTACTTGTATTGCTGGACGAAGGCAGTACCAAGATCTCTGAACGTGCCGATCGTGGCGCGGTTTAAACCCATGTACCATTTTAATGCGGCACCGGTTAAACTATCCTGAAAGTAGTGAATCAGTAGATCCTGATTCTCTGTCTGAGCTGACATTCGCCGAGCGTACATCACCAAGTGACTCTGAGGGAAAGAGTTACCCTTGTATTTTTCAAAGTCGGGCACTTGGAACTTGTACGGAACTTTCACATTAGGGACCAAGCAGAGGTCCGCGGCATCCTTCCCAAATAGATCCTAACCGCGAATAGCTTGCAATTCCTTTTGATTCCCAGGAACTGTTCCTGGAACTCGTTCATTCTTTCGAACATGCCTTCGTTTCCACCAGAAGGTATATGCGGAATCTGTCCTTCCGGGACAGTGTGCACCACAAGGGGTGGTACCGTTACTACAGCAGCAAATCTTGGCGCCTCCAAAAGTTTGTAACCTTCAGGAGTCTTCAATATGCCTCTGGCATCTTCGCTTTCCTGAAGTCTGTAACCTTCAGGACCAGCGGCATCTGTTGTGATTCCCTGATCTTCGGCGATCGGCGGAACATATCCTTCCGGGATATAGTTAGCAGACATGCCCCAGGGACGATCTTTCGGCATCTGATACCTAGGATCATTCTTCTCCACTATGGGCATTGAGGTGATCTCTGAGATCACGGTTCTTTGTAGCTGAGCTTCTGCCATGGTTTGCATGTCGTTACGAAGCTTTCTCATATCCTCTCTTAGAGCGTCGATCTCTTCTTTCAACTCTCTGTTCTCTTCCTCGAGATCATCCATCCTTTTCTGACGATTGGCCCGAGTATTGTACGAATGAGACAGTTTGACACTAGAATCAAGACACAAACGTGAGATTCGTAGGTAAGAAGAATACGTTATGCGAGAATGATGAATGCAATGATTATATTAATTATTTTTTGGTTTAATCAAAATAAACTTCGACAATTAGATTGCAAATATCAAACAGTGGGGAAACCCCTTTTTATTGAATTCAAAGGATTGCGGAAATGGAAATACAGTAAATTACAAGGTGCGGAAACAGAAACCTAAGCTAATGAGTCCTGAGTCCTCTCTGAGGAGAAACCGGGTGCTGATTCTGGTACTTTCCTTTTCTTTGACCGGGGCTCTTGGGCCGTTGTCAGGTTGTCATTCCTTTGCCAAGTGAAAGGAGCGAGCAAATTCCTTTGGTCATCTTGATTATCCACAACATGTTGCTCTAAAATCTCGATCAAAGCATCCTTTTCTTCCAGTAGCTGCTATATTTTGGTACACTCCATGTTGAGAATGCGGTACTTATTCTTCCAAGACCTCCTCTCCTGTTGAACTTTGTTGAGAGTAACCTGAAGCTTTTCAGTTTCCGTCATGAAGTACATGACAGATTCCCTTGGCGGAAGAACTCCGTGACGAGGATACGACATCTTTAGCTTGAGAGCTCTAGTTTGTACCCAGTGGAGATAAGGCTCCACCGAGACACAGTCCGGTTTTCCTAGATACTCCCGTCCTTTCTTATGAACATGTTTCCAAACGTGCACTATTTCCATCTTTAGTGCTCTGTCATTTTCTCCTTCCATGAAGAAAAGACCTTCCAGATGAGCATTACGCGGGACATGCCTCATTGGGTATCCAAATTGACGAAGAACCAATACCGGATGGTAGTTGATTCCTCCCTTAGTTCCTATAAGGGGTATGTTGGGGAAGTTTCCATAACGATCAATTATCCTGATCCTGTCATAAATTCTATTGCACCAATCTATGTCAGAGTTGGTGAGAGACATGATTTTCTGCGACCAGCATAAGGCACTCTTATGATCCCAAAAAGCGGCAGACTTAGGCAAATGGGAGATAAACCATTTGTAAAGCAGAGGTACACAGCATGTGATCTCCCCTCCGCTGTACAAATTTCCCAAGTGTACAGAATGATATGCATCTGCGAGCAAAGTTGGCACAGGGTTTCCAATGAGAAAAACCTTAATGGAGTTGACATCGACGAAGTTATTAATGTTGGGCAACAAAAATAACCCGTAGGTGAGTAAAACAAAGATGCTTTCAAAAGCAGTCACGTTCCCGATACTGGCGAAGTACAGGGCTTTCTTTGTCAAGAACTGGGCTGGCAAACCTTGGATGCCACCCTTAGTGGTCATGTGAGTCCTGACCTCAGACTCGTCCAAATGAATTGCTCTTGCAATGGTCTGGTCCTTTGGAATTCTTCCAATCCAGAAAATGGAGCTTGATCAGTAATGTGTAGATCAGTCAGGTGAGAGTACTCCTCCAGCGTTGGTGCTAGCTGGTAATCCGGGAATGTGAAACAGTGATAGACCGGATCGTAAAACTGAACGAGTGCATCCATGATTCCTTCAATCACATGGATTCTTAACAGAGGTAGTAGACCTCCGTACTTGGATCTGAAAGCCTCAGGGTTAGTGATCATCCTCTCTAACCTTCTCAAATCCTCAAGTTTTGGAACCTTGAAGGTGTACTTATGAGTTCTCCTTCTACCGAAATCCATGAGCGCAATCTTTTTCTCTGACATTTGCAATCATTGTCTCAGTTTAATTTGAAAAAGAGAGACTAGAAGATAAATTTTTTTAATGTTTTTTAAATGAATGCATGAATGCAGCACACAAAAACATAGAAAAAACATGGGGTCAAAGGGTCGTTGTCATGAAGTCAAGGCTCTACCCATCCCCAAAAGGTTTATACTAGTGATTTTTGTACCTGTCTCTCAAAATCATCAGTTTTTGTCGAGAAAACACCAGCGGGCCGGGAACCGTGCTAGGTGATGTTTTTTCGAAGAACCTTCAGAAGAGGGTGGTATCGCGTGACAACCATTTCCGATATTTTCCGCACCACTAATTTGCTCCTCAGCTTCTCAGACACCACAATCGACCCATTGCCTGTGAGAGGGAATGGGTTGCATTGGGAAGCCTCCACTGAGGTTGATGGTCGACCTCGTCGCCATCACCTATCTTAAGTGTATACTCAATCTTTCCACATGCGGCATCACACGCATTCCCATTAGCAGAAAAATAAACACAGATATCAATTAGGAAAAGCAGTATATATATTTGTCCTAATGTCCTAGACTTTTTAAAAGCTATGAATCCTATGTTCCTGACAGAAAATGGCCCCCCGGCGGAGTCGCCATTCTGTGGTTCCTTCCCAACTTAAAGGTTTTTGACCTAATATCCTAGTGAAGTCAACAAAAAGTCTCATTCCCAGTGAAGTCCCCAGTGAAAGAAAGAAGGAAAGAAAAGCCCCACGGTGGGCGCCATTTTTCTGTGGTGGCCGATTTTGGACGCGGTTCTTAAGCGCTGTCGCTCTTTGGGGTTTACTACAGGTCGATTCATTTTTTATCCTATTGTGAGCTGACTAAGGAAGGGAAATAGATGTCTCCAATTAACCCTGCTTGCATACTGAGTTTAAACAGCGGTCTGTTAGGTTACGGATGCTATATGGTAATGGGGCCTTTCTTTCTTCTTACTTTATTAAGGTGGAAAACTGGGACTATTCATGGGGAATTGGTTAGGATACTGCGCCAGATTGATTGATGTATGGGATTTTGGGTTTTCGTTTAGTGTGCTCGCTAAGATTTTTCTTTCAATCTTATGCCTACGTATTCCCGTTTACCAAAACAGGGAAATCAGAGCGTTTGTAGTTCCTCTTATTCTATAGGAGGAATTGGTGTCTTGTTCAAAGCCCAAGACGTGAAGCGAAAGGTGGTTTGTATCTTGTTCAAAGCCCAAGATATGAAGCTGAAGGGTCTATTTGTATCTTGTTCAAAGCCCAAGATGTGAAGCTAAAAGGTGTTGTCTTTAGAAAGAATTTGTCATCTCTAAAGAGGGGGGTTTTGTCACAACTGTTTATAAAGGAGAATTACTTTAACCAGGATATGTGAATCCGGCAATGCCATAATTTCCTTTATAGGGGAGTTCCAACCTGAAGGAGAAGACTTTAACTCAGTGTAGAGCAATGCCATCTTTCCTTAGGAATTTCTCATGCTAAAAGAGGGACAGTGGCGTGGATGTAAATAATCCAGAGGCTTGCCGCTTACAGCGATTAGATGAAGGGGAATGAGTTGTTGATGTTTGTATACTGTGAACAAGGCATAACTTTGATGCTAAAAGGTTGATTGGCTCAACCTGGGTTTTCTTATACAAAGCCTAAGAGGAGGCTATTGGCCCAACAAGAGGGAGTTTTTATGTGTCTCGTACGAAGCCCGAGAGAGAGGCTAAAATGGTTTACTCAATAGGAGAATCTTTTATACTCAACAAGAGAGTGATTTTGTATCTCGTACGAAGCCCGAGATGGAGGCTAAAGGTTTGACTTAACAAGAGAGTCTTTTATACTCAACAAGAGAGTGTTTTTGTATCTCGTACGAAGCCCGAGATGGAGGCTAAAAGGTTTGACTTAACAAGAGAGTCTTTGAATCTCGTACGAAGCCCGAGATGGAGGCTACAAGGTTTGTTTCAGTCGAGTGACAGGTCCAGTATGTTGGTTAAGAGAAAATCAGTTCTTATAAAGAGACTGATTAAAGGTAAGGTTGTGCTTTGGGATTGATCAGAGGATCAGGGTTATTTCCTATTCTTTAAGGAAATGGGAAATCCAAAGGGTATTTGAGACTGTCCAAGTCTGCGGGTGTTTCCTTACTTGAGAATGTCTCCGAGACTAAAGGAAATTAGACTGTCCAAGTCTAGAGTTTTATCTTTTGTACCATGCTTAAAGAAACAGTAGTAGTACGTTCACGGTAGAAAGATCTAGATTCTTTGAAAGACTGTTCTATTAAGATGACTAATTTATGTTCCTATACCACTAGGAGGTCGTCGGGACAATTTGTACGAAGCCCAAGAGGAGGCTGGAAACTTTTAAGAAGCCGAGGGACAATTTGTACGAAGCCCAAGAGGAGGCTATCATTCCCGGAGGAAGAAATCATTTATACGAAGCCTAAGAGGAGGCTGTGAATACTTCTAAGAAGCCGACGGGTCCTTGTACAACGCCCAAGAGGAGGCGGGGATGCTTTTAGGAAGCCTGTGGGTCCTTGTACAACGCCCAAGAGAAGGCGGGGTGAACAGTTCCAAAAGGGGTTTCACAGAGAAACGATGGCCTTTTGTATATTGAACTGTTCAAGGGGGAAATTTCCTAGACCTAGTTATCTAAGATAATTGTTATAAAAGGTCTGGTGCAATATCCGGGAGAACGTCGGGCGGGAAGAGACAGAGTTTGCCTAGTTCTAGACGTAATTGCCGGGGAAACTCTAATATTTATACTATTATTACAAAGTCGATATGAGTTTATGAAAGAAGACTTACAGCGAAACAGTCCCATAATACAGTTATATATATACGAGTTTGTGAAAGGAGACTTACAGTGAAACAGGCCCACAATACAGTTATATACATATGAAAGCGGTAAATGAAAGCGGGTAAACACTTACTCGGTTGTAGAGCTTCCATGTTGTTTGGTTAGTTGTTCAACAAAGAAAGATTGAAAACATCAGTATATTCAAAATCAAAGGAGAAAGCGCTTTGAAATAAAAATGGTTGGGGCTTATAGCTCAAGGAGAGGCCCAAAAAGTTTTACTAGTGATCGCACTGTTGAATTTATACAGAGGGACTTATACAAGTGACTGAGGCCTAAGAAAGGTTTTCTGTACAAAGGGATGGGTCTTACACCCTATTAGAGGCCCAAGTGAGTTTTAAGAAAAGAAATGGGTCTTACTACTCGAGGGTAGGCCCAATAGTTAATTTTGAAAAGGGCGACGATCGCGCCGAGGTTTTAGAAACACCGTGGGACTTATACAAGTGACTGAGGCCCAAAATTTTGGTATTTATAAAGGGATTGAGTCTTACACTCTATTAGAGGCCCAAAGAGTCTTGAAACATTTGAGTATGATTAAAAATCAAAGAAACCCTAATTTTCACTTTTTAAAAGTAATTTTTCAAAGAAAATTAATAAAAAATGACAAAAAATCAAATAAGTTTAAATAAACCACTTGTGATTTTTGGTTAAGGTTTGAAAAATGAGGTTTTAATCACAAGATGATTTAAAACTTATTTAGTTTTGATTTTCAAGATGAATATTCACTTTTAAAATGTTTAAAAACAATTAAAAATGAATTTATTCACAAAAATACCAACTATATTAAATAAATAATATAAATTTTATTTTTTTGTAGAATAAAATATTTTACTATTTTTGTGATTTTTCAGAAAAAGAACCAATCAAAAATAATCAAAATTGAGGGAGTTATTAATTTTCCAAATCATTAAAAAATAATATGAAAAATGAGAAAATATGAAAAAGTGATAAAAAAGAGGGGTTGGGTCTTACACTCTATTAGAGGCCCAAAGTGTATTTTTGTACAAAAGATGGGGCTTACAACTCAGGAAGAGGCCCAAAATATTTTCAGTTTGAAAATAGCGATTGCGCCGAGATTTTTAACGTATCGGGACTTATACAATAACTGAGGCCCAAAATATTTTCGTTAAAAAAGGGTTGGGTCTTACACTCTATTAGAGGCCCAAGTGTTTAAAAAATGAAAAGAAATGGGACTTACATCTCAAAGAGAAGTCCAGTTGATTTTCTGTTTGAAAACGACGATCGCGCCGAGGTTTTCTTTTAACGCAGAGGGACTTATACAGTAAGTGAGACCCAAAATTGTTTTGGTTAAAAGGGGATTGGGTCTTACACTCTAATAGAGGCCCAAAGTGTTTGAAAAAGATTTTTTTTTTTAATAATCAAATAAACTTCATTCATATATTAATAGTTTACAATATGAATGAGCTCTTTCTAACTCCTCATGGCCAACATCTTGATTAGCCAAAAGAAAAGAGAAAGCAAAATAATGATTGAAACTATACTCTAAAAACCAGCAAAAGTACCCTGCTGAAACCAATAATTACAAATTTTTTAGATCAATAGGCAGCTTATACCAATCATAGAAACTTCCCAAATCATCATTCTTTCTCCTTTTCCTTCTCCATTTCCAAGTGACCAACTGAATATCCATCAGCAGCTTTTTCAAGTTCAACTCATCGCCTTTGAAAATTATCGCATTTTGCATTCTCCAAATACCCCAACATGATGCTAACCATATAAATGATAGTTGATCTCCAACACCCCTTGCAGACGAACAACACGAAAAAAATCAATGCAACAGATTCCCGTCGGTAGATTTAAACCAATCCAGTGCTCCAAATCTTTCCAAAAAGACTTGATTTTATCACATCTAAGCATAGTATGATTAACCTCTTCAATCTCCAGCTGACAGAACACACACTGTACTTGGTTTTGATCAACAATAATACCTCGATAACTAAGGTTCTTGCGAGTCGGTAACCTATTCAAAAACAGTCTCCATCCAAATATCAGGGTGAAAATCAAAGAAAACCCCAATTTCATTTTTTAATGCATTTTCCCAAGAAAAATTAAGTAAAAAATGATAAAAATATCAAATAAAATCATTAAATAATGATTAAGGTTTATGAAAAAATATTTTATCCACATAAATATTTAAAATCATTTTGGTTTTAAAAAATCAAGAAAAAGAAATCATTTTAAAAGCATTTAAAACAATTTAAAACACTATTTTTAAATATATTAAAAATAATCTAAAAATAATACTTTTTTGTGATTTTTTGTGGATTAAAATATTATGGGGTATGAATTGGAAAATAATAATTTTTTGCTATGTAAAAGAATTGGGTCAGTTTTGAAAATAAAAATAAGAAAAAGAGGAAAAATGTCACAATATCATCTCCGACATTTCTTATGAGGTAAAAACTAGTACCGAAACTTTAATTTTCAACACGTTTTTTATCAAATTTCAAACACTCATAACTCTCTTAATTTTTATCGGAATCAAAATCCGGAAGTACCTATCTTGACCTATTTTTTGTAAGGAATCCAATGGTATCGCACACGCACACTGAAACTCGAAGTACAAAACACGCAAATCGAAAAACCATAACTGCACTTAATTTGTCGACATCGTTGCGCCAAACTTCCGACGCGCGTAACTTTCTCGATTTTTAACCGAATTAAGATCCGGAAGATCCTATCTTGAACAATTTTTCGCGAGGAATCCAATGGTATCGCACATACACACTGAAACTCAACGTACAAAACGCAGAAATTGAAAAACCAGAACTGCACGTTAGTTGAAAACATCGTTTCGCGCCAAACTTCCGACGCGCGTAACTCTCTCGATTTTTAACCGAATTAAGATCCGAATGAGTCTATCTTGACCGATTTTTCGCAAGGAATCCAATGGTATCGCACATGCACATGTAAACTCGACATACAAAACACAGAAATAAAAAAACCAAAACTGCACGTGTTTTGAAAACATCGTTCCGCGTCGAATTTCCAACACACGTAACTCTCTCGATTTTTATCGGAATTGAAATCCGTAAAATCCTATCTTGACCGATTTTTCGCAAGGAATCCAATGGTATCATTCACGCGCATGAAAACTCAATGTACAGAGCACACAAAGCAAAAAACCAGAACTGCTATCGTTAATTCGACATCGTTTCGCGTCAAATTTCCAACGCGCGTAACTCTCTCAATTTTCATCGGAATTGAAATCCATAAAAACCTATATTGACCGATTTTTCGCAAGGAATCCAATGGTGTTACTCATGCATACTAAAACTTAATGTACAGAACACACCAATCAAAAAACCCAGAACTGGACATGATTTTGAAACAACCAAAATTCCACATATAAACATGTTAAAATGCAAACAGTGGGAGTATCACAACATACACATTAAGGACTACATTTTTGCTTCAAGAATTGTTCAATATGATGCATGCATGTGGACAACAAAGGAAAGCATGATTCAAAGAATTCAAGTTGTGAATTTTACCTCTTTTTTGGAGATTTTGGGCAACCTACCAAGTGCTTTGTTCCAGAAATGATTTGATACTTTGGACACCCTCAAATGACCTCTTAGAAGCTTTTAGGATGGTTGGAATCAGCTGGAAACCTTTGGAGCAAGTTTGAGCACTTTCTCGCAAAATGGTCAAAAGTGGCCAAAATGCCAACTCTCTCAAATGGTGTTCCAGATGTGTGGCACCATTTGGGATAGTTCAAGGATGATATTTGGAGTGTGTTTGAGGTTTTATCTGGTTTGGAAAGTGACTGAATCAAGACATGGCTTGAAAAATGCAAAAAAAGTGCCATTTTGAGGTTTTGAGATGTGACTTTGTGATGTTGGTGTTATAGGTCACTTGTGAGAGTTTGGATCACCTACATATGATGTTTATGAGGTGTTAGGATCATGAGCTATGATGGAAATGCTCTCTAACTCAAAAACTCAGAATTTCCTTCCTAAAGAAGGCATTTTGGAGTGAAAGAGAGAATTTGAGGAAAGCATCTGTTTGATGACTTTGGTGTACTCAAACTGAGCACAAATGAGCTCTATTTATAGTAGAGCAAGTTTGTTTTACAAGCAATAGTGAATGGTGGTTGCAGCAGAGGTTTGGCCAATGTTGGCCAATGAGAATCCAAGTCTCCTCTAGCCATTGACTAGAGGTTAGAGCACAGGCTGCTGGTTCCCTAGTTGTTGGAGGAATCTTGACTGAATTCAGTTTGAGGAAGCTCAGTTCATGCCACCTCTAAGCATCCATTAAATGCTCCAAACCAAAATTGGAGTTTTGTCCCTCTTTTAGGGATTTCTAGGTTTTTGCGTGTTATTTTTGGTTCCTTGGACTTGGGAGGCTCATGGATCAGATCATCCCCCTTGGATTTGATCCTTAGATATGTCCAAAATGATGACAAGGCTTGAAAATTCATGTGGCACAAAAAATGTGCAGATCTGCCCTGAAAAATTCAGCTGCAGCAAGCCTTTTTGTAAAATTCATAACTCCCTGCTCGAGTATGCTACATGGACGTTCTAGGACTTTCCGGAAAGCTGAGATGACGTACTTCAACTTTGATGTTTGACCCTAGACCTGGTTCAACTTGGATCATGGAGAAAAACAGCCTTGAAGTTGGGACATTGTGCTGAAATTACAAGGCAGATTTTGGCTAAGTGCTGAAAAATGTCAATTTTAGGTTTTTAGCCATTTTGATCCAACCATAACTCAAAATCCATGATGAATTGGGATGAGGTGTAGTTGACACTTTTGTAGAGGGCCATAAGGGCTACAAATCAAGCTTTGGATGGGGAGAAATGACTTTGTGTTTTAGGAGTTATGATCCTCCAAAGTTGGTACCCTTGCCACTTTATTTCATAACTTAGAAAATTTTCTAAGTTTTTATGGTTACCCCTTTTTCAAGTTATCCCACTTTTCTTGATTTTTCTTGATGAATGATGATTCTAATCACACATTAACATCATTTTAGGGTTAAAAAACCATTTTTATGAAAAATCTCAAAAAGTCAAAGTTTGACTTTTGGGCACAGTTGACTTTTTATCAGATGAATTCCAAATTGTGCGATCCTTTATGAAATCAAGCCCTTGACCTAAATCAAACTTGATGGACATGTTCCATAGGTGTTATAGGGTGTATTTAATCATGTCCCAAGGTTTGGGAGCATGCCTGGGTCAAAATTCAAAGGTACAGTTGACTTTTCCCGCGAAACCCTAACTGTGGTTCAGATGAAATTGAAACTTGTTGCTCAAGCTTCTTGGATCAATCCATTGTTACAAATGGATAAATGTGGTATGTTAGGGATCCTCAAATCCTCTTTTGAGGTCTTGGCTCGTGTTTTGTCCCAAAAGTCAACTTAGGGGTGAATTAGGTCAAGAAACCCTAATTCTGGATTTCTGTTAAATGCATCCCCATAGGCTAAATTGACTTGATGATGGGGTTTATGATGTTCCATGGAGCGTTTTAGGATATGCTTTGAAGCATTGGTTCATGTCCAGAGGAAAATTTCCATCTGGAGGCCCTAGTCGACCAAACCCTAATTTGGTGACACCGGCGATCTTGAGGCTTGATTCACCTAGAAGGGAGCAGCCTTGTGCTTAATCCTTGAAGTGGGAGTCCTCTTGATCCATTGTGGATATTTGAGAGTCTAGACAAGTTAAAGATCATGTCATTCCTTGATTGATCCTTTGTCTAAGAGCTCTGCGAGGGTTTGAAACCCTAGTTTGATTGTATTGGCCGCTCACCCATCTTTGGGGAGACTAATGAGGTACAAAGGTATATCCATATTGTGCTGATGATTTTCACAATGATGGGAAATCTTAGTGGTCAAAATTTGGGGTATGACAGTGCACAAGAAGTAAGACATGCTATTATAGTTTGGTAAAGACGGTTTATGCCCCATCATGATTGTCGGCTGTCTATTGACAAATTAAGGAACTGATCACCCTTAATCTCTTGTTGATAGTAGACGGAATGATGTTGGATGGAATAGACGTGTCTTTCCGGCTTTGATAGTGTGTGCAATGAATTGTTTAGAATTAAGGAAATGATTACGGATTATTTTGTTGAGTGGATGAAGATTCTAATATCGGAAGATAAGACGGATTAGAGGATTTGGTATGTTGGTCCAGTTGGGAAGTCATTGAGAGAGAACGATTGGGTATCGTTAATGTTTGTTCTCAGAGAGTAGAGTGTGAACTCAAATTTGACGAAGGGGAAGATTTGAGGTTTATATCTGCTAAGTAAGTAGAAAACTCTTAGTAGATGAGACTAAGATGTTTGTGTGGTCTGGGATGATAGTGTTATGGAAATGGGCAGGAAGTCCCAGTGATGGGCCGTCAGTTGTGCATGGTTTCAGATGTGTTTTTGGATGGAACCTTAGGGTGTTGTCTTAGAGAGCTCCAGTATTGTTAGTAACAAAAAGGATGGATGATTGAACGGAATAACAAGCATGATGTGTATAATGGTAATGAGACTTTGGAAAGCAAAACTTAGAGTTCTGGTGAGGTTTGGAGTCTTTGGAGTTTTAGAGCATTAATGGAAATCTTGAGAAAACCCTTAGGTGTGGATGTAATATTTGAGAGTTCTTTTTGGTTGGTGGTTGCTACATGTTGGGATTTATGAGAATTTGGACTGTCAAGAGAAGAAATTGAGTATGGATTACTAATAGTCGAATAAGGTGATGATTGAGTATAAGTGTCCACTTTCATGAACAGGTGACTGGAATGGTTTGGTTGAGTTTGAGTGAAATTACAATTGTTTGGAATGTTTGATAAGAGTGGTGAATTGTGTGAGTTGAGGCTTTGATCGTTTTCATGTGACTGGTTATGTTTGTTATCATCGGGATAGGCTGTTATTTACTCGGTTAAGCTTGTATGTGAGTAACCAGTTACCTAGTGAAAAATTTTGTAAAAACTTTAAGAATTTATATCTTTTGGAATTTGGTTGGGCATTACAACGTACAGTGATGTTATTTGGTATTAGTAATGCATCTGTAATGTTTGTGGAGTAGAGGAATCGTATCTTCCGTACTTATTTGGATAAGTTCATAGTGGGTTGATTGAGGATATTCGGGTCTGTTATAAACTCAGAGGAAGAACAGGTAGAATGGTTGAGATTCGAATTACAAGCGTTGAAAAGAGACGAAGTTTTATGCTAAGTTATTCGAGTGAGAATTTTGGTTGAAAAAGGTTAGTTTTCTTGGATATGTGATTTCTGATGATGGTATTGTTATGGATCCATCGGCATTAGATGCAGTTCGACAATGAGAGGCTCCGAAGTCGGTTAAGGTGATTAGAAATTTTTGGGCTTAGTTGGTTGTTACTGCAGGCTATGGAAGACTTTGCTAAGTTCAAACTTCTGTTATCTCAGTTGACTTGCAAAGGGTGATTCATTTGTTTTGGATGTTCGTTGTAAGGAAAGTTTCAGAGAACTAAAGTAGAAGTTGTCTACGGCTCCAGTTTTGATACTGTGTGATCCTGATGAACCGTTTGTGAGGTTTTGAGATGCGTCTTTGATGAGTTTAGTCTGTGTGTTAATGCAATGGGGTAAAGTCGTATCTTATGCTTTACGACAATTGAGGATTTATAAAAGGGTCTATACTATTTTGGATTTGGAATTGGTTGCGGTTGTATTGTGTTGTGATATTTGGAGGTATTATCTTTATGGTTCTAGGTTCGAAGTGTTTAGTAAACACAAGAATATTGAGTAATTGTTTGGTCTGAAGGGATAGAGTATGAGACAGCGAGGGTGGTTAGAATTCGTGACGAGTTATGAATTTGGCATGGATTATCCTTCGGGAAAAGCTAAGGTTGTGCCTGAAAAGTTAAGTTGAAAGTTGTTATACATGTCCGTTTGGATGGTCAGAGAATTAAAATTATTTGAGCAGTTCAGAGGCTTGTGTCTGGTGTATGAGATAACACAGGAGAGTGTGAGGTTGGGGATATTACAGTGAACAGTGATTTTTGGCAAATATGAGAAAGAGTTAGACTTTGGATGTAAGATTGGTAGACTTGATGGTTTCAAGCAATCAGAGTGCGCAGCGGAAGCGTGATGTGGCACATTTTGTATATGCGGGTGTGACTTGTAAGAATTCATAGGTTGAACATTGGGAACATGTAGGAATGGTGAGACTATTGGACATTCCGAATGGAAGTGCTAGGTGGAATGTTTAAATATTGTACATGGATTACTATGTAGATGGATGTTTTGGTTGTATGTTCGATTGGTGAATCGTAGCATTGTTGTAGTATGGTTGTGTGACAAGGATGTTGGGTCGTGGGACTTTATGTTCTTGTTTGTGTTGTGGTCTCATTTCCATGGTGATGGTTCGAGTGCGAGTGGCTAATTCCTTGTGGGGAATTAGGGGAGTGTTACCTTTGGTGAGGGTAACGATCTTGTTGTGTTTCGGTTCAAGAGTGAACCTGTGTGTGGTCATAACTTGGGTATTCTTTGATTTGTGAGTTAGTCGTCAAGTGCATTGTATGGGCTTTGCATCTTGTCATTGTTGTTGTCGTCGTTGTTGTGTCGTTGTTGTAGTTGTGGTTAGCGAGGTGGTTTGTCAGTATGTGTTACTCGTGGTGTTGCCTTTTGTTGGCATGAGAGTGGGTTAGTCGGATGAGAGAGTCGTATCCGGAGTTGTTCGTATCGGTTATATTTTCGAGGACGAAAATTTCTAAGTGGGGGAGAGTTGTAATGCCCCGATTTGTTTAATTGTATTTATTTATTTCATTTATGTGAATTTTGTGAAATGTGTGAATTTATTGTATTTTACCTGCTAATTGAGTTAATTGGTTAGTTTCTCTGATAGATAAAATATTTGCATTAAATTATAATTTCTTTTCAACTTTTATTTCCTGAAATATATTTCATCGGTATGTTTATGTTTTATCGCGTTTTGAGAGCGTTTGCGAGATTTTTGAGCTGAGGGGTATTTTGGTCTTTTGCTTAGTTATGTTTTTCATAAAAATAGAAAGAGAGAAAAATAGAGAGAAAAGAGAAAGGAAAGAAGGAAAAGAAGAGGAAAGAAAGGGAAAAGGAGAGGAGAAGAGGAAAATCGTCATTATCTCCGTTTCAATCGCGATTAATCGGGTAAGGGTGAGAAGTTTCAATTACATCTTGCTTGTATATGTATATGTATATATTTGTTGAATGTTTGGTTGAAAAATATATGTTTTTCCAATTGGTTGAACCTGTGAACAATAAATAGAAATTGATGTTTTCACGGTCGGAAATCACGAGTTAAGGTCCCTAATTGTCGATACATGTTAGATATATGTGGTTGTGCATTCAATTGGTAATTTTCTGATGTTTAGATGAGATTTAGAGAGGATTTGGGGTAGAATTCGTAACAAAAATTATGCAGGAAAAATTTTGGGTTTCGCAGGCGATACGCGTAATGGGCAAGGCATTACACGTATTGGGTAAGGCATTACGCGTAACACCTTGGGCAATACGTGTATGGCAAGGGTGAAATGAGGGCATTATGCGTATGAAAACCATTTTTACACGGCCCTCTGGTGAAATGCGTAATGGTACGCGTAAGGGTCAAGGCATTACGCGTAACACCTTGGGCAATATGCGTAATGGGTTTTTAAAAGGAATTTTTGGGAGAAATCAGTCTCTGCTCATACGCGTAACACTTTGGGCAATACGCGTATGGGATGGGCTAGTGAGCAAGGCAATACGCGTATGGCTCAGGGCAATACGCGTATGGCCAGCGAGTGTGCAAAATTTTGTCTTTTCGCGATTCCTTTTCGTTTTACTTCCGTAACTTGTGTTCCGATTATACGTTTTGAACATTCTTGGTATCGTTGGAAAGCTATTGAAATGTACTTTCTTATTAAAATATTTTTGAGATTGTTGGCCGATTTAATTATGTCGGGAATTTGAAATAGTGTCATTTTGTCGACTTTTGTCGTTGTAATTGTGTGTAATTGATGTGTATCATGCAATGTGCTGTTGATATGGGTATTGTATGACTTGTGTGCTATTGTGTGATGAGAATGCATGTGATAAAATGTTGTGATGATGGTTTGTGGCCTAAGGGCAAGAAAATGCATTGTGTGGTATTTGATGATATATGCATGATTATGGATGTGTATATGTGTGCATTGGAAAGTCATGAGCATTGTATGCCAAGCATCATGATATGCATTCTTGTGATGTCGTGTGCCCTTGTGGGGTGTGAGCGACGTATCGATTCCAGAGGGAATCCGCTATAACATCGTGTGCCTTATATAAAGAGGACCTAAAGTGATGATTATAGACGATCATGTGCCTTATACAAAGAGGACCTAAAGTGATCGGATCGTGTGCCTTATAAAAATAGGACCTAAAGCGATCCATAAATGTCGTGTGCCTTATACAAAGAGGACCTAAAGCGACGGGGAACATCGTTTGCCCGACGGGGAGTTACACTAAGTAACAAGCGATGGTTCCAATAGTTCCTGAGTGAACTAGTGATGAGAATGATGGATGGATGATACCGCATTTGCATAGAGTCGTTGTGTCGGTCTCTTTGCATTTGCATAAATCATGAATGGATTGATTATGTGTGGAAAATCATGAATGGATTGATTATGTGTGGAAATTGTGAATTGATTGATGATGTGTTGAGCTTGTGATAGCATTGGTGATTTGATATGCATTTGTGATAAATGCATTGGTTGTGGATAATATGTTTTATGTATAGACATATGCTATGTGATATGGTGGTGTGTTTCCATATGTTATGACTTGGTATGCCTTATGTGCAAATATGTGAGTATGTTGGATAATTGATATATGCTATGTTGTTGGATTATTAGATATATGTTATGTATATGTGGCGTGCTATATGTATTAGTACGTGATGCTTGTGGTGAGAATAACTATGCATGTGAATTTATATGTGGTTGCATATTATTATGCAATCTTGGTTTATTTGTTATTTCTCACCCTTCTGCTGTGGTTTGTTGCTCTATGAGGCAATTGCAGATTAGTAGTCTTGGAGGTTTTTGTGAAGATTAGTTCTCCATCCGTTTGTCTGTCTGCTCTGATACGTAACACGGGAGTCAGGGAACGCTTTTATCATATATGTATACATTTGTTGAATATATTTTGTATTACTTTTGTATGTATATTTTGATGTTATAAAATGATTTATTTTGTAAAACAAGGCAGTTATAGATCTTTTCGCTTTATTCCATAATTGACCTTTCCTTTTATATGGAAAAAGTTCCCTTTAAGGTTATTCCATTTTGTGTCATGTATCAAAAATTTATGAGCATGGATTGTGTTTTCTTTCTTTAAAATTGTGGCATCCTTGTTTCTGTCGGAAAAATAAATTTTTACTTACTCTGATTTATTTATGCATTATTTATTCGCGATGGGAATTGGGGTGTTACAAGGGCGACCTGAAGCCGACTCTCGTCGGGAGGAGGTGTCGCCTCCTCGACGTTTTGGGCTTCCCGGGAACTGGGACGAGGTGTATCATTTTTCTGGGCGTATTTCTTTAAGTGCCCTTCCTTGATCAGGATCTCAATTGCATCTTTGAGATGGATGCAGTCTTCTGTGACATGTCCGTGGCTCCGGTGGAACCTGCAGTACTTGGACTTGTCCGTGTTTGATTTAGGGGGAGTCGGCTTCGAAAAGCGGACGCCTCCTTTCAGAAATTCTGAGTTGGAGCACTCGGAGAAGATTCGCGCGCGGGGAGCATTAAGCGGCGTGTACTCCGTGAACAGGCCAGCTGGTCCTTTCTGTTCGCGGGAGTCCCGGGGCGGCCTTCCTTCTTTCTTTCTCCCCCGCGTCGGGGAGGAGAGTCTTCTTTGTGGCCGCGGGGGCCTTCCTTGCGCCTCGACTCAGGGCGATCTGCGCTGCCTCCGACTCCTCGAGCTCGATGTACGAATGAGCTCGTTGGAGGAGGTCCTCCAAACGGCGGGGTCTGCGGAGGCCCACGGACTTGGCAAAATCGGATCCAAAACATAGTCCATGTATGATTAAATACTTCTTCATGTCGTCGGTCGTATGAACCTCGACAGCTTCCCTGTTGAATCTCTCAATGTAGTTCCTGAGAGATCCGTTCTTCCCCTGGAAGATGCTCTCTAGGGCGGCCTCCGTCTTCGGGTGTCGACGAGACGCTGTGAAGTGCTTGGTGAAGCGTTGCCTTAGTTGCTTCCAGGATGTGATCGACCCGGGTGCCAGACCTTTGTACCAATTCATGGCGCCCTTCCGTAAGGTCGTCGGGAAAAGCCTGCACTTAATGGCCCCTATGACGTTTCTGAAGTCGAGCATGGCTTCAAAACTTTCGACGTGATCTCCTGGGTCGGTCAGTCCATCGTAGGTCCCCAGTGGTGGGGGTTTCTCCATGCCCGCAGGAATTGGGGCGTCCATGATCTCCCAGGATAGGGGGTCCTCTGGTCGTCGTCGTCGCTTCTGGCTGGGGACCTTGAAGGGGATCGGTGATGTCGACCAGGTATTTGTCGTGGAGGGGAATTCCTTGAGCGGTTCCTCGGCCTTTCCTCGGTGGTCTTGCTCTTCTTGGTGGTTAAGGAAGGCCTGGGTTCCTTCCGAAGCGGGGAACGATGGCACTTCTGGGAGATCGTCGGCTGGGGGCGCTCCGGGCGTGGTCGACGTCCCTCGCGCACCAGCGAGGGAGTTCGAGATTCTTCTGACGGGGTCCTTCGCGGGGAAGGAGAACGGCGAGGCGACAGTGGACGATGATTTCTTCGCGGGGAAGATCGTCGTGTCCGCCCTCGCTCTAGTGCTTTAATTCTGAGATTCTGGTGTGCGATCAGCTGGTTGGTCTGATTGACCAAGGCAAATAGGGCCACGGTGCTCGAATCTGCATTGGGCGGAGGAGCAGCTGGCTGAAAGACGGCTTGCTGGTCGTCCTGCTGGGCGGCGTCGTAAGCCGTGTCTTAGGAGTCTGGGGAGGCGGGTTGCCCGTCTCTCACGTCGCCTTGCTCGATGTTGAGGGCAGCCGCGTCCTCGCGATGGTTTCCGTTCTCGAGTTGCGCGAGGACGGTGTCCAGAGCTTTGTTCGCAGACGGGTTGTTGGCCATGCTAGTGAACGAGAGGATTGCTTTGGTTTATCGTTGAAGGAAAAACGGGGAAGCAAGAGGTCCCCACATTCGGCGCCACTGATCGTACCTAGATCAGACAGTTATTCAGTGGCCAGCAACGTCGTATGGACTTCAGCTCCGGTGAGGTTGAAAGAAGGCCTGGGGGGTGTACCTGCAAGGTACTCCGACGCTTAAGTAAGGCAAAGGTCACAAGTAAAAGCAAGTACAGAAAAAGGTTAGAATGTATGAGATTGTGTAACCTGACCCTCTCAAGTGAGAGGGTATTTATAGAGAGCCCCCAGCGCGCGGCCAACTGTTACTTGTACTGGACTGGATTGCCAGGCCCAATCCAAGTAACTGTCAGGGCTTACGTGGCATAGTGAAGACCAGCACGTGGTCTTCGCCCTGGGGTAACCGTTCCTAGATCTCTGGAGTTAGGGCATACCGATTCCATCGGGAGTGGGTGGTTACATGAGAACGTGTCCTCGCGGGGAGGAGTCCTGCGTGTCGGAGAGAGACGTGTCCTCGCGGGGAGGACTCTTATGTGTAGAAGGAAATGGCTCCTCGTGGGGAGGAGCACCTGAGTGTCGAGGAGAAGCGAGCCCGGAGAGGCTTAGCGCCTCTGCCCGATGCTCTATGTCGTGCGTGCCCGAACACCGCAGAGGTGTGGCACGTGCCCGACACTGTTGAGGTGGGCATATGCTCGACATTGGTCGGGCTAAGAGGCCTTTGCTGGGCCATCCCAGGACGTGTGGGTTGGGCCTGCTCGATTGAGGGGCAGACCCCGGCCCAGTCCAGAACAGTAATAGTAATAATAATAATAGTAACAGTAATAATAATAATAATAATAATAATAATAATAGTAATAATAATAATAATAATAATAATAATAGTAACAGTAGTAGTAATAATAATAATAATAATAATAATAAAAAATAAAAATAAAAATAATAATAATAATAATAATAATAATAATAATAATAATGTCGTGTCTCTTAAGTCAATACATATAATTCTGCATTCTATTTTTGTATAATCTTTATTTTCCTTAAATCAAAGAAGTAATAAAATGTGATGAGTGCATTGCATCATATTTTCCTTCATTCAATTATATTTATATTTATACTAATTTAATTAATGTTCGTAAACTTATTTAATTGAATTCTGTTACATTTCATTTCATGAATCTAAAATTTGCTTTGATACTTAAGTGTTTGATGATGAATTATCAAAGTACTCCTAAACCTAGAAAAATCAACTAATCTTACCCACTCAATATTCCAATTGCTATAATGGTTTTAATTTGAATGTACAGTAGCTTCCAATAAATATGGTCAAATTTTAATAGTTTAATCATTAAGATTTTATTTATTAAATGTGAATAAGTAAAATCTTTTCCACAATTTCAATCTTTTCCACAAATTCTCCCACTTTGTTTGTGCTTGTGCAACCAATTCCACTCCACTTTTTATTAATAATAATAATAATAAGAATAATAATAATAATAAGAATAATAATAATAATAATAATAATAATAATAATCATAATAATAATAATAATAATAATAATGTCGGGTCTCTTAAGTCAATACATATAATTTTGCATTCTATTTTTGTATAATCTTTATTTTCCTTAAATCAAAGAAGTAATAAAATGTGATGAGTGCATTGCATCATATTTTCCTTCATTCAATTATATTTATATTTATACTAATTTAATTAATGTTCGTAAACTTATTTAATTGGATTCTGTTACATTTCATTTCATGAATCTAAAATTTGCTTTGATACTTAAGTGTTTGATGATGAATTATCAAAGTACTCCTAAACATAGAAAAATCAACTAATCTTACCCACTCAATATTCCAATTGCTATAATGGTTTTAATTTGAATGTACAGTAGCTTCCAATATATATGGTCAAATTTTAATAGTTTAATCATTAAGATTTTATTTATTAAATGTGAATAAGTAAAATCTTTTCCACAATTTCAATCTTTTCCACAAATTCTCCCACTTTGTTTGTGCTTGTGCAACCAATTCCACTCCACTTTTTATTAGCATTATCTCTTACCACCAATATTTAAATTCACCAATAATAATAATAATAATAATAATAATAATAATAATAATAATAATAATAATAACTCTTATTATTATTGTGAGATTTGAGTCAAACCCATGTTGTGTCGAAGGAGAGCTTTCATGTGTTTCGACAGGAGGCAAGCATGCAGTCGAAGCTTGTTTATATACTGATGCCTGAATGTTACAAATTGTAGTCGAAGTCTGTTCTAGTTTGTAGTGTCAAAATATTTTTCTGTCGAATTGGGTCTTGTGTTAAGGATCCAATTGTTTAGGTTTCTTGGGCTGCAAGTTACCTAGTTTGTCTATAAATAGGCTAGTACACTCAGTTTGTTGAGTGTGGCAAATTGTGATATTCACGTGTAATCGTTTGTGACTTTAATGAGAAAGTGAATAGTAAACAGAATTTTATTTGCCCAATCATTGTTGTTCTATTCTTCTTCTTCTTGTTTTCTTTTCCGTTAACTTCGGCAGGTATCAAAGGAGACGACGGTATCGGGGTTATGGGTGAAGCTTGAAAGCTTGTACATGACCAAATCGTTGGTAAATCGTTTGTACCTGAAGCAAGCTCTGTATTCATTCAAGATGAGTGAAGACAAAGCTTTGACTGAGCAGTTGGATATGTTCAACAAGCTGCTTCTTGATCTTGAAAACATTGATGTGAAGATCGATGACGAAGATCAAGCACTATTGATATTATGTGCTTTGTCCAGATCGCATGCTCACTTCAAAGAAACTCTCTTGTATGGAAGAGAGTCCCTGACCTTTGAAGAAGTTCAAGCAACCTTGTATTCGAAGGATTTGAACGAAAGAAAGGAGCAGAAACCTTCATCAGTTGGCGAAGGGTTGTCCATGAAAGGAAGATCGTCAAAGAAAGATGGTAGGTTTGACAAGAAGAAAGAAAAGGCTCAGCAGAAGTCTTATGGTAGTGATATGTCTAGTATCAAATGTTATCATTGTAAGAAGAAGGGTCACACAAGAAAGGTGTGCCCTGAGTGCCTGAAGAACCATGGAGGTAAGGACAATGGGAATGCAACTATTGTGCAAGATGGTTATGAATCATCTGATGTCCTTGTGGTGTCGAGCAGCAACTCTTGCGAAGAGGGGATTATGGATTCTGGATGTACTTGGCATATGACTCCAAACAAGAATGTGTTTGAAGAATTGTGTGATCAAGATGGTGGATCAGTGCTGCTGGGGAACAATAAAGCTTGCAAGATTGCAGGTATTGGATATGTTAGATTCAAGCTCCATGATGAGTCAATAAAGCTATTGACTGGGGTCAGGTATGTACCTGACCTTAAGAGGAATTTAATTTTTCTTGGTGAATTCGACAAGAAAGGATATGTCTTCAAAGGAGAGCAAGGTATTCTGAAAGTGTTGAAGGGGTCGAAGGAAGCCTTGAGAGGTGTTTACCGTGAAAATTGGTAAACAATCGCTGATCTTCCAAATCTAACTTTGGTGACCCACAGGATCGATCAGATTGATCCTAGGACATGTGCTAACCACTAACCTAAAGTAAGTTCTAAAGAACTAACACTTCGACAGTGAACACGAAGAAAGGTTTGTTGAAAATGTAATCTAAACAATGTTTTAAAGTGTTAAGTTAAAAGGCTGAAAATGTAAAAGAAAGGGTCGAAGGTGTGCAGTAAAAGTCGAAAATATGAAAATAAGATAAAGTGCAGAAACATAACTTGCGTTAAAATAAAGGACAAGTTCTTAATGAACGATTGAAGTAAATTGCATTGAAAAGATAAATGGTGTTTACATCACGTACATTCTCACAAGACTCTTTTCTCTACACACGGATACTTTGAGTAACTTTGGAGTAACTTGTACAAAGTGAACACAACACCCCGAATCCTATTGCTAGAACCCATATTTATAATACTAAAACTAACTGCTGTTAACTTCCTAAGACAATCAACACATGACAAGTGTCGCGTTGCATGCTTCTGACCCTTGGATATGCGCCACTACTCCCTCCTTTATTTGAATTTGAACTTCTCAGTGTCGGTCGTCGTAGTATTCTCGGTCGAAGGAGACTCCCCCAACTTTCAGAAATATTCTCTAAGTCCCAAAAGTATCTCTCACTCTTATGAGCATCTTCGACTAAAACCTCTCACAATAATCCAGTCGAAAGCTCTTTTAAACCTCTTCAAGAGTTTAGCTTTCCAATCAACATTTCCAATTTTATGTGGGCGTCGAATTTATGAGCTAACAAATTGCCCCCCAAAAATGCCTTTTCCGACAATAATGGAGGAAAGGTCATTTTTTGATAGTGTCCATTCGACGCCATCTTTCGACCATGCAAAAGTGTCCATCAAAACTGACTAACCCACGTCTCTAGAAACTATTTAGTTTCTTTTCAATCAAATTTATGACGTCACATCCAATTATGATTATGGCTAAAACTTCTCCTCGGAAATCACATCAAAACCCAACCATCATAACCTCTCCTAGGGTCTAGGAGATCGTGGACATAGGTAGAACTGTCACCGCCCCTACTTTGGCTCTTGGGAGGACACGTGTCCCACTAGCTTTAACTCCTTAATGATGATTAGTGACCTTTTAGTGTCTCCAAACCACTTTATAAATAGTTTCTCCATAAACTATTTTTATTTTTCCCAACTCCCAAGTATTCACTACGCACTTTCCCCTCTCTTCCAAAACTTTCAACCCTTTACCTTCAGCGAACCCATTTTCTTCAAATTTTCAACAATGGCATCTTCAACTGCTACCACTCAAGACCCAAAGAAAATCCAGAAGTTCAGAGGGCCAAAGAGCACGCCACTACTTCCTTCATTCGCTACATTGAATGGACCCAAAGTGGTAAAGAACCAGCAATTCATCCCTGAGCCTCTCAAAGAAGAAAAAAGACATATCTACGAGACTCGGGTATTGATTCCTGTTACTGTTTCTGGAAAACCGCTAGCTTTATCTGTCCTTTGTCTTCTTTAGATACAAATTATACAGCCATTAGTGATTTCTTTCCATCATATCGTAAAACCAAACCTTTAGGGCAGAAAGACAAAGCTAAGGTAACATCTGAACCCCATGACAATGTAGCCCTAAAGAACATAGATTTGAAGTATTTGAATGACGGATCTAGGCTATTTAGAGCAACCCCGTATTTCAAGGACTCTGACCTCTATTTGAACTGGCTGACCAAGTTAGAGAAAGTCAAAGCAGAAACTTGGAAGAGTTTAGGAATCTACGACTTGATCATATTGTCGAAGACAGGTCCTGCTTACTGTCCAACCTTACTGGCATCATCTTTGTATTTTTGGGATAGTACCAATTTTACTTTCCATCTCCCTTGTGGGATGATGACACCCACTCTCCTCGACATAGCCGTTATCACAGGGCTAAGACCTCATGGGCTAGTTTACGAACCTGAAATAGATGCTCTAGACACTATAGGATTCGCAACCACCAAACACACTTACACTCATTTCATAAACCATTACCACGACAAGCAAACTGACATAGTCGAAGACAAAGAGCACATAGCATTTCTGGCTATGTGGCTTTCTCGCTGTGTATTCTGCACCAAATCTTTGCAAGTGGTAAGAAAATATCTAAACCTAGCCAATCAATTGCACCTTAATCGAGGCATCTGCCTAAGCGAAATGATATTGGCCAGTTTTTACGAGTCTTTAAGTGAAGGTGTTGGTCGTCTGAAAGACTAAGAGAGCAAGGGGAACCTCCTGCTATCAGGACCCTTTTGGCTACTCCAGCTTTGGCTTAATGCCACTTTTGAAGCCAACCTCCCTAACAAAGGGTCTGTGGACGAAGAGGCTGCAGAAATTAAAGAGAGACGAGTCAAATGGATTCGACTGGTGCAGCTAACCCCAAACGAAGAAGGGCAGACACTTAGGGCATCCTTCTCTGGCTTCGTCAAAATGTTTTCCAAGCGCTATGAATTCACACCAAGGATGGCGCTCTTTGCTGAAAGAAAATATGGTCCTGAATGGTTTACCCGGCCCTTTCCTCCCTCGTTCAAGAAACATGAAGAAGAATCGCAGCATGTCTGGGAGGCATTCCTGATCCCTCGACTTATCGTTCATCGACTCAACCTGCTAAAGGGCCAAACATCTCTGATGGCCTATCAACCAAATCTTGTCTCTTGATAATTTGGTTTGGTCCAGACTCTACCCAAGTGTCTGTATGAGAAGAAGGTCCATGTTATCCTTCCCAACACTATCTACGATGCCATAGAGAGTTCGATGCACCTCGCTCGACATGCTCATCGATCGCTCCTAACTCCTGCCTATTTTGAACCTTCTCATCTCTGCACCCAAAATTTCCATGACTGGTGGTCGAAGCATTATGCTGCAGAATTCCTTGATGTCTCTAGCTTCGCTCAGTTGATTGACCAAGCTTTTGTTGATGTGCAAGAGAAGATCAAGAAAGGTACATCTATTCACGTTAAAGAAATTCATGCCTTCCAGAAGTACTTTGAAACTATTTATTGACCAGATGATATTAGTCGAACCGTCCGTGAAGCCGCAGTTACGCTGAAGGATAAATTTTTAAAGAAAATAGAGAGTTTGAAACTCCCTTCATACGTTTCTCCTGAGAAACGCTATGAAGCGGCTTTCGCACTATTTCCCCCAAAGACTCCTCGACTGCCATCTGCTGATTTTGGAGTGGCTCTTGCCCCTCCATTTCCAAATTGGTTCATCTGTGGGGATTCTATAAAAATCCTTCGCCAGCAGTCGAAACCCAAGGCTCAGCGGGTGGTTCCGACTAAGCATACGCTAGATAGTTTCAAAGGACACCTTCATGTCGGTATCGAAGATGTTTGCATCGAATCCGAAATACATGAAGGTTTGGATTCTTCGATTTTATGTTCTTTTATTCAAACTTTATCATTACTGACTCGTGGTAACTTGATTTGTTTTGCAGTTGTGCCCAAAAAGAACACCCCTCAGCAACTGGTCAAAGCCAAAGGTGAAGGCAGCAAGGTACATCACACACCTTTTCCTTACGTTGATTATTCTTTCTCCCCCTAATGCTTCCCATTATTTCAGGCTTCTCGCAAACCACCTCCGACACCTCAAAGGAAATCAAAGAGGGGCACTGCCCAAATTATCATTGATTCGGAGGATGAGGACCAATCCCCTCCTGAAGACTTGAAGCTCAAAAAGAGGAAGAAATCAAGCCAAGAAACAGATGCTGCTGGTGGCCAGAGCCTAAAACGGCTAAAGTCCCCAAAAAGACCACCACTACGAGTAGAGTTGCAGAAGCCTATTCTGGAGCTGCCTCTAAACCAGCCGCAAATCATGCTGAAAGCAATAACTCTAGCCCTGATGCTGAAGGTGTCAAGGTAGCTTGTCATATTATTCTTTAAAGAGTCAATTTATCTACCTTGTTTCCTTTTGTTCTAATTTGCTTCAATTTGATTCAGGTTGATGTAAGTGGCTAAAAGTCGCCGGTGGATAATCCTCCTTCTCCAATCACTCTCCTGAATAGCCAAGGTGAGCCCACATACCATCCCACTTCTGACTTGGGCTCTGGAATGAGTTCACTAGGTGAAATTAACAAACTTGGCTTTGAAACAGCTCCCCCTTCGCCAGCAAAGACCACTACCCAGCAGTCTCAAACAGATGGCTCCGACCATGAGGACAACAATGATCAACAAAATCCCGAAATAGAGAATCCAAGATCTGCTGCCATGGATGAAGATACAACCTTGGTCGATGAAGAGGGATCCCCAATAGACGAACCTGCCAGGGCTGCCAGTGCTAACCCAGAAGGAGAGGAGGAGATGGAAGAAGATGACGATGAGACAATGCACCAGTCTGAACTTGATGGCCATAGTGATGAAAATGCTGATGACAAAATGGATGAAGATGAAGAAGAAGAGGATAAAGGTAAAGAGGAGAAGGCTGACAAAGAACCTATCAATAAGCCAACCCATATCGAAGCTACTACTACCCCAACAACTACTACTGCGACTGAGGGCAAGGCAACCTCAACTATGTATGGAGCATGACTTTCTGAAAAGGAACTGGATGCCTTGAAGACTAGAAACCCTCGACAATACATAAAGATCCTTCTTGGCCGTCGAGGAAGTTCATCTGACAAAACTCCTAGTGCTTCGACTGCCTCTAGGGACCAGCCTTCAAGCAAAGCTGAAGACAATATCCTTCTGAAGATCAAGAATAAGATCTTTAAGGGTGACCTTTTCACACTCTTACAGATGGATGATGTCACTCATATCTCTCTGAAAAATCTCCTCCAACAAGTCGACATCCATGTCGTTTATCCAGAATCTGCCAACGTCATTTTAGAGCTTGGCACTATGATTGACCAAGTCTATGGTGAGCTTAAACGCCTGCCCCAAATCAAAAATGCAATTTCAACCAAAGCTGGTAGTGAGGCTGCCGCTTGGACTGCTGCCACTGATTCTGAGAATAAGGTAGCAGAATTGGAGGAAACCAAAGAAAAGAACAAGCAGGAAATCACCTCCAATGAAGAAAGTATTGCTTCCTGGGAGCGAAAGATCAAGAAACTTCGAGCCAAGATCTCAAAGGCCAAAAAGCTTAAAGTTGAATTGTCTGCCTTTGATGACCCTGGCTTGTCGAAAGAGCTTGAAAATGCCATAACTTTTGCTGAGAAAGCTCAACAACTGGAGAAGGAGGTTGCACATTTAAAATTTGACAAGGCCTTGTGTGAAAGGCATCTTGATCTCCAAAAGTCGAAGTACTTGAAGATGAAGGAGAATCTCCCCTTTTAGCTTGTTAATTTCTTTGTAATTTTTTCCTTTTTTGTATAATGCTCCATAGCCATTTAAGGCTTTTATTTGTAATGATTCTTAAGCCATTTTGGCATTCATGAATACCATTGTTGGCTTTGCCCTTTTTACGTTGAATTACTCTTTAGCAATTTTAACTTCTTGAAGTGCTGGTTTATATTTTTTCAAATACTTGCCATTTACTTTCAAGATTCTTTTATCCTCATTTAATTCTTCCACTTCATAGGCTCCATTAGAAAATACTTGCGTAATTTGAAACAGACCCTCCCATTTCGGGGACCATTTACCCAAAGCTCTGACCTTTCGATCCATAGGCAGGATTACCTTCCAAACTAAATCTCCATGCGAAAAAGTCTTACCCTTAACCTTTTTATTGTAAGACTTTTCTACTCTTTTCTTTTGTCTCTTCAAAAGTTCTAAAGCTTTAAGTCTTTCTTCGTCCAAATCTACCAACTCATCTAACATCATATTCCAATAATGCTCAAAAGGAATTTCATGATGTCTCTGAATCCTTATCGACTGGAGATAGATCTCAACAGGTAAAACTGCATCATAACCAAAGGTTAGTCGAAATGGAGTAGTGTTAGTTGCCTCTTTGGGAGAAGTTCAACATGCCCACAGGATCTGATCCAAGATCTTATGGCAATTCCTGGGCCTTTTCCCCCACATGTTTTTTGATCAACCCAATCACCACTTTATTAGCCGCTTCAACCTGACCATTAGCCTGAGCATAATAAGGTGTAGAGGTTAAGAGTTTGAAACCCATCTCTCTAGCATACTCCTTTATCTTTCGACCAGTAAAGACCGATCCTTGATCTGTCGTGATCGTTTATGGGATTCCAAACCTATAAATGATATATTTTTGAATGAATTCGATCACATCTTCTTGATCTACATTTGGCAATGGTATCGCTTCGATCCACTTTGTAAAGTAGTCAATTCCTACCAAAATGTATCTTTGATTCTTGGAGGATGCAGGTCAAATCTCTCCGATTAAATCCAAAGCCCAGCCTCTAAAAGGCCATGGTTTGACTATGAAATGCAGCTCACTTGCAGGGATATGCTGTATGCCAGCATGAACTTGACATTCTTGGCAGCCCTTAGCGAATTCAATGCAATCTTTTAGCATAGTAGGCCAATACATGCCTTGTCAAAACAATAGCCACTTCATCTTATGGCCTACTTGATGTGCCCCACATGCCCCACTATGGACAGTCTAAAGGGAAAGATACGCCTCTGATTCACTAAGGCATTTAAGTAAGACTCCCTCAGGGGTCTTTTTAAATAACTCATTACCAAGAAGGACATAACTTAAAGCTTGATACCTAACCTTTCGCTCTGTGGACGCTGTTGGATTCTGCAAGTATTCGACTATAGGCTTCCTCCAATCTTTGTCCGTCAAGCCGTCTATTACAAAAATCTCAAAATTTTCTTCATCAGCGTATCCAAGCTTCGTCACTTCTAGATCTGATGGGCATAATCCAACAGATACGACTTTACCTCTAGCATCGATTGCCTCTTGCAGATTTTCCTTTGAAACCTTATACCCGGAAGCAATCTGAGCCAAGTCGTTGGCCACTTGATTCTCTAGTCGAGGTATGTGTCGAATGCTCATAACTTTGAATTTCTTTAGTAGTCTATTGGCTATTACGAAGTACATGATAAGATTTTCCTTAACACATTTGTACTCCTTTATAATTTATTTTATGACCAACTATGAGTCTCCCATTATTTCAACTCGAGTTGCCCCCAATTTTAACAAAATTTCAAGTCCAGCTATTAAGGCTTCATACTCAGCCTCGTTGTTAGAACAAAGTCCTTCGACGTTGTACTTGAATTTTGTTGGAATTTTATCAGGAGAAATAATTAGAACACCTACGCCTGCGCCATATTTGTGGCTAGAACCATCGAAGTATAACTTCCAAGGCCCCAATTCGACGTAATTCAAAGTGCTTTCGTTTATGGAGTGGTCGACTATAAAGTCTGCTACCACTTATCCTTTAACTGCCTTTAGAGGCTTATATGTTAAAGAATACTCCGTCAAGGCTAATGGCCATTTACCAATTCGGCTATGCAAGATAGGTTTGGACAACATATGTTTAATAACATCAAAATGAGACGAAACATACACATCAACTGGCTTTATACATTGCTTCAATTTTGTACAAGAAAAATAAAAGCATAAGCATAATTTTTCGATCATGCTATGCCTAGTTTCTGCATCATTTAAAACTCTACTAAGGTAATAAATGGCCCTTTCGACGCCATTCTCATCCTCTTGAGCCAACATGCTCCCTAAGGTTTTATCTGACATAGCTATGTACAATCTCATACTCCTATTCCTACAAGGCGGTGAAAGAATTGGAGGATGACTCAGGTATTCCTTGATATTGTCGAAGGCGTCCTGCTGATCTTGACCCCAGTCAAACCCATCCTTGTTGGATCGAAGTAATGGTGAAAAGGCTTGCGTATTTTCCGCTTAGGTTTGATATGAATCTTTTCAAGAAATTAATCTTGCCCAGCAGTGATTGCAACTCCTTTTTTGTTGATGGAACTTTCGCCTCCATGATGGCTTTGGTCTTATTCTGGTTGATCTCGATCCCCATTTTGTGGACCACAAAGCCTAAAAAATCCCCTACCTGCACACAAAACGCACATTTAAGAGGATTCATTTTAAGACCATGTCTTCTCATCCGTTCAAAGGACTGTCGAAGATGGTCCAAATGATTCTTCCCTAAAACAGACTTAACCACAATATCATCGATATATATTTGTATGAAAGTATCTATGTAGTCATGGAAGATTGAATTCATTGCTTTGAGGCCAAAAGGCATTACTACCCACTCGTAGGTGCCTAAGGCTCCAGGACAACGAAAAGCTGTTTTGGGGACATCATCTTCAACAATGAATATTTGGTTATAACCAGAGTGCCCATCTAACATACTAAGATACTCATGTCCTACGGTGAAATTGACTAGCATTTCTGCCACAGGCATAAAATACTCATCCTTATGAGTTGCAGAATTTAAATCTCTAAAGTCTATGCAAACTCTTAAGGAACCATTCTTTTTAATAACAGACACAATGTTAGCCAACCATTCGACATACCTGGCAGTACGGATGAATTTGCATCGAAGGAGTCTTTCGACCTCCTCCTTTATCTTCGAGAGAATTTCTGGGGCGAACCGTCTTGGATTCTGTTTGACTGGCTTTTTCCCAGGCTTGATTGGAAACGTGTGTTCGACTAACTCTCTACTCAAACCAGGCATCTCATCGTAGTCCCAGGCGAAACAGTCTTTAAACTCCTGCAGCAACTGGGTAACTTCGACCTTAAGTTGTGGGCCCAGATTAGCGCTGACATATGTTGGCCTTCTAGTTGCCCCTTCACCCAGGTCGATTTCTTCTAACGGATCCTGCGCTAGCATCTTAATGTTATTTGCCAGCGGATCTTTTTCGAATCCCAAAGGTTCATCTAACTTTAGTGACTCACAGGATCGATCAGATTGATCCTAGGACATGTGCTAACCACTAACCTAAAGTAAATTCTAAAGAAATAGCACTTCGACAGTGAACACGAAGAAAGGTTTGTTGAAAATGTAATCTGAACAACGTTTTGAAGTGTTAAGTTAAAAGGCTGAAAATGTAAAAGAAAGGGTCGAAGGTGTGCAGTAAAAGTCGAAAATGTGAAAATAAGACAAAGTGCAGAAACATAACTTGCGTTAAAATAAAGGACAAGTTCTTAATGAACGATTGAAGTAAATTGCATTGAAAAGATAAATGGTGTTTACATCACGTACATTCTCACAAGACTCTTTTCTCTACACACGGATACTTTGAGTAACTTTGGAGTAACTTGTACAAAGTGAACACAACACCCCGAATCCTTATCAGGTGGCTCTGGGTCGAAGTCCTTACCAGGACCTTCTTGGTGAAATTCAGTACTGGCTTCGCCTGCCATATATTCATTAGCAGCTTCTAAAGCCGCTTGTAGTCTAGTTTCAGCCACGTAGGCCGAAATTCTTTTCAATGCTTCGAACTCAGTCATTATCACTGAATTCACTTCCCCACCCTGTGGGGTCTACTGCAGGGTCGCCAAGGTATGGAAGTCTTTCCCCTGGCACCTCCTTATCCCAACGGAAACCATTGACGGGATGTAAGTACAATGAGCAAAATGTTTCGTCATCTGGGACAAACTCAAAATCTGTCGGGCCACAAGAGGCAATGTGAGCCAAATGTTTGTCAAACTGACGTCTGTCGACATGATTTATTGGTGCCTTGAAATACCCCTGGTCAGCTTCAATGTTCTCGACTATGCCATCTGGCCTCCAGATGGTGATTCGTTGATGCATCGAAGATGGCACTACATCAATGCCATGTATCCACTCTCGTCCCAAGAGCAGATTATAGTTGGCTTTTGTTTCCACTACCATGAAGACACACTATGCTAAACAAGGGAAAAAAGGGCGCTTTTTTGGCCTATGACAGCGCTTAAAAGCGCTGTCTAAGGCTGCGCTGTCGTAGGTAAAGACAGCGCTTTTTTATTTATGAAAAAGCGCTCTCTAAAAGGGGGACTTTAGACAGCGCTTTCAAAAGCGCTGTCTAATGTATACATTTAAAATTTTAAAGAATTTTTTTTATATACTTTAGAGAGCGTTTTTTTCTTCAAAAGCGCTCTATAAAGGGGGACTTTAGACAGCGCTTTTGAAAGCGCTGTCTAATGTATACGTATAATGATTTTTTTATATACCTTTAGAGAGCGCTTTTTTCTCAAAAGCGCTGTCTTTTGTCTACGTATAATTTTGAAGATTTTTTTTAAAAATCCCATTTTAACCATTTTTTTATGCAGAAACCTGTATAATTCACATTTCCATAAACCTGTATAATTCACATTTCAATAAACCAGTATGGATACGCATTTCCATTAACAAATTCTATTTCAAAACTAGAATTTACATTAATGCAGAATTCGCACAATTCCTTATATTGTATGGTTTCAAACCTGTATAGAATTTGTACATTTCAATAAACTAGAATTTACTTGCAGAATTCGCACAAATTCTATTGTATGGTTTCAAACCTGTATAGAATTTACATTTCAATAAACTAGAATTTACATTCACAAAACTATACATTCAAGAAAGAATTCTTCTTGCAATAAAGAATTCGCACAATTCCTCCTTAGTATCTTGCAATTGTTTCCTCGTGTAATAAGGACACGCCATATCATCGAAATACTACATAACAAAACAAAATACGCATTATTTAGTTAAAAATAATAAATTATATGACATATCCGATAAATATTAAAATAAATCCTAAGTTATAAAACCATGCATACCGTAATAGGAATCTCCAATTGTCCCATTTGAAGGATTTCTCTCATGAACCTCAAAACGAAGTACCAGCAATCTATGCCATTACGCTGACGAGGGCACTACACATAGACAAACAAATAAGAAATAATATATAGATGTTTTGTGTTATCAAGTAGCATCACTAATAAGCAATATTGTGAAAATTAATATACCTCCACTTTGACCCGTGTAATATTGGTTGCTCTAGCCCGTGCTACTCGAGTCTCTCTTTGTGCACGGTATAGTAGTATAGCTCTATAAAAGAAAAACGTAAACTTAGAACAATGTCACAGAAATAATTAAATATACAAATACACACGAATATTTCGAACAATCTCACTTACGTGTCAACCACATCCTTCATATTATGATATGTGGACCAATCAGTATCCAATGAATTAAGATAATAGACCACTTCTGTTATAGGATTAATGGCAACCAACAACCAGTGTCCACTGTAAAATATAACAAAAGTTTAGATGGATAATTTCTATGCAAAAGATACAAATTAAAGATTAGAATGAAATTAGAATGAAAATCTTACTCGTTTCCAGTATTATACGGTAAAAGAAACAGACTTTCTGTGTTGCTGGCCATAAATCGCTCAAGTAAGTGGTCTCTTACTTCAATTGCATTCATACCAATTCTCGGTGCATTAACAAAGCTGCAAGAGAAGAAACGTAATATGTTTGACAATTCCGTCCCCCGCATGAATTTTTCATACAGGCACCTTAAATAAAAACATAATAAACATTAGACTATTTTCATTGAAATGTGTAAATAAATTGTTCAACTAAATAAATAATAGATTGATTGGAGTACCAGATGTATGAATGCATAACACCGATGCCTAATTCAGTATGCTTGAATATCTGCTCTATGTCCTCTTTTCCGATTATCTCGGAATGCGGAAATCCAAAAACACCCTCGACCATTTCTATTTGACGAATAGCACCATCCATCAAATCTGACATTGTCATAAGTGTTTCTAGACACGACTGAAAGCGAGCTCTTTTTTCCTGCACGGTCCTTGTAGGAGCTTTTTTCTTGCCGGTCTGTTGTGAAGCATGAGCAGGAACCTAACAATCATATAAGTTAGGTAAAGTAGAAAATCATGAAACTTTTGAATTCGGATAATAGAATAACACTTAAAAGCTACCTCTCTGTGTGATTCAACAGACTCGTTTTGCCGCAAAACCCCTTTATTCTTAGCTGCGGGTTTTGTAGGAGTCTAACATTACCATGTAAAAAAAATGTAAGTAATGGTTCAGAATAATTTTCATAATCATTAAGAATTAACATTTGAATACTAAGAGATTCGTAATGGTTTTCAACATACCTCATCACCTATGGAAATGAGGTCTAACGGCCATGCAACAAACGAACTTATTGCATCCCGCAGCAATGTAACCTCTGAAACCGAGTTAGGTATGGGTAGTACCGCATCCGTATCTAAAGCGATATCAACCGACACTTTCAGATATCCATTAGGGAGCGGTTGATGGTGAAGTAACGCTCCCACAAGGTTATGCACTTTTCCCTTGCCAACCATGCGATAAGTCGGTAACGACAAATACAGCTGGCAAGATGAAATGCCCTGAAGCAATAATAAATATGTAACTGTTAATATGTATAAAGGTCAATTAAAATAAATGTGTTAATTTAATTAAAATAAATATGTGCTAATTACCTCGGGAATTTTATTTGGAGAATTGATACTAGCTTTGTCACTAGTATCTTTCAAACCGGAACCGCGCTTTTCCGCCTCATATCTCTCTTTATCCTGTTGCAATTCACGGACTTGCGCTTGTAGTGCCTTCAAAGTTTGCATGACTTCTTGGTTGCTGGGATTTTTTCTCTTTGGTTGCTTATACAGGGAAGATGGAGTCACACCAAATCCTTTACCTCTCACCCGACCGGGATACTCAGGAACATTTAGTACTCGACTAAGAATGCTCCTGCAATCATCCTCATCTGTGGGTAAGGATTTAGATAGATTCTCCTGAAATTCATTGACAAATCGAAAATTATTAGTGGGGATTAAAAATTAATTATATTTTAATAAAATTTCGATTAACTTTGAGACATAATGTTATACTTACACATTCGTCATAAACATGTTGAACATCTTCTCTAACAGCTCCATCCTTACCCACGCGAGCTTCCTTCCACAAAACATGGTCCGGAAGTGATGATTCTTCACTTTTAGACTCTTCTAACTACACATTTAGTTAAATAATAAGTTCATCAATTATAACACAATAATACAATTAATAAAATCATAGCATTAATATATACTTACCAATTTTTGTTGTAACCGTGCATATCCCAAACGCCCTTTTTCTGTATGGATACGCGGGTTTTGATGCTCTTTCGCGATTAATGGCACTCAATTTCTGGATAAAAAAGTTTAAGTCATATCAAAACAAACTAATGAAACAAATATATAATACAATCAATAGACATGACAAGATAACATTACATTGAATTCTTCGGTTTTCCGTTTAGCTACAAAAATGCCCCATTCTTTCGGTGTAATCACATCCGCATACAACGGTGGAAGTTCTGGTTCAACAAAATTTTTGTCCTCATCCCTAAGATATTTGTTTGATAATAAGGCTCTAAACCCTCTGTGTCTCTTTCCGGCCAATTGAAGACAATACTTTTCCCAGCTTCTTCAATATTAAAGGATCTCTACGAAAAAACATACACATATAAACATAAAGTGTGTTAGTATAAGTAAATTAAAGACTTAATCGTCAACAAAAATCTAATAACATCAATCATATTTGGTAAGTACTTGTATCTCAGTCCATATCTTTTCTTTACCGGCATCCAACGATTTACTCCTCCAATTATCACTAGTGATTGGAATGTGCTGACGGACAAGTGAACCAATGTATGAAGACAACATTGAACCGTTAGGCTCAACTAGTTGGTTCTCGTCACTCCAATGTACATCAAATTTCGTCCCTTTATCTCTAGCACGGATGATTGACTTCATAATGGTTTTTCCTCATTTTATTTCATGTTCTACTTTCGAAGCTTCATTCTGAGCTTCATGTGTATCATGTGTCTCGTGCGTATCTTCCTGGTTACTAGACATTTGACCTGTAAGAAAGAAAAAAACAAAAATTAAATGACAAATATAAAAATCCATAATCCTAATCCATTGAATGATATAAACTATATTGAATGATATAAGCTATAAGCTATATTGAATGAAATATCATTAATAAAATATGCATTACTATTGAAGATAAATTGTAGAATGATTTTTTGGTTAAATAGATTATTAAAATTATATTTTAATAGTGTTAAACATAAATGTAAACATATTTATGATATACTAAAAATGTAGAAAAGAATCACATAGCAAAAATGAGTACAAATTGCACTTATTTATTAATGAAAAAGATTCTTACTTGATAAAAACAATTGTGAACAAAACCTATAAAACTTGGTACAATTTAAGATTTAATGAGGGGAAATAGGTTTTGTTATTAGTTATAACCGATAACACTAAATAACACAAATCATAATTCAAAACATAGCAAAATCTGATTTATATTTAATCAACTAAGCTTTTCTAATTGTTTATCTAAATCATTATCCTATTGTATTTGGTCTTTAACTTATCTAAATCATTTTCTAATTGTTTAATCAGTTATGTTTTGTTATTAAACTCCTTTCACGTTTTGGCACTCAACCATATACAATGTTGTTTTACTAATTTCACATTCTCAACAATAACAGCAACAGAAGCAACAATAACTGAAGCAATAATAACAGCAATAGAACGACAACAACATGCAAGAACGATTGACAATAACGATGACAAGAACAGCAACAACGAGCAATGTTAGAAGTAAGAACAACAACAACAATGTACCTCTTCTTCGTCACGACAATGAAGCACGACGGCAGCAGAACGACGGCAGCAGTGAAGTCGCGACAATGAACGACGGCAGCAGAATGACGACAGCCACGAATGAATGACGGCAATGGCGGATGAACGACGGCAATGGCAAAGGGTTTCAGCAGAGAAGAAAGAGAGTAAGGGTTTCAGGAGAAAGAAACGCGCGGTCGAGAGAAGAAAATGAATAGAAGTAGTTTCAGAAAATGAAATGAAATGTGTTTTATATTTTAATTAATAAATGACCTTAGAGGGCGCTTTCCTTAAAAAGCGCTTTCTAAAGTGGGGAGAATTAAAGACCTTAGAGGGTGCTTTTCTGAAAGCGTTTTCTAAAGGTTAACCTTAGACAGCGCTTTTCTTAAAGCGCTTTCTAAGGTTAAACTTTAGACAACGCTTTTCTAAAGCGCTTTGTAAAGTAATACCTATAGCAGCGCTTTCTGGAAAGCGCTTTCTAAGGTGTCTTCCATTAAGCGCTTTCTAAGGGCATTTAACAGCACTTTTGATAAGCGCTTTCTAAAGGTTGTCTATTACAACGCTTTTTTTTAGCGAAATTTTTAAAAGACCTATAGCAGTGCTTTGTCCAAAAAGCACTGTCTTTGTTGCGCTGTCTTTTTCCAATTGTGTCGAATGAGAGCTTTCATGTGTTTCGACAGGAGGTAAGCATGCAGTCGAAGCTTGCTTATATACGGATGCCTGATTGTTATAAATTGTAGTCGTAGTCTGTTCTAGTTTGTAGTGTCAAAATATTTTTCTGTTGAATTGGGCCTTGTGTTAAGAATCCAATTGTTTAGGTTTCTTGGGCTGCAAGTTACCTAGTTAGTCTATAAATAAGCTAGTACACTCAGTTTGTCGAGTGTGGCAAATTGTGATATTCACTTGTAATCGTTTGTGACTTTAATGAGAAAGTGAATAGTAAACAGAATTTTATTTGCCTAATCATTGTTGTTCTATTCTTCTTCTTCTTGTTTTCTTTTCCGTTAACTTCGGCAGGTATCAAAGGAGACGACGACATCGGGGTTATGGGTGAAGCTTGAAAGCTTGTACATGACCAAATCGTTGGTAAATCGTTTGTACCTGAAGCAAGCTCTGTATTCATTCAAGATGACTGAAGACAAAGCTTTGACTGAGCAGTTGGATATGTTCAACAAGCTGCTTCTTGATCTTGAAAACATTGATGTGAAGATCGATGACGAAGATCAAGCACTATTGATATTATGTGCTTTGTCCAGATCGCATGCTCACTTCAAAGAAACTCTCTTGTATGGAAGAGAGTCCCTGACCTTTGAAGAAGTTCAAGCAACCTTGTATTCGAAGGATTTGAACAAAAGAAAGGAGCAGAAACCTTCATCAGTTGGCGAAGGGTTGTCCATGAAAGGAATATCGTCAAAGAAAGATGGTAGGTTTGACAAGAAGAAAGAAAAGGCTCAGCAGAAGTCTTATGGTGGTGATATGTCTAGTATCAAATGTTATCATTGTAAGAAGAAGGGTCACACAAGAAAGGTGTGCCCTGAGCGCCTGAAGAACCATGGAGGTAAGGACAATGGGAATGCAACTATTGTGCAAGATGGTTATGAATCATCTGATGTCCTTGTGGTGTCGAGCAGCAACTCTTGCGAAGAGGGGATTATGGATTCTGGATGTACTTGGCATATGACTCCAAACAAGAATGTGTTTGAAGAATTGTGTGATCAAGATGGTGGATCAGTGCTGCTGGGGAACAATAAAGCTTGCAAGATTGCAGGTATTGGATCTGTTAGATTCAAGCTCCATGATGAGTCAATAAAGCTATTGACTGGGGTTAGGTATGTACCTGACCTTAAGAGGAATTTAATTTTTCTTGGTGAATTCGACAAGAAAGGATATGTCTTCAAAGGAGAGCAAGGTATTCTGAAAGTGATGAAGGGGTCGAAGGAAGTCTTGAGAGGTGTTTACCGTGAAAATTGGTAAACAACCGTTGATCTTCCAAATCTAACTTTGGTGACTCACAGTGTCGCTCCCGAAAGATTCGCATCCAACGGTACAAACGCGAGAGTGGCGCAAAAGACACAGAGTCGCCAGCAAAGTGTATTTATCCCAAGAGAGGGAAAGGAAACACTGCATAAACCTGAAAAGAGGGAAAGAGCACAGTCACGCAACCAAGAGAACGGGCACGGGAGTCGGTTACGCGAAGGGAAGGTGTTAGCACCCAACACGTCCATCGTACTCGATGGGATCCACGCTTGTTGTCTGCATCAAAGGGTGTCGTCATCTGGAACTCAGCTGCTACCGGAAAGGAAAAGGAACGGAGAGAAAAAGAGAAACAAATGCAGGGAAAATAAAAGAAGTGACTCGATAGGACGTCCTCGGAGTCCTAGGCCTACGTATTCCCTCGGGAACAGGAAAATCAGAGTCAACGTAGTTCAGACATGAACTAGGGGGGAGGTTGCTCGCCAAGACATCGCCGTCTTGTGCCTACGTATCCTCAATCGGACGAGAGAGATGAAATCAGAGCAGTCGTAGTTCGACCTACGGGTCGAAAAGAGACAAAGAGGTGAAAAAGAAAGGTTGTGAAAGAAATGTGGAAGGGTCTCAATCGCAAGGGTGCGAGAGAAGGGTCTCGATCACAAGGGTGCGAGAGAAGAGTGCTCTCCAAGGATAGGGATCCTCGTGCCTACGTATCCTCAATCGGACGAGAAAGAGGAAGTCAGAGCGGCCGTAGTTCGTGGGAACGACCACAAAAGAAAACGAGAGGAAGGGGTGGATTGTGTTTTTTAGGGAACGGCTAACGTTCTAGCTCAGGTGTTGCAGCTCGCTGAATCGAGACTTAGGCGTTACCGTCTTGCAAGAGAATGAGTAGAAGCACATTCGTACGCTGAGAATGAGTGAGATGAGAAAAGAATTCCCGAAGGAAAGACGTTGTTGAAGTTTTTTAGACAGAAGTGTTTTTTAAGTTAGTTGTAACTTGTATTGCACCAAAGTCTATCATGCGGGAACGAGTGAGTCGCATGGTCGCACCCAAATGGAACGTATGCTAAACACTCTAGAAGAGGAGGGGGGACCCCTCGTTCTTCATTTCCTACATTTAAGGCTCGGACGCAATGCACGTTAACCTTTATTAAGTATTTTTTGAGAAGTTATGAGATGAGAAGAGAGAGGACTCAATGGAAACTCTAAAGGGAAACTAGGAGTCCTAATGTTATCATGCATGGATGTCCTATGGTTAGTGAGGTTTAGAAGAAAAGACTAACTAAAACCTAATGCTAATCCTACTCCAAGCTTAATCAGAAATTAAGTTGGACTAGGTAGCTCTAAGGGGAAGGAATCCAAGACTTAAACAAGTCTTGAGATTCAATGGGAGAGAAAGAGTGAAAGAGATGAAGAAGAGAAAGAAAACTCAAATATGTACAAGTGTTCAATCATCAACATGTTGACACAATAGAGGTACAAAGCACTTAAGTACTAAACATGATGCGCAAACAGAGCCTACTTCGAGGTAGGGCTTCAGATGTACTCAATATGCTTCTAACATGGATACAATCCTAGAATGAGGCATGAAAAATAAAATTGAGATTCTAGGGGTACCTAACGGAGAAGGTCCGTTGCCTCTTCAAAGCGTGCAAAAAACTCAAAGGGATTTGTAGAAGCTTCGTACGATCAATCCAATAAGCTCAAGTGTCCAAGGTCACAAATCAACATCCAAGATCAACTAAGCCAAAATCAAAAGTGCTAACAAGAGAATCAAAAAGTTAGCAAGAACTTAAATAAAGAAAGTCAATTAAAATTCTAATCGAAATCAACTAAGAAATTAATCGAAATCATCAACAAAAATTGATTGACAAAAATTCTAAACAAAACTCTAATTAACCATAAATTTAAATCAAAGTCTAACAAGGAATTTTAATGAACAATTAGTCAAAATCTAAAATCAATCTACAATTATCCAAACTCAAAATATCAAGAATCTAATTAATCAAAATGAGATCAAATCAAACATTAAAATCTAAATCAAACATTATCATCAAGTTAGAATTATCATTAAGATTTAAATGTGACAAAAATTAGAATTAAAATTAGCATCAAGATTAAAATCAAAACTCTAAAAAACAACAAAATAGTTAAACAAAATTAATCTAAGGCCATGAAAATTAAATCCAAAATTATCTAATCATCAAAGAGTATTCCGTCAAACTTAATCAAGTGAATTTACAAATCAAAATAGAATTTAGAGTGCAAATCAGGATGAGGAGTATGAACTTAGAGATCCACCGTGGGCTTTGAAGCCCACCATAAGCCAGAAATTTGAAATAGAGAAATAAGACAAATGGTTCACACAACTATCCAAACTATACGGATCAACAGTCGCAACAATGAGAATAATAAAAGAATAATATCAGATCCAAAATTTCTAAAACAGAGTCAAAGGGAAACCACACGGTTCTTGTGTCATGTGCTTCATCATCGAGGTAGAAGAGGGATGAAATGATGGCAATATCAACTCAATCGCTTCATCTCTGCTCCATGCTTCTCATCACCAAACCGAGCCGAAGAAACTCAGAAACCAAACAACATCAACGAATGGCGTCTCGCAACGAACCGATCCGTCTTTCTCGCCATCGATCTCGGATTTTTGAATTCCGTTCGATTTCCATCATCTCTTTTCTGGTTCAAATCCGTTCGCAACCTTCTTCACGTCTTAGGTTCATCTCTTTCCTCGTGCGATTTCGGGTCGAACTTCACTTGCCTCGTCCGATTTGGCGCTCAGGTTTGATTACTTCGCTTTAGATTCTCTCTTCCATCTCTGTTCTTGATCTGGTTTTGTATGGGTTTTGAGTTGAGTTGTTGACGGTTAGAGAAGGATGAAAAGGTTTTGTGTTTTGTCGGTGAAAGGTTGTACGAAAGGGTATTGAGGAGGAGGATTCAGTGGTTGTTTTAAAGTTGTTGAGGTAAACGAATGGTGAAGGTGAATGTTTGTTGTAGGGTGAATCATTGGAGAACAGAGGTTGTGTTTGTGGATCGAAGATGAGTGAGGAAAGAGTTTTTTGGAGGTGAGTTTGTTGTTGTTGCAGAGGGTTTATGGTGGTATGCAGTGAGTATGGTTTTGTTGTGTGATGAACAGAGAAAGATTAAGAAGGTTTGTTTGTGGAAATGGTATGTTCTTGTGAGGAAGAAAGTTTATGGAGAGTTAATGAAGATTGAAATGGTTTTGTGGTTACGGCTGGAGGTTTGAGGTTGTGTGATTGATGAAAGTTGAGAGGAGAATTTGACAGGGGTCCTTTGGCTGAGAGCTTCATTTTCACAGTGAATGAAGGTTGTTTTTATAGAGGGAGTGAAGGGTAGAATGGGGAATGGATTGAGGAAAGGAATTGATGAGCTCAGAATTGGTGAGGGTGCGTTGCGAATGCGTTTTGTGCAGGTGCTGAGAATTAGTTGTGTTGTGTGGATTGTCACTGAACATTGTGGGGCCGATTTCATTTCATTTTGGAGCTGAAAGTTGTGTACACTGGCTTTGTCGTGTTATGGTTGGAGAAATGTTGTGGGGTCCGCGAAGGAGGCTTGTATGATGTGCTTATCGTGTTGTGCTTTCTTTCTTCTCAGCTTTTACGCTGCAAATAGCTTAACCTTGGCTTGTGTTGTGGTAGAGTGTTGTTCTGTTAACTGTGATTTTTCTTTGCGTGCTGCTGCAGGTTTATCGTGAAGCTTGGACGGCTATTAATAGGTTGTACAAGTTTCAGCAAGTAGTGCGTTGGGAGTGGTTGTATGTTTGCTTAGGATGTGTGGAAATTGTGTTGTAGCAGGACAGGTTTTGGTCCATTGTGTAGGATGGTAGCTTAATGGGTGTGTATTGGCAAAGAATGAATTGCCGCAAGAAGTTGTGCAAGAACAAGAAGATTTTAGTGTGGTTTCACCTTTTCATTTTTTTTTTGGCATTTTGCTTATAACTATGTACATGGGCCTTGGATGGTTTCATGGATTGAATCAAAAAAATTGGATTATGGTTTTTGACAATTTGAATTGGACATGGATATGTGAATTGGATAAAATGGATTTGATAAAAAAGAATAATAGTTGAATGGATAATGATATTTGGAATGGTTTAGAATGGATAATGGTTATGAATAGATAAAATTGGATAAAAAATGGAAATGGTTATGTGGATAATTGTTTTATAAAAAATGGATATGGGCTTTTAAATTGGATAAAAAAAATGGGACTAAATGGATATGGGTTAAAAAAAAAGTGGTTTAATATGGATTATAAACAATGGATATTGGAAATGATTTGGTTATGATGGATATTGGATATTTGGTTAAAAATATGGAAATGATAATGAATATGGACATAATTTGAATAATGAATATGATTAAAAAAGAAAAATGGTTTATGAAGTGGATGTGGATTAAAAGTGGATATTCAAAATGATGTAGATAAATTGATTTAGAAAAATGGATAGCCAAATGAATCCAAAACCAATCCAAAACTTTTTCACAAGCCTCTGATAAAGTGAATGAAGCACAACTACCACTGAACAATCTGGCCACTCACATGATCCACTGAAGAATCTCAACCGATAACTATCCACCAGCTCAACTGTAAACAAGAACTCCAATTCTCCCTGGTATGCTGATAAATCTCGAAGAAGATGATTTGAGCTGAGAAGAAATTAAACCCTGATTCACACCAATGAACCTCTGACCCAACGCCTTTGATGAATCCTCTGGATAGGAAAAAAAAACCTCAGAACCTGACGCACCTCTGAATAGGAAAATACTGATAAGAAAACCCTTCGATCCCATGTCTTAGAAGACCAATGCAAATGAAAAATGCAGTTATGACCTAAAGATGCAAAATGAGAAAGAAACATAAGCCAGAAAAAGGTATGGCAAATTTTGGGGTGCTACAGCTGCCCCTATTCAATCGACTTGAATCTGAAAGGATGATAGCAACGGCTTTCAGACATTCAAGATTGAAGGTGATTGAATACAAAAAAGAACCCAGAAATTTGCAACCTGTGGAGATCAAAGGTAAGTGTTTGCCAACCGAAAGTGGATTTAGACACAGTAGATACCAACCAATAGTTGGGATAAAAGAAGGGTACCAACCAATAGTTGGGATAACCAAAAGAAACATACCAACCAATAGTTGGGATAAAAGAAGGGTACCAACCAATAGTTGGGATAACCAAGAAAACAATACCAACCAATAGTTGGGATAAAAGAAGGGTACCAACCAATAGTTGGGATAACCAAGAAAACAATACCAACCAATAGTTGGGATAAAAGAAGGGTACCAACCAATAGTTGGGATAACCAAGAAAAGATGGACTTTCAAACCCGAAATAAGTATAATCAACAGATCTACAAAGATGACTCCACTGGGGAAAGGAGAAATCTAAGCAGACAACTCTGCGGGGGAGTGTAGCCAAACATCGTCAAGGAATTGACGAAGTTAACACATTGTCATAGGGATGACAGGAAGAAGATGAAACCCAAGAAAGAAAAGTGAACCCCCAGAACCGAACCGATTATTTATCCGAAGAACCACATTGTCATAGAGATGACAGAAAGAGGACGAAAACCCGACCGAAGGGACACATTGTCATAGGGATGACAGAAAGAAGATGAACCCCAAGAATCACCTTGTCATAGAGATGACAGAAAGAGGACAAAAACCCGACCGAAGAAACACCTTGTCATAGGGATGACAGAAAGAAAATTCCACCGTAGGAATACATCGTCATGGGGATGACGGAAAGAAGATGAAACCCAAGAAACACATTGTCATAGGGATGACGGAAAGAAGAATTCCACCGTAGGAATACATTGCCATGGAGATGACAGAAAGAAGATGAAACCCAAGAAACACATTATCATAGGGATGACAGAAAGAAGAATTCCACCGTAGGAATACATTGCCATGGAGATGACAGAAAGAAGATGAAACCCAAGAAAAGACCTCGTCAAGGGGTTGACGGGAACAAAATTGAAAACATCCGAAGGTACGAAACCTGAGCTCGGAACACATCGTCAAAGGGTTGACGGGAAGAAAACTGTCTGCTGAGGAATGGCTTGGCATTCTCTTTTGGGATATGTCACTGCTCTGACTGAAATATTGATTCGGGCTTCTGCGCAAGATACCAAATCTGGCTTATGCTTCGCATGCATATGTTTGAATTTTGCCGTAATGCTCCATACGAAATGGAATGCTACGCATTTTTGAGGATGAAATGCAAAATGCTTACTATATGCAAAAGGACCCCTCCAGCAAAATAAATGCTGAAGAGAATAGGCCAACTCCGCTGGGGATGGCGAACTAAACCGTCTCCGAGGTTACGAACCCTGCCGAGGAAGTCACACTGACCGACCTTCCTGGTATAACCACCGCTGAAGATAAGACCCGAAGAGAACTCCCACTCCGTTGGGGATTACAAATAAACCTTGAAGATGGACCCCAAAGATCTGTTACGGAAGAGGTGTCAATAACCATTGGACTTTGAATCTGTTGGGGATGTCAACCACTGTTGATCAAGCCATTGAGATGACTATCACCGGCTTGGGGAATGAAGTCAATAACAGCGAACCTGCTGGAGAATATCATTGAACTTAGCCTGTAGTCGGGGAAACACCCTTAACCTGCTGGGGAATGCCAACCATCACCAACAACTCTGCTTGGGGAACGACGGTTGATGATATCCACTCTGCTAGGGGACAACATTGAGCTTGCTCCTCTGCTGGAGACTTACTTTCTACCCTTACTCTGTTGGGGAGAGAAACTCTACTGGGGACGTCACGTGTCGACCACCAACATGAACCCTGCAGATGTGATATGACCAAAAGATGCCCTGATACAGCATAGCCCATAAAGGAACCTGTCTTTGAGAGGTCTCATGAAGATCTTATATATCTTGCCCCATGATCTTGATTAACCGTTCTCCTGAGAAAAACCCTTTTGCTTTTGGGGTGACCTGCCCCAGCCTTGAAGTGATTTTGCCCTTAACTGGCTGATCTGTGAAGGAGTACCTCTGACTGACTGACCTTCGAGAGATTTGTCGAATCTCGACCTGATTGCCCCAGATTAGCTGAATCTTGGAATGAATTGCCCCTTTGAAATGACTATTTGATGGCTTTCCCCTGCTCAACGGAGTACTCGGGTACACTGCACTTATGTTGATCAATCTTTCCATTGCAGAAACTTCCCTGATCAAGCACTTACTCGCAAGTAAAACAATTTGTTTTGGAAATGGCAATTTTAATGCAATGCATATGACAGTTTTGAAATCCAAGTCTGTTCACTGGAAAAAAAGTTGTGACATGTAGTGAATGAATCACTAATCAAAATGTCACTGATACCAACATGAATGGTAAGAAGATCCTTTTAGGAGTCAGGTTCGACGCGATCTTTACCGAAGTATGCTTTCGAAACAACCCTGCTTCAATTAGGTCTTTTGAAGGTTGTAACGTGGCCTGGTTCACGGTTCGAGGAAGAAAGGATATAAGGCTCAAAGTTTTGTTTTAACCCACCCATTCTCCTTGATGTTCTCCAGTCCTACGTTCAGCTAACTCGACATAAACGCTCACATTTCAACAAGGTTAATGAATAGTATGAGGATAGAAAGAACCCACACGGTTTTCGGAGTGACAGCCACCCCTTTTGCCTTTGGTGTCCGTAAACACACGACTTGTTCTTTATTTGAGGATTTTTCTTTTTCCATTTTTCACTTTTTATTCTTTTCCTTTTCCTTGATTTTTCCTGGACTAACTCTTTTGAATTTTTCAATTTCTGATTTCGAAGTCCAGCGGGATGCCCTAACTTTTGCCTAAGTCACTTGTCTTCAAGTTTCGACCTAGCGGGCTTTCTTTCTCTTTTGATTCTTTTTTCCTTTTTTTTTTTTTTTTGAACAAATCATGTGACACTGGCTTGTCTGACTTGTTTGAAAGGGATGTGACTGTCTCACTCTTCGGTTGGTGAGGGATAACCGATGTGGTTTCATCCTCGAATGGGACACTCCTTATGAAATTTGAACGCTCGGTCAAATTAACTGACACCTACCCTGCCCTAGGTTAAGATTGAGGGTTTTTCCGGAAAGAAACTCCTGCTTCTAGGCTCAACGGGGTTGACAAGGGATTATCTTCCTTATGTCTCCGGTGTTTGAGAAGTTGAAACAATGCATGTACATCATCAGCAGGGTTTGTTCAAAAGCATACAATCAGAAGTTCTGCGTCTTTGAATTTCATCATCCTCCCTCAGATCCTGCTTAAACAAGGGTTAGATATCAATAAAGAAAATATGAGTGAACACAGGTGGATCTAATCAAAACATGCATATTCATTTCATTATCATTATCAACTGAAAACAGACGAGTTTTACAAATGAGTTTGCACTTTACAGAAAAGAAACTACAAATGCAAAGAAATGACATGATCTAAAAGATTGCCAGCTTCGGGGAACTGGGCTTTCCAAGCTTGACTTGCTACTGAACTAGCCATCTTCAGAATTGCTCATCGAAGTCAGTCTGATAAAAACTTGCACCACTGCTCTCGGTGTCTTCTTCCATGACCTGAACTGATGAACCCACCTGACTGGATGAAGGAGAATCGTGGATCTGAATACCCTGAGGCGTGAATGAGAACATGTTGGAGTCAAGAAGAGTCTGGAACTTACTCCTAAGCACCTTACAGTCTTCAGTTGAATGCCCCTATGTCCCAGCATGGTAGTCACAACGGGCGTTGACATCAAAACCTGGTGGATACAGAAAAGGCACTGGCTTCAATTCCTTCGGCACTATCAATCCACCTCTTATCAAATATGGCAACATCTGACGATATGACATTGGCAACTGAGTGAAATGCCTCCCTGGCTTCCTAGGTCTTTGTCGGGCGTGCTGACGCGGCTGACGGCGATATGACCGTTGATTCTGAGATCCAGAAGATTGCTGACTCTGAACAGTCGATGCATCTGAATATTGAGGACGAGGTGGTGGATGTTCCCCGATGGAATTACTTTCTTCCTCCCATTCCTCTTGAGAACTGACAACTGATTCACTTTCACTAGCCGGGAAGTTCGAGGCGCCTTGGATTTTTCCCCTCTTGATATCGAACTCAACGTGTTCTCCAAGTATTACCAAGTCAGAGAATTTTAATACAGTAATCAACTTTTCGAAGTATGGTCCTTGCAAAGTATCCTTGAACATATTAACCAATTCTCTTTCCAAAAGTGATGGTTGAACGCGAGCAGCCTACTCTCTCCATCTCTGAGCATACTCTCTGAATGATTCGTTATCCGCTTTAGATAAACCTCGCAACTGCAGGCGGCTGGGAGCCATGTCAAGATTATAATTGTACTGCTTTACAAAGGCATTGGCTAGATCTGACCATGATCGGATGCTACCACTTTCCAACTGCATATACCAACTCAAAGATGCCCCACTCAGACTGTCCTAAAAACAGTGAATCATGAGCTTATCATTATAGACATGTGAGGTCATTCTTCGGCTAAACATCACCAAATGTAGCTTCGGACAGCTATCCCCTTTGTATTTCTCAAAATTCGGCATCTCAAATTTTGGAGGTAACACAAGGTCGGGCACCAAACACATGCTTGCAGCATCTAAATCAAGGGTATCATGCTTCATTAAGGCATCAAGCTTCTCTTCCAACACACGGCATCTTTCATCAAACTGAACAGCCCGTGGATCCTTAGGTTTAATCTTTGGAACTACCCCTTGGAAATCTGGCACAGAGAAGGAAAAACTTTGATAGTCTATGGCATTAAGAGAAGAAGAATGTCCATCTCGGACGATGGTACGCTCCTGTATAGCTTGATTCTCAGCAGGGATTTGCACAGGCTGAGCTTGAGCAACATTGTTCACTGGAGGTGGAATGACATTCCCAGTAACTGAAGTCCTCTGAACATTGGCCTCTCACCTATTCATGGTTGTCATAGCTTCCACAAGTTGATCCAACTGACTCTTCATTAACTCAACATCGGCCCTAGTTACAAACTGATTATGTTCCCCTGAATTCATGATGATCTCCCCAAAAGCTGATTCAAGTCCGATGAGAAATTCTAGAAATCAACTGCGGTTCAGACAAAGGATGGATAAGCTCTCTGATCAGGCCGGAGACAGATATGCAAAAAAAACGATGCAAGATGCAAATGCAATGCAATATGAAATAAGACATGGGATCAAAGCTTCCACAAATTCTGAATAACTGCTGTGCTGCTGACTGAATAAGTTCACAAGTCTGCTCTGAAGAGAATACCAGAATACCAGAATATCAGAATAACAGAATACCAGAATAATCAGAATACCAGGCTGATAAATCCACACTGATAGGAAATCCAGAATACCGGGTAGGATGAAGGTCAAGGTTACCTGCAAACCTGTAAACAACCCGCCCCTCTCACATGTGGTGCTAAGATCCTCAGTATCCCGGGCTCTCAGGTCGAGAAATGATGATACGTTCACCATTTCTGGTTTGGCATCATCATCAATCGAGGAGGCCTCAACTGATTCTCCAAAAGCGAAAGATCCTCAGCTTCAGAGGTTTGAGAAGCAATAGCACATTTAGCCCGAAGGATACAATGCTACCGCCAATCAAAGAGGTCGTCTACTGATTCACTTTCAAAAAGAAGGATCCTATGGCAAGTTCCAAACATTGGGTCCTCGGATCGAGAATGCGCAATGGGTTTGCCACAAAACGTGGTCTGCCACTGTCACAACTCGGGAGGAGTGCCGCAACTAAGTCCTCGGGAATGGTCGCCAGAGTCGACAGTTTTCCAGATTATATTCCATCATCTGTCCCAAATGGACAGGACAGAATATTACCAAGAAAACCTCGTCTGGATGTGGAGCTTTCATGTATACTTCGTCTGGCCAAATGCCAAACAAGTCACACTACTTTCCACGCTAATCATAGGTGTATGCTCAAGCCTTGGTATTGGGCTTCTCTCTCATGAATCCAGCCCACCCTACAAACAGAAAAACCAGCAACAGAACAGCACAGTAATATCCAGTATGACAGTAATGAAATGCAATGCAATGCAATAAAGAGCTGTAAATACAGTAAAGTAAATAAGACAGTAAATACATTAATACACAATAAAGCAAAGCACCATAAAAACAAACACCAAGAGAAAAATAAACAGGCAAGCGCTAGGATCGACTCGCTAAAGGGGAAGGACCATCGTAGGTCAACCAGAGTCCCCAGCAGAGTCACCAGCTGTCGCTCCCGAAAGATTCGCATCCAACGGTACAAACGCGAGAGTGGCGCAAAAGACACAGAGTCGCCAGCAAAGTGTATTTATCCTAAGAGAGGGAAAGGAAACACTGCATAAACCTGAAAACATGGAAAGAGCACAGTCACACGACCAAGAGAATGGGCACGGGAGTCGGTTACGTGAAGGGAAGGTGTTAGCACCCAACACGTCCATCGTACTCGATGGGATCCACGCTTGTTGTCTGCATCAAAGGGTGTCGTCATCTGGAACTCAGCTGCTACCGGAAAGGAAAAGGAACGGAGAGAAAAAGAGAAACAAATGCAGGGAAAATAAAAGAAGTGACTCGATAGGACGTCCTCGGAGTCCTAGGCCTACGTATTCCCTCGGGAACAGGAAAATCAGAGTCAACGTAGTTTGGACACGAACTAGGGGGAGGTTGCTCGCCAAGACATCGCCGTCTTGTGCCTACGTATCCTCAATCGGACGAGAGAGAGGAAATTAGAGCAGTCGTAGTTCGACCTACGGGTCGAAAAGAGACAAAGAGGTGAAAAAGAAAGGTTGTGAAAGAAATGTGGAAGGGTCTCAATCGCAAGGGTGCGAGAGAAGGGTCTCGATCGCAAGGGTGCGAGAGAAGAGTGCTCGCCAAGGATAGGGATCCTCGTGCCTACGTATCCTCAATCGGACGAGAAAGAGGAAGTCAGAGCGGTCGTAGTTCGTGGGAACGACCATAAAAGAAAACGAGAGGAAGGGGTGGATTGTGTTTTTTAGGGAACGGCTAACGTTCTAGCTCAGGTGTTGCAGCTCGCTGAATCGAGACTTAGGCGTTACCGTCTTGCAAGAGAACGAGTAGAAGCGCGTTCGTATGCTGAGAATGAGTGAGATGAGAAAAGAATTCCCGAAGGAAAGACGTTGTTGAAGTTTTTTAGACAGAAGTGTTTTTTAAGTTAGTTGTAACTTGTATTGCACCAAAGTCTATCATGCGGGAACGAGTGAGTCGCATGGTCGCACCTAAATGGAACGTATGCTAAACACTCTAGAAGAGGAGGGGGGACCCCTCGTTCTTCATTTCCTACATTTAAGGCTCGGACGCAATGCACGTTAACCTTTATTAAGTATTTTTGAGAAGTTATGAGATGAGAAGAGAGAGGACTCAATGGAAACTCTAAAGGGAAACTAGGAGTCCTAATGTTATCATGCATGGATGTCCTATGGTTAGTGAGGTTTAGAAGAAAAGACTAACTAAAACCTAATGCTAATCCTACTCCAAGCTTAATCAGAAATTAAGTTGGACTAGGTAGCTCTAAGGGGAAGGAATCCAAGACTTAAACAAGTCTTGAGATTCAATGGGAGAGAAAGAGTGAAAGAGATGAAGAAGAGAAAGAAAACTCAAATATGTACAAGTGTTCAATCATCAACATGTTGACACAATAGAGGTACAAAGCACTTAAGTACTAAACATGATGCGCAAACAGAGCCTACTTCGAGGTAGGGCTTCAGATGTACTCAATATGCTTCTAACATGGATACAATCCTAGAATGAGGCATGAAAAATAAAATTGAGATTCTAGGGGTACCTAACGGAGAAGGTCTGTTGCCTCTTCAAAGCGTGCAAAAAACTCAAATGGATTTGTAGAAGCTTCCCACGATCAATCCAATAAGCTCAAGTGTCCAAGGTCACAAATCAACATCCAAGATCAACTAAGCCAAAATCAAAAGTGCTAACAAGAGAATCAAAAAGTTAGCAAGAACTTAAATAAAGAAAGTCAATTAAAATTCTAATCGAAATCAACTAAGAAATTAATCGAAATCATCAACAAAAATTGATTGACAAAAATTCTAAACAAAACTCTAATTAACCATAAATTTAAATCAAAGTCTAACAAGGAATTTTAATGAACAATTAGTCAAAATCTAAAATCAATCTACAATTATCCAAACTCAAAATATCAAGAATCTAATTAATCAAAATGAGATCAAATCAAACATTAAAATCTAAATCAAACATTATCATCAAGTTAGAATTATCATTAAGATTTAAATGTGACAAAAATTAGAATTAAAATTAGCATCAAGATTAAAATCAAAACTCTAAAAAACAACAAAATAGTTAAACAAAATTAATCTAAGGCCATGAAAATTAAATCCAAAATTATCTAATCATCAAAGAGTATTCCGTCAAACTTAATCAAGTGAATTTACAAATCAAAATAGAATTTAGAGTGCAAATCAGGATGAGGAGTATGAACTTAGAGATCCACCGTGGGCTTTGAAGCCCACCATAAGCCAGAAATTTGAAATAGAGAAATAAGACAAATGGTTCACACAACTATCCAAACTATACGGATCAACAGTCGCAACAATGAGAATAATAAAAGAATAATATCAGATCCAAAATTTCTAAAACAGAGTCAAAGGGAAACCACACGGTTCTTGTGTCATGTGCTTCATCATCGAGGTAGAAGAGGGATGAAATGATGGCAATATCAACTCAATCGCTTCATCTCTGCTCCATGCTTCTCATCACCAAACCGAGCCGAAGAAACTCAGAAACCAAACAACATCAACGAATGGCGTCTCGCAACGAACCGATCCGTCTTTCTCGCCATCGATCTCGGATTTTTGAATTCCGTTCGATTTCCATCATCTCTTTTCTGGTTCAAATCCGTTCGCAACCTTCTTCACGTCTTAGGTTCATCTCTTTCCTCGTGCGATTTCGGGTCGAACTTCACTTGCCTCGTCCGATTTGGCGCTCAGGTTTGATTACTTCGCTTTAGATTCTCTCTTCCATCTCTGTTCTTGATCTGGTTTTGTATGGGTTTTGAGTTGAGTTGTTGACGGTTAGAGAAGGATGAAAAGGTTTTGTGTTTTGTCGGTGAAAGGTTGTACGAAAGGGTATTGAGGAGGAGGATTCAGTGGTTGTTTTAAAGTTGTTGAGGTAAACGAATGGTGAAGGTGAATGTTTGTTGTAGGGTGAATCATTGGAGAACAGAGGTTGTGTTTGTGGATCGAAGATGAGTGAGGAAAGAGTTTTTTGGAGGTGAGTTTGTTGTTGTTGCAGAGGGTTTATGGTGGTATGCAGTGAGTATGGTTTTGTTGTGTGATGAACAGAGAAAGATTAAGAAGGTTTGTTTGTGGAAATGGTATGTTCTTGTGAGGAAGAAAGTTTATGGAGAGTTAATGAAGATTGAAATGGTTTTGTGGTTACGGCTGGAGGTTTGAGGTTGTGTGATTGATGAAAGTTGAGAGGAGAATTTGACAGGGGTCCTTTGGCTGAGAGCTTCATTTTCACAGTGAATGAAGGTTGTTTTTATAGAGGGAGTGAAGGGTAGAATGGGGAATGGATTGAGGAAAGGAATTGATGAGCTCGGAATTGGTGAGGGTGCGTTGCGAATGCGTTTTGTGCAGGTGCTGAGAATTAGTTGTGTTGTGTGGATTGTCACTGAACATTGTGGGGCCGATTTCATTTCATTTTGGAGCTGAAAGTTGTGTACACTGGCTTTGTCGTGTTATGGTTGGAGAAATGTTGTGGGGTCCGCGAAGGAGGCTTGTATGATGTGCTTATCGTGTTGTGCTTTCTTTCTTCTCAGCTTTTACGCTGCAAATAGCTTAACCTTGGCTTGTGTTGTGGTAGAGTGTTGTTCTGTTAACTGTGATTTTTCTTTGCGTGCTGCTGCAGGTTTATCGTGAAGCTTGGACGGCTATTAATAGGTTGTACAAGTTTCAGCAAGTAGTGCGTTGGGAGTGGTTGTATGTTTGCTTAGGATGTGTGGAAATTGTGTTGTAGCAGGACATGTTTTGGTCCATTGTGTAGGATGGTAGCTTAATTGGTGTGTATTGGCAAAGAATGAATTGCCGCAAGAAATTGTGCAAGAACAAGAAGATTTTAGTGTGGTTTCACCTTTTCATTTTTTTTTTTGGCATTTTGCTTATAACTATGTACATGGGCCTTGGATGGTTTCATGGATTGAATCAAAAAAATTGGATTATGGTTTTTGACAATTTGAATTGGACATGGATATGTGAATTGGATAAAATGGATTTGATAAAAAAGAATAATAGTTGAATGGATAATGATATTTGGAATGGTTTAGAATGGATAATGGTTATGAATAGATAAAATTGGATAAAAAATGGAAATGGTTATGTGGATAATTGTTTTATAAAAAATGGATATGGGCTTTTAAATTGGATAAAAAAAATGGGACTAAATGGATATGGGTTAAAAAAAAGTGGTTTAATATGGATTATAAACAATGGATATTGGAAATGATTTGGTTATGATGGATATTGGATATTTGGTTAAAAATATGGAAATGATAATGAATATGGACATAATTTGAATAATGAATATGATTAAAAAATAAAAATGGTTTATGAAGTGGATGTGGATTAAAAGTGGATATTCAAAATGATGTAGATAAATTGATTTAGAAAAATGGATAGCCAAATGAATCCAAAACCAATCCAAAACTTTTTCACAAGCCTCTGATAAAGTGAATGAAGCACAACTACCACTGAACAATCTGGCCACTCACATGATCCACTGAAGAATCTCAACCGATAACTATCCACCAGCTCAATTGTAAACAAGAACTCCAATTCTCCCTGGTATGCTGATAAATCTCGAAGAAGATGATTTGAGCTGAGAAGAAATTAAACCCTGATTCACACCAATGAACCTCTGACCCAACGCCTTTGATGAATCCTCTGGATAGGAAAAAAAAACCTCAGAACCTGACGCACCTCTGAATAGGAAAATACTGATAAGAAAACCCTTCGATCCCATGTCTTAGAAGACCAATGCAAATGAAAAATGCAGTTATGACCTAAAGATGCAAAATGAGAAAGAAACATAAGCCAGAAAAAGGTATGGCAAATTTTGGGGTGCTACAGCTGCCCCTATTCAATCGACTTGAATCTGAAAGGATGATAGCAACGGCTTTCAGACATTCAAGGTTGAAGGTGATTGAATACAAAAAAGAACCCAGAAATTTGCAACCTGTGGAGATCAAAGGTAAGTGTTTGCCAACCGAAAGTGGATTTAGACACAGTAGATACCAACCAATAGTTGGGATAAAAGAAGGGTACCAACCAATAGTTGGGATAACCAAAAGAAACATACCAACCAATAGTTGGGATAAAAGAAGGGTACCAACCAATAGTTGGGATAACCAAGAAAACAATACCAACCAATAGTTGGGATAAAAGAAGGGTACCAACCAATAGTTGGGATAACCAAGAAAACAATACCAACCAATAGTTGGGATAAAAGAAGGGTACCAACCAATAGTTGGGATAACCAAGAAAAGATGGACTTTCAAACCCGAAATAAGTAGAATCAAAAGATCTACAAAGATGACTCCACTGGGGAAAGGAGAAATCTAAGCAGACAACTCTGCGGGGGAGTGTAGCCAAACATCGTCAAGGAATTGACGAAGTTAACACATTGTCATAGGGATGACAGGAAGAAGATGAAACCCAAGAAAGAAAAGTGAACCCCCAGAACCGCACCGATTATTTATCCGAAGAACCACATTGTCATAGAGATGACAGAAAGAGGACGAAAACCCGACCGAAGGGACACATTATCATAGGGATGACAGAAAGAAGATGAACCCCAAGAATCACCTTGTCATAGAGATGACAGAAAGAGGACAAAAACCCGACCGAAGAAACACCTTGTCATAGGGATGACAGAAAGAAAATTCCACCGTAGGAATACATCGTCATGGGGATGACGGAAAGAAGATGAAACCCAAGAAACACATTGTCATAGGGATGACGGAAAGAAGAATTCCACCGTAGGAATACATTGCCATGGAGATGACAGAAAGAAGATGAAACCCAAGAAACACATTGTCATAGGGATGACAGAAAGAAGAATTCCACCGTAGGAATACATTGCCATGGAGATGACAGAAAGAAGATGAAACCCAAGAAAAGACCTCGTCAAGGGGTTGACGGGAACAAAATTGAAAACATCCGAAGGTACGAAACCTGAGCTCGGAACACATCGTCAAAGGGTTGACGGGAAGAAAACTGTCTGCTGAGGAATGGCTTGGCATTCTCTTTTGGGATATGTCACTGCTCTGACTGAAATATTGATTCGGGCTTCTGCGCAAGATACCAAATCTGGCTTATGCTTCGCATGCATATGTTTGAATTTTGCCGTAATGCTCCATACGAAATGGAATGCTACGCATTTTTGAGGATGAAATGCAAAATGCTTACTATATGCAAAAGGACCCCTCCAGCAAAATAAATGCTGAAGAGAATAGGCCAACTCCGCTGGGGATGGCGAACTAAACCGTCTCCGAGGTTACGAACCCTGCCGAGGAAGTCACACTGACCGACCTTCCTGGTATAACCACCGCTGAAGATAAGACCCGAAGAGAACTCCCACTCCGTTGGGGATTACAAATAAACCTTGAAGATGGACCCCAAAGATCTGTTACGGAAGAGGTGTCAATAACCATTGGACTTTGAATCTGTTGGGGATGTCAACCACTGTTGATCAAGCCATTGAGATGACTATCACCGGCTTGGGGAATGAAGTCAATAACAGCGAACCTGCTGGAGAATATCATTGAACTTAGCCTGTAGTCGGGGAAACACCCTTAACCTGCTGGGGAATGCCAACCATCACCAACAACTCTGCTTGGGGAACGACGGTTGATGATATCCACTCTGCTAGGGGACAACATTGAGCTTGCTCCTCTGCTGGAGACTTACTTTCTACCCTTACTCTGTTGGGGAGAGAAACTCTACTGGGGACGTCACGTGTCGACCACCAACATGAACCCTGCAGATGTGATATGACCAAAAGATGCCCTGATACAGCATAGCCCATAAAGGAACCTGTCTTTGAGAGGTCTCATGAAGATCTTATATATCTTGCCCCATGATCTTGATTAACCGTTCTCCTGAGAAAAACCCTTTTGCTTTTGGGGTGACCTGCCCCAGCCTTGAAGTGATTTTGCCCTTAACTGGCTGATCTGTGAAGGAGTACCTCTGACTGACTGACCTTCGAGAGATTTGTCGAATCTCGACCTGATTGCCCCAGATTAGCTGAATCTTGGAATGAATTGCCCCTTTGAAATGACTATTTGATGGCTTTCTCCTGCTCAACGGAGTACTCGGGTACACTGCACTTATGTTGATCAATCTTTCCATTGCAGAAACTTCCCTGATCAAGCACTTACTCGCAAGTAAAACAATTTGTTTTGGAAATGGCAATTTTAATGCAATGCATATGACAGTTTTGAAATCCAAGTCTGTTCACTGGAAAAAAAGTTGTGACATGTAGTGAATGAATCACTAATCAAAATGTCACTGATACCAACATGAATGGTAAGAAGATCCTTTTAGGAGTCAGGTTCGACGCGATCTTTACCGAAGTATGCTTTCGAAACAACCCTGCTTCAATTAGGTCTTTTGAAGGTTGTAACGTGGCCTGGTTCACGGTTCGAGGAAGAAAGGATATAAGGCTCAAAGTTTTGTTTTAACCCACCCATTCTCCTTGATGTTCTCCAGTCCTACGTTCAGCTAACTCGACATAAACGCTCACATTTCAACAAGGTTAATGAATAGTATGAGGATAGAAAGAACCCACACGGTTTTCGGAGTGACAGCCACCCCTTTTGCCTTTGGTGTCCGTAAACACACGACTTGTTCTTTATTTGAGGATTTTTCTTTTTCCATTTTTCACTTTTTATTCTTTTCCTTTTCCTTGATTTTTCCTGGACTAACTCTTTTGAATTTTTCAATTTCTGATTTCGAAGTCCAGCGGGATGCCCTAACTTTTGCCTAAGTCACTTGTCTTCAAGTTTCGACCTAGCGGGCTTTCTTTCTCTTTTGATTCTTTTTTCCTTTTTTTTTTTTGAACAAATCGTGTGACACTGGCTTGTCTGACTTGTTTGAAAGGGATGTGACTGTCTCACTCTTCGGTTGGTGAGGGATAACCGATGTGGTTTCATCCTCGAATGGGACACTCCTTATGAAATTTGAACGCTCGGTCAAATTAACTGACACCTACCCTGCCCTAGGTTAAGATTGAGGGTTTTTCCGAAAAGAAACTCCTGCTTCTAGGCTCAACGGGGTTGACAAGGGATTATCTTCCTTATGTCTCCGGTGTTTGAGAAGTTGAAACAATGCCTGTACATCATCAGCAGGGTTTGTTCAAAAGCATACAATCAGAAGTTCTGCGTCTTTGAATTTCATCATCCTCCCTCAGATCCTGCTTAAACAAGGGTTAGATATCAATAAAGAAAATATGAGTGAACACAGGTGGATCTAATCAAAACATGCATATTCATTTCATTATCATTATCAACTGAAAACAGACGAGTTTTACAAATGAGTTTGCACTTTACAGAAAAGAAACTACAAATGCAAAGAAATGACATGATCTAAAAGATTGCCAGCTTCGGGGAACTGGGCTTTCCAAGCTTGACTTGCTACTGAACTAGCCATCTTCAGAATTGCTCATCGAAGTCAGTCTGATAAAAACTTGCACCACTGCTCTCGGTGTCTTCTTCCATGACCTGAACTGATGAACCCACCTGACTGGATGAAGGAGAATCGTGGATCTGAATACCCTGAGGCGTGAATGAGAACATGTTGGAGTCAAGAAGAGTCTGGAACTTACTCCTAAGCACCTTACAGTCTTCAGTTGAATGCCCCTGTGTCCCAGCATGGTAGTCACAACGGGCGTTGACATCAAAACCTGGTGGATACGGAAAAGGCACTGGCTTCAATTCCTTCGGCACTATCAATCCACCTCTTATCAAATATGGCAACATCTGACGATATGACATTGGCAACTGAGTGAAATGCCTCCCTGGCTTCCTAGGTCTTTGTCGGGCGTGCTGACGCGGCTGACGGCGATATGACCGTTGATTCTGAGATCCAGAAGATTGCTGACTCTGAACAGTCGATGCATCTGAATATTGAGGAAGAGGTGGTGGATGTTCCCCGATGGAATTACTTTCTTCCTCCCATTCCTCTTGAGAACTGACAACTGATTCACTTTCACTAGCCGGGAAGTTCGAGTTGCCTTGGATTTTTCCCCTCTTGATATCGAACTCAACGTGTTCTCCAAGTATTACCAAGTCAGAGAATTTTAATACAGTAATCAACTTTTCGAAGTATGGTCCTTGCAAAGTATCCTTGAACATATTAACCAATTCTCTTTCCAAAAGTGATGGTTGAACGCGAGCAGCCTACTCTCTCCATCTCTGAGCATACTCTCTGAATGATTCGTTATCCGCTTTAGATAAACCTCGCAACTGCAGGCGGCTAGGAGCCATGTCAAGATTATAACTGTACTGCTTTACAAAGGCATTGGCTAGATCTGACCATGATCGGATGCTACCACTTTCCAACTGCATATACCAACTCAAAGATGCCCCACTCAGACTTTCCTAAAAACAGTGAATCATGAGCTTATCATTATAGACATGTGAGGTCATTCTTCGGCTAAACATCACCAAATGTAGCTTCGGACAGCTATCCCCTTTGTATTTCTCAAAATTTGGCATCTCAAATTTTGGAGGTAACACAAGGCCGGGCACCAAACACATGCTTGCAGCATCTAAATCAAGGGTATCATGCTTCATTAAGGCATCAAGCTTCTCTTCCAACACACGGCATCTTTCATCAAACTGAACAGCCCGTGGATCCTTAGGTTTAATCTTTGGAACTACCCCTTGGAAATCTGGCACAGAGAAGGAAAAGCTTTGATAGTCTGTGGCATTAAGAGAAGAAGAATGTCCATCTCGGACGATGGTACGCTCCAGTATAGCTTGATTCTCAGCAGGGATTTGCACAGGCTGAGCTTGAGCAACATTGTTCACTGGAGGTGGAATGACATTCCCAGTAACTGAAGTCCTCTGAACATTGGCCTCTCACCTATTCATGGTTGTCATAGCTTCCACAAGTTGATCCAACTGACTCTTCATTAACTCAACATCGGCCCTAGTTACAAACTGATTATGTTCCCCTGAATTCATGATGATCTCCCCAAAAGCTGATTCAAGTCCGATGAGAAATTCTAGAAATCAACTGCGGTTCAGACAAAGGATGGATAAGCTCTCTGATCAGGCCGGAGACAGATATGCAAAAAAAACGATGCAAGATGCAAATGCAATGCAATATGAAATAAGACATGGGATCAAAGCTTCCACAAATTCTGAATAACTGCTGTGCTGCTGACTGAATAAGTTCACAAGTCTGCTCTGAAGAGAATACCAGAATACCAGAATATCAGAATAACAGAATACCAGAATAATCAGAATACCAGGCTGATAAATCCACACTGATAGGAAATCCAGAATACCGGGTAGGATGAAGGTCAAGGTTACCTGCAAACCTGTAAACAACCCGCCCCTCTCACATGTGGTGCTAAGATCCTCAGTATCCCGGGCTCTCAGGTCGAGAAATGATGATACGTTCACCATTTCTGGTTTGGCATCATCATCAATCGAGGAGGCCTCAACTGATTCTCCAAAAGCGAAAGATCCTCAGCTTCAGAGGTTTGAGAAGCAATAGCACATTTAGCCCGAAGGATACAATGCTACCGCCAATCAAAGAGGTCGTCTGCTGATTCACTTTCAAAAAGAAGGATCCTATGGCAAGTTCCGAACATTGGGTCCTCGGATCGAGAATGCGCAATGGGTTTGCCACAAAACGTGGTCTGCCACTGTCACAACTCGGGAGGAGTGCCGCAACTAAGTCCTCGGGAATGGTCGCCAGAGTCGACAGTTTTCCAGATTATATTCCATCATCTGTCCCAAATGGACAGGACAGAATATTACCAAGAAAACCTCGTCTGGATGTGGAGCTTTCATGTATACTTCGTCTGGCCAAATGCCAAACAAGTCACACTACTTTCCACGCTAATCATAGGTGTATGCTCAAGCCTTGGTATTGGGCTTCTCTCTCATGAATCCAGCCCACCCTACAAACAGAAAAACCAGCAACAGAACAGCACAGTAATATCCAGTATGACAGTAATGAAATGCAATGCAATGCAATAAAGAGCTGTAAATACAGTAAAGTAAATAAGACAGTAAATACATTAATACACAACAAAGCAAAGCACCATAAAAACAAACACCAAGAGAAAAATAAACAGGCAAGCGCTAGGATCGACTCGCTAAAGGGGAAGGACCAGCGTAGGTCAACCAGAGTCCCCAGCAGAGTCACCAGCTGTCGCTCCCGAAAGATTCGCATCCAACGGTACAAACGCGAGAGTGGCGCAAAAGACACAGAGTCGCCAGCAAAGTGTATTTATCCTAAGAGAGGGAAAGGAAACACTGCATAAACCTGAAAAGATGGAAAGAGCACAGTCACATGACCAAGAGAATGGACACGGGAGTCGGTTACGTGAAGGGAAGGTGTTAGCACCCAACACGTCCATCGTACTCGATGGGATCCACGCTTGTTGTCTGCATCAAAGGGTGTCGTCATCTGGAACTCAGCTGCTACCGGAAAGGAAAAGGAACGGAGAGAAAAAGAGAAACAAATGCAGGGAAAATAAAAGAAGTGACTCGATAGGACGTCCTCGGAGTCCTAGGCCTACGTATTCCCTCGGGAACAGGAAAATCAGAGTCAACGTAGTTTAGACACGAACTAGGGGGAGGTTGCTCGCCAAGACATCGTCGTCCTGTGCCTACGTATCCTCAATCGGACGAGAGAGAGGAAATCAGAGCAGTCGTAGTTTGACCTACGGGTCGAAAAGAGACAAAGAGGTAAAAAAGAAAGGTTGTGAAAGAAATGTGGAAGGGTCTCAATCGCAAGGGTGCGAGAGAAGGGTCTCGATCGCAAGGGTGCGAGAGAAGAGTGCTCGCCAAGGATAGGGATCCTCGTGCCTACGTATCCTCAATCGGACGAGAAAGAGGAAGTCAGAGCGGCCGTAGTTCGTGGGAACGACCATAAAATAAAACGAGAGGAAGGGGTGGATTGTGTTTTTTAGGGAACGGCTAACGTTCTAGCTCAGGTGTTGCAGCTCGCTGAATCGAGACTTAGGCATTACCGTCTTGCAAGAGAACGAGTAGAAGCGCGTTCGTATGCTGAGAATGAGTGAGATGAGAAAAGAATTCCCGAAGGAAAGACGTTGTTGAAGTTTTTTAGACAGAAATGTTTTTTAAGTTAGTTGTAACTTGTATTGCACCAAAGTCTATCATGAGGGAACGAGTGAGTCGCATGGTCGCACCTAAATGGAACGTATGCTAAACACTCTAGAAGAGGAGGGGGGACCCCTCGTTCTTCATTTCCTACATTTAAGGCTCGGACACAATGCACGTTAACCTTTATTAAGTATTTTTGAGAAGTTATGAGATGAGAAGAGAGAGGACTCAATGGAAACTCTAAAGGGAAACTAGGAGTCCTAATGTTATCATGCATGGATGTCCTATGGTTAGTGAGGTTTAGAAGAAAAGACTAACTAAAACCTAATGCTAATCCTACTCCAAGCTTAATCAGAAATTAAGTTGGACTAGGTAGCTCTAAGGGGAAGGAATCCAAGACTTAAACAAGTCTTGAGATTCAATGGGAGAGAAAGAGTGAAAGAGATGAAGAAGAGAAAGAAAACTCAAATATGTACAAGTGTTCAATCATCAACATGTTGACACAATAGAGGTACAAAGCACTTAAGTACTAAACATGATGCGTAAACAGAGCCTACTTCGAGGTAGGGCTTCAGATGTACTCAATATGCTTCTAACATGGATACAATCCTAGAATGAGGCATGAAAAATAAAATTGAGATTCTAGGGGTACCTAACGGAGAAGGTCTGTTGCCTCTTCAAAGCGTGCAAAAAACTCAAAGGGATTTGTAGAAGCTTCCCACTATCAATCCAATAAGCTCAAGTGTCCAAGGTCACAAATCAACATCCAAGATCAACTAAGCCAAAATCAAAAGTGCTAACAAGAGAATCAAAAAGTTAGCAAGAACTTAAATAAAGAAAGTCAATTAAAATTCTAATCGAAATCAACTAAGAAATTAATCGAAATCATCAACAAAAATTGATTGACAAAAATTCTAAACAAAACTCTAATTAACCATAAATTTAAATCAAAGTCTAACAAGGAATTTTAATGAACAATTAGTCAAAATCTAAAATCAATCTACAATTATCCAAACTCAAAATATCAAGAATCTAATTAATCAAAATGAGATCAAATCAAACATTAAAATCTAAATCAAACATTATCATCAAGTTAGAATTATCATTAAGATTTAAATGTGACAAAAATTAGAATTAAAATTAGCATCAAGATTAAAATCAAAACTCTAAAAAACAACAAAATAGTTAAACAAAATTAATCTAAGGCCATGAAAATTAAATCCAAAATTATCTAATCATCAAAGAGTATTCCGTCAAACTTAATCAAGTGAATTTACAAATCAAAATAGAATTTAGAGTGCAAATCAGGATGAGGAGTATGAACTTAGAGATCCACCGTGGGCTTTGAAGCCCACCATAAGCCAGAAATTTGAAATAGAGAAATAAGACAAATGGTTCACACAACTATCCAAACTATACGGATCAACAGTCGCAACAATGAGAATAATAAAAGAATAATATCAGATCCAAAATTTCTAAAACAGAGTCAAAGGGAAACCACACGGTTCTTGTGTCATGTGCTTCATCATCGAGGTAGAAGAGGGATGAAATGATGGCAATATCAACTCAATCGCTTCATCTCTGCTCCATGCTTCTCATCACCAAACCGAGCCGAAGAAACTCAGAAACCAAACAACATCAACGAATGGCGTCTCGCAACGAACCGATCCGTCTTTCTCGCCATCGATCTCGGATTTTTGAATTCCGTTCGATTTCCATCATCTCTTTTCTGGTTCAAATCCGTTCGCAACCTTCTTCACGTCTTAGGTTCATCTCTTTCCTCGTGCGATTTCGGGTCGAACTTCACTTGCCTCGTCCGATTTGGCGCTCAGGTTTGATTACTTCGCTTTAGATTCTCTCTTCCATCTCTGTTCTTGATCTGGTTTTGTATGGGTTTTGAGTTGAGTTGTTGACGGTTAGAGAAGGATGAAAAGGTTTTGTGTTTTGTCGGTGAAAGGTTGTACGAAAGGGTATTGAGGAGGAGGATTCGGTGGTTGTTTTAAAGTTGTTGAGGTAAACGAATGGTGAAGGTGAATGTTTGTTGTAGGGTGAATCATTGGAGAACAGAGGTTGTGTTTGTGGATCGAAGATGAGTGAGGAAAGAGTTTTTTGGAGGTGAGTTTGTTGTTGTTGCAGAGGGTTTATGGTGGTATGCAGTGAGTATGGTTTTGTTGTGTGATGAACAGAGAAAGATTAAGAAGGTTTGTTTGTGGAAATGGTATGTTCTTGTGAGGAAGAAAGTTTATGGAGAGTTAATGAAGATTGAAATGGTTTTGTGGTTACGGCTGGAGGTTTGAGGTTGTGTGATTGATGAAAGTTGAGAGGAGAATTTGACAGGGGTCCTTTGGCTGAGAGCTTCATTTTCACAGTGAATGAAGGTTGTTTTTATAGAGGGAGTGAAGGGTAGAATGGGGAATGGATTGAGGAAAGGAATTGATGAGCTCGGAATTGGTGAGGGTGCGTTGCGAATGCGTTTTGTGCAGGTGCTAAGAATTAGTTGTGTTGTGTGGATTGTCACTGAACATTGTGGGGCCGATTTCATTTCATTTTGGAGCTGAAAGTTGTGTACACTGGCTTTGTCGTGTTATGGTTGGAGAAATGTTGTGGGGTCCGCGAAGGAGGCTTGTATGATGTGCTTATCGTGTTGTGCTTTCTTTCTTCTCAGCTTTTACGCTGCAAATAGCTTAACCTTGGCTTGTGTTGTGGTAGAGTGTTGTTCTGTTAACTGTGATTTTTCTTTGCGTGCTGCTGCAGGTTTATCGTGAAGCTTGGACGGCTATTAATAGGTTGTACAAGTTTCAGCAAGTAGTGCGTTGGGAGTGGTTGTATGTTTGCTTAGGATGTGTGGAAATTGTGTTGTAGCAGGACAGGTTTTGGTCCATTGTGTAGGATGGTAGCTTAATGGGTGTGTATTGGCAAAGAATGAATTACCGCAAGAAGTTGTGCAAGAACAAGAAGATTTTAGTGTGGTTTCACCTTTTCATTTTTTTTTGGCATTTTGCTTATAACTATGTACATGGGCCTTGGATGGTTTCATGGATTGAATCAAAAAAATTGGATTATGGTTTTTGACAATTTGAATTGGACATGGATATGTGAATTGGATAAAATGGATTTGATAAAAAAGAATAATAGTTGAATGGATAATGATATTTGGAATGGTTTAGAATGGATAATGGTTATGAATAGATAAAATTGGATAAAAAATGGAAATGGTTATGTGGATAATTGTTTTATAAAAAATGGATATGGGCTTTTAAATTGGATAAAAAAAATGGGACTAAATGGATATGGGTTAAAAAAAAAGTGGTTTAATATGGATTATAAACAATGGATATTGGAAATGATTTGGTTATGATGGATATTGGATATTTGGTTAAAAATATGGAAATGATAATGAATATGGACATAATTTGAATAATGAATATGATTAAAAAAGAAAAATGGTTTATGAAGTGGATGTGGATTAAAAGTGGATATTCAAAATGATGTAGATAAATTGATTTAGAAAAATGGATAGCCAAATGAATCCAAAACCAATCCAAAACTTTTTCACAAGCCTCTGATAAAGTGAATGAAGCACAACTACCACTGAACAATCTGGCCACTCACATGATCCACTGAAGAATCTCAACCGATAACTATCCACCAGCTCAACTGTAAACAAGAACTCCAATTCTCCCTGGTATGCTGATAAATCTCGAAGAAGATGATTTGAGCTGAGAAGAAATTAAACCCTGATTCACACCAATGAACCTCTGACCCAACGCCTTTGATGAATCCTCTGGATAGGAAAAAAAAACCTCAGAACCTGACGCACCTCTGAATAGGAAAATACTGATAAGAAAACCCTTCGATCCCATGTCTTAGAAGACCAATGCAAATGAAAAATGCAGTTATGACCTAAAGATGCAAAATGAGAAAGAAACATAAGCCAGAAAAAGGTATGGCAAATTTTGGGGTGCTACACACAGGATCGATCAGATTGATCCTAGGACATGTGCTAACCACTAACCTAAAGTAAATTCTAAAGAACTAGCACTTCGACAGTGAACACGAAGAAAGGTTTGTTGAAAATGTAATCTGAACAATGTTTTAAAGTGTTAAGTTAAAAGGCTGAAAATGTAAAAGAAAGGGTCGAAGGTGTGCAGTAAAAGTCGAAAATATGAAAATAAGATAAAGTGCAGAAACATAACTTGCGTTAAAATAAAGGACAAGTTCTTAATGAACGATTGAAGTAAATTGCATTGAAAAGATAAATGGTGTTTACATCACGTACATTCTCACAAGACTCTTTTCTCTACACACGGATACTTTGAGTAACTTTGGAGTAACTTGTACAAAGTGAACACAACACCCCGAATCCTATTGCTAGAACCCCTATTTATAATACTAAAACTAACTGCTGCTAACTTCCTAAGACAATCAACACATGACAAGTGTCGCGTTGCATGCTTCTGACCCTTGGATATGCACCACTACTCCCTCCATTATTTGAATTTGAACTTCTCAGCGTCGGTCGTCGTTAGTATTCTCGGTCGAAGGAGACTCCCCCAACTTTCAGAAATATTCTCTAAGTCCCAAAAGTATCTCTAACTCTTATGAGCATCTTTGACTAAAACCTCTCACAATAATCCAGTCGAAAGCTCTTTTAAACCTCTTCAAGAGTTTAGCTTTCCAATCAACACTTCCAATTTAATGTGGGCGTAGAATTTATGAGCTAGCAAATTGCCCCCCAAAAATGCACTTTTCGACTATAATGGAGGAAAGGTCATTTTTTGATAGTGTCCATTCGACGCCATCTTTCGACCATGCAAAAGTGTCCATCAAAACTGACTAACCCACGTCTCTAGAAACTATTCAGTTTCTTTTCAATCAAATTTATGACGTCACAGCCAATTATGATTATGACTAAAACTTCTCCTCGGAAATCACATCAAAACCCAACCATCATAACCTCTCCTAGAGTCTAGGACATCGTGGACATAGGTAGCACTGTCACCGCCCCTACTTTGGCTCCTAGGAGGACACGTGTCCCACTAGCTTTAACTCCTTAATGATGATTAGTGACCTTTTAGTGTCTCTAAACCACTTTATAAATAGTTTCTCCATAAACTATTTTTATTTTTCCCAACTCCCAAGTATTCACTACGCATTTTCCCCTCTCTTCCAAAACTTTCAACCCTTTACCTTCAACGAACCCATTTTCTTCAAATTTTCAACAATGGCATCTTCAACTGCTACCACTCAAGACCCAAAGAAAAGCCAGAATTTCAGAGGGCCAAAGAGCACGCCACTACTTCCTCCATTCGCTACATTGAATGGACCCAAAGTGGTAAAGAACCAGCAATTCATCCCTGAGCCTCTCAAAGAAGAAAAAAGACATATCTACGAGACTTGGGTATTGATTCCTGTTACTGTTTCTAGGAAACCGCTAGCTTTATCTGGTCCTTTGTCTTCTTTAGATACAAATTATACAGCCATTAGTGATTTCTTTCCATCATATCGTAAAACCAAACCTTTAGGGCAGAAAGACAAAGCTAGGGTAACATCTGAACCCCATGACAATGTAGCCCTAAAGAACATAGATTTGAAGTATTTGAATGATGGGTCTAGGCTATTTAGAGCAACCCCGTATTTCAAGGACTCTGACCTCTATTTGAACTGGCTGACCAAGTTAGAGAAAGTCAAAGCAGAAACTTGGAAGAGTTTAGGAATCTACGACTTGATCATGTTGCCGAAGACATGTCCTGCTTACTGTCCGACCTTACTGGCATTATCTTTGTATTTTTGGGATAGTACCAATTATACTTTCCATCTCCCTTGTGGGATGATGACACCCACTCTCCTCGACATAGCCGCTATCACAGGGCTAAGACCTCATGGGCAAGTTTACGACCCTGAAATAGATGCTCTAGACACTATAGGATTCGCAACCACCAAACACACTTACACTCATTTCATAAACCATTACCACGACAAGCAAACTGACATAGTCGAAGACAAAGAGCACATAGCATTTCTGGCTATGTGGCTTTCTCGCTGTGTATTCTGCACCATATCTTTGCAAGTGGTAAGAAAATATCTAACCCTAGCCAATCAATTGCACCTTAATCGAGGCATCTGCCTAAGCGAAATGATATTGGCCAGTTTGTACGAGTCTTTAAGTGAAGGTGCTGGTCGTCTGAAAGACTAAGAGAGCAAGGGGAACTTCCTGCTATCAGGACCCTTTTGGCTACTCCAGCTTTGGCTTAATGCCACTTTTGAAGCCAACCTCCCTAACAAAGGGTCTGTGGACGAAGAGGCTGCAGAAATTAAAGAGAGACGAGTCAAATGGATTCGACTAGTGCAGCTAACCCTAAACGAAGAAGGGCAGACACTAAGGACATCCTTCTCTGGCTTCGTCAAAATGTTTTCCAAGCGCTATGAATGCACACTAAGGATGGCGCCCTTTGCTGAAAGAAAATATGGTCCTGAATGGTTTACCAGACACTTTCCTCCCTCGTTCAAGAAACATGAAGAAGAATCGCAGCGTGTCTGGGAGGCATTCCTGATCCCTCGACTTATCGTTCATCGACTCAACCTGCTAAAGGGTCAAACATCTCTGATGACCTATCAACCAAATCTTGTTTCTCGACAATTTGGTTTGGTCCAGACTCTACCCAAGTGTCTGTATGAGAAGAAGGTCCATGTTATCCTTCCCAACACTATCTACGATGCTATAGAGAGTTCAACACACCTCGCTCGACATGCTCATCGATGGCTCCTAACTCTTGTCTATTTTGAACCTTCTCATCTCTGCACCCAAGAGTTCCACGACTGGTGGTCGAAGCATTATGCTGCAGAATTCCTTGATGTCTCTAGCTTCGCTTAGTTGATTGACCAAGCTTTTGTTGATGTGCAAGAGAAGATCAAGAAAGGTACATCTACTCACGTTAAAGAGATTCAAGCCTTCCAGAAGTACTTTGAAACTGTTTATTGACCAGATGATATTAGCCGAACCGTCCGTGAAGCCGCAGTTACGCTGAAGGATAAATTTTTAAAGAAAATAGAGAGTTTGAAACTCCCTTCATACGTTCCTCCTGAGAAACGCTATGAAGCGGCTTTCTCACTATTTCCCCCAAAGACTCCTCGACTGCAATCTGCTGATTTTGGAGTAGTTCTTGCCCCTCCATTTCCAGATTGGTTCATCTGTGGGGATTCTATAAAAATCCTTCGCCAGCAGTCGAAACCCAAGGCTCAGCGGGTGGTTCCGACTAAGCATACGCTAGTCAGTTTCAAAGGACACCTTCATGTCGGTATCGAAGATGTTTGCATTGAATCCGAAATACATGAAGGTTTGGATTCTTCGATTTTATGTTCTTTTATTCAAACTTTATCATTACTGACTCGTGGTAACTTGATTTGTTTTGCAGCTGTGCCCAAAAAGAACACCCCTCAGCAACTGGTCGAAGCCAAAGGTGAAGGCAGCAAGGTACATCACACACCTTTTCCTTACGTTGATTATTCTTTCTCCCCCTAATGCTTCCCATTATTTCAGGCTTCTCGCAAACCACCTCCGACACCTCAAAGGAAATTAAAGAGGGGAACTACCCAAATTATCATTGATTCGGAGGATGAGGACCAATCCCGTCCTGAAGACTTGAAGCTCAAAAAGAGGAAGAAATCAAGCCAAGAAATAGATGCTGCTGGTGGCCAACCTGAGCCTAAAACGGCTAAAGTCCCCAAAAAGACCACCACTACGAGTAGAGTTGCAGAAGCCTCTTCTAGAGCTGCCTCTAAACCAGCCGCAAATCATGCTGAAAGCAATAACTCTAGCCCTGATGCTGAAGGTGTCAAGGTAGCTTGTCATATTATTCTTTAAAGAGTCAATTTATCTACCTTGTTTCCTTTTGTTCTAATTTGATTCGATTTGATTCAGGTTGATGTAAGTGGCTAAAAGCCGCCGGTGGATAATCCTCCTTCTCCAATCACTCTCCTAAATAGCCAAGGTGAGCCCACATACCATTCCACTTCTGACTTGGGCTCTGGAATGAGTTCACTAGGTGAAATTAACAAACTTGGCTTTGAAACAGCTTCCCCTTCGCCAGCAAAGACCACTACCCAGCAGTCTCAAACAGATGGCTCCGACCATGAGGACAACAATGATCAACAAAATCCCGAAATAGAGAATCCAAGATCCGCTGCCATGGATGAAGATACAACCTTGGTCGATGAAGAGGGATCCCCAATAGACTAACCTGTCGGGGATGCCAGTGCTAACCCAGAAGGAGAAGAGGAGATGGAAGAAGATGATGATGAGACAATGCACCAGTCTGAACTTGATGGCCATAGTGATGAAAATGCTGATGACAAAATGGACGAAGATGAAGAAGAAGAGGATAAAGTTAAAGAGGAGATGGCTGACAAAGAACCTATCAATGAGCCAACCCATATCGAAGCTACTACTACCCTAACAACTACTACTGCGACTGAGGGCAAGGCAACCTCAACTATGTATGGAGCAGGACTTTCTGAAAAGGAACTGGATGCCTTGAAGACTAGCAACCCTTGACAATACATAAAGATCCTTCTTGGCCGTCGAGGAAGTTCATCTGAAAAAACTCCTAGTGCTTCGACTGCCTCTGGGGACCAGCCTTCAAGCAAAGCTGAAGACAATATCCTTCTGAAGATCAAGAATAAGATCTTTAAGGGTGACCTTTCACACTCTTACAGATGGATGATGTCACTCATATCTCTCTGAAAAATCTCCTCCAACAAGTCGACATCCATGTCGTTTATCCAGAATCTGCCAACGTCATTTTAGAGCTTGGCACTATGATTGACCAAGTCTATGGTGAGCTGAAACACCTGCCCCAAATCAAAAATGCAATTTCAACCAAAGCTGGCAGTGAGGCTGCCGCTTGGACTACTGCCACTGATTCTGAGAATAAGGTAGCAGAATTGGAGGAAACCAAAGAAAAGAACAAGCAGGAAATCACCTCCAATGAAGAAAGTATTGCTTCCTGGGAGCGAAAGATCAAGAAACTTCGAGCCAAGATCTCAAAGGCCAAAAAGTGTAACGCTGAATTGTCTGCCTTTGATGACCCTGGCTTTTCGAAAGATCTTGAAAATGCCATAACTTTTGCTGAGAAAGCTCAACAACTGGAGAAGGAGGTTGCACATTTAAAATTTGACAAGGCCTTGTGTGAAAGGCGTCTTGATCTCTAGAAGTCGAAGTACTTGAAGATGAAGGAGAATCTCCCCTTTTAGCTTGTTAATTTCTTTGTAATTTTTTCCTTTTTTGTATAATGCTCCATAGCCATTTGAGGCTTTTATTTGTAATGATACTTAAGCCATTTTGGCATTCATGAATACCATTGTTGGCTTTGCCCTTTTTACGTTGAATTACTCTTTAGCAATTTTAACTTCTTGAAGTGCTGGTTTATATTTTTTCAAATACTTGCCATTTACTTTCAAGATTCTTTTATCCTCATTTAATTCTTCCACTTCATAGGCTCCATTAGAAAATACTTGCGTAATTTGAAACAGACCCTCCCATTTCAGGGACCATTTACCCAAAGCTCTGACTTTTCGATCCATAGGCAGGATTACCTTCCAAACTAAATCTCCAGGCAAAAAAGTCTTACCCTTAACCTTTTTATTGTAAGACTTTTCTACTCTTTTCTTTTGTCTCTTCAAAAGTTCTAAAGCTTTAAGTCTTTCTTCGTCCAAATCTACCAACTCATCTAACATCATATTCCAATAATGCTCAAAAGGAATTTCATGATGTCTCTGAATCCTTATCGACTGGAGATAGATCTCAACAGGTAAAACTGCATCATAACCAAAGGTTAGTCGAAATGGAGTAGTGTTAGTTGCCTCTTTGGGAGAAGTTCAACATGCCCACAGGATTTGATCCAAGGTCTTATGCCCATTCCTGGGCCTTTTCCCCCACATGTTTTTTGATCAACCCAATCACCACTTTATTAGCCGCTTCAACCTGACCATTAGCCTGAGCATAATAAGGTGTAGAGGTTAAGAGTTTGAAACCCATCTCTCTAGCATACTCCTTTATCTTTTGACCAGTAAAGACTGATCCTTGATCTGTCGTGATCGTTTATGGGATTCTAAACCTATAAATGATATATTTTTGAATGAATTCGATCACATCTTCTTGATCTACATTTGGCAATGGTATCTCTTCGATCCACTTTGTAAAGTAGTCAATTCCTACCAAAATGTATCTTTGATTCTTGGAGGATGCAGGTCGAATCTCTCCGATTAAATCCAAAGCCCAACCTCTAAAAGGCCATGGCTTGACTATGAAATGCAGCTCACTTGCAGGGATATGCTGTATGCCAGCATGAACTTGACATTCCTGGCAGCCCTTAGCGAATTCAATGCAATCTTTTAGCATAGTAGGCCAATACATGCCTTGTCGAAACAATAGCCACTTCATCTTATGGCCTACTTGATGTGCCTCACATGCCCCACTATGGACATTCTAAAGGGCAAGATACGCCTCTGATTCACTAAGACATTTAAGTAAGACTCCCTCAGGGGTCTTTTTAAATAACTCATTACCAAGAAGGACATAACTTAAAGCTTGATACCTGACCTTTCGCTCTGTGGACGCTGTTGGATTCTGCAAGTATTCGACTATAGGCTTCCTCCAATCTTTGTCCGTCAAGCCGTCTATTACAAAAATCTCAAAATTTTCTTCATCAGCGTATCCAAGCTTCGTCACTTCTAGATCTGATGGGCATAATCCAACAGATACAACTGTACCTCTAGCATCGATTGCCTCTTGCAGATTTTCCTTTAAAACCTTATACCCGTAAGCAATCTGAGCCAAGTCGTTGGCCACTTGATTCTCTAGTCGAGGTATGTGTCGAATGCTCATAACTTCGAATTTCTTTAGTAGTCTGTTGGCTATTACGAAGTACATGATAAGATTTTCCTTAACACATTTGTACTCCTTTGTAATTTGTTTTATGACAAACTATGAGTCTCCCATTATTTCGACTCGAGTTGCCCCTAATTTTAACAAAATTTCAAGTCCAGCTATTAAGGCTTCGTACTCAACCTCGTTGTTAGAACAAAGTCCTTCGACGCTGTACTTAAATTTTGTTGGAATTTTATCAGGAGAAATAATTCGCACACCTACGCCTGTGCCATCTTTGTGGCTAGAACCATCGAAGTATAACTTCCAAGGCTCCAATTCGACGTAATTCAAAGTGCTTTAGTTTATGGAGTGGTCGACTATAAGGTCTGCTACCACTTATCCTTTAACTGCCTTTAGAGGCTTATATGTTAAAGAATACCCCGTCAAGGCTAATGCCCATTTACCAATTCGGCTATGCCAGATAGGTTCGGACAACATATGTTTAATAACATCAAAATGAGACGAAACATACACATCAACTGGCTTTATATATTGCTTCAATTTTGTACAAGAAAAATAAAAGCATAAGCATAATTTTTCGATCATGCTATGCCTAGTTTCTGCATCATTTAAAACTCTACTAAGGTAATAAATGACCCTTTCAACGCCATTCTCATCCTCTTGAGCCAACATGCTCCCTAAGGTTTTATCTAACGCAGCTATGTACAATCTCATACTCCTATTCCTACAAGGCGGTGAAAGAATTAGAGGATGACTCAGGTATTCCTTGATATTGTCGAAGGCGTCCTGCTGATCTTGCCCCCAGTCAAACCCATCTTTGTTGGATCGAAGTAATGGTGAAAAGGCTTACGTTTTTCCGCTTAGGTTCGATATGAATCTTCTCAAGAAATTAATCTTGCCCAGCAGTGATTGCAACTCTTTTTTTGTTGATGGCGCTTTCGCCTCCATGATGGCTTTGGTCTTATTCTGGTTGATCTCGATCCCCATTTTGTGGACCACAAAGCCTAAAAAATCCCCTGCCTGCACACAAAACGCACATTTAAGAGGATTCATTTTGAGACCATGTCTTCTCATCCGTTCAAAGGACTGTCGAAGATGGTCCAAATGATTCTTCCCTAAAACAGACTTAACCACAATATCATCGATATATATTTGTATGAAAGTATCTATGTAGTCATGGAAGATTGAATTCATTGCTTTGAGGCCAAAAGGCATTACTACCCACTCGTAGGTGCCTAAGGCTCCAGGACAACGAAAAGCTGTTTTGGGGACATCATCTTCAACAATGAATATTTGGTTATAACCAGAGTGCCCATCTAACATACTAAGATACTCATGTCCTACGGTGAAATTGACTAGCATTTCTGCCACAGGCATAAAATACTCATCCTTATGAGTTGCAGAATTTAAATCTCTAAAGTCTATGCAAACTCTTAAGGAACCATTCTTTTTAATAACAGACACAATGTTAGCCAACCATTCGACATACCTGGCAGTACGGATGAATTTGCATCGAAGGAGTCTTTTGACCTCCTCCTTTATCTTCGAGAGACTTTCTAGGGCGAACCGTCTTGGATTCTGTTTGACTAGCTTCTTCCCAGGCTTGATTGGAAACGTGTGTTCGACTAACTCTCTACGCAAACCAGGCATCTCATCGTAGTCCCAGGCGAAACACTCTTTAAACTCCTGCAACAACTGGGTAACTTTGACCTTAAGTTGTGGGTCCAGATTAGCGCTGACATATGTTGGCCTTCAAGTTGCCCCTTCACCCAGGTCGATTTCTTCCAACGGATCCTGCACTAACATCTTAATGTTATTTGCCAGCGGATCTTTTTCGAATCCCAAAGGCTCATCTAACTTTAGTGACTCACAGGATCGATCAGATTGATCCTAGGACATGTGCTAACCACTAACCTAAAGTAAATTCTAAAGAACTAGCACTTCGACAGTGAACACGAAGAAAGGTTTGTTGAAAATGTAATCTGAACAACGTTTTGAAGTGTTAAGTTAAAAGGCTGAAAATGTAAAAGAAAGGGTCGAAGGTGTGCAGTAAAAGTCGAAAATGTGAAAATAAGACAAAGTGCAGAAACATAACTTGCGTTAAAATAAAGGACAAGTTCTTAATGAACGATTGAAGTAAATTGCATTGAAAAGATAAATGGTGTTTACATCACGTACATTCTCACAAGACTCTTTTCTCTACACACGGATACTTTGAGTAACTTTGGAGTAACTTATACAAAGTGAACACAACACCCCGAATCCTTATCAAGTGGCTCTGGGTCTAAGTCCTTACCAGGAGCTTCTTGGTGAAATTCAGAACTGGCTTCGCCAACCATATATTCATTAGCAGCTTCTAAAGCCGCTTGTAGTCTAGTTTCAGCCACGTAGGTCGAAATTCTTTTCAATGCTTCGAACTCAGACATTATCACTGAATTCACTTCCCCACCCTGTGGGCTCTACTGCAGGGTCGCCAAGGTATGGAAGTCTTTCCCCTGGCACCTCCTTATCCCAACGGAAACCATCGACGAGATGTAAGTACAATGAGCAAAATATTTCGTCATTTGGGACAAACTCAAAATCTGCCGGGTCACAAGGGGCAATGTGAGCCAAATGTTTGCCAAACTAAAGTCTGTCGACATAATTTATTGGTGCCTTGAAATACCCCTGGTCAGCTTCAATGTTCTCGACTACGCCATCTGGCCTCCAGATGGTGATTCGTTGATGCATCGAAGATGGCACTGCACTAATGCCATGTATCCACTCTCGTCCCAAGAGCAGATTATAGTTGGCTTTTGTTTCCACTACCATGAAGACAGTAGGACTAGTTATTGTCCCAACTGTCAAGTCCAATTGTATCACACCTAGTGTAGAGCCAACTTTTCCCTCGTAGTTTGAAAGAACCATATTATGTGGCTTAGTATCAGTGTCATACTTGCCAATCTTGTTCAGTAAGAAATGTGGCATCAAGTTTACTGTTGCGCCACAGTCAACGAATATTTTATTTATTGGTACGTTCTCTACTTTTCCCGTAATGTAAAGGAGCTTTAGGTGACCCTTCATTGCCTCTGTAGGTCGCTCGAAAAAGGTGTTCTGCTCTTCAACACACCCATTATTCATAATATAGTAGCACACAGGCTTGTGTGCTGCCATCTCAGCTTCAGTGCAATCATCCAAATCTTCAACTTCTGTAATTTGGTCGAACTCCCTTGGCATTACAGACACTACATTGACTATGATGTCGAGAGAAGCGTCGGACTCGGAGTCGAAGTGATCTGTCATTTCTTCATCATCTTCGACTGTCTTTTCATGTTTATCCTCTTGAGAGGAAAACAACTTTCGCCCCACGGGCATTCTTTCAGCGATCTTTACTTGATTCCCTGCAAGATTATCAGTAGGGACATTAGTACTGGATTCTCCTTGGTCCTTCGACTGAGCCTCCCTGAGAGCCTTCCTTCTACGTTGCTCTCTCCTCCATTGAGATCGGGACATCAAATTCTTCCCTTTATAATTTTCAGAGACATAAGCCGACCTATTGGAAGTCTGAAACTCTTTTCGATACTCTATTGAAGAGCCTCTGTTCACATCAAACTTCTGCCATTTTTCCTTACCTTTTTTCTTTCCTTCGACAAGTTTCATCCAGCTACCGACTGGCGCATTACTTGTTGGTTTGAAGGTGTTTGGTCTGGCCCCTGGGAATTGTGTATTTCCACCCACTTGTTTTGACAAAGACCTTCTAGGATCGAAACTCCTTTGACCCTGAGACATTCTTTGCTCCCTTCTTTCTTTAGCCTTCCTAACCCCCTCAAGATTATGAGCAACTTTCTGGTCGAAGATTGCACTGCACCTGAGGCATAGCATGACACCTGATCCCTTCTTTTGGCAACGGTGAAGGAATTCAATGATAGTCTCATCCTGTTTTGGATACGCCACTTTGTTACGCTCTTCTTGGCAGCTTTCTTCATCAACCTACATGGTCTTATGTTGTGTAATCTCGACCATATTTATGTCCATATCGACATTAGCACTAAGATTCAGATTGCAGAAGCCTACATCAAGGCCTTCAGCAGCCTTATCCATCTTAACGAAACTCTCAGCAGTTTCTTTGGTAACCAGCATCATGTTGGAACCCTTAGTGATCCCATCATTTAAGCCCTCAATGGCTTTTTCAAAGCCATCAGCGGCCTCGCTCATGAGTTTCTCCACAGCATTAATGTCAAGGTCTTCAGTAACCTTGGCTAACACAGCATCGTTCGCGAAATCTTCAGTAATTTCCACCATGTTGACTGAACAGTCGAAGTCATCAGCAACCTCAACCATATGTACCTCTGGCTCAGCATAATGGGCCTTCGCTGTTTGCAATGGGTCGGAGTCAATTTTCATTTGACCTTTGCTCTTCTCCCCGAATTTTAGCCTGCCCTCATGAATAGCATTTTGCACCAGATCCCTGAAAAGAAAACACTGAGAAGTTTTATGACCTAGAAAATTATGGTACTTACAAAATCCTCTCTTTTTCCTTTGTTCTAAAGGTGGCATTTTAGTGCCAGGAGGCACTATCATTTGCCCATCTTTTACTAACAAATCAAAATTTTCGTCACATTTAATGATATCGAAAGTGTATATTTTCTTTGGAAACTTATCATTCTTCTCAGATTCGACAGAATTTTTTCCGTTCGAAGGGGTTAACATTTTACAAGCATACGGAGGACCTTACTTTAACTCAGCAACGTCTACCTCACTCTCGTCGAAATATAATGGTTCGTCATATAAACCTTCGACATCCTCATTATATTCAACATAGGCTACCTTTTTACCCTTACTAAACTTAACCTTTTCGTCTTTCAGACTTCTAACTGTCAAACCCTATCAGCCAGTTGGGCCATATCTCTCAGATACTGGGTATCCAACTTCTTTCTAATAGAGTAATCAAGGCCACCAGTGGCCATTTCGACCAATTCATGCTCTGGCACTTGTGTAAAGCACCTGGCCTTAAGTAATCGAAACCTATTTAGGTAATCGTCTATTGGCTCAGTAAACTTTCATTTTATGCTAGCCAATTCCTTCAAACTAATCTTAGTTTGTCCCATATAGAATTGTTCATGGAATAAACGTTCTAACTGGGTCCAATTACAGATTGAGTTATGGGGTAGGGTTGTAAACCAAGTAAAAGCATTTTTGATAAAAGAACTTGGAAAATACTTTACCCTAAGACTTTCGTCATTTGCAATCTCTCTGGCCTCGATCATATACCGGGCTACGTGTTCGACAGTAGATTCTGTAGTATCTCCTGAGAATTTAGTAAACTTTGGGACCTTCGTCCTAGGAGGTAATTCTGCTTGGAGAATGTAATCTACTATCGGTGATGTATAGTTTGGCCTAGTAAAGCCAAAATTTACCCCATTTCGAGCCATTATTCTTTCAACCATGGCTGCTAGGTTATTATCTGCTGCTATATTGTTACGTCGAACCTGCTGTACAACATGGTCATCATCTTGATTTCTGTTTACTATAACTACCCCTTGCTCCCTTTCTACAGGAATTGGCACTTGGTTCCTAGGTGGTTCGACTCTAGGGGGTTCGACTATCTCCTGGTTTACTAGATTCGCCTCAGGTATAGTCCCTAGGTTCTGCCGTGGGATGTTCTCCACAACAGTCGCACCTCGCACGGGGGTTGGTACACCTATAAACTCTGCCATGCGCGCCAATTGCGATGCTAATTGTTGATTGGTTTGGGTAGTGTTTTGGATCAAAGGATGGAAAATCTCCCCCATAGTTTGGGATAAAGTTTGTACCATTTGTAGGTTACTCTCATCCATTTGCTGTCTTAAACATGCTATAGAGGTATTGGTTAAACTAGGACCTTGAGTGGAATACCCCACACCTACACTTTGGTTGTTTTGACCCACATTTATCCCAGATCCCGATCCTTGTAATGGTGAAGACATTACATTATCTGAGAATACTGGGGGGCATTTTGGAGGCTTTGCATTATTCACGTTGGCATTCCATAAGGTGTATTCCTTGGCAATGGTTGTGAAAACCCTGGAGGGGGAAAATGCCTAAACGTCGAAGTTCCTCCTGGTGGAGTTTGGGGATTAGATCCTTGTGGCCCAATGTACTCCAAAATGGGTTGAGTGTAAGATCTTGTATATGTTGACCCTGAACCTGCCACTGATGGCATTGGTTCAGACATATCAGGAGGTAGTATTGGCTCTCCTGTCGAAGGGACTGGGGGTGGTACCACATCGTTCCTAGACACATTTTGAGGGTTAGTGTTACTAGGCTGGGCATTCGAATTACTTGGTTGAGGATTAGAACCACTCCCTTGAGGGTTTAGATTATTTGGCTGACTAGTGCCTGTCGCCATTTTTCTCGTGTATCTTCTCCTTGGTCTCTCTTCGTTTGTAATGGCTACCTTACCACTTCTCAATAACATGCAACAAAGTTTTTTAAGAAGGAAAAGATTGATATGTACAGATTTTCAAAATTTGTAGAGATCTTTATAGAGTTAGCACTGTCCCACTGGGCGTGCCAATTTGTTTACCGTGAAAATTAGTAAACAACCGCTGATCTTCCAAATCTAACTTTGGTGACTCACAGGATCGATCAGATTGATCCTAGGACATGTGCTAACCACTAACCTAAAGTAAATTCTAAAGAACTAGCACTTCGACAGTGAACACGAAGAAAGGTTTGTTGAAGATGTAATTTGAACAACGTTTTAAAGTATTAAGTTAAAAGGTTGAAAATGTAAAAGAAAGGGTCAAAGGTGTGCAGTAAAAGTCGAAAATATGAAAATAATACAAAGTACAGAAACATAACTTGTGTTAAAATAAAGGACAAGTTCTTAATGAACGATTAAAGTAAATTGCATTGAAAAGATAAATGGTGTTTACATCACGTACATTCTCACAAGACTCTTTTCTCTACACGCGGATACTTTGAGTAACTTTGGAGTAACTTGTACAAAGTGAACACAACACCCCGAATCCTATTGCTAGAACCCCTATTTATAATACTAAAACTAACTGCTGTTAACTTCCTAAGACAATCAAAACATGACAAGTGTCGCGTTGCATGCTTCTGACCCTTGGATATGCGCCACTTGTCTTTTCAGGAGCGAAACACAAGTAACTACTCCCTCCTTTATTTGAATTTGAACTTCTCAGCGTCGGTCGTCGTTAGTATTCTCGGTCGAAGGAGACTCCCCCAACTTTCAAAAATATTCTCTAAGTCCCAAAAGTATCTCTCACTCTTATGAGCATCTTCGACTAAAAACTCTCACAACAATCCAGTTGAAAGCTCTTTTAAACCTCTTTAAGAGTTTAGTTTTCCAATCAACACTTCCAATTTAATGTGGGTGTCGAATTTATGAGCTAACAAGAGGCATGAAGAAACAAGGCTTGTATACCCTTGAGGCTGAGGTTGTAAGGGTTCGACAAATGTTATATCCACAAAACATGTGTCAAAGACAGAATTATGGCACATGAGATTGGGCCATGTCAGCGAAAGAGGCATGGTCGAATTGGGGAAGCAGAACCTGCTAGGAGGTGACAAAGTTGAAAAGCTGGAGTTTTGTGAATCTTTTGTATCTGGTAAATCCTGTAGGGAGAAGTTTAACAAAGGCAAGCAATGAACACATGGATCCTTTGATTACATTCATGCTGGTCTTTGGGGGCCTGCAAGGAATCCTTCACACTCAGGTGCAAGGTATTTTCTATCCATCATTGATGACTATTCCAGAAAGCTATGGGTATTCATTCAGAAGACGAAGGATGAATCCTTTGAGAATTTCAAAAGTTGGAAGGTTCTGGTCGAAACTCAAACTGGCAGAAAGGTTAAGAGGTTGAGAACTGACAATGACCTTGAGTTCTACAACGAAGCGTTCAACAGTTACTGTGTTGAGTCTGGGATTGCAAGGCATAAGATTGTAGCAGGTACTCCTCAACAAAATGGCTTAGCTGAGAGATTCAATCGAACAATCCTTGAAAGGGTTAGATGCATATTGGTTAGTGCTGGATTGAAGAAGGTGTTTTGGGCAGAGGCTGTTTTGACAGCAGGTTATCTGATAAATAGATGTCCCTCGATTGCGCTGGGAATGAAGACACCTGAAGAAGTTTCGTCAGGTCATCCACCAGATCTCGACAAACTGAGAGTATTTGGCTGTTTAGCCTATGCTCACATTAGGCAAGACAAGGTCAAACCTAGAGCTCTAAGATGCATGTTCCTTGGATATCCTGAGGGAGTCAAGGGTTATAGGTTGTGGTGCCTAGAACCAAGTCACAGAAGATGTATCACAAGTCGTGATGTAGTTTTCAATTAGGTCGAAATGGCTTTCAAGAAAACTGGTGATGTTGGTCGAAGTGCAGAAATATCTGAAGTGGAGCTGGAACAGGTAGAGATGCCTGTTGAGGTGAAGCATAGTAATGTTGAAGTGCATAGCCCAGATAAAGTCGAAGAAGAAGAGCAAGATGCTGATGAGGTTGAAGAAACTGTCGATGACTACCTACTGGCAAAAGATAGGTCGAGAAGAGTCATCAAGCCACCTCAGAGACTTGGTTATGCAGATCTTATAGCTTTTGCCTTAATCTCTGCAAGTGAGGTACTTGACGAAGAACCTAGAGATTACAAGGAAGCTATAAGGAGTTGAAACAAGACTGAATGGCGAAAAGCCATGGATGACGAGATGAAATCTCTTCATGATAATAACACTTGGGAGCTAATTGAGAAACCTGCAGGAGCCAGGTTAGTCAGTTGTAAGTGGATTTTCAAGGTCAAGAAAGGAATCGAAGGAGTGATGTCGAAGCGCTTTAAGGCGAGGCTGGTTGCTAGGGGGTTCACTCAGAAAGAATGAGTCGACTTCAATGATATGTTCTCATATGTTGTAAACCATAGATCCATTTGAATGTTGTTGGCCATGGTGGCAAAGTTTGACTTAGAACTTGAGCAAATGGATGTGAAGACAACATTTCTGTATGGTGATCTAGATGAAACGATCCTGATGCGTCAACCTGAAGGGTATGTAGAAAAGGGTAAAGAAGATTATGTGTGCAAGCTGAATAGGTCTCTGTATGGCCTGAAACAATCTCCTCGACAGTGGAATAGGAGATTCGACAAGTTCATGGCACATATTGGTTTCACTAGAAGTCAGTTCGATCATTGTGTTTACTTTAGATTTCGACTTGGAAACTCACTTGTTATGTTGCTGTTGTATGTGGATGATATCCTCATAGCTAGCAACAATGTTGAGGATGTAACGAAGGTGAAGGCTGAACTCAGTAAGGAGTTCGAAATGAAGGATCTGGGAGCTGCATCTAGGATTCTTGGGATTGACAACCGGAGAGATAGAAAGCAGTCGAAGTTGTGCTTATCTCAAGAAACATACCTATGGAAGCTTCTCAACAAGTTTGGTATGTCGAATTCGAAGCCTGTTGTGACACCTACAAATCCTCAGTTTAAGCTTAGTACTACTCAAAGTCCAAGTTCTGAAGCTGAAAGAACCTATATGAATAGCATTCTATATGCTAGTGTAGTGGGTTCTTTGATGTATGCTATGGTTTGTATGAGGCCAGACATAGCATATGGAGTGAGCCTTGTGAGCAGGTATATGGCCAATCCTGGAAATGCGCACTAGCAAGCTGTAAAGTGGATTCTCAGGTACATAAATGGGTCTCTGAAAAGAGTCTTGATTTATGGTGGAGCCTGTGGTGGTGATAACATAGTCGAAACTGAAGGATTTGTTAACTCTGATTATGCAGGTTGTATGGATTCCAGAAAGTCTATTTATGGATATGTGTTCACAATGTTTGGCACAACAATTAGTTGGAAAACGATGCTTCAGAAGGTTGTTGCCTTATCAACCACTGAAGCTGAATATATTGCCCTCACTAAAGTTGTGAAGGAAGCATTGTGGCTTGAAGGTTTTGCAAAGGAGCTGAAACTTCAAGGTCGAAGTATCATTGTTAAATGTGATAGTCAAAGTGCAATACGCCTGTCAAAGAATTTAGCCTATCATGAGCAAACTAAGCACATTGATGTGAGGCTGCACTTCATCAGAGAGATAATCGAGCATGGTGAAGTCCAGGTGCTGAAGGTTTCGACTGAAGACAATGTTGCTGATATGATCATCAAGACGTTGCCAAGTTGCAAGTTCTTCCACTGTATGCAGTTGATAAAGCTGCATCATGAAAGCTAGTTGATTCCCTTGTTGCTGAGTTAGATCCAAGGTGGAGATTTGTGAGATTTGGGTCGAACTCATGCTGTGTCGAAGGAGAGCTTTCATGTGTTTCGATAGGAGGCAAGCATGCAGTTGAAGCTTGCTCACATGCTGATGCCTGATTGTTACAAATTGTAGTCGAAGTCTGTTCTAGTTTGTAGTGTCGAAATATTTTTCTGTCGAATTGGGCCTTGTGTTAAGGATCCAATTGTTTAGGTTTCTTGGGCTGTAAGTTACCTAGTTAGTCTATAAATAGGCTAGTACACTTAGTTTGTTGAGTGTGGCAAATTGTGATATTCACTTATAATCGTTTGTGACTTTAATGAGAAAGTGAATAGTAAATAGAATTTTATTTGCCCAATCATTGTTGTTCTATTCTTCTTCTTCTTGTTTTCTTTTCCGTTAAACCCCAACCCTTGTTTTGGTTCTTGATTATCAAAGAAACTGTTTAATACTTTGCTTAAAGACATCATTTTTCTCAACAATTATATTATATGATGTTCCATATTTCATTTAAGTACACTCTATCTTACGGTGTTCCATAATTCTCTCAAGTATACGGTACCTTACAATATTCCTTATTTATTCTATCTCTCATCAATCTGTCCTTATGTGTGTGACTCTACAGGTTCTCGTGACGTTGACAATTATATTAAATCATATATTTAATATAATAAACATTGAGTGGTATTTAGCAACACATCACTTCTACCTAAGTTACGAAAATGTCATATGATTTGACAAAACATTTTTTGTGATAGTACTTGTGTGTATAATTACCCTTTTGCCCTTATGTATATATTAAACACAAGGCATATACCGTGTCTTCCTTACCCAGTTCAATATTGAGCCCTTAGAAATTTATCTTGTATGCAGGATGGGCAAATTCCATCTAGGTCACTCATGTCCCTCTGCATGCTTTATGGAGTACCCATAAACTGTCTTTATGGTCATCCAGTTATGGACAATGTTAGATCAGTAATAAAGTACTCGACTCTACATCTAGGGTCCATAGTGGTTTCAGGTCGAAGGGTAGTATACATCACTATCACCATGAAAGTAACTTATGACACTTTGCATAACATTCTATGTAGTACTCTCATAGCGAGTCAATCCATTATAAATATTACTCCTAATATACATACCTATGTTAAGACTTGATAACTTATTATCCATGATCCATGAGATGTGATCATCAGTCTATCTACATAATAGTCTTAATACTTTAAGGTTATCTCACTTCACAGTAAAGCTCGACTACATATACTTTTAAGAATAATGTTCTTATGTTTAATTGAATCTCATGATTAAGTCACACTTAATACTTGATCAAAAAAAAAGTCACACTTAATATTTTTTTAAACAATCTAGCTATTCTAGGGACTTTATTATTTTGGAAAAACCAAAAACAACCATAATAAAGAAATGTCTTTTATTAATAATAAGTAATTCGATATAAGTACCAAAAGTATTGGCCTCTAGGGCTTACACCAACAATCTCCCACTAGCACTAGAGCCAATCATGCATACCCCTAATACCCATAAATCTAGTATGACCAACATGCTTCTGTTGCGCAAGAGGCTTTGTTAGTGGATGTTGGCTAGCAAATTTCGACCAAGGAACCAGAAGTAGGGTTGACATAACACCTTGCAAAGCCAGGTCGAAGCACCCTCGACAGCCTACCCGTCCGGAGGAAATTGAGGTAGTCTCGATAGACAACTATCCCAGTCGAAGTCGAAAGAAGTATAAAAGTTTCAGGCGGGCGAACAAGCTTGCTGCGGATGAAAATGTGGGAAGTTACAAAGTTAGTGGACAATGTGGGTGGACACGTGGTAGACTAGGGATGGTGGACAGAAGAATAACTGTCACTTTTAGGCCTATTTAAGGAAGTGTCAATGTCAGTTCTAGGGGGTCGTATTTTGTAGCATTAAGAGAACATACTCAAAGTACCAGTGTGAGAGAAATGAGTCAAAACTCCTCAAATGTATGCATGTGTCCGCTTTTATACTTAAGCAATTTATTTTACAAATCTTGTCTTTCCTTTGCTTTGTTTACCTTTTTACAATTTTTTGTACTTTTCTCTCATTCTAGTTTAATCTTGCAACCATATTGTTTCATCTACCCTTGCCAAACCTAAGTGTTCCAACGTTCAACTTTTATTTAACACATAGTCTAGGATTCTTGTAGTCGGTCCTGCACGTAAACTTTAATAAGAGGCTAAAGGTTGTTGGCCGAAAATCTCATGCGAACACTGGGTCAACAATATTATATGACCAATATAGAGCAGAGCTCTGGGTCCAACTCTGACAATTCCAGCTGAACCTTACTTATATCTATTTCTGATGGGTCTTTATCACCATTTTTTCACAGTAATTGTTAGTTCTTGTATTGGCTATAATTTTGGTAAAACAAAGTTGAATAATGTTGATGTCATATATCTGATGTCATAACATTGGTTCCTAACATTAGCTGTTGCAGGGTTGAAGTTTTATATGCTGATGTTATAATTGATGTCTTGACATCATTATATCAGAACATCAGATCATCAGATTATGATGTTTTAGGGCTACGCGTGTTTGTGAGTTTTGAGGAGATCTGTTAGAGAGATTGGATGTGAATATCTTGGAGAAGATATTTCCAATCAGATAATTTGCAGATTATGGAGCAGATCATGTAACTAACATTAGGGCTGATTTGAAGAGATTTAAAAAGATTTGAAGATCAAATCTGTTTTAAATTCTGGTTTTAAAACAAATCAAATCAGATATTTTTGGAGCAAGTCCAAGCCCAAGTCAGAATTCTATAAAAGCAGCCTCAACCCTTATTGGTAGATAACGAAGAAAGAGAGCTAAAGACTGAGTGTCATTTGTGTCTTCGTGTGTGTTTTTGTAAACCATTCATGTTTGAATTGGTGTTACTATTTTGAGTTATAAGTGTATTCACTCTAGAGCTTTTAAGCAAGAGTGCGTTGTTCTTGATCAAAGCTGTTAAGCAGAATCAAGGTGGGTTTTAAAGTGTAATCATTGGATTGTATCACTGAGGTGATTTAGGGAGTGAGTGGTTTCTCATACCTAAGTGGTTTCTTAGGTAGAAGTGTCATTGGGTAGTGATTAAGTTAGGTAGATGTCAACTGAGATTGTTGAGTCTGTAATTTAATACTACTAATAGTGAATTTCCTCCCTGGCGTGGTAGCCCCCAGACGTAGGTAGTTAGACCGAACTGGATGAACAATTCATTGTGTTATTTACTGTTGTTTTTACCTTATTCATATAGCAGATTATGTTGTTGTGACATCACACTCAACATCACACATCTGATACCAGAATTTCAATTGGTATCAGAGCAGGCATCCTGCTCTGCATCTGGGTGAGATCTAGGGATGATACTTTCTGGTGCAATGGACAAGGAGACTGGTGGACTTGTGAATAGACCCCCTATTCTAGATGGGTCAAATTATGACTATTGGAAACCTCGTATGGTCACATTCTTGAAGTCATTAGACAGCAGAGCCTGGAAGGCTATTGTGAAAGAATGGAAACATCCTGTTATTGTGGAAAAGGATGAGAATGGAAAGGAAGTATAGGGTAGCTCAAAACTGAAACCTGAAGAAGAATGGACCAAGGAAGAAGATGAGCTTTCCCTTGGGAATTCTAAAGCCTTGAATGCCATATTCAATGGTGTTGATAAGAACATCTTCAGGTTGGTCAACACTTGTGAAGTAGCTAAGGAAGCATGGGATATCTTGAATACTACTCATGAAGGAACCTCCAAAGTCAAGATGTCAAGACTTTAACTTTTGACAACAAAGTTTGAAAATCTGAAGATGAAGGATAATGAGACTATCTATGATTTCCACATGAACATACTTGAGCTGTCAAATGCTTCTAGTGCCCTAGGAGAGAGGATGACTGAAGAGAAGCTGGTGAGGAAAATTCTTAGATCTATTCCCAAGAGATATAAAATAAAGGTGACAGCTATAGAAGAAGCCCAAGACATCAGTAAGATGAGGGTTGATGAGTTGATAGGTTCTCTTCAAACTTTGAATTAGGAATGGATGAGGAACCTGAAAAGAAAACCAAAAGTATAGCTTTGGTATCTAGTTCTGAAGATTCTAAGAAAGAGAATGGTGCTGAGTCTCAGGAGGAGTTGTCCCATGCCATTGTTTTGCTAGGAAGACAGTTTAATAAGGTTATGAAGAGGGTAAATAGGAGTTATAATCCTAATGTCAAGAACATCACATCTGACATCAACAGATCAGGAGATCAGGGGAAGAAAACTAGAGATGAAGAAAAGTCCAATAATGACAAAGGAGTCCAATGCTATGAGTGTGAAGGGTATGGTCATGTCAAGAAGGAATGTCCTACTTATCTCAAAAAGCAGAAGAAGGGGTTATCTGCTTCCTAGTCTTATAGTGAGAGTGAATCTGAAGAAGAATCAGCTAAGCTTGTTAGAGCTATGATTGGGGTTTGTGATTCAGATGATGATTCGTGTGATGATGAGGTTACTTATGAAGAGCTTGTTGCCTCGTATAAAGAACTGTGCATGAGAAGTGAACAAGTGTGTCTTGAAGGAGAGAAGCTGAAGAAAACCATAGTGTAGTTAGAGGCTGAAAAGACTGAACTTGAAAATGAAGTCAGTATGCTTAACTCTAAACTGGATTCTATGACCAAAACTATCAGAATGTTGAACAATGGTACTGATGCGCTAGACAACATTCTTGGTATTGGGAAAATTGCTGGAGACAAAAGTGGTTTGGGATTCAACAATGTTGCAGCTTCTAATGATGTTATTACCAGTTCCAAACCATTGATTTTAAAACAGATGTTTAAACATCCTGACAGGATTCCTTCTAGGAAGAAATTCAGGCGCTGGAGATGTCATCACTGTGGGCGTTTTGGACACATAAAGGCCTACTGTTATAAGCTACATGGGTATCCTCAGAAGGCACATCAGTATACTCCCAAACAGAAGTTTCCCAAAGGTAATCAGACCTTCAATTCTAAGAAGCAATGGGTTCCAAAAGGTAAAGTTACCAGCTTAATAGCTCACACTTCTCTTAGGGTTCCTACCAAAGAAGACTGGTACTTTGATAGTGGGTGTTCAAGACACATGACAGGAGTTAAGAATTTGCTGGTAGATGTTAAGCTCCAGTCTTCAGGTCATGTAACCTTTGGTGATGGTGTCAAAGGAGAAATCAAGGGGATGGGAAAGCTGAATTGTGCTGGTGCTCCTAGACTGGATGATGTTCTACTTGTCAAAGGGTTGACAGCAAATTTGATCAGTATTAGTCAACTTTGTGATCAAGGATTCAAAGTAGACTTTACAAAATCTGAGTGTAATGTCACAAATGAGAAAGGAGAAGCCATCATGAAGGGTGTTAGATCTAAGGACAACTGTTATCTATGGGTGCAACAAGACTCAAGTACCTCAACATGTGTGTTTGCTAGAGATGATGAAGTCAAAATTTGGCATCAAAAGTTGGGACATCTTCATCTGAAGGGAATGAAGAGAATAATATCTTCAGAAGCTGTCAGAGGAATTCCTAAACTCAATATTGAAGAAGGAATGGTGTGTGGAGATTGTCAAATAGGGAAGCAGACCAAGATGTCACATCAGAAGCTTCAACATAACACCACCTCCAAAGTTTTGGAACTTCTTCATATGGACTTGATGGGACCTATGCAGGTAGAAAGTCTAGGTGGGAAGAAATATGCTTATGTTGTTGTAGATGACTATTCTAGGTACACCTGGGTAAGCTTCATCAAAGACAAAACAGAGGTGTTTGATGTATTTAAAGATTTATGTCAAAGACTCCAAAGAGAGAAAGAAAGCAATGTCATCAGAATAAGGAGTGATCATGGGAGGGAATTTGAAAATAGAAAGTTTGCTGATTACTGCTCTGCTGAAGGCATCAGTCATAAGTTTTCCTCTCCTATTACTCCTCGGCAAAATAGAGTTGTTGAAAGAAAGAACAGAACTCTCCAAGAATCTGCTAGAGCAATAATTCATGCCAAAAAGCTTCCTTACCATTTCTGGGCTGAAGCCATGAACACTGCTTGCTATATTCACAACAGAGTTACTTTGAGAAGGGGCACTTCAGCTACTCTGTATGAACTGTGGAAAGTAAGAAAGCCAAATGTGAAGTACTTTCATGTTTTTGGAAGTAAATGTTACATTTTGTCAGATCGTGAACAGAGGAGAAAATTGGATCCTAAAAGTGATGAGGGAATATTTCTAGGATACTCTACAAATAGCAGAGCTTACAGGGTTTTCACCTCCAGAACAAAGGTTATGATGGAGTCTATAAATGTGGTGATTGATGACATTGATAAGCAGGAAGATGCTGATGTCCTGGATGATGTTGAAACATCAGTTGAAGAAGTCACAGAAGAAACTAAAGACAGAAGTGGGTCTCCCAGTCATGTTGATGCTGAGCCTGAATCTGAGTAATCTAATAAAGAACCATCTATTAGAGTGCTAAAGGACCATCTAAGGGAGCTTATCATAGGTGATCCTAAATCAGGGGTTAGTACTAGATCAAGAGAGGTTGTGTCAAATGCTTATTTTGTTTCAAAAATTGAGCCCAAAAATGTCAAAGAAGCCTTGACTGATGAGTTTTGGATTAATTCCATGCATGAAGAGCTGGAACAATTCAAAAGGGATGAAGTGTGGGATCTTGTACCAAGGCCTGATGGAGCTAATGTGATTGGCACCAAGTGGATCTACAAGAACAAGTCTGATGAACAAGGAGTGGTCACCCGAAATAAGGCAAGATTAGTTGCTCAGGGATACACCCAGGTTGAAGGAATTGATTATGATGAAACCTTTGCTCCTGTGGCAAGACCGGAATCTATCAGATTACTCTTAGGGGTGGCTTGTTGTTGCACCCCAAAATTTGCTCTCTTACCTTTAGTACTAACTGGCTTATGTTTCATCTCATTTTGCATTATCATGTGTGCATATCATTGGTTCTTAGCATGGGGTCAACGTGCCTGAGGCAAGTTCAAGAGGAGAAGATGTTCTTCAAAGGGTCAAGCAAGAGATTTCAAGTGGATCACTTTCTCCTAACCAGTGCAAAAACTAGGGTTTTGAGATTCTTGGGTTTATTGCCCCAATGGGCAAGTTTCTTGGGTTTTTATCATCACCAAGTGGCATATCTTATCTTTGTTGGAGAGGATACACATCATATTCAGAGGAATTTGGATTTGGAGACTGTGTTATTTCCTCCTAGACTGAGGGTACCAAGATTAGGGTTTGCTATAAAGTCAGTTTATTTCTGATCTTTTGGGCAAGACTTGATTCCATGATATTCCTTAGGTCCCTAGGTATCTAGGAATGGAAGATTGTCCATCAGTTTGATTCAGGAGAGATTCAGTTGGCCAATGGATTGGTAATCAGGTGAATTGGGTAAAAGTCAATAGTGAAAGGGGAAGTCAACTGTGGAATCTTGAGGTTCTCCCCAGGGTTTTCAAGGTCTCACATCCTCATATGGTCTTCAAGGGTCAAGTTTCATGCCATTTATCAAGAATCAAGGGTTGGTGCAAAAGTTACTAAATATGGAAATGACCTATAATTTGAAAGTTTCCTTTTTGGACAAGTTCTTACACTACATTCAACTTGACTTTTCATCATCAAAAAAAGCTTCAAATGAATTTTCCTCCAACATGAAAGTTGAAGATCTTTTTCTCCTCTTTCCAACAAGTACTAGTGGGCCTCCATATCATTTGTGAAACTTAACTTATGATCAAAAGAAGGCAAAGTGGTTTTTAGGGTTTCTCATGATTCCATTTTCACAACTTTGGCATAGTGACCTATAATTTATTCCATTGCTTCATGTCACATGCTAACATCAAAGGACAATCCATAAGGGTCATTACAGGCCTTTGAATCAAGAATTTTTATGGTGTATTCTTCACTTATTCTCCATTATGCCAAATTGCCAAATTACTAAAAACTCATGAATCAAATGGTTTCAAGGCCCAAATCAAACTCAGGTGTAATTAGCAATTCAAACATGGGTGATCCATCATAGAATGTTTGGATATACATGCATGGAAGGAGGTGTATCTCACATAATGTAAATTTCCAAATTTGTCCAAAACTCATTAAGTGGAGAATTTCCAAGGCCCAAACCATTATCAGTGAGAAACCCTAGAGTATATAAACTCATTCATGCAATGGTTAGGGGAGAGAACACGTGAATTTGGAGGAGAAGAAAGCTTGAACCCTAAAACTTGAATCTTACATATCTCTCAATCCATTAGGTCTTTTCAAGAAATTCTTTCACCATCAGAACCCTTGGGATCTCTAGAGCACGAACCAATCACCCTTTGAAGCTAACAGTGGAGATACGTGTTGTACCATCTCAGGTTAGTGATGATTTTCATGATCATAAAACTCTCCTTTTTGATGCGCATATTGATGTGTGATTGTCACTGATAACCCTGATATAATTTGTTTTGAATATGGACGGGTATTTTGATTGCTACGTCTGTTTAAAGTTTTGAGCCCTAACCTTTTTCTCATTGTTTTTTATTGTACGTTGGTTATTTGTACTTTTTGATTGCATATTTGGAATCCTCACATTTTTTTGGACAAAATAGTGTATTCGCATGAAATTTCTGGGCAAGTTTTGAGTTGCAGGTGACGGAGGGGTCGACCGGAACCCTAGTTCCGGCGACTGGTGTGGTGGTCCGGCGAGATTAGGGCTGGAGGTAGAAGATGTAATCGCAGCCCTCCATTCTGGCAATCGCACGGTCCTCATCATGCCACGTTTTTTTAATTTGGTTTTTATTTTATTGATCATGTGTTTATTACCCCACAGCAACTACCGTGTGCACCCAATCATGTTATTTCATTTTGTTTACTTTTTATTTATGTTGACTAATGTGGATCGTTTGATGGATCGTGTGAGTGAAAACGTGACAACGCATTAAAATAGGAGGGCGTATGTCACGTGGGAATGTATGGTGTGCTGACCAATTGTGTGTGTGCATGCGTATCATAATTATGATGTGCATTTGATCATGACTGTTGATCATTATTAATATTTGACTTGTTTGACTAAATCTGATGCGTTGGATGCATCCAAGGGTGAGCATTAGGTCAACTGGTGGACTGAAGTCCACACGTACTCTCTTTTTTATTTTATTTTTCTGATGGGTTCTAATGTTTGGGCTCGCTAACTGCACCCCCTCCCTCTCAGCCCAGGTTCTCTTTCAACGTGTTTTATTTACTTTTCACACCCCCCATGCGCATTTCATTTTACTTTTATTTAATTATTACATTTTCATTTTTAATTATTTAAAAATAGTTATACGCATTTAAAAATTCCCAGAAAATTCATGCATCATATTTATCATTTTATAAAATTTTACAAATTTTATTTTTTAGTTTTATTTTATTTTTTATCATCTAAATTAAATATTTGTTTATTTTCTTTTTGAATTACTCATATCATGCATACTTAAAATTGTTTATTTTATTTCTCTGCATCCATAAAACATTTTGAACCCATTCCTTTTGCATTCATTCACCAACACACTGAATTGCATTAAAATATTTTTCTACCATTTTTAAAATCATCTCATATTGCATTTTAGTCCTTTTCTTTCGCATGTTGAACCATGATCCTCTCTTGGCTTTGCATAACTGTTTGAGTGACTAACATCTTGAATTTTTGCAGGAGTTTTTGGTATTTGGTTTGTTTCTGGTTGAGCAATGTTGACAATTTATTTGGTGATTTTTCAACATGTTTTGCTAATTGTTTAACTGCCCTTTATGTGAAATCTTCTTGTGTGCTCATCCTTGATCTTGTCTGGTTATCTGTTTGAAGAGGCACTTGTGCCATTGCTTGGGGTTTGTTCTTTGATTTATTAATTCATGTTTGGACTGTTATAGGTCACTTGATCACTATCTCATGTCATTGTTTGAATTTCATTTGCCTTAATGTTACTTGTGTCCGTTTTGTACTAACTTTTTATGCAAAGGCTGAGGTAAGTTCCTTAAGGGTGTGGATAGTTATCCATGTCCACCTTACTCTTTCCTTCTCTCATATTTTTTCTTTAGGCTTAGGTTGTCGTCAAACCTCATTAACCGTAGGTCACCCATGCATGATAACATTAGGACTCTTAGTTTCCCTTTAGAGTTTCCTTTGTGTCTTCTCTCTTCTCATCTCAAAACTTCTTGAAAACACTTAATAAGTATAAAGTGTATTGCGCATGAGCCTTAAGCGTGGGGAATGAGAAATGAGGGGCTTCCTCTCATCTTTCTAGAGTGCTTAGCGAGCGTCCTGTCTTGGGACGATGCGTTAAGTATTCGTCCATGTGCCCTAGACTTTGGTGCAATGCAAGTTATGAACTAACTTAAGTCACTTATGTCCTAAAAAATACAAACAAACTTCAAACCTTTTTGTCCTTCGGGATTGTCAAACTAAAGGCTATTTTCAAAAAGGGCACGTTACTTTCCGTCTGAGTCGCAAACAGGCATCGACCCTAACTGCCGGACGCGAGCTTAACGTCGCTCATAAAAAACACAAAAAAGAACTTGGTCCGAACTACGTTTACTCTGAATTTCCCATTGCACAAAGGGAGTACGTAGGCCTAGGACGTCGACGTCCTACCGAGTCTATCTTTGTTCCCCCTTCCCCGTCTCAGCGTAGCCATAGATTTTAAGATAACTCACCCTTAGATTAGACAACAAGCATGGATCCCATCGAGTACGATGGACGCGTGGGGTGCTAGCACCTTCCCCTCGTGTAACCGACTCCCGAACTCAGGTTATGGTTGCGATGGCCATTCCTTTTGTGAGCAAGCCTTTAAGTTTTTGTATGATTGCAAATTGTGTGATATGCATGATATAAGATTTGTATGCATGATTAGTTTGTACATACATATGATTTCATACCTACTATGATTTAAAAGACAATGCAAATTGATTCATATCATCATTGTAATCATAAAAACGTTTTTCCCTATGTATGCATCGATTCATACGTGGCTTGTATCGACACATACCTTTGATAAACTCACAAAAAAAACCGTTTTGCTTCAGTATGTATCGATTCATACGACACTTGTATCGATACATGATCCTTTGTAACTAGGGTATGTATCGACGCATACGCATCATGTATCGATGCATGATTTACTTCACATTCTGAAATAATTTTGCTTCAGTATGTATCGATTCATACGATACTTGTATCGACACATGTTCCTTTGTAATTGAGCTATGTATCGACGCATGTGCATCATGTATCGATGCATGATTTATTTTACATACTGAAAATTAACAGGTACAGTATGCATCGATGCATACAACCATGTGTCGACTCATGCATGTGTTATACTCACTATGTATCGACGCATACGACTCTTGTATCGATACATAGAGCTGTTTGTTGCTTTTAACCGTTTCTGTTTTCATATATAAGTGTTATGACAGTTCAGTTTGGAGGTAGAATTCTGGTTAGAGTGAAAAAGTGCAATCAAAGCAAAAGACAAGTTTGGTGTGCATGATTTTTCAAGAGCAGTGTTAGAAACCTGAAAGAGACTTTGTCTTCATCATCTTCTCAATCTCGTTAATTCAAGAACATCAACACATAATCATTTTTGTTCTTCGGATTAAGGGATCTTTGAGATAACGTTCAGTGGTACGATCATTGATCTAGCTGAGTTGAAGATACAAAGGGGGTTTCGAGGAAAAACCATTTGGTTTGTCCTTCAAGAACGGGTGTGTTCTTGAGGGTTTGTTAGTCACGATTGCAGAACAGATTCAGCCGCAGCGTAGGGTTTGGAAATCTGGAGATTTCGCAAACAGGTCGTGGAACCGGTGAATTGTCTGTATTTCTTGCAGGAAAATTCTTGATCAAGCTCAGATCAAGTGAAGGTTCATACAATAGGAAGATCTTGGGGTTTAGATTTCTGGATTTGTATTGTAACCTTGTAAAGAACGAATTCAGCATTATTGATATAACAGGTCTCAATTTCATTTTGAAATTGAGAGGGAGACGTACCCACACGCGAGGACGGAAGTGGGGAACTTCCTTACCAAATCTCTGCGTATCGTATTCTATCTTTATCTCTTTACGCTTTCAACAATTTTGTGATTCGTTTGGTGTGTTGCGTATTAAAGTTTCAAGATACAATAGTGGTACGAAAATCTTTGTCAAAATCACCATTATTGTTAATCGTTGAATGCATACGCGCCAAGTGTTTGACAAAATTGTTTGCTGTGTTTTTGTTCATTGGAAACAGTCTTTGTATGATAAGTGCATTTGAGTCGATTCATATCTGGTGTTAATATATCTTTGTCATCCTAATAAATCCAGCATAAACTCGTGTGTCCGGTTTTCTAGTAGCTGGTTCAGAATAGACGGAAGTCGATTCGGGATCATAATTTTTCCGCTAACTTGAAAGACTCTGATAAACTTTTTTAAAACCTTGAGTTTCAAAAGGAGGTGATCTATTCACCCCCCCTCTCGATCACTAGCCACACCGTCTAACAAGTGGTATCAGAGCGCCGGTTCGCTGGTGCTTTGTGGCTGCTTGTAACGATATGGATTCTGAACCAAAGGGGGCGTATAATAGAGCGCCTGTTTTCAACGGTGAAAATTATGGCTACTGGAAAGACTGCATGCGAGTTCATATAAATTCTGTGGATAGGAATGTGTGGGCTGCCATTCAAAATGGTCCTTTTCAAATTACTATGAGAAATAAGGCTGGCGCCATAGTTCCTAAACCAGAAGATGATTTCGATGAGAAAGATGAGAAAAAGTGGTCGAGTGATTGGAGAGCTCGAAATATGCTAATTTCAGCACTTAGTGCTGATGAGTATTATCGGGTATCCCATTGCTCGACAGCTAAAGAAATGTGGGATGCTTTAGAAATTGCCCATGAGGGTACTACTGAAGTAAAACAGTCCCGTATTAACACACTTAATCAAGAGTTCGAGCTCTTTCGCATGAAACAAGGAGAATCTATCTCTGACATGCAAAAGAGATTCGTTCATCTCATAAATCGGTTGAATGCACTTGGAAAACCTGTTTCCAATGAAATAGCCACTAATAAAATTCTGAGGTGTCTTAGCAGGGAATGGCAACCTAAAGTAACAGCTATTAAGGAAGCCAACGACCTCATGACGCTTACTATTACAACTTTATTCGGCAAGCTGGAAGAACATCAGCAAGAACTGGAAAGTCTCGAAATATTTGAGAAAAAGAGTAAAAAGGAAAAGAATAAAGACAAAGAGAGTGAGAAGAAGCCAATAGCTCTTGTGGCCTCTAACTCAAAGTCCTCACAAAAAGAGCAAAGCGACAATGATTCAAGTAGTGACGAAGATTCGGGTGATGAAGAAATGGGACTTTTTGTTAAGAGATATAATAGATTCATTCGAAAGAATGGAATCCAGCATTCCGACAAAAATCTCATTAAGTTTCGAAGACAATCTGTAGAGTCAAAACAGGAAGAGAATAAGAAGCATAAAGTAAAAGGATCGTGTTTTAATTGTGGTAAATCTGGACATTATAAAACAGAATGCCCTATGAAGAAAAAGGACAAAGGAAAAGCTCAACCAAGAAGGTCAAACAAACAAAAAAGAGCTTACATAGCATGGGAAAGCGATAGTGACTCATCAAGCTCACAAAGTTCAAATGATAGTGATGAGACAGCAAATCTGTGTCTTATGGCTCACACCAAAAATCAGTCCTACCACAAGAAGAAAATCAACGATAAGAAAGTAAGACAAGCCTACTATAGTAATGTCTCCTCTATGTCTTTTTCTGAACTGAAAATCGCTTTTGAAAAACTGCATAACGAAGCTGTAGATGCTTTCAAAAGATTATCTTCCGATAAACAAATTTTTTTCATTCTTGGAAGGTAAAGTATACAAAGCTGAAAAAGATTTAGAAAGCTTGAAAGCTAGTATTGCAGAAAATTCAAAAGATATTAATGTTAACGGATGTAGTAAAGTTAGGTATTGTGAAGCTTGTCATATTTGGCAACAAGAGGTTAAAACTCTTAAAGTCAAATTGGAAAAAGCTTTACAACCCAAGGTGACTTACGCCGTTGATTCTAGGTTGTTTAAGAAGTCATTAAATCCACCATATGCAAAATACTCCTTTATTCCAAAGGGTTTAATGATCAAAAATAAACAAATACATCATCGTGGCTTATGTCACTATTGTTGTCATACTGGTCATACCATTGAAAAATGCAAGTTTAGGAGATTTCTTGTTCCTAAAGGCATTTATCAATGGAGGCCTAAAGGCAACCATGTTACAACTTACCCACATGGACCCAATGAAAATTGGGTACCTGTTTCTCTCTTTTGATATTGTAGGATGAGTGTCTTGCATCCGTAGATAGAAGATGGTTTCTAGACAGCGGGTGCTCAAGGCACATGACGGGTGACATATCGCTTTTTATAGACTTCAAAGCAAAGAAGAAGGGATATGTTACTTATGGAGACAATAACAAAGGAGCTATACTTGGCAAAGGTAGTGTAGGTAATCCCTCTACCACTACTATTTCTGATGTCCATCTAGTTGAGGGGCTTAAACACAATTTGTTAAGTATTAGTCAATTGTGCGACAAGGGTTACAAGGTTTCTTTCACAAAAACTTGCTGCACAATTGAACATACTGAACAGAATATTGTGTTTAAGGGTGTAAGAGTAAACAATATCTATATGCTTGATCTTTTTGATGTACCTTTAACAAGCTCTAAGTGTCTAGTTGCCTTGAATGATGATTCTTGGCTTTGGCACAGACGCTTAGCGCATGTTAATTTCGATTTGCTTAATAAGGTTGTATCTAAGGATCTAGTAGTCGGTCTTCCAAAGATAAAATTTTCAAAAGACCATCTATGTGACGCGTGCCAAATGGGAAAGCAAACAAGGGTATCTTTTAAATCCAAAAATGTAATTTCAACTTCACGACCCCTTGAGCTTCTCCATATGGATCTCTTTGGACCTTCTAGGACAAAGAGTCTAGGCGGAAACTATTATGGTTTAGTAATCGTTGATGACTATTCTAGATTTACTTGGACTATATTCCTTCATAGCAAAGATGAAACGTTTTCCGCTTTTAAGAGTTTTGCAAAACTGTCCCAAAATAAAATGAATTCTAAAATAGTTACAATTCGAAGCGATCATGGAGGAGAATTTCAAAACTATCTCTTTGATAAGTACTGTGATAAGTATGGTATTGAGCATAACTTTTCAGCTCCTCGAACTCCACAACAGAATGGCGTTGTGGAGCGCAAAAATCGCGTTTTAGAAGAGCTGGCAAGAACAATGCTAAATGAGGGTGGATTGCCAAAATATTTTTGGGCTGATGCAGTTAGCACAGCCTGTTATGTTCTAAACAGGATTCTAATTCGCCCTATTTTAAATAAAACCCCTTATGAGCTTTTAAAAGGAAGAAAGCCAAACTTATCACATCTTCACGTATTCGGTTGTAAGTGTTTTGTTTTGAATAATGGTAAGGAAAAACTTGGGAAGTTTGATGCAAAAGCGGATGAAGGTATTTTTCTTGGTTATTCACAATCAAGTAAAGCATATAGAGTGTATAATAAGCGTTTACTTTCCGTTGAAGAATCTGTTCATGTCTCTTTTGATGAGTCTTATCCGAAAAATGTCGGAAAAGGTATTTCTTTTAATGACACAGGTATATCTACAGAAGACATACTCAAAGAAGTTGTTTCGGAAACTGATCAGTCCAAAACAGAAGACAATGAGGAGGAGGAAGATACCAGTCATGTCAAAGATAAGGAAGAAGGACAAACTGAAGTGAATGTCCTTCCACCAACTTGGAGATCTTCAAAAGATCATCCTATTGACAACATCTTGGGAGACATTTCAAAGGGATTCATGACTCGTTCTAGGATAAGTAATTTCTGCTCTCACTTCGCTTTTGTTTCACAAGTAGAACCTAAAAATGCCAAAGAGGCCTTGATTGATGAATTTTGGCTAATGGCCATGCAAGAAGAGCTTAATCAATTTAAAAGAAATGACGTTTGGGAACTTGTTCCTCGTCCGCGAGATCATCATATCATAGGTACTAAATGGGTTTTTAGAAATAAGCTTGATGAAAACGGAGTGATAACTAGGAATAAGGCACGTTTAGTGGCACAAGGGTATAACCAAGAGGAGGGCATAGACTATGAGGAAACTTATGCTCCAGTTGCTCGCCTCGAAGCTATACGTCTCTTGCTTGCTTATGCGTGTTCTAGAGATTTTAAGCTTTACCAAATGGACGTAAAGAGTGCGTTTCTAAATGGTGTCCTAAATGAAGAGGTATACGTCTCACAACCTCCTGGTTTTGAGAATGCTGAATATCCAGATTATGTTTACAAATTAAAACGAGCTTTGTACGGTCTTAAGCAAGCCCCTCGGGTTTGGTATGAAAGACTTAGCAAATTTCTACTTGATCATGGATATTCAAGAGGTAAAGTGGATACCACCCTCTTCATTAAACACAAGGGAAAACACATTCTTTTAGTTCAAGTTTATGTAGACGATATAATTTTTGGTTCAACTAACATACACTTGGTCGAAGAGTTTTCAAAAGTTATGCAGGGTGAATTTGAAATGAGTCTTATGGGGGAGCTTAATTTCTTCCTCGGTCTCCAAATAAAGCAGCTTGATGAGGGTACAGCTGTGAGTCAAACAAAATACTGCAGAGAGCTGCTCAAGCGCTTTGGAATGAACGACTCAAAATCAATAGACACACCTATGCCTACCAACGGAAATCTAGATAAAGATGAACACGGTAAGAGTGTAGATGTCAAACAGTATAGAGGTATGATTGGGTCTCTCTTGTATCTTACTGCGTCTAGACCTGACATCATGTTTAGTGTCTGCATGTGTGCACGATATCAATCGAATCCTAAAGAGTCACACTTGAAAGCTGTCAAGCGCATATTTAGATATCTTCATGGAACATCTAAGTATGGGCTCTGGTATTCAAAAGGAAGCGATTGTAGCTTAGTAGGTTACTCCGATTCTGATTTTGCTGGCTGCAAATCAGATAGGAAAAGTACTAGTGGTACATGTCACTTATTTTCAAACTCTTTGGTCAGTTGGCATAGCAAGAAACAGGTGTCTGTCGCATTGTCAACTGCTGAGGCTGAGTACGTTGCAGCCGGTAGCTGTTGCGCTCAGATCTTGTGGCTGAAGCAACAACTACAAGATTTCGATATTCAACTCAAACGCATTCCAATAAAGTGTGACAACACCAGTGCTATAAATCTTACTAAGAATCCTGTTTTACACTCACGCACTAAACACATAGAGATTAGGCATCACTTTCTTCGCGGTCATGTTGAAAAAGAGGACGTTGTATTTGAGCATGTTGATACTAAAAACCAACTTGCTGACATTTTTACTAAACCATTAGCAACGGAACCGTTCTTCAACATTCGTCGTGAATTAGGGATTTTAGATCTCTCCTCATCGATGTCTTAAGCATGTTGGTCCTTATTTATATATATCTCACTTTGGCTGTTAAGCTTTGTTTTTAGACATCACTCAGACTCCATAAGGTTTCATCAACAGAGGTAATATCATTCCTTTCTAAAATCTCTTTGGAACTTTGTGATTAGTGTATGGTAGAACAAATTCGTTAAGATCGTTTATATGTATTTCATTGCATATGTTGTTTGAACATTAACGTTTGATTCATGAATTGTACTTGAGCATCATTATCATGACATCATCTATACTGCATTGACTCAAGAGCTGTTCACAGGTTTCTAACTCAACAGGTAGTCACAAATCAGTTAAAACATGTTTTAGCATCAAGTATGTATCGATACAACAAGAACATGTGTCGACACATTAGAGTTTCCGATCGATACATTCGTGATATGTGTCGATTCATGTCTTTTCATTTTCAATTTTTTTAAAACTTGTTTCAGTATGTGTCGATGCATCCGTGCTTTGTGTCGACACATAGGACACTTTCAAAAACAAAAATTTCGCGATATGAATCGATCCATACCCTTTGTATCGATACATACTGTTTCTTTTACAATAAATGCATGTTCAAATCAGTTGTGGATCGACACATCAGCTAATTTTAAAGGGATAATTCACTCTAACCTCTCTTCTCCTCTCATACCCACACGGCTAACCCTAACCTTCTCAAACATCTTTATCTCCAAAACCCTAATTCACATCTTAACCCCTCTACAATTCATCACCATGCCTCCCAGAATTATACCGGCTAGACAAAGAGGAAAAGGAAAGGAACCCATTGGGACGTCTGGTCAGTCTCCACAACCTCCAGAAATCCCTCCCAGTGCTCTCACTCTTCTTCATCCTGCCATCGCTGAGGAGTTTGAGACCTCTTTCAAGACAAGGTTAGTTATGAAACCTCATGTCTTTGATAAAACTGATGCATCTGCCCTCCATCTCAACGATGTCGTTGATTTATTGAAGGCACAAACCCTTGGTACATTTTTGGCCATAAATGATGCCTATCATGAGGATTTTATTCGTATATTTTATGCTGGTCTGCAAACTGGTAGAGGCTATATGTTCAGATGCTCAATTGGCACCAAAACTTACACTTTTGAAGCCACTGATTGGGAGAAAGTGTTTCAAATTCCGCTTGGGGTGCCTGGACTGAAAAAATGGCATGACCAAAGTTATGATACGGAGTTTAAAATAAGGGACTATGTTGCATCTATTTCCAAATTGGATAGACCTCTCGGAGAGGATGAACCCATCACTTCTGGTATGATTACAAGCATACCTAGAATACTTCACTGGATTGTCTCGCACATCTTGCGTCCAAAGTCTGGTGGTCATTCTAGGTTGGATCGATCAGACATTCATCTTGTGTACCTTCTTCACAAAAAGGTCCCACTTAATTGGCCAAACTACTTTGTGAAACGCATGTTTCTTATGCGTAACAGTATGAAGAATATCACACTTGGATATGCTGCCCAAATTATGCGAATCATCAAATACTGAAATGTAACCATCCCTTTAGTACCCCTTACATCTTCCTCTTCCGCCCAAGAGTTCAACACTGCTACTTTATCTCATATGGGATACCGGTGGGACAAGGAGCGTCAATGTTTTTATTTTCTGGACAGAGGATCCAAAACAAGGGTGTACAATTTTGATGTGCCATCTGAACAAGTGTTTGTGCCTGAAGACCAACTGGATGAAGAAATGCATGAGGCCAATGACGAGAATCAGCCTGAAGCAGATGCTAATGCTGGCTGGGGTGATTGGGTGCCACAAAGGTGGTCTCCAACAAATTATGAACCAGGTCCACGTGTTCCTCCGTTCTCTGGCGCTGCCTCCTCTTCAACTGCCCCTGAGTACTTGACTCAAATGTTTCAGCAAATGGAGCTTGCAAATCAAGCCCGTCATGAACAGGCGCTTGCTTGGCATGTGCAGCAAAATGAGTGGCATAAGGAGCATCGTGAGTGGCATGATGAACACACAAGGATGTATCATAATCAGCATGCTTGGCACACGGAATTGGTTAAATGGCATCAAGTCTTTTACAATGAAATGTCTGGTTTTATGGACGATTGTCGTGCACATCCTGGTATCATGGACAGATTCAGAAGTGTTGAAGTTCAGAACCGGTTCCGGCGATACAATTTCATGAGCCATAATCCTGATGAGATGCCTCCTCCGCCGCCTCCACCAAGCTTCAGAGATCCTGATAGAGAGGATGAGGAGTCCTGTGGAGGCCATAACCCTTTTTAGGCTAGCATCATGTCATTTCATTACATTTCATTTCATCATCATGTTGTTTCAGTTTCCTTGCTACATTGTTCAAACTTCATTTGTTTTGGTTCTGCTTATGTAAACTCCAAGTACTTTCTTAAAATTTTAATGTTTTTTTCTTTTAGTTCTGTTTACTTGTGTTAGTCTTTCCCTGTCTTATCATTCTCTGTGAATGATTCTGTTATGTTAAGCTTTATTCTTGGTGATTGTGAGCTTCTATATCAATATTGCTGTCTATTGTTACATCAATTTCACCAGACTGTCTATCTCTTCTTTTTGATGTTGACAAAGGGGGAGAAGAAAGACAACAAGATGTTGACAGCCATGCACAAACTCAGGGGGAGTGCTCTATCACATCTTGCAAATTTGCCATCATCAAAAAGGGGGAGTTTGTGAGCAAGCCTTTAAGTTTTTGTATGATTGCAAATTGTGTGATATGCATGATATAAGATTTGTATGCATGATTAGTTTGTACATACATATGATTTCATACCTACTATGATTTAAAAGACAATGCAAATTGATTCATATCATCATTGTAATCATAAAAACGTTTTTCCCTATGTATGCATCGATTCATACGTGGCTTGTATCGACACATACCTTTGATAAACTCACAAAAAAAACCATTTTGCTTCAGTATGTATCGATTCATACGACACTTGTATCGATACATGATCCTTTGTAACTAGGGTATGTATCGACGCATACGCATCATGTATCGATGCATGATTTACTTCACATTCTGAAATAATTTTGCTTCAGTATGTATCGATTCATACGATACTTGTATCGACACATGTTCCTTTGTAATTGAGCTATGTATCGACGCATGTGCATCATGTATCGATGCATGATTTATTTTACATACTGAAAATTAACAGGTACAGTATGCATCGATGCATACAACCATGTGTCGACTCATGCATGTGTTATACTCACTATGTATCGACGCATACGACTCTTGTATCGATACATAGAGCTGTTTGTTGCTTTTAACCGTTTCTGTTTTCATATATAAGTGTTATGACAGTTCAGTTTGGAGGTAGAATTCTGGTTAGAGTGAAAAAGTGCAATCAAAGCAAAAGACAAGTTTGGTGTGCATGATTTTTCAAGAGCAGTGTTAGAAACCTGAAAGAGACTTTGTCTTCATCATCTTCTCAATCTCGTTAATTCAAGAACATCAACACATAATCATTTTTGTTCTTCGGATTAAGGGATCTTTGAGATAACGTTCAGTGGTACGATCATTGATCTAGCTGAGTTGAAGATACAAAGGGGGTTTCGAGGAAAAACCATTTGGTTTGTCCTTCAAGAACGGGTGTGTTCTTGAGGGTTTGTTAGTCACGATTGCAGAACAGATTCAGCCGCAGCGTAGGGTTTGGAAATCTGGAGATTTCGCAAACAGGTCGTGGAACCGGTGAATTGTCTGTATTTCTTGCAGGAAAATTCTTGATCAAGCTCAGATCAAGTGAAGGTTCATACAATAGGAAGATCTTGGGGTTTAGATTTCTGGATTTGTATTGTAACCTTGTAAAGAACGAATTCAGCATTATTGATATAACAGGTCTCAATTTCATTTTGAAATTGAGAGGGAGACGTACCCACACGCGAGGACGGAAGTGGGGAACTTCCTTACCAAATCTCTGCGTATCGTATTCTATCTTTATCTCTTTACGCTTTCAACAATTTTGTGATTCGTTTGGTATGTTGCGTATTAAAGTTTCAAGATACAATAGTGGTACAAAAATCTTTGTCAAAATCACCATTATTGTTAATCGTTGAATGCATACACGCCAAGTGTTTGACAAAATTGTTTGCTGTGTTTTTGTTCATTGGAAACAGTCTTTGTATGATAAGTGCATTTGAGTCGATTCATATCTGGTGTTAATATATCTTTGTCATCCTAATAAATCCAGCATAAACTCGTGTGTCCGGTTTTCTAGTAGCTGGTTCAGAATAGACGGAAGTCGATTCGGGATCATAATTTTTCCGCTAACTTGAAAGACTCTGATAAACTTTTTTAAAACCTTGAGTTTCAAAGGAGGTGATCTATTCACCCCCCCTCTCGATCACTAGCCACACCGTCTAACACCTTTCCCTCTTCCTCAGGTTTATGCCGTGTTCCCTTTCCCTCTCCTGGGATAAATTTACACGGCTGGCGACTCTGTTTTCTGCGCCACTCTCGCGTTTGTACCTGGATGAAAATCCTGGGAGCGACACTTGTAATTTCAAATCAAGCTTTTTCAGATGGATGTTAAGAGTGCCTTCTTGAATGGGTACTTAAATGAAGAGGTGTATGTTGATCAACCAAAAGGATTTATTGATCCAACATTTCCTGACCATGTTTACAAACTAAGGAAAGCTCTCTATGGTTTGAAGCAAGCACCAAGAGCTTGGTATGAAAGGCTTACTGAATTCCTGGCTGTAAATGGCTACAAAAAAGGAGGGATTGATAAGACTTTGTTTGTTAAAGAGGAAGGAGGAAAACTGATGATAGCTCAAATATATGTTGATGACATAGTATTTGGTGGGATGTCAGATGCAATGGTGAAACATTTTGTGGAACAGATGCAGTCTGAGTTTGAAATGAGTCTTGTTGAAGAGCTCATCTATTTTCTTGGTCTACAAGTTAGACAAATGGAGGACTCCATATTCATTTCTCAGAGCAAGTATGCAAAGAACATAGTGAAGAAGTTTGGTCTAGAGAATGCAAATCACAAGAGGACACCTGCTCCTACTCATTTAAAGTTGTCCAAGGATGAACATGGTGTTAGTGTGGATCAAAGTTTATACAGAAGCATGATTGGAAGTCTGTTGTATCTCACAGCTAGCAGACCTGATATTTCTTTTGCTGTTGGAGTGTGTGCCAGATATCAATCTGAGCCTAAAGTTAGTCACTTGAATCAAGTGAAGAGGATTCTAAAATATGTGAATGGGACTAGTGACTATGGAATACTTTACAGTCATGGATCAGGTACTGAGTTATGTGGTTTTTGTGATGCTGATTGGGCAGGGAGTGCTGATGATAGAAAAAGTACTTTAGGAGGTTGCTTCTTCTTAGGGAATAATCTGATATCATGGTTTAGTAAAAAGCAGAACTGTGTGTCTCTCTCTACTGCTGAAGCTGAGTACATAGCAGCAGGGAGTAGTTGTTCTCAACTTGTTTGGATGAAGAAGATGTTAACAGAATACAATGTCAAGCAAGATGTCATGACATTGTACTGTGATAATCTGAGTGCTATCAATATCTCTAAGAATCCTATTCAACATAGCAGAACTAAGCATATTGATATAAGGCATCATTTCATAAGAGATTTGGTTGAAGACAAAGTAGTTGCTTTGGAACATGTTGCTACAGATAAACAATTAGCTGGCATTTTTACTAAAGCCTTAGATGCAAATCAATTTGAAAGTTTAAGAAGCAAATTGGGAATTTGCATTTATGAGGATTAGGTGTGCTGGAAGGAGTATTTGTGCAGTTGTGATCTTGCATATGTTTAATGGAAACAACATTTTATTCAACTGCTGAAAGCATACAAGATTGGATTTTAGTACATCAAAAGCAACATATAAAGGGTCTAAAGATTATCCCAACCCCCTGCATCAAGAAAAGTTTTCCAATCTTCATCTCATTCATCATCAGAAGCATGAAGTTGCACTGAAGGTTTTTTGATGTTTGTCATCCTTGTCTCTGATGTTTTTCTTGTTCTTGTTGCTCCTGAAGAAGTCCCAACTGCTGTCATAGTTTTGTTCTTATTCTTCAGTGGATCTGGTTTCTTGACCTCCTGCATGTGTTTCTTCCCTGCATCTTTGTTAGACTGACTCATACTTGTTTGGTGTTTGGTGCTGTTAGAAGGAAGAAGGCTTGGATTTTATAGTTCTATAAGAATCCATTGGTTGTATTGCCTGACCAGTCAAAGTTTTTGGAATTTGTGTTCCTTGGGAAGCTTGTTATTTGACCATGTCATAATGGCTGTCAGATCTTTGTGTTTGATGTTGGTAGTTGTCCAATTGTGGCTAAAAAGGGGGATAGTTAGAGCCCTTGTGCCTCTAGGCTTGAGGGGGAGTGTGCAGTTTGAACAGCTGGTATGCTAGTTCTTATTTTGAGGGGGAGTTAGTTGTGTGCAGTTTGATTGTGATTGCTGCTGGTATGAAGTTTTTCCGCTGCAGGTACCTCTGATGATGGCAGAGATTGTTTTAGCCAAAATTAGCCAAAGGGGGAGATTGTTAGTTCTTGTATTGGCTGGAATTTTGGTAAAACAAAGTTGAACAATGTTGATGTCATATGTCTGATGTCATAACATTGGTTCCTAACATTAGCTGTTGCAGGGTTGAAGTTTTATATGCTGATGTTATAATTGATGTCTTTACATCAGTATATCAGAACATCAGATCATCAGATTGTGATGTTTTAGGGTTGCGCGTGTTTGTGAGTTTTGAGGAGATCTGTTAGAGAGATTGGATGCGAATATCTTGGAGAAGATATTTCCAATCAGATAATTTGCAGATTATGGAGCAGATCATGTAACTAACATTAGGGCTGATTTGAAGAGATTTAAAAAGATTTGAAGATCAAATCTGTTTTAAATTCTGGTTAACAAATCAAATCAGATATTTTTGGAGCAGGTCCAAGCCCAAGTCAGAATTCTATAAAAGCATCCTCAACCCTTGTTGGTAGATAACGAAGAAAGAGAGCTAAAGACTGAGTGTCATTTATGTCTTCGTGTGTGTTTTTGTAAACCATTCATGTTTGAATTGGTGTTACTATTTTGAGTTGTAAGTGTATTCACTCTAGAGCTTTTAAGCAAGAGTGCGTTGTTCTAGATCAAAGTTGTTAAGCAGAATCAAGGTGGGTTTTAAAGTTTAATCATTGGATTGTATCACTGAGGTGATTTAGGGAGTGAGTGGTTTCTCATACCTAAGTGGTTTCTTAGGTAGAAGTGTCATTGGGTAGTGATTAAGTTAGATAGATGTCAACTGGGATTGTTAAGTCTGTAATTTAATATTACTAATAGTGAATTTCCTCCCTGGCTTTGTAGCCCCCAGACGTAGGTAGTTAGACCGAACTGGGTGAACAATTCATTGTGTTATTTACTGTTGTTTTTACCTTGTTCATAAAGCAGATTGTGTTGTTGTGACATCACACTCAACATCACACATCTAATACCAGAATTTCAGTAATCAACCATTTGCTCCTCTTCTTCAAAATGACCATCCCTTGCTTACTAGATCTAAGACCAGGAAGTCAAAACCCATGGTCTTTGTAGCTCAAACATATGCTGAACCTACTAGTGCCAAACATGCCCTTTCTATTCCAGAATGGGCAAAAGTTATGCAAACTGAGTATGATACATTGATTGCTAATAGCACATGGACCTTATTACTTTACCCTCTCATAGAAAACCAGTTAGGTGTAGGTGGGTGTTTAAAGTGAAAGAAAACTCAGATAGGAGCATCCAAAAATATAAAGTCAGGCTTGTTGGTAATGGTTACCATCAATAGCATGGATTTGATTTTACTGAAACTTTCTCTCTAGTGGTTAAACCAACAACAATCGGGCTCATTCTTACTCTTGCTTTCACCTATAAATGGGATATTCAACAAGTAGATGTAAATAATGCCTTTTTGAATGACATTCTCCATGAGAAAGTGTACATGACTCAGCCTCTTGAGTTTGTTAGTGCTGATAAATCTCTAGTGTACAAGTTCAACAAAGCCATCTATGGTCTTAAGCAGGTTCCTAGGGTCTGGTATGAGAAACTTACACATGCCCTTATTCAGTTTGGTTTCATTCATTCAAGGTGTGATCATTCTCTATTTGTGTATTGTCACCAATGGGTCTCTCTCTATGTACTTCTATATGTTGATGACATTCTGATCACAGGTTCAAGCTCTACTCTTATTCACAAACTGATCAACAAAATGCATGATGAGTTTACCTTACAGAAACTAGGTCGGCCATCTTATTTTCTGGGAATAGAAGTAAGTCATCAGCATAAAGGATCCTTGTTGCTCACCCAAACCAAATGTATCGATCCATTGTGGATGCTTTGCAATATATTTCCTTGACTAGGCCAGACATAGCTCTTAGTGTGAACAAAGCTTGTCAGTTTATGGCAACTCCCCTCGAGGCACATTGATATGTTGCTAGGAGGATTCTAGGTTACCTCGATGGTACTATTTCACATGGCTTATTATTGTCTCCATCCATATCAGGCCATAAATTCTCTTTTAGAGCCTACAATGATTCTGACTGGGCTAGTGACCCTGATGATCATAGATCGACATCTGGTATGTGCATTTTTTTTGGTCCTAATATTATCTCACGGAGTTCCAAAAAGCAGTCAATGGTTGCTCGTTCGAGTGCTAAAACCGAGTATCGAGCTTTAGCACAGTCCACATCTGAACTATTATGGATTAAGTCTCTATTGAATGCGCTTGGAATGTTGTTTCATACACCAACCCTGCTATGTGACAATATGAGTGCAGTTTTAATGTTACATAATCCGGTTTTACATTCTCGCACAAAGCACATCAAGCTTGACATACATTTCGCTCGTGAAAAGGGTGGTTTTCAAGAAGCTATTGATTCAGCATATTCAAGTTGTGGCACAAATTACAGACACTTTGACCAAGCCTTTGGGAACAACCGCTTTTTAAGATCTAAGAACCAAACTGAAAGTAACTTGTGTTGTTCATCCACCTTGAGTTTCCAGGGAGTGTTAGATATAGATATCTCTTTAGCTAGTCTTGTGGCATTTCTTATTAGAAATAATTTATATTTTAATTAATATTCACAAACTTGGTGACCAAATTTGTTAGAGGGTATTTTATTGTTGCTTTTGTAGCCCTAGTTTTTAGCTTATAAATAGGGTAGTGTAGATGTCATTCCAATCATTGTAATCGTTATCCTTTGTAGCCGTCATTCTCAACATAATATATTCTCTTCTTTTCATCATTATTTTCACCTTGTACACCAACAATTGGTATCTAGAGCTCCGGTTAGGATCAGCGGGAAAACACGGGAAACACGAGTGAAAACGTGAGGATTCTTGTGTGATTGAATTTTTGGTTCTTGATTCGTGTTGAATCTAGAACAAAATTCTGATCAGAATCATAATTCTTTGATTCTGTGGGTTGGGAAACACTGTGCGTGGTAAGTTCTGAGTGTACTGTACAAGGTTGAAGATGATGAACGGCAACGGCGGCATGAACACCAAGCTTCCAGTATTTGATGGCAAAAACTGGACTCGTTGGATGATTCAGATGCGTGTACTGTTCGGTGCTCAAGATGTTCTAGATCTTGTCACTGAAGGTTACGTTCCGGTAGCAGCAGATGCGAAGGAAGAACAGAAGAACGCGCAGAAGGATACAAGGAAGAAAGATCAGAAAGCATTGTTTTACATCCATCAGTGTGTAGATGCGAATGTGTTTGAGAAGATTGCAGATTCAACGACGGCAAAGGCGGCGTGGGACACACTGGTCAAATGTTACGGTGGTGACGCATCAGTGAAAAGGGTGAAGCTTCAGTCTCTACGTAAGCAGTAGGAGAATCTCAACATGAAGAACAATGAGAAAGTTTCTGAGTACATCTCCAGAGTGATTCTGATCACTAATGAGATGAAGGTGTGTGGAGAAACTCTTTCTGAACAAGTAATCATTGAGAAGGTATTGAGATCCCTTACTCCTCAGTTTGATTACATTGTGGTAGCAATAGAACATTCTAAAGATCTGAGCACCATGAGAATTGAAGAGCTGCAAAGCAGTCTAGAAGCGCAAGAGTTGCGTCTGATTGAGAGAACTTCTGAAAGGGAAGTAGAGCAGCAGGCTCTGAAAGCAGTTTCTGATAAGAAGCATCAGAAACAGTCGTGGTCAGAAGCCAGGAGAAGATCTGATGGTGGTCAGAAGTCAGAAACTTCAACTTCTGATAGGCAAAAGAATGCTCAGAAGGGAAAAGAGAATTATGACAAGAAGAAGATCCAATGTTACTGTTGCAGGAAGTTTGGTCACTTTGCTAAAGATTGTTGGTCAAACAAAGAAAGGAAGTCAGAAGAAGCAAATATAGCCAGAAGTTCTGATGATGAATTTGTGCTACTGATGGCTTCTGAATCTGATGATACGAATTTGACAGACTGGTGGTATATGGACACTGGCTGCTCAAATCATCTTACTGGAAATAAGAAATGGCTGGTTAATTTTGATTCTGAGAAGAGGACTAAGATCAGATGTGTTGATGACAAATATCTTAACGCTGAAGGTATGGGAAATGTCAGAGTTGTTCTGAACAATGGGAAAACAGCATTGATTCAGAAAGTGTGGTATGTACCTGGCATAAAAAGCAATCTGATGAGCGTGGGACAATTAATTGAGAAAGGTTTTTCAGTTACCATGAAGGACAATCTTCTGAAGCTGTATGACTGTAATCAGAAGATGATTATGGAGTCAGAACAGGGAAGGAATAAAACATTCAAGGTGAATGTCAGAACTTCTGACTCTGAATGTCTTAGTGCAACAAGTGTTGTGAAAGAAAGTGAGTTGTGGCACAGAAGATTTGGTTATCTGAATTTCAGAAACTTAGAACATCTGAATTCGAAGAAGCTGGTACATGGAATTCCTACAATTAAGAAGCCTGAGAAGTCATGCAAAGTGTGCATGGAAGGAAAGCAACCAAGATTTCCATTTGCGTCAGAAGTTGCTCCAAGAGCAAAACATGCCTTGGGAGTAGTACATTCTGATGTGTGTGGTCCATTTCCAGTAGCATCGATTGGAGGGAATAAATACTTCGTGTCATTTGTTGATGAATTCACGAGAATGACATGGGTATCCCTTATTAAGTTCAAACACGAGGTGTTTGCTGAATTCAAGAAGTTCCGAATGAAGGTTCAGAATCAGAGTGGTCAGACTCTGAAGATTCTCAGAACCGATGGTGGGGGTGAGTATAACTCCAAAGAGTTTCAGAAGTTCTGTGAGGAGAATGGAATTGAGCATGAGGTTACTGCTCCTTACACTCCTCAACACAATGGTCTTGCTGAAAGAAGAAACCATACTTTGCTTGATATGGTGAGAAGCATGCTGAAGGAGAAGAAGCTTCCTCAGAACTTCTGGGGAGAAGCTGTTGCCACCGTAGCATATGTGCTCAACAGATGTCCAACGAAGAAGCTGAAGGAAATAGTTCCTATTCATAAGTGGACTGGAGAAAAGCAAAGTGTTAGTCATCTGAAGGTTTTTGGTTCTGTGTGTTACAAACATGTTCCAGAAGCTAGAAGACAGAAGTTGGATGATAGAAGCAAAGTAATGTTACTGGTGGGGTACCACAGTACAGGTGCGTACAAGCTCTATTGTCCAGAAACTAATAAAGTTGAGTTCAGCAGAGACGTTATTGTGAAGGAATCAGAAGTTTGGAATAGGGATAAGTCTCAATCTGATTCTGATGTGAGAACTTCTGAAGAAAGGTCAGAAATAAGAATTTCTGAAACTGATGGTGATTCTAACTCTGAAGGAGACTCAGAAGATGAAGGTGATTCTGATGATCCAGATTCTGATGATGATCAAGATTCTGGTGGTGATTCAGACTCTGGGAATATGCCAGACTCTGAAGGTGGTCAAGGTTCTGGAGGAAGTCAACCTTCTGGAGCAAGAGCTTCTGAAGGAGAAACTTCTGAGGACAGAACTTCTGGGGTTCAAGCATCTGAAGAAGATTCTGAACGAGGTCAGTGGCCACAGAGAATCAGAAACATTCCAAGAAGATTTGAAGAGTTTGACATGTTGCAAGACACTGAAGTAGATTCTGAGGGAGAGATTATTCAGTGTGCCATGTTAGTAGACTCTTAACCCGTGAGTACAGAAGAGGCTCTCAAGCAGAAGTTCTGGCTAAAGGCCATGAAAGAAGAACTTGATGCCATAGAGAGAAACAAAACTTGGAAGCTGACAGAACTTCCAAAGGACAAGAAAGCCATCAGCGTCAGATGGGTTTTCAAGCAGAAGCTAAAGCCAGATGGATCAATTGGCAAACACAAAGCGAGGTTGGTAGCAAGAGGATTTCTGCAGAAACCTGGGCTGGATTATTCTGAAGTGTTTGTACCTGTAGCGAGACATGAAACAATCAGATTGGTGATTGCAATAGCTGCTAACATGAATTGGCCTCTGATGCATTTAGATGTGAAATCTGCATTTCTGAACAGTCCATTAGAAGAAGAAGTTTATGTGTCACAACCTCCTGGATTTGTGAAAAATAATCAGGAAGGGATGGTGTACAGACTACATAAAGCTTTGTATGGATTGAAGCAAGCGCCCAGAGCTTGGAATCAGAAGATTGATTCATTTTTCAAGAAGCAGGATTTTCAGAAATGTGAGATGGAATACGGTGTTTATGTTCAGCATATTTCTGAAGGAAATATGATTCTGGTGTGCTTGTATGTTGATGACATACTGCTGACCGGAAGTTCTGAACAAGAATTAGCTAAGTTCAAGAAGGTGTTGATGAATGAGTTTGAAATGACTGATCTCGGAAAAATGACATACTTTCTAAGGATGGAGTTCAGATATTCTGAGAAAGGTATCATTTTGCATCAGCTGAAGTATGAACGAGAACTTCTGAAGAGATTTAAGTTGCAGAATTGTAAAGCTGTTATCACACCTGCAGATACAAATCAGAAACTAGATTCTGATTCTGATGGTGAGGATGTGGATGCTACAACCTTCAAACAGTTGGTTGGTTCTCTGAGGTATTTGTGTAATACCATACCTGATATTTGCTATGCAGTTGAAATGGTTAGTAGATTCATGAGTAAACCCAAGTGGTCCCATTACCAAGCTGCTGTCAGGATTCTGAGGTATATCAAGGAAACTCTGAAGTATGAAGTGTTGTTCCCTTCTGGAAGAAAGATTGAATCAGAACTTCTGAGTTATTCAGATTCTGATTGATGTGGAGACAGAGTTGATAGAAGAAGTACTTCTGGATACTTGTTTAAGTTTCTGGGAGGTCTTATTTCTTGGAGTTCTAAGAAACAACCTGTTGTTGCGCTATCAACCTGTGAAGCTGAATATTTTGCAGGTGCTGTTACTGCATGTCAAACTGTGTGAATTCTGAACTTGCTGGAGGATCTGAAAATCAAAGTTGACAAACATCTGAAGCTGATGATTGATAACAAGTCTGCAATCAATCTTGCCAGAAACTCAATGTTGCATGGGAGAAGCAAGCATATTGAGACCAAGTATCACTATCTGAGACGTCAAGTTCAGAATGGAGTGTTAGAAGTTCTGCACTGTAGTACCCAGAAACAGTTGGCAGATGTTCTGACGAAGGCTATCAAGACTGATCAATTCCTTCGCTTAAGGGATGAAATTGGAGTTGTTAGTTTTGAGAAAATATAAATTAAGGGATGGTATTAGAAATAATTTATATTTTAATTAATATTCACAAACTTGGTGACCAAGTTTGTTAGATGGTATTTTAGTATTTTATTGTTGTTTTTGTAGCCCTAGTTTTTAGCTTATAAATAAGGTAGTGTAGATGTCATTCCAATCATTGTAATCCTTATCTTTTGTAGCCGTCATTCTCAACATAATATATTCTCTTCTTTTCATCATTATTTTCACCTTGTACACCAACATTTCTATTGGTTGCCTTTAGCACAACTATAAGTTACAGTTAAAGATTAACTCTAACTGTAACAGTTAGCTAGCTGATTCATCTTGTATATATGTAACAACATTCTCTCTGGACAAGCTTAACACAATGATAATTACTTTCTTCTTCAGTTTCTGTTCTGCATATGTATCATCATCTTAAAATGAATCTCATACAGATTGCATTCAAACATTAACCACTCAATATTCCAATAGCTATTATGGTTTCAATTTGAATACAGTAGCTTCCAATATATGGTCAAATATATTTTTATATTTTTTTTTTATGATACTAGCTTAATAGTTTAATCATTAAGATTTTATTTATTAAATGTGAATAAGTAAAATATCTTTAGCCGGAATTGACCTCTTTCAATCAAATACATATACAACTATTAACTAAGTTGGATTAATGAAATGTTTTTATACTTAAATTATGACTTTCTAAAAAGTTAGTCTATTAAGATTGTATCATAAATAAATTAGTGTTTTTAGTATGTAAAATTGTCCAACATTAATCTTGTAAATAAATTATATTAAAAAAAGCTAATGTGGATAGTTGTAGAGGTGGCAAACAGGCATCTTCGTCCCGTTTAGGCCCGCCCTGCAAATGCCCGCAAAAAAACAGGGCGGTCATAATCGAGGATGCGGGCCTAAAATGTAGGCTCACCCCGCAAAAAAGTGAGGACGGGGTGGGGAAAGTCCGCGTACACTGTACTTTTTAAGCATAAAAACGCAAAATTTTATGCAAATGTTTGTGCCCGCAAAAGCCCACGAAGAAAACGGGACGGGGCGGAACAGACACATTAGAGGGTGCGGGCCTAAACCCTTGACCTACCCCGAACTAAAGTGCGGGTAAAATAGGTATGCCCAACGGGCCGGACCCGTTTTGCCACCCCTAGATAGTTGTTTACACTATGAAATTGAAACAATGTATTTAATCATCTTAAATATACACCAATCAAGCCCTATCACCAATTTCAATCTTTTCCACAATTTCTCCCACTTTCTTTGTGTTAGTGCAACCAGTTCCACTCCACTTTTTATTAGCACTATCTCTTACCACCAATATTTAAATCCACTAACACACATGCTTTCTACAACACAACAAAACCAAATATTCTATTACCTCATTTTCTTCAACCAAATGAAGCATTTTTCTTTCTTTCTATCTATATTTTTCTATGTATACTTTTCTCATGCTGCAACCTTAACATTACCAAACCAAACTGATCTTCAAGCATTGCTCCATTTCAAACACTCAATCAATGACCCAAATGGAGTCTTAGACTCTTGGAATTCTTCCACACACTTCTGCAACTGGCATGGAATCACATGCAAAACCATGCATCAAAGAGTCACAAACTTGAACTTACAAGGAAACAAATTGTATGGAACCCTTTCACCTTACATTGGAAACCTCTCTCGTTTAAGAAACATCAACCTCGAAAACAATAGTTTCATCGAAAAAATTCCACGCGAACTCGGTCAGTTGTTAAAACTGCATCAACTCAATTTGAGCAATAACATGTTTTCAGGAGACATTCCTAAGAGCTTGTCAAATTGCTCCAATCTTAAAGTCTTGCATTTGCTTAAAAACAATCTCACTGGTAAAATACCAACCGAAATCGCCTTTCTTCGAAAACTTCGCGTAGTAAACATCGGAAAAAACCATTTAACCGGAGGAGTTCCTTCTTTCATAGGTAACCTTTCTTCCTTGATAAGGCTTGGTCTTGTTTACAACAACTTAGATGGAGATATTCCACAAGAAATATGTCTCCTAAAAAACTTGAGAATTATAGCCGTTGGCGTGAACAAATTATCGGGTATGTTTCCGCCTTGTTTTTATAATATGTCATCTCTTGAATTGATCTCAGTTGCTTATAATAGCTTCGTTGGTTCTCTCCCGTCGAATATGTTCCAAACATTGCCTAATCTCCAAGTTGTTGAAATTGGAGGGAATAACATCTCAGGCACAATCCCAACTTCCATAGCAAATGCTTCTAATTTGACATCATTCGACATTGGTAAAAACCTTTTTGTTGGACAAGTTCCAAGTCTAGGGAAGCTACGACATCTTCTTTCGCTAAATCTCGAGACCAACATTCTAGGTAACAATTCAAGTAATGATTTAGATTTTTTGAAAACATTGACAAATTGTAGTAAGTTACAATTTCTTAGTATAACTGCTAATAATTTTGGAGGTTTTCTAACAAATTCTATAGGCAATTTATCCTACTACCTTAGTGAACTATACCTTGGGGGTAATGAGATATTAGGAAAAGTTCCTAAAGAGTTAGGGAATCTAGTAAACTTAATCCTCTTGAGCATAGGACATAACCACTTTGAAGGAACTATTCCAACAAGTTTTGGACAGTTCAAGAACATGCAACTGTTAGATTTGCGCGAAAACAAGTTGTCGGGAGAAATACCGATTTTCATAGGCAATCTCAGTCTGTTGTCTGATTTGTTGATGGACGAAAACATGTAGAAGGAAATATTCCTGTGAGTATAGGGAAGTGTCAAATGTTGCAATTTCTAAACCTTTCACAAAACAAGCTTCGAGGACGGATACCCTTAGAAGTTTTCCGAATTTCGTCCTTAACAAAGGCCTTGGACTTATCTCATAATTCATTGAGTGGCAGTTTACCTGACGAAATCGGTTTGTTGAAAAATATTGGTAAGTTAGATGTCTCTGAAAATCGTTTGTCTGGTGGGATACCAAGAACCATCTGCGAATGTGAAAGCTTAGAGTACCTTCGTTTACAAGGCAACTTCTTTCGCGGAACCATACCTTCCAAATTGTCATCTCTCAAAAGTCTTCGGTATTTAGACTTGTCGAGAAATCAATTGTCGGGATCGATTCCGTTAGACTTGCAGGATATTGCTTCTCTAGAATACTTGAATGTATCTTTCAACAAGTTGGAAGGAGAGGTTCCAGTCAAAGGTGTATTTCGAAATGCAAGTGGGTTAGGAGTGACAGGAAATAATAAGCTTTGTGGAGGAATTTCAGAGTTGCATCTATCACCATGCCATGTCAACCTGAAAGCTGTGATCATCAGTGTGATTGTTTTCCTTCTTGTATTATTGTTTGCTCTAACCATGTACATGATGAGGAAAAGAAACAGAAAATCATCTTTTGATACACCGACAATTGACCAACTAGATAAGGTTTCATACCAAGAACTACATCAAGGAACGGACGGGTTCTCAGAGAGAAACTTGATTGGATCAGGAAGTTTTGGTTCTGTATACAAAGGAAATCTTGCATCACAAGGTAAAGTTGTTGCTATAAAGGTTCTGAACCTTAAAAAGAAGGGAGCGCATAAGAGTTTTATCGCCGAATGTAATGCACTAAAAAATATCAGACATCGAAATTTGGTCAAGGTTTTAACATGTTGTTCTAGTACTGATTATAAAGGTGAAGAATTTAAGGCTTTAGTTTTTGATTATATGAAAAATGGAAGCTTAGAAGACTGGCTTCATCATCCAAGGTCCGCGAATTCAGAACATCCAAGAATGTTGAGCCTTGTTCAAAGATTAAATATCATGATTGATATTGGTTATGCATTACATTATCTTCACCGCGAATGTGAGCAATTAGTCCTTCACTGTGATATAAAGCCGAGCAACATCCTTCTCGACGATGACATGGTTGCTCATGTGAGTGATTTTGGTATAGCAAAACTTGTCTCAACCATTGATAATGCATCTTACAAGGAAACTAGTACTCTCAGACTAAAAGGGACTATTGGTTATGCTCCTCCGGGTATGTTCGAAACTCTTTACTCAATTAATGTTCATTAAATATTCTCGTATATATCGAATCATAACAACGTTGTATGCATATTTTAGAGTATGGAATGAGTTCTGAAGTATCGAGCTGCGGTGACATGTATAGCTTTGGAATACTCGTGTTGGAAATGATTATTGGAAGACGACCGACGGATGAAAGGTTTGAAGAGGGTCAAAATCTACATACTTTTGTTGAGAATTCATTTCATGGTAGTATTATGCAGATTTTGGATCCAAATATTGTACCAAGGGTTGAAGAGGCAAGAGTAGAGAAGTGCTTAGTTTCAGTTCTAAGGATTGGACTTGCTTGTTCAATGGAATCACCAAAAGAAAGAATGAACATAGAAGATGTTACTAAAGAGTTAGATATAATAAAAAAGGTCTTTCTTGATGGTGAGATAAACTAGGATTTATATGTTTTTTCAGATCTTTCATGTAACATCTATTATCATACTGCAAAATCATGAAATTATACCAAACAAGTGTTGTTTTATCGTATGAACTTGCCTTTATGGATTAAGTTTTTCATTAAGGTTGCATGACATGACAAAAAGAAATAGCTGGAAACTGTTTTTGGATTAATTGTAAGGATTAATGTTGCTTCTGTTTTTTCACCTCGAACCACACAGTATTCATCTGCAAAGTATAGCAAGACTGAATAATTGAACTTTATGGTCATGTTCTATACTAATAACACCACTAATCGAAGAGTGTGACAATTGTGGAACCACAAAGCTGAGAAAGCTGCACATATAAAATTAAGTAAACGGAACACACAAAAAGAGAATAGAACAAGTCGAACACGGAGCGGCATTTATCCCAAAATAGAGGGAACACTCTTGCATTACTCGTATAAATAGCCGAAAGGGACAACGGTTTCTGATCTTGCGTAGATTCAAGGTGTTCCCTATTGGATGGGTGAACTTAGATTTGATTATGTACTCTTAGCCTATTCTTGTTCTCAAAAGTTTCTTCTCAAGTGTTCCACTAAAATCAACCTTAAAGCAAAACAACTTTCAACAACAATAAACAAAGCTTAGCAGTGCTTTGTTGTTGACTTAGCAAAGTTTTGAGCGTTATATTTTTTTATATTGATTCCTTGGGTAACTTTCATTTCGTTTAGCCCAACATGTCTAGAGTATAGTAGAGTGATAGAAGATACAATTGAGTTTATTATATCGTATATGGATTGCTTGTTTAACCAATCCCTCACTAAACATATAACTTTTCAAAGTGTTTTAGAAAATAATAATTTGTAAAATTAAGTTATATTTGAAGAACAACTTACAATAATCAATGTTTTTCGAATTTTCAACAACTCACTATTCATCTCTCGCTCTTTAATAGTTAAGAATTATGATTCATGAAGACGATGATGTTGATGCCTCAAAATTTCTCAACAAACTTGATGCTTTGCATAATGAACTAGTAAAAAAGGATTTTTTTTATTGAAAAATTAGAAGCATCAAATCAAATTCTAACTGTTAAAGAGCGAGAGATAGATAATGAGTTCAGGAAGCTCAAAAAGCATTGATTAGTGTAAGTTGTTCTTCAAATATAATTTAATTTTTTCATATTATTATTTTCGAAATCAATTTAAAATGTTATATGTTCAACGAGGTAATAATACATGCCATTGTAAAACGACAAAAATGTTGTTGCTGGATGTCGAACTCATGACCATGTCTCGTTTCACTATGGTTGGACATTCCAACCATGGAAAATGTGACGCGTTATCCAGTTGTTTACCACAACCATTATCCAGTGGTGGAAAGTATGGCACTTCCTATCACATCCTTCGTTACTACAAACCACCAACCGTGATGAAATCATTCTCCCAATCGTGGCGAAAGGTAGTTTTTGTAGTATTAGAAGAATGAGACTACACTGATCTCCATTGTCTTTTCTTTGTCCTCCTTTTAATCGTAATGTAACTTTGTGTATCCTTAATTCCACTCAGAGATCAACACATATTGCCACCGCCTCATTGTGGACATTATGATACTCCAGTTTTAGATGGAGTGAGAATACTATTGTGTATAGGGTTGCTACGAAAGGCCTACCAAAAATACACTTATATACGTTTCTGCTGGAACTACCAAAAATTATAAGTCGATCTTCCTGGTGTCTCTCCCTTATTCTAAGATGACCTTCAGTTGAATATATCCCCAAGGGTAGGTTACATCGTCACTGAAAGCTCGCAGGTCGGAGATCCTTCATATGGCCACAACTTCTCCTTTTTCAGCCCTAAATTTTCAAAAAGCTCTTCGTACATGATATACCAGGAGCTTCTGTCATCAATGAGAATTATGGACACATCAAAATTGGTTATAGTAGCTGTTATGACCAAAGAAAAGATCTTGTTCGGAATCCCACCTACTTTTTCATATCCCGAAATTTGAGGATAGGTATTACTAGCTCTCCGGTTAAAGTCGTCATCTCTTTTTTGCTCATAAACATCAGCTTAACGATTCTCCTCTTTAAAGTTTTCTTGGAAGGATTCTTTTCTCTTGGAGACCACCAATAATGGATGCGATGTACTGACGCGTTCCTTTCCAATCTTCATCTTCTTTTATGTTACCGTCTTTTTCCCCTTGGATCTACTCACAACCTCAATAACTTTCTTGGATGATGATTTCTCTTGGCGAGGGGACTGTTTCTTCCTTGTCAATTCTTCTACCCCAATACGCTCCCTTTTTTACTCCCGACCATCTTTCCGATCACCTTCTCAGGTATACTCGGTAAGTCTCCCCTACTTACCCCTTTTTAATCGCTTATTCTATTGCATCCTTTAGATGGATGCATTCATTGGCATTGTGGTCATGACTTTTATGGAAACAACACTATTTGAACTTATTTGTCTTGGATGATTCTTTATTCCAGACTAGCGTCCAAATGAGCACTCCGTGGGCGTTTGTCCGCTTTTTTTAATGCGGACATGCGTCAATATATAAACGAATATTTTATTTAATTTTGATTATAATGTAAATTATTTATATCAGCGTCCAAACGTGCACTCCCGTGTCCGTTTAGCTGTATTTAATTATTTATTTAATAGTTTAAATTTTGTAGATTTCAGATATAATTGACTCTAATTTACTCTATGAGTAACTCTACCCAACTTTTTAAGATAGGTAGATAAGAAGGTGAACACTTTGGTACCTTAGGATTTAATTGGATACAAGTATCTTTATCCAATAAAACATTCACATTCAATGCCATCTCATTTTTTATATTTATTTTATTTAAAAATAAATTAATATTTTAAATCAATTTATATTAAAAGTATCAGTACCCAACTACTTATTATCATGGGTACCTAAGAATTGTCAAATAAGAATTCACCATATTTTTGTCTAAATTTAAATGTGATATGTATTCATTTTTAAATACTCCACTTACAAATAAATTATAATTCAATTAAGCTATAATACAAAAATCCTAATTCAGTTAAAATTTAATGATGAATTCTTTAAAAAAAATAATGATGAGATTCTATGTATAATGCAACATAAATATTCATGAAATATTCACGTCACACTTATGCTCTTCTATTCGCTTTTTATGTATAATCTGATTCATAAATATTCTAATTCGATCTTCATCTCTTTCTTTTCATAACTCTCTTTCTCTAACATTCTCTCCGTGTCTCATTCAATCTTGTTATCTCTCTATACGTTTTGCTAAATTTTAATTTTAATTATTTATTTGATAAAACATGTGATATTGTGATATGTTCTCAAATCTCTCTATTCATTTTGCTCAATTTTAAATTAAACATGTATACGTGAAAGGATAAAAAGAAGACAATAAAAGAGATGGTAAAAAAGAATCTAAAATCAATATCTATCTATTAAAAGAATAGTACTTGGAAATATGTATACCCTTCTGATTTTACGTTAAAATTTTTCTAATTCCAGGGATTAAATTATCTTTTGGAAGTTTGTTGCATTTTGGTGCATTTAGCATTAATGACGGCTGATGTGTCACGCTAATACTTTTTTTATCTATTTTTGAATTATTTTTTTATGAGCTTTTTTTTGTATTTATTTATTATTATTATATTATATTTGATGTTTAATGAAATGTCTTACCTTGAAAAGAGAAAAATTACACGGGAAACATCAAATAAGAATGTGAAAGTCATTCATTTGAAATTATTCCAAATAGGAATGTGAAAGGTTAAATTTTTTAATCGCATATTTAAAAAAAATAAATCTATATCTTCATTTGTTTTGTTTGAAAAAATTAAATGAAATTAAGCTGGATTATTGGATTTAATTATGATTTAAATTGCAATTCAATTGTAATTTGAATTTTAATAAACACTTTATTACCTTATAATAATTTTTTTTAATAATATAATTGTTTATAATAATACAATTGTAACCTATATATTGTTTGTATTTTAAAAAAAAAAAAAAAATATATATATATATATATATATATATATATATATATATATATATATATATATATATATATATATATATATATAATAATTTAACATTCTAATTGTAATTACTAATACGTTAAATTTTATGCAGCCTATATTTTTAAAAAAATCTAAATCTTCATTCATTTTGTTTGAAAAAATTAAATGAAATTAAGGTGAATATTTGGATTTGATTATGATTTAATGAAAATAAATTATATAATATTGATATAATTTTAAATAGCATTCAATATTATGATTTAAAATATTGGGAAAAAAAATATGTATAGCCACTTTCATTTTTAACATCAACGTAGCTTCCACACTCCTCACTGCATTGGGTAGTGAAGAGCAATTTTGAAAGTTGCAAAAATTCAATACCATCACTTCTCTTTCAAAGTACACAATTCTCTTCTTCTCTCCAACCCTAAACCGGCCGCCCCTTTCAAGAACATAGTTTTTCATAAAGTTTTATACTTCTCCATTTCATATCTACATGTAAGTGCATCTCCTAATCCATTTTCTTCGTCACTTTCATGTTTTAAGATTGTTTGTGAAAATCTGATCCAACGATTGTTAATGTTGTTCGTCCGCGTGCGTGAGTTTCGGTGAATTCACTACTTATCGTGTTTGTGCGTTGAAGATGCAGAACGTTATTGATGTTGATTGATCGAATCGAATGGATTTCTGAGCGTGGTTGTTGAAGCTTTTGCGAGTTATTGTTGAATTGCGATGAAGGATTGCAGATTGTTGTGATATTGTGTTGGTAGCTCTTCTAAGGGTTTATTGATGTGGTTCTGGAGATTGATAAAGGTTAGAACAACTTTGAGGAAGAACAACTTTGATTTATATATTTTAAACTGCATCCTATATCACCAATTGTATGTATGCAGTGCTCTTTGTTTCAGGTTTGTTTCTATAAACTCTTAAAGGATTATTTATGACAATATAGCTTTTTTAAAAGAGTTTGTCTTTGTTTTATCTTTTGTTCATATGCATAAGCACGTGAATTTTTATGAGTTATATCATTGCAGGATCTGTGTTTCTAAGAGTTCATGAAAGTCTGGTATAAAAATGGCTGAGTTTGTTATATAGGGGTTGAAGGATAGAAAAGAGGTATCTTTGGGAAGAAATCATGTGTATAGTATTTTTATTTTTGTTTTATGGAATTCACTGCAAATCAAAAAGGATATATAACTCTGGCCAAATTAAGTCCTTGAGTCAATTATAAGAGTTTACAATGTTTACTTTTTTTTTTAACACTAATCTTTGTCGGATCCATCATACTGCAGAAAAAACATAATGTCTCATACCTGTTTTTTTAAAACCATGTTTGTTTGGAGATTATCAATGGAGGAAATCCAAAAATTTGCCATATGGTGCTATATATCCTTCATAAAACACAATGGCGGATATCCACTCAATTTCTGTTTCAGGTTTGTATCATTTTACTGATTAAGGGTGCTAATTTTTCTTTTCAATTTTAAAAGATTGAAAAAGGAAAAGTGATATGTACTAAAAGGGTGTTAAAAGTTATGTTTCTGCATTATCCTTTTTGTGTTTCTGAAACTTTACTATGTGTGTTTAATCTTTTGTTTGTAGGAACTCCAGTCAATAATCCGCATGGGATTCCGTTGTCAGATAGGAAGATATTGGACTTGATCCTTAACAAGCTTCAGAAGTATGTGTTTTGGTTTTGCTATTCTCGATTTCTGTTTTGTTTTGGTGTTTATGATTATCTGAATGACAGCATAATGGTGTGTGTTTTAGGGTACTGTTTTATTTGTATAATGGTGTGTGTTTTAGGGTGCTGTTTTATTTTCTGATGATTTGATACTGTTGTGGGTTTGAATCTTTGGCAGGGATTAAATTGTCTATGGTGATATGTACTGAAAGGGTGTTGAAAGTTCTGTTTCTGCATTATCCTTTTTGTGTTTCTGAAACTTTATTATGTGTGTTTAATCTTTTGTTTGTAGGAACTTCAGTCAATAATCCGCATGGGATTCCGTTGCCGGATAGGAAGATATTAGAGTTGATCCTTAACAAGCTTCAGAAGTATGTGTTTTGGTTTTGCGATTCTCGATTTCTGTTTTATTTTGGTGTTTATGATTATCTGAATGAAAGCATAATGGTGTGTGTTTTAGGGTACTGTTTTATTTGTATAATGGTGTGTGTTTTAGGGTGTTGTTTTATTTTCTGATGATTTGATACTATTGTGGGTTTGAATCATTGGCAGGAAGGACATATATGGCGTGTTTGCGGAGCCGGTTGATCCGGAAGAGGTGTGTGGAATTTTCTTCACCGTAGCGTGTATGCATTGTAACATCGTTTGTCCCACGGTTCGTCCTGAAGTTTATTTTGATATTCTGTGTCATGAACATTCTAATTATAATTTATTGTTTCATAAAATTTTGATCTGTGCTAATAGTTCTCTCGGCCGTTTGTGTTTTATATGGTTTCGTTCGTTAATGTACGCACCGCGATTGGTTAATTTGTTGTATGAGGTAGCCATTGAAGAATACTTCAAGCCTTTTGACAAGAAGGGCCAAGTCAGTGTGGTATTTTCTGGAGATTATAAAGGCATGAAATGTTGTTCTAATAACACAAATTTGTGTTCATAAACCATTGTCAATTCCATTAGTGTTTTGTTATAGTGAATATTTAAGAGTGTTGAATTGTGTTTTTTATTTTATTTTAACCGTTGTTGCAGTTGCTGTTGAAGCTTCTCAAGATCAAAGAAGATCGAAGGGTTCTCATTTTTAAGCCGCTTGATTGTGAGTTTATGCTTCATTGTGGTGCTGAGATAGTGATTCCTAGCTTTTATCATATTACACCTAGAAAAGGGTCTAAACAATAGGCTTTTGTTTTTATTTATCTTTCAAATATTTTGTATATTTAGGGGCATTTGTATCTGAAAGTGCCTTTAGATATATGAGTAATATTTGGTATATGAAATGATATATGGAAAGGTTTACGTAAAAATAAATGAATTTTCTAAGAATATGAAAAAATATATTTGAGTTTAAAATTTGAATTATTGCAATTAATGAAAAGATATCTCTAAAATAAATAAATAAAGGAAAGATATATCGTGTAGTCTATTTTCATAACTATTGTATTTAATATTTGAATGTTTCGAATTATTGTGTTTACTAATTAAAACCTTACCATTTAAAAATGTATTATTTAATTTTAAATATTTAATGACAATTAGGACTTAAATAATAAAATTTCATGTTATAATTTAATATCATAATATAACTGTTAATTGCATTTTAATAAACACATTATTAACTTAAAATATAATTTTTTATAATAATATAATTGTAACCTATATATTGTGTTTCTTTTTTTAGAAATTTGTATTAATATATATATATATATATATATATATAGGGTTCATATCTTATGAGAATGTCATTTTTATGTAAGAACATAAGAATGAATCTGAATCATTAGATTTTAAAATAAATGGTGGAGATTAAGTGGGGTTTTTGTTTTTCTCTCTCCTTCATTATTAACATAAATGCTGGAGGCGAGAGAAAATAAACTGATAGATAATCTCCACCATTTATTTAAAAATTTAATGGTTCAGATTCATTCTCATGTTCTCATATAAAAATGACATTCTCATATGATACGTTCCATATATATATATATATATATATATATATATATATATATATATATATATATATATATATATATATATATATATATATATATATATATATATATATATATATATATATATATATATATATATATATATATAACATTCTAATACAATTGTAATTACTAATTTATTAAATTTTTTAATGCCATATTTAAAAAAAATTAATCTTCATTCGTTTTGTTTGAAAAAATTAAATGAAATTAAGGTAAATTGTAATGCCCACATATATATACATACATCAAAGTAGATATCATACATGAATAATACGTTTGGTACTGAAATACATAAGTTCCTAGTAACATCGTATACATAAAAATGCCCAAAATAACCTAATACAACCACCGGCATGTTATATGTACAAAATGTTCAAAAGATAAAACTAAGAACTAGATCACTAAGGATCTCAAAAGACTTCACAACGGAAGCAAAACCAACAGCTAAGCAAGGATGGTCACACAGCCTTATCCTTACCCTTCGCGGAACCAGCAGAATCTGTGATGTAAACAACAACAGTGGGGTGAGATACATCAAATCTCAGTGAGTTCGCTATCCTATAGTCCTCTCGCCACTACAAGGTTCTAATAAACCTAACTCAAGTCAAAAGGGAAAGGAAATGACTTTGAGTACACACACTATACAAGTATCCACACCGGTGAGCCTGTTAACTCACACTAGTACCCAAGTACGTCCTGAGCCTGTTAGCTCACGAATCTCACAAATCAATAACCGTACCAAGACATCCCCTTTTCCCGTCTGCTTCTACGTCTAGAAGACGACCCGAGTCATGGATCCTCGAAGTTACTTGGCATACGAAATGGATTCGGGAACAACGGCCTGTTAGCCGTGAACCGTCACTTCTCATGGCCTGTTAACCATCACAAGTCTCTACCCTTAGGTTCCATTTGTACTATACGCGGGAATCAAACCTGCCAAGTAATTGTGCATACGTTTCAGAGGAGGTGCTCGAGTCTCATGAAACTACACCGCAAGATAAACTGGTTATGATTACTAGACACACGCCTCGGCCTTACTTGCACGAGCGTTGTCACTATTCCATTACACACGCAACATTGTTTATGGTAAGTACTCACTCTACCTAATTCATATTCTAACATGCATACATAGTCAAACATGTTTAATAATCAGAGTATAGGCAATTAGGCATCGATCACACAATAGAAAACACATAATTCAACATATTACACGTTACACCCATTCACGGTTTCTTCCGATTTATTTAATCGGGCAATAATCAGATATTTTTCACTACCCTTAGCTAGAGGATACTCATAGCTTTATAACGATACCAAGAATACTCACATAGGATAACCGAGTCAAAAGTTATGGAATTTACAAGAAATGGTATCGCGAAAAACACAGTTCAGCACACGTCCTGGCCGTACGCGTATGGCCTTGTTCCGTACGCGTACTGCCCAAAGTGATACGCGTACGGGCAGAGGCTATTTTCCCTTTAAAATTCCATTTTTTCCTCCAATACGCGTATTGCCCAAACCATACGCGTATTGCCTCCTCCATACGCATAACGCCCAAAATCCTTCACTTCCATACGCGTATTGCCCAACTCAATACGCGTATGGCCCTGCGTAATACGCGTACGGGCAGAGGAAACCCAGAAAAAAATTTTGCAGACAAGTTCTGCTACAGGTTAATCCAATTCAACCCCAAAATCCCATTTTTTCCAATCAAAATACACCAAAACATGCTATAATCATAACAACCAGTATAACATATAATCAATGATCGAATTTCAGTAATTAGACAATGATTCTATTGTAAAGTTTCACATTTCCTACCAAAATCACACTACTCTAAAACTCAATAAAACCTTAATCTAAAGAGTCTAACTAGAACCCACCTGGATTACAAGATGAGGAGGTTGAAGCTGAGATGAAAAGATGAAGATTAGTTGATGATTGATGATCTAGAGCTCTTGAGAGAATTTCTCTTCTTTTCTCTTCCCTTTCCTTCCTTTTCTTTTTCCTTCTTTTGGTTTTCTATCTTCTTTCCAAATAAGGCAAAGAAAAGAAAATGAAATACACATAGAAAATATTAATTGGCAACACTACTAATTATTCCAATTAACTCTAATGCACCAATTAATAAAATCCCAAGTTAAATAATATTAATCTTATCAAATTTCCGAGTTCGTCGGTTTACTCTAATTATTTTATCCAATAATTGCTTAGAGTACCCCGGAACCCAGTTGATCAAAATAATAATATTCCAAAACGCTCAGAATTTGTACGGGGTATTACATCCTCCCCCCCCCCTCTTAAATAGAAATTCGCCCACGAATTTAAAACAATGACCTGAAAAGATGAGGATAGACCTCCCGCATTTCCGATTCCAATTCCCAAGTTGCATTGCCCGGATGCGTCTCGTCCCATTGGACCTTACCAAGAGGAATCTCCTTATTCCTTAACACTTTAGTTTCTCTTCCTGTAATACGACTCGGCTGAGGCTCAAATGTCAAATCAGCTTCTATCTCAATTGTATCTGGTAAAACTGGCTGAAGAGGATCTGGAACAAATTCCTGAAGCTGAGACACATGAAAAATTTCGTGCATTTCTGACAGAGAAGGCGGTAAGGCTAATCTGTAGGCTACTTCACCAATTCTTTCCAAAATCTAATACGGTCCCACATATCTTGGGCTTAATTTCCGCGATTTAAATGGTCCTTTTAATCTCAATCTCGGAGTAACTTTCAAAAATACATGATCACCTTCCTCAAACTCCAACGGTCTCCTACAGTTATCCGCATAGCTTTTCTGACGGTCTTGGGCTTGTTTGATCTTTTCCCGAATCATTCTAATCTTTTCCGTGGTCTCGTGAATAATCTCGGGTCCCAAAATTCTATCATCGCCAACCTCCGTCCAGCACAATGGTGTTCGACACTTCCTACCATACAACGCCTCATAAGGTGTCATACCAATACTTGCATGATAACTGTTATTATAAGAGAATTCGATCAACGGCAAAAGTTCTCTCCAATTTCCCCCACTTTCGAGCACACAAACTCTTAACATGTCCTCCATGGTTTGTATTGTCCGTTCCGTCTGACCGTCCGTTTGCGGATGGTTCGACGTACTCAAACACAACCTCGTTCCCATGGCTTGTTGAAAAGCTCTCCAAAATCTGGAAGTAAATTTTGGATCTCTATCCGAAACAATACCAGTAGGAATACCATGCAATCTTACTATCTCTGAAATAAACAACCTTGCGAGATGACTCGCCTTGTAGGTAGTCTTTACAGCTAAGAAATGTGCAGATTTCGTTAACCGGTCCACAATCACCCAAATTGAATTGTAGCCACCCTGCGCACGGGGTAATCCCACTGCGAAGTCCATTGAAATACTATCCCATTTCCACATCGGAATTTCTAAAGGTTGCAACAAGCCACCCGGCCTTTGGTGCTCAATCTTCACTTGTTGGCACACCGCACATTCCGACACATACACCGCAATATCTCTTTTCATCCCGGCCCACCAATAGTCTCTCTTTAAATCTTGATACATCTTTGAAGCACCAAGATGTATAGTAAAAGTACCCTTATGCGCTTCCTCCAAAATCCTTCGTTTTAATTATGTGTTATCCGGAACACAAATCCTTTGGTTAAACGAAATGACTCCGTCGGTAGTTCGCACAAAACCCGATTGAGTCAACAATTCTTGTAACTTCTCATCTAACCCTTGCTCTTGTTGGATTTCTTCCCTAAGAGTAGAGATGATATTCAAATTTCTCATAACCACACAATCAGGAGTCCAATTGTAACACCCCGATTTTTATTAATTAATTATTTATATTAATTATTGAGTGATTTTATTAAATATTGATTTATGTGATTTATCTAATTTATTTGAAATATTTGATTTACATGAATTACTTGATTTATTGAGTTTATATAAATTAATTGGTTTATTTAATTTGTGTGAATGAATTGATTTAAGTGATTAAATTGAAATATGTGATTTAATTTATTATTTGAAAATAAATTGAATTGTGGAATTTATCTAATTATTTATTTTAATTAGATTGTTAGTATTTAGTAAACTATTTAATTTATTCTATTTAAGAGAATTTATGGTTACTAGAATTAATGGGCTTTGAGGGAGGTGTTAGAAGTAAAAGAAATAATGATTATGTTAGGCCCATTTTATTGAATGTATAGTAGGGTTTAGAGAGGAGAGTTAGTAGAGTTTGAAAGAAGAGAAAGAAAAACCAGAAAATAGAGAAAAGGAGGAAGAGGTGAAGAAAAAGGAAAAGAGAAGAGGACCCAAGAACTCAAGAACAATTCACTAAAAAAACCTAAGGTAAGGGTGAGTTTTTTCTTAATATTGGGGTTATTTGGGTAATGATTATAGGGTAGAAATAATGTTGGAATAAAATCTTAAAATTTTCTATGAAACTGAATTTAATTAGGTTAAGATTAATTTTCTGAAATTACTAATTTTTGGATGTTTAGAAATTGATTTTGTTGATAGTATATTTGGGGTATCGTTGAAATTGTTAAAGCCAAAATAGTTATGTTTAGATCTGTAGCGGAATACTTGATGTGGAATAGTGATTCCTTGTTCCTGTAGCTAAAGCGCATGAAAATGCATATTACTGGATAATGAAACTTGACAATGATTATTTTAGTGCCACCTTGATTTAATATATATTGATGCGCATGAACTTAGCTAGACCACCCTCTCATTTACATAGCGCAGGAAATTGTTGTGGTGGAGTAGTCAAGTTCATTGATATATACTGTATTAATTATCTAGTAACTTCGGTGGCCTTACTTAATGGAAATTTAATTGGGACAAGATCCATAAGGTTATTAATATAGAATATTGGTATCTAGTATCAAGTGCCTCATGTGGGCCTCCTCCCCTGTTAACACTAGGCGCATGGAAAAAGAGAAGGAAATGAGACTAGTGTTATTTCCCTGTAGCATAGTAATGAAGAGTATGTAATATAATGAATTAAGTTTAATTGAAATGAAATAAAGTGCTACTAACCACCCCTTTTCCTAATTAATGCGCATGATATAGAGGAGAGGAGGCTTCTGTTGTGAACCTTCCATTTCAATATATAACAATCACATGAATAATGAATAGAACTTGTTTGAATACTAATCAATTAATTTGAATAATTGGCTAATCATTTTTAATAAACAGTTATTCATTTCAAAATGATTATTTAATTAATTCTTGATTATTCATTAATGATTTAATTTAAGAAAAATAGTTACTCATTAAATAATAATTATTTATTAAAATATTGGTTATTTATTTAGATATTGGTTGTTTATTAAACATGGATTAATTATTTAAATATAGATTGTTTATTCAAATATTTTCTATTATTTGGATAGTGGAATTTTATTAGATTCAACTTTTAGTGGTTGATTAGTTAGTCTATATTTAATCGGTAAATTATGTTTATGAGTTGTGATTGGATTTAATTAGTCCTTGTGTATTATTGGTTGATTGTGGTGACTAAATCTAAGGTTTGAATATTTTGATTATGAAATGTGTTTGTGTGTGCAATTGTGTGATAATTCAAGTGTGATGAATTATTGAAGATATGCATGATATTAAGATTAGGGAATGATCTTAATTGCATATTGTTATTGATTGCATACGCATCATTTGTGTCAAGAGGCAATGTTTGGTAATTCCGTGGGAATTATTGACTTGTCCCAAACCTAACGCCGAATGGGGTTTGAAAGCCTAGGGGACGGGCTTTTGTTTTGTTATTGGTCTAGGGGACGGACCCGGTTTAAATGTAAAAACCGAAAAAAAAATAACAAGTGTTGGTACCACATGGCATGAGTTGCATTGAGTTTGCATCGAGTCGCATGGCATATATGATTGTTATATGGAAGTATGTGTGTGATTGTGACTTGTTGAGTATTGGAATTTGATATGAACTGTGTGGATACTTGAGTGATACTTGTTGATGAATATTGAAGTGTGAGATTATTTATTATTTGTGTTTATATGTTTTACAATAATCATTATCTTATAATTTCAATATTGATGTGAATTCTCACCCTTCTGTTGGAATGATGTTTTATACGACATCGCTCAGGTGCCGAGGAGTAGACTTGCTCGTAGCGCGAGGTAGCCGCTGATGCTGCTGTTTAGCGTCTTTATTTATGTTGGGTTGAGTCATGCTCTGATCATGTAACACTGGGATCGTTGGGTTTATGTTTTAGAGATACACTATGTACTCTACTCTATGCTTTATGCTTACTTGGTTTGTATGAAGTTGGCTTTTATGCCCAAGTTTCGTTTATTAATGTGATAAGCATGAAACTCTCTTTATGTATTTTATGATTATTTGGAATCCGCTGCTACATGCTAAAAGAAGTTTTGAAAAGCATGAAATTACTAAAGTGTTAATGAGTATGACAGGTGTTTTATGATGTTTTATGATTATGTGTGACACCCTTAAATGAATAGCATGATTATTTACTCTGATTTATTGTATGTTTTTATGTGGGGATTAGAAGGGTGTTACACCAATTAAATTGAAGATTTAGATCTCTAAACTTTTCCATTAAGGTATACTCTAACATCATCAACTCGGCACTATGCAACACTTTCCTGCTTAAAGCATCTGCCACCTTATTTGCTTTACCCGGATGGTACTTCAGTTCCAAATCATAATCCTTCAAATATTCCATCCACCTCCTTTGACGCATATTCAATTCTTTCTGATCAAACAAGTACTTTAAGCTCTTGTGGTCACTAAACATCTCAAAACGTACACCATACAAATAGTGATGCCACACTTTCAAGGTAAAAACAACTGCCGCCAATTCTAAATCATGCGTCGGGTAATTCTCTTCATGGACTTTCAACTGTCGTGAAGCGTAAGCCACTACATGTCCATTCTGCATTAACACTCCGCCTAAACCCTTCTTCGATGCATCACAATATACCTCATATGACTTGCTAGGATCGGGAATAACCAAGACAGGAGCGGTAGTCAATCTCTCCTTCAAACTCCTAAAACTTCTTTCACAAGCCGAATCCCACTCATACAAATAATCCTTCCTAGTAAGTCTTGGCAATGGTAAAGCCAATTGTGAAAATCCCTTGATAAACCGTCTGTAGTAACCTGTTAATCCCAAGAAACTCCTAACTTCAGAAACATTCTTCGGTCTCTCCCAATTAATTACTGCTTCCACTTTTGATGGATCGACCACCACACCTCCTTGAGATATGACATGACCAAGGAAATTAACCTCAGACATCCAAAACTCACACTTACTTAACTTAGCAAAAAGTTGCTTCTCTTGCAAGATAGATAAAACGATTCTTAGGTGTTCACCATGCTCTTGAGGATCACGAGAATAAATAAGAATGTCATCAATGAAAATCACTACAAATTGGTCCAAGTAAGGTTGAAATATCCGATTCATATAATCCATGAAAACTGCCGGAGCATTTGTCACACCGAAAGGCATCACTAAGAATTCATAATGACCATAACGGGTCCTAAACGCGGTCTTTGGTACATCTGAACTCTTCACACGAATCTGATGATAACCCGACCGTAAATCAATCTTCGAGAACACACAGGCTCCTTTCAATTGATCTAACAGATCGTCTATCCTTGGTAATGGGTATTTGTTCTTGATGGTGACCTTATTTAGTTGACGATAATCAATACACAATCGCATTCCACCATCCTTTTTCTTTACCAATAACACTGGTGCTCCCCAGGGCGAAACACTGGGTCGAACAAAATGTTTAGCTAACAATTCTTCCAATTGGTCCTTTAGTTCCCTTAATTCAAGTGGTGCCATCCGATACGGAGAAACGGATATTGGAGCCGTTCCCGGTATCAGGTCAATAGAGAATTACACTTCCCGCTCCGGAGGAAGAGAAGTGATATCCTCGGGAAAACTTCAGGAAAGTCGTAAACTACCGGAATACTCAGAACTGGAATGCTACTACTCTCCTCCTTAGTAAGAATCAAAAGAACATACTTTTCTTCCTCAAACAAGAAATTAATCATTCCAACTGTACCTTCTAAAATAGTAGTTAACACATCCTTCGGAGTGGCCTCGGTAGATGGGATAATAATCAACTTTTACTCACACCCAATAAACACCGAATTAGCGGAAAGCCAATCCATTCCCAGAACAACATCCACTTTCTTAAGCGGTAAACAGATAAGATCAATCTAGAAAACTCTTTCATTCACTGATAATACACAATTTTCACACATCAACGGTGTCTCTACAATCTCATCCATGGCAGTAGTAACCACCATAGGAGGAAACAAAGGAACAGCTTGCAACCCAAGTCGCTTCACGCAACGCGTGGACACAAAAGAATGTGTTGCCCCACAATCAAATAAAACAAAACATGGATGTCCATTTACGAAACACGTACCCGCAATCAAGGAGTTATCACTCTTTGCTTTCCTCGCATCCAAGGTATACACTCGGCCAGTATTCTTCCTTTGTGCCTGATTCCTACCCTGAGGACATTCCTTCGCCATGTGGCCCACCTTATTACACTGATAACACCTCATTCCCTCCAAACTGCACCTACCATAATGATTCCGTCCACAAATACGGCATACCGAAGGCACACTAGTTCTAGAACTCTAAGCTTGCTTCCCTTTAAATGATTGTTGCCTTGGTGTAACCTGTTGATTTGATCTCCCTCGATCACTTTGATTCATCCTACTCAAATCTCCTTCTATTTGTACCTTCTTTAAACTATGCTCCGCCACATAACATTGTCTTAACATTTCAGCATAAGTAGTAAATTCCCGTTGAGACACGCTATGTGAAATTTCAGCCCTTAGACCAAACAGAAACTGATCAATCTTCCACCTCTCATCAGGAGCATACACGGCTTGTCTAGAATAAGCGGCCATAGTTTCAAATTTCTTAGCATAAGAAGCCACAGTCAAGTTACCTTGTCTCAATTGTTGAAACTCGAATTCCTTCTGAGACCTCAAGGAACTTGGAAAATATTTCTCCATAAAAATTACCTTAAACTGTTCCCATACCTTCGGTACCTCTTGAATTGTCATTAAAGCTGAAGCGCTCTCCCACCACCTCATGGCAGGACCCTTCAACAAGTGGGAAGCAAAGACCACCTTGTTCTCCTCACTGCACTGAACTATTTGGAAAACCCGTTCCATACCTGATATCCATTCATGAGCCTTTATTGGGTCTAACCCTCCCTGAAATTCCGGAGGATTCAACCGAATGAAATCCCTAAAGTTTCCTCCTGCAACCTCAGGAACAACCACTGGAGGATGTAGACCACCTGCCATCTGCTGAACCATTTGTTGCATAAACTGATTTTGTTGTTGCTGCATCTGCTGCATGAATTGATACAACGGAGCATTCCCCTCGCCAACCGGCGGATTAGTCCCTGTTGGAGCGTTTCTCGGTCTACCAGGGTTGTTTCTGCGCCCGTCAGCCATGTTCCTGGATGTCATACAGATAGGATTAAGTTGATCAGGCTCAATACCATAAATATAACACGTAAGACCAATGGCGACACAACACATATGAAATGGAAAGAAAATACTCATACTATTTCAAGGCTAGGTCGAGGATACGACCTGCTTTGATACCAACTGTAATGCCCACATATATATACATACATCAAAGTAGATATCATACATGAATAATACGTTTGGTACTGAAATATATAAGTTCCTAGTAACATCGTATACATAAAAATGCCCAAAATAACCTAATACAACCACCGGCATGTTATATGTACAAAATGTTCAAAAGATAAAACTAAGAACTAGATCACTAAGGATCTCAAAAGACTTCACAACGGAAGCAAAACCAACAGCTAAGCAAGGATGGTCACACAGCCTTATCCTTACCCTTCGCGGAACCTGCAGAACCTGTGATGTAAACAACAACAGTGGGGTAAGATACATCAAATCTCAGTGAGTTCGCTATCCTATAGTCCTCTCGGCTCTACAAGGTTCTAATAAACCTAACTCAAGTCAAAAGGGAAAGGAAATGACTTTGAGTACACACACTATACAAGTATCCACACTGGTGAGCCTGTTAACTCACACTAGTACCCAAGTACGTCCTGAGCCTGTTAGCTCACGAATCTCACAAATCAATAACCATACCAAGGCATCCCCTTTTCCCGTCCGCTTCTACGTCTAGAAGACGACCCGAGTCATGGATCCTCGAAGTTACTTGGCATACGAAATGGATTCGGGAACAACGGCCTGTTAGCCGTGAACCGTCACTTCTCATGGCCTGTTAACCATCACAAGTCTCTACCCTTAGGTTCCATTCGTACTATACGCGGGAATCAAACCTGCCAAGTAATTGTGCATACGTTTAAGAGGAGGTGCTCGAGTCTCATGAAACTACACCGCAAGATAAACTGGTTATGATTACTAGACACACGCCTCGGCCTTACTTGCACGAGCATTGTCACTATTCCATTACACACGCAACATTGTTTATGGTAAGTCCTCACTCTACCTAATTCATATTCTAATATGCATACATAGTCAAACATGTTTAATAATCAGAGTATAGGCAATTAGGCATCGATCACACAATAGAAAACACATAATTCAACATATTACACGTTACATCCATTCACAGTTTCTTTCGATTTATTTAATCGGGCAATAATCAGATATTTCTCACTACCCTTAGCTAGAGGATACTCATAGCTTTATAACGATACCAAGAATACTCACATAGGATAACCGAGTCAAAAGTTATGGAATTTACAAGAAATGGTATCGCGAAAAACACAGTTCAGCACACGTCCTGGCCGTACGCGTATGGCCTTGTTCCGTACGCGTACTGCCCAAAGTGATACGCGTACGGGCAGAGGCTATTTTCCCTTTAAAATTCCATTTTTTCCTCCAATACGTGTATTGCCTCCTCCATACGAGTAACGCCCAAAATCCTTCACTTCCATACGCGTATTGCCTAACTCAATACGCGTATGGCCCTGCGTGATACGCGTACGGGTAGAGGAAACCCAGAAAAATTTTCTGCAGACAAGTTCTGCTACGGGTTGATCCAATTCAACCCCAAAATCCCATTTTTTTCCAATCAAAATACACCAAAACATGTTATAATCATAACAACCAGTATAACATATAATCAATGATCGAATTTCAGTAATTAGACAATGATTCTATTGTAAAGTTTCACATTTCCTACCAATATCACACTACTCTAAAACTCAATAAAACCTTAATCTAAAGAGTCTAACTAGAACCCACCTGGATTACAAGATGAGGAGGTTGAAGCTGAGATGAAAAGATGAAGATTGGTTGATGATTGATGATCTAGAGCTCTTGAGAGAATTTCTCTTATTTTCTCTTCCCTTTCCTTCCTTTTCTTTTTCCTTCTTTTGGTTTTCTATCTTCTTTCCAAATAAGGCAAAGAAAAGAAAATGAAATACACATAGAAAATATTAATTGGCAACACTACTAATTATTCCAATTAACTCTAATGCACCAATTAATAAAATCCCAAGTTAAATAATATTAATCTTATCAAATTTCTGAGTTCGTCGGTTTACTCTAATTATTTTATCCAATAATTGCTTAGAATACCCCGGAACCCAGTTGATCAAAATAATAATATTCCAAAACGCTCAGAATTTTTACGGGTATTACATAAATTGTGGGATTTGATTTAAAGGATGAATCAAATCTATTTATAATCATGTCTTTTTTCTCTATGTAGTATTTGATTTATGTCTTGATTGTACTTTATTTTTGTTTCAAATCATATCATTATTCTTTATTAAAAATACTTGATTGTACTACTAATTTGTTTTTTTATCATTTAACTTTTTATTAAAATTTAAGATTTTTACATGAAATAAAATATATTTTGTAATTATTTAGATTTTAAGAAAAAGTTTAATAAAACAAAACTAAATCAATAGAGATTTTATAATATTTTTTAACTTATAAAATTACTGAAAAAAACAAAAAAAAAAAATCAAAGGAAATGATAAATGGTAGTCATGAAAAAATAATGATAAATAGTAATAATGAAAAAAAATAATAATAAGTGGTAAAAGACACTTATAAACGGGAAAAAGTCTCCATGTGAATATAATTATTTTTATAATTATTATTTCTATATAGCATCTGTTTTTTTTAATAAGAATCCATGTGACACTACTCATGTAGGAGTAGGACAATGACATTATTTCTCTGTCCATTATTATTATTATTATTATTATTATTATTATTATTGATATTAGGAAAATGCAAATTAAAAGTTGCACATATTAATATATATTTGACATTTTTGAAGTTATTTACCTTTTTATTTAAAATATGCAAAATAGAATACGGGTGTTTATATTAAAGTTACACATATTCATGAATTCATCAAATAAATAGAATATAATTTTTATTTCAAGAAAAAATAAAACAGGCTTAATAAATATTAGCTTTTTTAATGATAAAATGTTAACATTTATACTAAAAAAAATATAAATATTTGATCATTATAACTAAAAAAATATAAATAGCATTTATACTAAAAAAAATAAAATTGACCACAAATTACACTACGTGAAAAACCCAAAAGCCAAAACAATTTTGGAATTAAAAACTTTTTTTTAATTTATTAAAAATCTGATCATTATAACTAATCATGTCATTTAATCTATAAAATATTAAATCAATTAAATTTGACGGAGAGCTGTCATATATTGTAGGTTTGTAAAAATTATAAATATGATATAATAATGAGGATTTAAAATTGATATTTGACGGGAAGCTGTTATAAATTTTAGGTTTGGAAAAATTAACTAATATCTAAAAAGTAATGTTATTTGAATTGGAAAAATGATTTTATTCAAATCGGTAGTTTTAGAATTAACTGATCTAGATTCAACTGAATTTTGTAACTTATCTGGATTCACCGGTAGATATAAATGTATCTATAAGATACCAGCTGTAGATTGTTCATTTTAATGTCCATCTTTTAAATATTTCTCTTGCTGCTGTTTTATATAATTGAAGTTAGATAATCGACTGTATGATTTATTGTAAGTACGAATCAATGCTAAAAAGTTGGTGCATATTATTAACATATATTTGTAACTATGTCGATGTTAACCAATTGAAGAATGAATTCAAACTTTACAAATGATGGTTTGGTAGACAGAATCAAACAAATTTAATATTATTAAACATATCAATTTACTTTTATTTTCAAGATACCATGGAATGTAGATATTCATTTATAACTGAAATTTGACGGGGAGCTGTCATATATATTGTAGGTTTGTAAAAATTGTAAATATGATATAATAAAAAGATTTTAAAACTGATATTTGACGGGAAGCTGTTATAAATTTTAGGTATAGAAAAATTGACTAATATCTAAAAAGTAATGTTATTTGAATTGGAAAAATGATTTTATTCAAATTTGTAGTTTTAAAATTAACTCATCTGGATTCAACTGAGTTTTGTTAACGCATCTAGATTCACAGGTAGATGTAAACGTATCTATGAGAGGCTATGTTGTAGACTGTTCATTTTAATGTCCATCTTTTAAACATTTTTGTTGCTACAGTTAAAAGTTGACGCATATTATTAGTATATATTTGTAACTATGTGAATGTTAATCAATTGAAGAATGAATTCAAACTTTACAAATGATAGTTTGGTAGACAAAATCAAACAGATTTAATATTATTAAACATATCAATTTACTTTTATTTTCAAGATACCATGGAGTGTAGATATTCATTCATAACTGTAATTTGACGTGTTGCTATCATATATTGAAGGTTTGTAAAAATTGTAAATATGATATAATAATAAGGATTTAAAATTGATATCTGACGGGAAGCAGTTATAAATTTTAGGTTTGGAAAAATTGACTAATATCTAAAAAGTAATGTTATTTTGATTGGGAAAATGATTTTATTCAAATCTGAAGTTTTAAAATTAACTCATATGGATTCAACTGAGTTTTGTTAACTCATCTGGATTCACGGGTAGATGTAAACGTATCTATGAGATACCAGTTATAGAGTGGTCATTTTAATGTCCATCTTTTAAATATTTCTCTTGCTGTTGTTTTATATAATTGAAGTTAGAGAATCGGTTGTACGATTTATTGTAAGTACGAATAAATGCTTAAACATTGGTGCATATTAGTAGCATATATTTGTAACTATGTCAATGTTAAGGAATTGAAGAATGAATTCAAAATTTACAAATGATGGTTTGATAGACATGTGATGTGAATCCAGACGGGACTCGTGTGATAGCACGGGTTTCTTACTAGTACAATTTAAAGTTTTTAAAAGGTACACACTCCGGTACCCTTGGAATTAATTAGGTACCGGTACTTTCAACCAATCAATCATTATGATTCAATATCACATCACTTTATTATTTTATTTTATTTTTAAATTAATTAATTTTTTTATAGTTTGCACTAAAGGGATCGGTACCCAATTTAAATTCATAAATATCAAAGAATTTACCTTCTTAAAATTATTTTACCAATTTTAGACACGGTGATTTCTACAATATTATTTGTTCTCTACTCATTAAGAGTTGAATAATTGTCAAGAAAATTAATGACTACAAAAGTTGAATGCGTCCGAATAGCAATAACAATAGGTAGGATTTGAGTAAGATATTATAGTATTCATTTTCATACGTGTAGTTGAAAAAATCACCATTCATGCCCATATTCGGTTGAGTATCAACATTGACATCTTTACCTGTATGCTATGGATATATAATTGCCGGTAACCGTATCCATTACCGACATTTTTAATAAAAATAAATATATCAAATATAATTGCCGGTAACCGTATCCATTACCGGCATTACGGTTGTATAAAAATTGAAAAATGAGATTGTGTTTTTTTTTTTTAAATTTAAAAACAGGTCAAAAGAGAGAAGGAATTTAAAGAATATCCATAGCAAATATAATTACTGTTTTATAAATACAAGTGATGAAGAGAAAATGAAAGTTCTAGCCCAGATTATATGGTACAATTTATATACAGAAACAATAGGGTAAAAAAATTATTAATATTAAGGATGAATTTGGAAGCTAACTACTAAAACATATTATTATAGATGCAAAAATAAAATTAACTTAACAATTAATTAAAGTACAATTTCCTTTCATAATTCTATACAATTAATACCTCCATTTTCAAAGCAATTTATATGAAATAAAGAGAAGAACATAAAATAAAATCAAGAATATTTGAACAAATTATCTATAACAATAAAAAAATCTCTCAATTTCGGTTGATTAAAAACCACAGCCATATCTTGTTTGTCTTCTTGACCTTTCTTCTCCATTTCAATATGAATTTTTATTTTTAATTGTTATTTTCGGTGAATATATTTTTCACTTTTTTTATATTGTTGACTCTTTCAATTCAAGATTGAAGTAACACTCTGAAAAAACCAACAACAACTAATCTACGTAAATGTAAATTGGTCCAATCAACTCACTTATAATTAAACATCATTAATAAAAAATAAGAATAAAAAATTAACAATAACAATATATTAGTAATGAAAATCAAAATTGAATTGAATAAAAAAGTATACAACAAAAATGTATCAATTGAAAATAGAGATTAAGATTTATGAGAAAGAGATGAAAATAGAGAAGAAATAGAAGATGCTTTTTGCCCTATACACTTTTCTAATGGAAGTTACAACATATGCTCTTCTTATTAATCTTGCAGATTCTTGTGTTTTATGGAGTATATGTTTTGAATGACAGAAGTTAACTGAAATGGATAGAGGTAGCATTCTTTAAAGAACAGAAGAAAAAAAATATAAAGAAAAAAGAAGAAAAAGAAATAAAGCATTTACAAAACAACATATTAAATGGGTGTCTTCCTCTTTACAATTTACCAAACTGAAACCAACTTATATTCAGAATTTGAGAAATAAATCCAAATCAGTTTAGCAATACTTGAATAAATTTGAACAAACATCCTCTAAAATAGAAAAATATCAAAAATTAGTGAAAGAGAGAATGAAGACACGACCAATCTTGGAAGTCGAAGCCTTTATCAGCCATACATTATCTTACTCTGTAATTTTTACTCCTTAGTCTCTCTCCCTTGGTTCACTCAGTCTCCTTTTTCACAACAACATATCTATGACTCTTCAATTAAAAAGTATAATTTGTTAACAATCTTCAAATAAACAAAAAAGCAATAAACAAATCAGATTTGAGTACCTACCAAGTTATACAAATTCCTGCAAGTTATACATTCTTGCAAATCGAAAATGAAATATGAGAGGAACCATACACATAGAGAAGAAATTGAGAGAAGAAAAAATTTCTATGTGACCAAATTTATTTGATGATTATGTAAATCAAGAAAGAGATGGAATGAGAAAAAAAAATGAAACAGGATCTTTATTTTGATCAGAAACATATTATGTGCTTGAAAGAAGGAAGTCAACTTTTAATATTGCTAATAGATGGAGGTTACTAACCACACAATTTTTTTTAAATTGTATTATATTATTAATTTAAAAAAACAAAATGAAGGGTATTTTTGAAAACATATTAAGGTCAGCCCAAAACACTTTATCCCCTTTATATATAGTTATAGATAGTTATAGATATATAGTTATAGATGATAGTTTTATATGTCCTTATCAATTATTTATAACAAATTTATTTTTCATTATATTACCATGACAGTTTTATTTGTTCTTATCAATTATTTCTTTTCTAAGGTAGTTACATTTTATAATGTTTTTATGAGTTGGTTGATAATGGTTTTTTTCTGAAACAGTTAGTTATAATAATATTTGTTATACTGAGAAGTTATGAAAGTTGAAGTTATAACTTGCAACATTTTTTAAAACTGTTCCATAATTTGAAATATGATTGCCACCTATTGATTAAAAAAATTCAAAATTTTAAGGGTAAAATCTGAACAAAAATAGGTCAACCCAAATAGTTGTATCCCCTTTATATATAGTTATAGATTCCTTAAACTTGGTGTTAGCACACTCATTTAGATTTTTTCCCTCGAAGTGTTCTAAGGAGTATAGGCAGAGAAACTAGATTATGGTTCGCAGTCCCCATCTTCTCTGCGGCAATTGTTTTTTGTTTTTTATGCTTGATTGTATCCAAAGTTTCCTAATATCTGACCCCTTTCTCCTTCTCCAACTAGGATTTATTCTCCCGGATTGATATTGTGCTTTATTCACTAAATCACTTAAATTACAACCTTTCTTGAAAATCCAACATTTCAACTAGTCATTCGTGCCTCATACTGCCTCTTCCACTTTCGTGAAACGATCGATGTAGTCAAGTAATGTTTCCTTATTTTCTTTGTGACCCCGATGAGTAAATTCATGGTTATGAGTTGTTGCTTTTAGGCGGTAAACCGAGTAGTAAAAAGGACACACAGATCCTTCCACGAATTTATACTCTCGTTTAAAAGGGGTATGAACCACGTCATCGCGGCTCCCGTCAGGGTAACTATGAAGATCTTGGATTTCACGACCTCTTGAGCTTGGTAGTAACCCTACATGTTATCTACATGTTAACATGTTCATCCGCATCTCCAATTCTGGCGTAACTTTGCACCTTTGAAGGTTTCTCTAAAGACCTCGGGATTTTATTGTCGAGGATGCAGACAGACAATAGGTTCTTCTTTCGCTTTGGAGCTAGAGCGCCTATGGCATGTCTTTGCCTTATCTAGGAATGACTTGCTGGTAAATGAAGTAGACACAAAAATTTGTGAGGATTATGGTTACCACTTCTTCCTTCAGAATCAGGAAGGCGATTCCTATGTCCTCGATGCTGATTGCAAGTTAGTGATATTGAGGCATTTCCCCGTGGTACAGTTGTGTCGACACAAGATGTCTCTAGTGATGCAACTTGGTTTCCCTAGGAGGCTACCTCTTGTATAATGTTTTCCCTTGGTGGAGCGTATTGAAGAATCTTTTCAATCCTTAGTATACTATCGACCATGAATTGTATTGTTTGTTTGTACTAGTTTGATACGTTGTTTAGTAAATTGGTGGCTACCTGTACTCCAAAATTTGCTTGGGAGCATTTATTGTCTAAGTTGAATAGGTTGTAAAGGAGGTAAATGGGAATGTTCAATCTGGCAAGGTTGTTGTATAGGTCTTAAGAACGGGAGAGCTTGGAACACTCATTAACCAACTCTTGGAGGAACAAGATCTTATTTTGTAGGGCCAAATGGAGTTGCCACGAGAACTAGACCACCTTCCACCAGAGAAGGAGTAGGAGGAGATGGAGATTTGGTTGCTTCAACGGTCATAACAACAGTTGATTGTTGGGCAGCAAATTGAGTGACTTTGAATATCACCATGCTTAATGAATTTGATAATAAATCTGTTTGAAGAGGAGATTGAAACTTCGAGAAAGGAGATATGTGGTATGGATATTTGATGGAGAAACAATGGTTTTTTTGTGTGTGAAAATTAGCAGGAATTAAAAGTCGATTCCCATAGACGACACCATAGTTCAGTTAGGAACTAGAAATAGAAGACGAGGTGGTGGAGTTATGTCTCACTGTGGTTTGAGCAATATTTCGATGCGATAGAGCAGGGTGGATTTGGATGGATTCTAATACCCAAGTCGATGAGAGGATCAAAAGTAATGTATTAGTGAGAATAAATTTAAATACTTGAAATAACACAGTTTTTCTTTATACATCAAGAATGGTTGAAAACATTCGCGAGTAGTGCACCATGCTGTAGAGAAAATCGTCTAATTGAGTTGTATGGTGATTGATGTGTTGGATAACAAGATTATCTGCTTTTAATTAGAGTGAAAGTCTACTTGTTTTATTTGTCCTTTCTACTTAGAATTTGCTCTTGGTCTTTTATTATAGGAAAAATGCTAAAAACACTCTATTTTCAACACTTTTTTAAACATTCACTCTCTTATTGGTTGAAATACGTGTGAGTCTCCCATTATAGAAACGGATCCCACATAAAGTGGTAGGATTCACACGTGCTTCAACTAATAAGAGAGAGAATGTCCAAAAGAGTATTGGAAAAACGAATATTCTTAAAACCCGTATAATTAATTAAAGGCAACATGATGTGTTATAAATTTATTTGTTATTTGATTGAGAGGATTTGTTTCTATTGTACTTACCTTTATGCCATATCTTATGTCATTGCTTTGATTATATATATATATATATATATATATATATATATATATATATATATATATATATATATATATATATAGTTCATATCCTATGAAAATGTCATTTTTATGTAAGAACATGAGAATGAATCTGAGACATTAGATTTTAAAATAAATGGTGGAGATTATGTGTGGTTTTTGTTTTCTCTCTCTCCTCCATTATTAAAATAAATGATGGAGGAGAGAGAAAAAAACGGACACATAATCTCCACCATTTATTTTAAAATCTAATGGTTCAAATTCATTCTCATCTTCTCACTTAAAAATGACATTCTCATATGATACGTTCTCTATATATATATATATATATATATATATATATATATATATATATATATATATATATATATATATATATATATATATATATATATATATATATATATATATATATATATATTTGCCTCAATTTACAAGAGAAAAGATGATGTAATATTTAATTTCTTTAAATAAAATATAAATTATATAATAAATTTTAAAATAGTGTTGATAATTCTTAAGTTAGTAAAACGTCATAAGAGAATCAATGAAATCAACTAAGACGAAAAAAATTCAGGATATTATTGCAGTTTTATTGTAGAATGTTAAACAATAAATTTATTTTTATTATTATTTTGGATTAATCTAACTGGATTCAAAATTACAATGTTACTAATTTGTGTATCTCATTAAATTTCATTATAAAATTTGTATCCAAATTTCATATATTTTGATGCTAAATTTAATTTTTCATATATATTAAAAATATTTTGCATATATTTATTTTTATCAAATAAAAATTAATTTAATAATATAATATTTTTTTATGACATTTTCTATCTATCACGTAGTGTAACAGCTAATTTACCAAACACTTAAATTTACTTATTAACTATAAGTCATCAGTTATAAGTTATTGACCATTAGCTATCAACTATCAATTATCAGTTATCAGCTATCAATTATTAACTATTAACTATCAGCTAAATTTATCAACCATAGCGTTAATAACGAAACATAAAGCAATTTTTTTGAAAATGCAACGAAAGAAAAAGTAAATAAATGATATAATTGTTATGAATAATAATAGTTAAGTGTGTGCTTGGATTCACGGTATATAAAATTGATTTTGACAAAATACATTGGGTAAAATTAATATTAATTTTGACAAAATTAAATTTGATAGAATTAATTTTAACATAATTGAGTTTTGTAAAATTAATTTATATTTAAATATATTTATGTAAAAGTAAATTGAACAATAAATTTTAGTGTAAAAATTAAATTTAAATACATAATTTATAAATTCTAAATTTAATTTTAAATTAAATCAATTATAAAAACAAAATCAATTCAATGTTTTAAAAATCAAATACCTCAAAATCACTTTAGAATTAATTATACACTTTCAAAATTTAAAATTGGTTTTGTTTGTCACAAAATCTAATCATATATATATATATATATAGGGTTATGCTAATGCACACCTATGTAGGTGTGCATTAACAACATACACCTTAGTATATTTTTGTGTGGAGTCCACCAATTTTGGGTGAGATTCACATTAGAAAGATGAAGAAAAAAAATAAATGTAGTGTATTTTTTTGTGGGACTGAGCACTTTTTGATTGGATGTATGTGTAATATTTTTTTACACTGACAGTGCATTACCATTAAACTTTAATAATAATAATAATAATAATAATAATAACAACAATAATAATAATAATAATAATAATAATAATAAGGGTTAATACTCATTTTGCCCCCTGCCATATAGGCGCTTTTCGAAAAACCCCCTGTAAAAAAAAAAAACTTGCAAAAATAACCCTAACATTTGAAGATTCTCTCAGTTTTGACCTTCATCACATCCAGTCACTAAAAATGCCAAAATGGCAGGGGTCAAAATAAAAACGCTGCCAAAATGGCAGGGGTCAAAATGAAAACGCTGCCAAAATGGCAGGGGTCAAAATAAAAACTCTGCCAAAATGGCAGGGGTCAAAATGACAGGTTTTTGGTTACTGAATGTGATGAATGTCAAAATTGAGAGAATCTTCAAATGTTAGGGTTTTTTTTGCAAGTTTTTTTTTACAGGGGGTTTTTCAAAAAGCGTCTATATGATAGGGGGCAAAATGGATATTAACCCTAATAATAATAATAATAATAATAATAATATCGTGTCTCTTAAGTCAATACATATAATTTTGCATTCTATTTTTGTATAATCTTTATTTTCCTTAAATCAAAGAAGTAATAAAATGTGATGAGTGCATTGCATCATATTTTCCTTCATTCAATTATATTTATATTTATACTAATTTAATTAATGTTCGTAAACTTATTTAATTGGATTCTGTTACATTTTATTTCATGAATCTAAAATTTGCTTGGATACTTAAGTGTTTGATGATGAATTATCAAAGTACTCCTAAACATAGAAAAATCAACTAATCTTACCCACTCAATATTCCAATTGCTATAATGGTTTTAATTTGAATGTACAATAGCTTCCAATATCTATGGTCAAATTTTAATAGTTTAATCATTAAGATTTTATTTATTAAATGTGAATAAGTAAAATCTTTTCCACAATTTCTATCTTTTCCACAAATTCAATCTTTTCCACAAATTCTCCCACTTTGTTTGTGCTTGTGCAATAGGGGTGAAAATAGGCTAGGTTATGCTAGGCTTTATAAGGTCTGAGTCTGACCTACGATAAACTTAAAATGTCTAAGTCTGACCTATGGCCTATTATAGGCTCTTTTTTTTTGTCTGACCTGACATTTTTAAAATGCTGGCCTAGCCTAAAAGCCTATTTACAAACCTTATTCTCATTATGGTTCTCAATTATTCAATATTACTTAAGAAGCTTTATAGGCTGACATATATATACATATATAGACCGACCTATTTAGCATTTGTTCTAATATATATGCATATATAAGTATCCTTTTTTCTAATATATATGCATATACAGGACAACCTATTTAGCATATTTTTAATATATATGAAAATATAGGCCGACCTATAAGGCTTCATAGACTTTTTTTAATAGCCTATGTCTGACCTATTTAATTAAATAGGCTTTTAAAAAAGCCTAAGCCTGGCCTTTTTATTAAAAAAGTCTGGCCTAGCCTAGCCTTAAGTAGGCTAGGCTATAGGCCCCTGTAGGCCGGCCTGGCCTATTCCCACCCCTATTGTGCAACCAATTCCACTCCACTTTTTATTAGGATTATCTCTTACCACCAATATTTAAATTCACCAATAATAATAATAATAATAACTCTTATTATTATATTATACGATGTTTCATATTTCATTTAAGTACACTGTATCTTACGATGTTCCATAATTCTCTCAAGTATACGATACCTTACAATATTCCTTATTTATTTTATCTCTCATCAATCTGTCCTTATGTGTGTGACTCTACAGGTTCTCGTGACGTTGACAAATATATTAAATCATATATTTAATATAATAAACATTGAGTGGTATTTAGCAACACATCATTTCTACCTAAGTCACGAAAATGTCATATGATTTGACAAAACATTTTTTGTGATAGTACTTGTGTGTATAATTACCCTTTTGCCCTTATGTATATATTAAACACAAGGCATATATCGTGTCTTCCTTACCCAGTTCAATATTGAGCCCTTAGAAATTTATCTTGTATGCAGGATGGGTAAATTCCATCTAGGTCGCTCATGTCCCTCAGCATGCTTTATGGAGTACCCATAAACTGCCTTTATGGTCATCCAGTTACGGACAGTGTTAGATCAGTAATAAAGTACTCGACTCTACATCTAGGGTCCATAGTGGTTTCAGGTCGAAGGGTAGTATACATCACTATCACCATGAGAGTAACTTATGACACTTTGCATAACATTCTATGTAGTACTCTCATAGCGGATCAATCCAGTATAAATATTACTCCTAATATTCATACCTATGTTAAGACTTGATAACTCATTATCCATGATCCATGAGATGTGATCATCAGTCTATCTACATAATAGTCTTAATACTTTAAGGTTATCCCACTTCACAGTAAAGCTCGACTACAGATACTTTTAAGAATAGTGTTCTTATGTTTAATTGAATCTCATGATTAAGTCATACTTAATACTTGATCAAAAAAAAGTCACACTTAATATTTTATTAAACAATCTAGCTATTCTAGGGACTTTATTATTCTGGAAAAACCAAAAACAACCATAATAAAGAAATGTCTTTTATTAATAATAAGTAATTCGATACAAGTACCAAAAGTATTGGCCTCTAGGGCTTACACCAACAATCTCCCACTAGCACTAGAGCCAATCGTGCATACCCCTAATACCCATAAATCTAGTATGACCAACATGCTTCTGTTGCGCAAGAGGCTTTGTTAGTGGGTGTTGGCTAGCAAATTTTAACCAAGGAAGCAGAAGTAGGGTTGACATAACACCTTGCAAAGCCAGGTCGAAGCACCCTCGACAGCCTACCCGTCCGGAGGACATTGAGGCAGTCTCGATAGACAACTATCCCAGTCGAAGTCGAAAGAAGTGTAAAAGTTTCAGGTGGACGAACAAGCTTGTTGCGGACGAAAACGTGGGATGTTACAATGTTAGTGGACAATGAGGGTGGACACGTGGTAGACTAGGGATGGTGGACAGAAGAATAACTGTCACTTTTCGGCCTATTTAAGGAAGTGTCAATGTCAGTTCTAGGGGGTCGTATTTTGTAGCATTAAGAGAACACTCTCAAAGTACCAGTGTGAGAGAAATGAGTCAAAACTCCTCAAATGTATGCATGTGTTCGCTTTTATACTTAAGCAATTTATTTTACAAATCTTGTCTTTCCTTTGCTTTGTTTACCTTTTTACAATTTTTTGTACTTTTCTCTCATTAATCTAGTTTAATCTTGCAACCATATTATTTCATCTACCCTTGCCAAACCTAAGTGTTCCAACGTTTAACTTTTATTTAACACATAGTCTAGGATTCTTGTAGCCGGTCCTGCACATAAACTTTAATAAGAGGCTAGAGGTTGTTCGCCGAAAATCCCGTGCGAACACTGGGTCAACAACATTATATGACCAATATAGAGCAGAGCTCTGGGTCCAACTCTGACAACTCCAGCTGAACCTTACTTATATTTATTTCTGATGGGTCTTTATCACCATTTTTTCACAGTAATCAACCATCTTCTCCTCTTCTTCAAAATAACCATCCCTTGCTTACTAGATCTAAGACCGGGAAGTCAAAATCCAAGGTCTTTGTAGCTCAAACATATGCTGAACCTATTAGTGCCAAACATGCTCTTTCTATTCCAGAATGGACAAAAGTTATGCAAAGTGAGTATGATACATTGATTGCTAATGGCACATGGACCCTTATTACTTTACCCTCTCATACAAAACCAGTTAGGTGTAGGTGGGTGTTTAAAGTGAAAGAAAACTCAGATAGAAGCATCTAAAAATATAAAGTCAGGCTTGTTGGTAACGGTTACCATCAATAGCATGGATTTGATTTTACTGAAACTTTCTCTCTAGTGGTTAAACCAACAACAATCGGGCTCATTCTTACTCTTGATTTCACCTATAAATGGGATATTCAACAAGTAGATGTAAATAATGCCTTTTTGAATGACATTCTCCATGAGAAAGTGTGCATGACTCAGCCTCTTGAGTTTGTTAGTGTTGATAAATCTCTAGTGTGCAAGTTCAACAAAGCCATCTATGGTCTTAAACAGGCTCCTAGGGTCTGGTATGAGAAACTTACACATGCCCTTATTCAGTTTGGTTTCATTCATTCAAGGTGTGATCATTCTCTGTTTGTGTATTGTCACCAATGGGTCTCTCTCTATGTACTTCTATATGTTGATGACATTCTGATCACAGGTTCAAGCTCTACTCTTATTCACAAACTGATCAACAAAATGCATGATGAGTTTACCTTAAAGAAACTAGGTCGACCATCTTATTTTCTGGGAATAGAAGTAAGTCATCAGCATAAAGGATCCTTGTTGCTCACCCAAACCAAATATATCGATTCATAGTGGATGTTTTGCAATATGTTTCCTTGACTAGGCCAGACATAGCTCTTAGTGTGAACAAAGCTTGTCAGTTTATGGCAACTCCCCTCGAGGCACATTGATATGTTGCTAGGAGGATTCTAAGTTACCTCAATGGTACTATTTCACATGGCTTATTGTTGTCTCCATCCCTATCAGGCCTTAAATTCTCTTTTAGAGCCTACAATGATTCTGACTGGGCTAGTGACCCTGATGATCATAAATCGACATCTGGTATGTGCATTTTCTTTTGGTCCTAATATTATCTCACGGAGTTCCAAAAAGCAGTCAATGGTTGCTCGTTCGAGTGCTAAAGCCGAGTATCGAGCTTTAGCACATTCCACATCTGAACTATTATGGATTGAGTCTCTATTGAATGCGCTTGGAATGTTGTTTCATACACCAACCCTGTTGTGTGACAATATAAGTGCAGTTTTAATGTTACATAATCCGGTTTTACATGCTCGCACAAAGCACATCGAGCTTGACATACATTTTGCTCGTGAAAAGGGTGGTTTTCAAGAAGCTACTGATTCAACATATTCAAGCTGTGGCACAAATTACAGACACTTTGACCAAGCCTTTGGGAACAACCGCTTGTTAAGATCTAAGAACCAAACTGAAAGTTTCATTCACCTTGAGTTTCCAGGGAGTGTTAGATATAGATATCTCTTTAGCTAGTCTTGTGGCAATTCTATTGGTTGCCTTTAGCACAACTATAAGTTACAGTTAAAGATTAACTCTAACTGTAACAGTTAGCTAGCTGATTCATCTTGTATATATGTAACAACATTCTCTCTGGACAAGCTTAACACAATGATAATTACTTTCTTCTTCAGTTTCTGTTCTGCGTATGTATCATCATCTTAAAATGAATCTCATACAGATTGCATTCAAACATTAACCACTCAATATTCCAATATCTATAATGGTTTCAATTTGAATACAGTAGCTTCCAATATATGGTCAAATATATTTTTATATTTTTTTTTATGATACTAGCTTAATAGTTTAATCATTAAGATTTTATTTATTAAATGTGAATAAGTAAAATATCTTTAGCCGGAATTGACCTCTTTCAATCAAATACATATACAACTATTAACTAAGTTGGATTAATGAAATGTTTTTATACTTAAATTATGACTTTCTAAAAAGTTAGTCTATTAAGATTGTATCATAAATAAATTAGTGTTTTTAGTATGTAAAATTGTCCAACATTAATCTTGTAAATAAATTATATTAAAAAAAGCTAATGTGGATAGTTGTAGAGGTGACAAACAGGCATCTCCGTCCCGTTTAGGCCCGCCCTGCAAATGCCCGCAAAAAAACAGGGCGGTCATAATCAAGGATGCGGGCCTAAAACGTAGGCCCACCCCGCAAAAAAGTGAGGACGGGGTGGGGAAAGTCCGCGTACACTGTACCTTTTAAGCATAAAAACGCAAAAGTTTATGCAAATGTTTATGCCCGCAAAAGCCCACGAAGAAAACGGGACGGGGCGGAACGGACACATTAGAGGGTGCGGGCCTAAACCCTTGACCTACCCCGAACTAAAGTGCGGGTAAAATAGGTATGCCCAACGGGCCGGGCCCGTTTTGCCACCCCTAGATAGTTGTTTACACTATGAAATTGAAACAATGTATTTAATCATCTTAAATATACACCAATCAAGCCCTATCACCAATTTCAATCTTTTCCACAATTTCTCCCACTTTCTTTGTGTTAGTGCAACCAGTTCCACTCCACTTTTTATTAGCACTATCTCTTACCACCAATATTTAAATCCACTAACACACATGCTTTCTACAACACAACAAAACCAAATATTCTATTACCTCATTTTCTTCAACCAAATGAAGCATTTTTCTTTCTTTCTATCTATATTTTTCTATGTATACTTTTCTCATGCTGCAACCTTAACATTACCAAACCAAACTGATCTTCAAGCATTGCTCCATTTCAAACACTCAATCAATGACCCAAATGGAGTCTTAGACTCTTGGAATTCTTCCACACACTTCTGCAACTGGCATGGAATCACATGCAAAACCATGCATCAAAGAGTCACAAACTTGAACTTACAAGGAAACAAATTGTATGGAACCCTTTCACCTTACATTGGAAACCTCTCTCGTTTAAGAAACATCAACCTCGAAAACAATAGTTTCATCGAAAAAATTCCACGCGAACTCGGTCAGTTGTTAAAACTGCATCAACTCAATTTGAGCAATAACATGTTTTCAGGAGACATTCCTAAGAGCTTGTCAAATTGCTCCAATCTTAAAGTCTTGCATTTGCTTAAAAACAATCTCACTGGTAAAATACCAACCGAAATCGCCTTTCTTCGAAAACTTCGCGTAGTAAACATCGGAAAAAACCATTTAACCGGAGGAGTTCCTTCTTTCATAGGTAACCTTTCTTCCTTGATAAGGCTTGGTCTTGTTTACAACAACTTAGATGGAGATATTCCACAAGAAATATGTCTCCTAAAAAACTTGAGAATTATAGCCGTTGGCGTGAACAAATTATCGGGTATGTTTCCGCCTTGTTTTTATAATATGTCATCTCTTGAATTGATCTCAGTTGCTTATAATAGCTTCGTTGGTTCTCTCCCGTCGAATATGTTCCAAACATTGCCTAATCTCCAAGTTGTTGAAATTGGAGGGAATAACATCTCAGGCACAATCCCAACTTCCATAGCAAATGCTTCTAATTTGACATCATTCGACATTGGTAAAAACCTTTTTGTTGGACAAGTTCCAAGTCTAGGGAAGCTACGAGATCTTCGTTCGCTAAATCTCGAGACCAACATTCTAGGTAACAATTCAAGTAATGATTTAGATTTTTTGAAAACATTGACAAATTGTAGTAAGTTACAATTTCTTAGTATAACTGCTAATAATTTTGGAGGTTTTCTAACAAATTCTATAGGCAATTTATCCTACCACCTTAGTGAACTATACCTTGGGGGTAATGAGATATTAGGAAAAGTTCCTAAAGAGTTGGGGAATCTAGTAAACTTAATCCTCTTGAGCATGGGACATAACCACTTTGAAGGAACTATTCCAACAAGTTTTGGACAGTTCAAGAACATGCAACTGTTAGATTTGCGCGAAAACAAGTTGTCGGGAGAAATACCGATTTTCATAGGCAATCTCAGTCTGTTGTCTGATTTGTTGATGGACGAAAACATGTTAGAAGGAAATATTCCTGTGAGTATAGGGAAGTGTCAAATGTTGCAATTTCTAAACCTTTCACAAAACAAGCTTCGAGGACGGATACCCTTAGAAGTTTTTCGAATTTCGTCCTTAACAAAGGCCTTGGACTTATCTCATAATTCATTGAGTGGCAGTTTACCTGACGAAATCGGTTTGTTGAAAAATATTGGTAAGTTAGATGTCTCTGAAAATCGTCTGTCTGGTGAGATACCAAAAACCATCTGCGAATGTGAAAGCTTAGAGTACCTTCGTTTACAAGGCAACTCCTTTCGCGGAACCATACCTTCCAAGTTGTCATCTCTCAAAAGTCTTCGGTATTTAGACTTGTCGAGAAATCAATTGTCGGGATCGATTCCGTTAGACTTGCAGGATATTGCTTTTCTAGAATACTTGAATGTATCTTTCAACAAGTTGGAAGGAGAGGTTCCAATCAAAGGTGTATTTCGAAATGCAAGTGGGTTAGGAGTGACAGGAAATAATAAGCTTTGTGGAGGAATTTCAGAGTTGCATCTATCACCATGCCATGTCAACCTGAAAGCTGTGATCATCAGTGTGATTGTTTTCCTTCTTGTATTATTGTTTGCTCTAACCATGTACATGATGAGGAAAAGAAACAGAAAACCATCTTTTGATACACCGACAATTGACCAACTAGATAAGGTTTCATACCAAGAACTACATCAAGGAACGGACGGGTTCTCAGAGAGAAACTTGATTGGATCGGGAAGTTTTGGTTCTGTATACAAAGGAAATCTTGCATCACAAGGTAAAGTTGTTGCTATAAAGGTTCTGAACCTTAAAAAGAAGGGAGCGCATAAGAGTTTTATCGCCGAATGTAATGCACTAAAAAATATCAGACATCGAAATTTGGTCAAGGTTTTAACATGTTGTTCTAGTACTGATTATAAAGGTGAAGAATTTAAGGCTTTAGTTTTTGATTATATGAAAAATGGAAGCTTAGAAGACTGGCTTCATCATCCAAGGTCCGCGAATTCAGAACATCCAAGAAAGTTGAGCCTTGTTCAAAGATTAAATATCATGATTGATATTGGTTATGCATTACATTATCTTCATCGCGAATGTGAGCAATTAGTCCTTCACTGTGATATAAAGCCGAGTAACATCCTTCTCGACGATGACATGGTTGCTCATGTGAGTGATTTTGGTATAGCAAAACTTGTCTCAACCATTGATAATGCATCTTACAAGGAAACTAGTACTCTCAGACTAAAAGGGACTATTGGTTATGCTCCTCCGGGTATGTTCGAAACTCTTTACTCAATTAATGTTCATTAAATATTCTCGTATATATCGAATCATAACAACGTTGTATGCATATTTTAGAGTATGGAATGAGTTCTGAAGTATCGAGCTGCGGTGACATGTATAGCTTTGGAATACTCGTGTTGGAAATGATTACTGGAAGACGACCGACGGATGAAAGGTTTGAAGAGGGTCAAAATCTACATACTTTTGTTGAGAATTCATTTCATGGTAGTATTATGCAGATTTTGGATCCAAATATTGTACCAAGGGTTGAAGAGGCAAGAGTAGAGAAGTGCTTAGTTTCAGTTCTAAGGATTGGACTTGCTTGTTCAATGGAATCACCAAAAGAAAGAATGAACATAGAAGATGTTACTAAAGAGTTAGATATAATAAAAAAGGTCTTTCTTGATGGTGAGATAAACTAGGATTTATATGTTTTTTCAGATCTTTCATGTAACATCTATTATCATACTGCAAAATCATGAAATTATACCAAACAAGTGTTGTTTTATCGTATGAACTTGCCTTTATGGATTAAGTTTTTCATTAAGGTTGCGTGACATGACAAAAAGAAATAGCTGGAAACTGTTTTTGGATTAATTGTAAGGATTAATGTTGCTTCTGTTTTTTCACCTCGAACCACACAGTATTCATCTGCAAAGTATAGCAAGACTGAATAATTGAACTTTATGGTCATGTTCTATACTAATAACACCACTAATCGAAGAGTGTGACAATTGTGGAACCACAAAGCTGAGAAAGCTGCACATATAAAATTAAGTAAACGGAACACACAAAAAGAGAATAGAACAAGTCGAACACGGAGCGGCATTTATCCCAAAATAGAGGGAATACTCTTGCATTACTCGTAGGGCTGTTTTCGGTCCGGTCCGGACCAGATACTCAGGGTCCCGAGAGTTGGACCGAAACCTTTATCGCATAAACCAGAACCGGTCCAAAATAGTGATGGTTAAATTTTAGAACCGAAACCGATCCGGCACTTTCGGGTAATCCGAAACCGGACCGGATCTGACATGATTATAGATAGATATCCGAGACCGGACCGGTAATTTTCGGTTCGAGTACCCGGCCCACCCGATTTTAAGGCAAAAATACATTAAATTTTTTTCAAAAATACAATTAAATTTCAGAATTTCATTGGCATTTGATTTGACACTACATTTTAAATATCATTCACATTTCACATAAGTTTTTAACTTATGTTTTCAAAAAAAAAACTTGTTCAGAAACATAAAACATGTTCAAACATAAGTTAGGAAACTTATGTTTTCAAAAAACCACAATACCATTACATTTGTTAATGATGCCTCAGAACAGTCTCATCATTGGCATTACAAAACAACAAAATAACATTAGTATTATAAAGTTGTTGTTGTCGAAGAAGCGACACCCGGATCCTCACCAAAATGATACGTTAAAGGCTCATCTTGTGGTTCTTCAAGTTACAAAAGTAAAAACATAAGTTAAACAAGGCAACATAAATTTAAAAACATAATTTCAACTAGCAGTGCATAAGATACTTACAATACTAGCAGTCAGCCCTTTTTAATTCCATACTTCTCCTTCACCCAATCACCCCCACAAAGTACCATTTCAACTGTCTTAGTTTTCATAGAAGATCGTTTCGGATCAATAACCCTTTTACCAGCACTAAAAGTTACTTCTGAAGCAACAGTTGTAACTGAAACAGTTAGGATATCCTTTGCTAATTTACTAAGAACAGGATACTTGGCTTCATTCCCCACCCACCAAGTTAAAACATCAAACTTAGTGTTTGGAGGAACCTTCAAGGGAGACTCCTCAAGATATAATTCAAGATCAGATTTTAAATTAGAACTACTAACAACAGTTTCTAAAAACATCTCAAAACTCCTCCTTCCCAACCCAGAACTAGTTCCTATTTCAGGAGTTTCAGATACAGGGGCATCATTAACTCCATAGGTATCTTGATACATTTGGAATAGAGTTTTTAAGTTGGTTGCCAACTCTTGTTCATAGGCAGTGGCTTGAGTAGTGTTCTGGACCGGGCAGGGCTTCCTGCCCTTAAGGACCAGGCCCAATCCATTATAGTTGTCGAACAGGCCCAATAGGCACAATATAGCCGTTGGGCACAATATAGCCGTTGGGCAGAATATAGTCGTTGGGCGTGTCCCCGTCACGCGCAGAAGTAGTTCACGCGACCAACTGCCTCCTCGGATATCACGGAAACAGTTAGTCTAAGTCAAAAGGCCACGCGCCTTGCCCTCCATCTGGCAATCCCTCATTGGTAGATCAGGCGCTTTGCTCGCCAGAAATCCACCTATAAATACCCCCTCGCTTGAGAGGGGCAGGTATCAAATTTCGTATACTTGACATCTCTTACTTGCTTTTCCCCTTTTTGACCAAACACTTACTTTGGCATCGGAGTACCTTGCAGGTACCTCCACCCTTTTTTCCTCTCCTACGAGCATCAACTCTTGCCCTACACGAAGGTCACGACGATCTCCTTCTGGTCCTCTCCGATCAGTGGCGTCGTCTGTGGGAAACACAGTTTCCCCGTCTTTAACCAAGATTCTCTCTTGCTCAACAAAGACCAAAGCTTCATCCTTTCAAACCTCAGATCGACATGGATTTCATCAAGAACGATGTTCACCAAGACTCTGTGGCCCCTGCGGCCAACAACAACAACGACCATGCTTTCGTCGGGCATATCCCGCAGGAAAGTGACCGAAGAGACGGAAGGCCTGCTTCCCCGAAACCCGACGAACCAAAGCCACGGGCACCAGCCGTGGAGCTCACCTTCGAGCCTATCCCGGTTCCCCAGGATGCTGATCCGAGCACCGCAGCGCTCATCGCATCTCTTAACAACTCAAACCTCCTAATCCTCCAGCAGGGGGAGAAGCTTAATGCTCTCGAGCATATCTTTCAGGAACGCCTTGCATCAGAAAAACTGACGAGTCTTTCCCCGCGACCACGGACTCCCTCGAAGCGAAGACGCGACAGCCTCTCCCCGGAGAGGAAACGTTCAAGATCGAGGAACCCTACACCCGATCTAGCACGGCGACGTCATCAGTCTCCCCCACGGAGATCCAGGCACTCCCCGATTTCCAAGAGGTCTCGACACTCGGATAAGTACGATCACCGACGCACCCGCAGACGTTCTCCTCGCCGAAGTCGAAGCCGCGAGCACAGCCGTTCCCTTTCGCTCTCTCCTAGTTCCCGCAGTGACGATGACGTTCACGGCCCGTTCACAAGAGACATCCTGGACACTCGAATTCCCCGCGGATTGGAGAAACCACCCACGTTGACAACCTACGACGAGACGACTGATCCCCGCGAGCATATCGAAAATATAGAAGCTATGCTCCAATATCACGGTGTCTCCGGGGCTATCAGATGCAAAATGTTCCCCATCACCTTGAGAAAGGGAGCAATGACATGGTTCAAACGACTTCCTCGCGGATCCATCTCTTCATGGAAGGAGTTAAAGAGCCAGTTTGCCCGCCATTTCACAGCTTCCCAACGACATCCTAAGTCGGAGGCTACACTGGAGGCCATTATCCAAGGCAGCGATGAATCCCTGGGGGCATACATTGAAAGATTCAACAAAGAAGCGGTGGAAGTCCGAACAACGGATCACATGAAAAAGTACCTCCTCGAAAAGGGACTCCGACCCAAAAGCGATTTCCGTAAGGCGGTAGGGATCGAAGCTCCCTGGACACTGACATAACTTCTTCGTAAAGCTGAGGACTACATCCGTTACGAGGAAAAAGAAGCCGCATTCCATGCCCGGGACTTAAGAGATCGCGAAGCACCCCAGGCATCAAAAAAAGACGAGCCAGAATCATCCCGGCAAGGGAAAAAAAAGGCGCGATGAGCGTCCTCGCGAAAGCAAAGGGCTAGCTGGCCGGTTTACAGAGTACACCGTACTCACGACCTCGCGAGAGCGCATTCTCTCTGACTGCATCAACACAGAATTTAAACAAGGGGGTGTCAGGTTCCCTAAACCGACCACGTCCAAAGGGAACGTCGACAAAAGCAAATACTGTTGTTTCCATCGTAGTCACGACCACGTGACAGAAGATTGCGTGCACCTTAAGGACGCAATAGAGATCCTCATCAAAGAGGGTCACCTGAAGCAATACGTGAAGAAGGGAGAGTCCTCCCGACGAGACACATCCGATCCGAAGAAAGAGGCAGAATCAGCTCAATCCAGTCCTCCCCCGTAGGTCGCTATGGCCGTCAGCCGACCAGAGGACTTCTTCGTTCCTGACCACCTTGACCCGACTTCCCAGGCATTCATCCACAGCACCTGGGAAGCCTTTCCTACGGCCATGGTCATCTCATGTGGGGGGTACCACAAGCTTATAATAGGGTCCATCAAACGAAAGTTTGAACAGCTGATAAACAGTAGCCCCGAGCAGCTATACACGATCGGCAAGGGTAAAGGGCGTTCGCAGCCGATCACGTTTTACCGAGAAGAACTGCCCGGAGGATCACCAAATTCCCATATACCTCTGCTGATCAGGGCCAAATTATCCTCTACCTATGTTCGGAGAATCCTGGTCGACCAGGGCAGTTCCGTGGACATCATGTATTCCAACCTGTTTCGCGCATTGAAACTGAATAAGTCCAACCTCTCGCCATACGTAGGATCAGATCTCCAAGGATTCAATGGAGCAACGGCCCGACCTTGGGGTTACGAGGAGATACCAGTCACTTTTGGTGAGGAAGAGGCATCTCGGATAATCAAAACGCAGTTCTTAGTCATTGATTGCCCGTCACTTTATCAGTGCATCCTCGGCAGACCAGCTCTTGCTGAACTCATTGTTGTCCCCTCTACGGTCCACCTCAAGCTCAAGTACTATACTGAGAAAGGATCGTCGCAACTCTGCACGGGGACATCGAGGCTGCTCGCAGATGCTTTGAGGCTGCAACAAAAGGACAGAATCAGATCGCGACAACGGCAAAATCAGCAAAGCGCCCAAGAGAAGGTGAGGTTCCAGCTGAAGGCGTCCAGCCAGACAAAAAGCCCACGCTTCCCGTGCATACCATCGACCTCGACAGGAGACTTCCTGAAGATGGAAGAGAAGATCGTGACGAAGACAAAAAGTCTGGAGTAACAAGCTCTCTGTCTCCTGCACTTCTACGACCAGTCCCAGATGGGGAATTCGAGATCATCACCTTCAGCAACAACCCCAACAGGGGAGTAAAGATAGGTGCTGGTCTCCCCGAAGAGGTAAAGAAGGAGTTGAAGAAATGTCTTGACGACAATGTCGACCTGTTCGCCTGGAGTGCGGCGGATATGCCCGGTCTTGATCCAGAAACTGCATGTCACCACTTGACAATCAATCCAGCTGCTCGCGCCATTGCCCAACAAAGAAGAAAGCAATCCGAGGAAAAGGCACAAGCTGCCGAAAAACTTGTACAAGACCTCTTAGAGGAAAAATTTATTTTCGAGGCCAGGTATACGACCTGGCTCTCAAACATTGTACTTGTAAAGAAAAGTAATGGAAAATGGCGCATGTGCATTGATTACACTGATCTCAATCGGGCTTGCCCGAAAGACATCCGCTACCGAGCATAGATAAACTCGTAGATAATTCCACAGGTTTCAAGCTCTTGTCCTTCATGGACGCTTATTCGGGATGCAACCAAATCCCAATGGCAGACGAGGACAAGAGGTACATGGCATTCATGACCTCCTCGGGGAACTATTACTATAACGTAATGCCCTTTGGACTAAAGAATGTCGGGGCCACATACCAGCGCATGATGAACAAAGTCTTCCGTTCAGAAATCGGGGACATGCTCGAAGTATATATGGATGATATGATCGTAAAATCCCACGAGGAATCCGACCATACCACCCACTTACGAAAGGTGTTCGACCAAGCTCGAAAATGTAAGATGCGTTTCAATCCAGAAAAATGTACCTTCGGCGTACGGGCAGGAAAAATCCTCGAGTTTTACCTCACTGAAAGAGGAATAGAAGCAAACCCAGATAAATGCCGAGCACTCGTGGAGTTCCCCACTCCGCGGTCGAAGAGGGCAATACAGACCCTCAACGGGATGCTCGCGTCCCTTGCCCGCTTCGTGAGCAAATCTGCCCAGCACGCCCTGCCCTTCTTCAAATTACTCCGGAAGAAAGCAAATTTCGAGTGGACGGACGAATGCGAGCAAGCCCTTGTCCATTTCAAACAAGCTTTGTCCAAGCCTCCAGTATTGTCCCGACCAGACCGGGGTGAAACCATATACTTGTACCTCTCTGTGGCCAACGAAGCAGTAAGTGCAGCACTTATTCGAGAAACGAACGACGGGCAGAAACCCATCTATTTCACCAGCAAAGCCCTGCAGGGACCCGAAGTCAGGTACACGCAAATAGAACGAGTGGCCCTTGCTCTCATAGTCGCCGCGAGGAGACTCAGATATTACTTCCTGGCGCACACCGTCATCGTCAGAACCGACCAACCTATTAGGCAGCTGTTAAGCCGACCAGACATGGCGGGCAGGATGCTAAAATGGTCCCTTGAATTGGCCGAGTTCGACATTCACTACGAGGGGAGGAAAGCCCTCAAGGCATAGGTCATGTCCGACTTCGTGGCAGAAATGACTCCTGAACTATCCCCTCCAAGAGGGACACGAAGGCGGATCGTTTACGTGGATGGCGCATCGAGCCCCTCGGGCAGCGGAGCAGGAATTATCCTCGAGAACGAGGAAGGGACCCTGATCGAAGTATCCCTGGTCCTCTCCTTCAAAACATCCAACAATCAAGTTGAGTATGAAGCCTTCCTCGCAGGATTACGACTGGCCAAAGACGTCGGCGCGAAAGAAATAAAAATTTGCACTGATTCCCAGCTCGTAGCGGCCCAAGTACGGGGAGAGTTCCAAGCCAAAAACGACCAACTAGCCGAATATTTGGCAATGGTAAAAGAAAAAAATAGCGGAGTTTGAAGCATGGGAAGTTCAGCACGTCCCGCGCGAGCAAAACACCCGAGCAGACATCCTCTCTAAACTAGCCAGCAACCAAGAAAAAAGGTGGGAACAAATCCATCATACAAGAAATGCTGGCCCGCCCGAGCATTGTAAAACCCGACCTGCTAGATGTTAACGTCATCAGAGATCCCCTTTGTTGGATGACCCCGGTGTACAATTATCTCACCAAGGGGGAACTCCCCGAGGACAGTAAAGAGGCCAGCGTAACTAAGCGACGAGCCTGTTCGTATGTACTGGTCGAGGACAAATTATATCGACGAGGATTTTCCATCCCCCTGTTGAAATGTGTCGACGAGGCCCAGGTCTCCGAAATCTTACAAGAGATCCACGAGGGCATCAACGCACAACACCTAGGGGGAAGATCCCTGGCTCGAAAAGCTTTGCACGCAGGATATTACTGGCCAACCATGCAACTCGATGCAAAAGAACATGTACAAAAATGTGACTGTTGCCAACGCCACGGGGACATGCATTTGGCACCACCCAACAAGTTGAAGACCCTCTCCTCGCCGTGGCCCTTCGCCTGGTGGGGATGGATATCCTAGGCCCCTTTACAATGGGATCTTATCAAAATAAATTCCTAATCGTGGCCGTCGACTATTTTACAAAGTAGATTGAAGCCGAAGCGCTGGCCAAGATCACAACATTCAACATATTGCGTTTCTACAAAAGGAACGTCCTCGCCAGATTCGGGGTACCCCAGGCCCTCGTAACCGACAACGGAACCCAATTCACAGACAGAAAATTCCAAGACTTCGTCGCCAAATTGGGAACAAAACAACACTTTACTTCGGTCGAGCATCCCCAGACCAACGGGAAAGCGGAGGCCACGAACAGAGTAATCCTACGCGGATTGAAGCGGAGGCTAGGCGAGGCCAAGAAAAGGTGGGTCGAGGAGCTCCACAACGTCCTCTGGGCATACAGATCAACACCCCACTCTACCACCGGGGAAACCCCTTTCTGACTAGCGTATGGAACAGAGGCGGTAATACCGGTGGAGATAAGGGAACCCTCCAGAAGAACAGAAGCTCCATTCGACAAAGAAATGAACGATGAGGCTCTACGCGAGGAGCTCGATCTGGTCGAAGAAATAAGATCAAGGGCTGCTCTCCGCGAGGCCGCATTAAAGCAACAAATAATGTTGCGACATGACGCCAGAGTCATAAAGCGTGACTTCCCCGTAGGCAGTCTGGTCCTGCGCAGAAACCAGAAGGATTCGCGTGAAGGGAAACTGGCAGCAAACTGGGAAGGACCTTATAGGGTCAAGTCCAAAACGGGCACAGGAGCATATTACTTGGAAACATTGGATGAAAAACAACTTGCTCGGCCGTGGAATGCTGAAAAACTCAAGCAGTACTACAGCTAAGTCCTTAACCATGAGGATAGACAAATTGCCGACGTAATCACCCAAAACAGGGAGAGTTGCGCGGTCAGCGTATCATGCCCTGGTGAAGCATGACACGCACCACATCCAAAAAATGGAAACATTAAAGCATACCAACATAATACAATAAAAAAGCATACCAACAATTTAAGAGTTGAACATTCGTTAACTGAAGAATTCAACTCTTAACAACAATAATAATAATAAAAAACTAAAAAGAAAAACAAAAATAAAAAGTGAACAAATTCAACTGAAAAACAAAATACTATAATAATAGCATAATAGTGTTATGGTGTAAAACACCAACAAAAGTCATTAGTACCTCATAAGGGTGCAAAGTACATCAAAATCCCAAAATAATCCACATAGTGGATAAAGTACAATAATAAAAACGGATACATAAAACATAACAACAAGAAAACTTCACTTTGACGATCAAAGGAAGTACAAAATGACATCATCAAAATTAGTCATCTTCGGACTCGGAACCGGAAACCTGAATCTCCTCCTCCTCAGAACCATACTCAGATCCAGATACCTCCACAAGCTCATCATCACCATCATCCTCCGCATCAGCATCTTCAGGCTCACTAGCTGCCTCTATTCCCCCTCCGAAAACTAGCGTGGCCTCAGGCCAACCAGTATGAGCTAGCAATTGTTCCCTAGTCATCATAGAGTGATCCACAAAGGGCTCACAGATCTGCAGCTGTAATACCTGCATCGGATTATATAAATCCATCATGGCACGCTGAGAAGCCGTCATCCAGTCCCAATTATACTGGCATATCTCTTGTTGATACGGATAATAACCTTGAGAACCAGAACCACTCGCTCCATCACCAGCACCTGTGCCGACATCAGTACCAGCAATTGAAGACTCACCTTGCAGCCCCCTGTGGTTTACAAAATTTTCCACATACCGATCATCAATAGCAGTTGGGATGGTTACCTGACGGCGTGCGGGGACATTCACCCCCGAATGCACGCAAAAGTTCATGATAAGACAAGGAAAGGCAAGAGGACAGTTCTTCCTCGAAGCTGAACCAAGGCCACTTTCCACAATAGCCTTAATCTCATCAGCAATAATCTTGGCCACATCAATCTGGACGTTCAACATGATACTGTGGACCAAATGGGCAAGGGGTATGGTAATGGTCTTCCATCCAAATTCCTCCACATTATCCGGAAGGGCATTAGCATAAAATTCCTGTATCATCTCCACATTATAGCTATCCATAGGTGTAACCAACTTCCCCCACTTTTTTCTTGCAAGAAGTTCAGCTACCGCTCGATAGCTGCCTTGAGGGTTCAAATTGAATCTTTTCTTAGGTAAGATGGTTCTTCTCTCTAGTGTCAAGTACATTGCAGCCTGTTTTGCCCCTCTGAAACGATCATTATCGAACTGAATTGGAACCGGTTTTGAAGTGCCTGTGGCCTTTCTCTTTTAAGATGGAATGATTTTTGGAGCCATCTGCAAAAACCAACAGACAAACAACAACCAGCCAGCAAAACAGTTCATTAGATAAGGAACAAAGCAGTAGATCAAAATCCCAGATAGAAACAGTAAAAAAATCAAAATTTTAGAAATCTGGTATGTTCGCCCAAAGTTCGCAAAGCGAAGTCCTGGCGAACATTCGCCCCAGATTCGCAAAGCAAAGTTCTGGCGAATTTTCGCCCCAGGTTCGCAAAGTGAACTAGTGACGAACCTGCGAATCTTTTCAAAATTAACAGCTTCCCAACATTTCCAACATCAGACTTTTTTTCACAATACAACTCTACTCATAATGCTTGATAAAATTTCAACATGCAGTAACAACGAAGCATTATAACCAGAGGTGCATTGATACCACTTTTAAAACCTAGAATCAATTTGTCTCTAATGTTCAACCTAACCTAACCTAACCTAACCTAACCACATTGTTCTAATACAAATTAACAGAGAGAAAAAGAATCAAACCTGGACTTTTTTGGAACTTGGAAAACTTGTGAGAGATATAGCAACAGAGAGAACGTGAGAGAGTTTTGTGTGATTGTGAGAGAGGAAAAGTGAGAGTGACAAAGGGAGTGAGGTTACCCACAAAATCAGAATAAGTGATGGGCCATGAGCCCAAGTGTCTGGCCCACACCTTTTCTAAAACTCCTCTTTTTAATGAGGTGGCAGCAGAAAACTATACCTGTCTCGCTGAGTTCGCAATGCGAACTGGTCAGTGAACGCTCGCCCCAGGTTCGCAAAGCGAACTAGCCAACGAACGTGACAGAATTTTGAATTTTTTTTCTGCAAGCTGCTACCACACTACATGCCAATTCTAAACAACTTAACACTTAAAAACAGTAGAAAAACAGAAATACTTACAATGTTGGGGTGCCTCCCAACTAGCGCTTTGTTTAACGTCGTTTGAGCTCGACGGTCCAAGATGATCTCAATGATCATCCAGAAACACTGCAAAATTTTCTCGATCAATATCTCCTCCGAGATAGATTTTCAGCCGTTGGCTATTTACAGTCCAACTTTCCTTCTTCTGCAAGTCCTCTATTACTATGGCACCATAGTGCTTGACATCCTTGATCAAAAATGGTGCAGACCATTTGGACTTTAATTTTCCAAGAAAGAGTTTCAAATGGGAATTGAATAAAAGAACCATCTAGCCGACCCGAAATTCTTTCTGAGAAACCTTCTTGTCATGATATCCTTTTACTTTCTCTTTATAGAGCTTGCTTGAGTGGTACGCATTATTTCTCATTTCTTCCAATTCGTGTAATTGAACCTTCCTTTTTTCGCCGGCCAAGCTCGGATCAAAATTTAACAGTTTCAATGCCCAAAGAGCTTTGTGCTCCAATTCAACGGGTAAATGACATGTCTTGCCATAAACCATTTGAAAAGGAGTTAAACCGATTGGAGCTTTGTAAGCGGTGCGATACGCCCACAAAGCCTCATCCAACTTTTGCGACCAATCTTTTCGCGAGCTTGACACGATCTTTTCTAAAATCCTTTTTACCTCCCTATTTGAGACTTCGGCCTGACCATTAGTTTGCGGGTGGTAAGGAGTTGCAACCTTGTGCTTTACACCGTAATGCTTTAAGACCTTTTCGAGCGGTGTATTGCAAAAGTGCGACCCTCCGTCACTAATTAACACACAAGGGGTGCCAAAACGGGAGAATGTGTCTTTCTTTAAAAAATTTATCACCGTCTTGCCATCGGCCCTCGGTGACGCAATTGCTCCCACCCACTTGGAAAAATAGTCAACCGCAACCAATATGTACTCGTTTGAAAAAGATGGGGGGAACGGTCCAACAAAATCAATACCCCAACAATCGAAAACCTCGACTTCCAAAATTGTTTGCAAGGGCATTTCATTTCTTTTTCCAATCCCTCCATTTCTTTGGCATGTGTAACAACTCTTTGCATGGAGGTTTGCATCTTTAAACAATGTTGGCCAATAAAAGCCCGATTGGAGGACTTTTGTTACCGTTCTTAAACCATTGTAATGCCCTCCATATGGCGAGTTATGACAATGCCAAAGGATACTCTTAGCTTCGTCAAGAGTGACACACCTTCTCAACAAATTATCACCTCCTAACTTAAACAGATATGCCTCATCCCAAACATAAAAGTTAGCATCCGATAATAATTTCCTTCTTTGGTTCCAAGTTAGGTCCTCCAGTATAAATCCGGTTGCTTTGTGGTTAGCAAAATCTGCGAACCAAGGTCTAACTTGTACTCGAAATAGTTTTTCATCTGGAAACTCTTCACGAACCTCATTTTCTCGGTGTGTTACCTCTACATTGACCAACCGGGATAAATGATCAGCTACCAATTTTCCAGACCCCTTCTTGTCAAGGATTTCCAAATCAAACTCTTGTAACAAAAGGATCCACTGGATTAGCCTTTAATTTGAATCCGGCTTGTTAAACAGATATTTAATGGCCGAGTGGTCAGTGTAGACTACAACTTTTGAACCAATCAAGTAAGACCGAAATTTCACGAGAGCATACACAATAGCGAGTAATTCTTTTTCTGTGGTGGCATAATTCACTTGTGCCTCATTTAGAACTTTACTCGCGTAATGTATAACATGAAAAATTTTGGTCTTTCTTTGCCCAAGCACCGCAACAACGGCATAATCGCTAGCATCACACATCAATTCAAAATTTAAAGTCCAATTTGGAGCAACGATTATGGGTGCGGTGATGAGTTTCTCTTTAAAATTTGAAAGGAATTTAAACATTCCTTTCTCACCACTTCCTTTCTCACCACTTCCTTCATAGTCGGATTTAAACGGCGTTGTGGTTGAGCTACCGCCTTGAAGTCCTCTTCCATTAATTCTTTGTCGGTTAAAATGTTGCTAATGATAACCGATTTGCTACAACCGTCATCAAGGAACACATACTTCAAATTAGAAGGCAACACCTTCAATTCAAGTTGAGACTTATCGTCACTCACCTCTTTCTTCAACACTTCCATTTCACTTTCCCATGGTTATAACTCTTTAAAAGATTAAAGTTCCTTCAAACACTCTTCAAGTGCCCTTTCTTCTTCAATGGAAAATATTTCAATTGAATCATCAAGAGCTCTTTCCAAAGGAGATACTATATGAACTTGCTTTGAGACTTCCATTATGGCTTCTTCCGTTGCATAAATACGGAAACTATCATGTTTATCATGGGAATGCTTCATTGCTTCAAAAAGATTAAAGCTCACTTCTTCATTTTGAACTCTTACTTTCATAAGGCCGTCATCAACATCAATCATCATTCGAGTGGTCTTCATAAAAAGGCATCCAAGAATCAATGGAGCATCCTCGTCTTCCTCCATATCAATCACAACAAAGTCAACCGGAAAGAAAAATTTATCAACCTTAACCAATACATCTTGAGCCAATCCATGAGGATGAGTTATAGATTTGTCAGCCAATTGTAATGTCATTCGAATTGCCTTCATTTTAATGTTCCCAAGCCTCTTCACAATAGACAATGGAATTAAGTTAATGCTTGAGCCCAAATCAATTAAGCCTTTGCCAACATAGACATCACCAATCGTTACCGGCAAAGTAACACGCCCCAGATCGACTTCTTTCTTTGGTAGAGTTCTTTGGATTATCACACTACAACTTGCATCAAGGATAATCGTTTCCGACTCCGAATATCTTCGCTTCTTTATAAGAATATCTTTCATGAACTTAGCATATTTCGGCATTTGTTCAAGCGCTTCGGAAAATGGAATGTTGATTTGCAATTGTTTGAATATGTCCATGAAATGAGTGTAATGCCTTTCATTGTCTTTTTTGGTGGGCACATGAGGGTAAGGTAGATTTTGGATAGGAATAGGATTCACTATCTCCTTCCCTTTTTTGACTCTTCTCTTTTTTGCTTCTATCTTTTCTTTCTCAAGGTTATCTTTTTCACCAAACTTCTCATCTTTATTTTCAACTTCTTCCTTATCATTATTTTTAACTACTACCTCATTATCTTTTTCTTCCTCCACAACCTCCTCAGCAATAGTCAGGCCCTACCTTCGACAGCATGATCAGGTCATAAATACCCATTTCTTTCCAAATTTTAGATTTTGTTTTCTCTAACTTATTCAACCATCCTAAGTAGTCAGAGGGATCCTTAAAGGATGTACTAGCTCTAAATACCCTAAAATTATTCATATACCTAAGATTAATGGCCTCTTCAGTTGGAGGATTGTTTTGGTTAGCAGGATTGGGGTCCCCATTACTAGCCCTAGGTTTCTTAGCTTGACATATGGGTTTATATTTGTGGTAAGTGGGGAAAAAATACCTAAGCTTACTAAGATCAACACTAGGATCAGACAGAGGACCAAACAAAGCCAGAGGCTTACCAGCAATAGTTAAAGGGATGAGTACCTGTGAAGCATAGTGTAAGTTCCTGTAATTGGCTGAAATTTTGTTAAAACAATGCTGATGTCATGGTTGATGTTGCAACATGAGTTTCTAGCATTATTGATATGGTTAGGTAACATTCAGGTTGTTAAAGATGTGAGGGTTGCTGCTGTATGCTGATGTTATACCCGATGTCGTGACATCAGTAGTGGACATCAGGTCAGAGATGTTTAGGGCTGCACATGGCTGCTTGGTTTAATGAAATATTCTGCTGATCAGAGATTGCAGGCGAATATCATGGGAGATATATTCTGTTGCGATCATGTGTGAAGAAGATTAGTCTGTTGCGAATTTAATGCATAATGATATGGAGAATATTTAGAGTTAATTATTGAAGATTTAATTGAAGATCTATTTAGTAGCAGAATCTGTTGCAGATTGGGAACAGAAGATTTGATATGATTTGAAGGCCCAAATCCAGTTGGGATTATATTATAAATAGAATGCTTGTAATCTAGAATAGATACGGGTCCAAGATGTAGATCATTAGGGCTTTGTCTAAGTGAACCACTCGGGTTGTGAGATGGTCACTAAGTTAGTACTCAGAAACCTGTAGGTAATGAGTTTTGTATTGTTCTTGGAGGAAGCTTTGAAGCAACTCCAAGATGTTGTTATCAGTCAAGAGTCTTGGCTGAGTATAGGCATAGAAGTGTGTCGTTTACTTTTATGTGATTGGAGAATGTTTGGAGATCAAGCTGCTGATGCAGTAACAGAGTTGTTGACTGCTAGGCATCATTGCGATGATTGGGAGTGAGATGGAGTCTCTTACCTAGGGAGGACTTAGGTAGAAGGGTCATTGGGTAGTGATTGAATTAGGTAGATTGTCAACTGGTCTGTTGAGTCTGTAATTTGATACTACTAATAGTGGACTTCCTTCCTGGCTTGGTATGCCCCCAGACGTAGGTAGTTAGACCGAACTGGGTGAATAATCCTTGTGTGTGGTTTATGTGTTACTGTTGCTATTATTGCCTTGTTCATGCAGCAGATTGTGATGTTGTGACATTGCACGAGACATCACACATCTGTACCAAAATTTCAATTGGTATCAGAGCAGGTATCCTGTCTGTTTCTGGATGAGATCTAGGGAAGTTACTTTCTGGTTCATGAGCAAGGAAGATAGTTTTGCTGTGTTATGGACTTGGTTAGCTCATATAATTGTTTGTGTGATCCCTTTGAGTGAAGGATGGACTATTCATGATAGAATATTGTTGGCACGTGGTGTGCAAGGATTTTTGGATAGTGCCTGAAGGTTGTTGAGGAGTTGTTCCGCTGCATGGTACCCTAGTTGATTTTTGTATCTCTGGTAGTAAGAGTCCATGAATGATTCTCTTGGAAAGCCATTAGGGTTTGGTCTCCTCAGCAGGATATTCTCTGCAAGACACCTTCAAAGATACTTGAGGATTGAGTGATTAAAAGGTGAATGGATCTTATGACATGGATATTTTAGTTCAAATCAAACATTGAAGATCAATCTGTTCGGAACAGTGATTCCTTCTGGTGAAAGAAGAGGGTAAAGCCAAAGTAAAAGAGTATCACTGTCAAATCTTTCATGCGGGAGTGAAGATCTTGATCAGTCATCTCTTAAGCTTATTGGTGGTTTCGTCAAGAAAGAAGCTGAGCTTAATATGTCAATTCTAATGTCTCGACATCGTGCTTCACATTAGCAGTTTTTGGTAAATGCTAAGTCAAAGACCTATTAGACTGTAGCTGTTTTAAAGGATCACTGAAGCTATGAAGTTGAACAACTTTTGAGTTGCTTCTAAGAGTTTGTGTGCAGTAGCAGGGTAATTCAGTCGGTGTTCAATTGAGCTCATTCTGTTTTGTGCCTTGAAGGATTCAAAGTAGCAGATTGTCTATAGAAGGATGGCAGTTATTACTCTTTGATTAGGAGATATGTCAGAACTGATGTTGAAACATCATTTCAGTTCTTTGCTTTCTCAGCCAAAGAAAGTTAGGGGTGCTCATGGTGAAGTATCAGGTAAAGCCACTTGCCTAATCTGAAGTGATCAGTGGTGTGGATTAGCAAAAGAAGGATCAACTAGTGCCTCAAGTCTGCAGGAAAAGGATGTCAGACCAGATCAAATGGTGTTTCTTGTGATAAATAGCTGGACAATTGTTGAGGTCATGCATTCAACTAACGACAATATACATTGACTGGAGACTATGTATATGTCTGAGGTAAAAGTGCAGGACGGCAGAAGTGTTGAGGATTTACCTTTCTCTATGTGGCTATTTTCAAGGGTTAAGCACTTTGTAGATGTATCAACTGGTGGGGTTGATCGGTTACTATGGAGTATCATCCAAATTGTCTGGGATGAGTTTGGAGTATAAGAGGCAGATTGATTGCGGAATGCTGATGACATCCAACATCTCAAAGTCAGACAAGTTGCTGGTGTTAAGGCTGACAGATATGAAGACATCACATCTTGATGGGTACAGCTTGGATCAGTTTCTGATCTAAGTGGTTTGGAGCATGGTGTTTGCTCTGGTTGTGGAGGTCGAGGATAAGTGGCAGTTATCTCTGGCTTTCTACTGACGGCTCTACTAAGGGAAGTGACTTTCTTTAGTATTGTTATGGGGTAGTCTTGGACTACTTATTTTTTGAAGATTCAGGTGTGGTAGGTTTGAAGTCTTTGGAGTTTCTAAGCAGGATGGAGGTTGTCTCCTCAAACTTGATTTTTGAATCAAGTCTATGTGAGCATGGAAATCTGTTTCTGCAAAGGGGGGAGGTTCTTCTGAGTGGCAGAAGGTAGAGCTGAATTCAACAGTTGGATGACATAATGTTCTGATATCTAGCTTAACATCAGGAGTCTCAGGTGGTGATGTGGCACATCAGCTAATGAGGGGGTGATCTACAGGAATGAACAATAGGATGTTTCAAAAAGATCGTTCTCATGGCAGTTTACGGGAGCTGCAGGAAGGAGAAGATGTTACATGACCATGGCTTAGGGAGTCTAAGTGTGTTTACTTTTGAGCAAGTGGAACATGTGACTTGAAGATCAAGTTTCTTGGGTGGATCAAGATATCTTTGTGAGAGTTCTGACATACGTGAAAAAGGTCAAAATGTGGCATTTGGTTGATCTCAGAAGTGGATTCGAAGAATCAAGATTGTGGCAGCTGGTTTTTATTGAGGATTGTCTTGGAACAAGTTACTCTTGGGCAGAAGGGTGATGAGTTGAAGACTCAAGGAGATTATTCTTCTTGAAGGTGGATGAGAGTTTAATTCTCTAGTTCTTTGGATTATTATGCTATAGTAAGTCCAGTTGGTGGAGCATATCAAGAATCATGGTGATGATATCTTGGTGTGTAGCAGATGTTTTAACTTGTGTTGGGACATTATCTGGTTGAATATCCTTGGTGAAGGATGATTTTGCTCTTGTGCCTACATTATGCCTAAGGAGCGTCTACATAGTCATACAGGAGAATGATGAAGTAGAAGGTCTGCCTTGGATGGAGAGTGTAGAGAAGACTGAAGTAGATCAGGAAGTCTGAAGATGAAGAGTACGATAGAGAATGACTGCCTTTAGAGAAAGGGACAGTGGTTCCAAAATGCATGTGCTCAGAAGTGTTCAAATGAGCATTAGTTAACCATGACTGAGGGAGTACTTGTCTATGGATTTTGCTGCAAAGGTACATATAATGTGAAGATTACATGCTGATCAAGATTGTGAAGTTTGGTTGAATCTTGTGAGGATATAATGTCAGATAACATGTTATGACATTAGGCTGTTGGATGACATGTTGGTGTAGACATGAATGATTCTAGCCATGTGAAGCATATTGGTTGAATCATATGCACACATGCTTCTGAAGAAAAGTCTGAAGGGCAGCTTTGTCTGTGTCTGGGAGAATTTGCTTTTCTCTGCAATTTCTGGAAGAACTCAGTAGGTTTTTTTTATGGGAGATGTCATACTTGTCTAGGTGTGTGTTCAAAGTAAGAGGACTTGACTTAAAGTGTAGTGGAAGGCAGTGTACTTGTGCCTCAGAACTTGTGGATATTTGTGTGAAGCATTCCTGACAGGATGAATGAAGACTATGTCTGGTTCAAGAGGTTCATTCCTGAGAGAAGTTTATCAGCTTGGCAAGATGTGAGTTTTGGAGCATGAGAAGATAACCAATCAATAGGGAATCATGTGATTTTTGGATTGTTTGAGGATTAAACATTAAGTGAATGCGTTCAGCAGGTGAGTTGAACAGAGGGTGCGCTCTTGAAGACATGAAGATGAGTCTTATGTTTTCCATTCATTTAAGGTGTTCTTCTTGCAAAGGTGCACTGGTTATCTTAGATAGGGGGAGTTGATCTTCTTTTTCTACTGGTCTAAAGGAATCTAGAAAGGATTGTATGTTATGCGGATCAATAGATGTCGTGCTTGTGTTTTTGGAATCTTTCAAAGTATCTTGGAGTGTTAATGTTGGAAGCCAGCAGGCAATGTTTGATACGATGTCAGAACATGGAATAGGACATGTTTTTTTTTAGCCAAACAAGGAAGTTTTTTGGACGGTGGTGTAAGGATAAAGTGGAACACGTGGCTTCGAGTGTGCATGGAACTGTTTTGGCACAATTTATGGTAAAAACCAGTTAGGAAACAATAAAAGTGGTCAAGACTATTTTGGATGATAAACATTGAATTTGAATGGAGTTTTTAGTGCCTAATATAGCGTTTCTATGACCAAGAACCTTGACTATTCAAAGCTCGGTTATTCCAATGTAACTGATCAGCTATTTATAGGGGTTATTTTGTTCTCCTTCAGCCAGTGAGCGTGCTTGTTTCATAAGTCCTATGGCGTTTGTTCGTTTTTGGGTAAGCACTATTTGGGTCTGGTTCTGTGAGGGCTTCCTTTGCCAATTTGTGGCTAAAAAGGGGGAGAAAGGAGAGAGTCTTGCTGAATGGTTTGCGCAGATGCTATGCCTGCCAGCTGTGGAAGAGGATGTCCTATCCTTAAGTTGGTGTTGAGTCTTTGTGACTTGTGTCCTAAGTTATGAACACAGTTGTGACTTGTGTTCTGAGTTACCTGGGTTGGAAGATTGGCACTTCTTATGTGTCATTATGTGCCACAGGTCGACTGGGGGCGTCTGATCAAATATGGTGTGCAGAATTCTCTTATGCCACCATTGGTCTTTGATGAATAGACAAACATTTCTTTTCTGGAAGAGTCTTCTATATTTACTTCGGGTCTGAGTTGAAAGGAAAAAGAAATGTGTTGTATTAAGGGGGAGTGTTGGATATCTTCTTCCTCATGTGCATCTCCTGATGTGCTGCTTGGAGCTGATGTTATAAGGTGATGTGATGTTCTAACATCATTCAAAATTAGCCAAGAAGTTGATTCTCCATGGATGCAGTACACAGTAGCTACTGCTGTTTATTGTTAGGATCAGATGACTTCTAACAGTAGTATAGGGTTGTAATTGCTGCTGTAATTAGAGCTGTAATGTTTATATATGTGTTTTAGCCAAAATTAGCCAAAGGGGGAGATTGTAAGTTCCTGTAATTGGCTGAAATTTTGTTAAAACAATGCTGATGTCATGGTTGATGTTGCAACATGAGCTTCTAGCATTATTGATATGGTTAGGTAACATTCAGGTTGTTAAAGATGTGAGGGTTGCTGCTGTATGCTGATGTTATACCCGATGTCGTGACATCAGTAGTGGACATCAGGTCAGAGATGTTTAGGGCTGCACATGGCTGCTTGGTTTAATGAAATATTTTGCTGATTAGAGATTGCAGGCGAATATCATGGGAGATATATTATGTTGCGATCATGTGTGAAGAAGATTAGTCTGTTGCGAATTTAATACATAATGATATGGAGAATATTTAGAGTTAATTATTGAAGATTTAATTGAAGATCTATTTAGTAGCAGAATCTGTTGCAGATTGGGAACAGAAGATTTGATATGATTTGAAGGCCCAAATCCAGTTGGGATTATATTATAAATAGAATGCTTGTAATCTAGAATAGATACGGGTCCAAGATGTAGATCATTAGGGCTTTGTCTGAGTGAACCACTCGGGTTGTGAGATGGTCACTAAGTTAGTACTCAGAAACCTGTAGGTAATGAGTTTTGTATTGTTCTTGGAGGAAGCTTTGAAGCAACTCCAAGATGTTGTTATCAGTCAAGAGCCTTGGCTGAGTATAGGCATAGAAGTGTGTCGTTTACTTTTCTGTGATTGGAGAATGTTTGGAGATCAAGCTGTTGATGCAGTAACGGAGTTGTTGACTGCTAGACATCATTGCGATGATTGGGAGTGAGATGGAGTCTTTTACCTAGGGAAGACTTAGGTAGAAGGATCATTGGGTAGTGATTGAATTAGGTAGATTGTCAACTGGTCAGTTGAGTCTGTAATTTGATACTACTAATAGTGGACTTCCTTCCTGGCTTGGTATGCCCCCAGACGTAGGTAGTTAGACCGAATTGGGTGAACAATCCTTGTGTGTGGTTTATGTGTTACTGTTGCTATTATTTCCTTGTTCATGCAGTAGATTGCGATGTTGTGACATTGCACGAGACATCACACATCTGTACCAGAATTTCCCATAGATTCTTGTTTTCTCTTCAGTAAGAGGCTCAGGCAGGTACTGTTGATTTTCCACCATGGCAGGACCAGTGATCGAATCAAACGGGGGAAGTTGAGAGATCTTCTTAGGAGCTCTTGCAGGTTTTCTAGATTCTTTGGTGTTCTTGTTAGCGTCTTGGGTTGATCGTGTGGAGGAAGCCATTGTTGGGTTGGAATGAAAGAGACTGAGTTCTTTTGGAATATGGAAAAAATTTCTGGAGATTTGAGAGTAGGAGAGCGTAAAAAGTGAAAAAGTTGATGAAATGGGGTATTTATAATGTTGGGAGTGGAACGGTTTCAGAAATCACCTTAATGACAAAATTGGAAGTGGGACGCGTGTCCTCCCCACGATCTTTGATGGAACGATGGCAATTAATGCCTACCCCCATGATTTTTTAGACTCCAGGAAACTTTGTAATGATGGAGATTCTTGCTTGATTTGAGGAGACGTGGTAATGATGGCTATGACGTCATAGGTCTGCTGAAAGGATAGTGAACAGTTTTGTAACGTTGGAATCATAAGTAAACGTCGAAACTTCACAAGGACTAAATGAGGCGTCGAACGATATTATCAAAAAATGCCCTTTTCTTCAATGGTGTCGAAAATGACATTTTTGGGGGACAATTTGTTAGCTCCTAATTTTGACACCTAATATTGGATTAAGAGAACTAATCAAGGAAATAGGGTTTTAGAGAAAACTTGGAAGACTTTAACTGGAATGGCGCTCATAGGAATTCTAGTAGAAAGTGTCTTTGTGCAAGAGAGAAATATTTTATGGACTTAGAAATATTTCTAACAATTTGGAAATATTGTTCGACGGAAGTATTAATGATGACGTTCGATTCAAAATTTGAATTCAAATAAGGGATGGAACTTTGTTCTTATCCAATTGATGGTAGAAGACACGTGGAGCGTATTTAGGAGACGAAGACACGCAGAATGCCATTTGTCTTGCTCTAATTAGTAGGCTGTTAGGGGTAGTTATTTTCGACTATTATAAATAACAAGTCTTAGTGTTAGGATCCGTGTGTGTTCAAGTTTGTACAAATTCCTCAATTACTCAAAGTACCTGCGTGTAGAGAAACGAGTGTGTGAGAAATGTGCACACTCTCGATCATTTTCATGCATTACATTTTCTTTAAAATTGTCGAAGTAAACTTTATTTAAACCATGAATAGTGTCGAAGTGTTCACCTTTTTCCAAATATCATTTTAATTTATTTAGCACATGTCCTAGGATTTAGTATGGTCGATCCTGCAAGTTATCCAATTTCTCATTGATTTGGTAGACCAGGGGTTGTTTACTAATTTTCACAGTAAACAGTTAGCAAAAACATGTTTTAAGAGAGGTTCAACAAAATCAAAACCTCAGGTTAATTTGTTATTATTTGTTCTATTGATACAGATTAATGGAAAAACTTAGAATTAATCAATAAGTACCTCAAGAAGAAATCAAAACAGAATATGGTAATATTTGTTGGAAACACATAGTATTTTATCATTCTTCAAACTTAATAATAGTTATATATAATTTATATTTTCATGACAATAATAGTAAAAATATATTTTCTGCCATAAAAGGAAATATTAAACAATAGCTATAAAATGTATTTAAACTGCCCTGATACCAATTGTTGAATTTAAATTATTTTAATAGATACAAAGTATAACATATTATAATATCAAAGAATGATCAATAATAATAAGAACAATGTACCTTACAAGATTGAAGAGACCGTCGTCGGAGAGTGTGAGTATGAGAGAATTACTACCCTCATTGTCGTTTAGGGTTTTCAGAGTATGTTAATTGTCTAATGGGGAGACACTTAAATAGCTAAACGGCTGAGGGCAGGGACCTCTCATTGGGCTTAACTGAATGGTTCAACCCATCACGGTCCATTAAGGCACAAAATCCAACCAAACAATTCATCTATTTAGTATTTAATAATAGTAGACCATAATATAATTAATTAATAATTAAATATGTCAATCCATATTTGATTAATTAAATCATTAATCTAACAAGGCATGGTCGGGGCAGCAGGGATATCAAGAGCTTCAGCTGCATAAACATCATGAAAAGCATCACCCTTCAAGGCAACATTAATCTCAACACAAACAGCGCAAACATTAGTGTCAGTACATAAATCGCAAGAATAAGCATCATCATAATCTAATAAAGATGGAAAATCAGATAACAACTCAAGATAAGTATCATCAATTAAATCAGACAGTAACTCTTTTGGATTCGCTACTGTTTGGGTAGGTAGTTGGTTTGATTCTTGAGCTTGCTGCATGGCATTCACTAAAGTGGTAAGTTGTCCAATCTATGTCTGCAAAGCCTGAATACTATAATATGTTTGTTGCTGAAACTAGAGATCATTTATAGCCATTTGCTTGACAAGGTCCTCTAGTGAAGTCCCGAAAGGTGTAGAGCACACAACCTGGAATTCCTTCAGATTCTTATGTGGATCCTCACCTGCAAGACCATTAAACTTTGGCAACAAGTGTATTAAATGAGAATTCCATTCGAAAGGTACAGTAACAACAAGATATTCAATACATAAATTATTATAATTCATATTATGGTCAACAAGTTCTCTAAGAGTTCTTTGGTTAGCCATATTAAATTTAATAGAAAAAAAATCAACAAACAAAAAGAAAACACATAACTAATTTAGCAATGCAGCAACAATTAGGAAAATACCAACAATGTCCCTATTATGAAAAATAATGGAAAAATAGAAAAGCGAATAAAATAAAATCTAAAAATGATGAAAATATAACCAAAGAAGAAAATATGAAAGAAGAAAATAAATCAAATAAAATAGGAAAATAAGGAATTTGCGATTTTCAGGATCAAAATCTTTTAGAATTTTCAGGGTCAAAATCTTTTATAGAATTTTATTCTAAATGAGTATTATTCAGCGATTTTTTTCTTCTGATTTTATAGAAAAAATTCGGAGCAAATCGAAACAGTAGCCTCCAAACGTACCTGTTAGGCTGAAACGCTTACCACTGCACTGCAACCCTAAAAATTAACACGCAAAAACAAAAAACAAAAAACAAAAAAAAAAATCTAACAAAACTAAATTAAAATCCTAAATTTAAATCTAACAAAACTCTAAACTAAAATCCTAAAATTGGCTAACATCAACAAGAATCCCCAACAACGGCGCCAATTTAATCTGCTATCGCGCATGGATAAAAAACGAGAAATTTTGAAAGCAGTATCGGGAAGCGACACTCGGATGTCGTATCACAAGGATTCTTGTTGAGAATTTAAACAACTGAAAATGATTGGGGGGTTTCGAATTAGGTTTCAAAAAGCTATGAGAAAAAGTGATTAAAAATAAGTGATTATAAAATAAGTTAATCTGTTGTTCGTTCTCCTACTTATCATTGATCATATAATTACCAAGCCCTAAGTGATTTCATTCTCTTTCGATCATAGTAACAATAGCAAGCGTGATTGAATTACTATATGATTTATGTTTCTAAATCCGAATTAAGGAAACAGATAACGCAAACACGAATTAAGCAAATGCAGTTACGATTAATAGAACATACATCAATCGAATTAATTCAATCCTATTCTATAAAATATGCAATTGAATTAAGCAAACAATGACAATTGAATTAAGCAAACATGATTATAGATAGAATTGAAAAGGGAATTGAAATTACTTGGAAAATATATTAACCTCAAAGTGAACGGAGATACGGTTACAGCAGATCAACTCAAAGAGTTTAGTTCTCTATGGAATACGTAAAAAGCAAAGACAAATCGTGAATAATAAAAGGTCCTCTTACTGTATCGTGGCTGAAAACCTTATAAACCAAATAAGGTTTTTCACTACTAACTAAAACTGGGTCGGAAACATAAACCAGACCCATAAAACGATCCGAAACAAATTATTTTCTAAAGTCAGAATTTGGATTCTGACTTCAACGACTTATTTGACCATCTTTCACTCCGAATCAGATCTTGGCTTCAACATAAAACTTGTAGCTCCCTGTCTTAGCTTTCCACCGACTGGTAGAACGCGCAAAACGACATCCTGTAGCTCAAGTTATGACCTGCGCAGTGAAAGGTATCAAATAAGTGTTAATGCTGAAAATAAGCTGCAAAAATAAAATAAAGGTAGAAACAAACTTAAATATAAAAACACATTAAAATAGTAAAAACACTCAAACAAACTATAGGAATGCCTAAGTACAAATATAAGAGAATGTGCATTAAAATGCACTAATCACTAGCTCCCCGATCAAAGTGATCATCTCTTCTTTGCTCATAAACATCAGCTTAATGATTCTCCTCTTTAAAGTTATCTTGGAAGGATTCTTTGCTCTTGGAGACCACCAATAATGGATGCGATGTACTGACGCGTTCCTTTCCAATCTTCATCTTATTTTATGTTACCGTCTTTTTCCCCTTGGATCTTATCACAACCTCAATCACTTTCTTGGAGGATGATTTCTCTTGGCGAGGGGATTGTTTCTTCCTTGGCAATTCTTCTACCACTCTACGCTCCCTTTTTTACTCATTGGCATTGTGGTCATGGCTTTTATGGAAACAACACTATTTGGACTTATTTGTCTTGGATGATTCTCTTATCAGGTAAGGGTTTTTTATCCCAGATTCCTTAAACTTGGTGTTAGCACACTCATTCAAATTTTTTCCCTCGAAGTGTTCTAAGAAGTGTAGGCAAAGAACCTAGATTATGGTTTGCAGTCCCTATCTTCTCTGCGGCGATTATTTTTTGTTTTTTATGCTTGATTGTATCCAAAATTTCCTAATATCTGACCCCTTTCTCCTTCTCCAAATAGGATTTATTCTCCCTGATTTATATAAGGTTGTGCTCTATTCACTAAATCACTTAAATTACAACCCCTTCTTGAAAATCCAACATTTCAACTAGTCATTTGTGCCTCCTACTGCCTCTTCCACTTTTGTGAAATGATCGATGTACTCAAGTAATGTTTCCTTCTTTTTTTGTGACCCCGATGAGTAAATTCATGGTTATGAGTTGTTGCTTTTAGGCGGTAAACTGGGTAGTAAAAGGGACACACAGATCCTTCCATGAATTTATACTCTCGTTTAAAAGGGGTATGAACCACGTCATCGCGGCTCCCGTCAGAGTAACTATGAAGATCTTGAATTTCACGAACTATTGAGCTTGGTAGTAACCCCACATGTTATCTATATGTTAACATGTTTATCTGCATCTCCATTTCTGGCGTAACTTTGCACCTTTGAAGGTTTCTCTAAAGACCTCAGGATTCTATTGTCGAGGATGTAGACAGACAATAGGTTCTTCTTTCGCTTTGGAGCTAGAGCGCCTATGGCATGTCTTTGCCTCATTTAGGAATGACTTGCTGGTAAATGAAGCAGACACAAAAATTTGTGAGGATTATGGTTACTGAAATTCTGGTATGACAGATCCCAGATGTCCTACAGGATGTCGAGACATCTGGTCTGTTACAGATAACATGGCAAGATATAAACAATAACAGTACTAAAAAGCATAAACGACACACATAATTTGTTCACCCAGTTCGGTCTAACAACCTACATCTGGGGGCATACCAAACCAGGAAGGAAGTCCACTATTAGCAGTATCAATTCATAGACCCTACAATCAACACACCCGTTGATGATCTACTCACTTAATCACTACCCAATGACCCTTATACCTATGTCCACCCTAGATAAGAGACTTCATCTCACTTCCAATCATTGCAATGATGTCTAGCAGTCAACACCCCAGCCACTGCATCAACAGCTTGATTTCCAATAACTCTTTAATCACAGAAAAGTAGAAGACACACTTCAATGACAATACCTAGACATGACACACATGACTAAGAACAATACTTAGAGTTGCTTAACATCTTCCTCCAAGAACAATACATCTCTTACCTACAGGCTTCGAGATAAACACGATGACCATCCCACAAACCGGGTGGTTCATCGACCAACATATCCCTTATAATTTACATGATGGCTGGCCTATTTTTCTAGGTTATAATGCTTCTATTTATAACCTAAACCCAACTGGATTTGGGCTTTAAATCACAACATATCAGCTGCTACAAATCTGCAAAAGATTCTCCTACAAATTAGATCTTCAATCAAATCTTTCTAAAATATCTCCATATTTAAATACTCAATCTTCTCTTGATTTTATCTTGAATCTTTCAGACCTTTAAATCAGCTCCACAAAGGATACCATAATATTCCCAAAAACATTCCTTACATTGGGCTTGTGCATTATAAAATCACATATTTGATTTAACAATAAAGCAGGTTTATTCTCCAAATCTCTTCGCCCTAAAATAGTAACAAAATATACTCCACAAAGTAATAGGAATTGATTGTATCAGAATAAATCTTCTCCAATAAATTCTCCTGCAATCTCTCAAACAAAATCTCCCAAGATATATTAAAAACAGCGTAGCTCTAGAAACAAACCAAACTGATGTACTGTCAACAGGTGTCAGGACATCGTGTTTGACATCAGTACACAGACCTGCAACACTAACCTATACACCTTATGCTGAATGTTAGAAACACAAAAGCACATGTTAAGACACCAAGCAAGACATCTTGAACCAACACATTATTTTACCAAAATTGCTGCCAACACCAGAACTAACAATCTCCCCCTTTGGAAAATTTTGGCTAAAACAATATCAGCACACATCAGGGATACCAGCAGCTGAAACAACACCACAAACAGCACCACAACTGTATCTAACAAACACAGCGCACCACAACGCAGCTCCTCTCACAAAAAAATAAGGCTACTCTCCCCCTTTTTAGCCTTTTTATCCATAATTGGACAAACTCTGAACATAGCAGCAAGCACAAAAAATTCCAAAGGCAAACTCTGAATCATCCAACCAACATACTCAGACCAGAACAAACTATTCTACATATCACAATAGCTGAACAAACCTACTTCTCTCCCCATTTTGGCCAAAAATTGACAAACATTGGGGTAAATGTCCACTACTGGTTCAATCCATTGACACACCAGGTCTAAACTGTCATGTCCCCCATGAACTTCACAATGTCACGACATCTTGTCTGACATAACACCTTCACCAGAGCCACAAACAATCTTGATAAACAAAAGTTCAACTCCCCCTATCTAAGATAACCAGTGCTCCTTTGCAAGATGAACACCTTAAATGAATGGAAAACATAAGACTCATCTTCATGTCTTCAAGAGCGCACCCTCTGTTCAACACACCTGCTGAACGCATTCACTTAATGCTTGGTCCTCAAACAACACTAGTACATTTAACTGACAGAAGTTTCTCCTTCAACAAGAAACACCACAAAATCACCAATGATATCCCATGACACCTTTATGATCATATATTAAGAAAGTACCAGGATCACATCCTAGTACTACACCCAACAAACTCTTGGATTGAGACCAAAATCACCATTGATCCCTCCCATCCATACCCTGTACAAATCCACCTTGAATTTTACAGCTATAAACATTCTTGTTCCTTGATATACAATCCACTTGAATTAGGTATGCTTCACAAAATCATCCCCAAGTTCTGAAGCACAAATACACTGCCTTCCACTACACTCTAAGTAAAGTCCTCTTACTTTGAATTAATAACACACACCAAGACAAGTGTGACATCTCCCATCAACCAAGACCCCTACAGAGTTCTTCCAACAAAAACTGCAGAGAAAAATAATTTTTTCCAGACACAGTAAGGAGTTCCACATCTTTTCAGCAGCAGCAATCACTCATGACAGACTATCATGCTCCCCCTAAATAGTTGCAAAATTTCAGCAACAAAAATGTAACTACTATTCCTAAGCAGTAGTACACACATGACATAAAGTCATGACATCAGATCTGACATCATAAACATCAAACAAAACACCACTTTACTCCCCCTGAGGCACACAACGAAACCAAAAACACCAATCCTCAGTTCAAGCACATGAACATCTTCATGCTCATACAGACCCCACAAATTCTCAGCTTACTTAAAAGCTTTACTGAGATTCAATCTCTTCAAGAGATACTTGCAGCAGAAGAAAGAACAGCTCTTAAAAAAAACTTTCTGATCAGATCACATCATATGACATAATTCCTCTGCCATTACATTCACTAGTAGTTGTTGATACTAGTGAAGTCTTCAAAATTAGTAGTCATGCTTTTCCAAAACATACTACTAAAAACAAGCTCAGAATCCCCACATTCTAATCCACATAGTCCGAAACACCTCTTCTGACAATAATGCTTGAGCATCCAACTCCACATGAAGTTACAATTAGGCTATTCGTGAGGAACATAAGAATCACCATCCTTCTTCAAACGAACTGTTAGATAAGGATCAAAGTCACATAGATCCCCCAACTCTCCAAAGGCAGTCATTCCCTATCATACTCTTCATCTTCAGACTTCGAATCAATCAATACCTGACCTACTTCAGTCTTCTCTACATTCTCCATCCAAGGCAGACCTTCTACTTCATCATTCTCTCGTATGACTATGTAGACGCTCCTTAGGCATAATGTAGGCACCACGCTTCTGAACCAGAGCATAATCATCCTTCACCGAGGATATCCAACCAGATAATGTCCCAACACAAGTTAGAACATCTGCCACACACCAAGACATCATCACCATGATTCTTGATATGCTCCAACAACTGGACTTACTATAGCATAGTAATCCAAAGAACTAGAGAAATAAACTCTCATCCACCTTCAAGAAAAATAATCTCCTTGGGTCTTCAACTCATCACCCGTCTGCCCAAGAGTAACTTGTTCCAAGACAATCCTCAATAATAGCTAGCTGCCACACTCTGATTATCTTGATTCTTCGAATCCACTTCTGAGATCAACCAAATGCCACAGTTTGATCACCTCATTCATGAATCCTCATATGAAAACAACCAAATGCCACATTTTGACCTTTTTCACGTTTGTCAGAACTCTTACAAAGATATCCTGATCCACAAAGGAAACTTGATCTTCAAGTCACATGTTCCAATTGCTCAATAGCAAGCACACTTAGACTCCCTAAGCCATGGTCATGTAACATCTTCTCCTTCCTGCAGCTCCCGCAAACTGCCATGAGAACGATCTTTTTGAACCATCCTATTATTTATTCCTGTAGATCACCCTATCATAAGCTGATGTGCCACATCACCAGCTGAGACTTCTGATGTCAAGCTAGATATCAGAACATTATGACATCCAACTGTTGAATTAAGCTCTTCCTTCTGCCACTCAGAAGAACCTCCTCCCTTTGCAGAAACAGATTTCCATGCTCTCATAGACTTGATTCAACAATCAAGTTTGAGTAGACAACCTCCATCCTGCTTAGAAACTCCAAAGACTTCTAACCTACCACATCTGAATCTTCAAAAAATAAGTAGTCCAAGACTACCCCATAACAATACTAAAGAATGTCACTTCCCTTAGTAGAGCCTTCAGTAGAAAGCCAGAGATAACTGTCACTTATCCTCGACCTTCACAGCCAGAGCAAACACCATGCTCTAAACCACTTAGATCAGAAATAAACAGATCCAAGCTGTAACCATCAAGGTTATGATGTCTTCATAGTCTTCCATCTTCATCTTCAACAGCACCAGCATCTGGACTAGTCATCCACAATACTTTCTAGGAACAGATGCTAAGCAATAATCCCAGGTCAACACCTAGGCGACTTGTGAGCGAATGTAGAACCCCTCCCATGATTCTCCAAACCTCTGATGAAAAGATGTTAAAACAATTGACAGAACATCCTTAATCTTGTCTTTCAAGGATAATCAATTAAATACTTATGAATTTCACAAATAGCATTTGATCTTAAATCCCTGTGGTCTAACCCTTCTTCAGATTCCAGCATCTTCTGAATCTTCTTCATGACAAACCATCATGACAACCATTCATACCACAAAAACATTCCAGGTTAGGTCAGTGTCTTGACCTTTCACTCCACCCTGAGCAAAGAACTGAAATGATGTTTCAACATCAGTTCCGACATCAGCAACCATAGTAAATCACATTAAACATCTATTCTGGCTTTGGAGACAACAACCATAGTAATCCACACACATCTCTTGCAAGGGACACAAGAGGATTGACCATCAGTAGCTGATCAACCTTCAAACCCAGAACATACACATAAGCAGGAACCTGCACACTCTACATCTCAAGAATCTTCTTCTCAAACTTCTAATGTTTAGACCTCCTGTCTGTCTTTGAGATGTTGGATGCCATCCTTCTGCACCTAAAGGAGAGAAACCATTGACTGGTCATCACAAACAGCATAGACAAATATGATTCTCCCAACACTTCAACCTACAAGGATGCTCTTCAATCCTTACAAAAGGATGTTCCATTATGTGAGGACACCACATAACTATCCAGCTTCTCATGCAGATACCATAATCTTTTAGTCCCACCAACTCCTCCTTGATCCAAACACAACTGCTCAACCTAGATGGTTTGGATGACATTCCAACACCAGTCAACCAGTTAGGTTATTACACCTCCTCTATGAAAGCCAGGAGTAGGTTCCAGACAGATGTGATCAATACACATTTGTTTAGCCCCTAAGCAACTACAATGTCAACACTCTGATGGTTTGATGTCCCAACAACTGGTAGAACATCATTCAAGAACAGTACCAAGGGATCCTTCAATATATACCTGTGGATGGTCTTTCAGAGAAGAGAGCAAAAATAAATTGCATCCTTCTTATCTCTCATCAATAAACTTATTGAAAATGCCTTTATGAGTGGACTTAGGTCCAACCTCAAGTATCTTTGGTCACTTTAATAAGTCAGTATTATCCTCAAGTATCACAGCACCATGTGATACACCTTCAGAGTGTTGTGGCCTCAACACACAAAACCACCAGGAGTTTTCTGACAAATACATATGCAGCGGAACACAGATAAAGAAAACCCCTCAACAACCTTTATGCAAACCTTAATAACTATTGTACAAACACCACACTCCATGTGCAACAGGTCAGCATAGGTTGAAAATAAATCACCCTACAAAGCAGCTCACCACATGCCTGACAACTTCAAACAGAGCCAATACATACCCTATCACCAATAGTCCATCCTCCACATCAAGGGGTCATACAAACAACTATATGAACTGACCAAGTCCATAACTCAGCAAAACTATCTTCCTTGCACATGAACCAGAAAGTATCTTCCCTAGATCTCATCCAGAAACAGACAGGATGCCTGCTCTAATACCAATTGAAATTCTGGTATGACAGATCCCAGATGTCCTACAGGATGTCGAGACATTTGGTCTGTTATAGATAACATGGCAAGATATAAACAATAATAGTACTAAAAAGCATAAACAACACACATAATTTGTTCACCCAGTTCGATCTAACAACCTACATCTGGGGGCATACCAAGCCAGGAAGGAAGTCCACTATTAGCAGTATCAATTCATAGACCCTACAATCAACACATCCGTTGATGATCTACTCACTTAATCACTACCAATGACCCTTCTACCTAAGTCCATCCTAGATAAGAGACTCCATCTCACTTCCAATCATCGCAATGATGTCTAGCAGCCAACACCTCAGCCACTGCATCAACAGCTTGATTTCCAATAACTCTTTAATCACAGAAAAGTAGAAGACACACTTCAATGACAATACCTAGACATGACACACATGACTAAGAACAATACTTAGAGTTGCTTAACAGCTTCCTCCAAGAACAATAGATCTCTTACCTACAAGCTTCGAGATAAACACGATGACCATCCCACAAACCGGGTGGTTCATTGACCAACACAGCCCTTATAATTTACATGATGGTTGGCCTATTTTTCTAGGTTACAATGCTTCTATTTATAACCTAAACCCAACTGGATTTGGGCTTCAAATCACAACATATCAGCTGCTACAAATCTGCAAAAGATTTTTCTACAAATTAGACCTTCAATCAAATCTTCCTAAAATATCTCCATATTTAAATACTCAATCTTCTCTTGATTTTATCTTGAATCTTCTAGATCTTTAAATCAGCTCCACAAAGGATACCATAATATTCCCAGAAACATTCCTTACATTGGGCTTATGCATTATAAAATCACAGATTTGATTTAACAATAAAGCAGATTTATTCTCCAAATCTCTTCGCCCTAAAATAGTAACAAAATATACTCCACAAAGTAATAGGAATTGATTGTATCAGAATAAATCTTCTCCAATAAATTCTCCTGCAATCTCTCAAACAAAATCTCCCAAGATATATTAAAAACAGCGCAGCTCTAGAAACAAACCAAACTGATGTATTGTCAACAGATGCCAGGACATCGTGTTTAACATTAGTACACAGACCTGCAACACTAACCTATACACCTTATGCTGAATGTTAGAAACACAAAAACACATGTTAAGACATCAAGCAAGACATCTTGAACCAGCACATTATTTTACCAATATTGCTGCCAACACCAGAACTAACAGTTACCACTTCTTCCTTCAGAATCAGGAAGGGGATTCCTATGTCCTCGATGTTGATTGCGAGTTAGTGATATCGAGGCATTTCCCCGTGGTGCAGCTGTGTCGACACAGGATGACTCTACTATTGCAACTTGGTTTCCCTAGGAGGCTACCTCTTGTATAATGTTTTCCCTTGATAGAGCATATTGAAGAATATTTTCAATCCTTGGTATCCTATTGACCTGAATTGTAGTGTTTGTTTGTACTAGGTTATATATGTTGTTTAGTAAGTTGGTGGCTACCTGTACTCCAAAATTTATTTGGGAGCATTTATTGTCTAAGTTGAATAGGTTGTGAAGGAGGTCGATGGGCTGGTTCAATCTGGCAAGGTTGTTGTATAGGTCTTAAGAACGGGAGAGCTTGAAACACTCATTAACCAACTCTTGGAGGAACAAGATCTTATTTTGTAGGGCCAAATAGAGTTGCCACAAGAACTAGACCACCTTCCACCAGAGAAGGAGTAGGAAGAGATGGAGATTTGGTAGCTTCAACGACCGTAACAACAGTTGATCGTTGGGCAGCAAATCGAGCGACTTTGAATATCACCATGCTTAATGAATTTGATAATAAATCCGTTTGAGGATGAGATTGAAACTTCAAGAAAGGAGATATGTGGTATGAATATTTGATGGAGTAACAATGGTTTTTTTATGTGTGTGAAAATTAGCAAGAATTAAAAGTCGATTCCTATAGACGACGCCATAGTTCAGTTAGGAACTAGAAATAGAAGTCGAGGTGGTGGAGTTATGTCTCACTGTGGTTTGAGCAATATTTCGATGCGATAGAGCGGGGTGGATCTGGATGGTATCTAATACCCAAGTCGATGAGAGAATCAAAAGTAATGTATTAGTGAGAATAAATTTAAATACTTGAAATAACATAGTTTTTCTTTATACATCAAGAATGGTTGAAAACATTCGCGAGTAATGCACCGTGCTGTAGAGAAAATCATCTAATTTAGTTGTATGGTGATTGATGTGTTGGATAGCATGATTATCTGCTTCTAATTAGAGTCGAAGTCTACTTGTTTTATTTGTCCTTTCTACTTAGAATTTTCTCTTGGATCTTTTATTATAGGAAGAATGCTAGAAACACTCAGTTTTCAACACTCTTTTAAACATTCACTCTCTTATTGGTTGAAATACGTGTGAGTCTCCGATTATAGAAATAGATCCCACATAAAGTGGTAGGATTCACACGTGCTTCAACTAATAAGAGAGAGAATGTCTAAAAGAGTATTGGAAAAAAGAATATTCTTAAAACTCGTATAATTAATTAAAGGCAACATGATGTGTTATAAATTTATTTGTTATTTGATTGAGAGGATTTGTTTCTATTGTACTTACTCTTATGCCATATCTTATGTCTTGGCTTTGATTCATTATATATATATATGATCGGAGAGGACCAGAAGGAGATCGTCGTGGCCTTCGTGTAGGACAAGAGATGATGCTCGTGGGAGAGGAAAAAAGGATGGAGGTACCTGTAAGGTACTCCGATGCCAAAGTAAGTATTTGGTCAAAGGAAGGGGAAAAGCAAATAAGAGAAGTCAAGTGTATGATTTGTGATACCTGCCCCTCTCAAGTGAGGGGGTTTTTATAGAAGGATTCTGGCGAACAAAGCGTCTGATCGACCAATGAGGTATTGCCAGATGGAGGGCAAAACGCGTGGTCTTTCTAACTGTTCCCGTGATATCCGGGGAGGCAGTTGGTCGCGTTAACTACTCTGCGCGTGAAGGGGACACGCCCAACGACTATATTGTGCCCAACGACTATATTGTGCTTATTGGGCCTGTTCGCCAATTATACTGGATTGGGCCTGGCCCTTGAGGGCAGGAAGCCATGCCCGGTCCAGAACAGGAGCCCCCTAAGTCGTTGCTCTGTTGGAGAGTAATAACTTTAAACAGCTGTGACTTCGACCGTACCGTCGGGGAAGTGGTTGCTCGCGTGGAATGTTCCTTTCGTGCCCGACCAGATGTGGTCGTTAGCTACTAGCGTGAAATGTCGATCAGGGTTTGCAGCGTTCTCAGAGAAACGGGAGTTTTCGTCGAGCAGCCATGCACGGACGTGTTCATTTTGATGAGGAGACTTGCTCGTGGGAGCCAAGGGCTGGTGTATTTTCCGCACTAAACCAGGCGAAGAGTTCTAGTGACACGTGGTGAGCATTTATGGCCTTTGTCAGTCCTAGGGGCGCATAGGCTATGATGACCTTCACGATTCCCCACGATCAAATGGTTATTAAAAGGTGGGGGAAGGTTTCACTTTCATAATTTTCACAAGTTTTTTACTTGCTCTCATTTGCTCTGCAATTAGTCCTTCGCCGGAGCTTTTCTTCGCCACCGTCAACCTCTTCTTTTTCTTGTAAGTTCGTTCTTCCCTTTCTGTATGTTTTTATGGGTTTTCCGGTTGAACTTCATGTTTTCCGGTTGAACTTCATGTGTTCTTCGATGAACACATGAATTTCTGGAAATTTTATGAAGAACATGAAGAATTTCAGGATTTTCTAGGATTTTGTAGAAATTGTTAGCGTAGATCCTTGTAGAATCTGGTTAGGTGTAGATTTTCGTTTGTAGTCGGGCACTAGGCCTGTTCGGAACTTTAACGTGATTGTGAGACGAACATGCGTTCTCGTATGGATATCTGTGAGTTCTAGTCGCGGAGACCTCTCCTAGCGCTTGGTAGGTAATTTATACGGGCACGCGGTTGTCCTCGGATTCGTCCACCCCCTTTCACTTGATTAGTGGTGGAAGGGTGGATTTGATCTCGGATGTCGAATTCACTTCTCTTCCTCTGCTTTTCAGGTGAAAATGGCTAAACCCCAGGATGAAGTTGTGCCCGACACGCAGGAAACACAAGAGGGACCCAGTGTGTCCGCCGATTACTCAAATATCAAGGTCGCAGGAGGGGACCTTGACTGGCTCGCACATGAGCCTTTGTCGTTTCGATCAACTTTCTCCGCCGAGGAGATACGAGACTTCGATTTGTTGGAGAGACGTGACGAAGACGCTCCACGGGCATGGAAAGCATTTTGCCCCGGGGAGTACGATAGAATCTGTTCCTCGTACCTGGGATTGCGCTTTCCTATGTACAAGTTCGCTTTTACAGAGGCTAAGATGTGTCTCCCTTTCACTGACTTCTAAGCCTCCCTGCTCACCCATCTGGCCTTGTGCCCGTCCCAGCTTTACCCTAATGCCTTGGCTTTTATCCGGGCTTTTGAGTTAGTGTGCCGCTACCTTAATATCGGGGCGACCACGAATCTCTTCTTCTGCCTTTTCCAGATCCAAAGGAGCACGGCGGGGACGAAACAGAGTTGGGCTTCGTTTAAACAGTAGAGTAGGCTGTTCTGGCCGTATTCTGATTCAATATGCAATTTCAAGGATAGGTTTCTGATCGTGAAGCCTATTACCGAGGAGGCAAAGAGGAGCATCTCGACCATTGAGAAGGTGGTGGTAGATGGTCGGGAGAGGGATGGTGTTGTCTCTATTTTTCCTTTGGAATGGGTCTATACCCATTTTAAGCGCAGAACGGATCAGTTCCTGGTGAAGCACGAGCAGCTTTTCCCGGTGGATAAGGAGTCATGTAGGATCCTCCATGCTTAGTGGAGAGCTTTACTTCGGCCTTCGTCGTTGATCGGGATGGGAAAGAGTTGGTTGGGGATGATGGGCCCGTCCGAGCAGCTAGATATATCAATGTCAAAGCTCTCCTCGAGTGTGATAACGATGATGATGCGATGACCTTGCTTGGTATGCTCCACTGTTTAGTTTTATTTCTTTGAATTCTTAGTCCTGACTTGTTATGTGTGTTCGCAGGTATGATGGCTGACATGCGGGAGCGTCTGTTGAGGTCCCAGGCGGCGAAGATTCATAAGAAAATGACCACAGGTGCCAAGGCCGGGGTGCCTAAGCAGACAGTGGTGGAGAGTTTTGCTGCTGGGCCTACCCCCGTCCCGGAGAGAGCCTCATCGCCGCTGACCCCGGATGCCTCCCATAAAAGGAAGTGAAATGCCGCGGGGACTTCTGTGGCCGCTGGTCCGGGAGGGTCCGGTGCCGACCATCTTGTCCTGCCCGCCTGCTACACGCGCCGAGATTTATTCGCTGAAGAGGACTCGATAGATGTCCATGATTCTGAAGCCGTGGCTATTCTGAATGCCAATTCTAAATTGAGGAGAAAACAGTTGTGCCAGGATGCGGCGGGTATGTTTAGGGTCCTTGAAGCCGCCCTTGTCCTTGCCGACGATGAAGCTGCTACTCGGGCGAGCCTCGTGACGTCCAAGAATAGAATAGCCGAGCTGGAGGCGAAAAACAACAAGCTGTTCAATGATTTAAAACAGTTTGAAGGTCACGAGGAGGCCAAGGTGCTGCTCCAGACGGAGGTGACCCAGCTGAAGTTAGCTGCGCTTAAGGCTGACGAGGAGAAGGCACGTCTGCAGGCGAGGATCGCTGAATTGGAAGGCTTGACTGCAGCTGTCCAGGATGAAAATGACGACGAGAAGTCCCTGAAGTCGCGAGCTGACTTGATCGGGAGGATTAGGATCCTTGGCGAGGACAACCTGAAAGCAGCTGAGTTTGGCTTTAGTGCGGCGAAAGAGCAGATGGTGGCCCTTAACTCCGACGTGCAACTCATGATAGATGGGATGGGTTTGTTCAACAAAGTGGTGGACGGTCAAGTTGTTCCTGCCGAAGAGGAGAGTGAAGTCGCAGAATAGGACTTTGTTGTTTTTAGCATGTTTTGTGGGCCTGCGTGCCCTTATCAATTTGTATGGGCGCTACCCCTTTTTGTATGACTTGTATGGGTTGTGCCCCTTTTTTGTATTTATGACATTACCCGGTCATGCCCGGTATTTTAATATACTTGGATTTTGTGGATGTTTTATCATGGACTTTTGCTCTTTTTCTTTATATGTATGAGTGTGTGCTCGGTGAGGAGTGAAACCTACTGAGGAGGGCGATGTGGTTCTGCCCGTGATGAGGCTAGGACTTCGTTTGAGGTACTAATCTCATAGATTTGGACTGTTCCCATCGCAAGCTGGGTGTCCTGCCCGAATGGTGCGGCAACGGCAGAGCTCGGTTGAGGTATCCCCGTTGTGCGCAGGATCTGCTCGTACAGCGAGCAGAAGCTGGCTGGCGTTGTAATGCGTGTCATGCTTCACCAGGGCATGATACGATGGTCGCGCGACTCTCCCCGTTTTGGGGTGATTATGTCGGCGACTTGTCTATCCTCGTGGTTAAGGACTTAACTATAGTACTGCTTGAGTTTTTCAGCATTCCATGGTCGAGCAAGTTGTTTTTCGTCCAGTGTTTCCAAGTAATACACTCCCGTTCCCGTTTTGGACTTGACCCTATAAGGTCCTTCCCAGTTCGCTGCCAGTTTCCATTCGCGAGAATCCTTCTGGTTTCTGCGCAGGACCAGACTGCCTACGGGGAAGTCGCGCTTTATGACTCTGGCGTCATGTTGCAACGTTATTTGTTGTTTCAATGTGGCCTCGCGGAGGGCAGCCCCTGATCTTATTTCTTCAACCAGATCGATCTCCTCGCGTAAAGCCTCATCGTTCATTTCTTCGTCGAGGGGAGCTTCTGTCCTTCTGGAGGGCTCCATTATCTCCACCGGTATTACCGCCTCTGTTCCATACGCTAGTCGGAAAGGGGTTTCCCCGGTGGTGGAGTGAGGTGTTGTCCTGTACGCCCAGAGGACGCTGTGGAGCTCCTCGACCCACCTTTTCTTGGACTCGCCTAGCCTTCGCTTTAATCCGCGTAGGATTACTCTGTTCGCGGCCTCTGCTTGCCCGTTGGTCTGGGGATGCTCGACCGAAGTAAAGTGTTGCTTCGTTCCTAATTTGGCGACGAAGTCTTGGAATTTTCTGTCTGTGAATTGGGTTCTGTTGTCGGTTACGAGGGCCTGGGGTACCCCGAATCTGGCGAGGACGTTTCTTTTGTAGAAACGCCGTATGTTGAAGGCTGTGATCTTGGCGAGCGCTTCGGCTTCAATCCACTTTGTGAAATAGTCGACGCCCATGATTAGGAATTTATTTTGATAGGATCCCATTGTAAAGGGGCCGAGGATGTCCATCCCTCACCAGGCAAAGGGCCACGGCAAGGAGAGGGTCTTCAACTCATTGGGTGGCGCCAAATGCATGTCCCGTGGCGTTGGCAGCGGTCACATTTTTGTACGTGTTCTTTGGCGTCGTGTTGCATGGTCGGCCAGTAATATCCTGCACGCAGGGATTTTCGAGCCAAGGATTTTCCTCCTAGGTGCTGTGCGTTGATGCCCTCGTGGATCTCTTTTAAGATTTCGGGGACCTGATCCTCGTCGACACATTTCAACAGGGGAATGGAAAATCCTCGTCGATATAATTTGTCCTCGACCAGTACGTACGAGCAGGCTCGTCGCTTAGTTACACTGGCCTCCTTACTGTCTTCGGGGAGTTCCCCTTTGGTGAGATAATTGTATACCGGGGTCATCCAACAACGGGGTTCTCTGATGACGTTAACATCCAGCAAGTCGGCTTTTAAGATGCTCGGGCTAGCCAGTATTTCTTGTATGATGGATTTGTTTCCACCTTTTTTTCTGGTGCTGGCTAATTTAGAGAGGATGTCTGCTCGGGTATTCTGTTCGCGCGGAACGTGCTGAACTTCCCATGCTTCAAACTCCGTCATTTTTTCTTTTACCATGGCCAAGTATTCGGTGAGTTGGTCGTTCTTTGCTTGGAACTCTCCTCGTACTTGGGACGCCACGAGCTGGGAATCAGTGCGGATTTTTATTTTCCTCGCGCCGACGTCTTTGGCCAGCCGTAATCCTGCGAGGAAGGCTTCATACTCGGCTTGATTGTTGGATGTTTTGAAGGAAAGGATCAGGGACACTTCGATCAGGGTCCCTTCCTCGTTTTCGAGGATAATTCCTGCTCCGCTGCCCGAGGGGCCTGACGCGCCATCCACGTAAATGATCCATTCCTGTGTCCCTTCCGGAGGGAACGATTCCGGAGTCATCTTTGCCACGAAGTCGGCCAGGACCTGTGCCTTGAGGGATTTCCTCCCTTCATAGTGAATGTCGAACTCGGCCAGTTCAAGGGACCATTTTAGCATTCTGCCCCCCATATCTGGTTGGCTTAACAGCTGCCTAATTGGTTGGTCGGTTCTGACGACAATAGTGTGCGCCAGGAAGTAACATCTGAGTCTCCTCGCGACAATTATGAGAGCAAGGGCCACCTATTCTATTTGCGTGTACCTGACTTCGGGTCCTTGTAGGGCTTTACTGGTGAAATAGATGGCTTTCTGCCCGTCAGTAGTCTCGCGAATAAGTGCTGCACTTACTGCTTCGTTGGCCACAGAGAGATATAGGTATATGGTTTCCCCGCGGTCTGGTCGGGACAATACTGGTGGCTCGGACAGAGCTTGTTTGAAATGGGCAAGGGCCTGCTCGCACTCGTCCGTCCACTCGAAATTTGCCTCCTTCCTGAGTAATTTGAAAAAGGGCAGGGCGTGCTGGGCGGACTTGCTTACGAAGCGAGCAAGGGACGCGAGCATCCCGTTGAGGGATTGTATCGCCTTCTTCGACCGCGGCGTGGGGAATTCCACGAGTGCTCGGCATTTGTCTGGGTTTGCTTCTATTCCTCTTTCGGTGAGGTAAAATCCGAGGAATTTTCCTGCTCGCACGCCGAAGGTGCATTTTTCTAGATTAAAACGCATTTTACATTTTCGAGCTTGGTCGAACACCTTGCGCAAGTGGGTGGTATGGTCGGATTCCTCTTGGGATTTCACGATCATATCATCCATATATACTTCGAGCATGTCACCGATTTCGGATCGGAAGACTTTGTTCATCATGCGTTGGTATGTGGCCCCGACATTCTTCAGTCCAAAGGGCATTACGTTATAGTAATAATTCCCCGAGGAGGTCATGAATGCCGTGTATCTCTTGTCCTCGTCTGCCATTGGGATTTGGTTGTATCCCGAATAAGCGTCCATGAAGGACAAGAGCTTGAAACCTGCGGAATTATCTACGAGTTTATCTATGCTCGGCAGTGGATAAGCGTCTTTCGGGCAAGCCCGATTGAGATCAGTGTAGTCACTGCACATGCGCCACTTTCCATTACTTTTCTTTACAAGTACAATATTTGAGAGCCAGGTCGTATACCTGGCCTCGGAAATAAATTTTGCCTCTAAGAGGTCTTGTACAAGTTTTTCGGCAGCCTGTGCCTTTTCCTCAGATTGTTTCCTTCTTCGTTGGGCAATGGCGCGGGCAGCTGGATTGATTGTCAAGTGGTGGCATGCAGTTTTTGGATCAAGGTCGGGTATATCCGCTGCACTCCAGGCGAACAGATCGGCGTTGTCGTCAAGGCATATCTTCAACTCCTTCTTTACCTCTTCGGGGAGACCAGCGCCTATCTTCACTCCCCTGTTGGGGTTGTTGCTGAATGTGATGATCTCGAATTCCCCATCTGGAATTGGTCGCAGAAGTGTAGGAGATGGGGAGCTTGTCACTCCTAATTTTTTATCCTCGTCCAGATCTTCGTTTCCATCTTCAGTAAGCCTGCTGTCGAGGTCGATGGTGTGCATGGGAAGCGTGGGCTTTTTCTCTGGCTAGCCATCTTCGGCTGGAACCTCGTCCTCTCTGGTGTGCTTTGCCGACTTTGTTGTTGTCGCGATCTGGTTCTGCCCTTTTGTTGCTGCCTCGATGCATCTGCGAGCAGCCTCGATGTCACCGTGCAGAGTTGCGACGTGTCCTTTCTCAGTAAAGTACTTGAGCTTGAGGTGGACCGTAGAGGGGACAACAACGAGTTCGGCAAGAGCTGGTCTGCCGAGGATGCACTGATAGAGCGACGGGCAATCAATGACTAAGAACTGCGTTTTGATTGTCCGAGATGCTTCTTCTTCGTCAAACGTGACTGGTATCTCCACGTAACCCCATGGTCGGGCCGTTGCTCCGTTGAATCCTTGGAGATCAGATCCCACGTACGGGGAGAGATTAGACTTATTCAGTTTCAGTGCGCGGAACAGGCTGGAGTACATGATGTCCACGGAACTGCCCTGGTCGACCAGGATTCTCCGCACATCGGTAGCTGATAATTTGGCCCTGATCAGCAGAGGAATATGGGAATTCGGCGATCCTCCGGGGAGTTCTTCTTTGTAGAACGTGATCGGCTGTGAACGCCATTTACCCTTACCGATCGTGTACAACTGGTCGGGGCTGCTGTCTATCAGCTGTTCAAACTTTTGTTTGATGGGTCCTATCGTGAGCTCATGGTACCCCCCACATGAGATAACCATGGCCGTAGGAAAGGCTTCCCAGGTGTTGTGTATGAATGCCTGGGAAGTCGGGTCGAGGTGGTCAGGAACGAAGAAGTCCTCTGGTCGGCTGATGGACATTGCGACCTGTGGGGGAGGACTGGAGGGGGTTGATTCTGCTTCTTTCATCGGATCAGACGTGTCTCGTCGGGAGGACTCTCCCTTCTTCACGTATTGCTTCAGGTGACCCTCTTTGATGAGGATCTCTATAGCGTCCTTAAGGTGCACGCAATCTTCTGTCACATGCCCGTGACTACGGTGGAAACGACAGTATTTGCTTTTGTCGACGTTTCCTTTGGACGTGGTCGGTTTAGGGAACCTGACACCCCCTTGTTTGAATTCAGTGTTGATACAGTCGGAGAGAATACGCTCACGTGAGGTTGTGAGCACAATGTATTCATTGAATCGGCCAGCTGGCCCTTTGCCTTCACGGGGACGTTCCTCCCGTCGCTTCTCCTTTCCCTTACGGGATGGCTCTGACTCCTCCTTTTTGGGTGCCCGGGGTGCTTCACGATCTCTTGCGTCCCGGGCATGGTATGCGGCTTCCTTTTCCTCGTAGCGGATGTAATCTTTGGCCATGTGAAGAAGCTCTATCAACGTTCGAGGAGCTTCGATCCCGACAGCTTTGCGGAAGTCGCTCTTTGGTCGGAGTCCCTTCTCGAGGAGGTACTTCTTCATGTGATCGGAAGTTCTGACTTCCACTGCCTCTTTATTAAATCTCTCGATGTAAGCCCGCAGAGGTTCTTCCCTGCCTTGTATGATCGCTTCCAACGTTGCCTCCGTCTTTGGATGTCGTCTGGAGGCTGTGAAATGGCAGGTGAATTGGCCTTTGAGCTCGCGCCAGGAGGAGATGGATCCTCGAGGGAGTCTTTTGAACTATGTCATCGCACCCTTCCTCAAGGTGATGGGAAATATTTTGCACCTGATGGCTCCGGAGACACCATGGTACTGGAGCATAGCTTCGATGTTCTCCAGGTGCTCGTGAAGATCTGACGTGCCATCGTACGTAGCCAGTGTGGGAGGTTTCTCTAACCCGCGGGGGATCCGGGTGTCCACAATATTTCTCGTGAATGGGCCTTGAGCTTCGTCATCACTGCTAGAGTTGTGAGAGAATGACGGAGAAAGACTGTGGTCGCGGCTTTGACTGCAGCGAGGAGAGTGTCCGCGGGTACGCCTATGCTCGTACTTGTCCGAATGTCGGTGTCTTTTGGAAACAGAGGAGTGCTTAGTTTTCCTAGGAGAACGACGATGTCGGCGAGCAATATCGGGTGTTGGGCTCCCTGATATTGAACGTTCTTTGACCGGGGAAGGACTATCACGTCTCCGCTTTGAGTGAATTCGCAGAGGCGGGGAGAGGTTTAGCGTCTCCGGGGTGTGATGCTCTTGAAGGGCGTGCTCGAGGGCACTGATTTTTTCTCCCTGCTGGAGGATGAAACGATTGGAATTGTTCAAAGAGGTGATGAGCGCCGCGGTGGTCGGATCAGCGCCTTGAGGAACCGGAATGGGTTCGAAGAAAAGTTCCGCGACTGGCGCTCGTGGTCTTTGTTCGTCAGGCTTTGGGGAAGCCAGCCCACCGTTGCGCTGGACGTTTTTGGACGGGATGTGCCCGACGACAGCATCGTTGTCGATATTGGTTGCGGCGGTCACATGTTCTTGGTGGATGTCACTCTTGATGAAAGCCATGATGATCTGGGATTTTGGAGAGATGAAAGCTTTGGTCTTTTGGGTGAAAAGATGAGGGATCTTGATTAAAAAAGACGGGGAAGCGAAGTTTCCCACAGACGGCGCCACTGATCGGAGAGGACCAGAAGGAGATCGTCGCGGCCTTCGTGTAGGACAAGAGATGATGCTCGTGGGAGAGGAAAAAGGGGTGAAGGTACCTGCAAGGTACTCCGATGTCAAAGTAAGTATTTGGTCAAAGGAAGGGGAAAAGCAAGTAAGAGAAGTCAAGTGTATGATTTGTGATACCTGCCCCTCTCAAGTGAGGGGGTTTTTATAGAAGGATTTCTGGCGAACAAAGCGCCTGATCGACCAATGAGGTATTTCCAGATGGAGGGCAAAACGCGTGGTCTTTCTAACTGTTCCCGTGATATCCGGGAAGGCAGTTGGTCACGTTAACTACTCTGCGCGTGAAGGGGACACACCCAGCGACTATATTGTGCCCAACGACTATATTGTGCTTATTGGGCCTGTTCGCCACTTATGCTGGATTGGGCCTGGCCTTTGAGGGCAGGAAGCCCTGCCCGGTCCAGAACAATATATATATATATATAATTAATAAAAAAAACTTATGCTCTTAAAAATGAAATAATAATGATAGTAAAATAAAGTGAGTGACAATTATTTAATTTAATTTAATTATAAAAAAAAATTACAACAACATAAGCGTGAGAGATAATAATAATCACATGACAATATTACTTTTGATTATTTTTAACATTCTTAATCTTAGAGTCTGTTTGTTTGGTAAGATAAAAAATACCTTTTAACTTTTAGCTTTTAGGCTATTTTTGGATTAATGGAACATAACGGAGTAGAGCGAAGCGGAATATAGCAAAACGAAATAGAGCGGAGCGGAATGAAATATAGATCTCACTCCATTGTTTAGTTATTTCATTAAGATATCTCATTCCATTACATACATCCCAAATTTGGTGGAACAAAAAATGGGGAATTAGATGGAATGAGATAGAATGGATTTCATCATGTTCCATTCTATTCCATCTATTATTTGCAAATTCAAACAATAGAGTCACATTAGTTACCACTCCACTCAATTCCATTCTATCTCATACCACAAATCCAAACACACCCTTAGTTTTTCATCTCACATTAATGAAAAAAACTTGTTTGTTAACTGTCTTTTAACTTTTAACTTGTAGTTTATTTATAAACTTTTAGTTTTTTTTTTCAAAAGTTATTTAAAATAGTTTTTGAGCTTATAGTTTTTACCTTGTAACTTTTTCTTCCATTTATAACTTTATTATTTTGATAAACATCTATTTTTATCTTTCAATATACTACCTTATATATATATATATATATATATATATATATATATATATATATATATATATATATATATATATATATATATATATAGGGCCGTCTTTGAGGGCGTGCAAGGCGGACTACCGCACAGGGCCTAAAATTTTCCAGGATTAAACCGTGGCTAAAAAGGGCCTCACACAATATTTTTTATGATTTAGATATAACAAAATAGGGCCCATATTTATTTTTCCGTAGTCAAACCATGACAAACCTACACAGGGCCTCCAAATTTTTGTGACGGCCATATATATATATATATATATAATTTTAAAAAAACTTATGCTCTTAAAAATGAAAATAATAATGATAGTAAAATAAAGTGAGTGCCAATTATTTAATTTAATTTAATTATAAAAAAAATTACAACAGCATAAGCGTGACAGATAATAATAATCACATGACAATATTACTTTTGGTTATTTTTAACATTCTTAATCTTAGAGTCTGTTTGGTAAGATAAAAAGAAATAACTTTTAACTTTTAGCTTTTAGACTATGTTTGGATTGATGGAACATAACGGCGTGGAGCGAAGCGGAACATAGCAAAGCGAAATAGAGCGAAGCAGAATGAAATATAGATCTCACTCCATTGTTTAGTTATTTCATTAAGAATATCTCATTCCATTACATACATCCCAAATTTGGTGGAATAAAAAATGGGGAATTGGATGGAATGCGATACAATGGATTCCATCATGTTCTATTCTATTCCATCTATTATTTACAAATCCAAACAATAGAGTCACATTAGTTACCACTCCACTCAATTCCATTCCATCCTATACCACAAATTCAAATGCACCCTTAATTTTTCATCTCACATTAATGAAAAAAACTTGTTTGTTAACTGTCTTTTAACTTTTAACTTTTAACTTGTAGTTTATTTACTAACATTTAGTTTTTTTTTTCAAAAGTTATTTGAAATAGTTTTTGAACTTATAGTTTTTACCTTGTGACTTTTTCTTCCATTTATAACTTCATTATTTTAATAAATATCTATTTTTATCTTTCAATATACTACCTTTTATATATATATTCGCCTCAATTTACAAGATAAAAGGTGATGTAATATTTAATATCTTTAAATAAAATCTAAATTATATAATGAATTTTAAATTAGTGTTGATAATTCTTAATTTAGTGAAACGTTATAAGAGAATCAATGAAATCAACTAAGATAAAAAAATTCAGAATAGTATTGCAGTTATATTGTAGAATATTAAACAATAACTTATTTTTATTGTTATTTTGGATTAATCTAACTGGATCCAAAATTACAATGTTACTAATTTGTGTATATCGGTAAATTTCATTATAAAATTTGTATCCAAATTTCATATATTTTGATGCTATATTTAATTTTTCATATATATTAAAAATATTTTGCATATATTTATTAATATATTGATTTTTATCAAATAAAAATTAATTTAATCATATAATATTTTTTTATGTCATTTTATATCTATCATCTAGTGTAACAGCTACTTTACCAAACACTTAAATGAACTTATTAACTATAAGTCATCAGTTATAAATTATCGACCATTAACTATCAATTATTAATTATCAACTATCAGCTAAATTTATCAAACGTAGCGTTAATAACGAAACATAAAACAATTTTTTGAAAATGCAACGAAATAAAAAGTAAATAAATGATATAATTGTTATGAACAATAATAGTTAAGTGTGTGCTTGAATTCACGGTATATAAAATTGATTTTGACAAAAAAAATTGGGTAAAATTAATATTAATTTTGACAAAATTAAATTTGATAGAATTAATTTTAACATAATTGAGTTTTGTAAAATTAATTTATATTTAAATATATTTATGTAAAAGTAAATTGAACAATAAATTTTAGTGTAAAAATTAAATTTAAATACATAAGTTATAAATTCTAAATTTAATTTTAAATTAAATCAATTATAAAGACAAAATCAATTCAATTTTTTAAAAATCAAATACCTCAAAATCACTTTAGAATCAATTATTCACTTTCAAAATTTAAAATTCGTTTTGTTTGTCACAAAATCTAATCATATATATATATATATATATAGGGTTATGCTAATGCACACTCATGTAGATGTGCATTAACAACATATATCTTAGTATATTTTTGTGTGGAGTCCACTAATTTTTGGTAGACTTCACATTAAAAAGATGAAAAAAAAAATAAAAAAAAATAAATATAATGTGTTTTTGTGTGGAATTCAGCAGATTTAAGTGTATGGTAGCATTTTCCAAGTTACTATCTAAGTACAAAGTGAGCACGTTAGAGCACCATTATCGGTTTCTTTTCACCGTGCTTACACTTTTTCCAAGAAAAAATTGTCAGGGTTTGATGGATAATTGCTGGGTAATACCGTTCTTTGATTTGTGAACGTAGATGCAGTAAACAACGCTTTTTGGCTGTGAGAATAAATAAAATATAATAAATAATTAAATGTGTAGTATATTATGGTATTTAGTGAGATCTTTTTAAAGTTTTTAAAGGGTTGTATGGATAATTAAAAAATGGAGATAAGTTGTTTAAATAATTGGAAAATGTGTAATAATATAAAAAATTAAGTAGGATCTATTTAAAGAACTCAAATGAGTGTAATGGATGTGGGTGCTGTTGTGCCTAAAAAAGAGTAAACTCTATTTCTACATCTAATCCCACCTGAACAACCACGACTACACTTCAATCATGTCTTTCATTTCCACTCTCAGAAGATCCATCTCACCCTTCATCCCACACTTTTCAATCCAACGGCTCCAGATCCTCCATCCAACCTCATCTTCCCCATCTCGAAACGCTGTTTTCGCCGTCATTCTCGCCGGCACCGGTCTAGGGTTTCTTCTCTACACCACCGACTTTGACTCAACTCTCTTTCAACCTTCACTCCCTTCCTCTGTTGACTTGTCAACACCGAATTCCGAAGACCAAAGCCGATCTCGTTTTTCACCTTCTTCATTCCTTACGAAATTCTCCCTTCCTGAAACTTCTGGTGCCTTCATTTTTGGAGGCAAGTTTATCTCCCGCTATTTTTTTGTTTAAATTTTGAATAATTGAGTAAGAATTTTTTGGTTAATTGAGAATGCTGAACGGTGATTTTGTGTTTTGGTTGAAGCATTGCAGAGGCGTACAGGAGAAAGGTTTTTTTCAACTATGAGAAGCGAATGCGGTTGCGAAGTCCTCCGGAAAAGGTATTTTTCACGCGTGAATGATTATCATCACCTAGTTCTAAAATATTGACTAGACTTTAGAAAATTTGTGTATCTAATTTCAATAGATACTATCTATCTTTATAAATAACATAAATGTGAATTGATTACTTAGTATTTGCCTTTATTTAAAAAAAAAATTTAGACACTATTTTTTTGGTTGCTTATAATTGAGTTTGGATTGAGTAAGCACATTCTCAGTGCCGGAGCCGTCTTAAGTTTTTGTTTCTGAGGCACGATAGGTTATAAAACAATTAGAGGCCTTATTTCACCACATTTTATCAATGATAAATATTTAATGAGACCCTATTTATGTACTCTCTGCGTTTAAAAATAACTTTCATTTAAAGTTTTTGCACACAGATTAAGGATTGCAATAATATTGTCATAAATTAACCTTATTAATAAGTTGATAGTAGTGTACTGAGTAATAATTAAAAGACATAATTGAAAAAATAACAATCATTTTTACATTGAAAAGTGAGAATGATAGTCATTTTGAAAAGGAGGGAGTGCAGTTTAACCTTAACGAATTTTAGGCCTTGCCTTGTACGCTCTCAAAGATGATCATGTAGTTGTGAAATATGTCATTTTGTATTTTAAAGTTTATAACCAAATAATAATGTCTAGGTTGTTGGGTCATCAATTCTTTAGGGGTCATAATGAGAGAGCATTTTACATTAGGGTCTTTCTTTAAGAGCAACACACACTAAGTGAGAGAGACACCACATATTCACCCAAAATGTTAATATAATAGATGTATGGGTTCTCTCATTTATAAAGTGCTCAATCTCTACTTTTCTAATCAATGTGGGACTTCCCCACACTTTTGTTTCTCAACACTTCCAACTCACTTGTTTTTCTCAACATTAGGAATCCAATAATAGAATTCCAAAGAATAACTCTTTTATTTAGGATATATTAGGAGAGCATCTATCGTCACTCAAGGGTTTCCCTACCATTCGAATATGTAACTAGTTATTTATAACTAGTTAAAACCATGTACTTGGAACGCTTGCTAGTTATGACATTGTTGATTAATTAGGCATGGGACACAACAACCACCACCAAGCCTTACCCCACTAAATGTGGTCGGCTACATGGGACACAAGATGTAACTAATTTTTCCTGAAACTAAGACAATTCTCTCTTTTTTATATTTGTTTTTAGCTGAAGGGAATGTTTTGGCCGTAGGGAACTATGTAATTCTTCTCCATTTTTGATACCATAGCATTCTGCCGATTTCATTACATTGAATGAATACAATGGTTTCTTAGTTCCTTTTGAAGTGTGAATTGTACATTGACAATCTTTACTTCTTTTCATTAAGGTTTTTGAATACTTTGCATCTTATCGATCACCACAAAGAGAAGTACTCATGATGCCGGCAGATCTAATGAGGGCTGTAGTTCCCGTTTTCCCTCCATCTGAATCTCACCTTGTTAGAGATGGATACTTGATAGGAGAAAGAAGCCCTGGCCATTTATGCTGCTCTCCTTCAGAATTTTTTATGCTTTTCGATCTAAACAATGACGGACTTATATCTTTTAAAGAGTGAGTCAACTATATTCTCTCTGATTATCATGTTCTCTGTTAACAACTTTTTCTGTGTTTGTTGTGTAGTGGGTATGATCTACTTATTCTGAGAAGTTTAATTTTTTAGTCTTCCAACTTTTGTTAATTATTCCTCGTGTGGGAAATGGGCTACGGTAGAGTGGATGCAAAGCAGCCTAAGTAGGACCTGGTCCGAGGACCAAGCAAGCAGTTCATAAATGGACCTGCTGATACTTTATCCAGGGTTCTTGGCTAATTTTGTTCTCCTTAAGGCCTTCTCTTTAATCTTTAGATCTTCATAACTTGTCTGTTTGTGTCTATAATACCCTTATTTCTCTGAAGCAGGTATATCTTTTTTGTAACGCTACTCAGCATCCCAGAATCAAGCTTTTCTGTGGCATTTAAAATGTTTGACGTGAACAACAATGGGTGAGTGCTCATGGTACTTCTTTGAAATTGTAATCACGAACTGTTGGAAATTCAAGTTTGAGTGATTAAGTCTCACTTTACTTAAGAATGAGTTAAATGCAAATGTTTTAAGAAAACTGATCTACATACTTAATCACTTGAAGTTTTGTATAAAGTTGTGATGGAAAATTTGTTCTGATGATTAGTTGCTTCATACGATCTTGCTTTCAGGCCCCTGAACTCTAGTTCTCAGTGTGGTTTAATCTGCTTTTTACGTATTTTAACCATGGATTTCTCAGAATTTTAGTATGAAAAGCTATCTCATGGGCCGAGGGTTGTCTCCCACTTATAATCATTTATCTAACTCTATCTGAAAAGCTATCTCACGGGGCAAGGGTTGTCTCCCACCTATAACCACTATCTCGTTCGTATCACTAGTCAATATAGGATAGGATCTTTAACGGTATTAATTCATAATGTTTATAGATCAAGGACATTGCCACTTGTTTGTTGTCAGTAGCATCAACTTCAAGGCTGCATAAATTGTTGCTTTGTAGGTCTAGCTACATTATGAATTGATTTTTTTAGTACTGTGGGAGCTTGATCATTCCCTATAGTTCCCTTCATCTGACAGGGTTAATTACTTCTCCCCATTTATAGAGAGATAACTAAGGAAGAATTCAAGAAAGTGATGGCATTGATGCGAACTCATCATCGACAAGGTGTTCACCACAGGGATGGACTGCGAACTGGTCTGAAGGTGAACGATTCTGTGGAAAATGGAGGGCTGTTGGAATACTTTTTTGGTAAAGACGGAAAGGGTTGCCTCAAACTTGATAAATTTGTGCAATTTTTACGAGACTTGCATGATGAAGTAAGTTCTAGTTGTTCCATTCTCACCATGTCGTTATGGGTTTGATTGATTTTGTCTTATCGATAGTGGATTTGTTGAGGGACTAGGAAGTTTTGCTTTACTGAAGTTTGCACCCTCTCTCTAGTGTTTCACTCTTATGTTAGGGGGAGTTCTTATCTTTGAAATGCACTGTAAGCAACAATTTCACAAATTTGATAATTGTGCATATAGAAAATCCTTACTCTTATGTTTGAGATATTATTAATGCTGTGGTAGTTGTGACTTGTGATATTAGCATTCAAACCGAGAAAACCAGTAATTGCTTCTAGATATAATCTGTAGTTATAAGAACTCTCACTGTTTTCTATTTTTAGTTTTTAGTCATTATTAAAGACCGTCCTAATATATGTTAATATTGGCCCGACCTTTAAAAAGTAATCATACTCTTAAAAAACTTATCTATTTACAGAGGCAATTAAATTGTCTTTTTATAACCTGAACAGATAATAGAGATTGTGTTTCAAAACGCTTGTGGATAGTATTTCTCTTGTATGAATTAGAATTCCTACTAAAAAATTTGTATGGATAAATATCATTTTCTATAGTGGCCTCGAGTGATTATCTATGAGACTATGACAGTTAATCTACAATATTTATGTAGATGCTGAAGCTGGAGTTTGCTCACTATGACTACAAATCTCGAAAAACAATTTCAGCCAAGGACTTTGCACTCTCCATGGTTGCTTCCGCCGACATGAGTCATCTAGGCAAGTTGCTTGAAAGGGTTGATGAAATGAATGATACTCCATGCTTTAAGGACATGTGCATCACATTTGAGGATTTCAAAAACTTTGCCAATCTAAGGAAAAAGTTATTTCCATTTTCATTAGCCCTTTTCAGTTTTGGAGAAGTAAACGGCCTGTTGACGAGAGATGATTTTCAGCGAGCAGCGTCACATGTATGACATTTATCCTTGTTTTATGCTTAAAAAAATTTGATTTAGATTATATGGCCAAGATGGTAAGTTCATATTTTGTTTGTTTCAATTTCAGGTTTGTGGCGTATCTCTCTCCGACAATGTGGTTGAGATTGTTTTTCATTTGTTTGATACAAATCAAGACGGAAACCTAAGTACAGACGAATTTATCAGAGTGCTACACAAGCGAGAAAGAGACATTGGTCAGCCTGTAGAAACAGGAATGTTGGGTTTGTTGTCTTCCTGCTGGAACCGTAAACAAAACATCTCACCTTCACAGTTGTTTTCCGGATAGGTAAAATTACTTCCACAGCCATTTTAAACCAGAAATAATACAGTGAATATGAGCCCTTGTTTGGAAGAGAGAAAAGAACAAGATAAAAGAAGAAAAGGTGGGCACTAAATTAATCATTGTTGACAGCTTAGAAATAGCAAAGATGTATTGTTTGTTGTAAAAAAAATATATGCCTATGATGTGGTCATGTCTGACAGTTGTAACTACATAGGGACCTTTTCCAGCTTTGTAACCAATATAAAACTTTTTTTTTTTATGTTCAATGAAATTTGTTTTTGGAATATTTCAACTCTAGCAGATTTACTCTATTTATTTATCAATCATTTCTTTTATCACATGTAGTAAAATAAGCAAATAAATCACATGAAAATAAAAAATAATAAATAAAAAATTCCAGAAGCCAAGGAGCAAATTTTTTGTTAAGGACTGAAATAAAGGAATATTCTCAGGCAGAGAAAACAGTGAAAAGGACAAGAACAAATTCACGTTTGTCTCACTATGAATGTGAACATGAACATGTCAAATGTAAAAAAACAACTATAGTTGAAAAATTCCACGTGTTCAAACAAAGAATGATACACAATTAATTAACATTAATATTAACCCATTTTTGTGTGTCGTTTAGTACTTTCCCCCCAATTTTCCTCGAGAAGAAAAGCACCCACCCTTTTATTCTCCATTATTATCAATATTATTATTCCACACCCTTCCATCCACGTTGACTTCAAAACAAAAGAAACATCGAAACAAACCCTAAATTGTAATAGTTCTATTTCTCTCCCTCCAAATTCATTCATTTCAGATTGAAAATTTTCTGTTTAATTTTTTTTTTCATCTTCAATTGATTATTATTATTGCTATTGTTAATATTTGAAATTGATTGATTCAGAGATCTATGGGGAAACCAGCAGGGAAAAGGAAGGATCATGAATCACCAAAAGTAAACAACAATCACAATAACAAGAAGGGTTACGAGCGTTCATCATCCTCAAAAGCATTAGATGATGACACAGCTATGTTCATCAACATGTCACAAGAGCTAAAAGAAGAAGGTAACAAACTTTTTTACCAGAAAAAAGACAATGAAGGTGCTATGTTAAAGTACGAAAAAGCCCTCAAACTCCTTCCCAAAAATCACATAGATGTTGCTCATCTTCATACAAATATGGCTATGTGTTATATGCAATTGGGCCTTGGTGAGTATCCTCGAGCAATCAATGAGTGCAACCTTGCTTTGCAGGTTTCGCCTAGGTATAGCAAAGCTCTTTTGAGGAGAGCTAAGTGTTATGAAGCTTTGAATCGGTTGGATTTGGCTATGAGAGATGTTAGAGTTGTTTTGAATGCTGAGCCGAATAATCTTTCGGCGTTAGAGGTTCTTGATAGCTTGAGAAATACTATGGATGAGAAAGGGATTACTATCGATGAGACCGAGATTGCCTTGGCTGCTATACAGCAGCAAGAGTCTCCCGCTGCTCGGTTTAGGAAAGTTGTTAATGAGAAAATTAAGAAAAACAAGGGACACAAAGGGGAAGGTGAGGAAGAGCGTAAAAGTAAGGTTGTTGTGGAGAAGAAAGCAAATGTTGTGAATGTTAAGGTGAAGGGTAAAGATTCTAAAGATAAGGTTATGAAGGATAAGGATAGTAGGGAAGTTGTTAAGAAAGATAAAGAGGTTACTAGGACTGTGAAGTTGATATATGGAGAGGATATAAGGTGGGCGCAATTGCCTGTGAATTGTAGTATGAAGTTAGTGAGGGATGTGATACGGGATAGATTTCCGGGGTTAAAGGGTGTTCTTGTTAAGTATAAGGATAGGGAAGGTGATTTGGTTACTATTACTACTACTGCTGAATTAAGGTTAGCTGAGGATTGTCATGTGCTTGGCTCGATTCGGCTATATATTACGCAGGTGGATTTTAACCAGGAGCCGCGTTACGATGAAAAGACGAGTAGTGGTGAGGTGAGAGTGGGGAATGGGGTTGGAAAAGGTGACAGGGGTGTCAGGGCAAATAGGATGATTACTGTGGAGGATTGGCTTGTTCAGTTTGCGAGGCTGTTTAAGAACCATGTTGGGTTTGATTCGGATTCGTATTTGGATATTCATGAGGTTGGGATGAAGCTTTATTCAGAGGCGATGGAGGATGCTGTGACAAATGATAATGCTCAAGAGCTGTTTGATATTGCTGCTGATAAGTTTCAAGAGATGGCTGCTTTGGCTTTGTTTAATTGGGGGAATGTTCACTTGTCTAAAGCGAGGAGACGAGTGCCTTTTCAGGAGGATGGGTTGAGAGAAGCGTCTTTTGAGCATGTTAAAGCTGCTTATGAGTGGGCTAAGAAGGAGTACAAGGAAGTGGAAATGAGATACGAAGAATCTGTGAAAATCAAACCGGACTTTTACGATGGACTACTTGCTCTTGGGTGTCAGCAGTTTGAGCAAGCAAAGCTATGCTGGTGTTATTTAATCGCCGACAATAAGAAATTTGAAGTTGAGCCTTTTGAGGAGGTTCTACAGCTCTACAACAAGGCAGAGGACAGTATGGAGAAAGGGATGTTGATGTGGGAGGAGATTGAGGAACAGCGTTTGAATGGACTATCTAAATTAGATAAGTATAATGCACAGTTAGAGAAAATGGGGTTGCTTCGTCTTTTCAGGGATGTTACTTCTAATGAAGCCGACGAGCACGCCTCTAAGATGAGGATACAGATATATCTTTTATGGGGCACCTTATTGTACGAGCGTTCCGTTGTGGAATTTAAGCTCGGACTACCGACATGGGAGGAATGTTTGGAGGTTGCAGTTGAAAAGTTTGAACTAGCTGGAGCTTCTACAACTAACATTGGTGTCATGATAAAGAACCATTGTTCTAATGAAACAGCGATGGAAGGTATGGGTTGGAGAAAATTATCCATCATGTGTATTTATCAGATGCTTTTCTTGTTTCAAATTTTCTAGGGAACTGACAAACCAATTTTCATGATTACAGGGTTTAAAATTGACGACATAGTGCAAGCATGGAATGAGATGTATGATGGGTGGCAGTTTGACGTTCCAACTTTCCGACTTGAACCATTGTTTCGTCGGCGTGTTCCAAGACTCCAATACATCCTGGAGCAATTTTAAGTTTTCTTCTTGAGTTGTCATTCTTTATAGAGGCAAAATTAGTGCTTCTATTTTCTTCGGTAATATTTTTGAAGGTTTCTACATTCCATTCCGAGACAGGTAAGTAAAATTATGATACTTATCCTACAATTTTGTCTGCATGTTCATATGGCAGTAGATGTTTAATTGTAGCTGTAGTTTTATAGAATGCTATATCAAATGTTTTCTGTTGGTTAAAAGTGCTTATTTCTGGGCTTACTCATAATTACAAGTTTACAACAGGTGTTGTATTTCTGTTGTTTGGCTCTCAAAGTTGAGATTCTTATTTCTGGGTTTTTCATTTTTTATAATTTTCATGTTCTAGTTTCATTGATTCAGTTAAACATTTTTATCAATGATGACATCTATGCGGTTGTTCTGAATGGATCTATTTTCCTTTTGATTGCAGGTATTTTTTCTTCATTTTTGTCAAAACTCCGTGAAAGAGTGCTATGATTGAATTATTTTTGGTATAGCAGTTTTGTAGAGGTTGGGATGTTAAGGTTAGAGTATTGTTTTACCATTAAAGGGGTATATGTTCTGAGGGTTTTCGCAGTTGTAAAATCTGTATGATTCCATTTGTTGGTTTGAGGTAATGAGTGATTGGATTTGTTCAGTTTGCAAACACAATAAAAAAAAATTCAGCTTGGTGGGGTTTGATGATTATTTAAGCTGGGAAACTGTTATTTATAGTATGCTATTTCTATTATATTGTATAGCACACTATATTTTATCATCATATTTGTCTCTTGAATCTCTTGATTTTTGTTTGTTTCAGAAATTTAGTTTTGTTTTGATAATGGATTTGAACTTATGAATTCCTTATCAATTCAACATCTGTGTGCTTATGTCTCTTCCTCCGACCACAAGTGTGTCTTGGAGCACACTCCTCCTATACTAACTCAACTACCGTTTATGATCTGACACTATTTTTGAAATAGTGAATGAAATCCATTGAGTTTCAGTCAATTGAAGGGAATGTGTTGAGAAGAGTATGTTGCTAGCATTCCTTGAAGATGCTTGTTGGATCATAGAATTAGGAATCTCACAAACTATCTTGATTTTATATTTTATTTGAGGACACCGTATACCAATTAAAAAAAATAAGAAGATTTCTTAATATACCACCCAAGTTTCTTAGGCACCATGTGAAATTTCATTTTTGCCCCCAGATTCCGGATTTGCACATCCGGACGCACCAAATTTTTAAAAAAACGCTGATATGTTCCGGATGTGCACATCCGGAAGAATTTCTGATTTGCAAATTCGGAAAAAATCAAAAGAATTCCATAAAATTATTTACTTCTAAATATAATAAAAATTAATATAATTTTTTCAATATAATTAAATTCAATATAATTAAAATCCATATTAATTAAAATTAATATGATATTTAATATGATTAATTTTTTTCAATATAATTAATATGATTAATATGGTATTTAATTTTAAATGATTTTTTTATATTGAAAAAATTAATTTAATTATATTGGATTTAAAATTATATGGTATTTACTTCTAAAATTGGATTTAATTATATTGGTATTTAAAATTATATGGTATTTACTTCTAAATTATATGGTATTTACTTCTAAATTATAATTATAATTATATGGTATTTACTTCTAAAATTAATTTAATTATATTGAAAAAATCATATTAATTTTAATCATATTTATTTTAATTATATTAGATTTAATTAAATTGGATTTAATTATATTGAAAAAATCATATTAAGTTTAATTATGTTGAATTTTAATTATATTGGATTTAATTATATTTAGAAGTAAATGATTTTATGGAATTCTTTTGATTTTTTCCGGATTTGCAGATTAGGAATTCTTCCGGATGTGCACATCCAGAAAAAACTGAAAAATTTTAGAGAAATGGTGCGTCCGGATGTGCACATCTGAAAAAAATTGAAAAATTTTAGAGAAAGGGTGCGTCCGGATGTGTACATCTGAAAATTGAGGGGAAAAACGAAAATTCAGGTGGTGCCTAAGAAACAAGAGTTGTGTAATAAGAAACATCCAAAAATAATGGACACTCTTTAAGCACGTGAAAGAGATATTTCATTGAATGAAGCTTTGTGTTGCATAAGTCTACTTTTTTACTTGTAACACTTGTGCTATCAATATATATTAAGATTTATTCCAAATTCTATGAATTTGATATTATTCGGATGCACCACAATCACTCATTACCACACCTTTTATTAGAAATGGTTCTTTGAGAATGAATTCTTGAAACTAGAATATTTCTCTTAAATATAAATGTCTAACCTTAAATTGTAATTTGACAAAGGAATGATGAATTCGTTTAAGTTGGTAAAGAAATTTCAATTTGGGGGCTGTACTTGTAAAAATATACAAGTGTGCTTGGTATCCCTACAAGATTAGAAGATATTTAGAGGCTTTAGTAGGTTTATAACAATTGAGGGCAGTTAAGACTTGCTCATGACAGTGAGAAGTTAGGTATGGTGGTTTTATAATGGATTTAGAGAATCTACTCACATGAGGTGAGAGACAGTGTATCAATATAGTGTTGTGGGTATTATGTGTCAATTGTGATCTGTCTTTCCTCACTTTGATATGAGGTATTTATAGAGGCTCTTGGGTTTAGGGTTAAGGAAAGTTACTTTCCCCATTACTAGATCATAGGAACGAGAGAGTTATTTCTTCTTAGACCCATTCTTCTAGTCTGTTGTAATAGGACACATCATCTCCCACGTCTATTAGACAAGTGGAAAGAGTTTGATGGACTAAGAACAACCAGACGAACTGTTACTAGGATCCAGGCAGCTTCATGGCCAATTTTCGGGCAGTTTCATGGCCCATGTGATGGCTTTCCTCACTTTTACGTAATTGGTCTCCTCTTGGGGCTGAATAAAAATATATCACTACACAATCCCTCAAGCACGAGGGTTTGGTAAAGGGAGAAGTGTTTAATTGACTTTGCATTGTGGGAGCTTCTAAGTGGACCCTCTCAAGAGAGACTTTAAATTGAGTCTCTCGAGTGAGACTTTAAGTTGAGTCTCTCAAGCGAGACTATATGTTGAGTTTCTCAGGCGAGACTTTATGCCGAGTCGCTCAGGCAGGACATTAAGTTGAATCTCTTAGAAGAGACTTTATATCGAGTCTCTCAGGTGAGACTTTAAGTTGAGTCTCTCAGTCAGACTTTAAGCTGGACTTGTATGGTTAGCACTCTGATGTCCAAGTCAGTTCAAGATTCAAGATAAGTGTAGTGAAAAGGGGAAATCAGAGTATGTACCTTGCTTTCAGTATGAACTGATTTTATACCTTGGGTAAAGTTGAATGGATTTGAGTTAATTTGGACCTTAACCCTTTCGGCCTCTGGGTGGCCCGAAATAGTTGCCCCAAAGGCTTTGCTAGACACCGAGGGAGCCAGGGATGCCTTAAGTGATTTTGGTCGGCTTCTAAGATGTCGTTTGGTAAAGCTAGAAGTGAATTGTTTGTAATTTGTTAAAGAAGTAGTGAGAGATAAGTGCATTAAATGCATTCCCATCAATGAAATGTTTCACCGCCTTCTCCTAACATGTGCGCTGATGTGACAAGTTAGTGCATGGTGCGGCTTATTGTGCACTCGAGTTCACTTGAGTCTGCGTGTATTCCTAAGGGAAAATCTAACTATTGATTTCATGACTATTCTCCTTCACCGATCTGGGTCGTTCAATCGTCGCCCGCTTATATATAAGTGGAAGTTAAGTGCTGAAAAACCTATTCTTAATCATTGGCATTCAAGTTCACTTATTAGTAACATTTTCTCTTTTTCCTTCCAGAAGGTGTTCATTAGTGATGGTAACTTATTTATCAAAGTTTCAGCCTTACTTCACTTGCTTTGCTTCACAAATCTCCCATAACTTGGTACATTTGTCCCTTCAAGCTTTTACATTTGACATTTCTTGTTTTTTTAGTCAAAATGAGTGATAGTACCGTTAACCTAGCGAGTAATTCTGAGAACGGTACTTCTTCCACTATGAGAATGGGGAAATCCTCTAATTCTCATCTCCCTCCTCTTGCTCATGATCACTTGGAACTAGAAGTCATATACTTATTTGACGATTATGACTCGAAAAGGTTATCTAAGAACTCCCTGGAAGAACAAGCTTTTTCATCTGACTCATTATAAGCCCTTTTATCAAATGTTGGTAGATATACGAATTGTAACAAGGTCCATATGCCCCTCCCATCTTGAGTGAGGAGGAAATAAAAGATATAAAACATATGAGGGGACGTGCTAACGATTTCATCTAACTTTGTTTGAGAACTAATAATTGTGAACCCAACAACGTTGAATTGAAGGCCCAATTAGATCTTCATGGTAGGCCACATGTAGTGTTATGGATAACACACAACGAACATTCTAAAATCAACCACCTGGCTCAGAAGGGTGTGACGCTGGTGAAGCTGAACGAAGCGATTACGTACGACTGAGTACCCCATCTGTCTTGAGTACTGAGGTAGCAATAGAAGTTGTTGGCATTGTGGTCGGTAGTCCTTAGTATTGGTCAGTTATTACAGTGGACCCCAGAAGGAGGATATGCAACTCTTTCGATAGGTGTGCACAAGGATAAGGATGCAATTGTCTTTCTCCTACTTTGAGGTTGCTATCATGGAGCATTTAAATGTTTCCCCCTATCAACTTCATATGAGGTAATGGGCCTACATGAGGGTATTCCAGCTATGTGTTGAAGCATAAATCTTTGAAGTCTTCGCTCAAGTTGATTTTTAGTATATTCTATTTGGTTCTCACATCTCGGGACGACTACCGCGACCAAAGACTCATTAGCTTCCACCCGAATGACCTTTGGTTTGACTCCTTCACCTAGGATTGGGGTGATTTTATGGGGTTTTTCTTGTTGTTGAAGCTCTTCATGCTTGAGGTCAACTCGGTTTTTGGTACCCTTTTGTCGATTCTCCCCGCTTCTCTAAGAGCACGTTTTTGAAGTATTCGACTTTGTCTCATTTCCGCTGAGCCATCCCTTTCTACCAAACCAAACCAAGCTTCATTTCCCTTGAAAAAGCAGCGATGAAGGAAAAACTGCTTAATGGTTCTGAGGGCTTAGTTACGAAGAAGGATTTCTCCCTGGCAAGGTGCCCCTTACCAAGGTAAGGAAGAGGTTGATTGATACTTACGCCATCATGAGTGAGATTAGCTAAAATGAAATAAACAATATTTTTAGTGAGGACAGAGTCTCAGAGTTTTTTTTGACATGTGTGATTGCATTTTGCAGATAATATGGACATGTTTCAGATGTTTTATGACCTTTAAAGTGCCCAAGGCATCAATGTTGGCTCTTCTGGTCGGATTGTGATGCCTTCCACCCAAACTAATGTTCTTGCTCTAACCACCAAGACCATTATTGTTGTTGTTAAAGTCAAATAACTTGTTACTGTTGCGACCATTTTGACTGTGAATGAGGCGCATTCGTCCTTGATTTCAACAAAGAGGGGTTGAGGTGAAGACCAACCCCCTCCAGGAAAAAGGTACTCATATACAAACTCGTCTTTCTGAGGACAGCGCTTCAAGGGAGATGACCTATTTCCTGCGAATGCCTATTTTTTCCTCCCGACTTGTCCGCACTCGTGAAGAAGTTGATGTGGTTGTGTCAACGGAGGACTTGTCTTATGTCCAAAACCTCCCTGAGGTGGAAAAGATGGAGCTCGTATCTGAGATCACCTACAACATATATCAGGCTTTTTCCCTATTTTCTCTGGTTGCTATGTATTGGTTTCTAATAATCCTTAAAGGAAATGGACACTTAGAAGGGGAAGTGTGAATCTATGGAACAAATGTGCTTATCCTTTCAATAGGAGTTGACGGTGCTGAGAAGAAGGCCAAGCTTGCTTACTCTCTGCACGAGGATGTGAAGACTTACGACTTTCTCACGACCCTTGCGACCCGGGTAACTGAGCTGGAGGCTTCTCTTGCTAAGAGCACTAACTTGTACTTTGTATTAACTTATATTAAGCTGTATTTTGTCATGAATGAATTATATGGTGCTTTTTGTTTTAAAATTGTTGTCAAATGTTAGACCAAATGAGGGCAAAACTATGTCATAGTTTACGTCAAATGTTAGGCCAAATGAAGGCAAAATTTTGAAATTTTCGTCAAATGTTAGGCCAAATTATGAAATTTATGTTAAATGTTATGCATACTCTGTCAAATTTGTGTCACGCATTATGCTATCATAGGCATATCAAAGCAGGCCAAAATTGTGCAAAATTCTTTCAAAATCAAAAGCAACTTTTACATATTTACTCTAAAAACTATACAACATTAAAAACCTAAGCTGCCAAAATTATAGGATTAATATGTCACAAACACCAACATTCTAGTAAAAAAACAGTCATTACATTAAAAAAATAAACAACCTTACATAACACTAACATGACTCTACTTCAACAATTACACTTAACTATAAGGTACACGTTAATCATACGAGAAACTACAAAATATAAAAACTTGATTTTCCTAGCATAATCCTCTTGATTTAATTTCGACTGCAACTTCTTGTTCTTCTTCTTTGAAGCTTCATACAACCCCCTTAACAGTTCCACAACCTTCAAATCATTTAACTTGTTCACATCTACATTTCTAACACCATTAATATCTTCTGTTTCAACTAAATCTTCATCCCATATGAATAAATCACATGTATCATCACCCTCCCAAAATGGACATCTCCAAAAGAGTATGTCTTTACTACGATCATTCTTACGATAATATGAGACCATATGAGCTTCACAACCACACTTTCTTCATGGACGACTTTTCACAGAGGAGGAAGACATGAAAATGGGTTTTGTACCTCTTAATTTGGAAGACGACATAAAAATACCTTTGATTTTAATGTTGGGTGAGTAAATTCAGCAAATAAGATACAATGAGAAGAAGAAGAATTATGTTAAAAAGAAGAACATGTTTCAATTCCCAAACGATGCTGCAATTTAATGAGAAAGGTTAAGCATTTGTTAATAGTAAAAAATTATGTGTCAAATAATTGTTGAATACTTTCAAACGTGGCAATTGATTATTCAACAATTAAAAAAAAAAATTCCATCTATACGTCTATGCCAGCTCATATTAAACCAAATAGGTGACATAGATCAAATTTGGGGATAGAAAACTTTAGAAAAACCATTCTCTAAAGGAAAATTCCAGACGCTTTTGATTGTACTCAATACCATTCTAACATTTTAGATAATATAATTCTATACACATATTATTGGGTGTTACATTTTAACAATAAATTGACCAAATAAGTTTTTAGTTTTTAGACTAAATTACCGTTTTAATCCTCCGATTTTGTTAAATTCACGAAATTAATTTCCTTATTTTAAATTCAAAAAGTTTTGGCCCCTTATTTTAAATTCAAACAATTTTAATCTCACGTTTTTCATAAAAAATCGATGAAATTTCGATTTTTAACTTATATTTTTATCTACGAAGTTCAATAATATATTTATATACAATTATTTGTCATATTTTACAAGGAACTTTTCATTTTAAAAATAAAAACATCATTCATTTTAAATATAAAAGTATAAGAGGTGACTAAAATTGTTTAAATTTAAAATAGGGGAATCAAAATGGTTTAAATTCAAAATAGAGAATTAATTTCAAAAATATGAGATCAAAAGTGTAGGTTAGGTTTTATTTATAAAATATTTTTTTAAAATAAGATTATCAACATTTTTTTTTTAAATTGATTTACAAAAATAATTTTGTTAAATTTAAAACAAATTCATCCAAACAAACTTTAAAATTTCAAAATTCTAATTAAGAATAAAAAAATCCCTAGATTCGCCTAAAGTGTTTTCTGGTATTAATAGCAACACGCAAAGTGAAACCATAACGAAAAAGATTGCACTCACTTTGTAACCCAGAGAGAGTGTAAAGGGAAAAACTTATTCTTTTTAGGGTTCTATCAAAAAATCCCAAATCCTCTTTCATCATGGTCACCAAAGTCAGGAAACCGTCCCATGCTGGTTCTTGGTACACCGATAATCGTAAGTTTCTGCAATCAATTATCAAATTCATATTCATATCAGGCTCAATTCTAGACTTTAATTTTTCTGATCAGATTAAAAAAAAATTAGGGTTTCACCTATTGTGCAGTTAATGTTAGGTTATTAATTAACTGCCGCGTTATCACGATTATTGATATTGCGGAGAATCACAGTCAAATATTAACTCAATTGCATTGATGTTATAGTAGTATCAAAGACTGTTGTGTCGCGACCTCGGTCGAAGTCGCGGACTTTCGTTTAAAATTCGGATTTTTTTTAATATATGGTTGAATTTTTTATAATGTATGTGATTTTATTTTATTTCATGGCTTGAAACACCTCTGATAAGTTAATGTTTTTCGCATTATAGTTGTTTTTAATGGCTTTGCAAAATTGCAACCTCAACTTGCGATTGCGATTGTGGTTTCATTTGACTGATTCTCTATAGTATCAAAGATTTCGATTGTGATGCAACCTTTATTTAAAATCTTGTTGACTAGCAGAGTTTCAAAATAATATTCCTCTATTTTTATGGTTAATTTATTTTTTCAGCTAAGAAGCTTTCAGAAGAACTAGAAGGATGGCTGAATTCGAGTGGTCTGGATAAATCTTCTGATGTACGGGGAGTAATAGCACCGTAAGTGAATGCATTAGACTTGTGATGTAACCCTTGATTGAAAAATTGAGGTTGATTTTTCAAATACATTTTGGACATCAAGTTTTAGAGAAATTCAATTTGTTTTTCAATGATTTTATGATTTGAGATAAAGAATGTTAATGTGTTTGTACTGCATTGGATTGTTGTGTTAGACATGCAGGTTATTCCTATTCAGGACGGGCTGCTGCATATGCATTTGGAAACATTGATCCATCTAACATGTAAGTTTATTTTTTGTTTGTTCCTTTGACTTCCCCTTTTCACTATTATCTTGTGGATTATTGTTGTTTGTTGTTGATGGTGCTATTGTTTTCTTTTAATTTTGTGATTTCAGCAAACGTGTTTTCCTACTTGGTCCTTCTCACCATTATTACACTCCAAAATGTGCTCTTTCAACTGCAACAGTCTACAAGACACCCATTGGGGACCTGCCTATTGATTTGGAAGGTAGTGATAATTGTATGATATTTGAATTGTTGTATTGAAAATGGAAACTAAACAATAACTCCACATTTATATTCGAGAGAGAATGTCATAGGAAAAGGAAATGTCTAAACTAGATAAGGAAACTATATGAAGTAATAAAGAAAAAGTAGCTGATCAATATAATTATAATCAACATTCTTCTATCCGAGTTTTGGACCAATTCTCCATTGAGAACTGATTCATTTTGTTTGACTTTAATATTGGTTTCAGTGTTACCTTGTCGCACATTTAATTCTTTATTGTTTTACTAGTAAACGAGCAACTTAAAGCAACGGGAAAATTTGAAACGATGGATATTCGAGTTGATGAAGCTGAACATAGCATGGAAATGCACTTGCCATATCTTGCTAAAGTATTTGAAGGGTAAGTTTTGTTGTATAATGGCTCCAGTTCATGAAATTTGTCGGAGATTGATTTTAAATATTGAAGCAGGCACCCGGTGAAAATTGTACCCATTTTAGTTGGTGCTGTTAGTGCTGAGAGTGAAGCTATGTATGGAGAGACTCTTGCTCAATATGTCGATGATCCCACTAATTTCTTCTCTATTTCATCAGATTTCTGTCACTGGGGATATCGGTATGTGCTTTTATTTACATGTTGAGCTACCTTGTTTCTTTCTTTGTTTGTTTTCCTTAGATCTTGTGAAATTATACTCTTGCATTTGTTGTTTAAGATATACTAATATAAATAGAATCATGCATAAACAAACATTCGGAGTCCGGTCATGTTTTCTATGGTTTATATACTTGATTGATGTTGTTTTGACTTAAGATAATATACTTCATTGGTAATTATGATTTTTTTTCTAGTTCTAGTGGTGGCTTGACTGTATGTTACCAATATCTATACTACAGTGACCCCATTTGGATAAACAACTTAATTGAGTACTTACAGTATAAATGCTTATGTATATTTTATTTCTAAAATTAAAGATTAATTGAAGTCGAACTATTTTTATATAAGTTGTCGTAGAGGACTTATGAAAATAAGCTGAAAGCAATTTATAGACATGCCATAAACTATTTTCTTAAACTCTCCCAAACAGTTTCAAAAGTGTTTAAGTTATGCCGTATATAAGCTCAATAAAACCAATCTGAACTGACCCCGTCTCTTCTTATTGTCCATGTCTATGTATTCTGATGGTTATCTCATTTCTTTCATAAGTTTGAAGCTGGTACTGATAGTGTCTTGTGACTGGTATTTTATGTCAGGTTCAATTACATGTACCATGACAAAAAACATGGACCTATTCACAAATCCATTGAAGCCTTGGACAAAATGGGCATGGATATCATAGAAACTGGAGACCCTGATTCATTCAAAAAGTATCTGTCAGAATATGACAATACAATCTGCGGACGCCATCCAATTAGTGTTTTTCTTCATGTAAGTTCCTTATAAACTTTCATGGAAATAATTCTTGCCAAATTTCTGAGTCAACAATATTTGCTGATATTATATTTACTTTCAACATCTTACAAATCTATCAGATGCTGAAGAATAGCTCAACAAAGATAAAAATCAAATTTCTTCGCTACGAGCAGTCCAGCCAATGCCATAATACTAGAGATAGTAGTGTTAGTTATGCATCTGCAGCAGCAAAGGTTGATGATTCAAACTCTAGCTAAAGGTGTTATCTTCTTTTAGGGAGCATTGAAAATTTGATTTCCTTTTAAATTGAATATTTATATTTAAGCTTCAGAGAAATGAACATTATAGTCCTTATTTTGTAGATTATTGTCACCAAAATGTGTAGCTCACCTTTATAGACCGCGAAGTTGTCAAACAAAGAAATTCCATTACACTCCCAGTTGGTGTTCCAACTAACTTTTGGGAAGTTGTGGCGTTGAACATATGATTTATGATTTGAACGTGTTATCATGGTTGCATTGCAACCATTAAATCCTTAAATTTCAATGTGTTAACAGCTCTGCTTGACGTTGTGTTATCTGTGGTGATGAATGTGTTAGTACATGTGGTGGAACAACACATTTGCTTCAAAGATGCTGAGCTGTTTTGTTTTTTTTTTAATCGAAGTTGTTACAAAATACCGAGTATTGATAGAATGATTTTTTTTTAAGTTTTCACCACTAGTATCAATCCGGTCTATTAGACCCGGCTAATCTGGGAGTGAGACTAATCTGGGAGTGAGTTCTGACGTTAAATAGTTTCAGCCTTATACTTTGACTTTGGCATCATGCATCTTTTATCTTAATAATTTGGATGTATTTATGGCAGAGAAGTATCATTTTGCTTCTAAGATTTGGAATTTCTTCGGTCAATCAATCATCTGCATATCGATAAAAGCTCTGATTTGGCTCTTTTGCCAATATGCTCCTTGTCCCTTTTCAAACAGTGTAAAGCTATCATTTTCGTTGCTATTTTGAATATGGTTTATATTATTTAGTTTTGCACAAACAGAGTGGGATTTAACCCCCCAAAAACTTCAATAGAAATGTGACAGCGAACACTACTCCATCTTCAATTTATGACTATATAATCTTCAAGGCATTCATGGTTTAAAATCTCATCCTATTAGAGCTACTTGAATAATTGTCGTTAATTAGTATCCTCCATTTTGTTTATAAAAATAAAAAAGTATCCTCCATTTTGTTTATAAATTACTGTATAGCACTACACGAGGGAATCTTCAACATACAACATGTAGTGTAATTTTCATAAATAGTAATGTTGAGGTTTTAGGTTTCTTTTCTTCCTGCATTTCAACATTACTTCATGTTGAGTTGGTTGGTGTTATGCTAGCCATTAAACTGACTTATAAGAAATCTTGAAATTTTCTTTGGCTAGAATATGATTCTCAACTTGTAAACTTACATTCAAGAACAAGACAATTATTCCATCAAATCTCATTACAAGAAAGCGTAACTATTAAGAGATTCCTATTAAACATATGTATCATATCATATTTATAAAAAAAGGAAAACAGCGTTGACAAGATTGTCTCTCTTGATATATGAATGATTCCAGTTTCACTTGGTGAGAGATCATATTCCTAATGATATACTTGAAGTTTATTATCATTATAAGTTTAGATTTAATCAATGAACTTATTGTATTAAAGCTGCACATTTTTCTTCTTCATTAAAGTTTTGTTATATTAGATTTTTCTTGATAAGGTTTTTATGGGGAAGTTGATCAATATTTTTGATCTGCGTTGTTATCACCTTGAATTTTAACCCAAGCTCGCCAAAAAAAAATTATTTTTTTATTTTAGTATTTTATTAGAGTCAGAATAATTTGAGTGAGAGCGCTCCGGTTCAACCTAATTGAGATATATGTGCTTCATCATTTGTTCCACTTGACATTTTTGCTTTAAAAAAAAGTACTCCTTACAAAAGAATGCAACTTTTTAAGAGAGGAATATATGAAAATTTGGGGAGAGCAAAGCACCGCAGAAAAGAGGAAAAAAAAATGAAACATGCAATTTGCTGTCTGGATGGTTCAATATTATTAATACACAGTATAGTAAACGCATATGCTTTCTTTGAACTTTTTTCTCTTCAATATTTAATCATCAACAGAAGTTTTTATATAGACAATAACATCAGAGGAGGACTATGATCATAGCACTTCCAAAATATCAGGTGAGCTCTCCAATGGCCGACGTAGTCCACGAATCCGTTGGCTATCATTTCGGTTTCACTGTTTTCATATCTAAAAGAATGAACAGATCAATGTAGAAAAGGATTTATATTGGTCGACTGAGAACCTCTGAATGATGCATTGTATAGTGAAGGATGTGATCACAACCAGCCAATCAAGCCAAAGAGCATAGCATATCTGAAAATTGGGCACCATTAGTAAGGCAAGTTCAATTGTGAACTTAAGTATGTGCAAAACAAATACAATTAAGGGACATACACAATTAGTGTAAATTACGCAATATATATGATATGACAAATCATCGAGTTGTCAATTTTACAGTGTAAATTACACATTGACTTATTTTCATTGTGCATTATTTTACCCAAATACATTTTCATTTCCACAGATTCAATGACAAAAAGTAGTAATTGCAAAAATAGGAGGATTGGGATATCACCTTGTGTGGTACTACTGCAGCAAAGGCGACTGTCGTCTATATATGTTGATTGGATGCCCATCATCCATGATCCTATTGATGTGTCATCATAGGCATAGGTCTTCAAAGATACACTACATTTTGTTTTCGGATCGATCAGATATAATACTAGATTGGAAGATAAAATAGAAGAAAGTATCTTTCAAAAGAAAACAGAGTTCAAGAAAAAGCAACATTTAATACCATCAAGACTAACCTGTTTATGTTAATGTACTGTGCCAAATTCTTTGAAAGTATAACAAGTGAACCAGATGCGTGTCGGAAATACCTAAAAACAAAATAAATCAATAGAGATGAGATACATATTGTCAAAAATAAAACAGTTCAATATGGAGATCCATACTAAAAAAGAAGAAAAAATTCTTGTGCAATATTTATACATAAAAGAGACTTCAGTCAAAAGTATCCGACATGTATTTTCCATCAGGAGTCATAGAGATGAGTATGCTGAAGTTAAAAATTAATTGTTCCCTCTAATGTATGTTAGTACTTGGCACTGATGTGATATATTGTGAAGACTGAAGATCATTAATTTACCCATTCAATGATATTTGGTTTCAACAAATAATATATTAAGCCATAATTACATTGAAGATCATTCCTGAATAAACAAAACAAAATAAATCACCAAATATTTTCTCATCTAAATGGTATATTACTTACGATTTCTCATCCCCAAATTTCCACCAATCAGGTTCATACCAAAGTTTTCCCCTGGAAAAAAAAGGATAAAATACAGAACATAGAAGTTGAATACAAAATCACAATTGAAAGGTCAAATTTGTAAAAAATTTATGAAACAAAATGATATTGTAGTTATGAAGGAGAAAATAACATGCGACAAAGAAATATAATTGTACTAAGAGAGAAATGATTTAGCACATATCAATTCAAAATAAAAACTTTCGTTGCTCATTATAAATTAAGATACTGGTTGCGAATATCTAAACACCAAGGAATGCAAATTTTATTGGCAAAAATGAGACATGCTTAAATACTTGCAAAGGGATGATTATTAAGATAATGGGTTACATTCACTAAGGTGGTAACTTCAGAGTATTTACTGAAAAATAAAAACCTACAGTAATAACTCAGACAAAAATGGATAACAGATAATAATGAATGAAATTCAACACAAGTTCAATTTTAAAAAATGAACAATTTTAAACATCTTAAAACAAAATCTTCTAGGACTATCTACACATAAAAACTGGCAAATATTTCCTCAGATCTATTATCATTAATAAATAATCAGAATTAATTCAGATAGAGGAAAGTACTCTTCTGATATCACATCTCCTGACTTCATGCATCCAATATATGCACCATCCTGGCCACGGCGATGTTCAAGTAGTTTAATTAAACCCTCTGTTAGGCCAGTGAATAAAGTTAAGACTCAATTTCAGATGGTAAATTATAGTTAGTTTAACAAAATCTCCTAAATACATGTATTCATTATTAAGCCATCTTTACCCAGATCAATGTCAATATTGTCATCGACTTTCACATAGAAATCAGCATCCCAGTTCTGAACTGCAGTACTAAAGAATATTTTTGCTTTTTTAGACAACTCTTCTTGAGCTTCCTCGTGATTTTCCTATTATAACAAAAACAAATGATTAAGCTCTATGCTAAGCTTGTTTAACAAGGTTTAATGACATAGAAGCATGCTCGAATGAGCATATTTATTTACAAAAGAATTGATAAACACATTTGTCAATAATTGTGCTTTCCTCTCTCCCATCAAAACTTTAGTTCTACCAGAAAAATAATATTTAACCACCACATCATTGCTTCAAGTTTCCCTAAGAATGGTTGGAAGATTTAAGAAAAAATGTGAATTTTAAATGAGGGGAAATATTATCAGTTTGCAAATACATGTATTAGATAACCCTTGATGGTTAATACCCTACATATTAAGCATCTAAATAAGCCAATATTTAAAATCAATTCAGTGCTTCCAGTCCACTCACACAATCCATGGTAAAAGATAGAGTAATTTAAATTACGGCAAACATGTTACTTACAAGAATCAAGAAATCCTTGGTTGAGCGGTTTTCATCATCAATATTCCGATCCAAGCTATCACCTCGGTTGGGACTGTTAATTACATATATTTAGGTCAAATAAAAGTTCAAAACACTTCTAGTTAAGACAATGAGAGTACTGCCAAGGGAATAAGAGCAGATAACTAATCATTAAATGTTCAAGAAATATGTATTAATATAATAGCTAGTAAGGATAAGTGCGTGGAGAAACCTCCGACCAATTACAAAACGTATGACCACTCCTCTTTCTTCAAGTTTTTTCAAGGCATCACCTACCATAAATGAGAAGAGAAATGTCAGTGATATATAACTAACCTAAGAAAATAACCATCCAAATAATATTCAACTGAATCAAACCCAACATACTAGTCGAAAAGCATAAAAATCCCCATTAAAAGTTAAGACAGAGTCTCTTGTGTAACTTCATATAAGATTCTCAGTCTTCGTTCACAAATCTCATAATAGTATAACACAATTAAATTTCCTTCTTAGAGAAACACAAAAGACTAGAGGTAAACCAACTGATTATATTCTCATTATTCAAAAAATATGTTATATCAAGTCTAGGTTTGACTTACTAAACCAATACTATTATGAAAAAGTTGCATAAAACACGTGTACAATATGAACATAATAACAAAAAATTAACAAGATGTTTTAACATAATGCCTGCAGTGCATTATATCTTTAACATTTGCTACACAAAATACTAAAACTTATCCTATGGAAGTAAAGATAGAAAACTAGAAATTCTTAAAATCATGAAAATGACAATAAACCATCAAAGTATAAAATTAAAAACCAATCTTCAAGAAACTTGTAAGGGGGCAAAAATCCCTCTAAATTTCAAATTAAGAGCCATAAAGTCACTCCCAAATTTAAATTGCAATTAAGAGTCTTCTACTAAATCAAACTAAAGATACAAAGTCCACATCTTAGCAAATGAAATTGATCTCAATAAAGATGAAGTAAAAGAATATTGAGCCTTAGATCAAGTCTCACCAAGACCAATTTTCCTCTACTTTAGCCTACCCTCTCTCTCCTTAGACAAAGTCTCAGACCTCTTTCGTAACTAAGAAAAGGCATAATAGTAGAAAAAAATACTAGGGAATTTCCACCAAAATCCAAACATACCTCTAGGCATCCAAGACCCTCTGAATACATTTCTTTTCAAATGGCTTCCAAATCCAGTATATACTCCAATAACAGCAAGAAGCCTACGGTCAGAAGAAGAGGCGGTTTGCTGCCGTTGCCCTTTGAGGTACCCTTGGCTCTTGGCCAATGTCAATTCCATCTCAGTTTCAACAATCCTCTTTTCCAGATCCCTAATAAACACCATATACACAACCCCATACAATACATCAGAAATAGCAGTGCTGTCATATATCAGCATTATAGCATAGTTTGAAGAAATTGATATTGTTTCGTGATACATTATTTATTACAAAGTGTTGTCAAATATGTGCTACAACACTATAGCGCTGCAGAGTTTGAACAAACTACTATTTTACTCGATCAGCGATTGACAACACCAACAACAACAAACTAAATATAGCCAAAACCACAAACCAACCCAATCTACAAAAATTTATAAAATAAAATTACAGAAAAAAGAGCACAATTACCTGCACCCTAGTACCATTAACTTATCTTCCACAGTAAGAACCTTAGGTCTCTAGCAACAAAAAAAAAGTGGCAATATCATAAGTTGATAGACTAAAACTGAATTTGAAAAATCGAAAAATAGCAGAGACCAAATACAATTTGAATTTCAAATTTCAACCATAATTAAGCAAAAGTACTATAAATTATAGCAACAAATCAGCATCTAAAAGTGAAAGCAAACAAAGAGGAATTTGAAAATTAGAACTGAAAATAAAGGAAAACCTCAGCTGAGTTCTTCTTAAGAAGACTAGCAAGTAAATTTCGGTTCTCTGCATCTTGCCATAACCTAAAATTTAGAGAAATGATCGAATCCGTTAACATTTCAATTTCAGATCACCAATTCAAAAACGAATAGCACAAATCAAGAGGAATTGAATTGAAATCAGTGTGTTTCCATCACGAATTGGATCGGAATCAAGTTTGAAGCCACAATTCTAAAAAAATAGATAACGATGGAAATTGAGGAAAACGAACCTGCCGGCGACGTAAAGCCAAGCAACACAAGAGCAGAAGGCTAAAAGGAGGGAAGGCTTTGATGTCTGAGGGACCTTCGATCTTGCTCCTCTCTTCGCCGTCGACGTCGTCGGCAATGTATCCATCTTCCACACGCAAAGGTTCTGTGCGTTTTCAGTTCACGATTTCAATTGAAATTTATGCAAATTCTGAATGAACTGAGTCACTGTTATAGTTGTTAACTAACGTACAAAGAGGGGTACTATTTTATTTCTTTTTATGGGTAAAATAGAAATGTTTATCCAAATAACTCACATTTTCAATTTTATTCTCAAAATAATTTAGTTTTTTTTTTTTTAATTTCAATTTAACCACACTTATATAATTTTTTTTAAACGTATTGGTGGAGCCTGGCAAATTGGCGACTTCACGTACATTTTTAATTGTGGCGTCAATTGAATTGTCGTCTGAATATGGTGTTGTTAATCCAATTAGCAACAGTATACAAATTTTTAATGATGACGTCAATTCATCTGACACCAGCGTGTATTGTGTTTTTTTAAACAATAGATTATATAAGGAAATGAAATAATATTTAATTAAAATTACGTTTACATACGAAAACAAAATTAACACTAACGAGGACGATCAGGTCGATCATAGTTACATCTGCCTATTGAACGACTGACCCCAGAAAAATTGAAATATATAGGGGAATCGTCTGAATGAGTCCAAACTTTGCAGACACTCTCTATTTGTTAGGAGAGATGTCCGTGTAAAAATTCGGATCAAAATTTGTTGTGTAAGCCATGGTTCTATTGTTTCCGCCTCTTGAACGAACTGTCCAAACCGAAAAATCGGAGTTGAAATGAGAACAAACTTGAAATCTGCGCCCTATTTGTTGGGAGATAGGCTCATGCAAAAAATCACCTCAAAACGTTACACTTAGGTTAGGATTTTGCGTTGCCTCAAGTCGATTGACAAACCGACATGAACCATTCCATATCCGACTAAGACATGTCGTCGATCCCCATCCTCTTCCCTCCTGAAAAATTCAAGCACTCTTTGTTCGCTATCGGTCACTCACCAATATTTAGACTTGGACGAAATTTACCTTCTGATTGGGGCTGCATTCCTAAACAACCTGACTCGCCAACAACGCCTTGTGCTGCGACAAGGTCCGAGCACAACTGGGCTCTCACCGTCTCCTGCACTCCCTTTCAAGGGATTTGGATTCGGTCAATCGCTGAGGACCCTTCTCCATAATACAATTCGAACGCCGAGGGCAATCGATTCTCATGGTGGATTTATTCCGGTTCGCTCATGGTTACTAAGAGAATCCTTGTTAGTTTCTTTTCATACTGGAGGCCGGTATGACCAACCCGATCGTCCTCGTTAGTGTTAATTTTGTTTTCATATGTAAACATAGTTTTAATTAAATATTATTTCGTTTCTTTATATAATCTATTGTTTGAAATAAATACACACTAGTGTCAGATGAATTAGCGCCACCATTGAAAGTTTGTACACTTGCGATAATTGGACTGACAACACCATATACATGCGCCAATTCAATTGGCGCCACCATTTAAAAAGTAGGTGAAGTTGTCAATTCGCCTGGCACCACCAATATGTCTCAATTTTTGTTTGTTTGGAAGTTTGGTAGATTGAGTTTTTTCTGAAACCTGAGTTGTTTTGGGAATAAAATTCAAAATGTGGGTAATTTGGATAAAAAATTCTAAAATAGAGAGGGGTTTTATCTTGAAGATTTCTGATCGTGAAGGCTGGATCAGATCCTGTAGAATTGGGCCACCAAGTGCGTCAGGGATGCTGGTCGTATGGAGAGGAGGGGGGTGTACCTGCAAGGTACTCCGACGCTCAAGTAAGAAAGGGTCAGAGAAAAGGGGCAAGTACAAAGTATGAGTTCTTAGGGTGAATATTGGATACCTGACCCTCTCAAGCGAGAGGGTTTATATAGAGCCCCCAGCGCGTGGCCAATAGTCCTATTTTCGGGGCGAAATAACCGTTTTTCCCAAAGAATATGTAACTAGCCAAACTAGCCGTTATGTCAGGCAGGGTGCCCAAAACTAGCCGTTATGTCGGGCATAGGCATGGTTTCGGTCACCTGCCCACAGCTGTTCGGGGAGCAGTGAAGTCGTGCGTAATGGGCAGTAATTCCGGGGAGGAATGTTGCATTCCTTGCCCGGTTGGAGGGGCAGAAAGGTAATTTTTTCCCCTCTGTGGACTGGACTTAGGAAATTTAGGCCGCTCTGGAGCAGAAGCGGATTGGGCCATGTCCATTGGTCCAGTCCAGAACAGGAGCCCCCCAAGTCGTTGCTCCGGGAGCTAGCAGGGAGTCGTCGTTTGAAGACGAGGAGGATTGTCTCAATGCGCTTGTGACCCCTGGTGTCCGTGAGATTCGTGGTCGTGACATTGTTGCCCGGTGTTCGGGGAGACTAATGGTCAGACAGAATTGGAAACGTTAGGACGTCACGTGTGCCTAGGGCTCCGTGTAGCAGTTACTAGGCAATGATGGCTAGTGGATAGCCATCATGGCCTACGAGCGCGTGTTCGCACGTGCACCTTTGTATAAAAAGGGGGAAATCGTTCCATTTGGAACTTTTTCTCCGATTTCTCTTTGTTTCCTTCAGCATTCTTGCCCGTAACCGCCGTCTGCCTACTCCGACCACCGCCTCATGCTTCGAGCAGCTACTTTCGTCTACTTAAATCAAGTAAGTTTTCTGATACTTTGCTTGTTTTACTCATTTTTGTTGTCGATGGTAGGTTGCATGTGGTTAGGGCTAGGTTTAGAGGACGAAATGGGCGAGTTTCCGGCGATTGTTGGTGGTGGACGGTGGTTGTGCCATTTTTCTACCTCTGACATGTCGCCGGAGTTAGTAGTATGTTTCAGCGAGGAGGGTAGTTCACGGCGATGTTGCGACAGCTATGCATCTGTGACCGCCGTGTCTGTTCATCTTCTGAGTGGGTGATGAGCTTTCCAGTAGAACATTCCCAGATTCTGGTGAAGCTTTGTGATTTCCGGCGAAGCTTCAAACGGAAACTGGGTATGAGTGCGGGGAAGCTCCTCGCTCGGGGACGATTAGTTTCGAGCGTCTCCTCGCGGGGAGGTGTCAGCTTTTCCTTTGATGTTAGGGCTTAGGCTGGGGACGTTGTCCTCAGCCCTTTGCGCGCCCTTTCACTTGACTTAGTGGTGGAAGGGTGGATTTGATTTGTTGTCGAATTCATTTTCTTCTCTGCTTTTCAGGTGATCGTAATGGCGACGGGGCCAGATAGAGAGGTTATCATAGATACGTCCGAGGAAGAAACAGGCACCGAGGATAATAGTAGCTCGACGGCCACGAGTTCGACGACTTCGAGTTCTCCCAGCGATGTTGGGGAGGAAGAGGAGATGGACGACATGGACGAGGATGTCGTCGTGGATTCTGCCGAGGAATGGGAGGTGGCCGAACCTGCTGAGCACGTGCCTTCTTTTGCGAAGTATTTGGGGGATGTTTTTACGGAGGTTGGACCGGAGGGAGAGTGAAAGGTGCACTTCCCTTCCGTGGATGAACGGGTCTGCATGAACTTCGGGGACCGTTTCACGATGTATGAATATGCCTTTAAGGAGCTGGGCCTAAGGTTGCCGTTCACTGATTTCCAGCAGTCAGTGTTCGTGCATTTGAAATTGGCCCCCACGCAGCTGCATCCTAACTCGCTGGCCTTCATCCGGGCGTTCGAGCTGGTATGAGAGCATCTTTCCATAGGGGCTACTCTCCCTCTGTTTTTCACTGTCTTCCATCTTCAAAGGCAGCTATCGGGGAGGAAGTATGGTTAGGTGTCTTTGAAGCAGCCCCGCAAGTTGTTTAAGCCCTTCTCGGAGTCAATACGGACGTTCAAGGAGCGTTATTATGTTGTCGAGCCCCTGTTCGAAGCTGCCTAGGACAGTATATACGTCTGGGAGATTGAGGTGGGTGAGGATGGGAACGACCTACGCGACGAAGAAGAGAGGTTTATCGGGCGGAGAATCTATAAGTTCTACATCCATTAGGCACCCGATCATTTCGTCAAGAAGCCCAGTGACTATGTTCTCCAACCGAGCGAGCTACGCGGGCAGGACGCCGTGGCGTACGAGGTGCTGGTGAAGTGGGTCAACTTCTTCCGGATTGCTTAGTGCTGGACGAGCAAGGGTAATCCGGTCTTTGAGGAAGACGGGAGTCCGAGGGTTGAGCGTCGATTTATCAATATTAAGGCACTGCTGGAGTGCAAGACTCCCGAGGACGTCGAAAAGCTGCTGGGTAGTCTTAGTTATTTAGCTTTGTTTGCGTTATTTCTCTTCCTCGTATCTAACGTGCTTGTATTTTGTTTGTGCAGGTGAGATACCTCAGACTCATGACCGGGTTATGAGGAATGCTCTTGCGAGGAACAAGGTCGGAGCGGCTCCTCCGAAGTCTTAGTTTGCTGGTGCTCTTGCTCCTCTTCCGGTGCAGTCTGCTGCGAGGACCTTTTCCTCTCCTACTCCTGCTCCCCCGGGGGTCTCCTCTTCCTTTGACCGGTCGATCCAAGCGGCCAAGAATTACGGACGCTGTGGATCTTACTCGGATACCTGAGAAAGGGAAGTTCGAGCTCCCTCCTTGTATCCTTGACAGGAAATTCTTCGAGGGGAACTCTTTGATTGTGCCTCAGGCGGAGTCTCTTTGCTTGGAAAGCATGGATTGCCCGAGCAAGAGGGCGCTGGTGGCTCAGGACGCTTCAGCTTTGGTTAGGATGCTGGAGATGGCGGCCGTTTACGCCGAAGGGGACTCTGCAACAGAGGCCGAACTTACCGCTGCTCGGGCTTCCATGACGTCCCTCAGAGAAGAAGCTAAGGTTGCCGAAGATGCTCGAAAGAAGGCTAAGGAGGAGGTGGCTCGGTTGAAGAAGGAGAACTCCACGCTGGCGGCGGAGAAGAAAGTTGCCGAGGAGCTGGTCCAGCGGCCGAGGGTGGCCAATGCCCCGGATGATGATGAGCCAGAAGATGTGAAGGAATTGAAGATGAGATCTGAGCTGGTTGCCCGTTTGCTGACGGTCGAGGATGATGGTATTGTCGTCGCGGAGGAGTCTTTCGGAAACGCCGTGGCTCAACTGCGGGTGGTGAACCCTGAGCTTGACTTTTCTGTCGAGGGCACCCACTATCTGGCGCACGTTGAGGATGGCCGGATCGTCATGCCGGATGCTCTCCTTGAAGGGAATAACGAGGATCAGCCCGCAGAGGACCAGGGGCCTCAGTCCGAGCCTGCCGAGCATGTGGATGAGTGAGGAGTTTATGTTTTTGATGTTGTTGTAATATGTCTGGCATGCGTGCCGAGTATTGTTGTAATTTATTTTTGGGGGGCGTGGCCCCCGTTTGATGTAACTTAGTACAATCATGGTCCTTGTGGCCACTTATTATGTTAAGTTATTATATGTTCGATTCTTTTATCTGCATGAATTCACTTGCTTTTATTTTTTGCTAAGTGTTGTACTCATGCTCGTTGTGAGTGTATATCTGCCCGTGATTGGGAGTATTTGACTTGCACAAATATTTTAGTGGGATTGCTCGTTGTAGATGTGTTTGGCAGTGAGGGGAACTGGTCGAACGGCCGGAGAATATCCTGGCGGGGGTGCGGAGCTCAGGTCGCGTTTGAGGCCTGAGTTCGCGGTGTGAACGTCCCATCGCGAGCTGGGGTTCTGCCAGTCATGGTACTTTGACGACAACGATGCTCGATCGAGGACCGCTGTCGAGCAGTTACCCGGCTCGTTACTGAGCGAGGTTCTGCTTTATTCGTATGCGACGCTTGTACCTAGACGTACATAGTGGTTGGTAGCTGACGTTCGTCGTTGTGACGGGTCGAACTGAGAATTTAGCTGTAGTATTGTTTTAGCTTTTCAGTGTTCCATGGTCGAGCAAGTTCTTTCCCGGTGAGATGTTCTAGGTAGTAGGCCCTATTTTCCGTTTTTGCTCGGACGCGATAGGGTCCTTCCCAGTTGGCTACTAGTTTGCCTTCGCGAGAGTCTTTGTGGTTTCTTCTTAGAACAAGGCTTCCCACGTCGAACTCTCGTCGTATCACCTTGGCGTTGTGCCTGGTGGTAATTTTTTGTTTTAGTGAGGCTTCGCGGAGGGCTACCCCGGTTCGGATTTCCTCGACGAGGTCGAGTTCTTCTCTTAATGATTCGGCGTTCATCTCCTCGTCTAGGGGCGACTCTGTCCGCCTGGAGGGTACGTGAACTTCGACAGGGATTACAGCCTCAGTCCCGTATGCTAGACAGAAAGGTGTTTCCCCGGTCATTGAGTATGGAGTTGTGCGGTATGCCCATAGTACGTTGTGCAGTTCCTCGACCCATGTCTTCTTTGTTTCGTCCAGCCTTCGCTTGAGGCCTCGAAGGATGACTCGGTTGGCTGCTTCAGCCTGCCCGTTTGTTTGAGGGTGCTCTATGGATGCGAAGTGCTGTTTCGTGCCCAATTGGGCAACGAAGTCTTGGAACTTCCTGTCCGTGAATTCTGTCCCGTTGTCCGTTACTATTGCTTGGGGGATACATAAACGTGCAAGGATGTTTCGTTTGTAGAAGCGCAGGATGTTTAGGGCAGTTATTTTGGCTAGAGCTTCCGCTTCTATCCATTTTGTGAAATAGTCTATACCCATTATTAGGTATTTATTCTGACTCGATCCTACCACGAAGGGTCCTAGGATGTCTAGGCCCCACCAGCCGAATGGCCACGGGGAGGACATAACCTTGAGCTCGTTAGGCGGAGCTAGGTGCATGTCCCCGTGTCGTTGGCACTTATCGCATTTCTTCACGTGTTCGTTCGCGTCGTGCTGCATGGTCGGCCAATAGTATCCTGCTCGGAGGGCTTTTCGGGCAAGCGACCTTCCTCTGAGATGTTGGCCGTTGATTCCTTCATGGATTTCGCGCAGGATGTGCGCTACCATCTCTTCCTCGACGCATTTGAGCATTGGAATGGAGAATCCTCGCCTGTAGAGTTTATCTTCGACCAAGACGTAAGAGCAGGCTCTTCGCCTGACTGTGCTGGCCTCCTTTGGGTCAGACGGAAGTTCATTTTTGGCGAGATAGTTGTAGACAGGGGTCATCCAGCAGTTGCTGTCGCCGATCACCTGCACGTCGAGTGTCGGGGAGGCTTTCTCGATGCTGGGTCGAGGGAGTACTTCCTGTATGACGGATTTGTTTCCGCCTTTCTTCTTTGTGCTGGCTAGTTTGGATAGCACGTCTGCTCGCACGTTATGTTCGCGGGGAACGTGTTTTACTTCCACTGTTGCGAACTTCGCCATCTCCTTCTTGACCAGGGCCAAGTATTCCGGACCTAGAGGGCCACGAGTTGTGAATCCGTGCAAATGACGACTTCTTCTGAAGGTCTCGTATTCAGCCTGGTTGTTGGAGGTTGGGAAGGACAGGGTGAGCGATACTTCGACGATGATTCCTTCGTCGCTTTCCAGTATGATGCTCGCGCCGCTCCCCGCCGAGCTTGAGGCACCGTCGACGAAAATGGTCCATTTGCGCGCTTCGCTCGCGGGGGAGTCTGCGAACGTCATTTCCGCGATGAAGTCGGCTAGAGCTTGGGCCTTGAGGGATTTTCTGCTTTCGTATCGGATGTAAAATTCGGACAGTTCCAACGACCACTTGAGTATTCAGCCGGCCATATCTGGTCGTCCGAGCAACTGCTTTATGGGTTGATCTGTTCGAATCACGATCGTATGAGCTAGGAAATAGTGTCTTAATCTTCTGCCTGCGTTGATGAGGGCCAGTGCGACTTTCTCTATCTATTGGTATCTTAACTATGGTCCTTGCAGCGCTTTGCTCATGAAAAATATGGGCTTCTGCCCGTCAGGTGTCTCGCGGATGAGAGCGGCGCTCACTGTTTCGGTTGCTACGGCAAGGTACAGGTACAACGTTTCGCCATTGTCCGGGCGAGAGAGGACCGGTGGCTCTGAGAGCGCTTGTTTCAGTTGTAGAAGGGCCTTGTCACACTCCTCGGTTCATTCGAATGTTGCTTCTTTGCGGAGGAGTTTGAAGAATGGTAGGGCGTGCTGGGCGGACTTGGCCATGAAACGAGATAGTGACGCAAGCATCCCGTTGAGGGACTGGCTGAATTTTTTGGACTTGGGCATAGGAAACTCGGAGAATGCCCGACATTTGTCGGGATTGGCTTTGATCCCTCGTTCCGTTAAGTAGAAGTCGAGGAATTTGCCTGCCCGGACACCGAACGTGCACTTCTTCGGATTAAAACGCATTTTGTATTTCCTGGCCTGTTCGAAGACCTTTCTCAAATGGGCAGTATGATCGGTTTCCTCGTGGGATTTTACGATCATGTCGTCCATGTAAACTTCGAGCATGTCGCCTATTTCTCCCCGGAATACCTTGTTCATCATTTGTTGGTACGTTGCCCCGACTTTCTTCAGGCCGAAGGGCATTACGTTGTAGTAATAGTTGCTCAATTCGGTCATGAAGGCCGTATATTTTGTGTCGGACACTGCCATCGGAATTTGATTATAGCCCGAGTAGGTGTCCATGAACGATAAAAGTTTAAAACCAGCAGAATTATCGACGAGTTTATCAATATTGGGGAGGGGGTAGGCATCCTTCGGGCATGCCTTATTGAGATCGGTGTAATCAATGCACATGCGCCATTTTCCATTAGATTTTTTAACTAGTACAACGTTGGACAGCCAAGTGGTGTACTTGGCCTCCGAAATAAATTTGGTTTCGAGGAGGTCCTTTACAGCTTTTTCAGCAGCCTCCGTTTTCTCCGGAGACTACTTTCTCCTACGTTGTGCTACGGCCTTGACGGCCGGGTCGATTGTCAGCTAAGTGTAATACTTCATCTTCAGGTGGACTGTTGAGGGCACTGCTACCAACTCGGCCAGAGTTGGCCTTCCAAAAATGCACTGGTAAAGCGACGGGCAGTCGATTACCAAAAATTGCACCTTGATGGATCTGGCCGTCTCAGCTGATCCGAAGGTCACGATCAGTTCAACGTATCCCCACGGCTTGGTCACTGACCCGTTGAACCCCTGTAAATCGGACCCTACATAGGGGGTAAGGTGTGATTCGTCCAGTTGAAGTGTTGAAAATAGCTGGGAGTACATGATGTCGACTGAGTTGCCCTGGTCGACGAGTATTTTGCGAACGTCGAAGTTTGCCATTCGGGCTCTGATGAGCAAAGGTATGCTTGAGTTCGGGGAACCCCCGAGGAGCTCCTCCCGGTAAAAGGAGATGGGGACGGAGCCCTTCTGGGTCTGATCAAGCGTGGTCACCTTGTTGGAGCTTGTGTTGATCAGGTGCTCGAACTTTTGTTTCATGGAGCCCACAGTGACTTTGTTGAAACCCCCGCCAGAGATGACCATGGCGGAGGGAAATGTCTCCCACGGGCTGTGGGCCGCAAAATAAGCAGGGGCGTTGAGCCCGTCCGGGACGTAGAAGTCCTCTGGTCGTGATATGGACATAGCGACCTGTATATTGGCGTCTTCCGAGGAGGGTACCTCCTCTTCTATCTTCTTGGACTCCCGGGTGTCCTGCCGAGGAGTGTCCTTCTTCTTCGCGAACTGTTTCAGGTGGCCGTCCATGATCAGTATCTCAATGGCATCCTTCAGATGGATGCAGTCCTCTGTAGTGTAGCCGTGACTCTTGTAGAAACGACAGTATTTTAATTGTTCCATGTTTGGCCTGTTCGGCAGTTGCTTGGGGAACCAGACCCCTGCCTGCTTGAACTCCGAATTGGCACATTCGGACATTATCTTTTCCCTGGAGACGGTCAGGGGTGTAGTCATGGAACTGCCCGGAGGGTCCCTTGTTGTCACGGGAGTCACGAGGACGGTCCTCACGCCTCCGTTCGCCCCGACGAGATGTCAAAGCTTCCTCTCCTCTGGATGCTCGAGCATTCTCCTGATGCCTTGATGCTCGGACGTTGCCGGCCGCAACCTTCTCTTCATACTGAATATGTGATTGGGCTTTGAGGAGGAAGGCGTCTAAGTTCCTCGGTGGTGCGAGGCTAATGGCTTTAGAAAACTCAGAGCCTGGGCGGAGCCCTTGCTCGAGCAGAAACTTCTTCATTTCGTCCGTTGTAGGGACTTGTATAGCTTCCTTGTTGAACCTCTCGATATATGCGTGGAGAGGTTCATCTTTTCCTTGGATTATGGCCCCAAGGGAGGCCTCAGTTTTGGGGTGGCGGCGAGATGCTGTGAAGTGCCGTGAGAACATCCTACCCAGTTGTCTCCACGAGGTAATGGACTTCTCGGGCAGTTGCTTGTACCATGTCATCGCTCCCTTACGGAGCGTGGTCGGGAACAGTCGGCATTTGATGGCGCCTCGTACGCTGCGGTAGTCTAACAGCGCATCGATGTTCTCGATGTGCTCGTCGGGGTCCGTGGTTCCGTCGTACGTGGCCAAAGATGGGGGTTTCTCCAAGCCTTTTGGGAGACGGGTAGCCAAGATCTCCTGGGACAACGGGCCGCGAGGCTCGTCGTCGCTGCTAGAACTGGTGTATGATGGGGACCAAACGGGATGCTCGTGGCGGCGGTTCCTCCGGGGAGAAGGGGGGCGGTTCCTTCGCGGAGAAGGTGAGCGGTCTCGTCCCTTAGCCTTGACCGGCGGAGATTGCTCGTTCCTTCGAGTCCTCTTGTGGTCGTGAGTGTGCAGGTCACGTGGGGAGATCTGGTCGCACTTCTGGGCTGCGCGAGGATCAGGCTCTCGGCGCAGTCTTCGGTCGATGTCTCTCCGGGGCTGCGGGCTCCTTAATCGTCGCTGGTTCCTCCGCGGAGGAGGGGATCTTGGACGGTTGGATTCTTCTAACGCCCGGATCCTCTCGTTTTGCTGCAGGATCAGGGTGTTGGTTTTGTTGATCGTCTCTAGGAGGGCTGCCACGGCCAGGTCGGCTTTGGGCGGAACAGGAACGTGCTGGACGTCAAGTGAAGGTTGATCGTTGTTGAGATCAGCAGGGGTAGGGGAAGGAGAAACAGTGGCTCCATCCTTGAGGAAACTGGTATCTCGTAGAAGAGATGAGTGGCCGTCAACGTCAGATTTGTTGACGGGGAGGATGGTGGTTTGGAGAGCATCCTTGGTGCGATCTTGGGAGGCCATGATCGTGATGATGTTTGAGAATTGTTTTGATCTTCAGTTTCTAAGGAAAGAAAGATGGGGAGAATAATGATTCCCACTGACGGCGCCACTGATCGTGAAGGCTGGATTAGATCCTGTAGAATTGGGCCACCAAGTGCGTCAGGGATGTTGGTCGTATGGAGAGGAGGGGGTGTACCTACAAGGTACTCCGACACTCAAGTAAGAAAGGGTCAGAGAAAAGGGGCAAGTACAAAGTATGAGTTCTTAGGGTGAATATTGGATACCTGACTCTCTCAAGCGAGAGGGTTTATATAGAGCCCCCCAGCGCGTGGCCAACGGTCCTATTTTCGGGGCGAAATAACCGTTTTCCCTAAAGAATAGGTAACTACCCAAACTAGCCGTTATGTCGGGCAGGGTGCCCAAAACTAGCCGTTATGTCGGGCATAGGCATGGTTCTGGGCACCTGCCCACAGCTGTTCGGGGAGTAGTGAAGCCGTGCGTAACAGGCAGTAATCCCGGGGAGGAATGTTGCATTCCTTGCCTGGTTGGAGGGGCAGAAAGGTAATTTTTGCCCCTCTGTGGATTGGACTTAGGCAATTTGGGCCGCTCTGAAGCAGAAGCGGATTAGACCATGTCTAGCCATTGGTCCAGTCCAGAACAATTTCATTTGCGTAAGAAGATAATTGTGTGCATTATTACTCTTTTCGTTCTTACATACACACTCTATTTCAAAATGACTGTCATTTAGTAAATAAAATTTGTTTTAAAATAATTGTCATTCTCATTTTCAAGGTAGAAATTATTACTATTTTTTTAAATGTGTCATTTAATTATTACTTTGTGCACTGCTTTCAACATATTAATAAGGTTAATTTAGTAAAAGTGTAATGTATTATGATAATATGATTGTATTACTTAATTTGTGTACAAAAATCTTAAACTAACCTTCATTTTAAAACGAAGAAAGTGTATTATAAAATTTCGTTGACACATGTTAAATATATTAAGAAAAATTGATAATATAATTTTCTATGTTTTATTTATAACAACAATTACTAAATTATTTGAGAAAATAAAATCTGCATGAAAAATAATTATTAAAATTTTAATAATTATTTTTTTACAAAACACATTTAGTTAAAATATGTTTACGATATTTTAATTTAAAATTTATATATGTTTTAAATGAAATAATCATGTGAATTAGGCATAAAAAGGTATATTTTAAGTGAAAAGAAAATATGTGTCTAGAATAGGAAGGTGATACATTAATTTTTATATTTTATATTTTTTATAGGATATTTCTATTAGAGAAAATCATATTTAGGAGAAGAATGTTTAACGTATTTTTTCAAAAAAAAAAAAAAAAAAACACTATACTTAGGTATAAGTTATGTATTTTTTTTGTTTTTGTAAATATGATAATTAAAAAATGCGGCTGCAACCTTCCTTCTATTTGTAAGCTCTGTTTTTAGTAGGGAGAAAACTCCAGACATTTGTTCCTCGACTGCGGGTTTGCTATTAGCCTTTGGCTATGGTTCCCTCATATTATTGGAATCAACCTGTAAGCCTCTTCATTCACAGATCTTTGGAGCAATTGTCGTATCAACATATCTCCCTCAATGTCTTTTGGTTTTAAAGGCAGTTGTGATAAACATTTTGTCCACAATCTGGTTCGTTAGAAACCAAGCTCGATTCAAGGACAGAAGCATCACCTAGAAGGGAGTCATCCCCGTGATCACCTCTGCTGTTTCCCTAGCTGGTAATTGCACCAAATTGAAGTCTTCAACCTCTTTACAATACTTTAGTTTTCTTAAAAAGTTTAATATCTCCTTGCATCCTCCTAATGCTCCATCCATTCAAAGAGGTCTTTTGGCATCCTCCCCTCATTAATTGGACAAAATGTAACATTGATGGAGCTGCCACTCCTTCTATGGCTACCTGTGGCGGTTTATTTCAGAACAGTGACACAGATTTCGTCGGTGCTTTCGCTGAGTCGGTGGGTCTGTAATAGGCGTTTTTTGCTGAGTTGTTTGGCTTCCTTCGGGTTATTGAGTTAGCCCATCTTTTTGTTGGAATTAACCCAAAGCCTTTTGAGAATTCCTATTCAATCTTGATCTCAAGATTGTTAACAATCGCATGCAATGGCAATGAAAAGAAAAATTGAGAAAGAAAGAAAGAAAGAAAGAGAAAAGAGAAATAGTAGCGTTGGAAAAGAAGATGAAAAACATCAGAATTCTTTATGTCCACAAACTGTGGAAACTTTCAATATTCAGTTGCAACTGCAAACTGTGAATTATCAAACTTGATGATTACAATGATAAGGGTTCCTCCCTATTTATAGATTTAAGTTAACTTGCATCTTAAGTTAAAGCGCAAACTATAAAAGTCCAAAAATATCTAATCTAATCTTTCTAAATCTAATCTAATCTTTCTAAAACAATGAATTACATATTTAACACACCACCTAATTCATTGTGTCTAAACTGTCTATATTCATCATGGCTCTTAGTCTTCTGAAAACTTCGACATGCACTCCCTTCGTCATGATATATGCAATTTGATTCTCAATTCTGCAGTGTTCCAAGTTCATCTTCCCTTCTGCTACATGCTCTCGAAGATATTGGAACCTCATTTCAATGTGCTTACTTCGGCCATGTGCTATTGAATTCTTCGCCAAGTTGATAGCTGACATGCTGTCGATCTTCATGGCAATTGCTCAATGACTCTTCCCTGTGATCTCTTCGACCAGGTACACCATCTAGGTTGCTTGACATGCACAAAGAGAAGCAACTATATATTCTGCTTCACATGACGACAATGCCACTACTGGTTCCTTTCTCGAACTCCAAGCAACTGGTGCACCACCTAACATAAACACATAGCCAGCTGTGGATTTCTATCCTCAGCATCACTACACCAACTAGAGTCGGTGTATCCCACTAACTTGCATTCTTTTCCTTCATCAGCTGCTGGAAACAAAATGTCATAGTCGAGAGTCCCTTTCAGATACCTCAATATCCTCTTCGTTGCTGCTAGGTGTGATACACTTGGCTTCTGCATGAATCTACTTACCATACTCACACTGTATGCTAAGTCAGGCCATGTATGACAAAGGTATCGAAGTGACCCAATAAGTCTTCTGTATTGGATAAGGTCGACATCATCTTCATCTGAATCTTTCAACAATTGCAATCTGGTCTCAGCTGGAGTCGAAGTTGGGTTGCAATCTTGCATCTCAAATCTCTTGAGTATTTCGCCTGCATATCTTCTTTAGTGCATCATCAAACCTGTGCTAGTCTTGTAGAATTCGATGCCAAGGAAATATGAGAGATTTCCCAAGTCTGAAATTTCAAACTCCTCACTTAGGTCGTGTTTGAAATCTTCGACCTCCTTCTTGCAACTTCCTGTTATTAACAGGTCATCGACATAGAGGCATAAAATAAGCAATTCACTATTGCTTCTCCTTACATACACTTCATGCTCAGTCGTACATTTCATAAATTCCTTTTTCCTTAAGAAGCTGTCGATTTTCTTATTCCAAGCTCTTGGAGCTTGCTTGAATCCATACATGGCTTTATGCAGCCTGTACACCTTTCCTTCTTCGCCTCGTTTCACATATCCAACTGGTTTTGCGACATAAACTTCTTCGTCTAAGGGGCCATTAAGGAATGCACACTTCACGTCCATCTGACATGTGTGCCAATTGTTCATATTTGCTAGACCAACAACCAACCTGATTGTTTCGATCCTAGCAACAGGTGTAAACAATTCGTCGAAGTCGATTCCTTCCTTCTAAAGAAATTCTTTCGTCACAAGTCTCGCCTTGTGTCGTGTTACTTCTCCTCTAGGATTCACTTTCACCTTGTAAACCCACTTCACATCAATTGCCTTCTTTCCTTGAGGAAATTTGACAAGTAACCAGGTGTTGTTGACTTCGATGGACTCTAACTCCTCATTCATTACTTTCACCCACTTGGAGTCTTTCAATGCCTCGTCTGCATTGACTGGTTCGACATCTGCGTAGAAAGCATAATGTACCAGCTCACCCTCTTCATCAACCACATCATCTGATGTAATTGCACATTCTTGCAACCTTGCAGGCACGTGTCTTGTTCGTCGAGGTCTGCTTGGACCTGCTTCATCTATGACTTGTTCCTATCGAACTTCTCTTTCGACTTCAGTGGCTAGTTCTTTACAAGAGATTCTCACTGAATCCTTCTTGACATTCTCAGTCCAATCCCATTCTTTAAGCTCATCTATGATCACGTCCCTGTTGATCACTACCTGTTTATTCACTGGGTCGAACAACTTGCAACCTCTAGTCGAATGATATCCTATCAAGATTATCTAATTCAACTTGTCATCAAGCTTCCTTCTCAACTGATCTGGCACATGTCTATGTGCTATAGATCTAAACACCTTCAAGTGACTGAGGCTATGCTTGACACCGAACCAACATTCTTCTTGTGTGATTCCTTCAAACTTCTTTGTCGAACATCTGTTCAAAATATACGTTACTGTTGAAACCGCTTCTCCCCATAATTCTTTGGTTAGATGCTTTCTATTCAACATACTTCTCACCATGTTCATAATGGTTATGTTCTTCCTTTCTGCAATTCCATTTTCCTGTGGAGTGTAGGGTGGCACCACCTCATGCATAATCCCTTCTTTCTCACATAATGCATCGAACTCTTTCAAAACATACTCTTCACCATCATCTGTCCTCAGAATTTTCAACTTTCGACCATATATTTGAATCTGGAAAATACCTCGGTCACATCACTTTTCTTCTTGATGAGGTAAGTCCTCAGCTTTCGACTGTAATCATCTATGAGCGTGACAAAGTATCTGTTGCCTGCAATCGAATCCACCTGGATTGGACTACATACATCAGAGTATATGACTTCCAGAATTGCCTTCGACTTCCTTCCTGCATCCTTGCTAAAGCTATTCTTGTGTTGTTTCGACTGAACACACTCTTCACAGACTTCACTTGGAATGTCAATTTCAGGTAATCCTGAAGCCATATTTCTTCTCTTTAGCTCTCTGATGTCATTGAAGTTGAGATGGCCTAGTAAAAAATGCCATAACCACTCATATCTGCTGGCTGCAGTTGCTAGGCACTTGTGCTCCATCATATTGAGTTCAATCTTGAAGGTCCTATTCTAAGACATTTGAGCCTTCAAGATTAAGCTTCCACCAGCGTCGAGAACTCTCATCATCTTGTCTTCGATCGACACCTTGTAGTTCTTTTCGACCAACTATCTTATACTGAGTAAATTACTCTTCATGCCTGGTATGTACAACACATTGGAAATTGTTTACCTCTTGCCATCTTTCCTCATAATCAGAACATCACCAACACCTTCAGCTGCTAGAGTGTTGTCATTTACAAACTTCAGCGTGTTCTTCGACGAGGGCTTCATGTTGACAAACCAATTTTTCCTTCCAGTCATGAGTGATGAGCATCCTGAGTCCAAATACCACTTGTCCTGGAATCTCTCTTCGTCTCTTGTTGTGACCATCAACAACATCTCTTCTTCTTCATGTTTCGCCAGCTTTGCATCATTTTCTTGTTTCTTCTTCTTTTCTGGACAATCACTAAAATAATGACCATACTTTTGACAATTGAAACATTGAATTTGACTTTTGTAACACCACCTCTTTGGTTGCCTTGGTTCCAGTGTTTTCTTTGATTCGACCAGTTTCCTTCATGCTGATTTCGACCAGACAAATTGTTGTAGCCTCCTCTACCTTTGTTGCCATTCCAGCTTCCTTTGTCTTTCCTTTCCTTTTCTGAGTGTGCCTGCAAAGCCATATCACTCGTCGACTTTCCTGCAGCTCTTTCAGCCATCCTTTGTTCATGAGACTCAAGCATCCCTTGAAGTTCTTCCTTCGTCAATACTGACAAGTCTTTCGACTCTTCTATGGCTACTACCACGTGGTCGAACTTTGGAGCCAATGACCTCAAGATCTTTGCAACAACTGATCTTGATGTCAACACCTCTCCACATACCTTGATTTGATTCACCAATTTTGCAACTCTGGCGAAGAAATCTGTTATACTTTCATTGTCTTCCATCTGAAGCAACTCATAGGTTCTCGTGTGAGTTTGTAACCTCACCTATTTCACCTTCTCTGCGCCTCCAAACGACTTTTCAAGAATCTCCCACACTTCCTTGGCTGACTCTACATCACTAACCTTTTCAAAGTTATCTGGATCGACACACTGATGGATTATAAAGAGAGCTTTATAATCTTTCTTCTTCAACTCTTTGTGTGCAGCCTTTTCTTGATCCGTCGCATTCTCTGCAAGTGGTGCTGCTCCTTCCTTCACAAGATCCCAAAGATCTTGATAACAGAAAACCACCTTAATCTGCTTATAACCAATTCTCATAATTATCTTTCTTGAGAATCGGAAGGCTCGCCGGAAAGTGCCCGTTCGGATGATTCATTGCCATCACGATTTTCCTTCCTTGAATCGCAACCGGAGCTCTAGATACCAGATGTTGGAATTAAACCTTTTGAGAATTCCTATTTAATCTTGATCTCAAGATTGTTAACAATCGCACGCAATGGCAACGAAAATAAAAATTGAGAAAGAAAGAAAGAGAAAAGAGAAATAGTAGCGTTGGAGAAGAAGATGAAAAACTGCAGAATTCTTTCTGCCCACAAGCTGTGGAAACTTTCAATATTCACTTGCAACTGCAAACTGTGAATTATCAAACTTGATTATTACAATGATAAGGGTTCCTCCCTATTTATAGATTTAAGTTAACTTGCATCTCAAGCTAAAGCCCAAACTATAAAAGCCCAAAAATATCTAATCTAATTCTTTCTAAATCAAATCTAATCTTTCTAAAACAATGAATTATATATTTAACACTTTTGAGCATCACAAATTTGTGGATTGGATCTGACTCTACTCTTGTTGTTCAAGATTTCTAAAATAGAGCTCTTATTCTCTGGAATTTAAGGAATCGTTGGTCTAACTGCCTTGATTTTGCTAGAAATATGAACCTGTGGTCAATCATATTTTTAGAGAGGGCAACATTTGCTCGGATACTTTATCCAATAGAGGTCTTAGTCTTCACCGTCTCCATTTTTGGTCTATCTTGTCCCCTTTCATTCAGGACAACATGGTTAAGGACAAGTTAAGTCTTCCTAGTTTTTGGCTCAAAGTGCATTAGAGGGTTTGGTTTTTCCCCCCACCATTCCTTTTTGTAGTTCTCTTTTACTTTCTATTCATTTCAGGTATTGGCTCACTAGTTAATAAAAAACAAAGTTGAGTTATTTGTTTGTGTAAAAAAAAAGTTGGTATTTTCGTTGACGAATTGTCTATTAAATTATAATTAAATTTTCACTACTATAAATAACATTTTTTATGGCAAAGCTTTCACCTAGAAATGCTAAAAACCGATAGTATAGTTTCTGGTAGCGTCATGCTAACAACCTATTACCTCGGTTATCCATACAACCGAGGGGCTATAACTATAAGGGATCACTATTTTATTTTTGTAAAAACCGAGGGAATATAAATATTAGGGACGCTTCGAATCCCGACTACTTCATTTTTATGGTTTTTCAATGGTTTAATTAGTATTTCTCACTTGGCGCCTTTCTAGATTCTTTTTTTTTTATTTGTTAACTTTTTTCTTCATTTTTTCTAAGTTAATTAGTAAAACTCAAAATCTTTGTTATCAATAAAAAATATTAGGCAATAATACGATTGAAAAGGAAATGAAAATTTTCATTGATAATCAATTATAGATTATAAAAAAATAGGACAATAGATAATTATTCCACATATTCAAACTTTTGACTCCACTCAACTTCAACAGTTTATCCTGCTCTTTTTACCCTTTTAACTATCCCTAACTGAGAGAAAAATTCAGAAAGAACTCTTCCATATGGTATGAGGAAAGTCATTTTCTCGCGAGAGGTCACAACCATTTCCATTAAGAAGTTAAAAAAAGTAAGAGGAAGATTAATTTTGACGTTGTGGATAGGGAAGTACAAAAGATGCTTGTCATCTGAAGTAAGCGTTTCTAGTTGTTTCTCTCTTGGACGGAGATTTGACACTAGAAGTTGATGCCAAACTTTTGCAATTAATTGGGATGAGAGTAGCAGGACTGGTGAGATTATTGTTGTTCCGGACTGGACCAATGACTAGGCATGGCCCAATCCACTTCTGCTCCCAGAACGGCCCAATTGCCTATGTCCAGCCAATAGGGGGCAACAATTACTTTCCAGCCCCTCTACCGGGCACATATGATCAGAGGGCCCACAGGGTCACCTGCTCCTCCTAAGCATTCCTGCCCGTCATTCACGGCTCTTCCATCCAGAAATAGCCATGTCGCCTGTGCCCAGAACTACGTCTTTGCCCGTGGCAACGACTAGTTTCGGGCACCTCTGCCCGTCCTAACGACTAGTTTTGGCAGTTACCTATTCTTTAGGAAACGGTTATTTCGCCCCGAAAATAGGGAGCGTTGGCCACGCGCTGGGGGCATTATAAAATCCATCTCATTCGAGAGGGTCATGTATTCCAAATCATTTTAAGAAACAAATACTTATGTATTAGCCTTTTTCCTCTCCCGATTCTTACTTTAGCATCGGAGTGCCTTGCAGGTACACCCCCTTCTCATCTCACACACCTAGCATCACGACGTCTCTCTTAGCCCACTTCAGGTTCTGATCAGCCTTCAAGATCAGTGGCACCGTCTGTGGGAAACTTGTTATCCCCGTCTTAACATCCACCTCAGATTCAAGACCCAAAACAGCTCTCTGTCCAAGATTCCGATCATGGCTTGCCAAGATCACGTCCAAGATGCTCGTAATCCTGCTTTCCTCCCCATCAACAAAACTGACGCTGATGAATCTACATCCTTCCTCAGAGGAGATGCACGTCGTCTAAGAGACGGAGCTACTGCGTCTCTCTCCCTCACTCGTACTGATCGTGTTGAAGACCAGCCCTTACTGGCCCTCCAGCCCGTTCCAGCTCCACCCAACGCCGACCTGGCCGTGTTGGCCCTCCTTGAAGCAATCAACAAGACAAACCTCTTGATCCTCCAATAAAATGAGAGGATTGGGGCGTTGGAAGAGTCTGGCCGACCAAGATCCCCTCAGCCGACGAAAGATAGCCGACGATCCAAAAGTCCACATCCCCGACGGGAAGGTGATCGTCGGGTGCGCCAGGAACCAGAGTCACATGTCGTCTAGAAGCATGACCACGTTTCCCCACGAAACCAATATTCCCCGAGCAACAAGAGAACTTGGAGATACCAACATTCACCCCCGGTCAGGTCGAAGGGTCGGGCACGAACACCGTCTCCCCGCAGAAGTCGCCGCCCTGTCCCTGAGCGAAGCATCCGCTCCCCTTCCTGGACCAGTTCCGGCAGCGACGACGAGCCCCACGACCCGTTGTCTCAGGAGATCATGGCAATGCGCCTCCCCAAAGGCTTGGAGAAACCACTATCTTTGGGGACGTACGACGGAAAAACAGACCCAGATGAGCACATCGAAAATATCGATGCGCTGCTCGACTATCGTGGCATCCGGGGCACCATCAAATACCCCGACTCCATAATTATCAATGTGATTTCTGCCTTCCTTAACTCACTCCTGCTTTTCCTGGACTCCCAACAAGTAGTATTAGAGCATTGATTTATCTGGGTGGAGAGCAAAACTTGGATCTGGTTTTGGATTCGATTATAGGCTCATATTGGCTATGGGTGAGAAAATGTTGGATTTATAAGATAGTTGATTCATATACCTCATCTACTATAGTTTTTAGATGGAGAAGTGACGTCTTCCTATTTCATGGTCTTCAAAAGTTGATGATAGAAATCAATTAATGCCCAAAAGAATTATTTCAAAGACAATTTGATTAAGAGAGTTTGTTCTTTAATCACCTAGAGTTATTATTATTATTATTATTAGTAGAATTATTATGTTTGTCTATTTCCTTCTAGTAGGCTTGGCCCAGTAGTGAGTAATCCATTAGGGTTGAACTAGTATTTAAGATGTAACTTCCTAATGAAATGGATATGAACATTCAAAATTATCTTTTTATTTTGTATTTTTAATTTTAGTTGCTCTCAAGTCCAATGGTGAAACCCTATTTGGGTAGTAGCTCAAAAAATCACATATCATTGGTGATTTCATCATCTTCCTCAATGCTTTCTGAAATAAAGCCCCCGTCACAAAAGACCTTGATAACGCTCTTCAAGCCACAAACCAGCATCTTGAAGACATCATCAACACAAACCACAACTTTGAAACAACCATGGAAGCTAACAATCGCTCTATTGTTGTGCAGCTGGGACAACTTGAAAACACCAACCAAAATGTTTCATTACAATTGAGTCAAATGCAAACCAACAAACACAACCTTAAATCAGCCATGAATGACAACTTTGCAGCACTCGCATCACTCATGACTCAATAATTTGCTGCTTTTAAAGTTTCTCCCTTACAAAACAGATATATTGCAAGTATATCATCTTTACCCTTAAACCTCTATAGTTCTGAAAATATGGTAATCAACACCTCTTTTCCCCTTATGCATATACTCCTTTCAAATTTCCCTCCCCCATACAAGGCCAACACTAACCACTACAAAAATATACACACCACCACCACTCTCTTTTGCCCAACCACAATCTTCTTTACACTCTGCTTACTTAGCTTTTATAGGTGTCCCAACCACCCCATTTCCATCACACTACATCCCACGATATAACCTATTTTCCTCTTTCCCACAAAATAATAATTTGCAAGTTAAACAATTTTTTGTTGATGCATTATAATGGTTATTTCAAGCTTAATGATTTTTTGCTTTTTATAATATTCCTTACAAAAACCATTTACCCATGGTTGCATTTTATATGGAATGGGATGCCCTAGGATGGTACAAGTGGGTCTTTCAAAGCCATGAACTTACTTATTGGCAAACTCTCTCTCGGGATCTTGAACTATGCTTTGGACCAACAACCTATGATAACCACCAAACCCAAATTTTCAAACAAAGATAACATGGTCCAGTTTCTGAATACCAAGCCAATTTCAAAAAATTAGGAAATTGAGTGATAGAACTACCACCTGATGTACCACTTAATTGCTTAATAATATTTTTAATTCCAGAAATTCAAAATGAATTAGCTATCCAACGTCGTTTCACTATTTCAAAAATTGTGGGATTGGCCAAACTTATTGAGCCCAAGCTCAAATATTCAAAACCTAAATTTACCAACACCCAAATCTGAACCATGTTAGAACAAGATTTGTTCATGACATATATCCTTTGGATTTTGATGATAACAAAGTATTTAAAGAAAAATGGTGTTATCTAATGTGTGTTCTAAGTGTGCCAGTTATAAAGCTTAAAGAAAAATATATTCAGAATCTGATATAAGGACGCACTTGAGAGAAGCTAAGTTATTGGCTTTTGGTGGTTCAGAATCTGAAGAACGTTTCTTAAATGAAGACTGATAATATAGGTTTGCGTAGACTCTGAAGCTGAAGGCCTCAACATCAGAAGAGAAATATATTGTCTCTAAACTTATTGAATGTATCAGCTTCTGGTGATCATTCAGAACTAACGATAAAGCTAAGCTATATGTATTGCAGAAAGTAAGCTACAATGTGAAATCAAGTTTTCAGCCAGAGTATGTGTTCACAAGGCTCAAGAAGAGTTAATAACCTTTATGGATATCTACTCTCAACGGATCTATAGTACAAGATCACATGGAAGACGCAATGGTTAAACAAGCTATACAATGGATCTTTGATCCTTTGGTGTATTATCTTTAACGTCTCTTGTACTATGGAGTAACAAAGACACTTGTACAAGTTATCGCTTCCAAAGGCTATTCCTTTGAAACTTCTATATAAGTAGTTGAAGATTCGAGATGGATTTTCAACAAGGAACAAGGAAAATAAAGAAGAAGAGCCAAGAAGGATAAAAGTGTTCCATGCTTCTATCATAATAGAAGAATAACAAGATTAACAATATCAACACAATCGAGTATGCAAAATTTCTGTTATATGTTGTAAATTGTACAAAGCCTTAAAATTTCTTAAACATTAAATATCTTAGAAATATTAAGTTCCATGATCTTTTTTATGGTTATTTCCCCGTACCTCTGATTATGTATCAAGTACACCTTGTTCTCTATTCTGCTAAACAAGTTATTTAGTAGTTTAGATAAAGTCTCTTTCTATGAGCTTGAGCATCAAAGTCTCTTGCTGTGAAGCTTAAGCCAAGTAAGTCTCCTGCTATGTGATAGAGCATTAAAGTCTTAATCAGTTGTTGATTGAGCAAGAAAGTCTTGCACCATGGGTCTAAGCAGAAATCTTAAGCCTGGAGGACTTGAGCAAGGAAGTCTTGAATCTGTGGGATTTAAGCAGAAACTCTTGGACTGCAGGTCTAAGCAGAAGTCTTGAACCTGAGGGGTTTAAGTAAGGAAGTCTTGGGTTCGTGGAATCTAAGTAGGAAGTCTTGGGCTGAGGGTATAAGCAGGAAGTCTAGGGCTGAGGGTCTGAGGAGAAAAGTCTTATGCTTAAGTGCATAAGCAATTGTAATCATGTTTTGATTATAGTGGAAAATCTCTTGTACTGCAAGGGGACTGGAGCACTCTCAGTTGAAGAGGAACCAAGATAAATCTTTGTGTGTCCTGCTGTTATTTATTTGCTTCTAATGTTATTCCGCTGCAACTAGTTAATCAGGTTCTGAACTATTGTTTAGAATCTGAACTCTGTACAGAAGCATCGACTTCAGAGAACACAATTCAACCCCCTATTTTGTGTATTTTTCTCACCTCCAGTTAGCATCAGAGTCTGGTATGTGCATAACACTTAACAGTGGTGCAGACAAAGATCCAATGAGGAAAATATGTGTTCATCTTAGTATGAAAAGAAGGGTGTCCAAGATGAAGGAATATATTGAAGCAACTAGTCTCTCTATCAATGGTGTTATCCTTTTGAGAAGATAGTTCAAGGTCTTGACTTCAAAACTAGTCAGAGAAACTTCATCAAAACAAGCTGGAGATTCAGAATCAGAAAATCTATCCAGGTAAGTTCTGTTGTTTATTTTCAAGCATGATATTATGTACAAAGTTTATTGTGTGTATCAGTTACATTGAAGAACATTAGCCAAAGAACTTTCAGGCGTGTGAAATTGGTATTCTCATCGTTTGTGATAATACCAGTGTTATGTTGAATCAAAGGAATCTCTTCAAACATTCTTGAATCAAGCTTTCTTACTATTGTTCAGAAGAAATTAATACAACTTGTGTTCTTCAGTGAACTAACAATTAAGTTATAACTCGTAATTTTGTTAGAGTTAAAAGGCTAATAAAAATTATGAACATAGTAATTTACGCTTAATTCTGAATGAAAAAACTGAATCAGATATTTGTCAGATGATGTCTCAGTCAAATGCTTGGATAATAAACTCTTGATAAAATATGGAATTATGAAAAATCTATGTTTCTGAATCCTATATGAAGAAATCTTTGATTCCTATAAGCACAAAAGAGGAAAATTCCTTTGACACCTGTACCACCTTTTACACCTGTCTGAAATGTCTTCAGCATGATTGAAATTATTTGTGTTTTGAATTTGAAGGGAATGAATTTGTTTTAAATACTTTTGTGTTTAAGTCTCTTTAATGTCATTTATTTCTCTCAACACCTTCTCAACACACACAAGGTTTATCACTATCCATTTGTGTTTTATCTGTAAACCCTAAAAAAAACCCTAAAAACTTCTTCAATGGCATCCTCTTCTACCTATCCTTTAGATGTTAATTCCATGCAAAAGCTTAAGATCAAACCGAAGCAAGTGGTTGACTTTGAAAGTTTTGCTGTAAATGGTTGTCCACTGGAAAGTCACTTTGAGTTCCAAGGATGGATAAACTTCTTTGATATGCTGAATAGACCCACTTACCCAACTCTGGTAAAATATTTCTGGGTAAGAGCAGAAGTGTACAATGAATATTCATCACAAGATAAAGAAATAATTGTTGTTGAGAAATTAAAGATAGAAGTTTGAAAGGGAAATCAAGAGCAGAAAGGGGTCTGAAGGAGTTCAAAGGTGTGGAAATAAGATCTGTTGTAATGGGTTTGGATATCATCATAACTCAAGAGAATATTGCTCAACTAATTGGGGCTGAAAATAAAGGAATGGTGATAATAAACAAAAAGGATGGAGGAGATTATACCAAAGATATTAAGAAGACTCTCTTTGAAAAAAAAGATGATTATGGAAAAGTAAAGAACATGCATCTCAAGCAAAAGTTGTTGTACAAAACTCTTATCAGTTTTTTAATTCCTCGAGAAGGAAGTTCAGATCAAATTTCATGGGATCATAAAATGTTTCTTTGGTATCTGTCTACTGATCAACGATTGAATATACCAGGATACATTTTTCATCATCTATGTGAATCCATCAAGGACTCTACTAAGAAGTTCAAAAGAACAGTTCCCTCAAGGCTGCTTTCTGAACTATTCTATCAATGCAAATTGATTAACATATTGATGGAATTCAGAGCTACACAAGATTTGGATGATGCATGTGGAAGTGTGCTTTCTGCATCAGTTCTAGCTCACATGAATGAGAGAAAGAAAAAGGAAATTGTAATAATTCCTAATCCTTTCAGAATCAGGAAAGATAGAATAAGAGATTTTCTAGAACACTATCCTTTACTGACAAAGGAAGATTGTCCTGATGTCATCAAATTTCTTCTGGATGAAGCTAAGAGGGAGTATGGTGTAACTATAACTCATGACCAACTTCCTGATAAGTATCCTGATACTTATGGTCTTAGAGGAAGAATAAAAAGGAAGGAAATCACTTCTGATGAAGATGAAGATGATGAAGAATCAGATACTCCTATACATGCTAATAAGAAACTGTTAGGAGATGCCCAAAAATCAGTTTAGAAGGAAGAAGAAATATTTATTTAGAAGATTGGAAAGAAAAAGAATCTATATAGCTCCAAGAAGGCTCTACAACATGAAGTTGGAGAACTCATTGAAACCACTGAAATTTTTCCTACCAAGACTAGAGGAGGAGGATCTGGCAGTAATATGGACAATGAGGTTTCTGCGTCAAAGAAAAGAAAAATGGTAAAGATAAGTCAGCTGGAAAAAAAAAGGAAACAAAAATTTCTCATGACGCGAAGGAGGTTGATAACTTCATGACAGTTGTTGTTGTAACACCCCCCCAATCTATGCCCCCAAGCTACTAAAGCATAAAAAAATAAAAATACGAAATTTCATCAGAGTATAATTGAAAACACGGCATAGACAGGGAGCATCACATCAATTTGAAACAAAACATACAACACCTGCTCAGTTAGATATGCAACAGCAGGGTAGCATCCACAGAGGAACTCAGTTCCTTACAACCACATTTCATGTTTTAGAATAAAAGTGGAAAATCTAAAACTGAATAACATATATATATATATATATCATGAAAGTTTATCATACACCAAGTTATACATGTACAAGTCAAAAGATATATATACATAATACACAAATAATCACAACACGGCCTCCCTAACTACCCGGTGTCACATATCAGAGCCGACCGACAAAAGAATGAAGACGCAAAGCTTCACAAAAAGACCTCCAGCAACTCTAATCTGTAATGCCTTATAGAGCATTATAAAACAGCAGAAGGGTGAGAAAAACAATCATTATACAGTTGCATAAAATTATATATTAACACAAAAATGCACAAGTATAATATGCTCACCACAAATGCACCACAATTGAATAAAACACAACACAGTACAATTCTCAAGTATCAAATACCACTGCACATCATTCATCAACCCATTTACACACATACTATCTCATTAATCACATTCACAATTAACATGCACAGTTAATCCCTGATTTATGCAAATGCACAGAGACCGACACAACGACTCTATGCACATGCCATGCGGTACCGACTTCCAATGTTTCTCATGTCTCATCACCAGTTCACTCAGGAACTATTGGAACCATCGCTCGTTACTTAGTGTAACTCCCCGTCGGGCCTACGATGTTCTCCCGTCGCTTTAGGTCCCCACATGGGCACACGACGTTTATGGATTGCTTTAGGTCCTCACATAGGCACACAATCCGATCGCTTTAGGTCCTCACATAGGCACACGATGTTAATGCAGATTCCCTCTGGAACCAAACCGTCACTCAGGACGTCACAACAATGCATATCATGATGCTTGGCATGCAATGACTCATGACATTTAGTATGCGCACATATATGCAATCATCACACTTAACATAATTCATGCTTGCAATTTAAGCCCAAAACAATGCATTTTATACCATACAACAACACGCAATCATACCATATCCATATCAACAGCACATTGCATACAACACACCAATTACGCACAATCACAACCACAAAAGTCGATAAAACGACACTATTCCAGTTTTCCGACAAAATAAAATCGGCTAACAAATTCCAAATCATCATAATAAGAAAGTACAACTTAATAACTTTCCAACGATACCAAGAATGTAAACATCAGATAAACGAAACAAAAGTTACGACAGAAAACGAAAACGACATTTTGAAAAATCACATTTTTACACTTGGCCTGACCATACGCGTATCACCATTGCCCATACGCGTATGGACATAATCATTTTCCTTCACAAATTTCACGTTTCAAAGCCCATACGCGTATCACCAAGACCATACGCGTATCACCAGATGGCCGAGAAAAACACACAACTCATACGCGTAATGACCAAAACACAGGCCAATGATACGCGTAACGCCTAGGCTCATACGCGTATGGACATGCCCCTTACGCGTACGGCCAGGGCAAACCCAAAAAAATTCTGCAGAACAAGTTTCTGCGTTTTCCACCCCAAATTCACCACAATCATCATCTAAACCCAGAAAAACACCAATTTGAGGTATAACAATTCATATCCAACATGTATAAACAACAAAGAACACAATCAACATAAGTTTAAACACATTTGAATCAATTTTTACCAATTTCTACACACTTGGGTTTTTACTATATTTATCATTTCAATCCAAAAACAATCATAAACACACATACATAATCATACACAATCATACAATAATCGAGTTTCGCACCCTTACCCGATTAAATCGATTCTAGGAGTTGTTTTCTTGAATTTCCAAGTTTTCTTACTATTTTCTCTTCTTCTTCTCTTTTCTCTTCTTTTTCTTTCTTCTCCTTTCCTTTATCTCTATTTTTCTCTCTTTCTATTTTCTTTCTACAAACTTAATGAAAATATTATGAAATGACCAAAATACCCCCACACTCAAATATCTCGCAAACGATCCCAACACCCGATAAAATATCACAGCAATGAAAAATAACATATTTTCACATAAAAGTCGAAAATAAAATAATATAATAATAAAATAATAAAAAACGACTCAATTAAATAAAAATACCAAAACTGGGGCGTTACAGTTGTCAAAAGAAGTATGGAAGTTTTATCTGAGGAGTTGATCAAGAGAAATCATATTGATGACTCATAAAAGTTACATAAAAAGACATGGAAGTTTTAAGAGAACAACTTGGAGACAAACTTGAGGCTATCCTGAATTCTCCTAAAGTTGCTAAGATAACTCGAGAGTTTGTTGAAGGTAGCAAGAAGGACACAATTGTTGCTTAAGAATGTGAAGACCACAGTGTTAAGGAGATAGAAGAAAATGCTTAAGAAGAAGTTGTATTTATAGGAAAGGATGATGGTTCTAGGAACTGATTGAATGAAAGTCCAGTTAAAAGTAGCAAAGAGGTGGAAGCTTCAGAAGAACTTATTCTGTTGGCAGCAGGATCAGGTACTGAGGCTGAACTCGTTAATAACTTTAATCTTAAGTCTTCAATGAGAAAGTCACCATCACCATCACCTGCTAAATCCAACTAAACCTCTATCTTGGCCATACAACCATATCAACAAATTATTCCTGAATGTATAGATTTTCCTGTTCCTTCAAAGACCGCTCCAGATAAAACACCATACGTCAACATAGAAACACATGACCAACCCATTAACCAAACCAATCAAGTCAATATTAATGCTAACATGCAAACAGGATCACCTTCACCAATTCCCGTTGAATCTGAAAGTCATTGACCCACATGATTCTCTCCTTGCCACACACTATCTCCATTGACCCATCACAATCCCAACCTTCACGCCTCCCAAGTAACCCATATAACCCACTTATCCCAAAAAAACTAGTAATTTTCTTCCCTCACAAACCAACCGAACTTATTCCACCCCAACTAATAAATTTCCAAACTCACATAGCCAATCCCCACACATCACCTCATCATGACCCCCAAGTATTCCCCAATCCAGCACACAATTCCTTCAGCGCGGACATGCCTCTCTTGGCCCAATTGATGTTTTTTTGGATCAAAACCTTGAGGACAAGGTTTTTTTAGCCCAATACTACCCAAAGAATTATTTCAAAGCCACTTCGATTAAGAGACTTTGTTCTTTACTCACCTAAAGTTATTATTATTATTATTATTATTATTATTATTATTATATTTGTCAATTTCCTTCAAGGGGCATGGTCGTAGTGAGTAATCCATTAGAGTTGAACTAATATTTAAGATGTAACTTCCTAATAAAATGGATATGAACATTCAGAATTATCTTTTTATTGTCTTTTTAATTTTAGTTGCTCTCAAGTTCGATGATAAAACCCTAATTAGATAGTAACTGTAGAACCCACCTATCAATTGATCTTCAATAATCAGAAGTCTAGTTTGTATTAATGAAAATTTGAGTTGATTGAATTTTTTAACCGTTGTTACAAGTTTTTATTTATGAGTAAGTAAGATTCTTAAAATACTGTTTTTAATGTTTTAGTTTTTTGTTTTAACAATTTTGATATTTTAGTTATGTTACGTGTATGTTATTTTATTTTCTGTAAAAGGTTACTTTTATGGTGAAAATATAAAGTTATCATTCTTATCTTTTGAGAAAATAATTAATTGAATAGAGAAATTCAAAACTTTTTTTATAATGCTAATTAAAAATGCAACATAGTGTTAATAAAATCCAACATAATGTAACTATCTTAAATTTGTATAATTTGTAGTTGGATAATGTTATTTAAGAATGTGAGAATAGATAAGTTATATGAGAATATGAGAATGAATAAAGAACCATAAGATTTAAAAAGGAAAGATTGAGATTAAATTGTGGTTTTCACTAAATCATGTGTCATTAAAAGGAAAGAGAAATCATTAATCAAATTTTAAAAATATTTTTTAATCCCAACCTTTCCTTTTTAAATCTGATGGTTCTTATTCATTCTCACATTCTCATATAATTTACTCATTCTCAATATATATATATATATGAAACGTATCATATGAAAATGTCATTTTTATGTGGGAATATGAGAATGAATTTGAACAATTAGATTTTAAAATAAATGGTGGAGATTATGTGTCCATTTTTTTCTCTCTCCTCCATCATTTATTTTAATAATGAAGGAGAGAGAAAAATAAAAATCACACATAATCTCCACCATTTATTTTAAAATCTAATGATTTAGATTCATTCTCACGTTCTTACGTAAAAATGACATTCTCAAATGATATGAACCTTTTATATATATATATATATATATATATATATATATATATATATATATATATATATATATATATATATATATATATATATATATATATATATATATATATATATATATATATATATATATATATATATATTATATTTGGAAAACTTGTTTGAGATTATTTTTTATAATTGTCATTAACTTTCATTTATGAATACAACTGTTTATTTTTTTTAAAAACTTAAAGAAAAATATTTTTAATATAAAAGAAAAAGGCTTAAATGCAATTTTAGTCCCCCTCTTTGCATTATTTTAACTTTTAAGCCCCCATATTAATTTTTTCAACATTTTGGTCTCTTAGTTGTAAATTTTTGAGATTTTTGTTAGTCCCCCATAGATTTTGATTATGTGGCGCTTTTTTGGTTGAGTTGGCATTGTGTCTCATTTGCCATGTCATTTTTTGTAATTTCATATTATTAATAATTTATAATTAAAGATCTTTTTTAAAAAACATTAATTGGAAGTTGAATTTTTATTTAAGTGTGAACCCTAATTTGTGTATGTTCATCCCTCTTTTGTTGAAGTTGAAGTTGAATTTGTATCTGTTTCTCACGTCGTCTTCTTCTTCTCACGTATTGCTTCTTCTCACGAACCCTAAATCTCCTAAGTCTCTTGACGTTGCTGAAGAATTGAAAGCTCAAACACACACTGACAATGGAGAACGAATGGCATCCAAGTGCGAAATCAAAGGAAAAATTGAACTTTTGCATGAGGTTAGTCGTGTTTCTTTACAGTATTTAGGGTTTTTGATTTTACCAAAATGTTACCGTGTCTGAAACATGTGGTCCAAACTTTTTTTACCTTATTCTGAATGTGGTCCAAACAATGTTTTTTAACTTGAATGTGGTCCTACAATAGTATTGTTGTTTATTCTGAAATTAGGGTTTGTTGTTGTTTATTACGAATTAGGGTTTGTTGCTTATTTTTGTTATGTTATTTAAATTGCAGACCAATCCAAAGTAAAGGGATTAGGATACGATTTCATCTTAGGGGAGAGTTAGTGTCCAAACCTGTTAAGTGGTATATCAATGGGGTAATATCTGAAATGAATTGGGAATGGGATATGGATTATGTGTCTTATATGCAGTTAGAAAAGATGATTCACAATGAGGGATACACAAATATTAAGTGTTTATGGTACTGGAACCCCAAGTTTAGTTTTGCACGTGGACTTAGACCCCTAAATTCTGATCGAGATGTGTTGAAATTCATTGCTAATGTTGAAGACTATGAAGTTGTAGATGTCTATGTAGAGCACTCTGTCACATGATCAAGCTTACAGAGCAAAAAGGAAGGCAATGGATATGATTCAAGGAGCTGGAGTTGATCAATTTTCACATCTAAGAAGCTATGTTGAAGAACTTCTAAAGTCAAATCCAAATAGTACAGTTTATGTGCAATGTGCTGACTCCAATGACGGACCTCTGTTTGAAAGAATATATATTTGTTTGGAAGCATGCAAGTATGGATTTGCCAAGTACTGTAGGCCAAGTACTGCAAGTATCTTGGGAGTGGTTTATTTATCTGCTACTTGAAGACCTTTTGGAAATTAATCACAGGCCTTATGCCTTCATTTCTGATGAGCAAAAGGTATGCTTTAAATTACTTGTTCATTCTTATTTGTATTTAAAGAACTTGTTCATTCTGATTTGTATTTAAATTACTATGTAGGGTTTGGTTCCTGCTGTTCAAAGTGTAAGTGAGCATGTGGAGCAAAGATTGTGTGTGAAACATCTCTATGGCAATTGGAAGAAGAAGCATCCAGGACTTGAATTGAAAGAAGCAATGTGGAGTGCTGCAAGAGCTACAACCATTCCAGCTTGGGAGAGGGTAATGCAAAGTTTAAAAGCTCTGAAGGAACCTGCTTGGAAAGACATGCTTGATATCCTTGCACATTTATGGACCAGGTCACATTTCAAAACATACTCTAAGTGTGATCTCCAAGTTAACAACATGTGCGAGGCATTTAATAGGGCAGTTCTAGAATGTAGGGATAAGCCTATAATTACACTGTTGAAAGATATTAAACACTACTTAACTAAAAGGATTACTAGTCAAAAGGAGTTAATGACCTCATACAGTGGTGATCTATGCCCTAGAATACAGTTGATAATTGAGAAGAACAAAAAACATGCAGAAAGTTGGACACCTACTTGGCATGGTGATGATGAACTTACAATCTTTGGTGTCACAAATGGTCTAGAAACATATTCTGTGAATTTGAAACAGCATACATGTGCATGTAGAAAATGGGATTTGACAGGAATTCCTTGTAGTCATGCAATTTCATGTATCTGGCAAAACAAAAAAAAACCTGAGGATTATGTATCTGATTACTACAGGTATGTGAATTATTGCATATTGTTGGTTTATGTTTGCATAGCATGACCTAGACTTATGGAGTTGAATTGTTGTGCAGGAAATCTGTTTTCATGGACACTTATTCTCATATAATCTACCCCACAAATGGGCCCCAACTTTGGCCTTTGTTGGAGGATCAGGTCCCAATCAATCCACCTGTTCTAAGAAGGGACATAGGTCGACCAAAGAAGCTGAGGAATAAAGTGAATGATGAGCCAAGAAATCCCCATGTCCTTCCTAGGAAGCTTACAACTGTTAGTTGTCACAAATGTGGTGAAATGGGACACAACAAAAGAAGTTGCAAGGGCAAAAGGGCTGCTAAGAGAGCCATTCCAAAAGGTGGTAACAAGAAACCCAGAGGTGGTAGCAAGACAAATGTGAATGCATCAAAGGATGGAAAGAGGCTGAAAATTGAAACAAAATGTGAAAAGAAAAATAAGGAAGCAGAAATTGGGAGTTCATCACAAGCCTCACAACCTTCTCAAGATTAGATCATCTTAGGGTCAATGTTATGTCATTTTGTACTAGTTAATATGTAATGGAACAAGTTATGTACCTTATGTCATTTTGAATGTCAATTTTGAACAAGTTATGTACTTTATGTCATTTTGAACAAGTTATGTATTTTGGAACAAGTTATGTAAGTTATGCAACAAGGTTTATGTACCTTGTGTGATTAAGTAGAATGTACTGGTGTTTGACATTTTGAAGTATAATGCATTATAAACTACCTTCTGCTGTTAGTATACAAATGTTACTACCTACTGCTGTTATTTGTTGTGACAGGATGATTGGAACAAGTTGTAGAGTCCCTACTGATGTTACCATAAACTAATTGGAACAACTTATATAGTGACAGGATTCATGGAACAAGTTATAAAGTACCTACTGCATTCATGGAACAACTTATAAACAACTAAACAAGTCTTCATTCATCAATTACCAAACAACAACAATTCTCATTCATCAATTATCAAAGGGTTACAACACACAAAAGATTTACAAACAACAACACCTACTTCATTACATTTGAAACAACTAAACCTAATAACAAGACAAAACTCATAAAACAGGTAAACTTCAGTTGCATGTTAAGAAACTTGATATTCATCTTCAACTCTTCCTCTTTGAGCTTGCCTTCATTAACCTTTTTCTTCTCTGCACTTAATTTTTCCTGCTAAGATGTAATCAGTTCTTTCGCTCTTTCGTTCATCTCTTCTTCGTACCAGACAAAATGACTACATCTCTTTTGTCCAGCAAGCTTGTACATTCCGCAGCCATAAAACTGTCATCCCGGGTTAGATTCCGTCCATGAAGTCATCAGTGGAGCATCGAGTCCACAAAGGCATTCACGTCGGTTTGTTCTGAAGCTCGATTGGGATCTTGTGTGACTGTAACCTTGAGAAGAACCTGACATTAATGCTTAGGATCTTTGGTATGCAGAAGAAGACGAGAGAAGAAGTAATACGTGAGAAGAAGAAGACAACGTGAGAAGCATAACTGATTTTTTCTGGAGAACAAAAGAGGGATGAACATACACAAATTAGGGTTCACACTTAAATAAAAATTCAACTTCCAATTAATGTTTTTTAAAAAAGATGTTTAATTCTAAATTATTATTAATAACATGGAATTACAAAAAATGACATGGCAAATGAGACACAATGCCAACTCAGCCAAAAAAAGCGCCACATAATTAAAATCTATGGGGGACTAACAAAAATGCCAAAAATTTACAACTAAAGGGACCAAAAAGCTGAAAAAATTAATAGGGGGGCTTAAAAGTTAAAAATTTGTAAATAGGGGGACTATAAGTGCATTTAAGCCAAAGAAAAATAAATATAAAAATATAAATTATAATTTTTAAAAGATAAAAAATATTTAAAAATAAAATAAAGAAATTAATTTCGTAAATAAACTACAGTTTTAATAAAGTTTTTAAAGATAGGGCTTCCACAATAAATGTTTGGTAGCCAAACCAAGATAAATTTGGCTGCATTACTTTCTACTCCTACACTTTCTATTTAGGGTAACCTTTTTATTATTTTATTGCATAGGATATCTAAGTTTCGTTTTGTGAAAATTTGATTTATTTATTATTCAATAAATTTAAAAAATAAGTTATCTCTTATAAAAAGGAACGGAGATAGAATTTATGAATAAGACTTCGCTTTTTAAAAATTCTTAAATTTTTTACCGTATGGTTATGCTTTAATTAGTTAAAAATGATTTTGCTAAAAAATGATTTTTACGTTAAAAATGAAAAGCTATTTTAATTAATTTTTGAAGTAAAATAATTTTTAATAAAAAATACTAATTTTTTATATAATGTTAAACAAATATAAAATAGTAGAACCAACTTTATTTTATAGTGGGATAGACTACTAGACTTTTGGGACGGAACTAGTGATTTATGTGAGCTAGAGCCCCACTAGGATTTGGGGGAGAAATTTTGATACTACAAACTCTAAAAGGATTAAAACAAAAAAACTACAAACTCTAAAAAGAAATTCTATAACTTTTTAATACTACAAACTCTTCAAAAAAAATCTATAACTTAATATAACTTGATTAATTGACTAAGAACATCCACATTGTTATTTTTTATCATTCATTTATTAAAAAAATTATATTAATATTGAATTGGTCATTTACTCTAACTCAAAACTTTGACTAAAATATTAATAAGTCTGGCTAATAAATTTATCATATTATAAAATTTTACAATTTCATTTATTTTTATATTAATTTATAAAATGAGACTAAAAAAATAGGAGAGATGGATATTCTAGCTAATCAAGGATAGTCTTAAGTAGGTAAAGAAATTTTTATTGTAGATATTATGTGTGGGGTGACTCTTAGATGCATATCAAAAGTCTTGATTGAGGGGAGGTCGTGCTCTGTGTGGTGTTCCAAAATGAAGGCCTACATGTATGTCAATGGTGGGTGTGCCTTGACCAGATTCAGACTATAAATTGGGATGGTATTAATGAGCCTCTAGCAAACCCATAACAATTGGCCCCGTCAATTCCATGTTATCAACCTTGAAATGAAAATTTTTAATGCATAAATTAGTGAGCTCTACCCAGGTATATGAATCGTTAATAGATACATTCTCGTTGAGAGTGTACATTGAGGAGAGAGAATATTGTGGGGGCTCTGAGTGTGAATAGTTGGTATGGGGAATAAGGACATTTAATGCATTTCGTATAGACGAAATTTTATTGTGACGATGGTGTTGGAACAAAATTGGTTTGTCTAATATCTCTCGGGTTTTGATGATAACAAAGTATTTTAAGAGCAATTGGGTATATTAATGTTTGTTAAAGTGTGCAGGACCATAGACTAAAATTTCATATATAATCTAAGTAATGATTCTGATTATGAACATTTAAAGAGAAACTTAAAGACCAAAATCTGATGGATCAGAAGCAGAATGCCAGATTCTGAAGAGGTCAAAGTCTGAAGGTTAGAGTCTGAAAAAGTCATCCTCTAGAGACCAGAGTTTAAAGAAGTCATCTTCTGATGATCAGAACCTGATCCAGTCAAAGTGCAAGGACCAAGGTGACCCTGATAGGTCATTTTCATCTCCGAACATACTTTGTCATGTGAAGACCTAAAGCTCTATTTCTTCATAGAGTCCGTTGGGATACAATTGCTAATTCCTTTTGTAGCAAAGGTTTTTCAAGCTAGTTTCACGTCTCTTTTGAAGATTCTCTCAAAGGACTCTAATGTGATGGATCTTCAACGACTATTTTCTTCTCTATTTAAGGAGCTAAAGACTTGAAAAAAAAATACACCATTATTGACACTCAAAGAGAAGTTACTCTGTCAACATAAAAAACACAAGTTGAACTTAGCATTTCTTATCCTTATATATCTTAGAAATCCCTAAGTCTTAAAAAAAGTCTATTTGCTTTGTATTCTTTATACACCTCTGATTGTATATCAAGTGTATTTACCCAACAATCATTTACCTGCTAGGTAGATTTTTATAAGTCTCTTACTAAGTGATTAAGAATTGGAAGTCTCTTGCTTGTGTGCTTGAGCAAAAAAGTATCTTACTCTATTGTTTGAGCAAAGGAAGTATCATGCTTATGTGTTTGAGCAAAGAACTCTCTTACTTTAGTGTTTGAGTGAAGGAAGTATCTTGCTTATGCTTGAGCATAAAAGTCTCTTACTTTAGTGTTTGAGCAAAAGAAGTCTCTTGCTTGTGTACTTGGGCAAATTATAATCTTGTATGACTACAGTAAAAATTTCTTGTAAGTACAAGAGAATTGGATTACTCTCAAGTTGTGAGAGGAATTAGGATAACTCTGTGTGTTATTCTTCTTTCTTGCATTTCATATTCGCTGCCTACCTTTGACTGAATCAGATTCTACAACCTTGTGTTTAGAATTTGACCAAGAGTTTTTAAAAGAAAGAAAAAACAACACAATTCAACCATTTTTCTTGTGTTTTTGTCACCTTTAGTTGGCATTAGAGCACGGTCTGTGCTCAACACTTAACAGTGGTGAAGAAAATATCCTAAGAAAAACATATTGAATCGTGTCTGGTGTTTCTCAATCTGGAAGCGGTACTCCTAATCCACATGCTGCTATAAATCATGATTATAGCAATTCAGAAAAGAACAATTATACAACTAAATCCCCAAATTTTAGTGGAAACTCTACTAAATTTGAATGGTAGAAAAGTAAGATGTATACTCATATCATAGGCCTTGGTGATAAGTTATAGGATATTCTAAAAGATGACATTGAAATTCCAGTCAATGGAGTTGGAATGTTGTCTGATAGAAAAACTCTCACATCTGCTCAAAAAAATACCTATAGAAAATATCATAGAGTTAGAGGCATCTCGATTGATGCTCCACCTCGTTCAGAGTACATCAAAATCATTGATAAATCTACTGCTTAGACCATTTTTGAATTTCTATGTGCCATTTATGAAGGAAAACAACAGGTAAAAGAAGTTAATACTACATCCAAAGCTGCTATGAAGGATCTTCCGAGAATACAATTGTAGAATGTTTTGTACGAAACCGCTAAGAAATGGATGTGTATCATCCTAGCGTTGTTCCCTTCTTTAAAGGTAACCAAAAATTCGATGAAACCCTAAGGGTGGGTTAACGCTTCATTAAAGACTTGCAAGTTCGTTTTCATGTAAGGTGATAGTGATTTTTTTCTCAAGTCCAGTTTGGTGAACAATTTAACATATACATAATGTCACATATACTCTTTTCGTCAATGAGAATTTGTTATAAGGCAAAATTAGACTATACGGGCAACGATTATGATATTTTCCTCTCGACGATTTCCTTATATGGCATATTTGGTGATATATGAAATAAAATGGTAGCCTCATGAGATTGAAGCTCTGAATGGTTGTTTTTCTTTCCTGTATTCTTCCTCTTTATTGCTATATCTTCTCTTGATGGTTCCCTTAACTGCATGGGGATTCGCTCTAACAAATGACTTTTCGTGGAGAATCCTTGTTCCCTTTGTTGACTCCAACCCGATTATCTTCTTTGGGGTAACTACCAGATATTCCTTTCTTGATTAAGTATCTGATTGCATTTCTCAGATGGATACTTTGATCAATCTCAAATATTCCTTTCTTGATTAAGTATCTGATTGCATTTCTCAGATGGATACTTCGATCAGTCTCATGTCCATGACATTTGTGAAATCTACATAACCTTATTTTGTTAACGCGTGGTGACTCTTCACGGCATGGGGGTATTTTACAGTGACTTTGTTGAATTCAATGTTGGCACATTCTTGCCGAATTCTCTCGTTAGACGTGTTCAACGAGGTATACTCTAATAATATATTCAATTATTTATTTTTGAATCAGTTATCTTTTTATTATCTGTATCAATGAAAAACTATTTCAATTTGGTTTTGAAAAGAAAATCATTATTTGATAATAGAAGAGAAAAAGAAAACTCATTTTCATAATTTTAGACAAACTACAACATAACATATCTTTTTTCTTATATGTAAATAAAACATATAAACATTCGTATAATTAAAATTGCTTTTTGTTCATGGAACATTTCTATATTTCCCCAAGTAAAATCCTCAATTTCTTTCATTTAAAAACCCATCTACCGGTGTAGCCACAAATTGTGCTAGCACTTATTCAAAGACATGATTACAACAAAGTACTCACTCTAAAATAAAATAAAATAAAATAAAAACATATACACAGAACAAATACATCATGGAAACAACACTCTTTTGTTGATTTCCTTGAAAATTTCAAAAAAACAAAACATGATTAAGACTTTGGTTTTCAACATATATCGATTGACTCATGCTATGACACTAAATAAGAAAAGTGGAAGGATAAATCAACCAAAAAAAGAATAAGTGTTGTCCACAAACTAATCAACAAAATATCATGTGCTATAATCCCAACCTCTTTGTCATCCAATCTGAAAGATTAGCTATCACAAAACCTGCAAATACCTGTAATCAACAATAATGTTGAATAAGATTAGCTATCACACACTTGTATCAATCTATGAAGCATTGTATCTTACGCAGACAATAGACACGACACTGACATAGAAACACCGGTGATTGAAAGTAAGCACATGTGTCTGTGTTGCGTTAAACGTCAACCACGTTTTCAATCTAAAGTGTGAGTGTTACATAGATATTAACACCACAAATATAAATTATCCGAACAATGATGGAACCAACAATAAAACATTCAACAGAAAACATAAAGTTGCATGTATTATTAGTCACAACCATACCTGAACTGAGCCAAGAATGTATAGTGCTGAATAATGCCGACCGTGGATTACCATATCAGCCAACATAGCAAGAGGAATAGTGAGTGACATGCCCAAAGTGGCCACAAGGGGAGTTGTCCATACAACACAGAGTGCCCTGGATTGAAAATCAGATAAAATCTAATTTAAGAATTTGCATAACTGTGTTTATGTGCGCGCGCGAATAAATTAATCAAATTTATTTCAAGTACCAGAAGTAGTCTGAGAGAACACTTCCAACAAATCCATTTGCAAGAACCACTTCATCCATTTTGGCAGTGTGAGGAATCGCAAATTTGGGTTCAATTCCTAAGGCCGACAACGGCCAGACTGAGCAAAAAAAGAGAGAATTAGCAATCACTTAATGTGCGGCAATATATTAGAAATTAGAAAATTGTTGAAATGTTGGTGACTTGTCAAAACACAAGAACCGAGTTAAAGCAAATGAAAATGATTGTGATCTTATATGGCACTGTTTGAACTGACTTATTTGAGCTTATCTGCTAACATACACACTTATGAGACTTCTTGGAAGAGCTTGTGAAAATAGTTGATGACATGTCCATAAGATTGTTTCAGCTTATTTTCATAAGCTCACTGAGATAACTTCCGAAAGCGGCATATAACTTAAATGAAAACAATTAGGCTTTATTTTATCTTTTGTAATAGAAATAGCTTATACATAAGTTGAATTTGACGAGTAACTACAGAAGCAGCGCATGTAAAAAATAAACTTACTAAGCCACCATAATGCTACAAGTGTGAACAAGCCAATATATCCAAACAGCTTTTGCACGTCAACGCGTTCACCTTCTTCACCAGAAAACTTTTTTAGAAGAACTGTGGCATTAAGCTGTGTTATTATTCATCTAAATCATCTGGAAACAAGAAAATGTAGAATGAGAGAGCTAAGACATCGTCTAACCAGTAAATAGACCATATGACATGGCTGAGAGAAGGCCAAAAAGATCTCCAACAAGAGAGCGCCGTCCGTTGCTGAACACAAATATCAACTGTCAACGCCCAAAAAATAGTATTACAAAGAGCAAGCTCGTGATAATGCATATGAAAGACAGCAACTTATTTCCTTAGTATTTTGCACCATAGTTATCAGTATCTTACGGTTAATGTGATCCATATTTCGATTTGATACTAAATTGAACTCAATCAATACAAATATCTAGTGTTTATCTATTTGGACATTTTACATATTGATTCATTATGATGAATCTTGATTTATTCTAGTGAATCACATCCTAAACATGGAATAATTAGATTCCCAACACATTGAATAATTAATTGATTTGTTATGTCACTTATCTTTTACCGAACAACCACATATTTTATTGGCAATATATCTTACGAAGATTCAATTCTCAATTTGAATCTCGATTTGAAAACCATGTTCTGTATGTTCACTAAAATAATGAAGCTAATTTAATATTCAAAATAGATAGAAAGGGCTTACGAAGCAGTAAGTTGCGTGTCATCTGCGGCCCAAGTTTTTCCCAGAGTTGTCATGGCAACCCCGGCCATGCTGACCAAGACAGCAACTACTTTGGATACATTTAAAGTGTCTTGACCCATTAACACACCGATGAAAAGAGTGAAGAGTCCTGAAGTAGATGACAATACTGTTGTACTCGCGACACTTGTACGGGCAAGCGCGGCATTTGATAGATACTGAAAGCAACAAACAAAATATTAAAATAACAACATTACATTTTCTATATGTTGTCATATAACCGAATAAAATAGCACTATTACCTCTGTTACAAACCAGATAGGTGCAATGTAAAATCCATAAGTAGCGATTTCTTTTGCAGTAAGTTCTTTTTCTTCCTTTGCGACGCCAGTTTCATTATATATAGCCACCAATGGCGCTATCTCTGCAAGACTTGAAAGATCTATATCACTGTCTTTTCGAACCACGTTCGGGAGTTCCATTTCAAAGTTTTTCTGCACTCCATTTCCTTTGAGTGGAGAGCTAATCTTGATGGGAAACTCGTCCCCGCCGCTTTCTGCATTTTTTCTACTTTTAGAAGACCGGTGTTTAAGCAAGTTATAGAACCAATCCTTAATGAATGCTATTGGGAGGTAAACTACCATGAGAGAAGCTCCGAGATATGTCACCGCAAATGGCTGCTTATAATCTGTATAAATATTCTGCACAGAAAATTTTAATTCAGATAATCATTCATAGATATAAAGCTTAGATACTGGCAAACTGCATGCTATGGTCTCCAATAAAAGATACCACTTGATCAGAATTTCAAATTTCAATGGCATTTTGAACAAATTATTCTCCAACCATGCTTAGATAAGGATTTAGGTACTGAAATTCTATACGAAATGAAGCAAAAATGTCAGCTTACAAGTTACAAACATTAATCGTCATGCTTAGACAACAGTGTCCACTTGTAGACATACGTAAAACATACATAACACAAGTTACACAGCATATAGTTGGAAAATGGAGTAATACAAGGTTTGCAATTTAAGAAACCAAAGCTGTGGGGCTTTCATGTTTTGGACTAGTTTTTAGGGTGAAATCCACAGGTATCATTCAACCAGAGGTAATCACGATCAAAACTAATGGAGCAAAGGGGTAAACCTTAACAACAACCAAGTCTTATCCTACTAAGTGAAGTCGGCTACATAGATCAAATTAAGCCATAATGTTCAATCAAAGACCATATTTTTATCCAACTCATTAATCTCAAGATCTTTCTTAATAGTTTCTCTTATAGTTATTCTACGTCATCTTCTATCTCTAGTTGTTTGACTACTCTCCATCTGATCTACTCTCCACCTGAACTACAAAATCCACATGTCTTCTCTCTACATGCCTAAACCACCTCGGCCTGTTTTCTGCATCTTTTCTACTACGAAATGAGGTTAACCTCTCTCAGAGGAATTTATATTTTAAATGGGATCAAACCCACGACCTCCGATTATTCCTAAGTATCACTATACACATTCTCCCCACTTGTTAACCTAGCACGCTAGCACATCGTGAGATTATCTATATCGTATACCTACGAATCATTCCAAGCCAACAAAACTTTCCATCTCAAATCACCTTGATTACCCTTTTATGATTCAAATACAAACATTAAAGTAGCATATGAATAAAAAAAATGATCAAATCTCATAATATATAGGAAGCTTCAAAATCAAGTCACATGAAGCAAAAATATCAAACTCCACCCATCTCTCAAATTTCAGACAATTAACATAAGCCCCTATACCCTAACTCATAAGCCTCAAAAACACATAACAAACAAAACGAAACAACCAAATTCACATACACCAAATGCACCAATGCCAAATTAACGAGAAAATCACATAATTCACACACTAAATTAAATAAATTTACCTGCGTAACTTCAGCAGAGCTGACCCATATGATAACAACAGTACCTATGAGAAATAACCCAGCTTTATATCTCAAACCCATCGAAAAAACCAAATCAAGGGAAAAAGTTCAGAGATCCACACGCGTGTGTACTTTATGCAGATCGCAGAATCAATCCCCTTGAATATATCAAATTGTTAACCAAATCATGCGTGAAAAAGCTTGAATTGAAGCTAGTATGTGTGAGAAGAAGAAGAAATTGAAATTGTTGCAAGAGAAAAGAGGTTGAAAGAATCTTGCAACAAGAGAAAAGGTTGAGAAAATGGTTGGAATTGGAAGAAAGAGAAACAGAGGGAAAAACGTTAATTGTTAAATAAATACTATAAAAAGAATTATTTTCTGTATTTGGTGATTATTTTTCAACGTTACTCTTACTCTATTCAAAGTCATGCATTTTTCTTTTTCTTTTTCTTTTTTTTCTATTTATTTTTTTATTTGGTTAATTAGTTATAAAATGGAATTTTTTTTTAGACTAACATGTTTATTCAATAAAAATATCCAAAAAAAAACTATCATTTCCACAAAATTACTAAAATGGCGTTGTTTGAAAAAAATATAGAAGGGTGGCGTCATATGGGATGACGCCTCAGGTTAAGGGATAATCCATAAATGTCATATCATATGACGCCTCAGGTGTACACGAATGCCCTAATTTTTTTTCATTTTACAGGGGAGACGCCATACCATATGGCGCCTCAGTTCATTTTCTTTTTTCTTTTATTTTTTTATTTTTATTTTAATTAGGAAATTAAAAATTTTAATGAAAAAAAAATAAGGGTAGCCAAAAATACATAACGATGTTTAGAATAAATAATAGTACAATTGATGGTAAACAAAAATTTAATGTTCGTGCCTATCTAAACGTCCACCGGTTCCACATGTCGGGGCTCTTGCGCGGCGTCTTTGTCTACCACGATTTTGTTGAGGTGTCTCTGGCCTTTGCGTGTTGACCTGCGGAAGGGGCATCTGTTGAGATGGTCCCGGCATATCAGACAAATTTTGAAGCATCTGTCCCCAATAGCCGGAGGGGTTGTTGCCAACGACGCTTCCGTAATCCAGATGCATGCCCGTGTTTTCGTAGTTTGTAAGGGGGTTGGGCTAGTTATAGACGGTACGGTTGGCCGAAATGTTGCATTGAAGGGTGTTGGTACCGATCTAGTGGTTGATGTGGGGTTTGGTAGTCAAATAGTGGGTGGGTTTGTTGGTTGTAGGACAAGGGGGTGTTTATTTGCGGGGGGCTATGGTGGGCTGAGGTGGGTTCGAAAGAGTTGTCAGGGCTATATGCATTAGTGGGGTCGGTGCAGGTGGGTTGGCGGTATGGGTGAGGCTCTTCTTGTTGTGACTGTGTTGGTGGCATGATAGGCTTGAGGCTTTGAAAGATTGATTCGGTTGGTATACCTTGTTGTTGGGTATAATAAGGCGTATGATGTTGGGCATGTGGTTGTGAGGAAGAGGCACGTTGGCACGGATCAATTAAATACGTCGGCTGAGAGAGGAATTGTTGGGGTGTTGTAACAGACCTAAACCAAGTCATATATTGTTGAGTTCGTATAGGATCTTCCACAACGGGGTCGGATAAGATGTGTTGGTGTTGATTCTCCCAATGTTGACACATCTCTATTGCAAAGTTCGTCCAGTGACCCACAACCCACTGTGTGTCCACTCTACGTAGATGCCACTCTCCCAAACGTGTCGGAGCGACCGAAATATCCTGATGCATTCCGAACTGCAGTTTTACCCGATCGCTTTGATGCATCTCCACAGTGGTGAACTGAATAATAAGTGTCTTTGATGTCCACACTGCAGCATCATTCGCGTTGGGCTGGTGGTCGAGACCCTCGTACGGCCTCCAGACAAACTACAAGAAGAAAATAATATTTAATTAGAAATTCGGTGGTGTTGCAATTTATGAGACAAAATTATGGTATTTCAAGAAAAAAATTACATCGTCTAGGCCAATGTGATCTATTAGGTTGCGGTAGACGGTTATTGCGCTCCTGGGATTTCGATGATAATTTATTCCCGGAACTGACCACCTAAAAAACGTGACACAAATAAGTTATTACAAATAAACATCTCATTAAACGACTTAAGTTCGAGTAGTAAAATTGAGCGTAATTGTTTCCATAGGGAAAAGTGAATGGATTCCGGTTAACAGGGGCTAGTGTTGGTATTCTGGACTAACCCCACGCTTGAAGGAGATAAGCGCAGCCATAAAAAGTACAAGTGTCTTTTTTTGAAGTTTTACAGAGTGAACTATAGAGATGGGTCAGGACAGCTGAACCTCAACTATATTCGCTCACTTTTTTGATGTTAGACAACAAAGGTAAATACATAATATTCACACTATTTCCAGTACTTTCTGGAAATAAAAAGTGACCAAACAAAAGCATTAAATAGCACCGAGTTTTTTTGTATCTTGTAATACAGGAGGGTTTCCTTATCTAATACAATAGACTTGTAGTATTCTTTAAGGTATTTTAAGTTAATACTTTGGCCCCTAGGTTGATCATCCCGTGTTGGTTTAGGTGCATCGAGACTGAGTGGTGTGCCCAACAACTCATCACACAGTTGGTTGTTTACAAAAGCGTTCCCGTTGACGGCCTTTCCGTCGATGCGTAGGCCAAACAACATATAAACATATTGGAGTGTGACCGTGCACATCCCGTTTTTTGTTATGGCTAAAAGATCACAATACATGATAAATGCACATCTCAATGGTGAGATGTTTGAATGTCCCATCACAGGTTTCAATTTTAGGGATACAGAAGTCACTAGGTTTTTAATTGATAGAAGATCAAATTTTTTACATTTGAAAGCCAGATTAGAAAAGAAAATATAGTGTGGTCCAGTTGGGCAAATCCTATACAAAAATCCTATGTTTTTTTACGGGCACGACCAATGCAAATTTTTTCAGCTGAAGATTCGGGACGATGATGATGTGCGTAATATGTTTCTCAGTCATGAGTATTATGGATTCAATGAAATTGAGTTATATATTACGTTACAACAACAACAACTGTCTCAACAACTTGAAGTTTCTCAGGTTTTTAACGAATCCGACGACGAACAAGATGAGGACGATGTCGTTGACGAGGAAGAAGAAGAAGTGGAGGACATTGTTGATGAAATGGTAAACAACAAGGAGAAAGACCCATTACCAGGAAGTCATGTTTATTGCCCACCTCAACACATGACAAGACTCAACTTAGGCGAGGAAGAACCGTCAACGGATATTTTTTACGTCTCATAGATGCAAATGGAGGGAGTATTAAAAGTTGGAGACAATCTTCGTACGAAAGAAGATTATGTCCGAGCTATAAAACAATACCACATGAACTTATCTGCAGATTATAGAGTCAATCGAACAAATCCGACTCTATACAAGATCTATTGCCGTAACGAGGTGTGCCCATTTAGATTAACAGCATCTTCCAGGAAGCGAAGCGATTCCTAGAAGATAGGGTCAATGGGTCCAGAGCACACTTGCATAATCACGAATCCAAGTCAGGATCATCGCAAGCTTATCTCTCAGTTGATCTGCAACGAAATTCTATCAATCATTAGCGACAACCCTTCTTTGAAGGTGAGTACAATAATAGTGCATATGGTTCAAAGATATAACTATACTCTTTCGTACAGAAAGGCGTGGATTACTACACTACTACGAAAAACCTATTTAACAACGGTTGGGAATGACATATAATGACGCGGGCGAAGGCGTTGTTATGTAGATTGTCGTTGTAAGTTCGCTGTTTCTACAACGGTCTGGAAACCGTTGTTGAAAGGCATGACGCGCGCCATATATCACAACGGTTATGATAATTAACCGTTGCGATACATACACTTAGGTTCTGGGTTCGAAACCCATCAGTAGCGAATTTATATAAAACATAAATTACTTATGATATCGGTTACAATATATAACCGTTGTTGTAAGTACCCTAAGTTTATTATATTAAATGTAGATTACTTGTTTTCCAAACACCTCACTAAATAAATATACATGGATTAAATTTGATGAAGATGTCTATAATTTGCAAATTAAACTGTTCTTGAAAACCAACTTAAACAAATCAATGTTGTTTTCTGATTGCATTCGTTTCATCGTGCATTTCACGCTCTTTTACATATATTGTGGTTTATTGATCTGACTCCTTCGATATATCGCTATCTTCGATTATAGTTAAATTTCCATAACAAGACATTGGATAATTTGCCTCATCTTTGATTTAACTATATTGGAAGATGGCGATGCATCTAAGGAGCCAGATCATTATACCATAATCTATATATAAAAGAACGTGAGATAAATGATGAGAGGCATGCAATCAGAAAACAACATTAGTTTGTTTAAGTTGGTTTTCAAATACAACTTAATTTGCAGATTAAAAGTATCTATGTCAAATTAACTGAATGTATTTTAAGTGAGGGTTAGTGAAACAAACAATCTACATAGAATATAATAAACTCAAACAAAATTCTATACCAGATCTAGATATTATAAACTCATATAATACGCTTGCTACCACCAGCAAACTTTAAGTGAGGGTTAGTTAAAAAAATAATGTAAATAGAATATGATAAACTCAAACAACATTCTATACCAGATCCAGAAATTATAAACTGATATAATACGCTTGCTTCCACCAGCATCATCACCCTGTATCATCCCCTTAACCTGAAAGGAAACAAAGCAAACTTCAAAAATGAGCATCCTCAGTTGAAAACAAACCCTAAAACCATAATCCAGTGATGAGTAAAGAGAGGAACAGGAATAATGCACCTTTTAATGAAACTAATCGCGGAACAGGAATCAATTATGATGTTGAACTAGTTTGGGAAGCCATGAAAAAGAAATATAAGGAGGAAGAAGCTTACACAAAAGCTTCATACTTCTTATACTTCTTTTTATTGCTTTTAAAACTAGATAAAGTTTGCTTACACTGTTGTTTCTTCATTTACTAACATCTTGTTCGTGATGCTATGAAAAAAAAGTACAAGGTGGATGAAGCTTCCATCATAGCTTCATGCTTCTTATACATTTTTCCATAGAAACACAAATACTATGAAGTTTCCAAAGTATGGTCTTTGTTAAGGTAGTGAAAACGAATCTGAAAAAATGAGAACAATCAACAAAAACAACATGCAACAAACGAGATAATGGGAAATATCTAACAATAGATGGAAGAAGAAGAATACCTTAATGTATGAAGCACAAGATTCAAGGCTAATGGTGAAAACGAAGAGAAAAAAATGGGTTATAGGGTTTCACTTTGAAGGCAACGGCGTTACTGTCAATTAAGTGAAAGTTATTTCGCTTATATATGGGTAAACTATTTCACAACGGTTAACAATAACAACCGTATAGATATGTATTTATTTATTATAAATATATCACTACGGTTTACCAGAATAACCGTAGTGATAACCCTTTTATCTGTGAATTTTAAAATAAATAAAAATCGTATACATAGGTATTTATTTATTATAAATATATCACTACGGTTAACCAGAAGAACCGTAGTGATAACCCTTTTATTTATGAATTTTAAAATAAATAAAAAAGAAAAGGTGCGCCTTAACTTCTAACTTAATGCATCTGTAGTTTAAACATCAACAATGTAATTCACAATGCATCTGCAGTTTAAACATCAACAATGTAATTCGAACCCTAATTCAACTATTACATTTCATAACAAAGTAAATATTAAACATAAAGGAGACAATAAAACATAACATCTTGATATTTCCAGAAAATATCTCTGATTTCAGTTTGTTCTTCAAATTCTTGTTCTTTTTCTTTAAATCCTCATACATAACCTTCAGATAGCCCACAGCTTCCAACTCTGACTTCATAATACTCTCATCGTCATTTCCATCTCTTTCTCCCACGTCTTCATCCCATATGAACAAATTACATGTTTCATCGCTCCTCCAAAATGGACATTTCCAAAAAAATCTTCCTTTATTTTGTCCCTTCTTGCATTGATACGAAACCATACGACCATCACAACCACAAAAATTTCCAGATCGAGATTTTACACTGGAACAAGACGTAGAAACACCTTTGGATGATTTTGTCTTCAAATGTGACATTGCAACACCTTAAAGTAGAACACTTTGTTGTTGTTGTTGTCTTCTTCCCGACAATGGTGACGGCGTTGGTGTTAGGGTTGTTTCAATGGATAAATTGATATATATACTTGGTGTTTAAAATACATAAAAAGAAGCTTCAATTTGTAACAACGGTTTTGAGAAATATCCGTCGTGATATCCTTAATATATTTTAGTTAAATATTAATAAAACTTAAAAAGGGAGCATTTACATCAAAGGGATAAACTATTTGAGGGCGATGAGGTTCGAACCCATGATAGCTAGATTGTATCACCACGGTTTTCATAAAAACCGTTATTATACCCTTGAGATTTCTAATTAAAATAATGCGTGCGCATCCAGTATGCACTATAAGAACGGTGTATAGGATGCCGTTGTAAACCTGTCGTTGTTGTTTGGTCGTTTTGTAGTAGTGCTAGGACTAAGGCGGTTGAAACGGTATTTGGAAATTGGGAGGACTCTTACAAAGAACTTCCAAGATACCTGGTGGCACTTAAACACTATGCTCTAGGGACTGTTGTCATCATGGAGACATTGCCGGCATATACGCCATACGGGAATTGTGTAAGTGGAAATGGCATTTTCCACAGACTCTTCTGGGCGTTTCAACCATGCATCAAAGGATTTATGTACTGTAAGCCTATAATTCAAATTGATGAAACATGGTTGTACGGAAAATATAAGGACACACTACTGATGGTCGTGGCACAGGATGGCAACAACAACATTTTCCCTATCGCCTTCGCTCTAGTTGAAGGGGAGACTGCTAGAGGTTGGAGTTTTTTATTAAAAATCTCCGGCAATACATTGCTCCCCAAATCTCCGATAAAGAAAATGGTTACTAACGTGGCTATGCACTAATAGAGCCTACCTTCAGATACTACCGTGACGAGATCAGAATGACAAACACAGATGCATTGAGATGGATTGATAATATTCAACGGGAGAAGTGGACAAGGGCATACGACAATGGGCAGCAATGGGGCCACATGACAACAAACCTCATTGAATCTATGAACTTTGTATTCAGTATCCGAAACCTACCGATAACCGCTTTGGTGAGGTCAACATATTTTAGGCTCACTGCACTCTTTGATACCAGACGTACAAAATGGGGTTCAGTCTTACAATCTTGGCAGCTGTTTAGTAATAGTTCAATGACATTCATGAAGGACGAAGTTACAAAGGCCAACACACATGTGGTCACGGTCTTTGATCGTACTAAAGGTCACTTCAGAGTAGCAGAGTCTATTGATCACAATGAAGGAAGACCTAGGGGATGTTACCGAGTGGAACTGGATAGGAGTTGGTGTGACTGTGGAAAGTTTCAGGCATTTCGTATGCCTTGCTCCCATGTCATAGAAGCATGTTCCAAGGCCCGGCTGGACCCAACCAACTATCTCTCTGTTCTTCACCAAGTCATTACTCTATGCAATGTCTACGACACTAGCTTTCAAGTGGTAGCAAAGGAGGACTATTAGCCTTCATACGAAGGCGAAATTGTGTGGCATAATGATTTGATGCGAAGAAATTAAAAGGGTCGCCCTAACAACACCCGTATTCGAACGGAGATGGATGCAGCAGACAAAATGGTGAGGTTATGTGGTTTGTGCCGCCAGCCAGGACACAATCGCACCAAGTGTCCCAATGTGGGCTCTAGCACAACATCATAGTTTCAACTGTAAACTTGTCTATTTATAACAACAACAAATTTTATTTCATTGATGACATACCTAAGCGATTACAACGACATAACATGACAGAACATAACTTAATAGCTAAACATCAACAAATAACAACGACATAACCTAATACCAAATCAAAAAATAACAACAACATACCGAAAATAAACAACCCAACACATCAACTTATATAGGAAATTATAACCATCAAGTTAATTTTCTTTGGACTCGTCATTATCATAAGGACACCAACATCATTTTGCACTTTTCTCCAAGTGCGGGTGACTCCATTTGGACCAGACTCCTCAACCTGCCTCTCAATCTTCATGATCTTTTCATCTGCCTCAAATTCTCCTTCTAGCCAGCGATACAGTTCCCTATGCAAATGCTCCAGCGTCTGCGTGTTCTAGAGTATCATCTTCATTAGAGGCTTTGTTGCGGAGAATACAACTAGGGCATTTCTCTTCATCAGTGGAAATGTTGGAAACGGTTCCTCCGGTGCTGTTGATGATGACGATGGACGACGATTTAACCACTCAGACATGGTGGGAGAGGAGAGATTAGGATATTGGTGAGGGAAGGGAGGAAATTAGGGTTTTGGTGAGATGTGTGGTGTAATAACAGATGAAGGTATACCCTTATTTATAGGCACATGATACCCTTTTAAAAAATAAAAATTATTATGAAAAAAATCTTAACATTTTAAACGTTAAAAAAAAGGGCCTTGAACTGAGGCGCCATGTAACACCCACATATAATATCATACATCAAAGCACAAATACTATACATGAATCCAAGTGTTTGGTACTGAAATACCATAAGTTCCTAGTTAACACATTGTATACATTACATGCCCAAAATACAGAATACTAAAATCTTTGGCCTAATATATACAAGATGTTCCAAAAAGTACTAAGAACTAGATCAATATAATGATCTCAAAATAAACTCCACAACGGAAGTCACGCCATCCACAAAAGCCAAGGCTCGTAAGGAAAATCAAGTGACTTTATCCTTACCCTTCGCTGAACCTGTAGTACCTGTAATATAATCAACAACATGGGGTGAGATATTAAATCTCAGTGAGTTCCCTGTCTTATGGATTCTCTCGGCTTTACAAGGTACTAGCCAATCCTAACTCAAGTCAAGGAAAAGGGAAATGACTTTGAGTACACAAACTTGCACTATATGGAAACATGCTATTGAGTTCGTTAACAAGTTATCACTATCGTCAACCCTATCAAGGAATCCCTTCTTCCCGTCCTCTTCTATGTCTAGAAGTCGGAACGAGTCATGGATCCTCGTAGATTACTTGGCATACGAGATAGATTCGGAACTAAGGGATATATTATCACCTTAATTCGTCACTTCGCACGGCCCGTACACCGTCACAAGTCTCTTTACCATGTAGGTTCCATTCGTACTATAACATTGGGAATCAAACCTACCAAGCAATCGTGCATTCATTCCAAAGGAGCTCGTTACTCATGAAATGGTACATAATGGGGAAATGGTTACGATTTCGTGATTTCACATACAACTATAATTGTATTCAACAATTCTAGGCCACATTAGCCTTTAGGCCTCTTTTGCCTTTCTCAAATAAACATAATAGCTACACGTGTTCCATACTAGTGCCTTATTCTTCCTATACCGTTCGGTACTGGACACACGCCTCAGCCTCTTCTGCACGAGCGTTGTAATTTAAGTTATTTACCAATTTCCCAGCTCATTACTAGGTTCCGATATAGTTTCATAGTAAGGTTTCCTCACTCTACCTATTCCATATTTTTAACATGCATTTACTCTCAATTAGGTTTAACATCAAAATCAGGCAAGGCATATTCTCTCATTCATACTTAACAATAATTAAATAGACATGGTTTAACACAGTTTGAATATAACAATATCAATCATAAAACACACATGATAGGATAACATGTCAAACATAATCCACATAGTAGTTCACACACATTTTAAGGCATACAAGCCACTATTATCCTCTACCAAGCATCCTTGGTTAAATCATGGTTTAACACTACCATTCAATACCTTATTGGATCATCTTTCCAAAGGCTTTGGACTCGTATCAATCGGATTCCCGATCCTTGAGTTTTGGTGGAAACAAAATTACATACTTTATATTTCTATATTTATCTTTTCAATCCATAGCATATAACCATGTTTCTACCTCACCATCACAAAGAGCATTGAAATAGCTTTCCAACGCTTCCGGTCGTGCCTCAATCCGAGTTATGGATCAAAAGTTATGAAGGAAACAAAATGGGGAATCTGTCACGTTCGCTTTCATGTTCGCTAGGCGAACAAAACAGAACCAAAAAGGGCATAAAGTTCGCAAAGCAAACTTCTAGGCGAACCTTCGCCTTCCCTTCGCCTTGGGTTCGCTACCCATAAATTCCCAGCAACGTCAAAATGGGTCATTTGGGGCCAAAAACTCTCATTTCTTCACCCAAAACACTTCCAATTCATACTCTATCAACCAAAACATGTTCCAATCATAACAACAAGTATTCCCGATTATATTACGCGGTTTATTTCACGTTTTATCCGTTAGAAACATCGATTTCATGTTATTATTCACATTCCAACATTTCTAACCTAACTCTATCATCTCCAATATTTCTAAACTTAAGTTCTAACTAGAACCTACCTCAAAACAAGATGATGATGAAGATGGAGAGATGATTTGATGAAGGATGAAGAAGTTCTAAGCTTGTTCTTCAACTTCTAGGTCTCTTTCTCTTTTTCTCTTCTTGCTCCTCCTTTTCTCTACTCTTACCCACTTCTCTTTCTATCTTTGGCACAATGAAGAGGAAAGGAAAAGAAATGATATGTAGAGATATCATTTAGTTAGTAACACTAACTTAAACATCCAAATTTGTCTCTAAAGTATCACTTGATAAAACCTCAGGGTCAGATAATATTAATTTGACCTGCTCTGAGCTCATCAGTTACTCTAATTACCTTTGCAAATAATTTCTCAGAGTACACCAGAACCCAGTTGACCACAACTAATATTATCCAGAGCAAATAAAATACGGGGTATTACACGTCATATGGTATGGCGCCTCCTCTGAAAAACTAAGACATCCCAATTTAACTGTGTCGCCATAGGAAATGACTTTTGGCATTTGCCTTTGCCTAAGGCGTCATATGGTATGGCGCCACCCTTGCTGCTTTTTTTTCCAAAGTACGTCATTTTGGTAAATTATTTAAAACAATGGATATTGTAGTATTATTTTTTAATAACAGTGTTATTCTAAAAAAAATTCTATATAATGAGCATATCATTGAGAATGTTTGATTTTAAATAGTATAATTATTTTTGGCATTTAGTTTATTTTTTACATTTTTATTTCTTTAATTTTGAAAAATTAAAATATTAATTTTTTCAGTTTCTTTTGTCTCGTTCTTCTCTCTTACCTTTTGATGCTATTCATGTTTCTAAAAAAATAAAAATAAAAATAAAAACACTTATGTTTTTTATATCTTTCTAAAATTCGACCAAACAAAAAAGAATTTGTTAAAATAAGAAATCAAACTTTACAAGAAAAGATGAAGAAGAAACGACAACTTTGGAGAGTTTCAAACCAAATCTATTTTGATGAATGAAAAAAAAATCGATTTTGATTGTGATGAAAGAAATAAATAAATTTCATTTATTTAAGAAAAACTCAAATTCAATTTTCGATAACTTTTTACCAAAGCTTTTATTAAGAAATAAATGGAGTTGTGTAACCAAGCACTTGGTCAGCCTTATGACCTTTAAGGCCGAATTCTAGATTACTAGGATGGAGTTGTGTTGGAAGTAAGTGTTATGGTTAATGAATAAGTGAAATGTTAGATTTATGAGAGAGTATTTAGTCTCTCTCATTTGTAGTCTTGAAGCATTAGTTTCAGTAGTGCTCGGATTCTCCCCAACAATGGTATCAGAGTTATAGTTCGGCTTTGTGGAGGGAGTGGGAGCTGGATCTAGTCTTCAATTTTGTCAAGTCTTAGATTCTGTCAGTCTAATGTTATAAAGTGTGAGTGATTAAAGTTTCAAATTATTTATAAACAAGTGAAATGTTGAAGTTTGGAGTCTCCCTCTTATCTCATTGGTGCATCGACTCTCCGGACACTCCAATAAATTGGATTTCATATTTTATTGGATATTTTATAAATGAGAGAATTCATAAAATATAATATGTCTTTGTGAATATTTAAAAAAATGTAAATGTTTTTTCTTATCCTCACATGTTTTAGGTTCAATTTAAAATAAATTCTAAATTAAATTTTGGAAAATTTTGAAAAAAAAGTATTGGTTATTTTAATTTTGTTGAAAATTTGATTATGTTAAAAATCTATTGGAAATTTAGAAAATGTGTTGAAAATTTTGTTATTTTAATAAAAAAATTATGCTCCCTATTTTTCAACAAAATTAAAACACTATGATTTATTATCTGTTGCTTGTTTTATAAGATTTAAAAAAATAATAGTAATGAAGATAATCTTTTTTTATAATTATTGTTAACATTTAATCTATAAATATAATTATTAAATAAATGATAATTTTAAATGATGTGAATATCCGTAATACCACAATGTAGAGATATAATAATGAAAAATAATAATAAATAGTGATTTGATAATATAAAAAAGATAATTATTTTGAGATAGAGAGAGATATTTTTTTATGAGACTTAACTTGTTCAAAGAGAAGTCTAAGATTATGATCTAAACTTGAGAGAGCTTAATATATTGTTATTCTAAGAAAACTACATCTCATTAAAAGTGAAGAAAATGGAGGAACCAAAGAAAGATAGAGTGGAATTATCCTTTGTTAGTTAATGGGTCACTAGAGCACTGACAAATCAACTATAAACAAATATTAACAAAATAGGAATAATGAAAAAATTGCTGGCGGTGGGCAGTGGCGGGTGAGATAGCATTTTAATAACTATTTCGTCATACAAAAGATAATGGATGGAAGTGATGACTTATAAGTTGTGATAGAGACACCAATCATTTAGTATGATGTACACTACCAAGTTACTTTTTCTTCTTTCTCTTAAATATAAAATGGCTAGACCGACGTTTAGTCATCTTATTTGTCTAAATTATTCAGGTTTGAGGGTGATGGATTTTTGTTAGAATATATCATTTTCAGTTAATAGTTGTACCAGAGAGATTAAATATAAAAGTATCAGTTTAAATATGCGATATTCTATTTATTTATCGTTAAAAAGATAAGAGAAAAGATAGGTTGACACCAATATTCATTTTATTTTATTAATAATTTTTTCTTTGATTTTTGTGCAACTACATTTTGCTTTGTTGTTTTATGCTATGTTTGGTTTGGCGGTGGAAAAGTGTAAATCACGTCCAAAATTTGCGTTTTCACAAAAACTACCTTTTGTAGCTTCTCCAAGTCACGGTGGGAATGGCATGTGGACGTACGTTTGGTGGCTGAAAAGCCAAACCAAACATGCACTTAAACGGTGTGCATACGTTGTATGAAAAAATGGATGTCAAAATATCATAGCTCAAAAGATAAGTATATATGTATATAGTATTTGAGAAAAGATATTTTTACATTGTTTTTTTACACATACACCGTAACTTAATACATAATGTATACTAGTTCATTTTTTTAGTATTTTATTTTATCTTGGTTTGCGTGCAAGTCAATTTTGTTTTGTTGATAGATACGGTGTAGCAAAACAGGTGTCAATATAGCAAAGCTGATAGTATTTTATCTATCATATAAAAAAGTAGAATATTCTAGAAAAAACATTTCCACCCTTTTATCTGATTGGTCAAAACTAGGGGTGGTAAAACATGGTGCCCACCTCACTTCGTCTTAAACTCACTAAAATAGGAGGATCAGCCAAGTGAGAATGAGCATAAAAATTTAGTCTGTCCCGTCAAGGTGGAGGATTTGTCCGCCTATTTTTATTTTTATTTAATAGATTAATATGTTTATTTTTATATTTCAATTAGATTTTCACTTATCTTTTATAACAATTTTCTATAATGCATCTTTTTAACAAATTTTACTAAAAAAAAAAAACATTGCACATATTCACAAATAAATGTATAAAATATAATTATCAATAAATATTCTAAAATATAGTTCAAATATTAACCTTCAATCAAGGGGTGGCAAAACGGGCCCGGCCCGTTAGGCATGTCCGTTTTACCCGCACTTTAGTGCGGGGTGGGCCAAGGATTTAGACCCTCACCCTCTAATGTGTCCGTCCCGCCCCGTCCCGTTTTCTTCGCAGGCTTTTGTGGGCACGAGCATTTACATAAAATTTTGCATTTTTAAGCTTAAAAGGTGCAGTGCCCGCGGGTTTTCCCCGCCCCGCCCTCACTTTTTTGCGGGGTGGACCTAAGTTTTAGGCCCGCATCCTCAACTATGACCGCCCCGCCCCGCCCCGTTTTTTTGCGGGCATTTGCGGGGCGGGCCTAAACGGGACGGACATGCCCGTTTGCCACCTCTGAATCAACAAAAAAAATGATTTTAGTGCCTGATAACTACGTTGACGGGTCAACCCGTCCCTTTTTTTGGCGGGCTTAAGGCGAAGCAGGCTTAAAGCATGGCGGGCTAGGCAAGTAGGAGGACACATAATCTCAATCCAACTCGCCATTTTTTGGCGGGTGCACGGGCTAACAAAACCAACTATTTGGGGGTTATACATGTAATCTGCAAAATGGAACCAACTTCGTTACTTTCCAACAAATCAGGTTTTAGTTTTTTTCAAACCCACAATAAAATGCATCGAATCAATTTGTATCCAACATTACCGTATCTGAACTCCCCAACACTTTAACATTACTGTATTTTTAAAAAAGCTAACATCACGTCACAAAACCTACTCATTTGCTTCTACTTCATGTAGCTTCTCACAGTTCCTTTAATTTATCTGATTTTTTCATCTTCACACCAAAACCCGCTGCAAAATACCACTCCTGTTTCTCACATTTGATTAAGCTTCTCTCATATTTTCATCTTCTTTCCAAAATACATTGCAAAATACCATTTATGTGTTTCTTTCATTCCACAAATCTTGCTTCCTTCATAACGTGGCAAGACCATTTGAGAACGTCAAGGACATTAACGACACGAAAGAGCTTTGGAAGATCGCTGTGAAAGTTCACCATAAATGAAATGTCATCTCCAACACCAAGGAGCACTTCGAGATGAACGTCATCGACAAACATGTGAGTTCATGAAATTTCTTATTCAACCCTGTTCTTCGGTTTTTTCACTAACTTGTAATAGGTAATGTGTCGTTTTTCTTTCATGCTCAGATGTTTCGTTTTGTATGACTCCGGTTGATTTTGGTTTCAATATAAAATATTTAGTATGTCTCATGAAGTTTTTGAAATGGTTACAGTATAATATATTTACAACTTTTATTACTATTTGTTCGGTTGCTATTCATACTCACATTATTTGTTTCTGAACTAGTTTGGATAAATATTTGTGATTCCTAATGGACGAGTTCTGAAGTTTCGGAAGACTCGAAGAAGTAAAGGATAATGTTATTAAAGACAAGTGCTGAAGTTCTGAAGACTGATTCCTAATGGACTTCTTCAAATGACTGAAGACTTGACGTATCAGATATCCTGTTAAGAAGGCTCTACTCATGCTTCATTAAATTACCATCAAAAGCCTCTGAATTTTGGAAGTCAAATGTTACCGTTGTGAACAACTGTACACACTACTCAAGAAGATATCCCGTCACTTCTCCCACAGCAAAAATAAGATGTGTCAGTACAGCTAATTATTACACAACGTCTCTTTTCCAATAGCCAACAGTATTTCAAACGACTATATTTCTACTGGGCTATTTAAAGGAAATAGTTCTCGCTTCTGAAGGCATCGATTAAGTCCATGAATGGCGAATTGATCAAAGTCATTGTGTGAAGATAGCAACAACGATGAGTTCTCGTTGTAACACTTAAATATCAAAAGCTATCACCATTTACACATGGCCATTGTTGTTGGAGCTTAAGATCAACATTCAACACAACAACAACAAATTGGTACAGAAGTTGTTGATGAAGAAACAACATTGAAGACCAGTCAAGTCATCAACCACCTTCTCGTCAGGACTACATTGAAGATCTGAAGCAAGGAGTTATTGCTCAAAGCTTGCTCACCCAATAAGACGAAGAAGAAGAAGATCTACAAGATGTCAACAACTGTCAAATCATTATACATCTTTGTAGTTTCTTAGGATAGCAAGGAGTTGTTGCTCACATCTTGCTTGAACACTTGTGTGTTCTTTGTACTTAAACTTAGGAGTAATCTGCTTGTTAAGAAGCATCTTTGTAATCTCCTGTAAAACTAATTCTTGGTGAATTAGGATTCCTTGAGTGGTCAGTGTGACCGGAGACTCGAGAAGACAATGGCGAGATGTCATTGTGGTAAATCCTGAAATAGGGTCAGTAGCATTATATTCATTGTGATGAATCCCTGAACGTCTAGCTGTGAAAGCCTAGCAGTAGATCTTGCGAGATTGGAACCTGCAGGTCAATGTTCGTTATATTCATTAAGTTGAATCCCTGAACGGTTCATTGTATGTTAGTCACAGTGCGGCTGTGCAGTTTGTTAGTCACCGGCTGTTGCCCGCGCATCTGTAATCGAGATTGATTATAGTGGATTAAGACCTTGTGTTCAAGGCGAAATCACCTGAGGAGTGTGGACTGGATTAGCCTTTGTGGTGAACCAGGATATATCGTGTGTCCTTTACTCTTATGCTTAAAGTCTTTGTTTATGTTTCTATATTGAGTATCAGAACCCTACATAAGCAAGTCAGAACCTTGCAGCTCTGATAAGCTTCCGCTCTGCAAGTTCTGAATGATGTACATAGCGTTCAGACTCTTATTGGTTCTCATGCTCTAAGCATTGTCAAGTCTGAATATAACTTCGCAAGTCAGAGTCTCTCACCGAACTCTGATGTAACATAAAGTGTCTTATTGACAAGAAGCGAAAAGTTGTTAAAAGAGTAAATACACAATTCAAACACCTCTTTCTTGTGTCTTTCTCGTACCTTCATATATGTTTCACATATTTTTACTGATCTTGCTTTTAATGATGATACATGAACTTCGTGCTTTACTTTCCTTGACAAGGGATTGATATCCATGTGGTTGTTCCCATAATGTATAGCCAGACTTACGATTTCCAATTAGTTGTTAACGACAAATGCACAATAGCAAACTTTCAGGTTCAACTTAATGAGTTGGCCTTCAAACCTTCAAACCATAAATTTCTCTTGAAATTCACTAGAGGAACCACGGCTGGTGATACAAATAAACATCGCATCCCGGACAAAGTTATTAACTTCACTCTGTTTTGTGATATTATTATTGGCAAATGGAGAAAAGATGCATTGATAGGTAATGAATTTTGTGTTGGATATTGTGGTTTTTGGAAATATGTAGCATCACTAGAATAAAGAAGGTGTTGATGAAGATTGCACTTGAAAAGTCAAAACGTGTGAATTTCACACTAACCTTTGGGTTCAATTCGCCCCCACTAATTATTATATATCAGATGCAATATGGATTAACGGTGAATTCCCTTCAGGATAGTTTAAATACCTTAATGTGAATTGTACAAACACGCTAAGATTATCTTTTGATAATCGGTTACAGAAAAATGTTTCCTATACTTTACTCATGCATTAATAAAGTAAAGGAGGATTTAGAATAACTAAAATGGTAGAGAAAATGAGTGTATATATTTCTGTTTTCGTGAATCTTCTATTTATAGAGAAGTTCATGCCACTTGATGAAGAAAAATAACATTTGAAAATAAATACTGCACTTAGTTATGAACGAGTATTTAGTTATAAAGTTTAAAATATTTCACAAAAGTTGCAATGGTTTAGTTGGTAAAGGCATGTGGGTGTAATCCAAAGGTCATGAGTTCAACCCTTACATGGCTTTGTTTTGAATTAATTTTTGTTACCGTTAGTAAAAATAAACATTCAAAAAGTGGTCATATAGGATTTAAACCATGGACACTAAGGTAAAAGAACACACCCTCTTACCATTAGGCCATGCAATTCAATGTTCTAATTTTGCTTCTCAATATTATAAATTATCATAGACGCATAAAATTCCATATTTTGGAAATCTCTTACATTTTGTTTGCTCAATCATTTGCTTTTTGTGCTGATTTGCCTGAGGCAACGTCATGGTTACATCATTTTTAGCAGATATAATTGGAATGGTGGACGAAAATGGGTACACACAGATTGATATTGGTAGCAAAAAACAGTAGGTCAACATGGTGTTGCGAGACTTGGGGTTTCTATGCTCTCTACGAACCTCTTCTTTATCCGTTATTATCTTATTTTTACTGACTACATTGTCTTCCTCAATTTATAGCAACAACACTATCAACTGTACCCTCTGGGAAGCTTATGCGTCATAGTTCATCAAATTCAATCAACAGAGAACTGATTCATCCTTGCCAACAATCATCTTACTCCAATACGCCAAAGTCAAAGAAGAAGGTTTACCATTCTTGATTTCATTTGTTGTACACTTTTATTTATGTATTTTTTCTTTCATGATGGCGTAGACATAAATTTTTATTGTTTATGTAGGAAAATATTCTCTTTCAGTTTCCAACACTTACAATGTTATAAAATTGTAGATCAACGACGATTTCACTCCAATCAATGACTTCAATAAAAGGTTCACTTCTTGACAACAACATTTTGTATTACTTACAATACATACATTTCACCAAATCCTATAACAATTTTATGTTTTCTTCTTTCTATTAGCATCCCTAAAGACTTATTGGTTAACCGGTCCAGTCAGCTAAGTTCACAATCTCAAGTGTGGTCACAAAACTCTTTCAACTCTCAACTTACTCCTTACCAGAAATTCATGTCAAAAGTTGTGGTCCTTCCTATCTATGAAATTAAGCAACTCAGTGATGCATATTTTTTTATTCACGACTCTTTTCCTCCATGCTCACACACATTTTCTATGTCTGCCAACATCTATTTTTATGTTTAAATTTCACACAAGGGTTTTCCTACAAATAACTTTTTATATTACTGTTGCAACAATTGATAAGCTCATTACATCATAATACAGATGGTATTATTAGACATGCCATCAATGTCCTAAAGTTGCTAGGGGAGAAAACCTCCATTTAAATGTGAAGCTGAACATTTAATAGAAGCTGAAATATTTAGGTTACATCTTTTGCCAAATGTTAATACGAGAAAATTTTATTATGTTCTATATTCATGACATTCATTACTATTTTCATATTGCTGCATTACTAGGTACAAAATTCAAATTGAAGTTGTTCTTTGCGGAAGTTGTTATAAGTTTGTTTTATGGGATCCGAGAAAGTGAACAACTATTAGGCCACTCTACTGCTCAAATGCACAACACAATGATTAAGGTGAAGTCTTGTTGTCATTTTTTCACCAACTTTTTTTGAAACAAGCCAATATATAATCTATGTTAACCACTTAACTTCATTATTTAGGGTGGGATTACTGATCCACGTGAGTACCCCTTAGCACTTGACAAGTTGTTGGGTAAAGAGATTGCTTGAAAGGTGAAGTGGCAACCACTGTGGGATAGTTGTTTTGTTGTCTCGATACTTCAAGACACTTATGTGATCGAGCAACTAAAGGCTCCCTGGGAAAGAGATAACATATGTATGACTGAGGTCCTACCCACACCTGTATTGCGAGTATTTCTAAAATATATCTGCCTCAAATTTTCATATTGTTAGTATATGTTGCATCTCAATAAAATTTGTCATAACAACATTGCTTGAGTTATCTACATTGGTACATGCATATCCTTCATTTGACTAGGCAACCAACTATTTTGATAGGTGTATGGTTTGTGTGTCCATGTTTCTCACAAAGACTTCAAAAAATTTATCAAAATTATCCTGATCAATTTTCATGGCTTCTAAGATATCATGTGTCGTCAATATGTCTTGAATCATGAGAGTGTCAGGTTGTTACTCCCTTAGAAATATCTCATATGACATTCTGAATTGAATGTTTTTATGTGGTCCTTCATTCTTTGGAAAAATGATAAATGTTTTAATCTTTAATTTGATGATCTCCTATTTGACATTGGTTTTGATCTTTATCTAGACCTTGATTTTGTTCTTTGTATTGATCTTGATCTTGTCTTGATATTGATATATGTCTTATAGAGGTATTTTCTCCAAAATTTGGGCACAGTAAAAAACATATACTTCTACCGACCTTGGGTTAGTTTCATTAAAAGTAACATCATCTGATTCTTCTATAGACTAAGTTCTTTTCTTAAAATATGGGCCGAACAGTGGGCACAATAGTTTCACCATCGATAAAAGTCTTTACGAGATGCATCGTACATAATAGACACCGGGAAACAATTTCCAATTTGAGGCCATAAAGATACCAGACCTCCACCGAACAGAACTGGATGTGTAGGATAGTAGAAATCTTTTGATCTTCGATAATCCTTAGGACAGTGAGAGGGACAGACATCCCGAGCTCCGTCTTGATGAAGTAAAGTATCATTGAAGGAACCTCCAGTCAGCATTCTTATTTTACCGATCAATAAATAGGTGATTAAGTAAAAGAAGAAACCAAGATCAATAAATGAACGATGGAGAGAGGCCTTGGAGGAAGGCCCTTCAAGAAATTTCATATTCATTTGAACATATGCTCTAAACAAGTATAATCCGGCCAGACGCCAGATGACCAATTCCAATTTAGTAGACACATTTCCGACCAAACTCTGAAATATCAAGAAGAACATCAACCCTAAAACAACAGATGACCAAGGTACTGATCGTCCCGAGGTACTTGTTGATCAAGAACCCATAGATGGATTCCAAGCGAACCATTACTCCATCGAGCGGATGAAGATAAGAACGTCTACACAATGCCCCCATCCAACCAAAGCATATATAATAAAAGGGAGATTATTATATCCTCATAACTCTTTTTAGAAGTTGGATACTCATTAAAGAAATTGCACACTTTCTATAATTGATGTGCTGATTCTTAACTGCTGTGACCATAAATAATATCGTGTGTTTTGTGAAGGATGGTGTGAGTCAGTATTTTAAGACAAAATTCATGTTTAAGGAGCATTCTTCTCAACGTAGCTGACACACTCCCTTATTAGAAACTAGCCATTCTAAGAGAGTCGTTGGTGGAGCCCGGAGGCGTATACTCCGAATCAGGCTAGCCTTGGGGGCAGGGATTAGAACCTTACCTTTGGTCCAGTACAATTTCTAGTAACGTGGACTAATGCATAATAACTCTTCTCAATCAAAGCTAGTGATCATGGAACTCCGATTGAGATTACATACTTCAAATTAAAGCAAATCTATTAGGGTTTTCACACCCAAAGCGAACAACACCTTGTTGTAACTACGATGCAGACTTGTGACCCACCTAGTAAGCATGAAACACCTCCTCATCATGAAGGAAAACCGCTAGGGTTTTCACACCTAAAGCATACTACATCTTACAACTATTATGACACATACGTACAAACGGTCGACGAGCACCAATGATGCCGCTTTAGTATTTAGAACAGACAGAGTACCCACCACTTATCCATCCACCTAGTCGTACTTGAATGCATCGGCTGACTCCACCAACATCACAATTCACAACACTCAAAGACAATTCGTCAACTTTAAAATGCTTTTCGAGCTTGATCCAGAAAAATACATTTCACATACTTCAGTACTTTAAGCGGGTTCTAATTTCAGCATCGTTAGGTTCATAGTTATTGGTCATTCGGTAGACTTGGATGAAATCATCAACATTCTCTCTCGTCCACTTAGCAACTTATATTTATGCCTTAGTCAAAATAGGAGGGGCCATAGGGACCTTAGCATGATTTGGCGCCTTTTATGGTTGTTCACCGTAATTTGATAAGAGAGCCTCAAAAGATGTAAATGAATAAACTCTTTCATCCAGGGAATTCCCGAATACCCTTTCTGAATCAGAATCATCAGAATTGTTGGTTAGGGATATAACATTGTGCCTCATGTAATTAAGGCAATGAGAGGAAGGTAAGAATAAAGGGATACCTCCATTCCCGTAATAGAAGAAATATCACTCTCAGAATCACTCGCAATGTGAACAAGACTATCACTCATCTTAGCTAGAAAATAGAAGATGGTGAAAGTAAAATCTTTAGTTAAAAAGGGTTCTAGTTTGGGTGAGGTTGATGAAGCGAAGTAATGGAAAAACGCAAAGACTCTGATCAAAGAACAACAATCGCCATGATTAATGCTTTCGGGAAGAAAGAGTCAAAGACGCCTAATAATGAAAGTGACTATGAATGAACTTGAATGCCAATGATTGTGAAAAGTTTCCTCAGTGTCCAACTCCTATTTATAGATGAAGATGATTGAACGATTCAAATTGGCGAGGAAGAAGAGTTAGAAAATTAACAATTGAACTTTCTCTTGGAAATGAAAATAAACTTGAGTGCACTACTAAAAACACCATACACTAACTAGTCACGTCATCCCACATGTCAGAGGAAATAAGTGAAACGTTTCAATGATGGAAATGCATTCAATGCCCTTGCTCCTTACTACATTTTCATCTGACCACAAGCATTTTAGTTCTAGTTCAAAATGAACAACATCCACAAAGGCTGGTCACAACCCGATAAAGGCTTCACAGACTCCCTTAATGCCCGACAAAACCTTTGGAGAAACTGTTATAGGTCGACCAAAGTCCTATGCTAACCTAAATCCACTCCATTTGATCCAATGTATAAAAGTCATTTCACACGGAAAACAAGGTACATTTTATGATCACCACTATCATCTTGAATCTTGATCCGACTTAGACGTTGGAGTGCTAACCATGCAAGTTCACTTTCGCGCCACCATGTTGAAGATCAACACCATCGATGCAGGATTCTTCACCACCTACTTCAACTATTTCTAGTTCTAGTACGGATCAATATCATCAATAATTTATTGATATCGTAAAAGCATATATGTTTTAATACAATTTTTTTCTAATGCCTTATGGAGTACTATTAAGGGTGTTCATGGGTATGGGTCGACCCACAAACCAACTTATTGTAGCGCGGTTTTCGTGACCGCCCACATCTGCCTGTGGATGGGATTGGGTGCTACTTTCTGATTTCTTATTTATCCTATGAAGCTGGAAAGGAAAGGGAAGCTATCTCAAACTAACCTTGAACGCAAATGTTTTCTTTAACAAATGCTAAGAAATCGGGGAGTTTGGGGCCAGGTTATACAATTGAGAGTTGTCAATTACCCGTCCTATACATGGTTATCCATGGGTTGTTAGCAATTTTCCTTACTGCTTTCTACTTACTGGTGTTTATCTGTCGTAAATGGGAAAGTTTCTCCTTTGGGAATGTCGAGAGATGTTTGAAAAGATATTTTTGTTATTTTTGGATTTTTTGATGTTTTTGGTAAGGTACTGGACCTAATGTTTTTTGTTTAGTGTGCTCGCTAAGATTTCGCAATCTTATGCCTACGTATTCCCGTTAAAGAAAACAGGGAAATCAGAGCAATCGTAGTTCTTCCTATTCTAAGGGAGGAAAAAGATGTTTTGGTGTCTCATTCAAAGCCCAAGACAGAGGCTAAAAGGTTGAGTATTTGTGTCTTGTTCAAAGCCCAAGATTGAAGCTAAATGGGTGTTTGTGGGAATTGATTTGAAAGAGTGAAAAGATTAAAGATTGAGATATAAATATCCGGTAAAAACATCGGATGAAAATAGAAGGAATATCCGGGAAAACGTCGGATGTAAAGAAAAGGAATATCCGGGAAAGCATCGGATGTTAAAAAAGAGGAAAGGGTTTTTCCTGTGTTTTTAGGAAACTTGAGGGTTTCTGGAGATCCAAAAGGAGATGAGAATGTCCAAGTCTGTTGGTTTATCTTTGTACGATGCACAAGAGGAGGCGGATGTTTTAAGGGATGAGAATCAACCCTAAATTGGTTTGATGTTTTGACTCTAGAAAGACTGATCTAGCAAAGGATGACTAGGTTCTGTTCCTATACCTTTAAGAGGTCGCCGAGTCCTTGTGTTAAGCCCAAGAGGAGGCATGAGAACCTTTAAGAGGCCTGGGGGTCCTTGTACAAAGCCCAAGAGGAGGCGGAGATGCTTTTAGGAAGCCTGTGGGTCCCCAAACCAAGAGAAGTTCAAGAAATGCAATTCACAGATAAGAGATCATTCCAGGAAAGTTCGAGCATTTGGAAGAAACTCAAGAGATGCTATTCACGGAGAATAGATCAAGTCTGGGGAGTAGAATTTCTTTGACAATTTCTAAGGGTGACAGTCTGAGAAAAGGTTGACCGAGAATACTGCCTTTCTCTTTGTTCCATATTGTTTAACCCCAAGAGAAGGGGAGATTGTATCTGGAATCCTATGGGGGATCTAGTTTTGTTTGTATTTAAGAGTGACCAACAGGGCTTTACCTAGTTCTAGACCTAGTTCCCGGGGAAAACTCTAAATAACTATACTAGTATATATACAGTTTATATATGACAAGTATTTTAAAAGGGTATGGAAGAAGACTAACCATGCGCCGCTTCCCACAATACAATTATATATATATGAAAGCAGTAAATGAAAGCGGATAAACACTTACCCGTTGTAGAGCTTCCATGCTGTTTTGTTAGTTGTTCAACAAAGAAATTAAATAAAGTTTTGATAATAAATATGTATTTGAATTTAAATCACAAGGAAAGTTGTTTTGAAAAGAAACGATATGAATATCCGGGAAAACATCAGATGTAAAGAGACGATGAAAAAAAAGGAAAAGGTTGAAAATAACCTGGAAAACGTCGGATTTGAAAGAGATAAAAAATAAAAAGGTCGCTCGCTAAGACTTTGCAGTTTTATGCCTACGTATTCTCAAACGGGATCTTGATAAATCAGAGCGGTCGTAGTTCGCCCCTAAGGGGCACGAACTACAAAAAATAAAGTTTAAATCGCACGGCGGCGATAGGGGAAATTTAACCTAAAGTTATCATGCTTGGTTGAATATTCTAATGTCTGTCTTTAATAAAAAATTAAGTTTGAACTAAGAGATCCTAAGGGAACATGTATACGTGGTAAAACATCACAGAATAAATGAATACACAACAAAGCATTATGGAATAAATGAATACACGGCAAAGCATCCTGGTAACTAACAAATATAATATACACGGAAAACATCCGGAGATTAAAAGCATATACACGGCAAAACATCGTGTGTGAAACTGAATACATGGAAAAACATCATGTGATAAAATATACACGGCAAAACATCGCGATATCATGGCAATTGAAAATATACACGGAAAAGCATCGTGTGAATAAAAATATGGATAATGAGTTCAAGAAAACTTACCTATTGGAGCAAGGTCCAATGCCTCTTCTCAAGCTTCCAGAAGCGAGATAATGATCCCCAAAGTATATATAAGAACTCTTACGTCAGGTAAAAGACAAAGCAGAGAAAACCAGAGATCATAGAGAAATTCCCTAAGTCTTATCAAGTGGTTAGAATCGAATTTGAAAATTTAATTAATTATTTACAAAAGTTTTACTTGAAAATAATCCTAAGAACAAATTACCAAATAATTGAATAAAACAATTTAAACAATTAAATGATTAATTACTAATTAATTAAAGCAAATTTACTATCTTAGAAATTATTAGCATATTTTAGAATATTTAATCAAGATTAACTAAACTAAAAAAATAAAGTTGTATTAAAAAGAAAAAATGGGCCACAAGAAAAGTTATCAATTAATTTAAATATTAATATTTAATAAGATTAATTAATAATTTAATTAATCAATATTAATTAAAAATATCTAAATTAATTAATAATTAAACAATATTTACCTAATTAAAACTAGAAATAAGAAAATTAAAAAGAAATAATGAAAGAGAGAAATATATGTGGGAGAGAATTGAGAAAACAATGTGAAGAAATTGTTTTGGTGTGTGAATTATGTGAAGTTGCCTATGCTATTTATAGGAAAAAATTGCTTGGAGAATAAAGATAACAAGCTTAAAAATTAAGCTAACTTAGTTTTTAAGCTAATTTAATTTTTAAGCTAACTTAAATATCTATATAATAGAATAATATAAAAACAAAATTGTATTAAAAAAAAGTTTTGTTTAGAACAAAATATATAAAAAAACAAAATATATGAATTTTAAAAATAATATATATATATATATATATATATATATATATATATATATATATATATATATATATATATATATATATATATATATATTATTTTTTTTTTATTTTTTTTTATTTTTATTTTTATTTTATATATGTAAAAATAAAATAAAAATGAGAAATCGATTAAATCGTGCGAAAGATGGATGAATAATGAACATTTGTAAATTTAATTGAAAAACACGTCCGTTCATCGATTTTTCGCATAATTAACCAAAAAAGACAGAAATTTCAACGTATGTATTTCGACCGAAAAATTCAAACAATATGCATGACAGAAAAAGATGATATGATATGCAGATGACACGAAGTGAAAACACAATCGGGTTTCGACAATTGGTGGTCAAAATTTGGGGTATGACACTTATAAATTAACCAAACTCGTTCATTTACGAGTATATCCAATCCAACCTCTAACAACCCGTATAATTTTGGTTAGAGTATCATGTTTAAGTTTCTTAACCTGTAGACCTGTTAACCAAACCCATCACAATGGTATTTTTATTTATTTTTTAATTATTTAAAATGAATATATAATTAATATCTCACTAATAACTACAATTTTTCTAAAGTTTTTTTACCACCAATACTACCACTAGACCAACGACTTTACGTAATTCTAAAATTAATGATTGCATTATTTTCTTTTGTATCATTTCCAACTTACGAATTTTATGAAAATAATGTGTCTTGTGAAATTTTATACTATTATCACATGTTATATCATGCGGGGATGAATTTTTTTAGACACTATATAATGTGTTTCATTCAATTTGAGTATTAGAAATGAATGTAATTATATTGAATTGTGTTACAACTTTTTTAAAACTCAACGAAAAATATCAATTTTTTAAAATTTGAAAACCCGCAAACCCATTCCAACACAACTCAATCCAACTCATGAATAAAAAAGTTAATTTGGTCGGATTTTGATAGTAAAATTGCAAGTTGGACGATGAACTCAACCCATTAAAGTTTGAACGGGTTGAATAACATCTTAAGACAAACTCGGTCTAAACTAATTTGTATACACCTTTAAATACTAGTATTAATTATGGAAAAACAAAAAGAAATTAATTAAAATAAGGAAAAACACAAGGCACGAACTCATCTATTCTGGAATCAGGCTTCAGTGACTTTCTCCAGAAAAGTCACCATACCTTTCCTTTAATTTGCACCACATGATCAATCTAAGGCTCCATATTAGTCCACAATCTTTCAATTTTTTTAAGGAATTAATTAATTAGGAAAAATAATTGTATGGAAACACATATATATATTCATATTCTTAAAAGTAACTAATAAAGAGAAAGAGAAAATTTTAAATTTATTTAAATTTTTTGTTTTAATTGGAATAGTGTGATGGTTGTAATAATGAAGGAGAGATAAAATTTTGTTTTTAATTTTTAATTGATAAAAAACTATGATAGATTATTTATAAAACTACGTGTTATGTTGTGTCTCTATAAAAATTCTCCTTAAATAAAACCAATTTTAACTAAATAAAAGGCACACCACCATTACAACTCACCCACCACCATTCTGGCTCTTTGTCTCCACAGTGCACGTTGCTGTTGGACCGGACTATCGCAGTGCAGTTCGCCACCACGAGATCGCCCTCAGTCCTCCACCAAACCTCAACCTTCAATTTTTTTTTCTTTTATCTGCATTGCTGTGAGGTGAGAGTCTTATAGTGGCTTATATGTGTGGTATTTGGTACATTCAAAATGTGCTTCGTTTCCTCTAGAGTCTTGTGGTTCATATAATATATATAGTGTTCAGTTCATGTTGACATTGTGGTCTTAACATAATCAAAACTAGAATTTTTTTAACATGTCTTTGATTTGAAACATTGGCAGAGGAGGTTCTTTAATATTTGGGCTATTTAATTTTTTTTCATATTAATTGTCAATATTACTTAAAGCATTCATATATCATGCTTACTAATAGGGTTAAATATACAAAACCCCCCTGCAATGTTAGCGAATTCTCATTTTAGGTTCTGTAAAATTTTTTTTTTTAAACACCCCCTCGTAATATCCAGATTCCCTCACTTAGCCCCCTGGCTGCCACATGACAGCAAAGATTCCTTTCTCTTTGCTTGCGTGGCAGCCAGGTGGCATTTTTAATATTATTTTATTATTTTTATTTTATTTATTTATTTATTTATTTATTTTTATTTTTTTTATTTTTTTATTATTATTATTTTTTTATTTTTAATTTTTTTTTTTAAAATTTTTTTAAAATTTTTTTTTTAATTTTTTTTTTAATTTTGTTTTATTTTTTGTTTTATTTGTTTTATTTGTTTTTATTATAATTTTTATAATTTTTTTTCTTTTTTTTTTATTTCTTTTTCGCCTTGCAACCGATGTAAAAACATACATTTTAAGAAAGATAGCATACATTTTACATCGGGCCAGAAAGGAAACCGATGTAAAAAAAAACATTTTACGTCGGGCAAAAAAGGCAACCGATGTAAAAACATACATTTTACATCGGGCCAGAAAGACAACCGATGTAAAAACATACATTTTACATCGGACATAATAGTCAACCGATGTAGTAGATGTATTTCACATCAGACTTAATAGTCAACCGATGTAGTAGATGTATTTTTCACATCGGACTATGGCCCGATGTAAAATGTCTTTGATTTACTACATCGCTTGGCTTTACATCGGTTGGATATAAAAAATAATAAAATAATAATAAAATAATAAAATAATATTAAAAATGCCACGTGGCTGCCACGCAAGCAATAGAAAGGAATCTTTGCTGCCATGTGGCAGCCAGTGGCATAAATTAGGGAATCTAAATAAGATTAGGGGGTTTTTAAAAAAAAAAACTTTACCAGGGGCTAAAATGAGAAATCGCTAACATTGCAGGGGGTATTGTATATTTAACCCTTACTAATATTATTTTTTTTAAAATATTTTTCAGGTGGTTTCAGTTAGACAATGGTCAGCAACGTCGTATGGACTTCAGCTCCGGTGATGTGTTGAAACAGTATTAGGGGGGTATTTTTATCGTCTCCACAGGGATTGTCGATATTAGATGCTTGCCGTTCAATAGTCACAATGTTTTAAGTTCACGAGTTTCAAATGGTTCTCGATTTTGGTTAACAGAAATTGGTAGCAAAGAGTAAATTTGTGGCTAAGAGTTTGTAAGGTTTTTAGGAAAGCATGTCAAGGTTAGGTTTCGCTCATCCTTGTTACATATATCCGATTAATCACGCATATGAACTTAGTTTCCGACCAATACAACCGCGTATCCTCCCGACTAAGTTTATGTCTAAAGCAAAGTCGTGAGTATCGTTGTTTAGACCGTTAGATGATGTCTCACGCTAACAATCGAAACAACAATCGTTAAGATCAACACAAAGCGAATAACAAATCCCAAATCTATGTCTAGAGTTTGGTTTTTAAGAGATGAAATTATTAGGTCATGATTTGTAGAATCTATGTCTAGAGCAATACAAACCACACATAAATCATTAAAAGCAAATAACTTCATCTATATTGATCCAAAATCTTGTTCATATACAAAAGATCAAAAGAAATACATATTATCAGGATCAACTACATCTAACCTCAACACAAGAGTGTTTAGCTACTCATTCTCATGGTAGCTTGGATGACAAGTTTCAAGAGGAGATGAATGAACATCCACGTCGAATAATCGAGAATGGATGCGAGTTCAGCTTCTCAAGGTGAAAATTCCCTCTTGGATGATCAAAAGACAGAAAACTATGTTTTTGGGTGAAAATAGCAAAAGATCCCTTTCAAGACAAGTGAAAATCTATTTATACAACACTTGAATTCTGCAGCGTTCGCACTGCGAATGAATTATTCGCCTAGCGAATGAGAGAAAATGACACCTTAAGTGCCTCAGAGAGTTAAACCGCCCCAGGCTGATGACGCGGGTTTGCACTGCGAACGATCCATTCGCACAACGAATCATTCGCCAGCTCATTCGCAAAGCGAATTCAGGGTCCATTTTCCACTGCCACCATTCGCCAGGTCCTTCGCACAGCGAGTAAACCAGCGAACATTCGTTGGGAGTTCACAAAGCGAACTTTAGGTTCTTTTCCAACTGAAACTTTTTGCCACTCTTCGCTGGAAGCCTCGCTGCTGTTCGCAAAGCGAACCTTCGCTGGCACCTTCGCCAGAGTTCGCAAAGCGAACACCCTGTTGCAGCTTCATGATTCAATGGCAGCTTGCATCCACTCTTTGTGTCTTACATTCTTGATCATTTCATGCCTATTCCTGCACACTAGCACACAAATTACAAGCACCACACGTATATTCCAATGTTTGAAGAACAACACGAATCACCACTAAAATCAACAAGTTACACATGGAAAGTAATGAAAATGCCAAGTATTTAATACAAATATATAACATGTTTGACATCTAACAAACTCTCCCCAACTAACTCTTTGTTTGTCCTCAAGCAAAGTATGCCTCTCAAGAGGATTTGCTCGAGTATTTAATTCAACCCAAGACAAGAGAAACGACTCAAATAAACAACAATCACAACAAAGCAACAATTACACAATCCAAGAACTTACAATGTAAAAGAACTTGACTCTTAAACAACTTTCAAACAATGTTTCAAGAGACAACTAACTCATCATGCACTTGTCATTCTAACACTCCTCTTCGAAAAAGGATTGAAGGAAAACGCGCATACAAGCACGAGACAATTACACTCAAATGACAAATGATGCAAATACTAAGCAATTCATACAATATCTAAATGATCACAAAAGAAATCATGGAAGAAAAAGATCACTAATGACTTCAAGGTTGTAGCTTGGTCGGGTAAACAATAAAGGGATATTTCTAACGGCCATTGAAACGAAATTGCCCATGCAAAAGAACATTCACTAAACAAGGTATTCACAACATCTCAACTTCATTCACCAATTTTTTCTTTATCACACCTTCTCAAACTACCGTGCACAATTATTGAATATATTTTTCTCATTCAAGCAAGCATTTTCTCCTTTGTACACACATGTTCACAACTCTTCTCTTTTCATGCTTGCTTGAATTTTTTCAAAATTTTGAGTAATTCACCAATCTTCTTTTCATTCTCCCCAGCTTATTTTCGACTCAACCTTAAGTGAATGTTCCTTGCTTTTTAAGGCAAGGGAGTCAATTAAAACAAAAGTTCAAAGGTTCAAGAAGAAAACATTTTAGAAGCTCTCAAAAATTCAATGATGAACTCGACTTTTCAAATATGTACAACCCAAAGTTCATCACTAAAAGAGATCTAACAAATTTGGGCACAAAGGGGCTAACAAATTCTCGCTACTCACGGGTAAATTACTGTATGGAAATGGTTGTGCTCAATATCAACAAGTGCCTTGATCATGTCTAAGACTTCCATAAAATCACATACATCACAAGATAAGGCATGAATTAAAAGTATAAAACAAAATTTATCATCAATCCAAAGCATATAGTATAACAAGGAGGTTTCTCACTTTTGTGATTTTTGGACCTAAATGACACAAGCATTCAAAGAGAGTTATAACACGAAACAACATTTTCATTTGCACCAAGACAACAAAGTTCTAATACATTCTAAATTCTAGAACTAGGTAACTATGTACCTTGCCACAACAACATGCTTAAAGTACTATCATAGCCATCCCATCTTGGAGGAATCTTCCTTTAAGATAAAGAATCACCAACCTAAAATTCCCCAAGTTTCATCACCAACCAAGATAAAGAATCACCAACCTAAAATCCTCACAAGCATACCAACATAAAACATATAAACAATTTTAAGAGCTGAACATTCGTAAACTGAAGAATTCAACACTTAATACAATAATTAAAACCGAAATATTAGTAAAATAAAAACAGAAATTTTTTACTAAAAACATCAAATATTACTACTAATAATAAATAGGAATGTAATGGTGTAAACACACCTACAAAGTCAAAACAAGATACCACCAACGGTACAAATACATCCCAAAATCCAAAATAATCCAACAACATACAACAAAATACATAGAACATAATAAAACTTCACTTTGTAGCACAAAGGAAGTACAAAACCATCATCATCAAAAGAAATCAGTACTCCTCGGACTCTGTAGCATACACCTCGGTCACCTAGTCATCCTCCCCCTCCTCAGAGCCAGATACCTCCACATCATCACCATCCCCCTCCTCATCAGTATCATCACCCGCAGGACCAGCCGCATCTTCACCCCCTTCGAATACTGGCCTGGCCTCAGGCCAACCAGCGTGTGTGAGGAACTGCTCCCTCGACATCATAGAATGCTCTGCGGTGGGATCTCGAATCTGAAGTTGGAGTACCTGCATAGAATCATGTAAGTCCAACATGGCGCACTGAGAAGCTGCCATCCAGTCCCAGTTATACTGGCAAATTTCTTGCTGATAAGGATAAAAATTATGCGACCCAGAAGCATCTCCACCACTTGTGTCAGCCTTAGCACCAGCACCAGACGACTCACCCCTAGCCCCATTAGGCTTGCAGAATTTGTCGACATATCGATCATCGATAGCCGACGGTATCATAACCTGGCGTCACGTAGGCAAATCTACTCCAGCCTTCGCACACAATGACATGATAAGACAAGGAAATGCGAGAGGGGCATTCTTCCTAGAAGCGTTACCTCCTAACCCGCTCTCCACAATTGCCCTTATCTCATCAGAAATTATACGTGCCACATCAATCTGCATATTTGTCAAGATACTATGGACTAGGTGAGCTAAAGGAATAGGGACGGTTGAGGAATGCGACTTTGGTTTGATATTGGTAACCACCAAAAGAAATATGAGCTGAGCTAAGGGCTACATGTCCTCCCTCCTATACCTAATCGCAACCCCAGATGGGTTAAGTTCAACAGTCTTTCCCGGGCGCAAAAGATCTCTGGTCATTTTAGGGATATCTCGGTGAAGGTGAAGATCCCTATGGTAATCATCAATCTGAGTGGCTCGTAACGGCAGAGGACTCCCAAGAACAGTACTTATGGTCCTACGGTCAAACCTCACCGTCTTTCCCCCAACTTGAGTCGTCCAACTGAACAGGTGGCCATCATCCGAAAGGGCGTTCGCGTAGAACTCCCGGACAATTTCCACATTATAACTATCGACTGGCGTTATCAGCCGATTCCAACTTTTTGCTTCCCAGAGAGCGGCCACCGAACAATAACTCCCCTGTTCACTTAAGATGAACCTCTTTTCCGCTAGAATTGTTCTTTTTCCAATGTCAGATATCTCGCAGCTTGTGTGGAACCTCTAAATCGAGCTTCATCGAACCGGATCGACACTTGTCGCGATGTGGAGGACTTTCGCTTTTTAGCAGGGTTAGTTTTTGGACCCATCTGCACACATCAATAAACAAATCAACACAAAACACCAAGACAGTTCATTAGAAATCAAAAACCAAACAAAATCAGAACTGAACTTCATAAAAAAAATCAAAAGTCTGCTCTGTTCGTTGCAATACTCGCACTACGAAGTCTGGCCAGTATTCGCCCCAGATTCGCACTGCGAAGGGGCCAACGAAGCCACGAAAATTGTGAAAAATTACAGCAGCCACACAGTCCACAACAGAGCATCATTCTCAAAGTCCTTTCTATTCTAAGGGTTGCAGAAAATTCAACATGCAAACCTTCCAACAGAATTTAAACCTTAAATTCCTAAATGCCTCAAATGCAAGTCACAACCCTAACAACAACTATCAGAAAGCATCAAGAAAGGAGATACAAACCTGAATTGGAATATGGAAATTGGTGGAGAAAACACGTGAAATTTGGTCAGCTAAAGGCCCGTGAGAGAGAAAGAGTTCTTGAGAGATTTTTAATTGAATGAGAGAGGCAAGTGGGACTATGGTTTTTCCCTTCAAGTCTTCAGCAACTAAAATGGGTCTTGGGCCTATGTGTTGGCCCACCCAATTAAATAAAACCACAAATTTTATGAGGTGGCAGCAAAAACATAAGCCCTGTTTCGCTGGGTTCGCAATGCGAACTGGCTGGCGAATGTTCGCCCCAGACTCGCAGTGCGAAGGAGCCAGCGAATGAGACAGTTTTGAAAATTTTCTTTTTTTCTGTCCTGCTGCCACTTTGTCAATCATTCAAATATCTAAAATCATTTAAAATAGCAATTAAAGCGATAAATACTTACAATGTTGGGGTGCCTCCCAACAAGCGCTTGTTTAACTTCGGCTAAGCTCGACGGTCCAACGCAACCTCAAGGATCGCGAAAAGGAACAACGGCGGGATTCCGCTCGAAATCACCTCCTAGATAAACTTTCAACCTTTGACCATTAACAGTCCAATTCTCCTTTGACGTTGTGTCTTCAATTACAATTGCTCCATATGACTTGATTTCCCGAATCCGAAATGGACCAGACCATTTAAACCTCAATTTACCTGGAAATAATTTCAATCGAGAATTGAAAAGTAGGACCAACTGTCCCACTTCAAACTGTTTGATCATAATTTTCCTGTCATGGTAAGTTTTGACACGCTCTTTATACAACTTATTGGAATCATACGCTTGGAGGCGCAATTTATCCAATTCATGCAATTGAACTTTTCTTTTTTCACCGCTCAGAGTTGGATCAAATTTAAAAAATTTCAAGGCCCAAAACGCCTTATGTTCCAACTCGACCGGTAAATGGCAATTCTTACCGTAGGCCATTTTAAAAGGAGTGAGACCAATCAGAGCCTTAAAAGCTGTCCGATATGCTCACAAAGCATCATCAAGTTTATTTGCCCAATCCTTCCTTGAGGATGAAACTGTTTTTTCCAAAATTCATTTTATTTCTCGGTTCGATACCTCTGCTTGCCCATTAGCCTGAGGATGATATGGTGTTGCAACTTTGTGCTTAACACCATATTGCTCCAAAGCTTTTTCAAGCTGAGTGTTGCAGAAGTGGGATCCTCCGTCACTTATCAACACTCGCGGAGTACCAAATCGAGCAAAAATGTTTCTTTTCAAAAATTTTATTAAGGTTTTTCCATCGGCCTTAGCACAGGCTGTTGCCTCAACCCATTTGGAAACGTAATCAACAGCGACCAAAATGTACTCGTTAGAAAATGAAGATGGAAACGGTCCGACAAAGTCGGTTCCCCAATATCAAATACTTCAATTTCCAACATATTTTGTAAAGGTATTTCATGCCGCTGTGAAATTCCACCACTTCTCTGAGATTTGTCACAACTTTGGGCGTGCGCATGCGCATCTTTGAATAAAGAAGGCCAATAAAATCCCGATTGAAGGACTTTTGTTTCCGTTCTTAACCCGTTAAAATATCCTCCATACGGAGAGTTGTGACAATGCCACAGTATGTTCGTGGCTTCATCTACTGACACACATCTTGTCAAGAGGTTGTCGACACCAAGTTTAAACAAATGTGGTTCATCCCAAACAAAAGACTTAGCGTCCGACAAAAATTTCCTTTTTTGATGGTGAGTTAGACCATCCGGTATCAATCTGGCGGCTTTGTGGTTAGCCATGTCGACGAACCAAGGTCTAACATGCACCCTAAACAATTTTTCATCTGGAAACTCCACTTTGACCTCACATTCCTTTTTGGTCACGTCAACGTTCACAAGGCGGGATAAGTGATCCGCCACCAAATTCTCGGATCCTTTCTTGTCACGAATTTCTAGATCAAATTCTTGCAACAAGAGGATCCAACAAATTAGCCTCTGTTTAGAATCGGGCTTGGTGAGCAAATACTTAATCGCTGTGTGATCCGTGTAAACGACAACTCGCGACCCAATCAAATAGGAACGAAATTTTTCCAATGCATACACTATTGCATGCAACTCTTTTTCAGTTGTTGCATAGTTAATTTGAGCTTGGTTTAAAACTTTACTCGCATAGTGTATCGCATGAAAAATGTTTGTTTTCCTCTAACCCAAAACTGCACCCACCGCATAATCACTCGCATCACACATTAGTTCAAAATCCAATTTCCAATTAGGTGCGATGATTATGGGTGAGGTAGTCAAACTTTTCTTTAAAACATTAAAAGCCAACATGCAAGATTCATCAAAGTCAAAAAACTTATCTTTGTTGAGCAAATTGCTCAATGGCTTTGCTATCTTCGCGAAGTCCTTGATGAACCTCCGATAGAATCCCGCATGTCCGAGAAAACTTCGGATGCCTTTGACATTCGTTAGAGGAGGCAACTTTTCAATCACTTCAATTTTGGCTTGATCAACCTAAAGACCTTTGGAGGAGACTTTGTGGCCCAACATTATTCCCTCCGTAACCATAAAATTGCACTTCTCGCAGTTTAATACCAAATTCGTCTCAACACACCGTTCAAGCACAACCTCTAAATTTCTCAAACAAAGATCAAAAGACGCTCCGAAAACGGAGAAGTCGTCCATGAAAACCTCCATTGTCTTTTCAATAAGATCAGAGAAAATAGCTTGCACACAACGTTGAAACGTTGCCGGTGCGTTGCATAGACCAAACGACATCTTTCGGTAGGTAAAAATTCTGAAAGGACAAGTGAATGTTCTTTTCTCTTGGTCATCCGGGTCCACTGTAATTTAGTTATACCTGGAATAACCATCCAAGAAGCAATATAATTGTTGGCCCGACAATCTTTCTAACATTTAGTCCATAAAAGGAAGTGGAAAATGATCTTTCCTTGTTGAGGTGTTTAGCCTTCTATAGTCTATGCACATCCTCCACCCCGTCACCATTTTTGTCGGGATTAACTCATTTTTTTCATTACGGATCACGGTCATTCCTCCTTTTTTTGTCACAACATGGATCGGACTTACCCAAGGGCTATCGGAAATCGGGTAAATCATACCGGCATCCAAGAGCTTTAAAACCTCATTTCTTACTACTTCTTTCATTGTTGGATTCAAACGGCGTTGCGGTTGAGCGACCGGTTTGAAATCCTCTTCCATGAATATGCGATGCATACAATAAGAGGGACTTATGCCTTTAAGATCGGAAAGAGTCCATCCCATTGCTTCTTGATTTTTCCTCAAAACTTGAATTAACCGGTTTTCCTCATTGTCAGATAAAATGTTGCTTATGATAACAGGTTTATTACAATCGTCATCCAGGAAAGCATATTTCAAATTTGAAGGCAACACCTTCAATTCAAGTTGAGATTTCGCATCACTCACCTCTTTTTTTAGCACTTCCTCTTCACATTCCCAAGGTTGCAACTCTTCCAAAGATTCAAGTTCCTTTAAGCACTCTTCAAGTGCTCTTTCCTCTTCATCAAAGAATACTTCAAAGGAATCATCAAGAGCTCTTTGCAAAGGGGACACTACATGAACTTGTTTCATGACATCCATAACCACTTCTTCCGTTGCATCTATTATGAAATAATCACCTTTGTCGTTTTTGTGTTTCATGGCCTCAAATAGGTTGAAACAAACCTCCTCATCTTGGACTCTAACCTTCATGAGACGGTCGTCCATATCAATCGCCATTCTAGCAGTTTTCATAAACGGTCTCCCAAGAATCAATTGAGCGTCTTCTTCTTCCTCCATTTCAATTACCACGAAGTCAATAGGAAATAAGAATTTGTCCACTTTAACCAATACATCTTCCGCTACACCGTGAGGACGGGTAGTGGATTTGTCTGCGAGTTGCAATGTCATTTGAGTGGATCTCAATTCCATGTGTCCTAACCGCTTCACAATTGACAAAGGTATCAAATTGATACTAGAGCCCAAATCAATCATTCTGTTGCCCACATAGATATTTCCTATAGTAACCGGCAAGGTGACTCGTCCCGGATCACATTCTTTCCTCGGGAGAGTACGTTGAATGATAGCGCTACAACTAGCATCCACCGTGATGGTCTCTTGATCCTGGCACCTCTTCTTTTTCGTGAGAATATCCTTCATAAATTTCGATTATATTTTGGCATTTGCTCCAAAGCTTTGGAAAATGGAATGTTTATTTGTAATTGTTTGAAAATATCCATAAACCGAGCGTAGTGCCTCGCACTATCTTTCTTTGTAGGAGCATGTGGATATGGTAAATGTTGGATCGAAATATTGTTCAACGGTTCTTTTCCCTTCCTAGTTCTTTTCAATTTTTCTTCTCTCTCTCTTTTTTCAACATCCTCACTTTTTTCTTTCTCATTTTCAACTAGAACACCCTCAACATTTTTTTCTACTTCAATCTCATCACTATCTTTTTCTTTTTCAACTACACCCTCCTCCTTCTCTACAACTTCACCTACACCCATGTCAATCTCTCTTCCACATCTTGATAGAATCGCCTTACAATGCTCTTTAGGATTTGGTAGAGTATTTTCCGTAAAGTTTCCTTTTTGTTGGTCGGCCAATTGTTTTGATAATTGTCTGACTTGTGTTTCAAGATTCCTTATGGCCGCATCGGTATTCTTCTGGTTGGATATTGACATTTGCATAAATTGCGTGAGAGTGTCTTCCATCTTCGTATTTCCAACGGGAGCTTGCGGAGGTTAAGTGTAATTTTGGTATGGTTAACGGTTTGACGGTTCGGCTTCTTGTGGTCTCCATGGTTGTTGATAACCTTGGTTACCCCGTTGTTGGTACCCTTGGTTGCCTTGTTGACACGGAGGTCGGGGTTGGTATCCTTTATTTCCAGCATAGTTTACCTCCTCCACAACCGGAGGACAATATCCGGTAGGATGGTCGCCTCTACAAAGTTCACAAACCAAGACTTGTACATTTTTACTCGAGGAGTCACGAATTTCTTTAAATTGTTGAGGAAGTTTAGACATTTGTTTCGTCAACAACTCAACTTGCTGGGATAATAACTTGTTTTGAGCAAGTATAGCATCATTGGTTCCAAATTCCAAAACTCCAGGAGTCCTTTGAGAAGGTCCACGGTTATGACTTCCTTGATGGTCATTCAAAGCCATCTTATCAATAATCGCAGTGGCTTCTGCAGCGGTTTTGCTCAGCAAGGATCCACCAGCGCTGGCATCCAACAAGGTTTTATGCACAAGTTGAAGTACATTCCGAAAAATATGAATTTGAGACAATTCATCAAAGTCATGCCCCTTGCATTTCCTCAACATAGATTTGAATCTCTCCAATGCTTCATTGAGAGATTCGTTGGCACCTTGTGTGAACACTGCAATTGCGGTCTTTGCCTCCATAAAACGAGTATGTGGGAAAAATCGCTCCAAATTTTTTTCTTCAAGTGCATTCCAATTCGTCATTATTGCCGTTGACTGATCAAGATACCATTCCTTGGCCTTCCCAATGGGGGAATGCGGGAATATTCTCTTAAACAGAGATTCCTCTTCAGCTTCGGGCGCACCAGTTGCTCCCACAATCTTATAGAACTTCGTCAGATGTGTAAAAGGATCCTCATGATCTATACCAGTCCAAGGACTTTGATATAGCAGTTGGAGAATACCAGTCTTCATTTTTGAATGACGACCGTTCTGCGTATTGCGAGCAAATTATGCATTGTGTCTCGGACTGTTGGTACATGGTCTAGAAGCAGGTGGTGGTGGTGGTGGTGGATGTTCCATAGCTGGAAGTAACTGTGGAAATGGTGGTGGTATAGAAGTCGAACTTCCCTCTTGTTCTTGCTTTTGTCTCGCTAGTTGCCTCCTTCGTCTCGTTCTGCTATTGATTCTACGAGCGGTTCTTTCAATCTCAGGATCGAACAGAAGTTGGTCCGCCGATAGTTTCCCTCGCATAAAACAAAGTCTGCACACTAAACAAAACAAATTAACAAGTTCGAGAAAAAGTTAACAAGCTTAAAATAACACAACTATTGCAATGCTTGCAATATCAATGAACAATCCCCGACAACGATGCCATTTTGTTGAAACAGTATTAGGGGGTGTTTTTATCGTCTCCACAGGGATTGTCGCTATTATATGCTTGCCGTTCAATAGTCACAATGTTTTAAGTTCACGAGTTTCAAATGGTTCTCGATTTTGGTTAACATAAATTGGTAGCAAAGAGTAAATTTGTGGCAAAGAGTTTGTAAGGTTTTTACGAAAGCATGTCAAGGTTAGGTTTCACTCATCCTATTTACATATATCAGATTAATCACGCATATGAACTTAGTTTCCGACCAATACAACCACGTATCCTCCCGACTAAGTTTATGTCTAAAGCAAAGTCGTGAGTATCGTTGTTTAGACCGTTAGATGATGTCTCACGCTAACAATCGAAACAACAATTGTTAAGATCAACACAAAGCGAATAACAAATCCCAAATCTATGTCCAGAGTTTGGTTTTTAAGAGATGAAATTATTAGGTCATGATTTGTAGAATCTATGTCTAGAGCAATACGAACCACACATAAATCATTAAGAGCAAATAACTTCATCTATATTGATAAAAAACCTTGTTCATATACAAAAGATCAAAAGAAATACATATTATCAGGATCAACTACATCTAACCTCAACACAAGAGTGTTTAGCTACTCATTCTCATGGTAGCTTGGATTACAAGTTTCAAGAGGAGATGAATGAACATCCACGTCGAATAATCGAGAATGGATGTGAGTTCAGCTTCTCAAGGTGAAAATTCCCTCTTGGATGATCAAAAGACAGAAAACTATATTTTTGGGTGAAAATAGCAAAAGATCCCTTTCAAGACAAGTGAAAATCTATTTATACAACACTTGAATTCTGCAGCATTCGTACTGCGAATGAATCATTCACCTAGCGAATGAGAGAAAATGGCACCTTAAGTGCCTCAGAGAGTTAAACTGCCCCAGGCTGATGTCGCGGGTTCGCACTGCGAATGATCCATTCGCACAACGAATCATTCGCCAGCTCATTCGCAAAGCAAATTCAGGGTCCATTTTCCACTGCCACCATTCGCCAGGTCCTTCGCATAGCGAGCAAACGAGCAAACATTCGCTGGGAGTTCGCAAAGAGAACTTTAGGTTCTTTTCCAACTGAAACTTTCTGCCACTCTTAGCTGGAAGCTTCGCTGCTGTTCGCAAAGCGAACCTTCGCTGGCACCTTCACCAGAGTTCGCAAAGTGAACACCCTGTTGCAGCTTCATGATTCAATGGAAGCTTGCATCCACTCTTTGTGTCTTACAGTCTTGATCATTTCATGCTTATTCCTGCACATTAGCACACAAATTACAAGCACCACACGTATATTCTAATGTTTGAAGAACAACACGAATCACCACTAAAATGAACAAGTTACACATGGAAAGTAATGAAAAATGCCAAGTATTGAATACAAATATATAACATGTTTGACATCTAACATGATGATGATACGGCGGGGGGTGGGGTGTACCTGCAAGGTACTCCAACGCTCAAGTCAGGTAAGGTCAGAGAAAAGCAAATACAGATATGTGAGTTTAGAATATTTCGTAACCTGACCCTCTCAAGTGAGAGGGTATTTATAGAGAGCCCCCAGCGCGGGGCCAACGGTCACTTGCTTTGGGCTGGATAGCAAGGCCCAATCCAAGCAACTGCCAGGGCTTACGTGGCGTAGTGAAGACCAGCACGTGGTCTTCGTCCTGGTGTAACGGTCCCTAAATCTCCGGAAGTAGGGCAGACCGATTCCTTCGGGAGTGGGAAGTTACAGCAGAACGTGTCCTCGTGGGGAGGAGCACGTGGGTGTCGAGGAGAGGTGCGTCCACGAGCTATATGCCTCTGCTCGACAGTCTTTACCCCGCGTGTCTGACGTCCAAGGGGATTGGTACGTGCCCGATACAAAGGCGACTTTGGGCCTCGTTGGGCCTTCGCTGGTCATTGGGCTTGGGCCTGCCCGACAGTAGGGCAGGCGCTGGCCTAGTCCAGAACATGAGCCTCCAAGTCGTTACTCTGAGGTGTCAGAGTAATGACTTAAGGGCCAGTACTATGTCGAGGATGTATCCCATCAGGGAAGGGATTCTAAACGAGGAGCGATTGGTCAACCGGGCAGAAATAAATTGACCTGTTCGTGCTAGACTGGCCGCGGCTGGGCGACGTCGCGGGGATACGAGAAGTCTGAAGCGAGGCGAATGGAAGGACGCATGTTGGGGAATGAAAAGACGTGCGTGGGGAAGCGTGTGCCACGTGTCACACCTCATCATTGCCTAGGGCGGCTACGCTAGGGTAGCGTAATCGATTGCCTAGGAAATCCTCGAGTCTCATGAGGCACTTATAAATAGGGGTCATCCTGTTTCATTTGCACTTTTGCTCTCCCTTTGCTCAGACTCTCTCTTTCTTCCTTCTCTATTTTGCCACCATTCGCCGCCACCGACTGCCGCACCGGAACCCTACCGAAAGTGTATTTCAAGTAAGTTTCTCTCTTTTTTCTCCTTTCGTTTGCATTTATATGGTGGTTTTATGGTGAACTGATGAAGTTCTCATGGAAATCACGAAAACTCCGGCGAAAACGGTAGAATTTCTCAGTTTCTTTGTTAAATCTCGTGGGGAGAATGGATGAATACCCCGGGGACAAGAAGAACATCCCGAGGACACGAGATGAAACTCTCGGGGTCCTCGCCAATATCTCCTCTGTGGGAGGGATCCCTCCCAAAGCAGTATACCGGTGACCTGAGGATGGTCACGGGGACGTTCTTCGGTTATCACAGGGACGTGGGCGAGTGCGACAGCCTCGGGATCCCGACGCTCCTTCTTCGCCCTTTCAGTTGAACAGCGGTGGAGGGGTGAATTTGATATGGATCATCGAATTCACCGTTTCCTTCTGCTTTTCAGGTACATGGAAGCTTTGTCTGTGTCTGTGGTCGTGGGATCGTTAGACGTCGACGACCAGTCCGACTCTCCGATGGCGCCTATCACCAACGCCGATGAACGTCCCCTCGCGGAGTGGGTTAACGACGAGCCGCTAAACACGGCTTCCCAGTTCGTCGACGGGGACGAAGATGATATCTTTTGTACAGTCGAGCACCGGCTGGTGGGCTCCCCGAAGACTTGGAAGGTGTTCTGGCCTCTGGTACATCATCGCATCTGTTCGACATATCGAGGGATGAGGTTCCCCCTTTATGAATTCATGTTCGACGAGGCGGGGTGGCGTTTGCCCTTTACGGATTTCCAACAAGCGGTGTTCGTTTGGCTGCACCTGGCGCCCTCGCAGCTCCATCCTAACTCCCTTACTTTTATCTGAGCCTTCGAGCTCGTTTGTAAATATCTCCAGATCGGGGCAACCGTGCCTCTTTTCTTTTGTATCTTCCACCTCCAACGACAGGTCTCCGACGGCAGACACGGCTGGGTGTCTTTTAAACAAGTGAGCAGCCTCTTCCACACCTACCTGGACTCTGTTCGGGACTTTAAATATTGGTATTACATCATAAGGCCGGTCACGCTTGAGCCTATGAATTCGGTGTATCGCCGGGTTTTCTGCGAAGTAGATGGGCTGAAGGAGGAGGTCCTCGAACCAAAATTCCCCTTGTTCTGGATAGAAGAACATTTCAAAAAGGGGACGTACAGCTACATTGCCAGCCCTAGCCAACTTTGCGAGGGGGACCGTCTGGCGCATGAGAAAATAGTCGCCTTCGTCAACGGTTTTAACAAAGCCAAGTATGTGACGTCGGATGAGGAGTTTGTCCTGGGTGACAACGGGCAGATCCTAACGAGGCGTCGGTTAATTAATACGAGGGCGCTGCTCGAGACGTTCTCCGACGAGGATGCCATCGAGCTGTTAGGTGGTGAAATCCTCTTCGACTTGCTGCTTCTTTGCGTCATGGTTTCCGATTTACTGACACATTTATTTTCTTTGCAGGCAAGATGTCGGGCACTGAGGAGCGCATCAAGAAACTGAAGGCCTCCCGAAACACGAAGAAGGGTCGGGTTGAACAACTCCGTTCACAGCCCCTAGTCACCACTTTGGTACCTGTGGGTTCCTCCAGCTCTCTTCAAGGGAGTCAGTCTCCCAGCAGCTGTCATACCCCAAATTTGTCCTACCAGGGAATAATCTTCATCTGAATATTTCTCCACTAACCATCATACCTGTATCCAATCCATTTGTCCATTTTCACTTTTAATTAACCTATCTTTTTTCTTTATTCATTTTTTTTATAACCATTTCCATTATCCATTACAAATATCCATATCCATTTTTATTCAAAATTCATTTTCATCCAATCCATATCCATTCTTTCTAAGTCCACATTGTTATCCACTTTCCCTTTCAATTTTTCATTTCAGTTATCCATATTTTAGATCTATTCATATGTATCCATGTTAATAACCATTTTAACCACCTTTTAAAACCATTTAATACCAAACCATTGTCCAAATTTCATTTCAATAATCCAAATTCAATTAACCATTTTTGTCATATCCATTTTTCAAATTCATCATTTTGTTCAATCCATATCTATTTTAATGAAAGAATCCAATGTTAATATCCACTTTTTAAATCCAAATATCCATTATATTTATCCACTTTAATTCAAAGTCATTAACCATTTTGTTTCTTTCAATCCAAGTTTATCCACAAAAAAATCTACAAAAATAAAAATCCATTTAAGCCCATTTTTCATTTTGTCCAATTATTCAATCCATCTTGCCATTTCTTTTTTCCATTTACATTGTTATAACAGTTAAAAAATAATAAAAAATAAAGTTCATAAAACAAACAATACACCAGTTGTACTCTGCACACCCTGCTACTCTTTGTAACCATCCCCCACGCACAGAACAACAACAGTGACAATACTTCAAACCTCACCCACAATGCAATGCAACAAACTATACCATTTACACAAAACTCCCAACCTGTTGCATCTGCTGAAACCCGACCTGCTGCTAAATAACCTGCTACCCAAACCGTACCTCTCGCAAAAACGCTATCCCCCAACGACTAGCCATACTCTCAAAAAATGTTGCATCACTTGAAAGTGACCATTGCTACACTCTACCCAACAACCAGCACCCTGCATCAACATACTGCTCCACAAAACCTGCACAAGGCCAGCCACAACAAGACCAATTGTTGAAAACGACATATCAACAACACAACAGGACAGGCAACAAAATGGTACTGAAAATCGTTTTTAAAAGGGAAGCGAGGGAAGAAAAGAAAGAAAAAAAAAGAACGATTAAAAACACTCTCTAGAAAGAAAACAAGACAAAACCTTGTTTCAATTTCCTCACCCTGGGATCACCGAGTTACAAACGGAATCCAACCAAACATCCATATCTCATTATCTTCTTCCTTACCAACAGAGAACAACATCAACATCCAAAACCTCCCTTCCGTTTCACTTTCTAACCGAACCACCTCATCCTTTCTCATCTTCACCCTACCTTCATCCACCATATATTCAACCATTGCAAAAACGACTTCGACATCCATCACAACCTTACAACACCTCCAAACCACTTTAACTTGTGTTCCTCCACCATCCCCTTGTTTTGTTTCAACAACAATAGCAGCAATAACACTCTCCATCAATCCTTTCCACAACCACAACGAACTAACGATCTAACACCCACACAACCGCACAACCACACCAAGCTCAGCGAACCCTCCTTTTTTTTTCACCCTTTACTTCTTATGCAACCAACAGTAACCTCAAGCTACCATCACTCACATCCACAAAACTCTGCTCGCCGCACAACCACCGTGAGATCATCATCATCGACGATAACCTTCCTCCATCACTCCTACAACAAACCGACGATAACCGCAACATTTCACCACCCTTCAAACCCATTCAAAAATTAGAACCTCAGAACCAGGATCGGAAGAAGAGATAAAGAGAGCGTAGAGAACAAAATCGAAATAGAACTCGAACAAACCTGCGGCGAAAGATCTACATGAAGCCAAAGTAAGGCGAGGGTGAGACGAAGAAGCTTAGAGATGGACGAGAGAGAGACGAGACGGATTTGTATGAGGCAGTGTTAAAGGCAGTTTGATCTTCCATCCTCGTTATTCCTCGCGATTTGATCATCTTTTCCGTTTGATGATGTGTGGCCATGGATACTCTTTTTCATTTTGAGGGTATATGAGGTCAGGGTGTGTTGAATCGTGATACTTTCTCTTGTTTTCATTTTATCTGGTAGTAGTTTTTTTTAAGAAAGGAGTTTTGTGTTATGGTTTGGGTTTATAACCCACTTGTTGATCCACACCACCTTGCCCGTTTCATTTTGTGTAGGGATATTGGGCTTGCTTTTCAGCCCAAGAAACTCCATGCTGCACCCTTAATGATTTGGTTCTTAGATTATTGGGTTTTAGTGTGAGTTAGTTTAGTTTGTTTTAATTAATTTTAGATTTTTTATTTAATTAATTTTGGTTAATTTGTTTTTTATTGTAGATTTTCAATTGTTAGACTTTGGTTATTGTGAATGTTGATAATTAGATTTTTGTTTTGATATTGTTTAGAAATTAGTTTTGACTTGAATTTCTTGTTAACATTTTATTTACAATTTCTTAATTAAATTCTTGATCCTAGTTGATTTTAATTGAATTCCTAATTGAATTTTCATTAAACCTTGTAGTTAATTCTTGATTCATTTCTCTTGGATTTTCTTTAGTGAAAAAAGTTAATTAACTTTGTTTAGATTCATTTCTCGATTTACTTTTCATCTTCGATTCTCTTTTCGATTTTATTTTTGGGCCGATGATATGAAAAAATCTTGATTAAGTTGATTTGTTGAAATCGATTCCAAATCTGGATTTATATGAGGCCACCTTCTTTTATTTTTTATCGGTCAATGAAAGTCAAAAAATATAATTTATCGATCTAAGATTAAAGATCTTGATTAAGACGAGACCGATTTTATTTTTCATTTTTACCTTTTATTATGGGTCGATGACCATCTAAAACCAGACTTTGTCGGTTAAGATGAGACTTCTCTTCACTTACACTTTAACTTGTCGATTGTTTAGGTGTGAGTTCTCTTACTCGTGTGTGAACAAGTGACATCTCTAAAAAACTTACATTTTAACTTGTCGATTGTTTAGATGCGAGTTCTCTTACTTGTGTGTAGACAATTGATGCCTATAAAATAATTATTAAACTTTAACTTGTCGATTGTTTAGGTGCGAGTTCACTTACTCGTGTGTAGACAATTGACGCCTCTAAAAACTTAAACCTTAACCTATCAATTGTTTAGGTGCGAGTTCACTTACTCGTGTGTAAACAATTGATGCCTCTAAAAAACTTAAGCTTTAACCCGTCGATTGTTTAGGTGCGAGTTCTCTTACTCGTGTGTGGACAATTGACACCACTAAAACACACGAACTCGACAACATTCAAACCTTTTTCCAAGTAATCATTAAAACACTTAACCTTAATCTAAACACATTTTACTAAAGGTGAAGTGAGGGTGGTCGAGTCTTTGACCCTTCTCCTCAATTGTTTGGGTGTGAGTTCTCTTACTCGTGTGTGGGCAATTGTCACCTCTAAAACACCCAATATGAATAAAACTCATTTCCTCACCTCCGTGCGACCGAAACCCCAATACACTTAATCCACAACTCAAACACCTTTCACAAAAAGAACATTGTTTAAGTCATTCTTCCACGCATATGAACTCGTGCTTCAGCCTCCCTTGACGAGCCGACAAGCCAACGTTTAGCAGTTAGAATGCAACCTAAACTCTCGTTCGCCTAAAACACGTCCAAATCAAACCTTTTTTCTCAATTAAATCTCTAACACACTTAATCCAAATCAAACAACTTTTCACAAAAAGAACATTGTTTAGTCCATTCTTCCGCGCATATGAACTAGTGCTTCAGCCTCCCATGATGAGTCGACAAGCCAACGTTTAGCAGTTAGAATATGAATTAAACTCTCGTTCGTATAAAAAACACAAACCAACCGTATTCCCACGAACTACGAATGCTCTGACTTTCCCATTGCACGAGGGAATACGTAGGCACAAGGATTCTCAATCCTTGCCGAGCACACTAATAAAAAACCACCCCATTTCCCCCTTAGAAATTAATCCTTTTACCTTAGAAGAAAAACAAACAAACTTAGCTAACTTTCTCACGAATCGAATCAAGAGGTTCCCGTTGAGTACAACGGACGTAGAAGGTGCTAATACCTTCCCTTTGCGTAACCGACTCCCGAACCCGAATTTGGTTGCGATGACCATTTTCTTATCCCTTTAAAGGTTTTCTCGATATTTTCCTATTCCTTCCTTGGAATGAATAAAGTTCGGTGGCGACTCTGTTTCGAACAGTTTTTTCCGCGTCCATCGCGAGGATCGTATTTTTCGAGGTACGACAGATGGCGACTCTGCTGGGGATAAGCATTGCCCTATGCTAGAGAGAGTCAAGCCTAACTTGACTCGATTCGTGAGTGTTAGATCCACTTGTGTGTTTATCTTCTCTTGTTTGTTTGCTTGCTTGTTTAACTATCTGTTATTTACTTGCTTGATTATTTATTGTTATATCATATTATTATCTTGTATGATGTTGTTGGGGTTCTCTGATCATTGGGAACTTTGTGAGATGGCTCTACACCCGAGTCTGAGGAAAACCCTAGGATTAGAATGGTGGTTGTGTAGTGTAGGCTTGCGTGGTCTCTTCCGCGTGAGTTGAAGCAAAAACCCCGCTTGGAGTAGGTTCCCTTGGATATATTATTGCTGTGGTGAAACTTTGCCATGGCGGTTGTATTTTCGAGCCTGAATCATTGATCCCAATGACCTTTAACCCAATTTACCCATGGTGGTTGGTAGCGTTAATTCTATGTGAGTTAATGCGAATGCCCTAATCAGATGAGATCCCTCGAACGTATTACTTCCTGACAGTAATATTTTCGACCTCGATCTAGGATTCTGAGAACCCTAAACCCATGTGTCGATGGTTGTGTAGTGGGCGCCTCCGAGGAATCTTTCTCGTGGGGAAGAAACTAAGACCTCACCTGGACGAGATCCTTTCAAGGATATTATCGTCTGATGTTCCTTCGTCATGGCCATAATGTCTTTGAAAGATATCTGTAACTCTAGGCACCTACCTGATTAGAGCCTACCTATGGGGGGATTTGTGATCAGAGATATCCCGTGTCTAACTCCTTCCTCAGAATCGGATGTTGTTTTGATCCTGGAATCGTACATAAGCATTGTCATACCATTGCATTTGCATTGCATATCACTTTCCTAAACCACAAACTCATCCGTCCTTTGTCCATAACCCGCACTTGATTTCCTGACACTCGTATCGGAATTGAGGCCGCTTTTGGAAGAATCATGGATTCAGAAGAGCAGAACCAGTTTGCGTCAAGAGTAGATGTTAATTTGATGAAGAACCAGTTAGACCAACTTGTGGAAGCTATGGCAAGGAAAGAGGACAACATTCAAAGGCCTACAGTCACTAAGAACGTCATTTTGCGTCAAGTGAATAATCTTGCCCAATTTCAGCCTGTGCGGATTCCTGTTGGGGACCAGGTTATACAAGAATGTCACACTATTCAAGATGAACATGCCTCGTCTCATGATGCAATTGAATACCATAGCTTTGCATTCACTACACCGAATTCCCGTGGGACAAGCCTGGTGGTGAATACTGAACGACCTCAAGATGTTGTGTTTGCAGAAAGATGTCGTGTGTTGGAAGAGAAGCTTGAAACCATAAATGGGCGTGATGCTTTTGATCTGAATGCTTTGAACATGTGTTTGGTACCCGGACTTGTAATACCTCCAAAGTTCAAGATGCCAAATTTTGAGAAATACAAAGGAGATAGCTGTCCAAAGCAACATTTGGTGATGTTTTGCAGAAAGATGACCTCCAATGCTCTCAATGACAAACTTATGATTCACTGTTTCCAAGACAGTCTAAGTGGGGCATCACTGAGTTGGTATATGTAGCTCGAGAGTAGCCACATCCAGTCATGGTTGGACTTAGCCAACGCCTTTGTGAAGCAATACCAATACAATCTTGACATGGCTCCCAACCGCATACAGTTGCAAGGCTTATCTCAAGAGGAGAACGAATCCTTCAGGGGGTATGCTCAGAGATGGAGAAAGGTAGCTGCTCGCGTTCAACCACCACTCTTAGATAGAGAATTGGTTGACCTGTTCATAGGTTCTTTGCAAGGCCCATACCTAGAAAAAATGATGAGCAATGGGACATCAAACTTTTCTGACTTGGTTTTAGTAGGAGAACACATTGAGAGTCATATCAAGAGTGGAAAGATCTTAGACGCCTCGAGCATCCATGCTAGTGAGAGTGAATCCATTGTCATTTCTCAAGAGGAAGGGGAGGATGAAATTAGTGCAGTCTGGGACACTTTACAAACTCCGTCTCCAGTACCTTATCCTTAATACCCAAGCATCTCAAATGTTCAAAGTCAGCAATCCCATGGTCAGTATACTCCTGCCAATAGAGGTTTCCCTCGTCAACAACAGATTGCACAGCAGCACTCTTCACAACCCCGACGCTACTATAATCAAAGACCAAAAAGGCATTTTGATCATTTGCCAATGCCATTCAGTCATATATTACCACGGTTGATTAGTAGTGGGTTAATAGTGCCAAAGGGCTTGGATCCTGTTATTCCTCCGTACCCACCGGGCTTTGACGCCAATGCATGATGTGGATACCATGCTGGCGCCATGGGGCATTCAATTGAGGATTGCAAACAGCTCAGAAATAAGATCCAAGACCTGATTGAGTCCAAGCTAATCTCATTTACGCCCCGAGGTCTTCAAATTAACATCAATTGTTCATCTGATCAGGCAGGTTCGTCATCCCATGTTATGGGAGAAGTTGCTGAGAGTAGGTGTGAAGAAGGCTATCATAGTGGTCTCGATGAACAAGAATGCTAGTCCAACAGTGGGTCAAGAAAGGAAAGCCCAGTCCCCAATGCTGGCAATTTTTAGATCATGTCATTTCTATGCATTTGTAGTTTCTTTATGTTATGTGCTATTTGCTTTTAGGCATTGTTGTTTATTAATGGTAACATTAATGAAGTGATCGTGCATTTTTTGAACTAATCACGTCGCATTCGCTCACATTTACTTCACTTTTATCAAAAGACAAAAAAAAAACAAAACAAAACAAAAAAACAAAAAAATATTCACCTATATACCTCTCATTCACTTTTTTAACCAAATTGTTGTTTAGCAAAGATTGGAGGGAGGATGACGAAAACGAGATACCCATAATTGCTGATGGTATGCTTTCGGATAAAATCCTGCCAAGGATGTACATGCATTGTTTCAAATCCCCAAACACTGGAGAGATAAGGAGTTAGTCCCTAGTTAACCACTTCGAGCCTAGAAGTAGAAGTTTCCTTCGGATTTTCAAACCCTTACACTCGACCCGGGGCAGGGTAGTGTTCAGTTAATCTGACTCCGTATTCTTGGTACACGTCTTGAGGTGACGAAATCCAGAAGTTATGATGGTTGTTCTTCAATGACTACTGACTTGGCAGTCACAAGCCTTACTAAAAAAAAGAAAATCAAAAGCCTGCTAAGTCGAGCACCTCAAAGGAGACTTAGGAAAAAATCAAGGCAACCCTGATGGACTCGCAAAACAAAACCAGTCCATGCAAAAATAGGGATCAAAAATAGAAAAACAAAAAGGTCCTTAAAATCCTTAAGTGAAGCAAAATAAGATTAAGTGAAAACCATATCAAAAATCAAAAGGTCACTGACATCAAGACAAAAACAAAATAAGATGACTGCCATCTTAAGTGAATCTTGAACCTTCATCTTCATTCTTACACCGTCAAAATCTAAGTACGTGTGTCGATTTAACTGAACGTAGTACTGGAGATCATCACGAAAAAGGGGTGGGTTAAAATCAAATTTTGAGCCTTATATCCTTTGTTTCTATAACCGTGAACCAGACCACGTTACAACCCTCAAAAGACCTAATTGAGGCGGGGTCTATTCTGAAAGCATACTACAGCAAGGTTGCGTAAACTGACTCCTACGAATTTGCTAGTCTTTTGAATTGGAGTCATATTCTTGCTATATCTTTCACACACCAGTAAATCAACACCGTGTTTGGACTAATGGTTCACTCGTCACACACTGACACATCATTCCAATAAATGATTTTTCAAAACGTGCATGAACGTCGCATTAAAATTACCATTTCTGAATAATCAATTTTAGCTGCAAATCAGTACTTGACGGTTTGAAATTCCAACAAAGTGCAATAAGAGGGGAACTTGAGTGTTCGTTAGCACTGACTCGAATCGAGACTATATCATAACCTTGTGAATCTGGGGCAAGTCCTTCAAAGCTATACTTAGTCAATCTGAGGCAAGTCTTTCAAAAGCCAACACAGGGACAGACCACTGATCCATACACTGGGGCAGATCAACTCATTATCCTCCAGACAGGGGCAGATTCTCTTCATACATTCAAGTTGGTCAAGTTGGCCATGTCATGCACTAAGCGACCCTTGAATTCAACGAGTATTAAAAGCCTTGGGGCAGAGCAAATGCACAATCAGAATGCATTGGATAAGTCGCTACGCTCACACAATCAACATTCATTAGTTACGTCGCTGTGCTCATACAACCATTTATGGCATATCATCTAGAAGTGAGGTTCTCTCGGGAACATGTATGCAAATTCTGCAAAGGATCAAACTTTGGGCACCAAGAACATCCACAGCTATCCTCTGATAATGGCACTATTAGATACTAAGTGTCGGGAAATCAAATCCTTTCACCTACCAAAAGTCCAACCCTACCTTGGCAACCACTAAAAGGCCAACCTTGCTTGGCAACTCCTCAAAGTCTAACCCTGCTTGGCACCTCCTAAAGTCCAACCTTGCTTGGCAACTCCTCAAAGTCCAACCCTGCTTGGCACCTCCAAAAGTCCAACCCTGTTTGGCACCTACCAAAAGTCCTACCTCGTTTGGCACCTACCAAAAGTCCAACCTTTCATTGGCAACCACTAAAAGTCCAACCTTGCTTGGCAACTACCAAAAGTCCACCCTGCTGGCACCTTCATAAAACCAATAACCTGCTTGCATCCACATATCATCACATACAACATACAAGCACCATATGCATACATAGCATAATCTATTTCCTTCCTCAACCCCCGCGTTGATATATATTGTTTTGTTCTTGACCCCTGAGTCAATGTTGTCTTTATTTTCCTCGGCCCCCGAGTCGATATTTACCTTTCTTTCAACCCCCGAGTTGATGATATTTTGTCTTTATTTTCTCGACCCCCGAGTCGATATTGCATTAGTTTCTCGACCCCCGAGTCGATATCATTATTACATCTTCAACCCCCGAGTTGACATCTTATTGCTTGTACTGACCCCCGAGTCATTGTTATCTTTATCTTCTTTGACCCCCGAGTTGATATTTGCTTTTATCTTCAACCCCCGAGTTGATATTTTGTTATTTCCTTCAACCCCCGAGTTGATAGATTACCTTGCCTTTACTTTCTCGACCCCCGAGTCGATATTACCTTTACTTTTCTTTCAACCCCCGAGTTGACGACAGTTTATCTTAATGTTTCTCGACCCCCGAGTCGACATTGTATTTCCTTTTCTCAACCCCCGAGTTGATATGCCAGTATTCCCAGTGAGTCTTTCACCTTGCTCCATCTAATCCCCATTAATCCTTCTTTGGAAACCAGAAGTGAAACCTACATAGCATTCCCATATGCATCTCATAATAAACAAGTTCATTTGCATTCCTGTATGCATGGCATATCCATCCCCAACATAGCATAGCAGGATCCAGGATCAGTTCGCAAGCATCTTGGCCAGTCCTCCATCAAAGTCGGCAGTATTCTTCTAAGAAGAGTTGGTACCCCGCACGTGCTCAAGGAATTGAATCCCCCAACAATTCATTCTTCAACCACGCAATTAATAATGACGATCCCCAGCAGCTGTTGTCAGTACTCCCCAAGCAGAGGATATCCTAGAAAGCTTCTTGTGAGTTTTCCCCTGCAAAGCCGACGCACTTCCTCCGACGGAAATCTTACTCAACTATTCCCCAACAAATTTACCGCAGATATATTGTTTTGGTATCATCGGAGAGCCTTCATGAATAAGGAACTACTTCGACCACCCAAAAGACCTCAAGTTATTTTGTTCAGTTTGAACCCCGCTACTTCATTCTGTCAGCTCTTACTCTACAACACTTTACCTTTTGTGAGACAAATTTTGGGGCATTCTTATATCTAATTGACTTCTACCTTTAGAATGAACGCCGTAGCCGTTCACTCTCTCGGTTTAAGCCAATTAGATAGGGGTATCTGTCATACCCCAAATTTGTCCTACCTGGGAATAATTTTCATCTGAATATTCCTCCACTAACCATCATACCTGTATCCAATCCATTTGTCCATTTTCACTTTTAATTAACCTATCTTTTTTCTTTATTCATTTTTTTATAACCATTTCCATTATCCATTACAAATATCCATATCCATTTTTATTCAAAATTCATTTTCATCCAATCCATATCCATTCTTTCTAAGTCCATATTGTTATCCACTTTCCCTTTCAATTTTTCATTTCAGTTATCCATATTTTAGATCTATTCATATGTATCCATGTTCATAACCATTTTAACCACCTTTTAAAACCATTTAATACCAAACCATTGTCCAAATTTCATTTCAATAATCCAAATTCAATTAACCATTTTTGTCATATCCATTTTTCAAATTCATCATTTTGTTCAATCCATATCTATTTTGATGAAAGAATCCAATGTTAATATCCACTTTTTAAATCCAAATATCCATTATATTTATCCACTTTAATTAAAAGTCATTAACCATTTTGTTTCTTTCAATCCAAGTTTATCCACACAAAAATCTACAAAAATAAAAATCCATTTAAGCCCATTTTTCATTGTGTCCAATTATTCAATCCATCTTGCCATTTCTTTTTTCCATTTACATTGTTATAACAGTTAAAAAATAATAAAAAATAAAGTTCATAAAACAAACAATACACCAGCTGTACTCTGCACACTCTGTTACTCTTTGTAACCATCCCCCACGCACAGAACAACAACAACGACAATACTTCAAACCTCACCCACAATGCAATGCAACAAAATGTACCATTTACACAAAACTCCCAACCTGTTGCATCTGCTGAAACCCGACCTGCTGCTAAATAACCTGCTACCCAAACTGTACCTCTCGCAAAAACGCTATCCCCCAACGACTAGCCATACTCTCAAAAAATGTTGTATCACTTGAAAGAGACCATTGCTACACTCTGCCCAACAACCAGCACCCTGCATCAACATACTGCTCCACAAAACCTGCACAAGGCCAGCCACAACAAGACCGGTTGTTGAAAATGACATATCAACAACACAACAGGACAGGCAACAAAATGGTACTGAAAATCGTTTTTAAAAGGGAAGAGAGGGAAGAAAAGAAAGAAAAAAAAAGAACGATTAAAAACACTCTCCAGAAAGAAAACAAGACAAAACCTTGTTTCAATTTCCTCACCCTGGGATCACCGAGTTACAAACGGAATCCAACCAAACATCCATATCTCACTATCTTCTTCCTTACCAACAGAGAACAACATCAACATCCAAAACCTCCCTTCTGTTTCACTTTCTAACCGAACCACCTCATCCTTTCTCATCTTCACCCTACCTTCATCCACCATATATTCAACCACTGCAAAAACGACTTCGACATCCATCACAACCTTACAACACCTCCAAACCACTTTAACTCGTGTTCCTCCACCATCCCCTTGTTTTGTTTCAACAACAATAGCAACAATAACACTCTCCGCCAATCCTTTCCACAACCACAACGAACTAACGATCTAACACCCACACAACCGCACAACCACACCAAGCTCAGCGAACCCTCCTTTTTTTTCACCCTTTACTTCTTATGCAACCAACAGTAACCTCAAGCTACCATCACTCACATCCACAAAACTCTGCTCGCCGCACAACCACCATGAGATCATCATCATCGACGATAACCTTCCTTCATCACTCCTACAACAAACCGACGATAACCGCAACATTTCACCACCCTTCAAACCCATTCAAAAATTAGAACCTCAGAACTAGGATCGGAAGAAGAGATGAAGAGAGCGTAGAGAACAAAATCGAAATAGAACTCGAACAAACCTGCGGCGAAAGATCTACACGAAGCCAAAGTAAGGCGAGGGTGAGACGAAGAAGCTTAGAGATGGACGAGAGAGAGACGAGACGGATTTGTATGAGGCAGTGTTAAAGGCGGTTTGATCTTCCATCCTCGTTATTCCTCGCGATTTGATCATCTTTTCCGTTTGATGATGTGTGGCCATGGATACTCTTTTTCATTTTGAGGGTATATGAGGTCAGGGTGTGTTGAACCGTGATACTTTCTCTTGTTTTCATTTTATCTGGTAGTAGTTTTTTTTTTAAGAAAGGAGTTTTGTGTTATGGTTTGGGTTTATAACCCACTTGTTAATCCACACCACCTTGCCCGTTTCATTTTGTGTAGGGATATTGGGCTTGCTTTTCAGCCCAAGAAACTCCATGCTGCACCCTTAATGATTTGGTTCTTAGATTATTGGGTTTTAGTGTGAGTTAGTTTAGTTTGTTTTAATTAATTTTAGATTTTCGATTTAATTAATTTTGGTTAATTTGTTTTTTATTGTAGATTTTCAATTGTTAGACTTTGGTTATTGTGAATGTTGATAATTAGATTTTTGTTTTGATATTGTTTAGAAATTAGTTTTGACTTGAATTTCTTGTTAACATTTTATTTACAATTTCTTAATTAAATTCTTGATCCTAGTTGATTTTAATTGAATTCCTAATTGAATTTTCATTAAACCTTGTAGTTAATTCTTGATTCATTTCTCTTGGATTTTCTTTAGTGAAAAAAGTTAATTAACTTTGTTTAGATTCATTTCTCGATTTACTTTTCATCTTCGATTCTCTTTTCGATTTTATTTTTGGACCGATGATATGAAAAAATCTTGATTAAGTTAATTTGTTGAAATCGATTCCAAATCTGGATTTATATGAGGCCACCTTTTTTTTTATTTTTTATCGGTCAATGAAAGTCAAAAAATATAGTTTATCGATCTAAGATTAAAGATCTTGATTAAGACGAGACCGTTTTTATTTTTCATTTTTACCTTTTATTATGGGTCGATGAACATCTAAAACCAGACTTTGTCGGTTGAGATGAGACTTCTCTTCACTTACACTTTAACTTGTCGATTGTTTAGGTGCGAGTTCTCTTACTCGTGTGTGAACAAGTGACATCTCTAAAAAACTTACATTTTAACTTGTCGATTGTTTAGATGCGAGTTCTCTTACTCGTGTGTAGATAATTGATGCCTATAAAAAAATTATTAAACTTTAACTTGTCAATTGTTTAGGTGCGAATTCACTTACTCGTGTGTAGACAATTGACGCCTCTAAAAACTTAAACCTTAACCTATCAATTGTTTAGGTGCGAGTTCACTTACTCGTGTGTAAATAATTGATGCCTCTAAAAAACTTAAGCTTTAACCTGTCGATTGTTTAGGTGCGAGTTCTCTTACTCGTGTGTAGACAATTGACACCACTAAAACACACGAACTCGACAACATTCAAACCTTTTTCCAAGTAATCATTAAAACACTTAACCTCAATCTAAACACATTTTACTAAAGGTGAAGTGAGGGTGGTCGAGTCTTTGACCCTTCTCCTCAATTGTTTAGGTGTGAGTTCTCTTACTCGTGTGTGGGAAATTCTCACCTCTAAAACACCCAATATGAATAAAACTCATTTCCTCGCCTCCGTGCGACCGAAACCCCAATACACTTAATCCACAACTCAAACACCTTTCACAAAAAGAACATTGTTTAAGTCATTCTTCCGCGCATATGAACTCGTGCTTCAGCCTCCCTTGACGAGCCGACAAGCCAACGTTTAGCAGTTAGAATGCAACCTAAACTCTCGTTCGCCTAAAACACGTCCAAATTAAACCTTTTTTCTCAATTAAATCTCTAACACACTTAATCCAAATCAAACAACTTTTCACAAAAAGAACATTGTTTAGTCCATTCTTCCGCGAATATGAACTACTGCTTCAGCCTCCAATGACGAGCCGACAAGCCAACGTTTAGCAGTTAGAATGTAAATTAAACTCTCGTTCGTCTAAAAAACACAAACCAACCGTAGTCCCACGAACTACGAATGCTCTGACTTTCCCATTGCACGAGGGAATACGTAGGCACAAGGATTCTCAATCCTTGCCGAGCACACTAATAAAAAACCACCCCATTTCCCCCTTAGAAATTAATCCTTTTACCTTAGAAGATAAACAAACAAACTTAGCTAACTTTCTCATGAATCGAATCAAGAGGTTCCCGTTGAGTACAACGGACGTAGAAGGTGCTAATACCTTCCCTTTGCGTAACCGACTCCCGAACCCGAATTTGGTTGCGATGACCATTTTCTTATCCCTTTAAAGGTTTTCTCGATATTTTCCTATTCCTTCCTTGGAATGAATAAAGTTCGGTGGCGACTCTGTTTCTAATAGTTTTTTCCGCGTCCATCGCGAGGATCGTATTTTTCGAGGTACGACAGCAGCCAAGCGTCCCCGAAGCAAAAATGCACAGACGGGCAGGTGGATGTCTGTAGCACCCCAAAATTTGCTCTCCTTACTTTAGTACTAACTGGCTTATGTTTCATTTCAGTTTTGCATTATCATGTGTGCGTATCATTTGGCTTTGTGGTTATGGGATCAAGGTTCTCTGTTCAAGCATCGTCAGGTTGCAACAGACGTTTATTTCGTCACTCGACATATGCGCAAAGTATTTCTCCGGGTTATGTAATCAACGGGTCAGCAAAGCTCTTATCAAACATAATTTTTCATGTCAAGAATCTCAGAGGAAGTTGAAGTTTTCAGCCGATTCAGAACAGTTTGAGCAGAAAATCAGTTTGTTGTGCAAATTTGCAAAATTCATAACTCTTGCTCTGGAACTCGTTTTGGCTGGATATTCAACAGTTTGAACCGTTTTGGTATTCTCTACAACTTTTATGTTCGGATCGGAAGTCAATTCATCAAGGAAAGTGGTGGGAATTATTTGTTTCTGGAATTTCGGTTTCGCTGGATAATTGCGTCAGTGGTATTCAAAAGGGCTTAACTTCTGATTGGATCATCATTTCTGAGCTATTCCTATGCCAAAAAGTTCCACATCGAAATTATCTGCGACTTTTGTGTTTGGACCGAGGACTGATTCTTTGAGGAAGATCTCTGAACACGCGAGTTTTCAGAGTCGATACAGTGCAAAAAACAGTGAAAAATAGTGTTGAACCGGTGTATTTCGGACACTAAAAAATTCATAACTCTCAGCTAGTTTATCAGATTGATGTCGTTCCGGTGCCTAAAATTCCGTTTAGATGTTATCTTCGTGTCGTGAATTCAGTTTAGGTCAGGTCCGAGCGGAAGGACCCCAAAAATGTGAATTACCAGTGGGGTTCTTTGATGCAGTGCACTGTTTGTCAGATTTTGTAAAATTCATAACTCGGTCAATTTTCATCGGATTGCGTCCATTCTCGAAGCGTTGGTTCACAAAATTTATCATCTTAAAGTTCCAAGACAAGCTCGAGTTCGAACGATGCTCCGAAGATCATCGTTTTGGTTTATTTCGCAAAACGGAAGTGCTGAACCGAAGAAAAAGGCTGAAAGTTGTTTCACGGGAAAATGCATATCTCGCTCGTTTTTTGTCCAATCGCACTCATCTTTTGACAAGAGGTCACTGACTCATAGATCTACAACTTTACTGACAAAGTCGAGTCGAGATTATGCTCTAAAGAGGTTGACCTCATCACGTTTTCGAGTAGCGGACACCAAATAAGCTGAAAAAACAACTTATTCAGTGACGTCTTGCAGCTTAAACTATTGATCGCACTCGATTTTGATCGTATGACGTCCGTTCTTTTTGCGTTGCAACCGTGATTCAGAGGCGGACGATGTTGTGGAAGGCTCAGAGTCGAAATTTCTTGCCGAAGACGGTGTTATTTTCACTTAAGCCAAAATTCTACCTTTTGCCCATCATTTTAGACTCCACTATATATTCAAAACTCTCTCTCATTTCCCATAATTTTCACTCATTCTCACAAACACCAAAAACTCTCTCAAATTTTTCTCTCAACTCTCATAAGATCAAAAAACCAAAAACTCATACACTCATTGGAGAAAAGACACGTGATTTTGAGGAAAAAAGTTTGAACCCTAAAACTTGAATCATTCGAATCTCACAATCCAGAAGAGCTTTTCCAAAAATTCTTTCACCATCTGAGTCCTGAGGATCCATAGAGCACAAAGCAATCATCACTTGAAGCTAATAGCAAGGGAACAGGTGGCGTGATCTCAGGTTGGTGGTATTTTTCATGATCCTATAACTCTATTTTTTTGACATGCATAATGATGTATGATTGTTACTGACAACTCTGATATGTTTTATTTTGATTTTGGACGCTTGGCATGGTTATATCGTGAGTTTCAAAGTTTTGGACCTAACATTATTTCGTTCGTTTTTCATTGTACGTTGAGTATTTGAAAATTTTAATGTGATATTTGAGATCCTGGTGAAATTTTGGTCAGGAAGGTATATTCTTTTGCACGTTCTGGGTTTCTTTTGGTTGCAGGTGGCCGGAACCCTAGCTCCGGCGACTGGTAAGGGTTCCGGCGAGGCTAGGGTTGCAGAGGTGGAAGACATAATCTCCACCGTCCATTGCCTTAATCGTGTGGCCCTCATGCTGCCATGTGTTTTAATTTTTTGTTTTATTTAATTGGTTTGTGTGTGTGTCTACTCATGATAGTTATGGTGTTCCTTTGACCTACGCAGTCCATCATGTTTTGTTTGATCTAATCTTGGACGTTGATTGCATCTGACGGCCATTATGAGGCCAGCGCATTAATGAGGCAGTATGATATGCACGTGTTCTTTTTTTTTTTTTTTTTGACCAATTGTGTATGTGTGCGTGCATGATTATTATGGTGTGTTTGGTAATCATGGCCATTGATCTCATTTATTTGTTTTGTGTTGACTTAATAATAAGCGCAGGATCAATCTGATGGTGAGTAGTGAGTCAACTGGGTTGACTGAGTCCACGTGCTCCTTTTTTTATTTTTTTTATGGGTTTTTGATCTGGGCCTTCTATTCACACCCTTCCCTTTCAGCCCATTATATTTTCCAACGTGTTTTACTGCTAAACACACCCCCCTTTGCATATTTCATATTTTTATTTAATTGCATCATTTCGTATTTTAATTTTTAAAAATAAATAATTGTATTAAAAAATTCCCAGAAAATTCATGAATCACATTTGGCATTTTATAAAATTTTTAAAAAATTTATTTTATTATTTTATTTTATCTTTGGTATCAAAATTAATTATTTTAATAATTTCTTTTTGAATTATTCATATCATGCATACCTAAACTTGTAGAATTTTGTTCTCATAGCATACAAAACCTTTTGAACTCATTCTTTTTTTATTTTTTCACCAATACCTTGAATTGCATAAAAATATTTTTCTCTCATTTTTAAAATCATTTCATATTGCATTTTAGTCCTTTTCTTTAGCACATTGAACCATACTTCTCACCTGAGCTTTGTCCAATTATTTAAGTGACTAACATCTTGGATTTTTGCAGGAGTTTTTGGTATTTTGTTTGTTTCTGGTTGAGTAACTTTGAAATTTAATTTGGTAATTTTAGAAGTTGTTTTACTATTTGTTTAATGGCTCTTTGTGTGAAATCTTCTTGTATGCCTACTTCTGATCACATCTGGTTACCTTGTTTGAAAAGGCACTTGTGCCATTGTCTTGGGGTTGTCTATTTGAATTCTTGATTCCTGTTTGGATTGTTATCCCTATTATATGCCATTGTTTGGTTTTCATCTACCTGATTTCGTTTACTTATGTCTGTTTCGTACTAACTGTTTATGCAGGGACTATGGTAAGTCATTTGAGGGTATGGATAAGTATCCATGTTCACCCTTACCCTTTTTCCTTCTCTCTTTCCTTTCTTTAGGCTTAGGTTGTCTTCAAACCTCACTAACCGTAGGTCATCCATGCATGATAACATTAGGACTCTTAGTCCCCTTTAGAGTTACCTTTGTGTCTTCTCTCTTCTCATCTCAAACTTCTTGAAAATACTTAATAAGTATAAAGTGTATTACGCACGAGCCTTAAGCGTGGGCAATGATAAATGAGGGGCTTCCTCTCATCTTTCTAGAGTGCTTAGCGAGCGTCCTGTCTTGGGACGATGCGTTAAGTATTCGCCCCTGTGCTCTAGACTTTGGTGCAATCCAACTTATGAACTAACTTAAGTCACTTCTGTCCTAAAAAATACAAACCCACTTCAAACCCTTTTGTCCTTCGGGATCGTCAACCTAAAGGCTATTTTCAAAAAGGGCACGTTACCTTCCGTCTGAGACGCAAACAGGCATCGACCCTAACTGCCGGACGCGAACTTAACGTCGCTCATAAAAAACACAAAAAGACTTGGTCCGAACTACGTTGACTCTGAATTCCCCATTGCACAAAGGGGGTACGTAGGCCTAGGACGTCGACGTCCTACCGAGTCTGTCTTTGTTCTTCCCCTCCTCGTCTTAGTACAACCCTATATGATAGTATAACTCACCCTTAGATTAGACAACAAGCGTGGATCCCATCGAGTACGATGGACGCGTGGGGTGCTAGCACCTTCCCCTCGCGTAACCGACTCCCGAACCCAGGTTATGGTTGCGATGACCATTCCTTTCCCTCTTCCTCAGGTTTATGCGGTGTTCCCTTTCCCTCTCTTGGGATAAATTTACACGGCTGGCGACTCTGTTTTTCCGCGCCACTCCCGCGTTTGTACCTGGATGAAAATCCTGGGAGCGACAATGTCGACTTGACGGAGGTGGTCGACAGTCCTCCCTCTGAGAAGTTCATACTTCCCGCTTGTCATTCGAGGCCTCGTTTCTTTTCGAATGCCAATCCTCCGGGCATCGCTGCTACCGAGGTCGAGGCCGTCCTGGGTGTTGCTCATGCTTCGAGGAAGAAGGCTATGCTCAAGGACTTGTCTGCTGTGACGCGAGTCTGCTCGACGGCTTTGATCCTGAATGACAACACTTGTCCAACGACTGAACTGACCAAGCTACAGGAGAAATTCAAGTCCGTTGCCGCTGAGATGGAGAAAGCGAGCAAGGAGTTAAGCGAGTGTAAAGAGCAGAATAGGGCACAGGCCGAACTTCAGGAGCAGTTGGAGGAGCGGTTGAAGAGGGATGACGAGGAGAAGAAAGGCTACTTGGAGAGGATTGCCGCGTTGGAGGACACTGTTCGCCCCGCTGAAGAGGAAACTGAGGAGGACAAGTTGTTGACCTCACGGGCAGCACTGATAGCGAAACTCAGAGAAACCGAATAAGATAACCTCGTGGTGGCTGACATAGGTTTCAGGAATGCCGTGCAGCAGCTTCGGGTTCTCAACCCCGACCTCATTACCGAAGGGGCTGACCCTGACTACGAGGTGGTCGACGGTCAGATTGTGCAGCCGATACAAGAGGAAGAGGTCGACGGAGGGGCAACCAAACACGAGCAGCCAGAGGGGACCCCCGCCGAATAAGTTTTTACTTTCTGTTTCTATTTGGCCTGCGAGCCATTTTATTTTTTGATGCCTATGCCCGGTCTGCGTGCCAGGGGCTTTTTGATACTCGTTTGTAACATTTGTACAAGGGGATTGTGCCCGGTTAATATTTTCTTATTGTGTTTATCTGTGTGTGGGATGCTTACTTTGTCTGATATGTTTTACTTATTTTTGTCTGAGTAATTGAGATTTTGGGAATCTGCTTGACTTTGATGATCCTCGACCGCGTGGAGAGCTGGTAGAGTGGCCGGAGGTGTAGTCCGACCTTCGACGAGGCTAAGAGCTCGATTATGGTCTTAGCTTCGTAGCGTGAACTTCCCATTGTTGAACCCTAATTTTTGACCCCTAAGATTCCACATATCATTCACATCTCATTTTGCATCTTATACCACAAACAAGATCATGCTTCGGTTCCTTTATCCTTCTCTTCTTTGGGTTTATGCCTTGCAGGGATCACTGAGCATCTGTGTGTTTCTTATTTGCCTTTATTTGCTTATGTTTACTAACCTTTAATCAAAATCCAAAAATATGTTTGTTTTTGTCTTCACTAACTTTTTCAGGAAGGGAATCAAGGATATCAAACAGTCCCTCAGCTCGAATGAATTTCATTTGAACAAAGTCAAAGTTGATCTGCAAACAATTCAAAATTATCTGACCAAGAGTTTCTAATATTTAATTGATTATTATTCAAATGACAAATCAAGAAAATCGAGCCAAAGCCAAAACAATCCATCCAACATGGCCATTTTTCAAGTTTTTCAACTGTGCAATCGATTGCACTATTGGTCCAATCGATTGCACCAGTCATTTTTGCCTAGATTTTGAAGTTTTCCGCAGTGCAGTTTATTCGCGCTACAGTGCAATCGACTGAACAAAGACAGAATTGGCCAAAATCAGCATTTTTCAAATTTTGAAGCATTTGACACACCAATTTTATCATTTGAAAATATTCTAGATCACCCAAAAATAATTCTCCTACATGATCACAATTAATTCCCACCATACACTTTCACTAATCACCACTTGATCTTGATTTTCCCTCCAAATTCAAATTCCAAGCCTAATTTTCATTTCCAAACCAAATTCCAATCCACCAAATTTTCCAAGCCTAAACTCTATAAATAGAACCCTCATTTCATTCATTCTTCAAGCTTTTGATAGCCAAATTCACCTTGCTAAAATTTCCCTTGAAGCTTTTGAGAGCCAACAAACCTCTTGCAAATTCTCTTCCCAACCACAAAATTCACTAAAGCTCACTTTTCTTCTCTTGAAAGTTAACAAGAATTCACATTGAATCTTGTTCAACTTTGAGCTAAACCTTTATCCAAACTTGTTTTCTTCATCAATTCTTGTAGATTAAGGCTTTGGAGTTTGGATCTTGGAGTAATTTGAAGGAAATTTCAGATTTGAAGTGGTAATTCATCTCTCACCATTGTTGAAGCTTCAATTTCATCATCCATAATGTAGATCTTTGTTGATCTTGTTTGCTTGATCTTTGGATCTTGCAATTTATGTTTAATTACTGTATTAGTTGCTATTTGCTTTGCATTTTCGTGCACTTTCGATTCCATGATCATGAGGTGTTTGAAGAAAGTTTTAGATCATGATCATGTTGAATTTTGCTGAATTTTTGCTGTCACAGTATGGTGCAATCGATTTACATTTTCGTGCAATAGACTGCACATTGCTGTTTTTTGCCTTGTTTTTGCAAATCTGTCAGTGTGCAATCGACTGCACCTTTTGTGCAATCGACTGCACAGAGGTAGAATTGTGTTTTTGGCTTTTTTTGGGACTGTTTTGGTTCCTTTTCCATTTTCTTCCCTTTCCTTTTGTTCTTAGTCTTAGATCACATAATTGTGTGGTTTAATTTGGCTTTCTCTTCATCTATTTCTCTTTTCTTTTGATCGATGAAAGTCTTATGGATCATAGAATTCCGTTGTTGAATTTTGATCAAGACTAGATCGTTACCATTTTTCTTTTCGTGCGGTATTGCTTTCGGATGACGATTTACATATCGTTCATCTAGCATGCATTAACACAAAGATCTATTGACCGACCTCATTGTAGGGTAATTACTCCATAAATTACTCGGCGATTGCTTAAAATAGCGCAATATTTGTCCCACATCGGAAAAACTATCAAGAATTATTGATTATTTGTCTTTTGGTTCAACACTTATGAGACTTGTTGTTAGGAGGCTTTGGTCTTATCAATCCTCTAATGAGTTCTCATTAACCTTAACCTAAGTGCAATTATTCAATTATTATTGATCACTTACTCTAACAACTAACAACTAATCACTAACTTCTAACTTTTACTTTTATGCTTCCTTATTGCTCCCTATCTCTCTTTACTTTTTATGCTTTATGTCATTTTTATCATTTCATATCATGTTTATGCTTCCGCAATTTTTCCTTTGTCCGTTGGACACATGTTTATGCTTATGCCTTCTTCTCTTTGTCCATTTGGACCAAAAACATTAATAAAGACTAAAACCTCTAAAAAACTTGTGCTTCTAATCTTGGACTATGGTTACTATCCTTTGCAATGGACATGGAGTTTTCCACCTAGACCTTGGACATCCAATGCAATTCTTGGAACCTTGGACTTAGAACTAGGGCTTTTTCCCTTTGCTTTGGAATTATGGTTTGAAGACTTTGGACTTCAATGCTATTCTTGAATCCTTGGACTTAGAACTAGGACCTTTTCTCTTTGCTTTGGAATTATGGTTCGAAGACTTTGAAGACTTGTGCTTTTGCATGGTTTATGGTGAAGATAACTACATTTGTGGTTAGATATTTCTTATCCTTAGCTTTTACTTTATGCTTTAGGATAGTCACTTCTTCTCCACCCCATTCTTCAATTTTCAAAACTCTCTCCCTTTTTCAAAACATTCTTGATTTCAAACTATCACCTCTTTCATAATCAAACCTTGACTTTGTCAAGTGATTTTACTCATTTCTTTTCATTTCTTAACAAATGCTAAACTACATAAGCATATTGAAACCTTGTTCAAAAAACTTTAAAAAATATCAAACTCATTCAAACTCCTTTTGTGCCCTCGTGCACTTTCTCTTTTAAAACTGTTTCATAAGTTTAGACATGATTCATTTCTTTAAGCGGAATTATTCGCTTGGAAATGACGACTTGTCTTTACATTTTAAAATCAACCAAAACAAACAAATTCCATTCTTTGTACCACAAACTACGGGGTTTTGATCCTGCATTGCACATCGTGGGTACGTAGGCATGAGATGAAAAATCTCTCCAAACACACAAAAATCTTAAAAACAACTTCTCTTCTCATCTCCTCAATCACTTTTCAAGCAAAATTTTTCAGACAAAAAGCGGTAGATATTTCAAAGGGCTCCTATAGAGTACTATAGACGTTTTGGGTGCTACCACCTTCCCATTGTGTAACCAACCCCCCTTATCCAGTCTCTCTTCACTTGTTCTTGTTGTAGAGCTTGTGTAGGTTTTGTTCGCTCTTTTTCCTTTCCTTTTTGGATAAAATAAAAGTGCGGCGGCGACTCTTGCTTTTCGAGTTAAGTTAATCAATAGCTTACACTCACGATTTTGCCGCTACACCCATCGCGAGCTGGGTGTTCTGCCTAATTGGTACGGCGACGACGGAGCTCGATCGAGGTATCCTCGTCAGATCAAAAGATCTCACGCACACACAACGCGGCCCTTGATCATCGTGTCTGGTATAGAGCTGTCGCGTTTGTACCTTAACGCGCCTCCGTGGTCGCGACGCTGGTGTGTCACGGGCAGTGCTTAACTGTAGTATTGCCTGAGTTTCTCAGCGTTCCATGGTCGAGCAAGTTCTTCCCCGTGCAGATTTTCAAGGAAGTAGGCTCCTGTCCCCGTCTTCACGCAGACGCGGTACGGGCCCTCCCAGTTCGCGGCGAGCTTGCCTTCGTGTGCATCTTTCTGGTTCCTTCGTAAGACGAGGGTGCCTACCTAAAAATCTCGCTTAATGACTTTGTTGTTATAACGTAGTTATTTTTTGTTTTAGTGAGGCTTCTCGGAGGGAAGCGACCGACCGTTTCTCCTCGACGAAATCGAGCTCTTTCCTCAGGGCTTCGTTGTTCGTGTCTTCATCGAGGGGGCTTCTGTCCTCCTCGAAGGTTCCCTGATTTCTACGGGGATCACCGCCTCTGTTCCATAGGTTAGATGAAAGGGGGTCCCCCCGGTCGTGGAGTGTGGGGTTGTTCGATAAGCCTAGAGGATGCTATGTAACTCCTCAACGCACCGTTGTTTGGCGTCCCCGAGTCGTCGTTTCAATCCTCGGAGGATCACTCTGTTCGCTGCTTCAGCTTGCCCATTCTTTTGAGGGTACTCGACCGACATGAAGTGCTGCTTCGTGCCCAGTTTGGTGACGAAGTCTTGGAAGTTCCTGTAGGTGAACTGTGTCCTGTTGTCGGTGACAATAGCTTCGGGCACGCCGAATCGGGCGAGGATGTTCCTCTTGTAGAAACGTAGTATGTTGAAGGTCGTGATTTTGGCAAATGCTTCTGCCTCGATCCACTTCGTAAAATAATCCACCCCGACGATGAGGTATTTGTTTTGGTACGATTCCACGATGAAAGGTCCGAGGATATCCATTCCCCACCACGCGAACGGCCACGGAGAGGACAGTGTTTTGAGCTCGTTAGGAGGAGCGAAGTGCATGTCCCCGTGTCGCTGGCATCTATCGCACTTCTTGACGTGTTCCTTGGCGTCTTGTTGCATGGTGGGCCAGTAATACCCTGCCCGAAGTGCCTTGCGGGCTAAGGATCGCCCACCAAGGTATTGGGCGTTGATCCCCTCGTGGATTTCTTGGAGTATACCGGGGACCCTAGTTTCTTCGACGCATCTGAGGAGGGGGATAGAAAACCCGCAGCGATATAGCTTGTCCTCGACTATAGTGTACGAGCACGTTCGCCGCTTGACCACCCCCGCTTCCTTGGGATCCTCAGGCAATTTACCTGTCGTGAGGTACTCGTATACCGGGGTCATCCAGCAATTGATGTCCCCAATGGCGTTCACGTCTGCCGCCGGAATGAGTTTGTCGATGCTCGGGCGGGAAAACACTTCTTGTATGTTGGATTTGTTTCCGCCTTTCTTCTTTGTACTCGCCAATTTGGACAAGACATCTGCTCGGGTATTGTGCTCGCGAGGGATATGGGTCACTTTCACAGAGGCAAAATTCTTCATCTTTTCTTTACCAAGGTCAGGTATTCGATGAGGCAGTCGTTCTTGGCCTGATACTCTCCTCGGACTTGAGAGGCTACGAGCTAGGAGTCAGTGAAGATTTTGACCTCCTTGGCGCCGAGGTCCTCGTCCAACCGAAGCCCGTCGAGGAAAGTCTCGTACTCTGCCTGATTGTTCGATGTTGGGAATGATAGTTCGAGGGAGACATCGATCAGGATGCCTTCCTCGTTAAGATCGGTTAAGATTGGTATAGTCAACACACAACCTCCATTTTCCATTATTCTTTTTGACAAGTACAACGTTGGACAGCCAGGTTGTGTACCTGGCCTCCGAAATAAAATTCGCCTCTAGGAGGTCTTTTACAGCTTTTTCAGCAGCATCCGCTTTTTCAGGAGACTGCCTACGCCTACGTTGAATTATGGCCCTAGCGGCCAGATCTACTGCGAGCTGATGGCAAGCTACCTCGGGGTCAAGGCCAGGCATCTCGGAGGCACTCCATGCGAACAGATCAGCGTTCTTCCAGAGACATGCCTTCAGCTGCTTCTTCGCCAGGTCGGGGATCCCGGTGCCAATCTTCACGTTACGGTCTAGATCATCCCCGAGGGCGACGAGCTTGAAGTCTCCATCTGGGACGGCGCGCGTTGGGTGGAGAGGCTGCCCGTTGTTTTCCGCTTGAAGGTAGAGGTCCTCTGCTCTGCCCTCTTCGTGCTCGCCCAGGAACCTGCAGTCGAGGTTGACCGCGTTGACGCGTGGGAGAGGCCTTTGTACGGTGTCCGGGGATGACTTTGCTCCGGTCTTGGGCTTGGTGCCGATGGAACTCATGCCTTTGATTACAGCGTCGAAGCACCTCCTGGCCGCGTCTATGTCCCCGTGCATCGTAACTACCCGTCCCCTGGCCGTGTAGTACTTCATCTTAAGGTGGACCGTTGATGACACTGCTGTGAGTTCGGCCAGGGTGGTTCTCCCGAGGATGCAGTTGTAGAGGGAAGAACATTCGACCACCAAGAAGCGGGTCTTTACTTGACGGGCAGTGTCTTCGGCCCCGAATGTGACCATCAGTTCAACGTAACCCCATGGTCTGGTGGTGGTGCCGTTGAACCCCTGCAGATCTGAACCAACGTACGGGGTCAGATGTCTCTCGTCGAGCTGGAGAGTCCCGAACAGGTGAGCGTACATGATGTCGACCAAACTTCCCTGGTCGACAAGGATCCTACGAACGTCAAAATTCGCCATCTGTGCCCTGACCAAGAGGGGGATAGTGGCGTTGGGCGCTCCGCCTGGGAGCTCTTCAAGGTAGAAGGTGATAGGGTTTAATTTCCCTTGCACCTTCTCGAGAGTGGTGGCCTTCGCCGATGTTGCGGACTCCAGTTCGTCAAATTTCTGCTTGATCGACCCGACGGACACCTTCTCGTAACCACCTCCAGATATGACCATTGTCTTGGGGAAACCTTCCCACATGCTGCGGGCAACGACGGGGTCTTCGTGGGGGAAGTTTGCCCACATGCTGCGAACTGCCTCTTGACCCTCGATGCCTTTGGGGACAAAGAAGTCTTTGGGTCGAGTGATGCTGAGGGCGACCTGCAGCTGACTCTCGTCGGGAGGAGGTGTCGTCTCCTCGACGTTTTGGGCTTCCTGGGCACTGGGATGAGGGACGTCATTCTTCTGGGCGTACTTCTTTAGGTTCCTTTCCTTGATCATGATCTCAATTGCATCTTTGAGATGGATGCAGTCCTCCGTGGCATGTCTGTGGCTCCGATGGAACCTGCAGTACTTGGACTTATCCGTGTTTGATTTTGCGGTCGTTCACTTCGGAAAACGGATACCTCCTTTCAAAAATTATGAGTTGGAGCACTCGGAGAGGATTCGCGCTCGGGGAGCGTTGAGCGACGTGTATTCCGTGAACCGGCCAGCTGGTCCTCGCGGTTCACGAGAGTCCCGGGGGCGGCTTTCCTTCTTTCTTTCTCCTCCACGTCGGGGAGGAGAGTCTTCTTCTCTGCGTCCGCGGGGGCTTTCATTCGGCCTCGAGTCGAGGGCGATCTGTGCTGCCTCCGACTCCTCAAACTCGATGTATGACTGAGCTCGTTGGAGGAGGTCTTCCAAACGGCGAGGTCTGCGGAGGCCCACGGACTTGGCAAAATCGGATCCAAGTCGTAGTCCCCGAATGATTAAAAACTTCTTCATGTCGTCGGTCGTGTGGACCTCGACAGCCTCCCTGGTGAGCCTCTCAATGTAGTTCCTGAGAGACTCGTTCTTCCCCTGGAAGATGCTCTCTAGTGCGGCCTCCGTCTTCGGGTGTCGGCGAGATGCCGTGAAGTGTTTGGTAAAGCGTTCTCTTAGTTGCTTCCAGGGCGTGATCGACCCGGGTGCTAGACTCTTGTACCAGGTCATGGCACCCTTCCGCAAGGTGGTGGGGAAAAGTCTGCACTTAATGGCTCCCCTGACATTTCTGAAGTTGAGCATGGCTTCAAAACTTTCGACGTAATCGTCGGGGTCAGCCAGGCCGTCGTAGGTCCCCAGTGGCGGGGGTTTCTCCATGTCTGCAGGGATTGGGGCGTCCATGATCTCCCATGACAGGGGGTCCTCTGGTCGTTGTCGTCGCTTCCGGCTGGGGACCTTGAAGGGGATCGGCGGTGTCGACCAGGTCTTTGTCGTGGAGGGGAGTTCCTAGAACGGTTCCTCGGCCTCTCCTCGACGGTCTTGCTCCTCTTGGTAGTCGAGGAGTGCCTGGGTTCCTTTCGAGGCAGGGAACGATGGCGCTTCTGGGAGGTTTCTGGATGGGTGCGCTCAAGGCGTGGCCGGCGGCCCTCGCGCACCGACGAGGGGGTCCGAGATTCTTCCGGAGGAGTCCTTCGCGGGGAAGGAGAACGTCGAGGTGAAGGTGGACGACGATGTATTTGCGGGGAAGATCACCGTGTTCGCCCTCGCTCGAGTGCTTCAATTCTGAGATTCTGGTGCATGATCAGCTGGTTGGTCTGGTTGACCAAGGCGAATAGGGCCACGGTGCTCGAATCTGCATTAGGTGGAGGAGCAACTGGCTGAAAGGCGGCTTGCTGGTCGTCCTGCTGGGCGGCGTCGTAAGCCGTGTCTTCGGAGTCTGGGGAGGCGGTATGCCCGTCTCTTACGTTACTTTCTTCGATGTTGAGGGAAATATTGTCCTCACAGTGGTTTCCGTTCTCAAGTTGTGCGAGGACGGTGTCCAAAGCTTTGTTCGCAGACGGGTTATTGGCCATGTTGGTGATGAACGGAGGAATTGCTTTGGTTTATCGTTGAAGGTAAAACGGGGAAGCAGTGGTTCCCACAGACGGCGCCATTGATCATACCTGGATCACACAGTTAGACAGTGGTCAGGAATGTCGTATAGACTTCAGCTCCGGTGATGATGATACGGCAGGGGGGTGTACCTGCAAGGTACTCCGACGCTTAAGTCAGGTAAGGTCAGAGAAAAGCAAATACAGAGATGTGAGTTTAGAATATTTCGTAACCTGACCCTCTCAAGTGAGAGGGTATTTATAGATAGCACCCAGCGCGGGGCCAACGGTCACCTGCTTTGGGCTGTATAGCAAGGCCCAATCCAAGGAACTTCCAGGGCTTACGTGGCGTAGTGAAGACTAGCACGTGGTCTTCGCCCTGGTGTAACGGTCCTTAAATCTCCGGAAGTAGGGCAGGCCGATTCCTTCGGGAGTGAGAAGTTACAAGAGAACGTGTCCTCGCGGGGAGGAGCACGTGGGTGTCGAGGAGAGGTGCGTCCATGGGCTATATACCTCTGCTCGACAGTCTTTACCCCGTGTGTTCGTCGTCCAAGGGGATTGGTACGTGCCCGACACGGAGGCGACTTTGGGCCTCGTTGGGCCTTCGCTGGTCATTGGGCTTGGGCCTGGCCGACAGTAGGGCAAGCGCTGGCCCAGTCCATAACAGATATTTTAAAGAGATATTTATTTTAAGACATAGAAAAAGTGCAAATAAGACACTTTTTATGAGACGGAGAGAGTAATATAAAAACAAGCATGCCACTTTTGACTTGCTCATATAGTGCACATGTTAGCTTTGGAGTTAGAAAATGTTATGCAAACAAAAATAATGATAAAAAAGAGATTGAAGCCAATCATAAGTTATCTAGGACACGAATGTTTAAACATGTTGTTTCTAAGTTCATAAAGGTGGCAGTATCGTGTGAAGAGGAAGACCTCAAGATTTGTTAAATTGTAATTCCTTGTGTCAAAGTGTCGAAGCAAGGAAGTGTCGAAATGTCGAAACATGTGTCGAAGCTTATGTTAGTGTGTCGAAACAGTTGTTTCACATAGATTTGTTTTAGATTTGATTTAGATATGATTTAGATTTGATTTGATTTAGTTCAAAATAGATATTTTGGGCTTTTATAGTTTTGGGCTTTTGCTTGGAGATCAAGTAAACCTAAATCTATAAATAGGGAGTATCCCTTGTACTTTGGAAGAATAACAAGTAGTGAAGAATCACAGTACTTTGTAATTCACAGTTGCAGTTAGTAAGTGAAAGTATAACAGAAATCCCACAGTTCGTGGGTAACAATTTTCTCCTCCAAATATTTCAGTTCCTTCGTTTCTTTCTTGCTGTTCTTTCTCATGTTCTTCATTGCCATTACGTGTTTGTGGGTTTGTTAAAAATCTTGAGATCAAGATTGAAGAGGAATTCCCATAGATTGTGTTTGAAATCCAACATCTGGTATCAAGAGCTCCGGTTGCGATTCAAGGGAGGAAAATCGTGATGGAGATGAACTATCCAAACGGACACTTTCCGGCGAGTCTTCCGATTCTCAAGAAAGACAATTATGAGAATTGGTACAAGCAGATCAAGGTGGTTTTCTGTTATCAAGATCTTTGGGATCTTGTGAAGGAAGGAGTAACACCGCTTGCGGAGAATGCGACGGATCAAGAAAAGGCTACACACAAAGAGTTGAAGAAGAAAGATTATAAAGCTCTCTTTATAATCCATCAGTGAGTTGATCCAGATAACTTTGAAAAAGTTAGCAATGTAGAGTCAGCGAAGGAAGCATGAGAGATTCTTGAAAAGTCGTTTGGAGGCGCAGAGAAAGTGAAAGAGGTGAGGTTACAAACTCACAAGAGAACTTATGAGTTGCTTCAAATGGAAGACAACGAAAGTATAACAGATTTATTCACCAGTGTTACAAATCTGGTGAATCAAATCAAGGTATGTGGAGAGGTGTTGACATAAAGATCAGTTGTTGCAAAGATCTTGAGGTCATTGGCTCCAAAGTTCGACCACGTGGTAGTTACCATAGAAGAGTCGAAAGACTTGTCAGTATTGACGAAGGAAGAGCTTCAAGGGACGCTTGAGTCTCATGAACAAAGAATGGCTGAAAGAGCTGCAGGAAAGTCGAAAAGTGATATGGCTTGCAGGCGCAGTCAGAAAAGGAAAGGAAAGGCAAAGGAAACGTGAATGGCAACAAAGGCAGAGGAGGCTACAACAATCAGAAAAAACTCTGGAACCAAGGCAACCAAAGAAGTGGTGGTGTAGGTAAAGGAAGAGGTGGTGGTCGAAAGCCGGACAAAAGTCACATTCAATGTTTTAATTGTCAGAAGTATGGTCACCATGTTAGTGATTGTCCAGAAAAGAAGAAAAATCAAGAAACTGATGCAAAGCTGGCGAAACATGAAGAAGAAGAGACGTTGCTGATGGTCACAACAAAAGATGAAGAAAGATTCCAAGATCAGTGGTACTTGGACTCAGGATGCTCATCACACATGACTGGAAGGAAATATTGGTTTGTCAACATGAAGCCCTTGTCGAAGAACACAGTGAAGTTTGCAAATGACAACACTCTAGCAGCTGAAGGTGTTGGCGATGTTCTGATTATGAGGAAAGATGGCAAAAGGTCAACAATTTCCAATGTGTTGTACATACCAGGCATGAAGAGTAATTTGCTCAGTATAAGGCAGCTTGTCAAAAAGAACTACAAGGTAGTTGTCGAAGACAAGATGATGAGAGTTCTCGACACAGGTGGTAGGTTGATCTTGAAGGCTCCAATGTCTCAGAATAGGACCTTCAAGATTGAACTCAAGGTGATGGAGCACAAGTGTTTAGCAACGGTAGCCAGCAGAGATGAGTGGTTATGGCATTTTCGACTAGGCCATCTCAACTTCAATGACATCAGAGAGCTAAAGAGAAGAAATATGGTTTCAGGATTACCAGAAATCGACATTCCAACTGAAGTCTGTGAAGAGTGTGTTCAGTCGAAACAACACAAGAATAGCTTCAGCAAGGATGCATGAAGGAAGTCGATGGCAATTCTGGCAGTCATATACTCTGATGTATGTGGTCAAATCCAGGTGGATTCGATTGGTGGAAACAGGTACTTCGTCACGTTCATAGATGATTACAGTCGAAAGTTGTGGACTTACCTCATCAAGAAGAAAAGTGATGTGATCGAGGTATTTGCGAGATCCAAATCTATGGTCGAAAGATAGAGTGGTCGAAAGCTGAAAATTTTGAGGACTGATGGTGGTGGAGAGTATATGTCGAAAGAGTTCGATGCATTATGTGAAAAAGAAGGGAGTGTGCATGAGGTGGTGCCACCCTACACTCCACATCAAAATGGAGTTGCAGAACGAAAGAACAGAACCATCATGAACATGGTGAGAAGTATGTTGAATGGAAAGCATCTACCCAAAGAATTATGGGGAGAAGCGGTTTTGATAGCAATATATATTTTGAATAGATGTCCAACGAAGAAGATTGAAGGAATCACACCAGAAGAATGTTGGTCTGGTGTCAAGCCTAGCCCCAGTCACTTGAAGGTGTTTGGATCTATAGCACATAGACATGTTCCAGATCAGTTGAGAAGGAAACTTGATGACAAGTCGAATCAGATGATCTTGATAGAATATCATTCGACTGGAGGTTACAAGCTATTCGAGCCAGTGAATAAACAGGTAGTGATCAGCAGGGACGTGATCATAGATGAGCTTAAAGAATGAGATTGGACTGAGAATGCCAAGAAGGATTCAGTGAGAATCTCTTGTGAAGAACCATCCGTTGAAGTCAAAAGAGAAGTTCGACAGGAGCCAGTCATAGATGAAGCAGGCCCAAGCAGACCTCGACGAACAAGACACATGCATGCAAGGTTGCAAGAATATGAAATTACATCAGATGATGTGGTTAATGAAGAGGGTGAGCTGGTACATTATGCTTTCTACGCAGATGTCGAACCAGTCAATGCAGCTGAGGCATTAAAAGATTCGAAGTGGGTGAAAATAATGAATGAAGAGTTAGAGTCCATCGAAGTCAACAACACCTGGTCACTTGTCGAATTGCCTCAAGGAAAGAAGGCAATGACGTGAAGTGGGTTTACAAAGTGAAGGTGAATCCTAGATGAGAAGTAACTCGACACAAGGCGAGACTTATGGCGAAAGGATTTCTACAGAAGGAAGGAATCGAATTTGATGAAGTGTTCGCACCTGTTGCTAGGATCGAAACAATCAGGTTGGTTGTTGGTCTAGCAAATATGAACAATTGGCACACATGTCAGATGGACGTGAAGTGCACGTTCCTTAATATCCCCTTAGATGAAGAAGTTTATGTCACACAACCAGCTGGGTTTGTGAAACGAGGCGAAGAAGGAAAGGTGTATAGGCTGCATAAAGCCCTGTACGGACTTAAGCAAGCGCCAAGAGCTTGGAATAAGAAAATCGATAGCTTCTTAAGGGAGAAAGAATTTGTGAAGTGTACGACTGAGCATGAAGTGTATGTAAGGAGAAGCAATAATGAATTGCTTATACTATGCCTCTATGTCGATGATTTATTGATAACAGGTAGTTGCAAGAAGGAGATCGAAGATTTCTAACATGACCTAAGTGAGGAGTTTGAAATGTCAGACTTGGGAAATCTCTCATATTTCCTTGGCATCGAATTCTACAAGACTAGTAGAGGTTTGATGATGCACCAAAGAAGATACGCAAGCGAAATACTCAAGAGATTTGAGATGCAAGGTTGCAACCCAACTTCGACTCCAGCTGAGACCAGACTGCAACTGTCGAAGGATTCAGATGAAGATGATGTCGACCCAACCCAATACAGAAGACTTATTGGGTCACTTAGATACCTTTGTCACACAAGGCCTGACTTAGCATACAGTGTGGGTATGGTAAGTAGATTCATGCAGAAGCCAAAGGTATCACACCTAACAGCGACGAAGAGGATACTGAGGTATCTGAAAGGGACTCTCGAATACGGCATTTTGTTTCCTGCAACTGATAAAGGGAAAGAATGCAAGTTAGTGGGATACACCGACTCCAGCTGGTGTAGTGAAGTTGAGGATAGAAAATCCACAGCTGGATATGTGTTTATATTAGGTGGTGCACCAGTTGCTTGGAGTTCGAGAAAGGAGCCAGTAGTGGCATTATAATCATGCGTAGCAGAATATATAGCTACTTCTCTTTGTGCATGTCAAGCAACCTGGATGGTGAACTTGGTCGAAGAGATTACAGGGAAGCGTCATGGAGCAATTACCATGAAGATCGACAGCATGTCAGCTATCAACTTGACGAAGAATCCAATAGCTCACGGTCGAAGCAAGCACATCGAAATGAGGTTCCATTATCTTCGAGAGCAGGTAGCAGAATGAAAGATGAATTTAGAACACTGCAGAACTGAGAATCAGATTGCAGATATCATGACGAATGGAGTGCAGGTCGAAGCTTTCAGAAGACTAAGAGCCATGATGAATGTAGACAGCTTAGACACAATGAATTAGGTGGTGTGTTAAATTGTAATCCTTGTGTCGAAGTGTCGAAGCAAGGAAGTGTCGAAATGTCGAAACACGTGTCGAAGCTTATGTTAGTGTGTCGAAACAGTTGTTTCACACAGATTTGTTTTATATTTAATTTAGATATGATTTAAATTAGATTTGATTTAGTTCAAAATAGATATTTTGGGCTTTTGCTTGGAGATCAAGTAAACCTAAATCTATAAATAGGGAGCATCCCTTGTATTTTGGAAGAACAACAAGTAGTGAAGAATCACAATACTTTGTAATTCACAGTTGCAATTAACAAGTGAAAGTATAACAGAAATCCCACAGTTCGTAGGTAACAATTTTCTCCTCCAAATATTTCAGTTCCTTCGTTTCTTTCTTGATGTTCTTTCTCATCTTCTTCATTGCCATTACGTGTTTGTGGATTTGTTAACAATATTGAGATCAAGATTGAAGAGGAGTTCCCATAAGTTGTGGTTGAATTCCAACAAGATTGTTGATGACACTGCTGATCTCATGCATAAGAAAATAATTCAAAGTTAGTCACATGACAAAGGCAATGACAATCATAGCCATCATAACCCAATATTTCAAACTTTTAATATTATGCAATCAATGAGATTAAAGAAACGAACTTGCTTAAAGGGACAATCACCAAAACGACATAAAAGTTGGGTTTATAAACAATCTATTGTAAAGAATACGATATGAATTCGCTTAAAGAAACGAACTCGCTCAAATGGACAGTCCTTACATTTACATTTATTACGATGCTAATAAGTACAAATTATTTTTTTCTAATGTAATGAAATAGACATTGCAACATTAGATTGATCGAACTTAATAGATTAGCAAGTTATATTTTTTTTCATATTAGCATATGTACTATTTGTATTTTGATGTATTTTTTTTATATCAATCCATGAACCATTTGTATTTTGGTATATTTTTTATTACATGTACGTTGTGGTAATACTTTTTGCATATCAGTAAATGTACTATTTGTATATCGGTACATATTTTAACAATATTATGGCCAAGAAAGTTGGAATGTAATGAAGCAAAATTTCTTATTTCATTATATCCAAAAATTGTAGTGGCAACAACGACATCCACATGGTGGCGATGGCGACGACGAGAGAAAACGATTTCTGGTCAAAGTAAAAATGATCGTTGACATTTGATCTAAAAAATTATTTTTGTATTTTTTGAATGAAAAAGAAAAAATATAAGTGTCTACATATGGATCGTTGGATTGATTGAATGGTGGATATTAAGTGAAAGTTATGGTAGCTTTCGCGGGCTAAAGTAACTGAAGCCCGGTTCTCTATTCTGTGAGACTGACGGCGCACGCGACACAGGAGGAAGAGACGAGGAACGATATCCACGACGGCGCGGCACCAATCTCCTCCGAGGTAATAATTGACACCTCCTTCCTTCTCTTCCCTTTCCCGTGTCTCCATTAACACTGAATTCCTTCACACATTTTGTTTTTGAATAATATATGCATAGTTAGGGTTTTTGTTTATTTTACCCTCTTTTATTATTTGGTAGGGTTTTTCTGTATTAAAATAGTTCTTGAATTGTATTTGTTTTGGATGAGTATCTGCATTGTGCAATTACTTTTCTATTTGTTGTCACTGAGTTCTCAATATTTGATTTCAAATTTTCAGAAAAGTAATAATTCTGTTTCTCTCTTGTTGGATTCCATTTTATTGATTGGAATTTTGGGTTTCATTTCTCATGTTGCATATGTGTAGTTTCTTTGTTCAACCCTAGCAAACAGTAATATTTTTGTTTTATTGTATACTATTATTCGGATCAAATTATTACTGGTGTCGGCGTGTCAGTGGCGGTGTTATGTTTCTGGTGTCTGTGTTTCATAGCTGCTAATTTAGTTCTGTTTTTGTTTTTTTTCTTTATGCATGTTTAAGTTAATTGTTTAATTATAGTTTGTTTTTAGGATGTATATTGAAAGTGTATACATTGTGGCTTAGATTTAGTTTTGTTCTTGTATTTCATCTTATCTTTTCAATTTGGAAGTCTTTTTTATGTATCAAATATGTTATGCTCCTTATGTTACATTTGGTCGTGCCTTGTTCTTTTGAATGTTAATAAGAATGTTCTCGTAGATTATTTAGCTTTTGAGTGTTAATAAGAGTGTTTAACTTTTTAATCCATAAAGGTAGTTTTTTAATAAAAAACAACAAATTGATTAAATACAGTTAGCTTGTAAGGTGGTCATGTTCATTTGCTTGCATTGCTTGAGCAGCTAAGGAAATGAAATCAAATGTTAGTTTTCCATGAACGTGATGATCAAATATCATTAGGAACTTTTGAGCCACATTGAACACTGTATTTTTATTCTTAGTATTTGGAGAGAGAAATATGTATTTTTATTACTGTTAAACAGGTTTCTAGAACTCAACCTGATATGGATAGTGCTAGTTTGTCAATACTTCTGTAGCATTTTATTTTTATGTAAGTTGTTTTTGTTACATGGTTTTTGGCTGTTGCATTTGCGAAGTTTTTGTTTGCAAATTAAGAGTATTGAGGAAAAAAGTTGACTTTCTTTTAAGTGAATTTGTCTCTAGTCGGTAAATGAATATGCAAACTGATGTGTAATTTCTATTAGTATGACTTTCAATATATGCTGAGAATGTTACCAAGTATGCCAATTGATTGTAGTCCATTACTAAACCTTCCGGTTGGGGCCTGTTGGAAAGTCGATGCCATATTACTTGTAATCAACTTTTGTAGCTGTAACAAGAATATTGTTGGGCCTAATTTTTAGTTTATGCACTTTTAGTTAATTCACTTAAAACCACACAAAACAAAACTCTTATTTTACGAAATGTGTTTCATTACTCATTCCTATCACTTGTTAACTCTATTTACACAATTTTTTGTTTGAAAGTAAAGTTAATGTAGCTCTAAATCTATTTATATTGTTATTTTTGCATTTTGGTTTTGGTTTTTATATATTATTGGTTTTAATTGTATTATCTAGATTGACTAATCCAAACAATCCAAAAAAATGTTAGGATGAGCCAATATGAACTTCGAGCTTATTGTAACAACCTTTTTTTTTTTTTTTTTAATGATCATGATTCATGATACATTTCAGGTATGGAGGATCCTTCTGCTGAACCACTTGTTGAGCCTATTGATTTTGTTGATGTTTTTACTACTGATAAAAAATTTAGCACTCGAGATAGCTTGTTGGAATGGGCTCGAGGTGAAGCAATGAAGTCAGGGTTTGTTATTGTTACTACAAGGTCTGATAATGGGTCAGATAGAAGAAGACAGTCAATTGTACTTGGATGTGAAAGAGGTGGTGTTTATAAAAAATCCAAAAAGCAGTTGAAACACCAAGACACAAAATCTAAAAAATGTGAGTGTCCATTTAGATTGCGGGGTTATTTTTTAAGCTCTGGTGTATGGAAAGTTAATGTAGTGTGTGGAAAACACAATCATGAGATGACCGAAAATTTACAAGGCCATCCTATTGCAAGTCGTCTAAATGTGGAAGAAAAGAAACTTGTTTATGAGATGATAAATGACATGGTCCTTCCAAAAGATATTCTAATGACTTTAAAAAAACGAAGGCCAGACAATGTGACTACTATCAAACATATTTATAATGCTTGTCGCAAATATAAAAAGTCTAAAAAAGAAGCTGATGTCGTCGTCAAAGAAGAGCATCAAGAAATCTCTATTAAGGAAGAGATGGAAGCAATTCAGGTTCGGCCTACTAATAACTGTGTACTAGTATTTAACATGTCTAAATTGGCCAATATGAATACATTTAAATTAGCCAATCTAGACTAAGCGTTTGTTTGGTTTGGCGTTTGAACACACTAACGCACGTCTAGTTATGATTTTTAAGTGATTTATTTACTAGAAGCTACAAACCGGAGCTTTTGCTTAGACGTGAGAAAATGATGTGATTTCAGGCTCACGTAAGTCCGGTTAATCCAAAACCAAATAGACGCCAAGCAAATCTTCACTTTAATTTTTATTAATTTTTTTAAGACATACTTCAGGCTTGGTTTGACAGTGCTGATTACGATACAAAGATATATATTAAAGATCGGCTGCAACAAATAGCCTTTCCAGAAATGACTTCACCGTGTCCATCTCTAGAGAATGGTAATGGAAACCTACCAGCCTTTGCAGAGACGACTTCACCGTGTCTATCTCTAGAGAATGGTAATGGAAATCTACCAGCCTTTCCAGAAACGGCTTCACCGTGTCCATCTCTAGACTTAGATAATGAAAACCTACCAGCCTTTCCAGAAAAGACTTCACCGTGTCCATCTCTAGACTTGGGTAATGGAAACCCTCCACTTGCTTATGATTTTGAAACTTTGTTAATGTGATGGTCTGGATATGGTTTTAAACATGAAAAATTTTTTTTGGTCAAGTTTAAACAAGAAATATTGATAAAGGCTTTTAATTTTGTTTGTCATATGATATTTTTTATTAAATTTTTTTTTGTCAAGTAGTCTAGTGGCCAAAATTCACTCTTTAAACGTGAACTAGCGGGATACCCGTGCTATCGCACGTGTCCTATCTGTATTCACACGCTACATTGCGAAAATCATTTGTCAATTTTGTAATTGTTTTTTAAATTCTTAATTTTTTTACAACGTAACCAATTTAATAGGTTAATAAATCTAACAACAATAGTACGTCTAAATTAAAAAATACAAAATTAACACTTCCTACACATGAAATTCTACAGCAATATCATTCAATACACAATATGTGACTCGAATGTGGTATTTCATCAATGCACCAATAAAATTTTCTGATAGAATTTTTCATTTCTACAATAGCATGAGTAAATATAATTCAAATGTTCAGTCTACCGCTGATATTTAATAAATTTAATATATGAATATTAAAATGACCCGTTTACAACTGATATGTCATAGATACGTTCACGATTATGCCTGCAATTCCAATAATTATCAAAACTCAATTGAATTTAGATGAGTAAATTCTAAAACTACAACTCTAAATAAAATCATGTTTCCAATTCAAATAATATTCGTGCTAAAATTTGTCAAGTAGTCTAATGGCCAAAATTCACTCTTTAAACGTGAATAAGTGGGATGTTGCGGGTTTGAACCCGCGCTCTTATATTCGATGTTCATGCACAACTAACAGCTGACCTGGCTTGACAGGACCACTCTCTTTATTTTGAATCATGATGATTATTGTTCTGGACTGGGCCGAGGCTGCCCAACAGTCGAGCAGGCCCAACCCATATAGCATGGGGAGGCCCACTAAGACCTCTCCGCGGGGCCCTTGACTGCTGCAAGCAGACCAACGTTCCCCCCGAGCACTTTGCAGTGTCGGGCATCTAGGTCAACAGGACAGGAGGACCTCGCATCCCTGCGGAGAGGTACCTCCTCGACATACCAGCTTCTCCCCGCGAGAATGCCACATACCACTCCTCGGCAGACATGGTCCCTCCCCGCGAGGACATGCCCGTCGTACGGCTTGTTGGTCCTCGACACAGAAGACTCCTCTCCCGCGAGGAGTGCCTAACGGTCCGTACCACGTGGACACGTTCCAAGTAACCTCCCACTTCCGCAGGATTCGGTCTGCCCTAATCCCGGGAATCTAGGAACGGTTACCCCAGGGCGAAGACCACGTGCTGGTCTTCACTACGCCACGTAAGCCCTGGCAGTTACTTGGAGTGGGCCTGACAATCCAGCCCAACGCAAGTAACCGTTGGCCCCGCGCTGGGGGCTCTCTATAAATACTCTCTCACTTGAGAGGGTCAGGTTAAGTCACTTTTTCACTCTTTGTATTTGCTGTTACTCTGTGCACTCCCTAACTCGAGCGTCGGAGTACCTTACAGGTACACCCCCTCCGCCGTACTTCAACCTCACCAGAGCCGGAGCTCAACGGACGTCCTTGGCCACCTGTAACTGTCTGATCCAGGTACGATCAATTATCCATTACAATTTTGTTTGTAATATGCTTTAAATGATGTTTCCTAACAACAGCTAATCCATAAGCAAGCAAAGAGTTTGCATTTGAAATTTGTAGAACATCATAACTAAGTAACATATAAATATTTTATGATTCTGATTAGTCTTTTAATTTAATTTTTGAGGGTATATATTTTTTCAAAGGTATTACATATCATAGTTGATGAATGCTAACTGTTTGAGTGAAGTGTGCGAGAAAGTTGTGGACAAGTTTATTAGACTTTGCTTCTAAAAACTTTCGAAAAATAAATGATTTTATTGTCTATGTTAAATGTTTGAACGTAGATCCATTATATTTTGAGGAAATTCAAAATCATCTTTTTTGTTGCATGATTTTCCAAAATTATGCCAAATGGATATGGCATAGTGAGTTATTAAACATGCCTAGTGTGTTGGAAAGATAGAAAGTTAAAGTTGATATGGACGAAAATGGTGGAAACATAAAGTTTAGGGTGTTTCTTTTTACATCACCCAAGTTTCTTAGGCATCATGTGAAATTTCATTTTTGTCCTCAGATTTCGGATTTGCACATCCGGACGCACCAAATTTTTAAAAAACGCTGATATGTTCCGGATGTGCACATCCGGAAGAATTCCTGATTTGCAAATCCGAAAAAAATCAATAGAATTTCATAAAATCATTTACTTCTAAATATAATTAAATCCAATATAATTAAAATTCAACATAATTAAACTTAATATGATTTTTTCAATATAATTAAATCCAATATAATTAAAATTAATATGATTAAAATTAATATGATTTTTTCAATATAATTAAATTCAATATAATTAAATTAATTTTAGAAGTAAATATCATATAATTTTAATTATAATTTAGAAGTAAATACCATATAATTTAGAAGTAAATACCATATAATTTTAAATACCAATATAATTAAATCCAATTTTAGAAGCAAATACCATATAATTTTAAATCCAATATAATTAAATTAATTTTTTCAATATAAAAAAATAATTTAGAATTAAATACCATATTAATCCTATTAATTATATTGAAAAAAATTAATCATATTAAATATCATATTAATTTTAATTAATATATATTTTAATTATATTGGATTTAATTATATTGAAAAAATGATATTAATTTTAATTATATTGGATTTTAATTAGATTTGATTTAATTATATTTAGAAGTAAATGATTTTATGGAATTCATTTGATTTTTTCCGGATTTGCAAATCAGAAATTCTTCCGGATGTGCACATCCGGAACATATCAGCGTTTTTTAAAAATTTGGTGCGTTCGAATGTGCAAATCTGGAATCTGGGGACAAAAATGAAATTTCTCATAGTGCCTAAGAAACTTGAGTGGTGTAAAAAGAAATCACCTAAAGTTTATCGAATTGTTTGAGTTCTCTTAGAAGGTAACACATTGCCTAATCATAGCTGAATCATAGTTATTGTTGAGAAATGTTTGCATAATTTTTCTCTCTTGTAAAGTCAAAATTGACATTAAGTGGTAAAAAAAATAAAAATAAAGAGATTAGAGAAGTAAAATCACGTCAAATTACAAACTCTCACTAAACATTCCAATGTGAAAGGGAGAAACCATGAAACACAGTTCTATAAACTATCCCTAATATAGAAAAGTAAGATTACAAACTCTTAATACAAAAAGATTTCTCTCAATGATATACAATATCCCTTGGATGATATATACAATATCCCTCAACTCATTAAATTATGATGAAAACATAACTCTTTTTCCTCAAAAGAGGCTAGAACTCTATTTCTTACTATTACTCTTGGATTTTCTCTTTTTTTATTTTTTTATATTTTTTTTTATTTCATGTTTTTATTTCATGGAATAAATAAACTCTCCAGAAAGCCTCCTATTAATGGTGTGACTTAAAAATTTCAAAAAGATATAATGGATATTCAATGATTAGATTTATAAAACTCTTGTAAATGTCATCTTCACATCTTATAAATTTGAGTGTGTAGTCTCAAGGTTCAGAGAAGGAATTCAAATCATCGAATGTTCTTCATCCTTTTCCTTTTCCATGTCTGAAATTATTTTGATGACATGGATTTGACTTAACATAAATTAAGGAGGGAATATCGAAAAAATGTTCCTTTCTTGACTTTTTTTTTTTTTTTAAATATTGGTATTTGGTTTTGCGATTGACTAATCTAAGATAACTAATTTCACCGTCCACTAGTGGGAGTCCCAATTAAAATCAGAGCAAAACTATGTATGAATTGTCCCATCATAGAGATTATTTGCACCTAACAAGATTCTTGACTTACTTAAAGGATACCACTACATCGACATCTGTGCAACACTCTTCAACCATTATATCAAACTAACTAGTGGGAAACCCGTGCATTTGCATGGATACTGGTATGGTACGTGCATTTTTTTCAAATTATAATAAAAATTAAATTAAAAAATTTAAAATTTTCAACCAAAAAAGTTATTATTTTTAAAAGATAGAATAAATTATTGTCTATAATCAACAACGAATTTGATCCCGTATAAAAGTATTAAATTCGTTTTGACATTACTTATATATTTGAATCTATATAAAAATATTTAAATCAACAAAGTATTTTTTTTAGTATTTTTTAATACTTATGAATGACACAAATTTGTCCCATAAAATATTTAAATAAAATTATATATTAAAAAATAAATTAGTATAATTATTAAATATAAGAGATTTAAAAAATATGAATAATAATATGATTTAAAAAATATTGAAACTTGTATTAGAGAAATGAAATGTTTAAGTTTTTTTAACAAATAAGACAATTATGTTATAAGAGATAATACAATGATCGATAAATTTTCACAGGTTTCAATTCTCAAGTAAATCTTCGTAGCCAAAAGCTTATATAATGAATAATAGATCATAGATAATAATAGATAATACATAATTAAATTAATAATAATAATAATAATAATAATAATAATAATAATAATAATAATAATATAATAGAGATTGAAGGTACCAATTATATTTCTTTCTGGAAACTTAAACTGGTATCTTCCATATTGTTTATGTTTGAAGGTTCAATATACTTTAGAATTTGTGATTTAAGTAGAAATAAACTACTAATAGATTGGTATGTAGCCATAAATGAATTGTTGGCACAACAAATTGTTCCCTTCAAATTACTAATAGATTAAATTTCACCAAAAAGTACCACATTAATCAGAGGAAATTTAATAAAAATTACGAAGATCATCCAAGAACAGCCAAAGACAGAACAACAAATATGACTGAGTCTATGTAGAATGATATCACGGTTACAAAAAATATTGGTGGGAAAAACATAGTATAAAGGCAGTTTGTGTGCATTCAGCAACTCTACACCAAAAAGATAACTTTCATATGTCGATTATATATTTTTCAGGAATTACACAAGCTACATAGGATCAAAACTTTTACTTGCACATACAAAGCTCTCTTCAAATTAAAGTTTGGCGAAAAATGGAGGCAGATTTCAGCCAAGGGGACAAAAATAAAGTAACGAAATTAGAGAAACTGTTTGTACACAATTCCAACTTAATTTTTCTGAAACTGATGACCGCAGTGGGTGCATGTGTAGAAAGTAGTTTGACCTTCATCCGCAAGATTTATATCCATAAAAATGTAGTACTAAATAAGTTCTAAATTAAGTTGGCAATGCTTCATTATGAAGTCTAGTAATACCTGTCTGGTATAAAAGGCAGCTTCACCATGACCACATTTTTCGCATGTCTTGTTGACCTGTATAGAAACATAACATTAAAACATGTTAACATCTGCTAAAAAATCATGCCATTAACACATTGCAGGATGCATTACCTTAGACAATTGCACTATCTGTTGTTCGAGTAGATCAATTCGAAGTTCTCTTCTGATATCCTGCCAACCACAAATTACAAAGTTCATTTGCCAATAATCAATATTATGTGAATATGGACATGCTTAAAATAACATCACAAATATTCCTAAAATCACGTCACAACTCCAATCCTATATGCCAAGCTATCCAAAACTAACTCTTAAAGGAAAGTTTGTGATCACGTTGAATAAAAAGAAATCAATACCTGGAAACCTTCATAAACTGTCCATTCTTTGCTGTTCTAAGCTCAGAGTCCGGATAATTAACAACGAAGCCCATTATAGGTCTTCTTCCCCAATAAGTATTCCAAGTGAAAGACTCAACAACTAAACCAAAGAGAATGACAACCACAATGAGGAGAATGGATTGTGCACGACTCCAAAAATAAAACCGCCAGCAATGAAACCCATGACAAAAAAAGAAGAATTAATAACCATAACATGGCCTTTGGAAAATTCCTTCTAAAGGAGTATTCATCACCTGACTAAGAACAATTATAGCTTGATTGTGAACAGCAGCAACAGAGACTTGTAGCTTCATCTTGTGGTAAAGTCGGAAGCAACTCCGTGTTTTGATCGTTGTGCATCTGGTGGACAAATCATCTGTAGGATGCAGAAAGAGAATGACCCTTTTTCACTGAAGGAAAAACACAGATAACAAGTAAACTATTGTCAAGATCACAAAACCATAAGGTCCTGATCAAAGAACCTTCACTTAAAAGACCTTTTTTTCAAGAACAAATATATTCCTTTTATCTAATTGCTCTTAAAATATTGGAATGTTAAAATCGAATGAAAATCTTCATCTTAATTGCAAATGTCACACAACTTTCAAAACCTGTTATAAATATAATGAAGGACAACTAAGTTGACATCAATATATGGCATACTGGGAGTAACCCCACAAATCATGCACCAACCTCATATTGAAACTCGTGCCATAGCATGTAAGAGTTGAACTAAAATGACATGAGTTGAATAAAATATATAAGAATATTTTTGGGATGGGCTTATTATCCCGGACGAAACAGAAAAATGAGAAGAAAAGAAAAATGAGGGAGAAGTCTTGCATCCAATACAAGGAGGAAAAGAAGAAAAGTCAAAAGAAAGTATCCTCCATATGCTAAAACCTCAAATATTTTACAGGGTAATCCACAACATCTAGTAACGTCATATAAATAAAAGGAGATAACGTTCCAAATTGTATGACATACCTTCTTCTGATCTTGTGCATGAATTATAAATAAATAGGTTGGAAAACTACAATATTCAGTATCCAGTATTCACTATACAAAACAGAGTCAAAGCATCACATTTGTTCTGCTAGACATCTCAAGCTTCATTAATAGACGAGAAAAGAAAGTAATCACTAATCACCATAGGAAGGAAACTTTGTCATCTTTTAAAAATCGATAACTCGCATGTTTTGAGATTCAAATTCCAGGACATTTGATATCATTCATTTCTACCTGACGGAGAATCCAGCTTTAATTCACATTGTAACAACTGACATTTTTTATTCTCTTCATTGTGACTGGACTAACACCAACAACATGGCAATGTCTGAGCTACACCATTGCTTTTCGACTCTTGTTCTAGCTTCTGCTTTGCTTTGAACCCTAAGCACCACCTACATCCCAAAAGTGAAAAAGAAATTACAGGTTTTCAATCATGGTACTATCAATTAATTGATTTCATATTGACGGCTTATGCAGTTATTCCAACTATACTTTCATAGACCAAATGAAATCAATTTCTATTAGAAGCTTACAATTTCCGGAGCAAAATTAATTTGATATGTACACAAGCAAAGAGTTTCTGCTAACACCAGAACTTAAAATTGACATACACATGCAATAACTAATGTAAAAGTTAAAATCTAACTGATATCCAAACTTTGAATTCAGTAAACACATTACTCACTTCAAATGTGAAAATCTCCAAACTTTGAAATCAGGTCAATCAACTTCATATTACTCAAAGACTATTTGATATTGAATTGTCAGTATCATCATACAAACATATGAGTGTATGTTTAACTTCATACATGCTTAACTTGTCATTGTTGAGAACAACTTTTGTGGCTTGACGTATGATGTGCAAAGCACTTTGTAAAACAAATAATAGTTTTTGTTGCTTATAGATGAACTCAATTCTACAATACCTTATAAATTTCCACAGATAGTGATCTTGAACCACTTTTACATATAGAATTGTTTCTACAACAGGAGTTGTAGTTGTGGATTCAAACTATCTCCAAGCTAGTAATGGTCATTTCACTGTTGTTAATTTCTTTAACTCCTTGAAGATGGTTAATGATTGTCAACTTTTGATTTGTATTATTGTATCCTGATGGAAGACATGGACTTCGTCAAGCTTAGTCTTGGAAGATTTATCTTGGTCTGAAGCATTACAAAAAGGGTTTAGAAGTTCAAAGAGATTATAAAAAGTGTATATCTAATTAGAATCGTGATAAAGGATCAAAATCTTTACCAATACGCTGGAGGGAGGATGTGATGGAATTTCGCCACTGAGAGCTGCATAACTATAAACAGTGAAACAACAGATGTTGTAAAACCAATCTATCATATCCTTGAAGATAAAGTATCACAGAAATGACTACTAACACTATCAACGCATCATCGACCGTGCTTGCTTTCCAACCATTCCAACTGTCCTGTTTATAGGAAGAACTCAGGATATAGCAGAAGGGCGTCCTTGTAAATCATAGTTACAAATCTCCTATTATTTAAACATGATGCAACAAATGAATACCTACCCGTCATGTGGTATACGTGTGAAAGTTGGTTTCAGACCAACAACACCACAAAGAGCAGCAGACATCCTTACAGATCCTGAACAGGTGTAAACAAATGACTATAATTATCATTCATTCTAATATGACTATAATCAAGAGATTTGGATCAAATACCTCCTCCATCAACACCAAGAGCAACAGGGCACAGTCCCGCTGACACCAAAGAAGCAGATCCACCAGAAGAACCTCCTGTAATCTTTTTGCAATTATATGGACCTCTTCAATAGCCAATTTAGCTATCTTATGTTCCTCTTCAATAGCCAATTTAGCTGCGGCTAATCTTTCTTCAAAACTCCTCTTTCTTCGACTGGCAGATGACTCTGGGTCCTCATCAGGCAATTTTGGCTCAGCAGAAGGTGATTTTGGATCCTCCTCCTGTGATTTCAACTCAGCAGATGGTGATTTTGGATCCTCCTCTTGTGATTTTGACTCAGCAGATGGTGATTTTGGAAGTTTCATGAATGCTGCAACAGTTTAAGTATATCACAGACACAATAACATGCTATTGTACCACATACATGTTATCTAAATACAAAATGGAAGATAATCTACTGTATTGTTTAATAGATAGTACACACGGATTCCACCGAAAACATTTACTAATGAAGAAAGAATGAAATACAAGGGATTTTCAATATGGTATATCATTCACGATATAACATTATAAGAAAAATAAGAAAAATAAAAGTCTTTTATAGTGATCCAAACAAACATCCTTTATCATACATTTTGTACATCTGCAAATCTTGCGATGATTCAATATTTGGCAACAGAGTTAAATGCTAGGCCTCATGTTCAGATGAGATGCTAACTTCTGCCCAAAAGAACGATCAGCCTGCATATCGATATCGTATGAGAAAATAAGTAGAGTTTTGCTTTCATTCGGCTACACTATAATTTTCTAGTCTGATAAATTAGCTTGTCTAAATCTTACCGGAGACCAGTATGGTACCCAAATGCTGTGAATTTCATGGGTGATGCGTGGATCGGGTTCAGATAAAGCTTCTACCCAGCTGCGGAGAAATCTTTGCTGCCTAAAAAGATTTAAGAAGGAAAAAAAAACCAAATGTTAGACATCACCTAATATATTTCATGTTGATCATATCAGAATTTTGTAGCAAGAACCTGTCAGGTGACCAAGTTCGACAGGTCAGCCACGATATTCATATCAGAATTTTGTAGCAAGATCCTGTCAGGTGACCAAGTTCCTATCAGAATCATCGTAAAACTAAAGCCTCAATGACGCTATTCATCCTACGAAATGAAATGAGTTTTCTACATAATCTTGCTTAATTAATCCTGGCAGGTCAGACAATCAAAAGATAAATGACCAATTCTGTCACAAGGTTGTGGTAAAATCTCAGCAGCATCTGCACAACCCACTTATAGGACCTAAAACTTCGATTAAAATCTCCAATAATGAATTCTGGTGCCGGATGAAATCGTTGGAGAGGAAACGAATTCCTATTCCTATATATCATAAATAATAGAAAAACATAGTAAAAGAGTACAAGAATACCTCTCTTTAGATGTAGATCATCAAATAAAATATAGAGAAGATGGTGAGAACAAATATACTCCACAATTCTGTTCAGCAATGATGTGCATACCAGCTGGCGAGAACAGACATACTCCACAATTCTGTTCAGCAATGATGTAGCGGCATAATTCTGCTACAATGTGACTCCTTTTATTAATTGTAAATCCATAGTTTTTGTACCTTTTCTCAGTGACGAAAATTTTCACGGGTCTGCAACATTAATAAAATTATTGAGAAGCATTCCTAAAGCAGAACCATCTTTAGAATGCATGCAAATGCAGTAAAAAGCTAATCCACATACACGATATTACTCCTCTTTTGCTAATCCCTTTTTTATTATAAAGTTAAAGTTGCTAATCAGTAAAAAGCTATAAATGGTGATGATTTCATATGGTATTGAAGAAATTACCTGTATAAAGTATCTTATCCCACTTCTGCTCCAAGAGTGCAGTTGATTCAGGAACACCACCTTCAACAACTCTTACAGCAGAATTGTCTAAATAACTTTCTATGGAAACTGCTAAGTTGTTACTGAAAGTCACAAGGATCTGACATAAATAAAATAATTTGCAACAATAATTAATGTATATAAAAATAAGAAAGAATGTTTTATACTTTTGATGAAATTGTGGGAGTGAGTGTAACTTGTTTTTATTGTCATCTTACCTATGCTATTAACCACCTTGGATTCACAATTGAAATTCAAAGCACATATACAACAATCATGTAGATGAATAATCAACAATGTTTATCTCATTAGTCTCGTGTTCATCTTGTTCTTTTCCTTGCTCTTGTTCTTTGGCAGAATCTTGTATTATTTCCTTCAATCTCTTTACCACCTGACTCATTGCCGACCTATCTTTTGCACTCTTACACAGACAATGATCTGCGAGCTTGGCGATTTTCCTCGTTGCGTTGATTGAATATTGTCCTTCAAGTCTTGGATCCATTGTTGCATCGAACTTTTTGCTATCAAGTGGAAAGTTCTTCACCAATTCTAATAGTTTTTGTTATGTTTTCAGAAGGTTTCTTGCCAATGAACGGCTAGCGGTGAGTATTTCGTATAGCACGACACCGAAACTCCATACGTCACTCTTATAAATGAGATGACCTATCTCAAAGTAATATGTAGCAGCATATACTAATGCAAAGTGTAAATAGTAATGACACAACACTTACAGCAGTTGAAACATGAGTATCCCCAGCTACCGGTCCCTCCCTAGCGAGTACAAAATCAGAAAGTTTTGGTTTAAAATTTTCATCCAGTAGCACGTTTGAGAATTTAAAATCGCGATATATCACCTACATCAACACGATACAAAATATTATAAGCAATTGTGCTATAAGCTGCAAATAAGTTATTTATCCATACAGGCTCAAAATCATTCATATTGCAATAATTGGAACCTGGACTTCTATTTTTCCATGGAGATAAGATAAGCCTCGAGCTGCTCCAAGTGCAATTTCAAGTCTTGTTTTCAGAGGCAGATGATCATAAGCTTTATTGAAAATATGAGCTTCTAAGCTTCTATTCGGCATGTATTCGTACATGAGTATTCTTTGAATCCATCTCTCACTGTACGAAGCCCAATACGGAGGCTAAAAGGGTTTGACTCAACAAGAGAGTCTTTTATACTCACCAAGAGAGTGATTTGTATCTCGTACGAAGGCCGAGATGGAGGCTAAAGGTGATCGAATCAACAAGAGAGTCTTTTTATACTCAACAAGAGAGTGTTATGTATCTTGTACAAAGCCCGAGATGAAGGCTGAACAGGTTGACTCAACAAGAGAGACTTTTATACTCAACAAGAGAGTGATTTAGTATATCGTATGAAGCCCGAGATGGAGGCTATTGGAAGATTGACTCAATAAGAGAGTCTTTTTATACTCAATAAGAGAGTGTTTTGTATCTCGTACGAAGCCCGAGATGAAGGCTAAGAAAGGGTTTGACTCTACAAGAGCGTCTTTTATACTCAACAAGAGAGTGTTTTTGTATCTCGTACGAAGGTCGAGATAGAGGCTAAAAGGTCTGACTCATTAAGAGAGTCTGAAAAGGTTAGCTCCGCTGGGGAGAATCATTGTACAGAGCCCAAGAGGAGGCTAGGGTTACTGTTTCAGTTGAGTGACAGGTCCAGTATGTTGGTTAAAAGAGAAAATCAGTTCTTATATGGGTAACATCGTACTCATGGATTTGATCTGAGGACCGGGATTATTTCCTGTTCTCTAAGGAAATGGGGAATCTAAAGGAGCTTTAGACTGTCTGAGTCTTACGGGTTTTATCTTCCCATTTTTGAAAAGAGCTTGAGAATGTCTTTGAGACTCAAGGAAATTAGATTGTCCAAGTCTAGAGTTTTATCTTTTGTACTAAGCTTAAGAGAAATTAAGAGACATCACAGTTGCGGTAGAAAGATCTAGACTCCTAGAAAGATTGTTCTATTAAGATGACTAATTTCTGTTCCTATACCTTTAAGAGGTCGTCGGGACAATTTGTACAAAGCCCAAGAGGAGGCGAGAGTAACTTTTAAGAAGCCGAGGGACAACTTGTACGAAGCCCAAGAGGAGGCTATCTTCCCTGAGGAAGAATCATTATACGAAGCCTAAGAGGAGGCTGTGAAAACTTCTAAGAAGCCGACGGGTCCTTGTACAACGCCTAAGAGGAGGCGGGGATGCTTTTAGGAAGCCTTTGGTTTCTTGCACTAAGCCCAAGAGGAGGCTGATGAACAGTTCCAGAAGGGGTTTCACTTGGAACATTAGCCTTCGGTATATGAACTGTTCAAGGGGAGATTTCTTAGATCTAGTTATCTAAAATTGTTGTAAAAGAAAATTCTCATGGTTTAGGTTATGTGGAAATGTCCGAGAGAACGTCGGATGTAAGGAGACTAGGTTCTGTCTAGTTCTAGACGTAGTTGTCGGGGAAACTCTAAATATCTATACTATTATTACACAGTTGGCATGAGTTTACGAAAGGAGACTTACAGTGAAAACAACCCCACAGTACAATTATATACATATGAAAGCGGTAAATGAAAGCGGGTAAACACTTACTCGGTTGTAGAACTTTCATGCTGTTTTGTTAGTTTGTTCAACAAAGAAAACTTTGATAACAATATCATATGCAAAATCAAAGGAGAAAGTGCTTTGAAAAGATTGTTGGGGCTTATAGCTCAAGAAGAGGCCCAAGGTTTTATCAGTGATTGCACTGTGAATTTGTACAGAGGGACTTATACAAGTGACTGAGGCCCAACAAAGGTTTTCTGTACAAAGGGATGGGTCTTATACTCTCTCAAGAGGCCCAACAGTTTATTTTTATACAAGTGGTGGGGCTTACAGCTCAAGGAGAGACCCAAGGATTTTGTTTAAAAAGGCGACGATCACGCCGTGACTTTTGAAATACAACGAGACTTATACAACATTTGAGGCCCAAAATGTTTTGTTTTTCAAAAAGGGTTGGGTCTTACACTCTACTAGAGGCCCAAAAATTGTTTTTGTACCAGTGATGGGGCTTACAGCTCAAGGAGAGGCCCAAAAGGTTTTGTTTTTCAAAACGGCAATCGTTTCGAGGTTTTTGAAAGCACAGTGGGTCTTATACGATGACCGAGGCCCAAATTATTTTGGTTTAAAAAGGGTTGGGTCTTACACTCTATTAGAGGCCCAAAAGGTTTTAAATGGGTCTGATAGCTCGAGGAGAGGCCCAGATGGTTTGTTTTAAACAAGCGATGATCGCGCCGAACTTTTGAAATACAACGGGACTTATACAATATTTGAGGCCCAAAAGTTTTGTATTTACAAAGGATTGGGTCTTACACTCTATTAGAGGCCCATGAGTGTTTGAAAAAGATTTGTTAGGGTGAAAATCAACAAAACCCTAATTTCATCATTTTTAAAGTAATTATTCAAAGAAAATTAATTAAAATGATACAAATACCAAATAAGTTTTAATAAACAACTTATGATCTTTGGTTAAGGTTTGAAAAATGACAATTTAATCACGAGATGAATAAAAGCTCATTTGGTTTTGATTTTTCAAGATGAATATTTATTTTTAAAAGGTTTAAAAACAAATAAAAGACATTTATTCACAAAAATACTAATTATATTAAATAAATAATATAAATCTAATTTTTTTGGGGAATAAAATATTTCAACATTTTTGTGATTTTTTGCAAAAAGAACCAATAAAAAATAATTAAAATTGAGTGAGTTATTACTTTTTCAAATCATTTAAAATAAATATGAAAAATAACAAAAAATAGGAAAAAGTGGTAAAAAAGAGGTCTGGGGCGAGGGGGATTCGAACCCTAAACCTCTCGCTTGCCAATACTCATAAACCAGCTGATCAACCATTGGGGCTCAATGCCAATTCATTAAACATATGGCAAGTGAAAAATATATAGAGAACTTGGTTGGAAAACCTGAAGAATGGCGCCATGGCCATCTTCTTCCCGAGCTCGTGCATGAAGCCCCCTATCTCACTCATCTCTCAACCATTCGACATGATTCAAACACCAAACTTGTGTATTTTTTTAACAAGGAACAAGATGGCAATACTTGATTTTATTTATCTTCAGTGTATAGCAAGTTATATCATCACGACCATATGAACCCTAATTTTGCAAAAGCAGTCGTGTAGACATGGTTATGAGGGCTATGATCAAATTTCTTGAGGGGAAACACTCAACATATGATGGCAATCAATTGACAAAAATATCATGCTAGGAAATATGCATGGATCATGAAGATGGAGTTTTGAGGCTTACCTTGATTCAAGCTGAAATGGAACTCTGCACAGATGGTGTTCCATATGCGATTTGATGAACCCTACAGCTTTAATGGATGTTGTGGAGTGTCTTGCAAGCTTTGGAACACTCTGAAAACTTCTGGATCAAGCTGGAGAACTTCAACTGCATAATTGAGGCATAATGGCTTGGTTGAAGGGTGATTTTGAGCTAGGGGTGTTACAGTTGGTGTTTAAGTGTTTGGACACCTCAAATACATCATATGTGATGTGTTTGAACAATTGGAATGGATTGCTTAGGGCTACAACTCAAAACCCGATGGTGGTTGCTCAAACACAAAGAAACTTGGCACTTCAGAGAGATTGAGAGAAAGCAGTGCTATAACTTGCTTTGGTGTACCTTGAATGATCCATTGGAACCTCTATTTATAGGTGATCAACTCTTATCTTGGAGGAATAGTGAATGGCTGCTGGATCAGATCACCTTCCAAGGGATTTGTTGGGCATAAACGCCTCTTGTATTAGGTGTAACAGCTGCTCCAAATAGATCAGCTATGCCTTGACTGAAATCACATTCCTCAGTCATTTTAATTGTTGTTTAATCGTAGAACTTGACTGAGGAGAGTGAGAATCTTGACAATGCACTATTCCACATTAATGCCCTTTGAATTCAAGGTAAAATGTGACAAAATGCATGAACTTCAAGTGGGAAGATTCCTTGGCTTTGTGACTCAGCTTTGTAGTTTGGATCAGATGTATTGTGATTGGTTTGAGTACATGTGGCATAATGATCCTTGGTTTTGATTAAGAAATCGTGTGTGGCAAGCAAACATGCAAACTGATTTTTCCAAAACAGCTTGCAGCAGCATGACTTTGGGCATGGATTTCTCTTGGCTCAAGTTGAATTAATTCATGCTGAGAGGCTCTTTGGATTCTTAGAAACATATGCAACAACATTGATGTTTACCTTTGGACTTGATTCAGCTTGCAACTATGTGAAAAGATCTCACAAGTTTTGGTGTTTTCAACAAAATCTGCCTTGGTCAGAATTTTTCTAAGTGTTGGAAAATGATGTGTTTTCATGTTTTAGTCATTTTGGCCCAATCATAACTCAGAGTCCATAATGAATTGGAATGAGGTGTAGTTGAATCTTTTGTAGAGGGTAATGAGAGCTACTAATCCAGCTTTGGATGGGGAAAAATGGCCTTGTGGTTTAGGAGTTATGATCCTCTAAAGTTGGTACCCTAGCCACTTTGTTCCATAACTTAGAAAAATTTCTAAGTTTTTATGGTTACCCCTTTTACAAGTTATCCCACTTTTCTTGATTTTTCTTGATGAATGATGATTCCAACCACACATTAACATCATTTTAGGGTTAAGGAACCATAATTATGAAAAATCTCAAAAAGTCAAAGTTTGACGTTTGTGCACAGTTGACTTTTTGTCAGATGAATTCCAAACTGTGCGATCCTCTATGAAATCAAGTCCTTGACCTAAATCAAACTTGATGGATTGATTTCATAGGTATTATAGGGTATATTGAATCATGTCCTAGGGTTAGGGAGCATGTCCTGGTCAAAAGTCAAAGCTAAAGTTGACTTTACTCGCAAAACCCTAACTGTGGTTCATGTGAAATTGAAACTTGTTGCTCAAGCTTCTTGGATCAATCCATTGTTGTAAATGGATCAATGTAGTGTGCTAGAGACCCTCAAACCATGTCTTGAGGTCTTGGCTCATGATTTGTCCCAAAAGTCAACTTAGGGGTGAATTAGGTCAAGAAACCCTAATTCCTGATTTTTGATGAATGCATCCCTGAGGCTAAATTGACTTGATGATTGGGTACATGAGGTCCCTTGGAGCATCCTAGGTTATGCTTTGAAGCATTGGCTCATGCCTAGAGGAAAAATTCCATCTGGAGGCCCTGGTCGACCAAAACCCTAATTTGGTGACACTGGCGATCTCGAGGCTTAATCCACTTAGAAGGGAGCAACCTTGTGCTTAATCCTTGAAGTGGGAGTTCTCTTGATACTTTGTGGATGTTTGAGAGGTTTAGACAAGTTTAAGATCATGTCATTCCTTGATTGATCCTTTGTCTAAGAACTCTGAGAGGGCTTGAAATCCTAATTTTGATAGTAGTGAAGGCTCACCCATCTTTGGGGAGACTAATGAGGCACGATGGTCCATCCATATTATGATGATTATTTGCACAATGATGGGAAATATTAGTGGTCAAAATTTGGGGTATGATAGATGCCCCTATTTAATCTTCTTGGACCCGAAGGCGTGAATGGCGAAGATATTCGGGCATTCGGGGTGCAAGAGGATTAAATATCGGAATACCCGAAATTTTGATGGTGGTTATGAATGGTAGTTTGCATATCCTTCTTCTTTTGCTAAGCAATGATGCTTAGAAAAGGTAGAAACTTCCCCTTGATCCTGGTTTCCTACCTAGGAACTGGTCTCGGTTTCTGATGTAAACTTCCCCTCGATCTTGGTTTCCTACCAAAGAACTGGTCTAAGTTTCTGAAATAAACTTCCCCTCGATCCTGGTTTCCTACCAAGGAACTGGTCTAAGTTTCTGATATGAACTTCCCCTCGATCCTGGTTTTCTACCAAGGAACTGGTCTTAGTTTCTGAATTAAACTTCCCCTCGATCCTGGTTTCCTACCAAGGAACTGGTCTTAGTTTCTGAAATGAACTTCCCCTTGATCCTGGTTTCCTACCAAGGAACTGGTCTCAGTTTCTTTTGTCAATAAACTTCTTGACAAGGGACGCTATTCGTAGCAGTTTTCCTCAAACTTCTCACTGAATTTTCTTGGGGAGATGCCATTTGATGGAAAAAGTTCTGGTGTCAGACTTGCTGGGGAACCCATCTGTCTGAACTGCAGAGGTGCACAAACTTCTCTGTTGGAGATGCCATTTGTCGACTCTACCTGGGAAAATGAGTCCCTTGAGAGACTATTTCCGCTTGGGGTATTACATCATACTTTTCTCGGGATCTTCTCGGAAAAATGCCATATGATGTGATCTAATTTTGAGGTGCTGATGACCTTTCCGTCAGCGGACTTTTCGGAGAAAGACTGTTGCATTGCTGAATCTTTGATTAAGAGGCTTTCTCTGGGGTTTTTCCTTAATCCGGGAAAGCAAAAATATAATCTTCAATGGCGAAGAGTGATGTTTGTCGACAGTCTTCTTTGGTCTCAAAGGTTCAAGTTATCAAAGTGGTCAAGAGACAAACTTTAATCCAGAGATAAGCTGGAGGAGAGAGATTATTGAGACGCAACATTTCCTGACGAGGAAAGAACCGACGACTCGATCGTGAAGACTTTTATCACTAGGGGACAAGATCGGCTAGAGTGACAGTGATGCAATATGAATATGAATGTAAATCAATAATGCATGATGTATGTATGTATATGCTGACAAAACTGACATGACATACAAACTAGTAGATGAACACGACTGGATACTCGACCACAGTGGGAGATAAAAAGTATCGCTGGTTCAAGATAGCAATTCTGCCTTGCTTAGGTGGGATAGTCCCCGCGGGGGGCTATGTTGGTCGGGCTTTGGAGGTAAGAACTCGGTCGAGGTGTGTCAGATGAAACCAGGTCTCCGACACAGTTGACCCTTCGTTCAGGCATACTGGTTTAGAAGAAATACTTTGATTATGCACTTTGAGGTTCGCTTACTTCTGGAGAAGCGATCGATGTTCTTCTGATGTTTAACAATCAAAAGAAATTGCCACATTTATTTTAAAAGTAGAAAAATTTTAACAAGTAAATTCGTTTTTGTTTTATTTCAAGAATCGTTAATCACGTTAAAATGTCGTTCTGTAAAGCTAAAACAAATAAGAATTGCAAACAAAAGCACAAGGGCTCAAATTTTATTGATAGGATGGAAGTCAGCCAATCGCGTGATTCCATAGAGTATATACAAAGTCAGAAAATGGTAATTTAGGGGAAAAGGGCTACATCGAAACATAACTACCACTAACCTTCTACCAACTTGAAATTCTCGACATCCTGAGTTTCTGTCGAAGATGACCCTGACTGGAGTTTTCCTGACGGATGACGTAACTGCTGCTGAGGGATTTGCCCCTGTTGAACATAGTTACTTGCCCTTATCCCTAATTTTTTCCTGGATTGTACTTTGAGATTTCCAATCCACCGGGATGATTTTTGATTATGTGTCTAATTTTTGCCTGGACCGTCCTTTCGGGTATTCAATCCACCGAGACATTTTTTAGGCGAAGTATTTCTTGACTACATCAACATTTGTGGGGTAGGCAAATTCCTCTCCGTCCATGGTTGCAAGTCTCAAGGCGCCGCGTGAGAAAGCTTTCTTGACCACATAGGGGCTGTCATAGTTTGAAGTCCATTTGCCCCGAGAATTAGTGAGAAATGATTGTATCTTTTTGAGCACAAGGTCTCCTTTCCTGAAGACGCGAGGTTGGACCTTTTTGTCAAACGCCTTATTCATTCTTTGCTGATACAACTGACCGCGGCATAGAGCCGTGACTCACTTCTCTTCGATCAGATTCAGTTCGTCGTGTAAGCTTTGACACCATTCAGCTTCTGTAAGCTTAGCTTCCATCAATACCCGGATTGATGGGATCTCTACTTCGATGGGGAACACTTCCTCCATGCCATATACTAGAGAGAAAGGGGTTGCCTGTTGAAGTGCGGACAGATGTGCGATAACCGTGAAGAGCAAAGGGTAGCATCTCGTGCCAATCTTTATAGGTTACAACCATTTTTTGAACAATCCTCTTGATGTTCTTGTTAGCCGCTTCTACCGCTCCGTTCATCTTGGGTCGGTAGGGAGATGAGTTATGGTGTTTGATCTTGAACTCTGCACACAACTCTTTCATCATCTTATTGTTCAAGTTATATCCATTATCAGTAATGATCTGGCTTGGAACACCATAACGGCAGATGAGATTATTTTTGATAAAGCGGACCACCACTTGACGAGTTACATTGGCGTATGACACTGCTTCGACCCATTTGGTGAAATAGTCAATGGCTACCAAGATGAACCAATGTCCGTTCGAAGCCTTGGGTTCGATCACGCCGATCATGTCGATTCCACATATGGAAAAAGGCCACGGGGAAGAAAGAACTTTGAGATGTGATGGCGGTACATGGATTTTGTCGGCGTATATCTGACACTTGTGACACCTCCTCATGTACTTATAGCAGTCGGATTCTATGGTCGACCAGTAGTACCCTGCTTTCAGAATTTTTCTCGCCATTGCGTGTCTGTTGGCATGAGTGCCAAAGGATCCTTCGTGAATTTCTATTATCAGCATGCCTGCTTCTGGTCTGTCGACGCATCGGAGCAAGACCATGTCGAAGTTCCGCTTATAGAGTGTATCACCGCTCAGGAAGAAGTTGCCAAACAGACTTCTGAGGGTCTTTCTGTCTTTTCTGGATGCCCCGGGTGGGTATTCCTGTTTCTGAAGGAAGCATTTGATATCGTGATACCAAGGTTTGTCGTCTATGACTGCTTTGATCTTGAAGATGTAAGCGGGCTGTTCAAGGCGCATTATGTCGATCTTAGGTAGGTCGTTCCATTGACCTACACTAATCATGGAAGAGAGAGTGGCTAATGCATCATTCTTGTGATTCTCATCACGAGGGATGTGATGAAACTTGATTCTGTTGAAGAAAGGCAACAACCTTCTTGCATAATCTTTGTAAGGAATCAATCCTGATTGGTATGTGTTCCAATCTCCTTTGATCTGATTGATAACCAGAGCTGAGTCGCCATATGCGTCCAAGTTCTTGATCCTTAAGTCGATCGCTTCTTCGAGACCCATAATACAAGCTTCGTATTCGACCTCGTTGTTTGTGTACTTGAACGTAAGTCTGGCGGTGAAAGGAATGTGGGTACCCTGAGGTGTTATGATAATTGCCCCAATTCCGTTTCTGTAATGATTGACAACTCCGTCAAAGATAAGTCCCCACTGGGAACCTGGTTCTGGCCCTTCACTGGGTAGCGGTTCATCGAAGTCTTTCATTTTTAGATACATGACATCTTCGTCTAGGAAGTCAAATCCGAATGATTCCTAACCGTCAATCGGTTGATTAGCCAAATGATCGGCTAAAACACTTCCTTTAACGGCTTTCTGAGCGTGGTACTCTATGTCATATTCTGATAACAACATCTGCCAACGGGCAATCCTTCCCGTGAGAGCAGGCTTTTCAAAGACATACTTGATTGGATCCATTTCAGAGATTAACCAAGTAGTGTGACAAATCAGGTACTGGCGAAGACGTTTGGCTGCCCAAGCCAAAGCGGATCAAGTTTTCTCAAGCATAGTGTACCGAGTCTCGCAGTCGGGGAATTTCTTGCTCAAATAATAGATGGCAGACTCTTTCCTTCTCGTTTCGTCTTGTTGACCAAGTACACAACCCATGGAGTCTTCCAAGATTGTGAGGTAGATGATCAGTGGTCTTCCTTCCACTGAAGGTGATAGAATCGGCGGGTTCGACAGGTATTCCTTGATACTGTCGAAGGCGGTTTGGCAGTCTTCTGTCCAAACGCAATCCTGATTCTTTTTGAGTAATTTGAAAATTGGCGCACATGTCGCGGTCATAAGGAATATAAATCTGGAAATGTAGTTCAAACGTCCCAGGAATCCTCTGACTTGTTTTTTAGTTTTCGGAGAAGGCATTTCTTGAATAGCCTTGACCTTGTCAGGATCAACCTCAATTCCTTTTTGGCTGACGATGAACCCCAAGAGTTTCCCTGAACGGACACCGAAGGTGCATTTATTGGGATTCAAGCGGAGCTTGTACTTTCTCAAACGCTCGAATAGTTTTGACAGGTGGGTCACATGCTCCTCTTCTATTTTAGATTTGGCAATCATGTCATCGAAATATACCTCTATCTCTTTGTGTATCATGTCATGAAACAGAGTAGTCATGGCCCTTTGATAGGTTGCCCTGGCGTTCTTCAAACCGAACGACATTACCTTGTAACAAAAGGTATCCCATGGGGTAATGAACAAAGTTTTCTCCATGTCTTTCGGCGCCATTTTGATCTGGTTATAGCCCGAGAATCCATCCATGAAGGAGAAGACTTTGAACTTTGCTGTACTGTCTACCAGCATGTCAATGTGTGGCAAGGGAAACTCGTCCTTTGGACTTGCCTTGTTCAGATCTCTGTAATCGACACACATTCTGACTTTTCTATCCTTTTTGGGAACGGGTATGATGTTGGCTAACCATTGAGGATATTCTGATGTGGCGAGGAAACCCGCGTCGATCTCCTTTTGTACCTCCTCTTTGATTTTGATGGCCATGTCCGGGTGAGTCCGTCTCAACCTCTGTTTTACCGGCGGACATTTCGATCTCAACGGTAAGTGATGTTCTACGATGCTGGTATCCAACCCTGGCATATCCTGATAGGACCAAGCGAATACATCAGGAAACTCTTTGAGAAGCTTGGTTAAACTCTCTTTGGCAGTTAGACTGAGCAGTGCCCCAATCCTGATTTCTTTTCTCTCTTTTTCTGAACCCACGTTGATCATTTCCAATGGCTCTTTGTGAGGTTCAATGGACCTTTCCTCCTGTCGGAGTAATCGGGAGATCTCCTCTGGAATTTTGTCTCCATTTTCTTCTTCAGCCCCAAATACCGGGAACTCAAAGTTGGGAGAAGGCATTGGATCCCATGTTTCAATGGGGTTTAAAGCAAGGAATCTGCATGACGTGATGATTTGTTTTAGAAGAGATAGAGAGAGAGAGAGAGAATTCAAGAGTGTGTGCAGTGTATTTTTTTCTACTGCTTGTTTTTATTATTGAGTTATTTTTTAGGATTACCATTTTCTGGAAAAAGCAGAAAGAGAAAACATCAATAACTGCGAAAATTACAGAACGACGTTATTTTATTTATGAACAAGTCGATTCTTGAAACTACAGCCCTATAAAACAAAACTCTGTCGCTTTGGGCGAAGCAAAGAGGGATATTTACAGAAAGCGAGCCCTATCAAAACATCCGTTTCACCTGGGCAGGGTGAAAGGTTAAAGACGGCAATTACTTTGACTTATGAACAATCTTCGGAACATCGACTGCAACCCATTGGCGGAAAACCCCTCGGTGAATCACAAAGTCTGGTACTTTCCTTGATTTGTCTTCAGAAATGACACTGATTTCTGGCGGAGCAGGATTATTTGAATCTGTCTCCCAGGCAGAGTTGTCGTAGGAGGATTCCTCTGTTGTATTTTGCATAGTATTTGTTCTCTCAGGCAAATCTCCCCATCCAGTTGGCTGGATATCTTCGAACCTGATACGAGAGCTTTCGGGAGTGGTATACTTGACCATATAGTCGTATTTTCCACTTGGTTGTCCCAAGGTGTCCCACACTTCTTTGGAACTAGAGGGGCCATCTCTCTCGATGACGTTGACCCCAGGGAAAGCATAGTTGATGAATTCCAGTCCGGCAAACGTTGCGAATTGATCGTCGTGCTGGGTATTTTCAGGGTAACCTGGGTGTTGATCCCATGACATGGTGGGGACGCAGGTATTCTTTTCAATGATGCTCAGAGGATTTTCATTGTTCGGCTGACTTTCTTACCCCAAGTCTCCTGGGTATGGCTGCCACATTGGCAGGCCATCCATCGAGCCATAGTAGTCGTGATCAAAGTTGTCTTTCATCAGAGTGTCCTCCTCTAATGAGTTTGGTGGAGCACGACATCCTTCCGGATCACAATCTCCATATATCATTTCGACATCTGACCTGGGTATAAATCTCGGACTCTGTGTAGGAAAGCAAAAGGGAGTCTGCGTTTCATCCTGAGACGTATAACCGTCCTTGTTGAGATAGGACTTTCATTCTTCCTCCGTATCGGATGAATCATCTTTATTGATGGTATGCACTTCTTGAGTCACTAGGTGAAGGAAACCTCCACTATGGCAGAAATTCTGAATGGGATGAAGAGTTTCACCGTTAGCAGCTGTCTGGGTACAGGTTGCAGAAAAACCCAGACCCTTATTTGTTTTATTGTCAGTAGGAATGACAAGCTTCCCCCATCCTGTTGTATTGGTACTCTCGACCGCTTTGATAGCATCTTAGTACGAGGAAATCGAAGTCCCCCCTTCGGATTGATTGTCTTTGTGTAGCGAAAGCATTTGGAACTGGGTTCCGATTATCCCTTCCGGTTCTACATAAGTGGAAGACGGCAAATTGCTTACGAGCAAGGCCTGCTCCCCACAAACCGTGATGAGTTGGTCGTTCTGGACGAACTTTAGCTTTTGGTGGAGGGATAAGGTGACCGCCCTAGCCTGATGTATCCAAGGTCTTCCTAATAAACAACTGTATGTTGCCCGGATGTCCATGACCTGGAAAGTGACTTGGAAAGTGTGAGGACCGATAGTTATGGGAAGGTCGACTTCGCCGATAACCGTTTTTCTGGACCCGTTAAACGCTTTGACGACGACCTCGCTGGTTCTCATTGGAGGGCCTTGGAATGATAACTGCATCAAAGTGGACTTCGGCATAACATTCAGGGCTGACCCTGTGTCTACCAGTACGCTGGCTAAAGCATTGTCCTGGCAGTTGACTGTAATATTGAGCGCCATGTTATGACGGCGACCTTCTTCAGGTAATTCCTCATCACTAAATCCCAAGTTATTGCAGGAAGTGATGTTAGAGACAATGCTATCGAACTGTCGTATTGACACATCCTGTACCACAAAGGCTTGCTCCAAGACTTTGTGTAGAGCCTCCCTGTGCGCTTCTGAACTAAGTAACAGTGATAATACCGAGATCTTTGAAGGAGTCTGTAACAGCTGATCAATAATGTTATATTCACTCCTTTGGATGAGCTTCAGCATCTCATCATTGTTTTTTGAAAGGTCGGGATTACTGGATTGACCGACTGGCGAATTCATCGTCGTGCTGGGTATTTTCAGGGTAACCTAGGTGTTGATCCCATGACATGGTGGGGACGCAGGTATTCTTTTCAATGATGCTCAACTGATTTTCATTGTTCGGCTGACTTTCTTACCCCAAGTCTCCTGGGTACGGCTGCCACCTTGGCAGGCCATCCATCGGGCCATAGTAGTCGTGGTCAAAGTTGTCTTTCATCAGAGTGTCCTCCTCTAATGAGTTTGGTGGAGCACGACATCCTTCCGGATCACAATCTCCATATATCATTTCGACATCTGACCTGGGTATAAATCTCGGACTCTGTGTAGGAAAGCAAAAGGGAGTATGCGTTTCGTCCTGAGACGTATAACCGTCCTTGTTGAGATAGGACTTCCATTCTTCCTCCGTATCAGATGAATCATCTTTATTGATGGTATGCACTTCTTGAGTCACTAGGTGAAGGAAACCTCCACTGTGGAAGAAATTCTGAATGGGATGAAGACTTTCACCGTTAGCAGCTGTCTGGGTACAGGTTGCAGAAAAACCCAGACCCTTATTTGTTTTATTGTCAGTAGGAATGACAAGCTGCCCCCATCCTGTTGTATTGGTACTCTCGACCGCTTTGATAGCATCTTAGTACGAGGAAATCGAAGTCCCCCATTCGGATTGATTGTCTTTGTGTAGCAAAAGCATTTGGAACTGGGTTTCGATTATCCCTTCCGGTTCTACATAAGTGGATGACGGCAAATTGTTTACGAGCAAGGCCTGCTCCCCACAAACCATGACGAGTTGGTCGTTCTGGACGAACTTTAGCTTTTGGTGGAGGGATAAGGTGACCGCCCCAGCCTGATGTATCCAAGGTTTTCCTAATAAACAACTGTATGTTGCCCGGATGTCCATGACCTGGAAAGTGACTTGGAAAGTGTGAGGACCGATAGTTATGGGAAGGTCGACTTTGCCGATAATCGTTTTTCTGGACCCGTCAAACGCTTTGACGACGACCTCGCTGGTTCTCATCGGAAGGCCTTGGAATGATAACTGCATCAAAGTGGACTTCGGCATAACATTCAGGGCTGACCCTGTGTCTACCAGTACGCTGGCTAAAGCATTGTCCTGGCAGTTGACTGTAATATTGAGCGCCATGTTATGACGGCGACCTTCTTCAGGTAATTCCTCATCACTAAATCCCAAGTTATTGCAGGAAGTGATGTTAGAGACAATGCTATCGAACTGTCATATTGACACATCCTGTACCATAAAGGCTTGCTCCAAGACTTTGTGTAGAGCCTCTCTGTGCGCTTCTGAACTAAGTAATAGTGATAATACCGAGATCTTTGAAGGATTCTGTAACAGCTGATCAACAATGTTATATTCACTCCTTTGGATGAGCTTCAGCATCTCATCATTGTTTTTTGAAAGGTCGGGATTACTGGATTGACCGACTGGTGGATTGGGAACTTTTGTCTGAGGTTCCTTTTCTTTGCTAGGTTCCCCAACTCCTCTATTGAAGATTCTACCACTCCGTGTTACTCGACTGATGTCTGCAATGTTCACGACGGAGGGTAATGGAATTTCCTTTCCATTCTCGACTATGGTTGCACCGTACTTGTAAGGGATAACCTTAGTTGATTCATACGGTAGTGTTCCTGGTAGATAGATGACTATGGGAGCCTTCTTATTTTTCTGACCATCGTACGTAATTTCGATCCGTTCCTGATTGGGAACTCTCGATTCGTCAAGTAGAGGGATGATGACACAAATATCCCTAGCCCTCTGATGATCAGAGATTACGACAATGTCCTCGATTTGATCAGCGAGGTAGTTGACTGATCCAGAACTTGAGCATGGTTGAATCTCTTTGCCGTCCAACTAACTTTGAAGGGCTGCTCGCATGAAGTAGCATCCCTGATTATCCACTGAGCAAACTCCACACCTCTCATAGTTGTGTAGTGGCACCTGGCCACGTTTGCTTTGAATACAGTGTAACCTTACTAGGTCTGTTTCCATCGACCGAACATCCTGACTTTGATATCTAGTAGGATTCCCGTTAGTGATACTAATTTGATGGGTGTCTTCATCCATATAGATTGGAAGCCACCAGTGGTTCAACAAGTGCTGAAGTGTTTCCTGGACAAGGGCACAACCCTGACCGTCTTCGCAACCCGCCTCACAGCTCTGATAATCATGTGATACCAGGAACCCGAGCCGGACCTGTTTAGCATGTAACTCCACCAGGCTGGTATTCATCAAGCGAATATCGAAGATCTGGATCATGTTGATTTGATAATGATTCCTATCATGGTAGTCTTGGATCCATCCAAAATCCATCTGACGCTGGAGGGCCTCTTGTATGAAAGAGCATCCCTGTTTGTTTACCGAGCAAGTCAGATAGGAATTGTAATCGTGTCGTGGCAGATTATGATACTGGCTTTGCCTTGAGTGCATTGCCACCAGGTTGACATTCATCGCACATATATCGTGGTTTTGAATGATGTTGGAATTCGTATAAACCATGTTAACTCCACGAACTCGGTGCTCTTGGATCCATCCGAGATCCATCTGTTCCTGTAGAGCTAATTGCACCACAGAACATCCTTGATTACTTTTAGAGCAGACATCACACTGGTGATAATTGTGAGGTGGCACATGGCCATATCCACTCTGTCTACAATGCATCTTAACCAAGTTGACCCTCAACAAGAGTACATCTTGAATTTGATAGACGTTGTTAGACTCTCATTCTATCAGATTAACTGCAGCTTTCTCGTGTTGAGGCAGCAGGTTCGTGAGAACATTTGGATTTGTATCCTTGAATGACAAGACCCCGCTTCTAACAAGCTTTTGCACATCGGATTTGAAACTGAGACAGTTCTCCATGTTATGCCCTGGTCCTCCTTGATGGTAAGGGCAAGTCTGATACACCTTAAACCAAAAAGGCGGATTTTCCGATACCGTAAGAGGAGCCTTGGTATGGACATGCCCCTTGGCCAGTAGTAACGGAAATAGTTCTGCGTACGATACATGTATAGAATCAAATCCTGGTGGCTGCGTTGTACGGTTGTTGTTGTATTGAGGACGAGCCTGCTGAAGAGGCTGTTGTGTCCTTTGCTGAAATTGCTGTTGATTAGGTTGGCTCTGTGCAACCTGAGGTTGATACGTAGGCGCGGGGTTGATAGCAGGAGTTACAACTGCTACTGGTTGGTACCGTCGCCTTTGCTTTCCGAGAGAGATATTCCCAATATCTTGCTCTTTTTTCTTAGGGAGAGCACTACCGTATTTCTTAGTACCGCTTGTCGACCCAGTGTCTTTGACTAGACATCCTTCTCGAACGGCTTCCTCGAGACGTACTCCCATACCGACCATTTCGGTGAAGTCGCTGGGCGCACTGGCAACCATTCTGTCGTATTAAAATGAGCTCAAGGTCTTTAAGAAAATCTTTGTCATCTCCTTTTCCTCAAGAGGCGGACAAATTTGAGCGGCAATTTCACGCCATCTCTGAGCTTACTCCTTAAAGGTTTCCTTGTCCTTTTGTAACATTGATCTAAGTTGATCTCTGTTTGGTGCCGTGTACAAATTGTATTTATATTGTTGGACGAAGGCAGTGCCAAGATCTCTGAACATGCTGATCGTAGTGCGGTTTAAACCCATGTACCATTTTAATACGGCACCGGTTAAACTATCCTGAAAGTAGTGAATCAGTAGATCCTGGTTCTCTATCTGAGCTGACATTCGCCAAGCGTACATCACCAAATGGCTTTGAGGGCAAGAGTTACCCTTGTACTTTTCAAAATCGGGTACTTGGAACTTGTACGGGACTTTCACATTGGGGACCAAACAAAGGTCTGCGGCGTCCTTTCCAAATAAATCCTGACCGCGAATAGTTTGCAATTCCTTCTACATTTCCAGGAACTGCTCCTGGAATTCATCCATTCTATCTAACATACTTTCCTTTCTACCAGAAGGTATCTGTAGAATCTGTCCTTCTGGGACAGTGTGCACCACAGGGGGTGGTACCGTTACTACGGCAGTGAATCTTGGCGTTTACCGAAGTTTGTAACCTTCAGGAGTCCTCATTATGCCTCTGGCATCCTCGCTTTCCCGAAGTTTGTAACCTTCAGGCCCAGCGGCTTCTGCTATGATTCCCTGATCTTCAGTGATCGGCGGAACATATCCTTCCGGGATATAGTTAACAGGCATGCCCCAGGGACGATCTTTCGGCATTTGATACCTAGGATCATACTTCTCTACTATGGGTGTTGAGGTGATCTCTGAGATCACAGTTCTTTTTAGCTGAGCTTCTGCCATGGCTTGCATGTCGTTACGAAGCTTTCTCATATCCTCTCTCAGAGCGTTGATCTCTTCTTTCAACTCTCTGTTCTCTTCCTCGAGATCATCCATCTTTTTCTGACGATTGCCCCGAGTATTGTACGAATATGACAGTTTGACTCTAGAACTGAGACACAAACGTGAGATTCGTAGGTAAGAAGAATACGTGACGTGAGAATGATGAATGCAATGATTATATTAATTGTTTTTTGGTTTAATCAAAATAAACTTTGACAATTAGATTGCAAATATCAAACAGTGGGGACACCCTCGTTTTATTGAATTCAAAGGATTGCGGAAATGGAAATATAGTAAATTACAAGGTGCGGAAACAGAAACCTAAGCTAATGGGTCCCGAGTCCTCTTTGAGGAGAACTCGGGTGCTGATTCTGGTACTTTCCTTTTCTTGGACCGGGGCTCTTGGGCCGTTGTCGGGTTGTCATTCCTTTGCCAAGTGAAAGGAGCGAGTAAATTCCTTTGGTCATCCTGATTTTCTACAGCATGTTGCTCCAAAATCTCAATTAGAGCATCCTTATCTTTTAACAGTTGCTGTATTTTGGTACACTCCACATTGAGAATGTGGTACTTGTTCTTCCAAGACCTCCTCTCCTGTTGAACTTTGTTGAGAGTAACCTGAAGTTTTTCCGTTTTAGTCATGAAGTACATCACAGATTCCCTTGGCGGAAGAACTTCATGACGAGGATAAGGCATCTTTAGCTTGAGAGCTCTAGTTTGTACCAAGTGGAGATAAGGCTCCACCGAGACACAGTCCGGTTTTCCTAGAGACTCCCGTCCTTTCTTATGAACATGTTTCCAAGCGTGCACTATTTCCATCTTTAGTGCCCTGTCATTTTCTCCTTCCTTGAAGAAAAGACCTTCCAGATGAGTATTATGCGGGACATGCCTCATCGGGTATCCAAATTGACGACGAACTAAAACTGGATGGTAATTGATTCCTCCCTTAGTTCCTATAAGGGGTATGTTAGGGAATTTTACACAATGGTCAATGATCCTGATCCCGTCATAGATTCAATTGTACCAATCGATGTCAGAGTTGGTAAGAGACATGATTTTCTGCGACCAACGTAAGGCACTCTTATGATCCCAAAAAGTGGCAGACTTAGGCAAATGGGAAATAAACCACTTATATAGCAGGGGTACACAGCATGTGATCATCCCTCCGCTGTACAAATTCCCTAAGTGTACAGAATGATACGCATCTGCGAGCAAAGTCGGTACAGGGTTTCCAATGAGAAAAACCTTAATGGCGTTGATATCGACGAAGTTATCAATGTTGGGAAACAGAAATAACTCGTAGGTGAGTAAAACAAAGATGCTTTCAAAAGCAGTCACGTTCTCTATATTAGCAAAGTATCTAGCCTTCTTTACCAGAAACTTGGCCGGTAAACCTGGGATTCCTCCCCTGGTGGTCATGTGAGTCTTGACTTCTGACTAATCCAAATAGATTGCTCTTGCAATGATTTGATCCTTTGGAATTTCTTCCAGTCTAGAAAAGGGAGCTTGATCAGTAATGTGTAAATCAGTCAAGTGAGAATATTCCTCCAGTGTTGGTGCGAGCTGGTAATTTGGGAATGTGAAACAGTGATAGACCAGATCGTAAAACTGAACGAGTGCCTCCATGATTCTTTCAATTACCTGGACCCTTAACAGAGGTAGCAGACCTCCGAACTTGGCTCTGAAAGCCTCATGGGTTGTGATCATTCTCGCCAAACCTCTCAAATCCTCTAACTTTGGAGCCTTGAAGGTATACTTATGAGTTTTCCTTCTACCGAAATCCATTAGTGTAATCTCCTTTCTCTGACATTTGCAATCATTGTCTTAGTTTAATTTTGAAAAAGAGAGACTAGAAGAGAAAATTTTCTTTGTTTTAATATTTTTTTTAAATGAATGCATGAATGCAGTATATAAAAACATAGGAAAAACATGGGGTCAAAGGGTCGGTGTCATGAAGTCAAGGCTCTACCCATCCCAAAGGTTTATACTAGTGATTTTTGTACCTGTCTCTCAAAATCATTGATTCTTGTCGAGATAATATCAGCGGGCTGGGAACCGTGCTAGGTGATGTTATTTCGAAGAACCTCAGAAGAGGGTAGTATCGCGTGACGACTATTTTCGATAGCTTCCGCACTACTGAAAGAGGTTTTTCCTAGGTGTATACTCAATCTTTCCACATGCGGCATCACACGCATTCCCATTAGCAGAAAAATAAACACAGATATCAATTAGGAAAAGCAGTATATATATATTTGCACTAATATCCTAGACTTTTAAGAGCTATGAATCCTATGTTCCTGACAGAAAATGGCTCCCCGATGGAGTCTCCATTCTGTGGTACCTTCCCAATTTAAAGGTTTTTGACCTAAGATCCTAGTGAGGGCCGATCCTAGCAATAATATTGGTTCCCAGTGACATCACTATGCCTGTGACACCTTGAATTCAAGATTTTTCATCCCTTGGGAAAACAAGAAAGAAGCGATCCCACTGTGGTCGCCATTTTTCTGTAGCGGGTTTTTGTGGTTTCGAATCACTATCGCTTTGGTACTACAGTTCGATTCATTTTTTATCCTATTGAAGCTGATGAAGGAAGGGAAATAGATGTCTCCAATTAACCTTGCTTGCAAAACTGAGGTTAAACAGTCAAAACTGTTGATTTACAGATGCTATCAAAATAGGGGGGTTCGCCCTTTGGGGTTATTTTGTTGAAAACAGTGTCGGGGTAGGGTGTTGGGGACGGATGCTATTCGGTTGATATATGGGATTTTGGGTTTTTGATTAGTGTGCTCGCTAAGATTTTTTAATCTTATGCCTACGTATTCCCGGGATAGGGAAATCAGAGCGATCGTAGTTCCTCCTATTCTATGGGAGGAAAAAGGTTGCTTTGGTGTCTTGTTCAAAGCCCAAGACGTGAAGCTAAAGGTGGTTTATATCTTGTTCAAAGCCCAAGATGTGAAGCTGAAGGGTCTATTTGTATCTTGTTTGAAGCCGAAGATGTGAAGCTAAAGGGTTTTGACTTCAGAGAGAATTTGTCATCTCTAAAGAAGGGTCTGTCTGTCACAATTGTTGGGTGACTGATTATAAAGGAGAATTACTTTAACGGGGATCTGTGAATCCAGCAATGCTATAATTTCCTTTGTAGGGGATTTTCAACCTGAAGGAGAAGACTTTAACTCAGTGTAGAGCAATGCCATCTTTCCTTAGGAATTTCTCATGCTAAAAGAGGGACAGTGGCTTGGATGTAAATAATCCAGAGGCTTGCCGCTTACAGCAATTAGACGAGGGAAAATGAGTTGTTGATATTTGTATGCTGTGACCAAAGCATGATTTGATGCTAAAAGGTTGATTGAATCAAACGGGGATTTCTTTATACAAAGCCTAAGAGGAGGCTATTGACCCAACAAGAGGATGCTTTTGTGTCTCGTACGAAGCCCGAGATAGAGGCTAGAAGGGTTGACTCAACAAGAGAATGTTTTTATATGTGGATTGTACGAAGCCCAAGACGAAGGATAAAAGGGTTTGACTCATCAAGAGAGTCTTTTATACTCACCAAGAGAGTGATTTGTATCTCGTACAAAGCCCGAGATGGAGGCTAAAGGTGATCGACTTAACAAGAGAGCCTTTTTATACTCAACAAGAGAGTGTTTTGTATCTTGTATAAAGCCCGAGATGAAGGCTGAACAGGTTGCTCAACAAGAGAGTCTTTTATACTCAACAAGAGAGTGATTTAGTATATCGTATGAAGCCCGAGATAGAGGCTATTGGAAGATTGATTTAACAAGAGAGTCTTTTTATACTCAACAAGAGAGTGTTTTGTATCTCGTACGAAGCCCGAGATGGAGGCTAAAAAAGGGTTTGACTCTACAAGAGAGTCTTTTATACTCAACAAGAGAGTGTTTTTGTATCTCGTACGAAGCCCGAGATGGAGGCTAAAAGGTCTGACTCATCAAGAGAGTCTGAAAAGGTTAGCTCCGCTGGGGAAAATCATTGTACAGAGCCCAAGAGGAGGCTAGGGTTACTGTTTCAGTTGAGTGACAGGTCCAGTATGTTGGTTAAAAGAGAAAATCAGTTCTTATATGGGTAACGTCGTACTCATGGATTTGAGCTGAGGATCGGGATTATTTCCTGATCTCTAAGGAAATGGGGAATCCAAAGGAGCTTTAGACTGTCCGAGTCTTACGGGTTTTATATTCCCATTTTTGAAATGAGCTTGAGAATGTCTTTGAGACTCAAGGAAATTAGACTGTCCTAGTCTAGAGTTTTATCTTTTGTACTATGCTTAAGAGAAATTAAGAGACAACACAGTTACGGTAGAAAGATCTAGACTCCTTGAAAGACTGTTCTATTAAGATAACTAATTTCTGTTCCTATACCTTTAAGAGGTCGTCGGGACAATTTTTACGAAGCCCAAGAGGAGGCGAGAGTAACTTTTAAGAAGCCGAGGGACAATTTATACGAAGCCCAAGAGGAGGCTATCTTCCCGGACGAAGAATCATTATACGAAGCCTAAAAGGAGGTTGTGAAAACTTCTAAGAAGCCGACGGGTCCTTGTACAACGCCCAAGAGGAGGCGGGGATGCTTTTAGGAAGCCTTTAGGTCCTTGCACTAAGCCCACGAGGAGGCTGATGAACAGTTCCAGAAGGGATGTCACTTGGAACATTGGCCTTATATATATGAACTGTTCAAGGGGAGATTTCTTAGATCTAGTTATCTAAAATTGTTGTAAAAGAAAATTCTCATGTTTTAGGTTATGTGGAAATGTCCGAGAGAACGTCGGATGTAAGGAGACTAGGTTCTGTCTAGTTCTAGACGTAGCTGCCTGGGAAACTCTAAATATCTATACTATTATTACACAGTTGGCATGAGTTTGCGAAAGGAGACTTACAGTGAAAAATACCCCACAGTACAATTATATACATATGAAAGCGGTAAATGAAAGCAGGTAAACACTTACTCGGTTGTAGAGCTTCCATGCTGTTTTGTTAGTTTGTTCAACAAAGAAAACTTTGATAACAATATCATATGCAAAATCAAAGGAGAAAGTGCTTTGAAAAGATTGTTGGGGCTTATAGCTCAAGAAGAGGCCCAAGGTTTTATCAGTGATTGCACTATACATTTGTACAGAGGGACTTATACAAGTGACTGGGGCCAAAAAAAGGTTTTATGTACAAAGGGATGGATCTTATACTCTCTCAAGAGGCCCAAAAGTTTATTTTTATACAAGTGGTAGGGCTTACAGCTCAAGGAGAGGCCCAAGGTTTTTGTTAAAAAAGGTGACGATCGCGCCGTGACTTTTGAAATACAACGGGACTTATACAACATTTGAGGCCCAAAATGTTTTGTTTTTCAAAAAGGGTTGGGTCTTACACTCTACTAGAGGCCCACAAATTGTTTTTGTACCAGTGATGGGGCTTACAGCTCAAGGAGAGGCCTAAAAGGTTTTGTTTTTCAAAACGGCGATCGTGCCGAGGTTTTTGAAAGCACAGTGGGTCTTATACGATGACCGAGGCCCAAATTATTTTGGTTTAAAAAGGGTTGGGTCTTACACTCTATTAGAGGCCCAAAAGGTTTTGAATGGGTCTTATAGCTCGAGGAGAGACCCAGATGGTTTGTTTTAAACGGGTGATGATCGCGCCGAACTTTTGAAATACAACGGGACTTATACAATATTTGAGGCCCAAAAGTTTTGTATTTACAAAGGATTAGGTCTTACACTCTATTATAGGCCCATGAGTGTTTGAAAAAGATTTGTTAGGGTGAAAATCAACAAAACCCTAATTTCATCATTTTTAAAGTAATTATTCAAAGAAAATTAATTAAAATGATACAAATACGAAATAAGTTTTAATAAACAACTTATGATCTTTGGTTAAGGTTTGAAAAATGACATTTTAATCACAAGATGAATTAAAGCTCATTTGGTTTTGATTTTTCAAGATGAATATTTATTTTTAAAAGGTTTAAAAACAAATAAAAGACATTTATTCACAAAAATACTAATTATATTAAATAAATAATATAAATCTAATTTTTTTAGGGAATAAAATATTTCAACATTTTTGTGATTTTTTTGCAAAAAGAACCAATAAAAAATAATTAAAATTGAGTGAGTTATTACTTTTTCAAATCATTTAAAATAAATATGAAAAATAACAAAAAATAGGAAAAAGTGGTAAAAAAGAGGTCTGGGGCGAGGGGGATTCGAACCCCAGACCTCTCGCTTGCTAATACTCACAAACCAGCTGATCAATCACTGGGGCGCAATGCCAATTCATTAAACATATGGCAAGTGAAAAATATATAGAGAACTTGGTTGGAAAACCTGAAGAATGGCGCCATGGTCATCTTCTTCCCCGAGCTCGTGCATGAAGCCCCCTATCTCACTCATCTCTCAACCATTTGACATGATTCAAACACCAAACTCGTGTGTTTTTTAACAAGGAACAAGATGGCAATACTTGATTTTATTTATTTTCAGTGTATAGCAAGTTATATCATCACGACCATATGAACCCTAGTTTTGCAAAAGCAGTCGTGCAATGATTTGATCCTTTGGAATTTCTTCCAGTCTAGAAAAGGGAGCTTGATCAGTAATGTGTAAATCAGTCAAGTGAGAATATTCCTCCAGTGTTGGTGCGAGCTGGTAATCTGGGAATGTGAAACAGTGATAGACCAGATCGTAAAACTGAACGAGTGCCTCCATGATTCTTTCAATTACCTGGACCCTTAACAGAGGTAGCAGACCTCCGTACATGGCTATGAAAGCCTCATGGTTTGTGATCATTCTCACCAAACCTCTCAAATCCTCTAACTTTGGAGCCTTGAAGGTATACTTATGAGTTTTCCTTCTACCGAAATCCATTAGTGTAATCTCCTTTCTCTGACATTTGCAATCATTGTCTTAGTTTAATTTTGAAAAAGAGAGACTAGAAGAGAAAATTTTCTTTGTTTTAATGTTTTTTTTAAATGAATGCATGAATGCAGCATATAAAAACATAGGAAAAACATGGGGTCAAAGGGTCGGTGTCATGAAGTCAAGGCTCTACCCATCCCAAAGGTTTATACTAGTAATTTTTGTACCTGTCTCTCAAAATCATTGATTCTTGTCGAGATAATATCAGCGGGCCGGAAACCGTGCTAGGTGATGTTATTTCGAAGAACCTCAGAAGAGGGTAGTATCGCGTGACGACTATTTCCGATAGCTTCCGCACTACTGAAAGAGGTTTTTCCTAGGTGTATACTCAATCTTTCCACATGCGGCATCACACGCATTCCCATTAGCAGAAAAATAAACACAGATATCAATTAGGAAAAGCAGTATATATATATTTGCACTAATATCCTAGACTTTTAAGAGCTATGAATCCTATGTTCCTGACAGAAAATGGCTCCCCGATGGAGTCTCCATTCTGTGGTACCTTCCCAATTTAAAGGTTTTTGACCTAAGATCCTAGTGAGGGCCGATCCTAGCAATAATATTGGTTCCCAGTGACATCACTATGCCTGTGACACCTTGAATTCAAGATTTTCATCCCTTGGGAAAACAAGAAAGAAGCGCTCCCACTGTGGTCGCCATTTTTCTGTAGCGGGTTTTTGTGGTTTCGAATCACTATCGCTTTGGTACTACAGTTCGATTCATTTTTTATCCTATTGAAGCTGATGAAGGAAGGGAAATAGATGTCTCCAATTAACCTTGCTTGCAAACTGAGGTTAAACAGTCAAAACTGTTGATTTACAGATGCTATCAAAATATGGGGGTTCGCCCTTTGGGGTTATTTTGTTGAAAACAGTGTCGGGGTAGGTTGTTGGGGACGGATGCTATTCGGTTGATATATGGGATTTTGGGTTTTTGATTAGTGTGCTCGCTAAGATTTTTTAATCTTATGCCTACGTATTCCCGGGATAGGGAAATCAGAGCGATCGTAGTTCCTCCTATTCTATGGGAGGAAAAAGGTTGCTTTGGTGTCTTGTTCAAAGCCCAAGACGTGAAGCTAAAGGTGGTTTGTATCTTGTTCAAAGCCCAAGATGTGAAGCTGAAGGGTCTATTTGTATCTTGTTTGAAGCCCAAGATGTGAAGCTAAAGGGTTTTGACTTCAGAGAGAATTTGTCATCTCTAAAGAAGGGTCTGTCTGTCACAATTGTTGGGTGACTGATTATAAAGGAGAATTACTTTAACTGGGATCTGTGAATCCAGCAATGCTATAATTTCCTTTATAGGGGATTTTCAACCTGAAGGAGAAGACTTTAACTCAGTGTAGAGCAATGCCATCTTTCCTTAGGAATTTCTCATGCTAAAAGAGGGACAGTGGCGTGGATGTAAATAATCCAGAGGCTTGCCGCTTACAGCAATTAGGCGAGGGAAAATGAGTTGTTGATATTTGTATGCTGTGACCAAAGCATGATTTGATGCTAAAAGGTTGATTGAATCAAACGGGGATTTCTTTATACAAAGCCTAAGAGGAGGCTATTGACCCAACAAGAGGATGCTTTTGTGTCTCGTACGAAGCCCGAGATAGAGGCTAGAAGGGTTGACTCAACAAGAGAGTGTTTTTATATGTGGATTGTACGAAGCCCAAGACGGAGGATAAAAGGGTTTGACTCATCAAGAGAGTCTTTTATACTCACCAAGAGAGTGATTTGTATCTCGTACAAAGCCCGAGATGGAGGCTAAAGGTGATCGACTCAACAAGAGAGTCTTTTTATACTCAACAAGAGAGTGTTTTGTATCTTGTATAAAGCCCGAGATGAAGGCTGAACAGGTTGCTCAACAAGAGAGTCTTTTATACTCAACAAGAGAGTGATTTAGTATATCGTATGAAGCCCGAGATAGAGGCTATTGGAAGATTGACTTAACAAGAGAGTCTTTTTATACTCAACAAGAGAGTGTTTTGTATCTCGTACGAAGCCCGAGATGGAGGCTAAAAAAGGGTTTGACTCTACAAGAGAGTCTTTTATACTCAACAAGAGAATGTTTTTGTATCTCGTATGAAGCCCGAGATGGAGGCTAAAAGGTCTGACTCATCAAGAGAGTCTGAAAAGGTTAGCTCCGTTGGGGAGAATCATTGTACAGAGCCCAAGAGGAGGCTAGGGTTACTGTTTCAGTTGAGTGACAGGTCCAGTATGTTGGTTAAAAGAGAAAATCAGTTCTTATATGGGTAACGTCGTACTCATGGATTTGATCTGAGGATCGAGATTATTTCTTGATCTCTAAGGAAATGGGGAATCCAAAGGAGCTTTAGACTGTCCGAGTCTTATGGGTTTTATCTTCCCATTTTTGAAATGAGCTTGAGAATGTCTTTGAGACTCAAGGAAATTAGACTGTCCAAGTCTAGAGTTTTATCTTTTGTACTATACTTAAGAGAAATTAAGAGACAACACAGTTGCGGTAGAAAGATCTAGACTCCTTGAAAGTCTGTTCTATTAAGATAACTAATTTTTGTTCCTATACCTTTAAGAGGTCGTCGGGACAATTTTTACGAAGCCCAAGAGGAGGCGAGAGTAACTTTTAAGAAGCCGAGGGACAATTTGTACGAAGCCCAAGAGGAGGCTATCTTCCCGGAGGAAGAATCATTATACGAAGCCTAAAAGGAGGCTGTGAAAACTTCTAAGAAGCCGACGGATCCTTGTACAACGCCTAAGAGGAGGCGGGGATGATTTTAGGAAGCCTTTAGGTCCTTGTACTAAGCCCAAGTGGAGGCTGATGAACATTTCCAGAAGGGGTTTCACTTGGAACATTGGCCTTATATATATGAACTGTTCAAGGGGAGATTTCTTAGATCTAGTTATCTAAAATTGTTGTAAAAGAAAATTCTCATGGTTTAGGTTATGTGGAAATGTCCGAGAGAACGTCGGATGTAAGGAGACTAGGTTCTGTCTAGTTCTAGACGTAGCTGCCGGGGAAACTCTAAATATTTATACTATTATTACACAGTTGGCATGAGTTTACGAAAGGAGACTTACAGTGAAAACAACCCCACAGTACAATTATATACATATGAAAGCGGTAAATGAAAGCAGGTAAACACTTACTCGGTTGTAGAGCTTCCATGCTGTTTTGTTAGTTTGTTCAACAAAGATAACTTTGATAACAATATCATATGCAAAATCAAAGGAGAAAGTGCTTTGAAAAGATTGTTGGGGCTTATAGCTCAAGAAGAGGCCCAAGGTTTTATCAGTGATTGCACTATAAATTTGTACAGAGGGACTTATACAAGTGACTGGGTCCAAAAAAAGGTTTTATGTACAAAGGGATGGATCTTATACTCTCTCAAGAGGCCCAAAAGTTTATTTTTATACAAGTGGTAGGGCTTACAGCTCAAGGAGAGGCCCAAGGTTTTTGTTAAAAAAGGTGACGATCGTGCCGTGACTTTTGAAATACAACGGGACTTATACAACATTTGAGGCCCAAAATGTTTTGTTTTTCAAAAAGGGTTGGGTCTTACACTCTACTAGAGGCCCAAAAATTGTTTTTGTACCAGTGATGGGGCTTACAGCTCAAGGAGAGGCCCAAAAGGTTTTGTTTTTCAAAACGGCGATCGTGCCGAGGTTTTTGAAAGCACAGTGGGTCTTATACGATGACCGAGGCCCAAATTATTTTGGTTTAAAAAGGGTTGGGTCTTACACTCTATTAGAGGCCCAAAAGGTTTTGAATGGGTCTTATAGCTCGAGGAGAGGCCCAGATGGTTTGTTTTAAACGGGTGATGATCGCGCCGAACTTTTGAAATACAACGGGACTTATACAATATTTGAGGCCCAAAAGTTTGGTATTTACAAAGGATTGGGTCTTACACTCTATTATAGGCCCATGAGTGTTTGAAAAAGATTTGTTAGGGTGAAAATCAACAAAACCCTAATTTCATCATTTTTAAAGTAATTATTCAAAGAAAATTAATTAAAATGATACAAATACGAAATAAGTTTTAATAAACAACTTATGATCTTTGGTTAAGGTTTGAAAAATGACATTTTAATCACAAGATGAATTAAAGCTCATTTGGTTTTGATTTTTCAAGATGAATATTTATTTTTAAAAGGTTTAAAAACAAATAAAAGACATTTATTCACAAAAATACTAATTATATTAAATAAATAATATAAATCTAATTTTTTTGGGGAATAAAATATTTCAACATTTTTGTGATTTTTTTGCAAAAAGAACCAATAAAAAATAATTAAAATTGAGTGAGTTATTACTTTTTCAAATCATTTAAAATAAATATGAAAAATAACAAAAAATAGGAAAAAGTGGTAAAAAAGAGGTCTGGGGCGAGGGGGATTCGAACCCCAGACCTCTCGCTTGCTAATACTCACAAACCAGCTGATCAACCACTGGGGCGCAATGCCAATTCATTAAACATATGGCAAGTGAAAAATATATAGAGAACTTGGTTGGAAAACCTGAAGAATGGCGCCATGGCCATCTTCTTCCCCGAGCTCGTGCATGAAGCCCCCTATCTCACTCATCTCTCAACCATTTGACATGATTCAAACACCAAACTCGTGTGTTTTTTTAACAAGGAACAAGATGGCAATACTTGATTTTATTTATTTTCAGTGTATAGCAAGTTATATCATCACGACCATATGAACCCTAGTTTTGCAAAAGCAGTCGTGCAGACATGGTTATGAGGGCTATGATCAAATTTCTTGAGGGGAAACACTCAACATATGATGGTAATCAATTGGCAAAAATATCATGCGAGGAAATATGCATGGATCATGAAGATGGAGTTTTGAGGCTTACCTTGATGCAAGCTGAAATGGAACTCTGCACAGATGGTGTTCCATATGCGATTTGATGATCCCTACAACTTTAATGGATGTTGTGGAGTGTGTTGCAAGCTTTGGAACACTCTGAAAACTTCTGGATCAAGTTGGAGAACTTCAACTGCATAATTGAGGCATAATGGCTTGGTTGAAGGGTGATTTTGAGCTAGGGGTGTTACAGTTGGTGTTTAAGTGTTTGGACACCTCAAATACATCATATGTGATGTGTTTGAACAATTGGAATGGATTTCTTAGGGCTGCAACTCAAAATCCGATGGTGGTTGCTCAAAAACAAAGAAACTTGGCACTTAAGAGAGATTGAGAGAAAGCAGTGCTATAACTTGCTTTGGTGTACCTTGAATAATCCATTGGAACCTCTATTTATAGGTGATCAACTCTTGTCTTGGAGGAATAGTGAATGGCTGCTGGATCAGATCACCTTCCAAGGGATTGGTTGGGCATAAATGCCTCTTGTATTAGGTGTAACAGCTGCTCCAAATAGATCAGCTATGCCTTGACTGAAATCACATTCCTCAGTCATTTTAATTGTTGTTTAATCAGAGAACTTGACTGAGGAGAGTGAGAATCTTGACAATGCACTATTCCACATTAATGCCCTTTGAATTCAATGTAAAATGTGACAAAATGCATGAACTTCAAGTGGGAAGATTACTTGGCTTTGTGACTCAGCTTTGTATTTTGGATCATATGTATTGTGATTGGTTTGATTACATGTGGCATAATGATCCTTGGTTTTGATTAAGAAATCGTGTGTGGCAAGCAAACATGCAAACTGATTTTTCCAAAACAGCTTGAAGCAGCATGACTTTGGGCATGGATTTCTCTTGGCTCAAGTTGAATTAATTCATGCTGAGAGGCTCTTTGGATTCTTAGAAACATATGCAACAACATTGATGTTTACCTTTGGACTTGATTCAGCTTGCAACTATGTGAAAAGATCTCACAAGTTTTGGTGTTTTCAACAAAATCTGCCTTGGTCAGAATTTTTCTAAGTGTTGGAAAATGATGTGTTTTCATGTTTTAGTCATTTTGGCCCAATCATAACTCAGAGTCCATAATGAATTGGAATGAGGTGTAGTTGAATCTTTTGTAGAGGGTAATGAGAGCTACTAATCCAGCTTTGGATGGGGAAAAATGGCCTTGTGGTTTAGGAGTTATGATCCTCTAAAGTTGGTACCCTAGCCACTTTGTTCCATAACTTAGAAAAATTTCTAAGTTTTTATGGTTACCCCTTTTACAAGTTATCCCACTTTTCTTGATTTTTCTTGATGAATGATGATTCCAACCACACATTAACATAATTTTAGGGTTAAGGAACCATAATTATGAAAAATTTCAAAAAGTCAAAGTTTGACTTTTGTGCACAGTTGACTTTTTGTCAGATGAATTCCAAACTGTGAGATCCTCTATGAAATCAAGTCCTTGACCTAAATCAAACTTGATGAATTGATTTCCTAGGTATTATAGGGTATATTGAATCATGTCCTAGGGTTAGGGAGCATGTCCTGGTCAAAATTCAAAGCTACAGTTGACTTTTTTCGCGAAACCCTAACTGTGGTTCATGTGAAATTGAAACTTGTTGCTCAAGCTTCTTGGATCAATCCATTGTTGCAAATGGATCAATGTAGTGTACTAGAGACCCTCAAACCATGTCTTGAGGTCTTGGCTCATGATTTGTCCCAAAAGTCAACTTAGGGGTGAATTAGGTCAAGAAACCCTAATTCTTGATTTTTGATGAATGCATCCCCTGAGGCTAAATTGACTTGATGATTGGGTCCATGAGGTCCCTTGGAGCATCCTAGGTTATGCTTTGAAGCATTGGATCATGCCATGAGGAAAAATTCCATCTGGAGGCCCTGGTCGACCAAAACCCTAATTTGGTGACACTAGCGATCTCGAGGCTTAATCTACCTAGAAGGGAGCAACCTTGTGCTTAATCCTTGAAGTGGGAGTCCTCTTGATCCTTTGTGGATGTTTGAGAGGTTTAGACAAGTTGAAGATCATGTCATTCCTTGATTGATCCTTTGTCTAAGAACTCTGAGAGGGCTTGAAACCCTAATTTTGATAGTAGTGAAGGCTCACCCATCTTTGGGGAGACTATTGAGGCACGATGGTCCATCCATATTATGATGATTATTTGCACAATGATGGGAAATCTTAGTGGTCAAAATTTGGGGTATGACAACGTGTGAATCATCAGCTAGGTAGAAGAAACCTTCACCAATCCTTTTAATCTTTCTCCATATTCGAACACCACTACCATCAAAACCACATTCCCTTAGTAAACTCAAGGCTTCAAAATACGACCATGTGTCAGCGTCCTGACCACTAACAATGCTTTTAACACCTCCTCTGTAGGAAACAAAGCTTTCACGAACAAAATCTCCATCGTGGTGAATGATTAAGTTGAACAGCACCATACGTGAAATGGGTATTCTAACATCAATAATGGGGGACGATTAACAACACTTAGTGACGATTAACAAATGATAGAACAAAAACGTACCTCAAAACCCTAGTAATGCGTGATGAATGACAGCTTGGATAAGACGATGAAGACGTTTGGTTTTTATTCTAGGTTTCAAGGGGGTAAATGAAATTGCATTCCAAAGCCTTCTAAACATATATGCATTTTATTAATATTGACAAGTGCATAATCTACGTAGACTATAACAAAACAAAAAAGCCACGCTGTCATGTCCAACTAAGCATTTAAGTTGACCAGATTCAATTAAGGACCAAAAGAAGAGAATCTTTAAATGGCAGGGATGAAATCTGTGTTTTTTTATAGGGTCCTTTTTCGAATTCGTCACAAATGACAGGGGGTAAAACATGTATTAACTCTAATTATTATAATGTTTATGCTATTATTAATTTATTTTAATATGTTTTAAAATACATACACACATTGTTTAATAAATAAATAAAATTGATAATGATTGCTTCTCCCTAATTTTTTTTAAAGTTTTGGGGACAAATTCTCTACCCATGACAAAAAGTTAGGAAGTGTATCTTCAACCAATCAACTAATGGCATATTATTTTATTATATTGTATTATTTATTTAATATTTTAAATTTTGTAGATTTTCAATATAATTTACTCTATGGGTAATTCTACCCAATTTTTTGAGGTGAATAGATAATAATTCATGTTTTTTTAAATATATTGAGTATTAGTTATTCAATATTTTTCAATTTTGAATTTAATGTTTATACTGTCTAAATAATACTACTAAAAAATTTGAAAGTGAGTTCAAACATATTAAAAATGAATATTTATCATTTTATTTTAAATTCTAATAATTGTGTCTAAATGATATTTTTGATGTGTGTGTGTGTGTGTGTGTGAGAGAGAGAGAGAGAGAGAGAGAGAGAGAGATGGGTTTCGCGAATCCGGTTTTGGTTCATCTTTCAAAGTCAGGTAAAGATGGAGAAATAGAAATCCATTGCTCTCTCGAAAGAAGAAGAAGAAGGAGTGATAGCGAACGAAGAAGAGATATGCGTAGATGAGTCTTTCCAAAGAACACTGGTTGGGAAACTGTGGACGGAAAGTAACTTTAATTCCAGAGCCTTCAAGACAACAATGGTTAATACTTGGAAACTGAAACATTCGGTGGAGATTCAAGACCTCAGCAAAAACCTTTTTCTGTTCAAATTCAATTCAAAACGCGATTTGGAATATGTCCTTAAGTCAGGTCCGTGGAGCTTTGATAGAGCATTAGTGGTTCTAAATCACATCTCCGACAAAGAACAACCGTCGGATCTGAACATGCACTTTTGTTCCTTCTGGGTTCAGATTTACGAATTACCACTTAATCTCAAATTCCAAGCAATGACGAAGAAGCTTGGTAATATCATCAGTAAGTTTGATGAGATGGATGTTATAGAAGCTCATAGGAATGGCAGATTCCTTCGCATCAAAGTTGTCATCATCCTCAAGGAGTCGCTTAAACGGGGAACGGTGGTGAAATTTAAGGAGAAAAATCTTAGGGTTCATTTCAAGTATGAAAGATTACCGACATTTTGCTTTGTCTGCGGCAGAATGGGTCATCAAATCAAAGACTATGAAGCGGTGGAGGATTTAAATGAAGTAGGGTTTGAGGAAATAGAAGAACAAGATCTTTCCTTCGGTCAATGTGTTGGCTCCTAATTTCGACGCATGATATGGGATTAAGATTCTTATTCAAAAGAAATGAAATTTTTTGAGTTTCAGAAGACTTCGACAGGAATGTCGTTTCCAGATAGTCCAGTCGAAAAATGTCTTTGTGTAGAGGAGACATGGTTTATGGACTTAGACATATTTTTAATAAAGTGGAGATATATTTCGACAGAAGCTTAAGTGGTGCTGTTCGATGGGAGATTCAAATTCAAATAATGGAGGGAATTTTGTCCTTATCCATTTTGATAGAAGAAGACATGTGTAGATCAGTTGAAGGACGAAGCCATGCAGAATGACATTTGTCTCATTTTAATTAGTGGGCTGTTAGTGGGTAGTTATTTTTTTACTATTATAAATAGCAAGTCTTAGTATTAGGATTTGTGTGTGTTAAAGTTGTACAAATTTCTCAAAATCACTCAGAGTATCCGTGTGTAGCGAATAAAGAGTTTATGAAGAAATGTACGTTTTATATAACACCATTTTTCTTATTCAATGCAATTCAATTAATCTTTACCCAGAAATTTATCTTCTTGCTTTTACTTTGTTCAGTTATTTTCCAATGCACTTTTAATTACTTCTTCGTATCATTTCTCTTTGGTATTGTCGAAATACCCCTTTTCTAAATTATGAAGACTGTCGAATTGTTTATCTTTTATCAAATCCCCTTTTAAATCATTTTAGCACATGTTCTAGGATTTAGTTTGGTCGATTCTGCAAGTTACCCATTTTTTCCTACAAATTTGGTAGACCAGAGGTTGTTTGCTATTTTTCACAATAAACAAATTGGCACGCCCAGTGGGGCAGTGCTATAACGATTTGTGAAAACGTTTTTATGTGTTTTCAAAGAAACTTATAATTTTGCATTTAATTACCCTTCCTTTGTCGAAAACTTTGTTGTATGTTATTAAGAAGTGGAAAAGTAGCCAACACAAATGAAGATAGACCAAGGAGGAAATATACGAGGAAAATGGCAAGTACTAATCAGCCAAATAATTCAAATCCTCAAACTACGCCCAGTATCAACGTAGAACCAACCCCAGGGTCTTCGACTTGAGGACCAACGGTTTCTGCGCCCGTGTCTAAAGCCATACCATCTATGGCAAGTTCGATCCCTACACATTCGATTGCCTATACTAAACCCATTCTGAGTTATGTTGGATCAAGGGGTCCACCAAGGACTCCCCCACCAGTGGGAAATGTTAACTTCCAACCATTTATTCCCCCTGGATTTTCTATGCCTTTTCCTAGTCGAGACCCGCCTTATGGGATGCCAACTTCGATGATGGCGAACTTACAGAGTGCTCCTCCAGTATTTATAGAACCCATAGTGACTTCACCTTTACAAGGGTCAGGATCTGGGGTTAACATGGGTCGAAATAACCAGTCCTTAGGAATGAGATATTCAACCCAAATGCCAAGCTTGACAAATACTACTGCAACATACTTAAGGCAACAAATAGTTGAAAGTAACCATCAAATGGTCCAAATAATGTCCCAAACTATGGTAGAAAATTTTCAGCCTCTAATCCAAAATACCACCCAAACTAATCAGCAAATGGCTGCGCAGATGGCGCGCCTTGCATATTTCTTTGGTGCACCTAACCCTCCTCGACACCCTCAGAGGGAGTATATCCCAGGAAACCAAGGGGCAGTGTTCGAAGAGGACCCTACTATTAACCAGGGCAAAAAAAACCCAGGAAATCTACCTCAGGAGAATTTAGCAAACCAGGGAGTAGTCGAACCCCCTAGGAATCAACCACAAATTCCCATAGGAGAACAACCAAGGGTGGTTTTGGTAAATAGAAACCCGGACACTAACAATGTTATACAACAGGTTCGACGTAATTCGATCCACAATTGGACCCAGTTGGAATGGTTATTTCATGAGCAGTTCTATATGGGATAAACTAAGATCACTCTAAAGGAGTTGGCTAGTATAAAACGAAAATTCACTGAGCCAATAGATGAATACTTGAACAGATTCTGACTACTCAAGGATAGATGTTTTACACAAGTTCCGGAACATGAGTTAGTCAAAATGGCCGCTGGAGGCCTCGATTATTCCATTAGGAAGAAATTGGATACACAATATCTAAGGGATATGGCTCAATTGGCTGATAGGGTTCGACAACTAGAACGTCTGAAGGAAGAAAAGGCTAGGGCAAATAAGAATAAAAGGGTATCCTACGTCGAAGTTAATGAGGAAGATGAAAAATATTATAATGAACTAGTAAGTTTCGACGAAGGCGAGATTGATCTTGCCGAATTGAAACAAGGCCCACCTTACTCGTATAAGCTGTTGGCCCCTTCGAATGGAAAAAACCCTGTCGAACCAGAAAATAATTTTAAATTTCCTAAGAAAACTTACACTTTCGACGTTACTAAGTGTGACGAAATTTTCGATTTGTTATTTAAGGATGGTCAAATGATAGTGCCTCCTGGTGCTAAAATGCCCCCTTTAGAACAAAGAAAAAAAGAGGTTTTTGTAAGTATCATAATTTCTTGGGCCATAAAACTTCTCAATGTTTTCTTTTCAGGGATCTTGTCCAGAATGCTATCCAAGAAGGAAGGCTCAAGTTTGGTGAGAAATCTAAAAGCCAGATGAAGATTGATGCTAATCCCTTATAGATGACTGATGCTCACTACGCCGATCCAACGGAGGTTAACAAGATCGAGGTCGCTGAAGGTCTCGACAACAATATCAACATGGTCGAAGTAACTGATGACTTCAACAATGGGGCAGTCATGGTCAGAATCACTGAAGGTCTCGACCAAGAGTTCATAAAGAGTTTTGCTAGTGAGGCTATGTAAAGTTTCACCAAAGACACTGCTGATGGTGTCGACATAGGGGTTACTGAAGACTCCGATGAAGGAATCACTGAGGATTCCCATTGGATGATGATAACCAAAGAAACTGCTGACGGTTTCGTTCAAATGGACAAGGCTGCTGAGGGCCTTCAGATGGAATTACGTAAGCTTGACATCACTGAGGATGTCAAAATGGAAATTAACATGGTGGAGATTGTGCAAGAGACACCCATGGCGGTCGATGTCAAACGTCGACAAGAAGAATACAACAAATTGGCCTTCCCAAAAGAGGAGGAAAATTTAATTGACTTCATACACAGGTGTCAAAAGAAGAGGTCAGAAGTCATGTTGTGTCCCAGATGCAGCGCTGTATTTAACAAGAAGGCAGCGTAAAATCTCGAGGGAGTTCGAAAGGCTAAACAAAGGCGCGAGGAGAAAGCCCTTCATGGCCAGCGGGATTTCGAACCAAGAAAATCTGCTTCGAAGCAAGAACAGTCGAAGACTAGAGTTCCAGGGGCAAGACCCGCCACCTTTAAACCATTTGCAGAACTTTCCAATGGCAAGTGGATAAAACTGAATGAAAATAAGGAAAAAAGCCAACAAAAATGGCAGAGTTTAGATATAGACAGAGGCTCTTCGATGGCCCTCAAGAAAACAACCTACATCTCAGAGAACTATAAAGGGAAAAACCCTATGTACAGGTCCCAGTGGAGGAGGTAACAAAGACAAAGGAAAGCCCAGAGAGAAGCTGAGGCGAAAGCAGAATCTATCACCAACGTGCCAATAGACATGAAATAGCCAAAGTCTGTCGAAAAGGCGCCTGCCGCTACACAAGAGCAAGCGGCCAAGGAAGAGCATAATCAAAAGGTTGTTGAGGATGAATTTCTCACTGATAATTTGAATTCAGGGTCAGAGCAGTCTCTCGACATTTTGGTTAACATGGTATCTGTCCTACCAAGGGAATTCGACCAGATATGTGAAGTCGAAGATACGACGGATAACATTGATATAGAAATGGCCACACATATGCCAGTTTGCTATTATGTGATGAATAACGGGTGTGTCGAAGAACAAAATGCATTCTTCGAAAGACCCAGTGATGCTATGAAAAGCCATCTGAAGCCTCTTTTCATCACTGGGAAGATCGAAGACGTGCCAGTTAACAAAATTCTGGTAGATTACGGCACAACGGTAAACTTGATGTCGCACTTCATGTTGAGAAAAATAAGAAAGTTCAATACTGACACCAAACCCCACAATATGGTGTTATCCAATTATGAAGGGAAGGTTGGCAAGACATTGGGGGGGGGGGGGTGATTCAGGTTGATTTGACGGTAAGGACAATCACAAGATCAACCATGTTTATGGTTGTAGAGATGAAGACCAACTACAACCTGTTATTGGGAAGAGAATTGATTCACGGAATAGGAGCCGTGCCATCTTCGATGTATTAGAGAATTACCATCTGGCGAACATATGGTATTGTTGAGAACATTGAAGCCGACCAGAGCTATTTTCTGACTTCGGCTAATCATGTCGATAGACGAAGCTTCCACAGAAATTTGACGAACATAGCTCCATGAAACCCAACCAATTTTACATTCACTCCAGACGACAACGCGTACTGTTCACTGTACCTACATCCAACAAATGGGTTTCAGTGGGATCAGGAAGTTGTAGGAGAAGATGACTTCGCTTATAAAGGGACATCCAGAGTTAACCCCACAGGGTGGGGAAGTGAATTCGACGATAATGCTTGAGTTTGAGGCGCTCAAGAGGATTTCGACTTACATAGCCGAAAACAAACTACAAGCGGCCCTAGAGGCCGAAGTTAAGCATATGGCTGTCGAAGCCAACAAAAAAGTAAACCAAGAAGGTTCTGGTAAGGACTTCGATCCAGAACCACCTGACAAGGTTCGGGACAAAATCCAAAGCCAGAGGCTCGACGCCATTTATGATGACGAGCCTTTGGGTTTCGAGAAGGATCCGTTGACAGCCAAAATCAAAATGCTAGCGCAAGATCCTTTGGAAGAAATCGACTTGGGAGAAGGGGCAACAAAAAGACCAACATATATCAGTGCAAATATCAGCCCACAACTCAAAGTCGAAGTGATCCATTTGTTAAAGGAGTTTAAAGTCTGCTTTGCATGGGATTGTGACGAGATGCCTGGGCTAAGCAGAGAACTGGTCGAATTGAAGCTGCCAATTAAATCTGGAAAGAAGCCAATCAAGAAAAATCCAAGGCGGTTTGCACCGACAATTCTCTCGAAGATCAAGGAGGAGGTCGAAAATCTTCTTAGTTGAAAATTTATTCGAACAACCAAGTTTTTCGAATGGATAGCAAATATTGTGCCTGTTATAAAAAAGAGTGGTACTTTGAGGGTTTGCATAGACTTTAAAGATCTAAATGCTGCGACCCCAAAGGACGAATACTCAATGCCTGTGGCGGAAACGCTAGTCGACTCTGCCGCTGGCCATGAATACCTTAGTATGCTCTATGGGTATTTTGGATATAACCAAATATTCATTGCTGAAGAGGATGTCCCTAAAACGACGTTTCGATGCCCTGGGGCCTTAGGCACTTACGAGTCGGTAGTTATGCCTTTTGGCTTAAAAAATGCTGGGGCAACATACCAAAGAGCAATAAATACAATCTTCCATGATTACATAGAGACGCTTATGCAAATTTACCTTGATGATATTGTGGTAAAGTCTATTTCAGGGAAGAATCACATCGACCATCTTCGACAATTATTCGAAAGAATGAGAAACCATGGTCTCAAAATGAATCCTCTCAAATGTTATTTTTGCGTGCAGGCGGGATATTTCTTAGGCTTTGTGGTATATTTCTTAGGCTTTGTGGTCCATAAGAAAGGAATCGAAATAAACCAGAATAAGACCAAGGCCATTATGGAGGTGAAAGCGCCATCTACAAAGAAGGAATTACAGTCACTGTTGGGAAAAATCAATTTCATTAGAAGATTCATCTCGAACCTTAGCGGAAAAACTCAAGCCTTTTCACCCCTGCTTCGATTAAACAAGGAAGGATTTGAATCGGGGCAAGCTCAGCAGGAAGCTTTAGACCAAATCAAAGAGTATTTGAGTCATCCTCCAATTCTAGCACCACCTTGTAGAAATAGGAGAATGAGACTGTACATATCTGCGTCAAACAAAACTTTAGGGAGCATGTTGGCTCAAGAGGATGAAAATGGTGTCGAAAGAGCCATTTACTACCTTAGTAGGCTTTTGAACGATGCAGAAACTGGGTATAACATAGTTGAAAAATTATGTTTATGCTTGTATTTTTCTTGTACAAAGTTAAAGCATTATATAAAACCAGTTGATGTTTATGTTTCGTCTCATTTCGATATCATCAAACATATGTTGTCTAAGCCAATTTCGCCTAGTCGAATTGGTAAATGGGAATTGGCATTAATTGAGTATTCCCTAACCTATATGCCTTTAAAGGCTGTTAAGGGATAAGTGGTAGATGACTTCATTGCCAACCACTCTATAAATGAAAACATGTCAAACTATCTTGAGCTTGAACCTTGGAAATTGTATTTCGACGGTTCTAGTCATAAAGATGGTACAGGTGTAGGAGTCCTAATCTTTTCTCCAAATAAAATTCCAACAAAATTCAAGTATAAAGTCGAAGGTATTTGTTCGAATAATGAGGCTGAATATGAAGCCTTAATAGCCGGACTTGAAATATTGTTGGAATTGGGGGCAACTTGAGTCGAAATAATGGGAGACTCAGAGTTAGTCATAAAACAAGTTACAAGGGAGTACAAATGTGTTAAGGAAAATCTCATTATGTACTTCGTAATAGCCAATCGATTACTGAAAAAGTTCGAAGTAGTCAATATTCGACACATACCTCGATTGGAAAATCAAGTGCAAAATGACTTGGCTCAGATTGCTTCTGGATATAAGGTTTCGATGGAAAAATTAGAAGATGCAGTCGAATTCAGAGAAAGAGTTATATCACCCAGATTTTCCCCATCAGATTTGGAAACGACGAAGCTAGGATACGTTGATAAAGAGAATTTCAAAATCTTAGCGGTAGATAGCTTGACGAACGAAGACTGGAGAAAACTAATAGTTAAATATTTGTAGAACCCAACGACGTCCGCTAATCGAAAAATCAGGTACCAAGCTTTAAATTGCATTCTTTTGGGTAGTGAGTTATTTAAAAAGACTCCTGAGGGAATTTTGCTTAAGTGCCTTAGTGAGTCGGAAGCGTACATAGCCCTGTCGACTGTTCATAGTGGGGCATGTGGGGCTCATCAGGTAGGTCACAAGATGAAATGGTTGTTATTCCGACAAGGGATGTATTGGCCTACTATGTTAAAGGATTGCATCGAATTCGCTAAGGGATGCCAAGAGTGCCAAGTGCATGTAGGTGTACAGCATGTCCCTGCAAGCGAATTACACTCTATAATTAAACCATGGCACTTTAGAGGTTGGGATTTGGATTTGGTTGGTGAGATTCGACCAACGTCATCAAAAAATCAAAGGTACATTTTGGTAGGCATTGTCTATTTTACAAAATGGATCGAAGCTGTGCCATTGCCAAATGTTGACCAAGAAGACGTGATCGAGTTCATTAAAAATCACATTATTTATAGGTTTGGAATCCTAAAAACCATTACGATAGATCAAGGATCAGTGTTCACTGGTCGAAAAATGCAAGAATTAGCTAAAGAAATGGGTTTCAAACTTTTAACCTCTACACCTTATTACGCTCAGGCTAATGGTTAGGTCGAAGCAGCAAATAAGGTTGTAATTAGTCTGATTAAGAAACATGTGGGAAATAAGTCTCGAAACTGGCACAAAACTTTGGACCAGGTTCTTTGGGCATGTCGAACATCTCCCAAAGAGGCGACCAATTCTACTCCATTTCGATTGACCTTTGGTCATGATGCAGTATTACCAGTTGAGATCTACCTTTAGTTGACGAGAATCCAGAGGCATCATGAAATCCCATATGAGTTATATTAGAACATGATGTTAGACGAATTGGTAGACTTAGATGAGGAAAGGCTCAATGCTTTGGAGTTATTGAAAAGGCAGAAGAAGAGTGTGGAGCAGTCTTATAATAAGAAATTTAAAGTGAAGACTTTTTCTCCTGAAGAGTTGGTTTGGAAAGTAGTTTTGCCTATGGATCAAAAAAATAGGTCTTTGGGGAAATGGTCTCCTAAGTGGGAAGACCCTTTTCAAATCACACAAGTCTTTTCAAATGGTGCTTATTGTTGAGTGCAGAATAGGGCAAGCAGCAAAAATATTTATTTTCGGAAAGAATTCCCTCCGGGATTTATGTCGTGTCCACAGAGATCGGTTCGAGGGAAAGAATGCCGTTCGACAATCTCTCGCGTTTATGAGTTTGGATTAAAATGGTTTACAAGTAAAAACAAACAGAAAAGTAAAGATGAACATAAAAAGAATACATTCTTTGAAGAGAAGAAACCTATCAAGCATGAATATACACTACTCAAAACAAACGTAAACCTATCAATCGGTCGCATTCAACATTCAATACTCATCAAAATCATCACGTATCGCTCACAACAAAGGTTATGTCTAACGCACAGTTGAGAGAGCAACCGTATTACTCTCGTCGACGCTCTCGCGCACGACGCCTCAAAACACGGAAGACATTAAGTTCCGACACCATAAAGATTATTATCTAAATCTATCTCTAGAGTCTAGACAATAGATATCCCTCCCTAATCAAGATTAATGATGGTTATCTCTAACACAACACAAATCCAAACATAAATGCAAAAAGATCAAGGAAAACATCGATAATGATTTGTAAAGCATATATATTATACAACCATGATCAATACATGTACATAGGTTTAGAGTAACAATACAAACATAACCCACAAAATAGAGAAATACATAGAGAAGAAATGGAGAAAAACCAAACATCTCAAAAGTTGTCGGCTCCGATTGATGAAGGATTCGACTCCGGATCATCCTAATTCATGCTCCAATGTGTTTTCTAGCCTAATTACACTCAAAAAATGCTATTGGATGGATTTGGAACTAAAAATATCAAACCCATAACTAAAAAATGATGAAAAATGGCTTAAATGGGCAATTCTGCTTTTCCAGGTTCGCCTAGCGAGTCCCCGTTCGCTAGGCGAACGTAAACCGCCTTTCTGTTGAGTTTTTTCACGATTCTGGAATTTTTCGTTCGCCCCGGTTCGCCTAGCGAACAAGCTAGCGAGTGTTCGCTACGGGGGCTCGCCTAGCGAGCATGACAGAAAACCAGATTTTGTTTTCTTCATAACTCTTGAACCGTAACTCCGATTGACGCACGGTTTGAAGCGTTGGAAAGCTTATTCAATGCTCTTTATGAATATGGAAACATCCCATTGCTGGAACACCTACAAAAATAAATGAAAATCGATTAAACTCAATGATATTTACACGGTAACGCACTATACACACGAAAACGTAAAGTAAACGTATTTACGAACAAAGCGGGGTTTATTCGCACGATATTTATCACAAAGCATTGATAAGTGCAACAAAACATATATATAAAAATAGGTACAATTTGCACTTATCAAACTCTCCCCAACTTACCTAATTGTTTGTCCACAAACAAGAATCAAACAAACTTGAAAATGCACAAGCAATATCCAAAGAATGACGAATCAACAGGTTTTGAAAAACGAAAACGAATGAATGGTTCAAATGAAAACGGTACACACAAAAAGTAAATACTTACCACTAAACTGCAACGATAACATAGTCACGAAACAAAAGCAAAGTACACAAGTCATGCCAAAAATTCTAAAACAACACAAGTTCAAATGTGAATCACACCTAGCAAAAACAATCATCGGTAGATGAAAAACACAAAATGAGGTTCTTTCACTCACACAACAATCTTGCAAACAAAAGACTAAATTATGCATACATCCACAAATTCACATTGAACATACAAAGGCAAGAATCACAAGGACTTTCAAGGTTGTAACGTGGTCGGGTAAACAAACAAGGGCCAATTTCTAAAGGTAATTGAAACAAAAACTTGCCTAAACCTAAGGGAGTGAAAACTCACAAAGATTCACACACAAAATTTCAACCAACTTCTTCCACAATCCCAAGTGCTACACAACACACAATACTTATTTAGCACAATTATTGCAACTCTTTTTATTTCCTTTTTCAAGGATTTTTCTTTTTTCTTTCTTTTTCACTTTTTTCTTTTCTTTTCTTTGTCATATTTTTCTCTTTTTTCTTTTCTTTTTCAATCCTCATAGAATTCAACCAATGAGTACACACAATCATCCTCTCCCCAACTTGAATTCAACCGCACCATCATGTGAATACTCCATACTTTCTAAGGCAAGGAAAAAATCCATATAACAACACAAAATTGAAGTCCAAGAAAAAACAAAATCCATTCAAAAATAAATGAACTAAATACTCATAGACAAGCATTAAGTTCAAATAAAAACATGGATCAAAAAGCTCAAAGGGGTTACGAATTCTCACACACTCACAAGGTGAACTGACTATTTGGCTAAGGTAGTTGTGCTCAAAATGAAACAATTGCCTTGATCACTTTCATGCATTCATATAAACAACACAAACAACAGATTCAACATAATAAAGTCCAGTTATAACAAGAATGTTGGTTCTCCGCGCATATATGAACAATAGAAGGCTTCCTCACAAAAAGGGTAGGAACTAAAGTGATTCACAATAGAACAAGTATACAAAAGAATGGATGGCATGGAAGTTTGTAAAATGCCTAAGTATCATGAATATGCTAAAGTATAGAAAGCGATAAATACATACCTCGGACGTGTACAAAACTTACAAAGATCATTACCACGCATTCGCAAGTTGAAATGAACCAACTTGGAAAATCACAAAAGCATCCTCAAATAAGTCAATCAAAATCTGTGAGCAAACAACAACCAAAATCTTAGCAGCCTTCGCCTAGCGAAGGAATCATTCGCCTAGCGAATGAACTAAAACATGGCACTTTAAGTGCCTCAAACTTAAACCGCCCACAAAAGTTATCGTGGGTTCGCTAGGCGAACCAAATCATTCGCGACGCGAGCCTTCGCTACATCCTTCGCCCCAGCGAAGTTTGGGTGTTTTCAAAAGTGAAAGTTTCTGCCACCCCCTCGCTGGCACCTTCGCCTCGCGAACACATCAGCGAGCATTCGCTGGCTCCCTCGCCCAGCGAATTTACCCAGTTTTCCTACTGAAGGTTTTTTTTTTTTACTTTCTGCCACTCCCTCGCTGGCACCTTCGCCAACGTTCGCAAGGCGAACCTTCGCTGGTGACTTCTCCAGAACTCGCTTAGCGAGAACAAGAATTATTAATATAAACAAACGAAAAGAAAGGGAGAAATTTCATTAAACAAGTTGTAAAGTGAAGATTTGGGAAGTTTACGAAAAATCCGAGTACAACTTGTTTAATGAAAGTTCACCACACAACCAAAGAAAATAAAACAACATGCTTGTTTTACGTCGTAAGCTCGACGCCTTTACATTGCTTAGCTAGCAAACTCACTTCCTTCATGCCATAGTGATTCCTCACCGCGCAAACCTAAAGTAAGTGTCCTAACCAAACATATGAACAAACGGTTACGGGAACAAAATGTATACAACACTTGAACAAACATAATGGAAATAGACAATATATACGATATATACAAAACTCAAAAACAAAGAAACTATCGCAATGCGATTCAATATCAAAACCAATCCCCGGCAACGGCGCCATTTTGTTGGGGGCAGAATAGGGCAAGCAGCAAAAATATTTATTTTCGGAAAGAATTCCCTCCGGGATTTATGTCGTGTCCACAGAGATCGGTTCGAGGGAAAGAATGCCGTTCGACAATCTCTCGCGTTTATGAGTTTGGATTAAAATGGTTTACAAGTAAAAACAAACAGAAAAGTAAAGATGAACATAAAAAGAATACATTCTTTGAAGAGAAGAAACCTATCAAGCATGAATATACACTACTCAAAACAAACGTAAACCTATCAATCGGTCGCATTCAACATTCAATACTCATCAAAATCATCACGTATCGCTCACAACAAAGGTTATGTCTAACGCACAGTTGAGAGAGCAACCGTATTACTCTCGTCGACGCTCTCGCGCACGACGCCTCAAAACACGGAAGACATTAAGTTCCGACACCATAAAGATTATTATCTAAATCTATCTCTAGAGTCTAGACAATAGATATCCCTCCCTAATCAAGATTAATGATGGTTATCTCTAACACAACACAAATCCAAACATAAATGCAAAAAGATCAAGGAAAACATCGATAATGATTTGTAAAGCATATATATTATACAACCATGATCAATACATGTACATAGGTTTAGAGTAACAATACAAACATAACCCACAAAATAGAGAAATACATAGAGAAGAAATGGAGAAAAACCAAACATCTCAAAAGTTGTCGGCTCCGATTGATGAAGGATTCGACTCCGGATCATCCTAATTCATGCTCCAATGTGTTTTCTAGCCTAATTACACTCAAAAAATGCTATTGGATGGATTTGGAACTAAAAATATCAAACCCATAACTAAAAAATGATGAAAAATGGCTTAAATGGGCAATTCTGCTTTTCCAGGTTCGCCTAGCGAGTCCCCGTTCGCTAGGCGAACGTAAACCGCCTTTCTGTTGAGTTTTTTCACGATTCTGGAATTTTTCGTTCGCCCCGGTTCGCCTAGCGAACAAGCTAGCGAGTGTTCGCTACGGGGGCTCGCCTAGCGAGCATGACAGAAAACCAGATTTTGTTTTCTTCATAACTCTTGAACCGTAACTCCGATTGACGCACGGTTTGAAGCGTTGGAAAGCTTATTCAATGCTCTTTATGAATATGGAAACATCCCATTGCTGGAACACCTACAAAAATAAATGAAAATCGATTAAACTCAATGATATTTACATGGTAACGCACTATACACACGAAAACGTAAAGTAAACGTATTTACGAACAAAGCGGGGTTTATTCGCACGATATTTACCACAAAGCATTGATAAGTGCAACAAAACATATATACAAAAATAGGTACAATTTGCACTTATCACTTATGAGATCGAAAAGTTAGATCAAAATAGAAGAATCTTAATGGGAAGTATTTGAAGAAATACAAACCTGCACTTTGAGAAGTAAAAATAGCCAGAGAATAATCACACATGCAAAACAATCGAAGCTAATATGGAAAAATAAAACATATTGCCAAGATGGCTAGATTCGTTACATTCAAAGAGTAAAAATAATTATTACAGAACCCAAGGATTAATGATGAAGTTCAAATAAAAGATTGGAATTAGAACGGCAGGTTGGGTTTCATATTGGAGTACTTTGCCTTCAAAAGTTCTAGCCGCCTCTCACAGAGGGATTGGTTCGACCTCATGATCTCCAGTTCTGCTTCTAGCTTCTGAGCTTTGTTAGCAAAAACCAGACCTGCTTCAAGCTCTTTTGCCACCTGAGAGTTGTCAAATTTTTCGAGCTCAGCATTCTGCTTCTTGGCTTTCGAAAATTTTGCTTGCAGCTCTTTAATCTGTGCCTCCCAGGAGCTAATACTTTGTTTATTGGCTTCAATCTAAGTCTTGTTCTGCTCTTGGGTTTGTTCCAAATTAGCCAGTCGATTGGTGGATTCTGAAGCAGCATCCCATGCAGTCGCGACTGAGCCAGTTTGATTTTCAATATCTTTCGAGATTTGTTTGATTTTGGTAACGTCAGTAGCAATTCGATCGATCATTGAGGTTATCTCCATGATGACATTGGAAATTTCTGGAGAAGTAGTTAGAATGTCAACCTCCTTGAGAAGATTCTTCAAAATAATTAGAGAAGTAGGGTCAGACTCAATAAGTCAAAACAAGTCACCCTTAAAAACCTTTTCTTTAATCTTTGATAGGACTAAGCTGGAAGGATCAGTAGTGGATTGACCACTAGATACAGAGGGCGAACTGAGGTTTTTCTCAGACGAACTTCCCCTAGAACCAAGTAAAAATTTCAAGTACTCGCAGGGGTTGTTCTTTTTCAGATCCTTTAGTTCTTCTGCAGAAAGGGTCATAGAGGCCTTGCTCGAATCCTTCACAGTTGACAGGTTAGGGCTAGGAGCCGTCTCGACAATTATCTTCTCATGAATGTCTTCTTCCTCTTCTTCATCTTGGTCATTACCCTCTTCGACGTTTTCAACATCATCCATAAACTCCTCAATAGGCATTGATTGGTTGAGGAACATAGAATGTTTACCCCGTTCTTCCATAACGTCATCTTGTTGGACGACATATGAGGTTTCGAATCTTGGGGAGCCATCATCAGCTTCGTCTTCGACTTGCACCTCAGGGATTTCCATCTCCATATCTGCCTCAGCTGTTTCAGCCTGTGTATCTTTATCTTGATCATCTTCACTATCAGATTCACTGGTGTGAGAAGTCTGAGTGGTAGTCTTGGGTGGTGAAATTTCGCGTTGTTTCTCGACTATTTAGTTGATTTCGCTCATTAAGCTCTTCTCAGAGTCCTTTGCTGAAGTGGGGTGATAGGTTGGTTCGTCTTCACTATTGAGGATTGTGGGGTTGGTTGATTCGGCAACCGGTTGAGTCGAAGCTCCTGCATCGTCCTGAAAAATATAATCGAAGTTAGTAGTCGAACAAAAATACTAAGGACGATGAGGTATATATAAAATCTTTTGGTACCTTAAAAGCTTCTGCCCCAGGGCTTGAGTTGTCACTTTAACGCTGTTCTGCAGCCTTCTTCGACATCTCTTAAGGAGTTGGCTCCAAGATGGTTAAGTTGGTGGGTTTTTTGATCAAGACCTTCACACCTTTCGCTTGAGATTGAGAAATGGCTTCACTTATCTTGGATTGCCTTTTCTTCTTCTTCAGAGGCTGTTCAGCAGTCGGGGATAAGTCCTTATCATCAGATTCGACTATCACCAACGCGTCATCCTTGGCCTTCCTTTTCTGGGGAGTTGGGGGTTGCTTTCGAGCGCCCTGAAAAGGAAATTGTTAGAGAATATTGGAGTATAAAAACCGACGATATTAATAGAGGGGGCGAAATACCTTTGTTGTCGTTGCTGTCTTGCTTCCTTCTTCTTCCTTCACTTCTGCAGGCTTCCTGACTGGTGGTTTCTTTGGAGGAACCTTCACAGCTAAAATAAAACAAAAGACAAATAAATAAGGAAATGTTGGGTCAAAATCCTCCCGTTCCACACACCTTCATATATTTCAGATTCGATGCGAACATCTTCGATCCCAATATGAAGATGCCCTTTGAAACTGTCTAGTGTATGTTTGGTCGGAACCACCCACTGCGCTTTTGGTTTTGATTGTTGGTGAAGGATTTTGATAGAATCCCCACAGACGAACCAGTCTGGAAATGGAGGGGCAAGGGCCACTCCAAAATCAGCGCTTGGCAGTCGAGGGAATTTGGGAGGAAACATATTGAAAGCCGTTTCGTATCGTTTCTCAGGAGGAACGTACGAAGGGATCTTTAAGTTCTCCATTTTCTTTAAATTTTTTTCCTTCAGAGTAACAGTTGCGTCGCAGATGGTTTGACCAAGATCATCTGGTCGATAAACAGTTTCAAAGTATTTTTGGAAGGCCTGGATTTCTTTAATATACGTCGAAGTACCTTTCTTTACTTTTTACTGCACAGAAAGGAAAGCCTTGTTAATGTGGTGTGCAAATGCAGCCACGTCGAAAAATTCCTCGGCATAGTAAGCCTTCCACCAGTCATCAAATTGTTGAGTACAGAGAAAGCTTGGTTCGAAAGCTACTGGAAGAAGCTGTGTTCGACCAGCATACCGTGCGATTTGCTTAATAGCTACCGCTTCAGTATGAATTGCGTTGTAAAGAAGGAGAGCACTTTTCTTGTCATAAATAGGTCAGGGTAAGACTTGAACCAATCCAAACTGTCGAGCGACAAGATTTGGTTGGTAAGTAATCAATGTGACTTGGCTTTTGGAGAGGTTAAATCTGAGGGTTAAGACCCTAGGAGTTAAAAAGGCTTCCCAAATTGCTGTAGATTCTGCTGTTTGAGCCTTCGACGGTGCTGAGAATGGCCTAGTGAACCACTCAGGACCACACTTCCTCATTGCAAAAGGAGCCATGTTGGGTGTAAAATCATAACGTTTGGCGAACATCATGATGAAGTTGGTGAAAACCCGTTGGACAGGTCGACCATCATTAGCAGGTGTCAGTTTCGCCAAACGTAGGCCTTCTACTCTTCGATTCCTCACGTCATCAGCATATTCGTTAATTGGGTTCTTGTGGGGAAGGCAAGCTTCGAACGAAGCATTTAACCATAACTGAAGAAGCCAGAAGGGTTCAGAGAGTAGTAGATTTCCCTTGTCACCGAGACATTTGAGTTGGGTGACTCCTTCACTCATGGATTCATAGAGGCTGGCTAAGATTAATTCGCTCAAACATAAGTTATGGCCAGAGTGTAGAAACTTTCTAGCAACTTGTAGTGACTTCGAGCAGAAGATACAGCGTGACAGCCACAGAGCTAGGAAAGCTATATGTTCAACGTCCGACACTTCCTCTATGCTCTTATCATGATAGTGAGCTATGTGGGTCGAATAAGCTGCCTTAGAGGTAGTAAAACCTATGCTATCCTCAGCCATAAAGTCAGGGTCGTAAGTATTCCTAGTAGGTTTGAGCCCTGTGATAGCGGCTATGTTGAAAAGAGTAGGTGTCATCATGCCACATGGGAGATGAAGAGTGTAGTGGGTGCTGTCCCAAAAGTATAAGGACGAAATAAGCATATTCGAGCAGTAGTCGGGTCCTACTTTCGACAGCATAATCAGGTCATAAATACCCATTTTCTTCCAAACATCCGATTTTGTTTTTTCCAACTTGTTCAACCAACCTAAATAATTAGAGGGATCCCTAAAGGTTGGTCTCGCTCTAAAAACCCTAAAATTATTCATGTATCTAAGGTCAATAGCCTCCTCAGTTGGAGGATTGCTTTGATTCGTAGAGTTTTCAATGCTAGCCCTAGGTTTCTTACATTGTTCTACGGGTTTGTATTTATGTTAGGAGGGGAAAAATTCCTTAAGTCTACTAGCATCTACTTTTAAATCAGACAAAGGACCAAATAAAGCCAATGGCTTGTCAGAAACGGTTAGAGGAATAAGTACCCGAGAAGCATAAATTCTCCTTTTTTCTTCATCAAGAGGTTCAGGTAGATATTGTTGGTTTCTCACCATGGTAGGTCCAGAAACGGAATCAAACGGAGGAAGTTGAGAGATCTTTTTTGGAGCTCTCGCAGGTTTGCCAACATCCTTGGTAGCATCTTTGGTAGAGCGAGTGGAAGAAGCCATTGTTGGAAGAAAGTGAAGAAGATTGAGTTTGAAATGCAAGGGTTTCTGGAGAAAATTTGAGAGTAAGGAAGCGTAAAAGTGAGAACAGTTGTTGAAGAGGGTATTTATAAGTTGGGGAGTAAAAACGGTTTTGAAAAATTGTTGTAATGTTGAAAATGATAATGGGACGCGTGTCTTCTCCACAATTCCTGATGAAGCGGTGGTAATAAGTGCCTACTCCCCCATGATCTCCTAGACTCTAGGGAAGGTAATGATGATGGGATTCTTGCGTGGTTTGAAGAGACGTGTCAGAGGTAGCAATAATGGCTATGACATCCTAGGCCTGCTAATGGAAAATGAACAGTTGGAACTATGAGCAATCGTCAAAGCATCATAAGGACTGAATGAGGCGTCGAATAATATTCTCAAAAAATGCCTTTTTCTTCGTTAATGTCGAAAATGACATTTTTGGGGGGAAATTTGTTGGCTCCTAATTTCGACGCTTGATATGGGATTAAGATTCTTATTCAAAAGAAATTAAATTTTTGGAGTTTCAGAAGACTTCGACATGAATGTCGTTTCCTGATAGTCCAGTCGAAAAGTGTCTTTGTGTAGAGGAGACATGGTTTATGGACTTAGAAATATTTTTAATAAAGTGGAGATATGTTTCGACAGAAACTTAACTGGTACTGTTCGATGAGAGATTCAAATTCAAATAATGGAGGGAATTTTGTCCTTATCCATTTTGATAGAAAAAGACATGTGCAGAGCAGTTGACGGGTGAAGCCATGCAGAATGACATTTGTCTCATTCTAATTAGTGGGCTGTTAGTGGGTAGTTATTTTTTACTATTATAAATAGCAAGTCTTAGTATTAGGATTTGTGTGTGTTAAAGTTGTACAAATTTCTCAAAATCACTCAGAGTATCCGTGTGTAGCGAGAAAAGAGTTTCTGAAGAAATGTACGTTTTATATAACACCAATTTTATTATTCAATGCAATTCAATTAATCTTTACCCAGAAATTTATCTTCTTGCTTTTACTTCGTTCAGTTATTTTCCAATGCACTTTTAATTACTTCTTCGTATCATTTCTCTTTGGTATTGTCGAAATACCCCCTTTTTAAATTATGAAGACTGCCGAACTGTTTATCTTTTATCAAATCCCCTTTTAAATCATTTTAGCACATGTTCTAGGATTTAGTTTGGTCGATCCTGCAAGTTACCCATTTTTTCCTACAAATTTGGTAGACTAGAGGTTGTTTGCTATTTTTCACAGTAAACCCAATAGCTACGAGCATCCCCACTCCCGAAGATGTCAGAAGATACGAAGAAGAAAGAGTCAAGTTCTAGTCTGTGTAGCAGAGACCTTTTCAACATCTCTTCCAATCAAAGTAGATGCGATGCAAAAGGGAAAGGCAATGGAGAAGACGCCGAGGTTTAACAAAACTCTCTGATCTCAAAACAGCAAGAAGGGAGCGCTTTGGTAAGAGACAAGGAGAAGCCTCAGAACACGGATATTGAATGGGTTGCAGAGTCATTTGGTGCAGTTATCCTATCTAGTGAAAAGAATTTCCAAAAGGCTTCTGGTAGAAAAGAAGGAATACAGAAAAGAAAGTGGACCAGGAGAAAGAATGTGAAGGAAGTGAAAGATGGGAACGTAAGGAGTTCTAAACCAAAGCTCTTAAAGAGGCAACTGGTTGACGTTATGATAATGGAAGGCCCGCTAGAAGAAGGCACTATTGGAGAGAAAAAGAGGAAGTAATCAGCAACTGTCAGTAGAGGTCATAATTTTCTACCAGAGGTGGTGTTGGAGGACCAACACCGCCTATCCCAATGAAGGCTATAAGTTGGATCTGCAGGGGTCTGGGGAGCCCCCGTGCAGTTCGAGCCCTAGCTTGGCTCATTCGTATGGAAAGTCCCCAGCTTGTCTTTCTTATGGAGACTAAGCTTAAAAAATAGGAAATGTTGACTGTCAAGAAGAAATGCAGGTTTAAATTTGATGTGACAATTGATTGTAGGGGTACAGGGAGAGATAGAGCGAGTGGTTTAAACTTATGGTGGAATGACTCAGTTGACATTAACGTTAACTCACACTCTCAAAATCACATTGCTGGGAGTTATCAGTTAGATGATGATGAGTGTCCATGGTCATTTATTGGTATCTATGGATTTCCTGAGGAGATCAATAAGAGAGATACTTGGGAGCTGGTTCAAAAGGTATGCGAAGAAGGAGGAGAGAAGTATATCTTATTTGGGGATTTTAATGACATTCTGCAGGACGTGGACAAATAAGGTGGAGTCAGTAGAATAACTTCTCAGTTACAACGGGGAAGACAGACTTTGGACATGTGCGGGCTTAAGGAAGTTAGTTTTGAAGGTTACTATTATACATGGTCAAATGGTAGACAAGGCGAGGAAAATATACAATGCAGGCTGGACAAATCTTTGGTCTCCTTTGAATTCAAGCAATGGTTTCCTTTAACTAAAGTGGTTCACTTGGAAAGATTCAGTTCCGACCATGCTGCTTTGCATATTCTCATCCAAAAAGACGAGTCAGTTGACAGGAGACATTATTTGTTTCACTTTGAAGAGGCTTGGTCAAAACAAGAGAATTGCGGAGAACTAATAAGACAGTTGTGGACTAGGAACACTAATTCAATTCATCATAGGATCAATTCAATGCAAGAGCTTCAGGACTGTTTCAAGGACTTGCGTACAAACAAGGTTAGAAAGGAAAATCTTGAGACTTCAAGAGGTTCTAAAGGAGGATAAAAGATGGTCTGGGGATTGGGCTGAGATTCAATAGTACAAAGCTGTTGACAGACAGAGGGATTCCCTGCTAAAGATTGAGGAGACTCTTTGGAGGCAAAGAAGCCGTGCAGTGTAGCTCATGGTCGGGGATAGGAACACAAAGTTCTTTCATCAGAAAGCATATCAAAGAAGGAGGAATAATACGATTAAGAGGCTGAAAGATGATAATGGTATATGGAGGAGAGGGCGCCAAAATTGTGAGAAGATCCTTACGAGTTACTTTAAGAACATTTTTACCACTTCTCACCCAGAGGATCAACAGGAGATCTACAACTCCATTTCAGGTAGACTCTCTGATACTTATAAGCAGTTCTGTTCCAACTAGTTCTCTCGAGAAGAGGTTCACAAAGCTATTCTCTAGATGCACCCTATGAAGTCTCTAGACCCGGACGACCTCACTGCACTTTTCTATCAAAAATTCTGGCCAATTATGGGGGAGGATGTTCTTCATTTTACTCTTGATATCTTGAATAACAACAGGGACCCTAGTGCTATCAACAACACTTTCATTACCCTCATCCCTAAGAAGAAGCACCCCACGAATCCGTTGGACTTTAGGCCAATTAGTCTCTGCAATGTGATCATGAAAGCCGTTACCAAAGCAATCGCCAATAGAATCAAGACATTTCTTCCAGATATCATCAGTGAAGAACAGAGTGCCTTTATTCGAGGAAGACTTATTACCGACAACACCCTCATTGCAATGGAATGTTTCCATTGGATGAAGCAAGAGAAAAAGGGCAGAAAGGGTACCATGACGTTGAAACTTGATATGTCTAAAGCCTACGACAGATTGGAGTGCAGTTTCGTAACTGAAACTTTAAAAAGATTGGAATTCCCTCAGTGGATAGTTTCCCTGATTCAGAAGTGTATCACTATTGTCACCTACCAAGTCTTGATTAATGGCCAACCTAGTAGACGTTGACAGAGACCCACTCTTACCCTATTTGTTTGTTATTTATGCAAATGTTCTCTCTGGGATGCTAAAGCAGGAGGCAACAAGGAGGAGGATCCATGGCATTAAAGTTGCGAGGAAGTCCCCAACCATCTCTCATCTATTTTTTCCCGGATGATAGCCTTCTTTTTGCTAGAGCTAGTGAGGAGGAAGCTGAACGTGTTCTTCTTATTCTTAGTGCTTATCAAAGAGCTTCTGGGAAGGTAGTGAATATTGAAAAGTTAGAGGTCTCTTTTAATAGTAATGTCATGCAGGAGGTGATGGATAGAATCAAAGACTAACTGGGCTTTCATTTTGTTAACAACCATTCGAAATATCTTGGTCTGCCGGTCGTGTTTGGTAGGTCAAAAAAAGAGGTTTTTAAACTTGTTGTTGATAGAGTTTGGAAGAAGGTCAAAGGATGGAAAGAGTCATTTCTGTCAAGAGCAGGCAAAGAAGTTCTGATCAAAGCTGTGTCCCAAGCCATATCGACGTACATCATGAGCTACTACCGTATCCCAAACAGTTGCTGTAAGGAAATTGAAGCTTTGCTTGCTAAGTTCTGGTGGGGTTCAAAGGGAGGGGAAAGGAAAATCCACTGGTTAAGTTGGGAGAGGTTGGCTCAATCTAAAGGGAAGGAGGATTTGGCTTTCGAGGCATCCAAGATTTCAATACCAGTTTGTTGGGTAAACAATTTTGGCGCTTAATGCAAGAAGATGAATCCCTCTTCGAGAGATTTTTCAAAGGCCGGTACTATCCAAGATGTTCTATTGCAAAAGCTCCCAGTGGTTTTAGGCCTAGTCATGCGTGGCACAACATTCTGAGCTCGAAAGATTTGGTGCTTCATGGTTCCCGTTGGCGTGTTGGAAATGGTTCGAAAATCAACATTGGGTATGATAATTGGATTCCAACTCTTCCTGGTTTCCAATCGTCCACAATGGCCTGCATTCTCGCTCTTGACATAAAGATTGAACAACTCATTGATAGTGACCTCGCGTGCTGGAATTTGGACATTCTGAAGGAGAATTTTGAAGACCAGGATATAATCCATATAAGAAGTATCCCTCTCTCGTCCAACCTTCCTGAAGATAAGCTGTTATGGCACCATGTAAAGGATGGAAACTTCTCTGTTAAATCAGCTTACCACTGGCTTGGGGAACAAAGGAGGAAAAGGCTTCCTGGACCTTCAAACAATAATTCTATGAAGTTTTGGAAATGCCTGTGGAAGCTAAATGTCAATCCTAGAACATTCTACCAACCAAAGACAACCTGCAAAAGAAAGGTACGATTACTGATGATTTATGCCCTTTGTGCAATTTAGAACCTGAAACTTCTTCTCATCTCTTTCTTCGGTGCGATTTTGCTAAGAGGACTCTTTTTTCTGATCCTTGGGAATTCGTACTCCCGAGTCAGGAAGTATCATTGATTGGCTATGTGACATTTTTTCCAAGAATGATAAACAGTTTGGGCAGCTTATAGCTAACTTCCTGTGGAATATGTGGTAAGTTTGCAACAATGTTATCTATAAGAATGGCAAGCCTGATCCGTGTAGGGTGGCGTTGGAAATTTGGGAAGCTTTTAATGAAGGGTATGGGGATAGGATGGGCAGTGCTGCAAGAGTTCATGAGATTGGTAGGAAGTTGGAAAATTATAATGGTTGGGTTGTTCAGACTGATGCGGGTTATTTTGAGGGAGAGAATGCTGCACTTGGGTGTGTCATTAGAGACCCCACTTCAAATATTTTCCTAGCAACATCTAAGAGATTGGTTAGTGGTCGATCCCGCCAATGCTGAATTAATGGCTATCCGTTGGGCATTGCAATTGGCGATAGAGTTGGATCTTAACAGTTTTATGGTTCAGTCGGATGCTCTGTCAGTTGTGGATTGTATTAATGGTGTGGACTTTAATGCAGAATTATATCTTATTGTTTGTGATTGCAGACAGTTAATGATTAGGTGTGTCAATGTTGTTGTTATATTCATTAGTAGGTTGAGTAATGTTAATGCTCATAGTATGGTTGGTATAGGCAAGTCTTTAGGATCCAGAACATGGACTGACCATATTCCAAGCCTTGATCATGTATCTTGTACTGCTGCTTCTGTTCTTTAATGAAATTTGCTTGTTATAAAAAAATGTATGATGTTTTGGGGATTAAGTAATTGAACTAATAAAATGTCTAATAAGAAAATAAAGACAAAAGTACTAAATGATAAAAACTCATCATAAAATTATTTGTTTGATTGATTATGTGTGCTTAAAAAAATTATAAGTCTAATATTTATAGAAACACACACACTAATATTAGTCTCTCTTGGCTATTTATAGTGATGCCTGAGTTTTTCTAATATTATTGGTGATACATTGTGCTCCACATTCGACTCAATTTTCTCATTTCTTAACATTGTATGTTTTTCCTAGTGTTTTAGAAAACAGAGTGTGTACGTGTTATAAGTAATTAGTAAGTAAAATTGGATTCATTTACACTTAAGTTTTATGTCATGAAAATACTAGCATATCTGATCCTAGTTCCAAAAAATCCTTGACTTGAAATGTGATTTATTTACACTTAACGTTTCACCTCACAAACCCGGCGTTGCATACCTGCCTCTATGCATTTTATTAGTCGTTCCTTCTCACTTGTTGTATTCAAAGCACATCCATCTACATGCCTTATAAAATACTCCTGTCAATTCATCAACACAAACTAAAAATGTGAGTATTATACTTGAAGCGACTAAGGAACCATAAGATTTTATATGTACAATATGAATAAAAGTATATACATGGAATGCACAACCTCCACGAGAAATGGTGGAAGCATGAAAAATGGCATATTCCAGATCAGTTAAGGTACAAACAATATCAAACATGAGCCTAGGACGATCCTTAAACTCAACATTCACTACTAAATAACCCCTTTGGTCACAACTTTCAATTCTCACCATCCTCTTCTCATTTTCCATCTCTATATTTCCTTCCAAAACCATAAGTTGGTGCAACCTCCTTTCAATTGTGCATGTCACGGTACCTTTGAATCCAAGAAGCTTTGAAATCTTAACACTAGGGATGTTGATGCTACCAATGTTAGAATTAGTGGTGTCCCGAAGCACGATCGTAAGACGGTCCTTAATGATGGTTAGGCGAGAAGGATCGTCGATGGAGGAATTATTGGATTGATCTGAGATATAAGCAACATATGTTAACATGGTATTGTAGCTGCATGCATGAGCTTCAACAATGTTGCAATGAAGATCGGCGAGGGTGGTAAAGATCTCGAAAAATAAGCTAGGATAGTCTTGTATTGTAATTTCAATGACTGTGAAGTATTCTTGCACTCCTTTGCGGATAATTTCAATCTATATATCAAAATAAAAAAATTAAAAACATCCTAAACATATTTTTTCTTTAATATTGGATTATTTGTAGTACCTGGTTGAAGTAATCAGTGACTTTCTGGTTGGTTAATTTGTTGCCATATTCATCTCTAACATGAAATACTACAATTTTTCAATTAGTTAAGATTTTATCTTATGATATATTGTATTAATACTATAGAGTATGTAAAGATGAAGAAATATAATAAAACGCACCATCCATGCACCAACGAGCATCAGATGAAATAAAACTTTTGATGATTTGAAAGTTCATATCTGTCAAAACCATTACCATGTCTAGTAGAAGAACACCATGCATGTTAACCCTATTTACCTTGACCACTGTGCAATCTTCCATTCTTTCATTGTCGATGCTAACTTGGCAACTACAAAAGAGAAGAATATTAACATGTGTTGATATTATCAAATAACTAATTTAAAGAGTATGGAATGAAAGCATTATGTACGTACATTGGGCCATATATTCTTTCAGAGTGAGTATCAAAATCTGGATCAAAGTAAGGGTAAGAATAATCTTTGCTCATGCTGCAAATGAAAAGACACAGAGAATGTAAAAATTAAAAATATTTGTACCCGTGATTAAATTGTTTAGAGGAGGTTTGAAGCTCTTTGGTTCATGGAAGAGTGGCGGTTAGTGGTAGTTGGCCTCTCCCACTTGGCGGTTGTGTTTGCTGGGATTTGCCGTTCTTTTACTTTCTTTGAGAGTTGTGCTTTTGTTTTGGGTTGTTTGTCTGTTCCTAGTTTGTTCCTAGTTTGGTTTTGCTGTTTTCTGTTGGGTACGTTGCTAATGTATAGAGGTTTGCATCATTAACCAAATCATGTAAACCAACCATATTTTATGGTTTTGATTTGTAAATAAAATCACCTCTTGTGAAAACCAGTTTCATAATTATAAATGATTTCAAATCGGTTCAAAATCAATAAAAAATTATTGTAATATAAAAAATAAAAAATAAAAGGTTAAATATATTTTCGATCCTCTTAAATAATATAAATTTCCTTTTTAATATTTCAAAATATTTTCTTTAAAAAATGATCCTTCTAAAATTTTTCATCCACACTTTTTGTCTCTAATACTATAATTATCGCTAAAACTGTCATTAATTCAGTCGCAATGTAATAAACCGTCGCTAAAACCTTCGTTAATTCTATCGCTAAGTTGTAAAAATCGTCGCTAAATTGCACGGGAAACCAAAAGTGTTGATGAAAAATTTTAGGAGGTTCACTCTTTTAAGAAAATATTTTGAAAGAATAAAAATGAAATTTAAAATATTTAATGACGAGGTTGGAGACCCGAAATCGATTGTTACTTGTATAAAGTTATTTTCTTGGTTGTGGATCCTTATTTTATCTAAAGGAAAAACACCTTGTAATTTTTATGAGTGACATTTGTACCATTTAGACTTTTTGTAATGAAGGGTTAGATGCAAGTTTTGTTGGTTGTAATTGTGTTGAGGTACCCCTAATACCTATTTTCTAATACATTCTTGGCTTATAAAAAAAATTAAAATTTAAAAAGACTACAACATATTTAACCCTAAAAATATAACAATAAATCAATGCTTTCTTTTCTAATATCAACAATATTTCTTCTTTCAATTTAATTTCTAAGAACCAACTTCATTGTTCGGGTTCCTTCGGAGGGTGGAGGTAGTATTGAGGATGTTAAAGGAGTGAAGGAGGAAATAAAGAGGTAATTTCAAGACAGATTCTCAGAACGAATTTTACACAGGCCTGTCATGGATGCAAATATATTCTTTGTGCTTTCGGATGAAGACTGTAAGCTGCTTGAAGAACCTTTTTCTTTAAAGGAAATTAAGTCTACTACTTGGAATTGTGATGGTTAAAAAAGTCCGGGCCCAGATGGCTTAAATGTTGGATTTATTCATAAGTTTTGGAATGTATTGTAAGTTAAAGCGGTTAAGTTTATGAATGAATTTCATGCAAACGCGAAATTACCGAAAGCAATCACGACAACATTTATAGCCCTTGTTCCAAATATTCAGCACCCTCATCACGTGAGTGACTACAGACCCATTTGCCTTGTAGCTTGTCTGTATAAAATTTAGTACAAAGTTCTGGCAGACAGGTTAAAAAAGGTTCTCCACAAGATTGTTTCTCCCTCACAAACAACTTTTGTATCTGGAAGACAATTGTTGGATGTAGTTCTCGTTCTCAATGAATCTCTAGATTACGCAAAGAAGTTTAAAAAAGATTATTTATTACTTAAAGTTGATTTCGAACTAGCTTACGACTGCATCAACTAGGATTTCTTGAGGTTTGTTCTTAGGAGCCTAGGATGTAGGGCAAAGTGGGTGAAGTGGATGAAATCTAGTGTCTTCAGTAAAAATTTATCTATTCTGGTCAACAGGAGTCCTATAGATGATTTTATTGTCGAACGAGGCTTACGTCAAGGAGATCCTATTTCTCTTTTTTTTTTTCGTGCTTGCAGCAAAAGGTTTAGCTTGTCTCACCAACAAGGCAGCAAGCTTAGGCAAGTTTGAAGGCTTCAGTGTTGGAAATTCGACGGAACATAGAATTATACAATTTGCGGATGACACAATCAAACTTGGGAGAGCCAATTGGGAGAATGTTTGGAGTATTAAGGCAGCTTTAAGGGTGTTCGAAATGGTGTTGGGGCTTAAAGTGAATTTTTTTCAAATGCAAATTGTGTGGAGTCCATGTAAAGGAAGATTTTTTAGTGGATGCATCTCATTTTCTCTTTTTGCAATATTGATGCAATTCCCTTCAAATTCTTGGGCATTCCTGTTGGTTGTAACCCAAGAAAAAGTGAAATGTGGAATCCTTTAATCAGCACTTTTAAGAAGAAGCTGGCGGTTTAGAAGTGCAAAAAACTCTCCATAGGTGGTAGAGTTGTCCTTCTGAATTCAGTTTTGTCTAGTCTCCCGGTGTTCTTAATGTCGTTCTACAAAGCACCAAAGAAGGTAATCAAGGAGATTTCTCGATTCCAAAGCAGATTCTTGTGGCACGACACCGAATATAGGAAAGGCATTCATTGGATTCAATGGAGTAAAGTATGCAAATCAAAAGATGAAGGTGGTTTGAGAGTAAACAATTTCGAGTTATTTAACAAAGTCTTGCTTCTCAAGTGGAAGTGGAGATATTTGCAAGAAGACAATGTAATATGGAGGGAACTTCTTTCGGAAAGATACGACTATCTTTAGCATCATACTTTGAAAAGGAGGTTCAAAGTGATTCAACCAAATTCTCGGTTTGGTGGAAAGACATTAATTTCTTGGGCAGGAATTCTTATTCGTGTAACAATTGGTTTGTAGATAACATTTTGTTCGGGATAGGAAACATGACAATAACTCTGTTTTGGTACTGTTGGTGATTAGGGAATATTCCATTGAGGGAATCCTTCCCTTTGCTGTTTCAGGTTTGCTCTCAAAAGGAAGCAACAATAGCGGACTTCGGTTTTTGGATGAACGCATAGTGAGTTTGGAGGGCTTTGGAGTAGAGGTGGCAATTGGATCCATTAAGGTAAAATCCATCCAATCCATCAATTAAAAAATCCATCCAATCCATTCACCACATAAAAAGTAAGTTAATGGATTGGATTAAATCCATCCATTTAGATGCAATGATTGGTTCAATCCATCCAACAAATTTTAAAGATCCAATGGAATAATTTTATCTCCGTTAGATTTATTTTTTAAAAAATAATTAAAAATGGATTTTTTTCCAAAAAAAATAACGAATTTTTATTCCGAAAAAAATTGATTTTTTTTTTCGAAAAAAAAAAAAATTTTTTACAAAAGAAACCAATTTTTCTTTTCGAAAAAAATCGACTTTTTTTTTTCCGAAAAAATACTGACTTTTTTTTTTCCTGAAAAAAACCCGACTTTTTTTTTTCGAAAAAAAATCGATTTTTTTTTCCAAAAAAAAAACGGCTTTTTTTCCAAAAAAATCGATTTTTAAAAAAAAAAAAACTGACTTTTTTTTTTCCGAAAAAAACCGATTTTTTTTTCCAAAAAGAGACTGTTTTTTTTTCCGAAAAAAGAACTGATTTTTTTTTCTTAAAAAAACTGTTTTTTTGTCAAAAAAAAAAACTGATTTTTTTCGAAAAAAATCAACTTTATTTTCCAAAAAAAAACTAATTTTGAAAAAAAAAAGACTTTTTTTTTTTGTAAAAAAACCAATTTTTTTTTTTTTTAAAATTGGATGGATGGATATCCATCCATTAAAAATATGTTAATGGATGGATTGAATGAATTTTATTCTTAACGGATGGATTGGATTGGATAATTTTAAAAAAATTTTAGTGAATTGTTAATGGACTAATGAAGTCTTGCTTCTCAAGTGGAAGTGGAGATATTTGCAAGAAGACAATGTAATATGGAGGGAACTTCTTTCGGAAAGATACGACTATCTTTTGCATCATACTTTGAAAAGGAGGTTCAACGTGATTCAACCAAATTCTCGGTTTGGTGGAAAGACATTAATTTCTTGGGCAGGAATTCTTATTTGTGTAACAATTGGTTTGTAGATAACGTTTTGTTCGGGATAGGAAACAGGACAATAACTCTGTTTTGGCACTGTCGGTGATTAGGGAATATTCCATTGAGGGAATCCTTCCCTTTACTGTTTCAGGTTTGCTCTCAAAAGGAAGCAACAATAACGGACTTCGGTTTTTGGATGAACGCATAGTGAGTTTGGAGGGCTTTGGAGTCCCATAAATAAGAGGTATGTTAGGCATGAGCAACATTACCATACAATCAATTATATTACATTTTTTCACGTCACATACCTGCATCAATCACTTTCAATTTAGTAAATTAAAAAATCCAATTTCTTTTTAAGTGTACATTTTTCAATCTAACGAATATACTCTCTTTTATTTATTTTATTATTAATGTTTTAAACCAAATTCATATGTATTACATAAATTGTTGGAGTAATAGTTTTTTTTTTAAGTGTTGGAGTAATATATTTTTTTTTAAATAAGAGTGTTAGTTTTATATATCTTTAAAAAGGAAATATATGTTTATTTTTCAATGATAATTTAAATATCAATATTTTTGATAAAATATTAAAAAATTTAATTTTTGTGTGTAGTTTTATATTAAAAATAAAGAAATAGTAAAAATATATTGTTTTTATTTCCTTATTATTTTTAGTATTTTTTTTATTTATAAATTTATATTTTATGATATAAATTCAATTTTTAATAAAATAAATTTATAAGTGGTGTTGTGGGTTGGTACGACCCTGAAAAGATAAAGTATATACAATTTAAAAAGAAAACGTGATTTCTTTTCTCACTTGGGATTTCTCTGACATTATTGTGAAAAATTAAAATTATTATTGGAATACGAAAATGTACTTTCGAATGTTAAATTGTAATTCCTTGTGTCGAAGCGTCGAAGCAAGGGTGTGTCGAAACAGTTGTTTCACACATATTTGATTTAGATTTGATTTGATATAGTTCCAAAATAGGTAATTTGAGCTTTTATAGTTTTGGGCTTTGGCTTGGAGAACAAGTAAACCTAAATCTATAAATAGGGAGTAACCCTTATTTTTTGAAAAAGAATAACAACACATTGTAATTCACGGTTTGCAGTTGCAAGTGAATAGAAAGAGAAAAATCCCACAGTTTGTGGGTAACAACCTTCTTCTCCAAATTCTCTTAGAATCCTAATTTCATTTCTTTCTCTAGTTTCTTCTTTTTCTTTTGTATTGTTGTGCTAAGAATCCTTCTTGTTTATCAAGATAGGGTCGAAATTTCCATAGGTTTTGGGTTAATTCCAACATCTGGTATCTAGAGCTCCGGTTCGATTCAAGGAAGGATAATCATGATGGCAATGAATCATCCGAACGAGCACTTTCCGGCGAGTCTTCCGATTCTCAAGAAAGATAATTATGAGAATTGGTGCAATCAGATGAAGGTGGTTTTCTGTTATCAAGATCTTTGGGATCTTGTGAAGGAAGGAGTAACACCGCTTGCGGAGAATGCGATGGATCAAGCAAAGGCTGCACACAAAGAGTTGAAGAAGAAAGATTATAAAGCTCTCTTTACAATCCATCAGTGTGTCGATCCAGATAACTTTGAAAAGGTTAGTGATGTAGAGTCAGCGAAGGAAGCGTGTGAGATTCTTCAAACATCGTTTGGAGGCGCAGAGAAGGTGACAGAGGTGAGGTTACAAACTCACAAGAGAACCTATGAGTTGCTTCAGATGGAAGACAATGAGAGTATAACAGATTTCTTACCCAGTGTTACAAAGCTGGTGAGTAAAATCAAGGTATGTGGAGAGGTGTTGACATCAAGATCAGTTGTTGCAAAGATCTTGAGGTCATTGGCTCCAAAGTCAGACCACGTGGTAGTAGCCATAGAAGAGTCGAAAGACTTGTTAGTATTGACGAAGGAAGAGCTTCAAGGGACGCTCCAGTCTCATGATCAAAGGATGGCTGAAAGAGCTGCAGGAAAGTCGAAGAGGGATATGACTTTGCAGGCGCAGTCAGAAAAGGAAAGAAAAGGCAAAGGAAGAGGGAATGGCAACAAAGGTAGAGGAGGAAACTGGTCAAATCAGAGAAAAACCTAGAACCAAGGCAACCAAAGAGGTGGTGGTCAAAAATCTGACAAGAGTCACATTCAATGTTTCAATTGTCAGAAGTATGGCCACTATTTTAGTGACTGCCCAGAAAAGAAGAAAAATCAAGAAACTGATGCAAAGCTGGCGAAACATGAAGAGAAGAGACGTTGCTGATGGTCACAACAAGAGATGAAGAAAGATTCCAAGATCAGTGGTACTTGGACTCAGGATGCTCATCACACATGACTGGAAGGAAAGATTGGTTTATTAACTTGAAGCCCTCGTCGAAGAACACAGTGAAGTTTGCAAATGACAACACTCTAGCAGCTGAAGGTGTTGGTGATGTTCTGATTATGAGGAAAGATGGCAAGAGGTCAACAATTTCCAATGTGTTGTACATACCAAGCATGAAGAGTAATTTGCTCAGTATAGGGCAGCTGGTCGAAAAGAATTACAACGTAGTTGTCGAAGACAAGATTATGAGAGTCCTCGACGCAGGTGGTAGGTTGATCTTGAAGGCTCCAATGTCCCAGAATAGGACCTTCAAGATTGAACTCAAGGTGATGGAGCACAAGTGCCTAGCAACTGGAGCTAGCAGAGATGAGTGGTTATGGCATTTTCGACTCGGCCATCTCAACTTCAATGACATCAGAGAGCTAAAGAGAAGAAATATGGTTTCAGGATTACTAGAAATCGACATTCCAAGTGAAGTCTGTGAAGAGTGTGTTCAGTCGAAACAACACAAGAATAACTTCAGCAAGGATGCAGAAAGGAAGTCGAAGGCAATTCTGGAAGTCATATACTCTGATGTATGTGGTCCAATCCAGGTGGATTCGATTGGTGGCAACAAATACTTTGTCACGTTCATAGATGATTACTGTCGAAAGTTGTGGACTTACCTCATCAAGAAGAAAAGTGATGTGATCGAGGTATTTGCCAGATTCAAATCTATGGTCGAAAGACAAAGTGGTCGAAAGTTGAAAATTCTGAGGACCGATGGTGGTGGAGAGTATGTTTCGAAGGAGTTCGATGCATTACGTGAAAAGGAAGGGATTATGCATGAGGTGGTGACACCCTACACTCCACAGCAAAATGGCATTGCAGAACGAAAGAACAGAACCATCATGAACATGGTGAGAAGTATGTTGAATGGAAAGCATTTTACCAAAGAATTGTGCGGAGAAGCGGTTTCAACAGCAACATATATTTTGAACAGATGTCCGACGAAGAAGCTTGAAGGAATCACACCAGAAGAATGTTGGTCTGGTGTCAAGCCTAGCCTCAGTCACTTGAAGGTGTTTGGATCTATAGCACATAGACATGTGCCAGATAAGTTGAGAAGGAAGCTTGATGACAAGTCGAATCAGATGTTCTTGATAGGATATCATTCGACTGGAGGTTACAAACTGTTCGACCCAATAAATAAGCAGGTTGTGATCAGCAGGGACGTGATCATAGATGAGTTGAAAGAATGGGATTGGACTGAGAATGCCAAGAAGGATTCAGTGAGAATCTCTTGTGAAGAACCAGCCACTGAAGTCGAAAGAGAAGTTCGACAGGAACCAGTCATAGATGAAGCAGGTCTAAGCAGACCTCGACGAACAAGACACATGCTTGAAAGGTTGCAAGATTGTGTAATTACATCAGATGATGTGGTCGATGAAGAGGGTGAACTGATGCATTATACTTTCTACGCAGATGTCGAACCATTCAATGCTGCTGAGGCATTGAAAGATTCGAAGTGGGTGAAAGCAATAAATGAGGAGTTATAGTCCATCGAAGTCAACAACACCTAGTCACTTGTTGAATTGCCTCAAGGCAAGAAGGCAATAGATGTGAAGTGGGTTTACAAGGTGAAGGTGAATCCTAAAGGAGAAGTAACTCGACACAAGGCGAGACTTGTGGCGAAAGGATTTCTTCAAAAGGAAGGAATCGACTTCGATGAAGTGTTCGTACCTGTTGCTAGGATCAAAACAATCAGGTTGTTTGTTGGTCTAGCAAATATGAACGATTGGCACACATGTCATATGGACGTGAAGTGTGCGTTCCTTAATGGTCCCTTAGATGAAGAAGTTTATGTCGCACAACCAGCTGGGTATGTGAAATAAGGCGAAGAAGGAAAGGTGTACAGACTGCATAAAGCCCTGTATGGACCTAAGTAAGCTCCATGGGCTTGGAATAAGAAAATCAACAGCTTCTTAAGGGAGAAGGAATTTGTGAAGTGTACCACTGAGCATGGAGTGTATGTAAGGAGAAGCAATAATGAACTGCTTATACTATGTCTCTATGTCGACGACTTGTTGATAACAGGGAGTTGCAAGAAGGAGATCAAAGATTTCAAACATGACCTAAGTGAGGAGTTTGAAATGTCAGACTTTGGAAATCTCTCATATTTCCTAGGCATCGAATTCTACAAGACTAGTAGAGGTTTGATGATGCACCAAAGAAGATATGCAGGAGAAATACTCAAGAGATTTGAGATGCAAGATTGCAACCCAACTTTGACTCCAGCTAAGACCAGACTACAACTGTCGAAGGATTCAGATAAAGATGATGTCGACCCAACCCAATACAGAAGACTTATTGGGTCACTTAGATACCTTTGTCACACAAGGCATGACTTAGCATACAGTGTGGGCATTGTAAGTAGATTCATGCAGAAGCCAAAGGTATCACACCTAGCAGCAACGAAGAGGATACTAAGGTATCTGAAAGGGACTCTCAACTACGGAATTTTGTTTCCTGCAGTTGATGAAGGGAAAGAATGCAAGTTAGTGGGATACACCGACTTTAGCTGGTGTAGTGATGTTGAGGATATAAAATCCACAGCTGGATATGTGTTTATGTTAGGTGGTGCACCAGTTGCTTGGAGTTCGAGAAAGGAGCAAGTAGTGGCATTGTCATCATGCGAAGCAGAATATATAGCTTCTTCTCTTTGTGCATGTCAGGCAAACTGGATGGTGAACTTGGTCGAAGAGATTACAGGGAAGAGTTATGGACCAATTACCATGAAGATCGACAACATGTCAGCTATCAACTTGGCGAAGAATCCAATAGCACACGGTCGAAGCAAGCACATCGAAATGAGGTTCCATTATCTTCGAGAGCAGGTAGCAGAAGGGATGATGAACTTGGAACACTGCAGAACTGAGAATCAGATTGCAGATATCATGACGAAGGGAGTGTAGGTCGAAGTTTTCAGAAGACTAAGAGCCATGATGAATGTAGACAGCTTAGACACAATGAATTAGGTGGTGTGTTAAATTGTAATTCCTTGTGTCGAAGTGTCGAAACAAGGGTGTGTCGAAACAGTTATTTCACACAGATTTGATTTAGATTTGATTTGATATAGTTCCAAAATAGGTATTTTGGGCTTTTATAGTTTTATGCTTTGGCTTGGAGAACAAGTAAACCTAAATCTATAAATAGGGAGTAGCCCTTATTTTTTGAAAAAGAATAACAACACATTATAATTCACGATTTGTAGTTGCAAGTGAATAGAAAGAGAAAAATCCCACAGTTTGTGGGTAACAATCTTCTTCTCCAAATTTTCTTAGAATCCTAATTTCCTTTCTTTCCCTATTTTCTTCCTTTTCTTTGGTATTGTTGTGCTAAGAACTCTTCTTGTTTATCAAGATAGGGTCGGAATTCCCATAGGTTTTGGGTTAATTCCAACATCAAATGCATTCCAATTTACGCACAATTTATTCATAAGTGAGTCAGATCCTAAATTTTGACAAAAAATTGATACGAAAATGCATCTCCGTATAACTAACGGAAGTGAACCTCCATGTAGCGAGTGATTTTTGGATGTGGTTGCGAAGCACGATCGCTCTAGTACTACAGTTCGATTCATTTTTATCCTATTAAAGCTGATGAAGGAAGGGAAATAGATGTCTCCAACTAACCCTGCTTGCATACTGAGATTAAACAGCGGTCTGTTAGGTTACAGATGCTACAAAGATTCGGGGTTTTTCCTAGGTTTATTTTGTTGACGAGGGGTGGTTTAGGCCATCGGTTGAGATTGTTAGGACGGATATATATGAGAGTATGGGATTTTGGGTTTTTGTTTAGTGTGCTCGCTAAGATTTTTCTTTCAATCTTATGCCTACGTATTCCCGTTTACCGAAACAGGGAAATCAGAGCGTTCGTAGTTCCTCCTATGCTATGGGAGGAAATGGTATTTGGTGTCTTGTTCAAAGCCCAAGACGTGAAGCTAAAGGTGGTTTGTATCTTGTTCAAAGCCCAAGATGTGAAGCTAAAAGGTTTATTTGTATCTTGTTCGAAGCCCAAGATGTGAAGCTAAAAGTGGTGACCTTAGAGAGAATTTGTCATCTCTAAAGAGGGGTTTGTCTGTTACAACTGTTTATAAAGGAGAATTACTTTAATCGGGATTTGTGAATCCGGCAATGCCATAATTTCCTTTATAGGGGATTTCAACCTGAAGGAGAAGACTTTAACTCAGTGTAGAGTAATGCCATCTTTCCTTAGGAATTTCTCATACTAAAAGAGGGACATTGGCATGGATGTAGATGATCCAGAGGCTTGCCGCTTACAGCAATTAGATGGAGGGGAAGGAGTTGTTGATGTTTGTGTACTGTGAACGAGGCACAACTTTGATGCTAAAAGGTTAATTGGATCAACCAGTGGTTTTCTTATACAAAGCCTAAGAGGAGGCTATCATGTGTCTCGTACAAAGCCCGAGAGTGTGGCTAAAAGGTTTTGACTCAACGAGGGAATCTTTTGGTATCTCGTATAAAGCCCGAGATGGGGGCTATTTGACTCAACAAGAGAGTTTTTGTATCTCGTACAAAGCCCGAGATGGAGGGTAAAATTTGTTTGGCTCAATAAGAACCTTTTTGTATCTCATATAAAGCCCGAGATGGAGGCAAAAGGGTGATTGACTCAACGAGGGAGTCTCTTATGTGTCTCGTATAAAGCCTGAGAGAGAGGCTGAATGTTGTTTGACTCCGCTGGGGAGAATCATTGTACAAAGCCCAAGATAGAGGCTAACTTCACGGGAGAAGGATCATTATACAAAGCCTAAGAGGAGGTTGTGGTTACTGTTCAGTTAAGTGACAGGTCCAGTAGACTGATTTTTAAAGAGAAAATCAGTTCTTATATTAGCAATGCTATACTCGAGGATTTGATTCGAGGATCCGGGTTATTCTTGTTCTTTAAGAAAGTGGGAAATCCGAAGGGTATTGAGACTGTCCGAGTCTACGGGTTTTCTTCCTATTTAACGAAGGGGTCACTTGAGAATGTCTGGAAAACTCAAGGAGATTAGACTGTCCGTGTCTAGAGTGTCATCTTTTGTACTATGCTTTGAGAAACAGTAGTAGACTTTATGAAATGACTGTTCTATGCAGATGACTAATTTCTGTTCCTATACCTCTAGGAGGTCGTCGGGACAATTTGTATGAAGCCCAAGAGAAGGCTGGAAACTTTTAAGAAGCCGATCGGTCCTTGTACGATGCCCAAGAGGAGGCTATCATTCCCGGAGGAAGAGATCATTATACGAAGCCTAAGAGGAGGCTGTGAATACTTCTAAGAAGCTGGCGGGTCCTTGTACTAAGCCCAAGAGGAGGCAGGGTTGCTTTTAGGAAGCCTGTGGGTCCTTGTACGATGCCCAAGAGGAGGCCGATGCTTTTAAGAAGCCCGTGGGTCCCCAAACCCCGATAAATTCAAGGCAAGCTATTCACAAGGAATAGATCAAGTCAGGAAAGTTCGAGAATTTGGAAGAAACTCAAAGATGCCATTCACGGAGAATACATTCATCTTTGGGAATAGAGTTTCTTGAAAATTCCTAATGAGGACAGCCGAAGAGAAGACTGTATCTGGTGATCCTATTGGGGATCTAGTTGTCTATTTCTATGAATAAATGAAACGACGTCACCTAGTTCTAGACGTAGTTGCTGGGGAAACTCTAAATATCTATACTATTATTACACAGTTGATATGAGTTTATGAAAGAAGACTTACAGTGAAACAACCCCACAATACAGTTATATGTATATGAAAGCGGTAAATGAAAGCGGATAAACACTTACTCGGTTGTAGAGCTTCCATGCTGTTTGGTTAGTTGTTCAACAAAGAAAGATTGAAAACAACAGTATATTTCAAAATCAAAGGAGAAAGTACTTTGAAAAAGAAAGATTTGGGGCTTACAGCTCAATGAGAGGCCCAGGGTTTTATCAGTGAGCGCACTGTTGTTTTGTAAAGAGGGACTTATACAAGTGACTGAGGCCCGAGAATGATTTCTGTACAAAGGGATGGGTCTTACACTCTCTCAAGAGGCCCAAAAAGTTTTAAAGAAAAAGAGTGGGGCTTATAACACGAGGGTAGGCCCAGCTGATTTTTCGCTAAAAATGGCGATCGCGCCGAGGTTTTCTTTTAACGCGGAGGGACTTATACAATAAGTGAGGGCCAAAGTTTTTGGTTAAAAGGCGGTTGGGTCCTACACTCTATTAGAGGCCCAAAAAGTTTTAAATGGGTCTTATAGCTCGAGGAGAGGCCCAAAAGGTTATTTTTCAAAAGGCGACGATCGCGCCGCTTATTTTTGACGGTATCGGGACTTATACAATACACTGAGGCCCAAAAATGATTTGGTCAAAAAAGGATTGGGTCTTACACTCTATTAGAGGCCCAAAAAGTTTTAAATGATTTATGAGGGTTGAATTAATCCAAAAACCCTAATTTGTTTTCAAAATGTGTTTTAATTGAATAAAAATTCAATTAAAATGATCAAAATTGTTTAACATAGGAAAAACAAATTGTAATATTAGATTAATGCTTCAAAAATTAAGTATTGACCTACAAAATAATTAGAAAGCATTAAAAGTTGCAAAATCAAGGTGGAAAAAATATTTTAAATGTTAAAAACAATTAAAACATTAATTCTTTGCAAAAATATCAATTATACAAAATAAATAATATTTTTGGGATTTTTTGGGAAAATAAAATATTTTAACATTTTTGTGAATTATTAAAAAAAGAATCAACTCAAAATCATTAAAACTCAGAGAGAAATTAATTTTTGAATCAATTAAATAAAATCACAAAATTCAAATATTTGAATTTATGAAAATGACGCCAAGAACATGGACCAAGAACACGCGCGTTTTCTGCCTTGCCCAGATTTGCATTTTCTATCCAATCTCACTGAATATTTGATTATATCATGCAATCCACATATCAATATGCTCGTCTCAACCTCACAATCATGTTTATGACAAATAATTTCATTTAAATTAAGCATAAAACAAGAAATCACGATAAATCCTTATGAACCCTAATTTCTGCATGAAGGCTGGAATTTTTAACACACGATTTAAACAAAGCAATTACTTGAGGGGAAATATTCCATGCATGATTATGAACATTTGGCAAAAGTATTGTGCGAGGAAATATGCTTAGATTGAGAGATGACCAAGTTTAAGCTTACCTTTAGGTCGTGACAGCAAGAGCAAATTGATTTCTGAGTAGGAGGTGTTACAAATGAATTGTGATGATCTGAACAGCTTCACTACACCCTATGGAGTGTGTTTGAATGTTTGGACTTAACTGAGAATGGTTGGATCACTTCATGGCATCTTAACTGCACTTTGTTTAAAACCTTGAGCAATTGACTTGTGATTCTGAGAAATCAGTGTTCCAGATGTTGTTTAAGTGTTTGATCAGCTCACATATGATGTATATGAGGTGTGTGTGTTATTGGTTTGAGTGGAATTGCTCTCTAATGAAAAACCTGATAGTGACTTGCTAAGAAAGGCATTTTTGAGAGTGAGAAGTGGTTTTTGAGAAAGGCAAGTGTTGCAGGCATTTGGTGTACTTAAACTGATCATAATTGAGCTCTATTTATAGTAGAGCAAGTTTGTTTTGGGATCCACAGTGAATGGCAACTGCAGCAGGTGTTTGTTCAATGTTGGCCAATGGAAATCCAAGTCTCCTCTAGCCATTGACTAGAGGTTAGGGCACAGGGCTGTGGTTCCCTTGGTCTTGGATAAGTCTTGACTGAATTCAGTTGCAAATGGCTCAGTCCATGCCACCTTGATGCTTCCATTGGATGCTCCAATCCAAAATTGGAGTCTTGTCCCTATTTTGGCCATTCTAGGTTCAACATGCTATTTCTTGTTCCAAAGACTTTGGAGGCTTGGCTCAGTGATTGTCCCCTTTAGATTCAATCCTCAGAGGTGTCTAAGTGGATAGGAGCATTTGGATTTGGCTGATTTTGGTAAATCGAGCAAAAATGCAAATTCTGCCTTGCCTTGGCAGATTTCAACAAGGCAACTTTCCAATGTCATATCTCATGACTCAAATTGAATTTGGTAATGTTCTTGGTCATTTTGGAAAGCCCTTACATGATACAATAACTGTTTGAACATATTTGGTTTTGATCTCTTTGGAATCCAAGTGAAAAATCCCCTACATTTGGCAAAAAGTAGGGTAAAAACTGACTTAGTGAAATTTTCACCAAGTGTTGGAACAAAGTGACTTTTCTTGATTTTGATCACTCCATAACTCAAAATCCATGAGGAGTTGGAATTAGGTCTAGTTGAAGTTTTTGTAGAGGGCAATGAGATCTACAAATTAAGCCTTGGATGGGAGAAAATGGCTTTGTCGTTTAGGAGTTATGACCCTCCAAAGTTGGTACCCTAGCCACTTTATTTTTAACTTAGAAAATTTTCTAAGTTTTTTATGGTTACCCCTTTTACAAGTTACCCTACTTTTCTTGATTTTTCTTGATGAATGATGATTCAAATCATACATTAACATCATTTTAGGGTTAAAAATCCATTTTGGTGAAAAATCTCAAAAAGTCAAAGTTGACTTTTGTGCACAGTTGACTTTTTATCAGATGAATTCCAAACTGTGCAATTCTTCAGGAAATCATGTCCTTGACCTAAATCAAACTTGATGGACATGTTCCATGGGTGTCATAGGGTATATTGATGCATGTCATAGGGCTTGGGAGCATGTCCTGGTCAAAAGTCAAAGTTACAGTTGACTTTTTCCTTAAAACCCTAACTGTGGTGCAGATGAAATTGAGACTTGTTGCTCAAGCTTCTTGGATTAATCCATTGTTGGAAATGGATCAATATAGTTCATTAGAGCCCCTCAAATCCTCTCTTGAGGTCTTGGCTCATGATTTTCCCTAAAAGTCAACTTAGGGGTGAATTAGGTCAAGAAACCCTAATTCCTGATTTTTGATGAATGCATCCCCTGAGGCAAAATTGACTTGATGATTGGGTCCATGAGGTTCCATGGAGTATATTAGGTTAGGTTTTGGATCATTGGCTTTTTGCCCAGATGAAAAATTTCCATCTGGAGGCCCTGGTCGACCAAAACCCTAATTTGGTGACACTATCGATCTTGAGACTTAATCCACCTAGAAGGGAGCAGCCTTGTGCTTGATCCTTGAAGTGAGAGTCCTTTTGATCCATTGTGGATGTTTGAGAGGTTAGACAAGTTGAAGATCATGTCATTCCTTGATTGATCCTTTGTCTAAGAACTCTGAGAGAGCTTGAAACCCTAATTCTTGATGGTAGTGAATGCTCAACAACCCTTGAGGCAATTGATGAGGCCTGAAAGTACATCCATATTGTGATGATGATTTGCACAATGATGGGAAATCTAAGTGGTCAAAATTTGGGGTATGACAGATGCCCCTATTTAATCTTCTTGGACACGAAGGTGTGAATGACGAAGGTATTCGGGCATTCGAGGTGCAAGAGGATTAAATATCGGAATACCCGAAATTTTGATGGTGGTTATGAATGGTAGCTTACGCATTCATCTTCTTTAGCTAAGCGATGATGCTTAGAAAAGATAAACTTCCCCTCGATCCTGGTCTTCAGCCAAGGAACTGGTCTCAGTTTCTAAAATAAACTTCCCCTCGATCCTGGTTTCCTACCAAGGAACTGGTCTTAGTTTCTGATGTAAACTTCCCCTCGATCCTGGTTTCCCACCAAGGAACTGGTCTTAGTTTCTTTTGTCAATAAACTTTATTGACAAGGGACGCTATTCGTAGCGGCTTTCCTTCAAACTTCTCGCCGAATTTTCCAGGGGAGATGTCATTTGAGTGGAAAAAGTTTCGATGTCAGACTTGCTGGGGAACCCAGTCGTTTGAGTTGTAGAGGTGTACAAACTTCTCTGTTGGAGATGCCATTTGTTGACTCTACTTGGGGAATGCGAGTCCCTTGAGAGACTGCATTCGTTTGGGGTCTTTACATCATACTTTTCTCGGAGATCTTCTCGGAGAAATGCCATATGATGTGATCCAATTTTGAGGTGCCGATGACCTTTTCATCAGTGGGTTTTTCGGAGAAAGACTGTCGTACTGCCGAATCTCCGATTTAGGAGGCTTTCTCTCGGGATTTTCTTTAATCCGGGAAAACAAGGATATCATCTTCAATTGCGAAGAGTGATGTTAACTGAGGGCTCTCTGTTCTTTCAGAGGTTCAAGTTATCAAAGTGGTCAAGGGCCAACTTCAATCCAGAAATAAAACTGGAGGTGAGAGAATGTTCAGACGTAACACTTCCTGACGAGGAAAGGGCTGACAACTCGATTGAGAGGACTTTTATCACTAGGGGACAAGGCCGACTAGAGTGATAGTGATGCAATATGAAATGTGAATGCAAATCAATAATGCAATGATGCATGTATGTTTATGCTGACAAAACTGACGCGACATACAAACTAACAGGTGAACATGACTGGATACTTGGCCATCGCGGGGCGAAGAAGTACCGTTGGTCCAGAATAGCAATTCCACCTTGCTTAGGAGAGATAGTCCCTGCGAGGAATACCGTTGATCGGGCTTGGGAGATGAGAACTCGGCCGAGGCGTGTCAGACGAAACAAGGCCTCTGACACAGTTGATCCCTTCATTCAGGCGTGCTGGGTTAGAAGGAGTACTTTGATTCTGCACTTTGAGGTTCAATTACTTCTGGAGAAGCGACCGATGTTCTTCTGATGTTCAACAGTCAAAAGAAATTGCCGTCTTTATTTTCAAAGCAGAAAAAGTTTTAACAAGTAAATTCTTTTTTGTTTTATTTCAAGAATCGCTAACAACGTCATTCTGTAAAGCTAAAATAAATAAGAATTACAAACAAAAGCACAAGGGCTCAAATTTTATTGATAAGATGGAGATCAGCCAAACGCGTGATTCCAAAGAGTATTTACAAAGTTAGAAAATGGTAATTTACAGGGAAAAGGCCTACGTTGAAACATAACAACCACTATCCTTCTACCAACTTTGAATTCGGGACATCCTGAGCTTTTGTCGAAGATGACCTTGACTGGAGTTTTCTGGCGGATGATGTAACTGCTGCTGCTGAGGGACTTGCCTCTGTTGAACATAGTTACTTGTCATTATCCCTAATTTTTGCCTGGATTATACTGTGATGTTTCCAATCCACTGGGATGATTTTTTTTCTTTTTATGTCTCTAACTTTTGCCTGGACCGCCCTTTCGGGTTCTCAATCCACCGAGACGTTTTTTTTAGTTTAGGCGAAGTATTTCTTGACTACATCAACATTCGTGGGGTAGGCAAATTCCTCTCCGTCCATGGTTTCAAGTCTCAAGGCGCCGCCTGAGAAAGCTTTCGTGACCACATAGGGGCCATCATAATTCGGAGTCCATTTACCTCGCGAATCAGTGAGAAATGATTGTATCTTCTTGAGCACGAGGTCTCCTTTTCTGAAGACACGAGGTCGGACCTTTTTGTCAAACGCCCTCTTCATTCTCTGTTGATACAACTGACCGTGGAATAGTGCCGTGATTCGCTTCTCCTCGATCAGATTCAATTCGTCGTGTCGGCTTTGACACCATTCAGCTTCGGTGAGCTTAGCTTCCATCAATACTCGGATTGACGGGATCTCTACTTCTATGGGGAGCACTGCTTCCATGCCATACACTAGAGAGAAAGGGGTTGCCCCTGTTGAAGTGCGGACAAATGTGCGATAACCGTGAAGAGCAAAGGGTAGCATCTCGTGCCAATCTTTGTAGGTTACAACCATCTTTTGAACGATCTTCTTGATGTTCTTGTTAGCCGCTTCTACCGCTCCGTTCATCTTGGGTCGGTAGGGAGATGAGTTATGATGTTCGATCTTGAACTCTGCGCACAACTCTTTCATCATCTTGTTGTTCAAGTTGGATCTATTATCGGTAATGATCTGGCCTGGAACACCATAACAACAGATGATATTGTTTTTGATAAATCGGACCACCACTTGTCGGGTTACATCAGCGAATGAAGCTGCTTCGACCCACTTGGTGAAATAGTAAATGGCTACCAGGATGAACCGATGTCCGTTTGAAGCCTTAGGTTCGATCAAGCCAATCATGTCGATTCCCCATATGGAAAAAGGCCATGGGGAAGAAAGAACTTTGAGATGTGATGGCGGTACATGAATTTTGTCGGAGTATATCTAACACTTGTGACACCTCCTCATGTACTTATAGCAGTCGGATTCCATGGTCAACCAATAGTACCCTGCTCTTAGAATTTTTCTCGTCATTGTATGTCCGTTGGCATGAGTGCCAAAGGATCCTTCATGAATTTCTTTCATAAGCATGTCTGCTTCTGGTCTGTCTACGCATCGGAGCAAGACCAAGTCAAAATTTCTCTTATAAAGAGTATCACCGCTCAGGAAGAAGTTTCCAGCCAGTCTTCTGAGGGTTTTCCTGTCTTTTCTGAGTGCCCCAGATGGGTACTCTTGTCTCTGAAGGAAGCATTTGATATCGTGATACCAAGGTTTATCGTCTATGACTGATTCAATCATGAAGATGTAAGCGGGCCTTTCAAGGCGCGTTATGTCGATCTTAGGTATGTCATTCCATTGACCTACACTAATCATGGAAGAGATAATGGCTAATGCATCAGCCATGTAATTCTCCTCACGAGGGATATGATGAAACTCGACTCTGTTAAAGAAAGGTAGCAACCTTCTTGCGTAGTCTTTGTAAGGAATCAATCCTGATTGGTATGTGTTCCAATCTCCTTTTATCTGATTGATAACCAGAGTTGAGTTGCCATATACGTCCAAGTTTTTGATCCTTAAATCAATTGCTTCTTCGAGACCCATGATACAAGCTTCGTATTCGGCCTCGTTGTTCGTACATTTGAACGTAAGTCTGGTAGTGAAAGGAATGTGGGTACCCTGAGGGGTGACAATGATTGCCCCAATTCTGTTTCCATAATAATTAACTGCTCCGTCAAAGATGAGTCCCCATTGGGAACCTGGTTCTGGCCCTTCATTGGGTAACAGTTCATCGCAATCTTTCATTTTTAGATACATGACATCTTCGTCTGGGAAGTCAAACCCGGTTGATTCTTGATCGTCAATCGGTTGATGAGCCAAATGATCGGCTAAAATACTCCCCTTAACAACTTTCTGAGCATGGTACTCTATGTCATATTCTGATAGCAACATCTGCCAACGGGCAATTCTTCCCGTGAGAGCAGGTTTTTCGAAGACGTACTTGATTGGATCCATTTCGGAGATTAACCAAGTAGTATGACAAATCATATATTGGCGAAGACGTTTGGCTGCCCAAGCCAAAGCGCAACAAGTTTTCTCAAGCATCGTGTACCGAGTCTCGCAGTCGGTGAATTTCTTGCTCAAATAGTAAATGGCAGACTCTTTCCTTTTGGTTTCGTCTTGTTGGCCAAGTACACATCCCATTGAGTCCTCTAGGAATGTAAGGTAAATGATCAGTGGTCTTCCTTCCACTGGAGGTGATAGAATCGGAGGATTCAACAGATATTCCTTGATACTGTCGAAGGCGGTTTGACAATCTTCTGTCCAAACGCAATCCTGGTTCTTTTTGAGTAATTTAAAGATCGGAGCACACGTGGCGATCATAAGGAATATGAATCTGGAGATGTAGTTCAAACGTCCCAGGAATCCTCTGACTTGTTTTTCAGTTTTTTGAGAAGGCATTTCTTGAATGGCCTTGACCTTGTCAGGATCAACCTCAATTCCTTTCTGGCTGACGATGAACCCTAGTAGTTTCCCTGAACGGACACCGAAGGTGCACTTGTTGGAATTTAAGCGGAGCTTGAATATTCTTAAACGTTCAAACAATTTTGACAGATGTTCAACGTGCTCACTCTCTGTTTTAGGTTTTGCAATCATATCATCGACATACACTTCGATTTCTTTGTGTATCATGTCATGAAAAAGAGTAGTCATGGCCCTTTGATAGGTTGCCCCGGCGTTCTTTAAGCCGAACGGCATTACCTTGTAACAAAAGGTACCCCGTGGGGTAATGAATGAAGTTTTCTCCATGTCTTTCGGCGCCATTTTGATCTGGTTATAGCCCGAGAATCCATCCATGAAGGAGAAAACTTTGAACTTTGCTGTACTGTCTACCAGCATGTCAATGTATGGTAAAGGAAAGTCGTCCTTTGGACTAGCCTTGTTCAGGTCCCTGTAGTCGACACACATTCTGACCTTTCCGTCCTTTTTGGGAACGGGTACGATGTTGGCTAACCATTGAGGATATTCAGATGTGGCGAGGAAACCCGCGTCAATCTGTTTCTGCACCTCCTCTTTGATTTTGATGGCCATGTCCGGGTGAGTGCGTCTCAACCTTTGCTTTACTGGCGGACATTCCGATCTCAACGGTAAGTGATGTTCCACGATGCTGGTATCCAACCCTGGCATATCCTGATAGGACCAAGCGAATACATCGGAGAATTCTCTAAGAAGCTTTATCAAACTCTCTTTGGCAGTTGGACTGAGCAGTGTCCCAATCCTGATTTCTTTTCTCTCTTGTTCTGAACCTAAGTTTACCGTTTCCAACGGTTCTTTATGAGGTTCAATGGACCTTTCCTCTTGTCTGAGTAGTCGGGAGATCTCTTCTGGAATTTCTTCGTCATTTTCTTCTTCAGCCTCGAATATCGGGAACTCAAAGTTGGGAGAAGGCATCAGATCGTATGTTTCAACGGGGTTTAAAACAAGCAATCTGCATGACGGTATGATTTGTGTTTAGAAGAGATAGAGAAAATGCAAGTGTGTGCAGTGTTTTTATTTTACTGCTTGTTTTTATTTGAATTATTTTTTAGGATTACCATTTTCTGAAAAAGCAAAAAGAGAAAACAGCAATTAATGCGGAAATTACAGAACGACGTTATTTTATTAATGAACAAGTCGATCCTTGAAACTACAGCCCTATAAAACAAAACTCTGTCTCTTTGGGCGAAGCGAAGAGGGAAAATTTACAGAAAGCGAACCCTATCAAAACATCCGTTTCACCTGGGCAGGGTGAAAGGTTAAAGATGGCAATTACTTTGGCTGATGAACGACCTTCGGAACCTCGACGGCAACCCATTGGCGGTGAACTCCTCGGTGAATCACAAAGTCTGGCACCTTCCTTGATTTGTCTTCAGAAATGAAGCTAATTTCTGGTGGAGCAGGATCATTGGAATCTGTCTCCCAGGCAGAATTGTCGTAGGAGAATTCCTCAGTTGCATTTTGCATAGCATTTGTGCTCTCAGCTGTATCTCCCCATCCAGTTGGCTGGATGTCTTCAAGCCTGATACGAGAGCTTTCGGGAGCGATGTACTTGACCATATAGTCGTATTTCCCACTCGGTTGTCCCAAGGTGTCCCACACTTCTTTCGAACTGGAGGAGTCATCTCTCTCGATGACGTTGACCTCGGGAAAAGCATAGTTGATGAATTCAAGTCCTGCAAACGTTGCAAATTCATCTTCCTGTTGAGTAGTTTCTGAATGACCTGAGTGTTAATCCCATGACATGGTGGGGACACAGGTATTCTGTTCAATGATGGTCAGCTAATTTTCATTGTTCGGCTGACTCTCTTGCCTCAAGTTTCCTGGGTAAGGTTGCCACATTGGCAGACCATCCATTGGGCCATAATAGGTGTAATCAAAGTTGTCTTTCATCAGAGTGTCTTCCTCTAATGAATTTGGCGGAGCACGACATCCTTCCGGATCACAATCCCCGTATATCATTTCGACATCTGACCTGGGTATAAATCTCGGACTCTGTGCGGGATAGCAAAATGGTATAGGCACCTCTTCCTGAGACATATAACCGTCCTCATTAAGATATGACTTCCATTCTTCATCTGTGTCAGAGGGATCTTCCTCATTGATAGCATGTACTGCCTGAGACACTGGGTGAAGGAAACCTCCACTGTGGAAGAAGTTTTGAAGGGGATGAAGACTTTCATCGTTGGCAGCTGTCTGGGTACAGGTTGCAGAAAAACCAAGACCCTTCTTTGTTTTATTGTCACTAGGAATGACAAGATGTCCCCATCCTGTTGTATCGGTACTCTCGACCGCTTTGATAGCATCTTTGTATGAGGAAATCGAGGTTCCTCCTTTGAACTGATTGTTCTTGCATACCGACAGTGCTCGGAACTGAGTTCCAATAACCTCCTCGGGTTCTATACCTGTAGATGGTGACAAGTTACTCACAAGCAAGGCTTGTTCCCCATAGACGGTAACAAGTTGATCGTTCTTGACGAACTTTAGCTTTTGGTGGAGGGTCGAAGTGACCGCTCCAGCCTGATGTATCCAAGTCTTCCTAATAAACAACTGTACGTTGCCCGGATGTCCATGACCTGGAAAGTGACTTGGAAAGTGTGAGGACCAATAGTTATGGGAAGATCAACTTCGCCGATAACTGTTTTTCTGGATCCGTCGAATGCTTTGACGAAGACCTCGCTGATTCTCATCGGAGGGCCTTTGAATGATAATTGCGTCAAAGTGGACTTCGGCATAACATTCAGGGCTGACCCTGTGTCTACCAGTACGCAGGCTAAAGCATCGTCCTGGCAGTTAACTGTAATGTTGAGAGCCATGTTATGATGACAACCCTCTTCGGGTAGTTCCTCATCACTAAATCCCAAATTATTCCAGGAAGTGATGTTAGAGACAATGCTATCAAACTGTCTGATTGTTACATCCTGTTCCACAAAGGCTTGCTCCAAGACTTTCTGTAGAGCCTCCCTGTGGGCTTCTGAACTGAGTAATAATGATAATACCGAGATCTTTGAAGGAGTTTGTAACAGTTGATCGACAATGTTGTATTCACTCCTTTGGATGAGCTTCAGCATCTCATCATTATTTTTCGAAAGGTCGGGATTACTGGATTGACCGAATGATGGATCGAGAGCTTCCGTCTGAAGTTCCTTTTCCTTGTTAGGTTCTCCAACTCCTCGGTTGAAGACTCGACCACTCCGTGTTACACGACTGATGTCTGCAATATTCACGACGGAGGGTAATGGAAGTTCCTTTCCATTCTCAATTGTTGTTGCACCGTATTTGTAAGGGATAGCCTTAGTTGATTCATACGGTGTTGGTCCCGGTAGATAGATGACTATGGGAACCTTCTAATTTTTCTGACCATCATAATTAATCTCGATCCGTTCCCGGTTGGGAACTTTAGATTCGTCAAGTAGAGGGATAATGGCAAAAACATCCCTGGTCCTGTGATGACCAGAGATCATGACAACATCCTCAACTTGCTCGGAAAGGTAGTTCGGCGCCTAGTTGATGGGTCCAGAACCTGGATATGGGCGAATCTCTCCACGATCTACCTGACCCTGAAGAGCTGCTATCACAAGGTAACACCCTTGGTTACTTTCTGAACAGACGCTACAACGGTCATAATTGTGTGGTAGCACCTGGCCATGCCCACTTTGAATACAATGTAACCTCACTAGGTTAGCTTCCACAGATCGGACATCCTGACTCTGACGCCGAGTGGGATTTCTATTATTGATACTAATTTGCTGAGTATCTTCATCCATATAAATTGGCATCCATCAGTGATTTACAAAGGGCTGAAGTGCCTCCTGGACAAGGGTACAACCTCGATCGTTTTCGCAACCCGCTTTACAGCTTTGATAGTCATGTGATATCAGGAATCCGAGTCGGACCTGTTCAGCATGTAACTCTACCAGGCTGGTATTCATCACGCGAATATCAAAGATCTGAACCATGTTGATCTGATAGGGATTCCTATCATGGAAGTCTTGGATCCATCCAAGATCCATCTGACGCTGGAGGGCTTCTTGTACAAAAGAGCAACCCTGTTTGTTTACCGAGCAAATCAGACAGGAACTGTAATCGTGCCGTGGCAGATTATGATACTGGCTTTGCCTTGAGTGCATTGCCACTAAGTTGACATTCATCGCACGGATGTCGTGGTTTTGAATGATGTTGGAATTTGCGTAGACCATGTTAACTCCACGAACTCGGTGCTCTTGGATCCATCCGAGATCCATCTGTTCTTGTAGAGCTGCTTGCACCACAGAACATCCCTGATTGTCTTTAGAGCAGATATCACACTGGTGATAATTATGAGGTGGCACATGGCCATATCCACTCTATCTACAATGCATCTTGACCAGATTGGTTTTCAACAAGAGTACATCGTGAATTTGATAGACATCGTTAGTCTCTCCTTCTATCAAATTGACTGCAGCCTTGTCATGTTGAGGCAGCGGGTTCGTGAGAACATTAGGATTTGTATCCTTGAAGGATAAGACCCCGCTCCTAACAAGGTTTTACACGTCGGACTTGAAATTGAGACAAGTCTCTATGTTATGCCCTGGACCTCCTTGATGATAAGGGCAAGTTTGATCCACCTTAAACCAAAAAGGCGGATTTTCCGGTACTGTAAGAGGAGATTTAGTCTGAATGTGCCCCTTAGCCAGTAGTAATGGAAACAGCTCTGCGTACGATACGGGTATAGGATCAAATCCAGGTGGCCCTGTTGTACGGTTGTTGTTGTATGGTGGACGAGCCTGCTGAAGAGGCTGTTGTGTCCTTTGTTGATCAGGTTGGCTCTGCGCAACCTGAGGTTGATACGTAGGAATAGACGCAGGGTTGATAACATGAGTCACAGCTGCTACCGGTTGATAACGCCTCCTTTGCTTTCCGAGAGAGATATTCCCAATATCTTGCTCTTTTTCTTAGGGAGAGCACTACCGTATTTTTTAGTACCGCTCGTCGATCCAGTGTCTTTTACCAAACGTCCTTCTCGGACGGCTTCCTCAAGACGTACGCCCATGCCAACCATTTCGGTGAAATCACTGGGTGCACTGGGAACCATTCGGTCATAGTAAAATGAGCTTAAGGTCTTTAAGAAGATCTTTGTCATCTCTTTTTCCTCCAGAGGTGGACAAATTTGAGCGGCAATCTCACGCCACCTTTGAGCATACTCCTTAAAGGTTTCCTTGTCCTTTTGCGACATCAATCTGAGTTGATCTCTGTCGGGTGCCATGTCCAAATTGTATTTGTATTGTTGGACGAAGGCAGTGCCAAGATCTCTGAATGTACTGATCGTAGTACGGTTTAAACCCATGTACCATTTGAGTGCGGCACCGGTTAAACTATCCTGAAAGTAGTGAATCAGTAGGTCCTGATTTTCCGTCTGAGCTGACATCCGCTGGGCGTACATCACCAGATGGCTTTGAGGGCAAGAGTTACCCTTGTACTTTTCAAAGTCGGGCACTTGAAATTTGTGCGGGACTTTCACATTTGGGACCAAGTAGAGATCTGCGGCGTCTTTCCAAATAGATCCTGACCGCGAATGGCTTGCAGTTCCTTCTGCATTTCCAAGAACTGCTCCTGGAATTCCTCCATTCCGTCAAACATAGTTTCCTTCTTACCAGAAGGTGTCTGTGGAATCTATCCTTCCGGGACAGTGTGCACCCCAGGGGGTGGTACCGTGACTACGGTAGTGAGTCTTGGCGTTTCCCGAAGTTTGTAACCTTCAGGAGTCTTTAGTATGCCCCTGGCATCTTCGCTTTCCCGAAGTTTGTAACCTTCAGGCCCAACGGCTTCTGTTGAGATTCCCTGATCTTCAGTGATCGGCGGAACATATCCTTCCGGGATATAGTTAACACGCATGTCCCAAGGACGATCTTTCGGCATTTGATACCTAGGATCATACTTATCCACTATGGGCATTGAGGTGATCTCTGAGATCACAGTTCGTTGTAGCTGAGCTTCTGCCATGGCTTGCATGTCGTTACGAAGCTTCCTCATATCCTCTCTCAGAGCGTCGATCTCTTCTTTCAACTCTCTGTTTTCTTCCTCAAGATCATCCATCTTTTTCTGACGATTGGCCCGAGTATTATACGAATGAGACAGTTTGACTCTAGAACTGAGACACAAACGTGAGATTCGTAGGTAAGAAGAATACGCGATGTGAGAATGATGAATGCAATGATTATATTAATTATTTTTTGGTTTAATCAAAATAAACTTCGATAATTAGATTGCAAATATCAAACGGTGGGGAAACCCCTTTTTATTGAATTCAAAGGATTACAGAAATGGAAATACAGTAGATTACAAGGTGCAGAAACAGAAACCTAAACTAATGGGTCCTGAGTCCTCTCTGAAGAGAAATCGGGTGCTGATTCTGGTATCTTCCTTTTCTTTGACCTGGGCTCTTGGGCCGTTGTTGGGTTGTCATTCCTTTGCCAGGCGAAAGGAGTGAGCAAATTCCTTTGGTTATCCTGATTATCCACAACATGTTGCTCCAAAATTTCAATCAGAGCATCCTTATCTTTCACTAATTGCTGTATTTTGATGCACTCTACGTCGAGGGTGCGGTATTTGTTCTTCCAAGACCTTCTCTCCCGTTGAACTTTGTTAAGAGTAACCTGAAGCTTTTCAGTTTCCGTCATGAAGTACATGACATATTCCTTTGGCGGAAGAATTCCGTAACGAGGATAAGGCATTTTTAGCTTGAGAGCTCTAGTTTGTACCCAATGGAGATAAGGCTCCACCGAGACACAGTCTGGTTTTCCCAGAGACTCTCGTCCTTTCTTATGAACTTGCTTCCAAGCGTGCACTATTTCCATCTTTAGTGCTCTGTCGTTTTCTCCTTCTTTGAAGAAAAGACCTTATAGATGAACACCCCGTGGGATGTGTCTCATCGGGTATCCAAATTGACAATGAACGAGAACTGGATGGTAATTGATTCCTCCTTTAGTTCATATGAGGGGTACGTTGGGGAAGTTTCCACAACGGTCAATGATCCTGATTCCATCATAGATCCCATTAAACCAATCTATATCAGAGTTGGTGAAGGACATGATCTTCTGCGACCAATGTAAGGCACTCTTGCAATCCCAAAAAGCAACAGACTTGGGCAAGTGAGAGATAAACCATTTGTAAAGAAAAGGTACACAACATGTGATCTCCCTTCTGCTGTACAAATTTCCCAAGTGTACAGAATGATACGCATCTGCGAGCAAAGTCGGCACAGGGTTTCCAATGAGAAAAACCTTAATGGAGTTGATATCGACGAAGTTATTGATGTTGGGAAATAAAAATAACCCGTAGGTGAGCAAGGCAAAGATGCTTTCAAAAGCAGTCACGTTTCCTATACTGGCAAAATACAGGGCTTTCTTTGTCAAGAACTGGGCTGGCAAACCTTGGATGCCACCCTTGGTAGTTAGGTGAGTCCTAACCTCAGACTCGTCCAAATGAATTGCTCTTGCAATGGTCTGATTCTTTGGAATTTCTTCCAGTCTAGAAAATGGAGCTCGATCAGTGATATGTAAATCGATTAGATGAGAATACTCCTCCAGCGTTGGTGCGAGCTGGTAATCCGGGAATGTGAAACAGTGATAAACTGGATCATAAAACTGAATGAGCGCATCCATGATTCCCTCAATCACATGGACTCTTAACAGTGGTAGCAAACCTCCGTGCTTGGCTCTGAAAGCCTCAGGGTTAGTGATCATCCTCGCTAACCTTCTCAAATCCTCTAGCTTTGGAACCTTAAAGGTGTAACTATGAGTTCTCCTTCTACCGAAATCCATTAGTGCAATCCTTTTCTCTGATATTTGCAATCCCAGTCTTAGTTTAATTTGAAAAACAGAGAGACTAGAAGAGAAATTATTTGAATGTTTTAATGTTTTTTTAAATGAATGCATGAATACAGCACACAAAAACATAGAAAAAACATGGGGTCAAAGGGTCGTTGTCATGAAGTCAAGGCTCTACCCATCCCCAAAGGTTTATACTAAGGTGATTTTTGTACCTGTACTCATTATCATCAGCTCCTCCCAGGAAAGAAAAACAACAAGAGGATCGCCAGCGAGTTGTAGAGCGATCTTAGAGTAAGTGCCATTCACTGAGAATAGATCACCAGCCTCAAATGAGGGTAGTATCACGTAACAACTATTTCTGATAGTTTCCGCACTACAAAAGGGTTTGGCTCCTCAGCTTCTCAGACATCACAATTAGCCCATTGTCTAGGTGAGAGAATGGGTTGCATTGGTCAGCCTCTACTGAGGTTGATGGTCGACCTCGTCGCCATCACTTATCTTAAGTGTATACTCGATCTCTCCACATGCGGCATCACACGCATTCCCATTAGCAGAAAAATAAACACGTATAGCAATTAGGAAAAGCAGTATATATATTTGTCCTAATCATCCTAGACTTTTAAAAGCTATGAATCCTAAGTTCCTGACAGAAAATGGGTTCCCCTGCGGAAGCCCCAATCTGTGGTTTCATTCCAAATTAATGGCGTTTTAACCTAAGATCCTAATGACGTCAAGGTTTCTACCTAGGGGACAAAAAAGAACAAGATCCCTCGAGAGACCTGCGATTCCCCAGCAGAGTTGCCATTTTTCTGTAGCGAGTGATTTTTGGATGTGGTTGCGAAGCACGATCGCTCTAGTACTACAGTTCGATTCATTTTTTATCCTATTAAAGCTGATGAAGGAAGGGAAATAGATGTCTCCAACTAACCCTGCTTGCATACTGAGATTAAACAGCGGTCTGGTAGGTTACAAATGCTACAAAGATTCGGGGGTTTTCCTAGGTTTATTTTGTTGACGAGGGGTGCTTTAGGCCATCAGTTGAGATTGTTAGGACGAATATATATGAGAGTATGGGATTTTAGGTTTTTGTTTAGTATGCTCGCTAAGATTTTTCTTTCAATCTTATGCCTACGTATTCCCGTTTACCGAAACAGGGAAATCAGAGCGTTCGTAGTTCCTCCTATGCTATGGGAGGAAATGGTATTTGGTGTCTTGTTCAAAGCCCAAGACGTGAAGCTAAAGGTGGTTTGTATCTTGTTCAAAGCCCAAGATGTGAAGCTAAAAGGTTTATTTGTATCTTGTTCGAAGCCCAAGATGTGAAGCTAAAAGTGGTGACCTTAGAGAGAATTTGTCATCTCTAAAGAGGGGTTTGTCTGTTACGACTGTTTATAAAGGAGAATTACTTTAACCGGGATTTGCGAATCCGGCAATGCCATAATTTCCTTTATAGGGGATTTCAACCTGAAGGAGAAGACTTTAACTCAGTGTAGAGTAATGCCATCTTTCCTTAGGAATTTCTCATACTAAAAGAGGGACATTGGCATGGATGTAGATGATCCAGAGGCTTGCCGCTTACAGCAATTAGATGGAGGGGAAGGAGTTGTTGATGTTTGTGTATTGTGAACGAGGCACACCTTTGATGCTAAAAGGTTAATTGGATCAACCAGTGGTTTTCTTATGCAAAGCCTAAGAGGAGGCTATTATGTGTCTCGTACAAAGCCCGAGAGAGAGGCTAAAAGGTTTTGACTCAACGAGGGAATCTTTTGGTATCTCGTATAAAGCCCGAGATGGAGGCTATTTGACTCAACAAAAGAGTTTTTGTATCTTGTACAAAGCCCGAGATGGAGGCTAAAATTTTTTTGGCTCAATAAGAACCTTTTTGTATCTCGTATAAAGCCCGAGATGGAGCCAAAAGGGTGATTGACTCAACGAGGAAGTCTCTTATGTGTCTCGTACAATGCCCGAGAGAGAGGCTGAATGTTGTTTGACTCCGCTGGGGAGAATCATTGTACAAAGCCTAAGAGAGAGGCTAACTTCACGGGAGAAGGATCATTATACAAAGCCTAAGAGGAGGCTGTGGTTACTGTTCAATTAAGTGACAGGTCCAGTAGACTGATTTTTAAAGAGAAAATCAGTTCTTATATGAGTAATGCTGTACTCGAGGATTTGATTCGAGGATCTGGGTTATTCCTGTTCTTTAAGGAAGTGGGAAATCTGAAGGGTATTGAGACTGTCTGAGTCTACGGGTTTCCTTCCTATTTAACGAACGGGTCACTTGAGAATGTCTGGAAAACTCAAGGAGATTAGACTGTCCGTGTCTAGAGTGTCATCTTTTGTACTATGCTTTGAGAAACAGTAGTAGACTCTATGAAAGGACTGTTCTATGCAGATGACTAATTTCTGTTCCTATACCTCTAGGAGGTCGTCGGGACAATTTGTATGAAGCCCAAGAGGAGGATGGAAACTTTTAAGAAGTCGATCGGTCCTTGTACGATGCCCAAGAGGAGGCTATCATTCCCGGAGGAAGAGATCATTATACGAAGCCTAAGAGGAGGCTGTGAATACTTCTAAGAAGCCGGCGGGTCGTTGTACTAAGCCCAAGAGGAGGCAGGGTTGCTTTTAGGAAGCCTGTGGGTCCTTGTACGATGCCCAAGAGGAGGCCGATGCTTTTAAGAAGTCCGTGGGTCCCCAAACCCTGAGAAATTCAAGGCAAGCTATTCACAAGGAATAGATCAAGTCAGGAAAGTTCGAGAATTTGGAAAAAACTCAAAGATGCCATTCACGGAGAATACATTCATCTCTGGGAATATAGTTTCTTGACAATTCCTAATGAGGACAGCCGAAGAGAAGATTGTATCTGGTGATCCTATTGGGGATCTAGTTGTCTATTTCTATGAATAAATGAAACGGCGTCACCTAGTTCTAGACGTAGTTGCCGGGGAAAATCTAAATATCTATACTATTATTACACAGTTGATATGAGTTTATGAAAGAAGACTTACAGTGAAACAGCCCCACAATACAGTTATACGTATATGAAAGCGGTAAATGAAAGCGGATAAACACTTACTCGGTTGTAGAGCTTCCATGCTGTTTGGTTAGTTGTTCAACAAAGAAAGCTTGAAAACAACACTATATTTCAAAATCAAAGGAGAAAGTACTTTGAAAAAGAAATATTTGGGGCTTACAGCTCAATGAGAGGCCCAGGGTTTTATCAGTGAGCGCACTGTTATTTTGTACAGAGGGACTTATACAAGTGACTGAGGCCCGAGAATGATTTCTGTACAAAGGGATGTGTCTTACACTCTCTCAAGAGGCCCAAAAAGTTTTAAAGAAAAAGAGTGGGGCTTATAACACGAGGGTAGGCCCAGCTGATTTTTCGTTAAAAATGGCGATCGCGCCGAGATTTTCTTTTAACGCGGAGGGACTTATACAATAAGTGAGGCCCAAAGTTTTTGGCTAAAAGGGGGTTGGGTCTTACACTCTATTAAAGGCCCAAAAAGTTTTAAATGGGTCTTATAGCTCGAGGAGAGGCCCAAAAGGTTATTTTTCAAAAGGCGACGATCGCGCCGTTTGTTTTTGACGGTATCGGGACTTATACAATACACTGAGGCCCAAAAATGATTTGGTCAAAAAAGGATTGGGTCTTACACTCTATTAGAGGCCCAAAAAGTTTTAAATGATTTATGAGGGTTGAATTAATCCAAAAACCCTAATTTGTTTTCAAAATGTGTTTTAATTGAATACAAATTCAATTAAAATGATCAAAATTGTTTAACATAGGAAAAACAAATTGTAATATTGGATTAATGCTTCAAAAATTAAGTATTGACCTACAAAATAATTAGAAAGCATTAAAAGTTGCAAAATCAAGGTGGAAAAAATATTTTAAATGTTAAAAACAATTAAAACATTAATTCTTTGCAAAAATATCAATTATACAAAATAAATAATATTTTTGGGATTTTTTGGGAGAATAAAATATTTTAACATTTTTGTGAGTTATTAAAAAAAGAATCAACTCAAAATCATTAAAACTTAGAGAGAAATTAATTTTTGAATCAATTAAATAAAATCACAAAATTCAAATATTTGAATTTATGAAAATGGCGCAAAGAACATGGACCAAGAACACGCGCGTTTTCTGCCTTGCCCAGATTTGCATTTTCTATCCAATCTCACTGAATACTTGATTATATCATGCAATCCACATATCAATATGCTCGTCTCAACCTCACGATCATGTTTATGATAATTAATTTCATTTAAATTAAGCATAAAACAAGAAATCACGATAAATCCTTATGAACCCTAATTTCTGCATGAAGGCTGGGATTTTTAACACACGATTCAAACAAAGCAATTACTTAAGGGGAAACATTCCATGCATGATTATGAACATTTGGCAAAAGTATTGTGCGAGGAAATATGCATAGATTGAGAGATGACCAAGTTTAAGCTTACCTCTAGGTCGTGACAGCAAAAGCAAATTGATTTCTGAGTAGGAGGTGTTACAGATGAATTGTGATGATCTGAACAGCTTCCCTACACCCTATGGAGTGTGTTTGAATGCTTGGACTTGACTGAGAATGGCTGGATCACTTCATGGCATCTCAACTGCACTTTGGTTAAAACCTTGAGCAATTGACTTGTGATTCTGAGAAATCAGTGTTCCAGATGTTGTTTAAGTGTTTGATCAGCTCACATATAATGTATATGAGGTGTGTGTGTGTGATTGGTTTGAGTGGAATTGCTCTCTAATGAAAAACCCGATAGTGACTTGCTAAGAAAGGCATTTTTGAGAGTAAGAAGTGGTTTTTGAGAAAGACAAGTGTTGTAGGCCTTTGGTGTACTTAAAATGATCACAATTGAGCTCTATTTATAGTAGAGCAAGTTTGTTTTGGGATCCACAGTGAATGACAACTGCAGCAGGTGTTTGTTCAATGATGGCCAATGGAAATCCAAGTCTCCTCTAGCCATTGACTAGAGGTTAGGGCACAGGGTTGTGGTTCCCTTGGTCTTGGATAAGTCTTGACTGAATTCAGTTGTAAATGGGTCAGTCCATGCCACCTTGATGCTTCCATTGAATGCTCCAATCCAAAATTGGAGTCTTGTCCCTATTTTGGCCATTCTAGGTTCAACATGCTATTTCTTGTTCCAAAGACTTTGGAGGCTTGGCTCAGTGATTGTCCCCTTTAGATTCAATCCTCAGAGGTGCTTAAGTGGATAGGAGCATTTGGATTTGGCTGATTTTGGCGAATCGAGCAAAAATGCAAATTCTGCCTTGCCTTGGCAGATTTCAGCAAGGCAACTTTCCAATGTCATATCTCATGACTCAAATTGAATTTGGTAATGTTCTTGGTCATTTTGGAAAGCCCTTACATGATACAATAACTGTTTGAACATATTTGGTTTTGATCTCTTTTGAATCCAAGTGAAAAATCCCCCTACATTTGGCAAAAAGTAGGGTAAAAACTGACTTAGTGAAATTTTCACTAAGTGTTGGAACAAAGTGACTTTTCTTGATTTTGATCACTCCATAACTCAAAATCCACGAGGAGATGGAATTAGGTCTAGTTGAAGTTTTTGTAGAGGGCAATGAGATCTACAAATCAAGCCTTGGATGGGAGAAAATGGCTTTGTGGTTTAGGAGTTATGACCCTCCAAAGTTGGTACCCTAGCCACTTTATTTTTAACTTAGAAAATTTTCTAAGTTTTTTATGGTTACCCCTTTTACAAGTTACCCTACTTTTCTTGATTTTTCTTGATGAATGATGATTCAAATCATACATTAACATCATTTTAGGGTTAAAAATCCATTTTGGTGGAAAATCTCAAAAAGTCAAAGTTGACTTTTGTGCACAGTTGACTTTTTATCAGATGAATTCCAAACTGTGCAATTTTTTAGGAAATCATGTCCTTGACCTAAATAAAACTTGATGGACATGTTCCATGGGTGTCATAGGGTATATTGATGCATGTCATAGGGCTTGGGAGCATGTCCTGGTCAAAAGTCAAAGTTACAGTTGACTTTTTCCTTAAAACCCTAACTGTGGTGCAGATGAAATTGAGACTTGTTGCTCAAGCTTCTTGGATTAATCTATTGTTGCAAATGGATCAATATAGTTCATTAGAGACCCTCAAATCTTCTGAGGTCTTGGCTCATGATTTTCCCTAAAAGTCAACTTAGGGGTGAATTAGGTCAAGAAACCCTAATTCCTGATTTTTGATGAATGCATCCCCTGAGGCAAAATTGACTTGATGATTGGGTCCATGAGGTTCCATGGAGTATATTAGGTTAGGTTTTGGATCATTGGCTTGTGCCCAGATGAAAAATTTCCATCTGGAGGCCCTGGTCGACCAAAACCCTAATTTGGTGACACTGTCGATCTTGAGACTTAATCCACCTAGAAGGGAGCAGCCTTGTGCTTGATCCTTGAAGTGGGAGTCCTTTTGATCCATTTTGGATGTTTGAGAGGTTAGACAAGTTGAAGATCATGTCATTCCTTGATTGATCCTTTGTCTAAGAACTCTCAGAGGGCTTGAAACCCTAATTCTTGATGGTAGTGAATGCTCAATAACCCTTGAGGCAATTGATAAGGCATGAAAGTACATCCATATTGTGATGATGATTTGCACAATGATGGGAAATCTAAGTGGTCAAAATTTGGGGTATGACACTCCAGAAAGATTTTTAATATAAAAAATGCGAGATCATTTTCAGTATACTCTCTCGAAATCTCAAACTCTCTCAAAATCTCAAATTCTTAAACTCTGTCAAATCCTTAAACTCTCTCAACTCACTTGCAAGTTTCTACTCTCAACATCCAGAAAACCAAAGTGTTCAACATCAACTCATATTTAGTAAGCTTTTGAATCCAAGTTTTTCACATTTGATTTTCTATACCTGCATTTGTAAAAATTGGGCATTAGGTTGTGAAATGTACATCAATATATAGGTAGTATAAGTGAGCAATGTGTTTGATAGGTAGTTTAGATGAGCAATGTGTTTGAGCATGTTTGGTTTGTATGTATTTTTGCCATTTGCATTTTCTGAGCTGTAGGTAAATACAGAAATGCACTTTTGTATTTGTTCAAATTTTGATTTTCCAGAAATACAAAAGTGCATTTCCGTATTTTGTCTGTCTTCATCATTAACATTGATTTTCAATGTGTTTCATCTAGGTTTAATTATTTTTTATTTTTCCATGCTTGTCTGGTTTAATTATAGGTAACATGGATGGCATCCAAGAACGATTGAGGCATGGTAGAGTGTTGTAGCATGCATTGGTTCGCAAAGAAAGAGTCTGGCCATCGCAACCACATGTGGGTGCTAGTTTATTTGATGCAGAGGTATCAACTTCTGGAGCCCATGCATCTCCGAATTTGTCTTCCCATAGGAGGCATGCATCACCTCCTGATACCTTAGAATCCCCACTATTCCAGTTTGATGCACCTGTTGTCGATGTATTTGTTTCTGAGGAGTTTTGAGAAGGCTCGTATGACTTATCATCGCTGCCTTTATATGCGGATCATGCTTCTTGGTATGGGTGGGACGGAGAGGTAAAATTCTTTTATATTTATTCTTTAAAACACATGTGTTATAATAATTGAAATTTATGACAATAATTTATTTTCTATATTACCGTGATGCTTTAAAATGCATCAACCATCGTCGGAAGATTGTGAGGCTGCAACATCCTCAAAGAGAAGTGATTTCACAATGTGATACAGCTATCTGGGTTGCGAGATTTATGCATGACCGGTTATACTACTCTTAACCATAGTATGTGATAAGCGTTTGTTGAGATATGGCATTCTAAGACATCATCTTTTCATCTTCCACATTGTGATATGTCCATCACATTGGATGATGTGTTATGCCTACTGCATCTTCCTATCAGATGAAGATTATTAGACCACGTACTCTAGAATTACCAGACCTTATGCATTGGAGATAATGGTGGTTTATTTGGGAGTTAATTCAGATGATGTCCTAAAGGAGATAGAAGACACCCGAGGGTTTTATGCTAGATTTAGATTCTTTGAGAGATTGTATGCACACCAACTGATTGTGGAAGAGTGGGCCGATGATGATAATGAATAATGTACGCATCATATAGCATATGCACTGAGGACATACATGTTGTACTTGGTTGACACGTCCATATTTGTTGACAGTAAGACCTATTATTTGGGTGAGGTTTACCTTAAATACTTCACTGACTTGGAGTTGATTCATTGGTACAATTGGGGGCGCTTGTTTAGCTTATCTATGCTCCAAGCTAGTTGAAGGTTGTCTTTGGAAGACCAAACATATGACAACTAGTTGCACGCTATTAACAGTAATGTATTTTCATCCTTTATTGTTTATGTACCATTTTGATAACACTTGTGCTACGCCATTACTCATAATTCATATGTACCAGTTTTCAATATGAATCCTCTAGCACTTCTCACACATCTCTGGTTGGTCATATATTGATCACTACACTAAAGATATGCCATGTACTTGTGCATTAGTCCATCTCAGAGGGAACCAATTGTTGGTGTTGGTTGAAATATACATGTTGAAGAATTTCTACATCGCTTAGTTTTGTAACGGAAGATGGAGTCTAAGACTATATAAAGGATTCACTTTCTTCATTACAAACGGTACTAGTCAAAAACACTTTAAGCTTGTATTTGACTTTTTATATTTTCTCTTATACTTTTGTGTTAGAGTGTAATGAGGGGTATTTAAATATTTTCTTTGGAGAGTGCAGGTGTATTGGGGCCTTAAGCTGGTTGAGGGTATTCTATGTGTTGTAACAATTTTCACATAGTATTATTCTATGGTTGTCATTTGACAATGGTTGTGGTTTTTTTCTCTTGTTTTGGAGTTTCCACGTTAAACTCTTTTGTTATAATTGTGTTCCTGTTTTTTTTTCTATGCATTTGTTTTTCCTAACAATTGGTATCAAGAGCCTTAGTTTGGTGGGGTATAAATTTTTTAGTATGATTTGTGCTTGTAATTTAGTCTGATCTTCTACATTAGAAAATAAATCTTATACTCTTTGTTGCCATTCTAAAACCATTGTAATGCCCTCCATAAGGCGTGTTGGACAATGCCAAAGGATACTTTTAGCTTCGTCAAGAGTGACACACCTTCTCAACAAATTATCACCTCCTAACTTAAACAGATATGGCTCATCCCAAACATAAAAGTTAGCATCCGATAAGAATTTCCGTCTTTGGTTCCAAGTTAGATCCTCCGGTATAAATCCGGTTGCTTTGTGGTTAGCAAAATCTGTGAACCAAGACCTAACTTGTACTCGAAATAGTTTTTCATCCGGACTCTCTTCTCGGACCTCTTTTTCTAGGTGAGTTACCTCTACATTGACCAAACGTGATAAATGAGCCGCTACCAAGTTTTCAGACCCCTTCTTGTCACGGATTTCCAAATTAAACTCTTGTAACAAACGGATCCACCGGATTAGCCTTTGCTTTGAATCCGGCTTGGAAAGCAGATATTTAATGGCCGAGTGGTCAGTGTAGACTACAACTTTTGAACCAATCTAGTAAGACCGAAATTTCTCGAGAGCATACACAATAACGAGTAATTCTTTTTCTGTGGTGGCATAATTCACTTGTGCCTCATTTAAAACTTTACTCGCGTAATGTATGGCATGAAAATTTTTTGTCTTCCTTTGCCTAAGCACCGCACCAACGGAATAATAGCTAGCATCACACATCAATTCAAAATTTAAATTCCAATTTGGAGCAACGATTATGGGTGCGGTGATGAGTTTTTCTTTTAAAATTTGAAAGGCATTTAAACATTCATCATCAAAGAAGAAAGACTTATCTTTGTTGAGTAGATTACTCAAAGGTCTTGCAACTTTGGAGAAGTCTTTGATGAACCTCCTATAAAAGCCCGCATGGCCTAGAAAACTACGAATTCCTTTGACATTGGTTGGAGGTGGCAACTTCTCGATCACTTCAATTTTAGCTTGATCCACTTCAATCATGAACTAAAACAAAATATAAACCATATAAACAAAGTTTTTCCTCTATATTTATCATCAACAAAGTTCACACACTACAATCAAGATCAATACATACAAAATGAAGGATTACCTACAACTAATCTTGACACAAGATGTGTTTGGCTACACATATTCATGGTAGCTTGTTTCACAAGTTTCGTTAGGAGCTGAAAAAGCATCCGCATCGAATAATCGAGATCGGATGCAAATCCAGCTTCTCAATGTGAAGAATCTCTCTTAGATGAAGAAATATCAGAAAAATAGGTTTTGGTGTGATAAAATGAGGTGCCTCTGATAAGATAAACCGCCTCAGAAGTTCTGCATAAGTTCGCAAAACGAACTATTCGCCTACAAGTTTGCAAAGCAAACTTAGGCCCCTTTAGCTACTGCCTCATCCAAGGTGTCCTTCGCTAGATCTTCACAAAGCGATGAATCAGCGAACCTTCGCTGGGAAGTTTGCAAAGCGAACTTTAGTCCCTTCGCCAGTTGTTCGCAAAGCGAACATTCACTGGCAAGTTCGCAAAGCGAACTTGCTGATGTTTTCTTCCTTTCTTTGGCAACTTGGATCCTTTCTTTGTGTCTTACATCTTTGATCAATTAGTGCCTTTTTCTGCACAATAAGACACACATTACAAGCACCAATGGTATCTTCACAATGTTTGAAGAATAACAACAATTCAAGATTAAAATCCACAATTTGACATAAAAGAGTTGAAAAATGTCAAGTATTCACAAGAAATATATAGCATGTTTGACATCTAACAACAACGCCCTCATTGCAATGGAATGTTTCCATTGGATGAAGCACAAGAAAAAGGGCAGAAAGGGTACCATGGCGTTGAAACTTGATATGTCTAAAGCCTACGATTGATTGGAGTGGAGTTTCGTGACTGAAACTTTAAAAAGATTGGAATTCCCTCAATCGATGGTTTCCCTGATTCAGAAGTGTATCACTACTGTCACCTACCAAGTCTTGATCAATGGCCAACCTAGTAGACGTTTTGCCCCTGAAAGGGGTCTCCGTCAAAGAGACCCACTCTCACCCTATTTGTTTGTTATTTGTGTAGATGTTCTCTCTGGGATGCTAAAGCAGGAGGGGACAAGGAGGAGGATCCATGGCATTAAAGTTGCGAGGAAGTCCCCAACCATCTCTCATCTATTTTTTGCGGATGATAGCCTTCTTTTTGCTAGAGCTAGTGAGGAAGAAGCTAAACGTATTCTTCTTATTCTTAGTGCTTATCAAAGAGCTTCTGGGCAGGTAGTGAATATTGAAAAGTTAGAGGTCTCTCTTAGTAGTAATGTTATGCATGAGGTGATGGATAGAATCAAAGACAAACTGGGCTTTCGTTTTGTTAACAACCATTCGAAATATCTTGGTCTGCCGGTCATGTTTGGTAGGTCAAAAAAAGAGGTCTTTAAACTTGTTGTTGATAGAGTTTGGAAGAAGGTCAAAGGATGGAAATAGTCATTTCTGTCAAGAGCAGGCAAAGCAGTTCTGATCAAAGCTGTGGCCCAAGCCTACCGACGTACGTCACGAGCTACTACCGTATCCCAGACAGTTACTGTAAGGAAATTGAAGCTTTGCTTGCCAAGTTCTGGTGGGGTTCAAAGGAAGGGGAAAGGAAAATCCACTGGTTAAGTTGGGAGAGGTTGGCTCAATTGAAAGGGGAAGAAGGATTAGGCTTTCGAGGCATCCAAGATTTCAATACCAGTTTGTTGGGCAAACAATTTTGGCACTTAATGCAAGAAGATGGATCCCTCTTCGAGAGATTTTTCAAAGTCCGGTACTATCCAAGATGTTCTATTGCAAAAGCTCCCAGTGGTTTTAGGCCTAGTCATGCGTGGCGCAACATTCTGAGCTCGAAAGATTTGGTGCTTCATGGTTCCCGTTGGCATGTTGGAAATGGTTTAAAAATCAACATTGGGTATGATAATTGGATTCCAACTCTTCCTGGTTTCCAACCATCCACAATGGCCCGCATTCTCGCTCCTGACACAAAGGTTGAACAACTCATTGATAGTGACCTTGCGTGCTGGAATTTGGATATTCTGAAGGAGAATTCTGAGGACCAGGATATCATCCATATCAGAAGTATCCCTCTCTCGTCCAACCTTCCTGAAGATAAGCTGTTATGGCACCATGAAAAGGATGGCAACTTCTCTGCTAAATCAGCTTACCACTAGCTTGGGGAACAAAGGAGGAAAAGGCTTCCTCGATCTTCAAACAATAATTCTCTGAAGTTTTGGAAATGCCTGTGGAAGCTAAATGTCAATCCTAGAACATTCTAGCAACCAAAGACAACCTGCGAAAGAAAGGTACGATTACTGATGATTTATGTCTTTTGTACAATTTAGAACCTTAAACTTCTTCTCATCTCTTTCTTCGATGCGATTTTGCTAAGAGGACTCTTTTTTCTGCTCCTTGGGAATTCGTACTCCCGAGTCAGGAAGTATCATTGATTGGCTATGTGACATTTTTCAATAATGCTAAATAGTTTGGGCAGCTTATAGCTAACTTCCTGTGGAAGATGTGGCAAGTTCGCGACATTGTTATCTATAAGAATGCCAAGCCTGATCTGTGTAGGGTGGCGTTGGAAATTTGGGAAGCTTTTAATGAAGGGTATGGGGATAGGATGGGTAGTGTGTCATACCCCAAATTTTGACCACCAATATTTCCCATCATTTGTGCAAATCATCATCACAATATGGAGGAACCTTCATGCCTCATCAATCTCCTCAAAGATTGTTGAACATTCACTACAATCAAGAATTAGGGTTTCAAGCCCTCTCAGAGCACTTAGACAAAGGATCAATCAAGAAATGACATGATCTTCAACTTGTCTAGCCCCTCAAACACCCACAAAGGATCAAGAGGACTCCCACATCAAAATCAAACACAAGGTTGCAACATTCCAAGTGAATCAAGCCTCAAGATCGCCTGTGTTACCAAATTAGGGTTTTGGTCGACTGAGGCCTCCAGATGAAAATTTTCTTCTAGGAAGGAGCCAATACCTCTATGTATGGTTCTATAAGCTCAAAAGGATCTCAAGAGCCCATCCACAATGGCAAAATCACCTTGAAGGTCCATCTATAAAAAATCAGGAATTTGGGTTTTGACCTAATTCAACCCTTGAGTTAACTTGTGAAGTGAGGCATGGCTTGAAGCTTCAAAATGAACTTCAAAGACCTCAAATACATCATATTGACATCTTTACAAGATTTGATTAACTCAAAGAACTCAAATCATATGCCACAAGAACTCAAAACCATCTGATCACAAATTAGGGTTTCTGATGGAAAAAGTCAACCCTATCCTTGACTGTTGACCTACCCTTGATCTCAAACCTTGGGGAGGGGTCCAAGAAATTCATAAATACCCTTGGAGGCCATCCATGAAGTTTAATTGAGCCCAAGGATTGATTTCACAAAGGGATCACAAAGTCAAAATTTCATTTGATGAAAAGTCAACTGTGCAAAAATCCAAGTTTGACTTTTTGGATTTTTGGTCAACCAAGGTTGCTTAACCCTAAAACAATGTTAATATGTGATTTGAATCACTATTCATCATGAAAAATCAAAGAAAATGAGTTAACTTGTTAAAGGGGTATCCATAAAAAACTTAGAATTTTTCTAAGTTATGGAACAAAGTGGCTAGGGCGTCAACTTTGCAAGGCCATATCTCCCAAACCCTACGGCTTTTTCTCCCATTCAAAGCTCAGATTGAAGTTCATGTTACATACTTCAAATATGTCAACTAGACCTCATTCCAATTCATCATGGATTTTGAGTTATTGTTTGAGCAAAATCACAAAAAACATGAAAATGACATTTTTTCCAACACTTAGTGAAATTTGCACTAAGTCAGAATCTGCCTTATTTTTTCCAAAATGTAGAGGCATTTTGCATTGTAATTCAAGTTGATTCAAAACCAAAGTTGGACATCATGTTGAAATATGATATGTCAGCTTTCCAAAATGTCCAAGAACTCCATCAAACTCCACCTGAGCTAGAGGTTATGACAGCTGCAACATGCCTTGCTGCAAACTATTTTTGCAAGGCAGATTTGTGCCTTAGTGCTCGAATTGATCAATTTGGGCAAATTCAAACATGGTTATCCATCTGCACACCTCAAGGGGGAACAACCATGGGACAAACACTGATCCATAAGCCTCCTAAGTCTTTGGAACTACATGTAGGTGTGCCACCCCTAAAAGCTAAAGATGCCTCAAGGCTCCAATTTTGTTTTGAGACATTCAATAGATGCATAGAGCTGGCATGTATCAGTACATGATCAACCAAATGAGCCAAAATAAGCTCATATAACAGAGGACCTAAACCTGCAAAGTTTGGCACAAGTCAATGGCTAGAGGAGACCCTTGACCAAAGAACCAAGGCATTCAATACAATCTGATCCAAGCTGCCAAACACTATTGATGCCAAAAAAAATTTGCTCTACTATAAATAAAGCTTATTTGTGCTCAAATTAAGTACACCAAAGGTCCTAAACAAATGCCTTTCTCAGAATCACAACTTTCACTCCAAAAATACCTTCTAATGCAAGTTACTATCGGGTTTTGAGTTAGAGTGTGTTTCCAACCAAACCAATCATACACACACCTCGCAAACATCATATGTGAGCTGATCAAACACTAAAACAACATCTGGAACACCAAATTCACAAAATCACCATCCATTTGCTCAAGCTTTTAGCAGAGTTGCAGTTAGGGTGCCACAAACAGTTCCAGCTCATTTCAAATCAATCCAAGCATTCAAACACATCCTTTGAGGTACAAGGAAGCTGTCCAAATCATTGGAACTCATCTGTAACACCTCCAAACCAGAATTCGATTCTCACTTGTAGAGGTAAAACTTGAACTCTCAAACTCAATTAATCATGCATCATAAACATGTTTTCTTGTTACCATTGTGTTTCTGGATGTTTGTAGATCATTTATCCTCAATCAATTGTTGTTTACAATTCGTGTATAGGATTTCATTGAGTTCATGCCAATTTTAGGGTTCTTCAGGTTTTATCATGATATGTTCTGATTCAATTAATTTCAATAAAATTGGGTATTGTCATTGTGTTCCTCATCTGAAAATGCATGATTTCATATTTGGATCATGTGAAATGATTGAAAGATGGGGGAGATAGGAGCCTTCACGTATCTGAGCTTGAGGTTGAAGATGGCCATGGCGCCATGCTTCAGAAATCCAACTTGTTTTACTATATAATTTTCACTTGCCATATTATTCTTGAATTGACATTGCGCCCCAGTGGTTGATCATCTGGTTTGTGTGTATTAGCGAGCGAGAGGTCTGGAGTTCGAATCCCCCTCGTGTAACACCCCAATTCCCATCGCGAATAAATAATACATAAATAAATCAGAGTAAATAAATTTTTTATCCTTAGACAGAAACAAGGATGCCACATTTAAAGAAAGCAAACACAATCCCTGCTCATAAATTTGATACATAACACAAAATGGAATAAACATAAAAGGGACACTTTTTCCAACAAAAGGAAAGTTCAATTATGGAATAAAGCGGAAAGATCCATAACTGACTTGTTTTACAAAGTAAATGGTTTTATAACATCAAAATTTTCATACAAAGTTAATACAAAATAGATCCAACAAATGTATACATATATAACAAAAGCGTTCCCCGACTCCCGTGTTACGTATCAGAGAAGACAGACTGACAAACGGATGGAGAACTAATCTTCACAAAAGCCTCCAAGACTACTAATCTGCAATTGCCTCATAGAGCAACAAACCACAACAGAAGGGTGAGAAACACAATTATAATATAGTTGCATACAATTATTTAATAACAGAAAATACGCACACAACAACATTCTCACCACAAGCTTCACATACTAATACATATAGCATGCCACAGACACATAACATATTTCTAATAATCCAACATAATAACATATTCACACATAATGCACGCCAAAGTTATGACATATGGAAACACACCACCGCATCACATATATTCATATATAGCATATCATAGATAAGTAATACATTCATTGTGATGTGAAACATCCCCACAAAACATGGCATATGTCTATACATAAAACATATCATCCATAACCAATACATTTATCACAAATGCATATCAATTCACCAATGTTATCACAAGCTCAACACATAATCAATCAATTCACAATTTTCCACACATAATCAATCCATTCATGATTTATGCAAATGTAAAGAGACCGACACAACGACTCTATGCAAATGCGGTACCAATCCATCCATCATTCTCATCATTAATTCACTCAGGAATTATTGGAATCATTGCTTGTTACTTAGTGTAACTCCCCGTCGGGAAAACGATGTTCCCCGTCGCTTTAGGTCCTCTTGGTATAAGGCTCACGATGTTTATGGATAGCTTTAGGTCCTCTTTGTATAAGGCTCACGATCCGATCGCTTTAGGTCCTCTTTGTATAAGGCTCACGATCGTCTATAACGTCGCTTTCGGTCCTCTTTGTATAAGGCTCACGACCGTTATAGCAGATTCCCTCGGGAATTGTTTCGTCGCTCACACCCACTAGGGCACACGACATCACAAGAATGCATATCATGATGCTTGGCATACAATGACTAATGACAATCAAATGCATAAACATATACAACCATGTGAACCATTCCAACATCCATAATCATGCATATACAATCAAACACATCACAATGCATTTACTTGCCCTTAGGCCACAAACCATCATCACAACATTTCATCACATGCATTCACATCATATAACAACACACAAGTCATACGATATATATCAAAAGCGTATCGCATGTTAACACATCAATTACACACAATTACGACGGTAAAAGTCGACAAAATGACACATTTCCAATTACCGACATAATTAAATCGGCCACTAGCCCCAAAACCATTTTATAAGAAAGAACATCTTATTAGCTTTCCAACGCATCCAACCGCGCCTCAATCCGATTTACGACCCAAAGGTTATGACAAGAACAAAATGGAAAATCTGTCATGTTCGCTTTCCTATTCGCAATGCGAACCCCTCGCGAACCATGGCAGAGAAAAAACAACATAAAGTTCGCAATGCGAAACTCCAGCGAACCTTCTCTTTCCCCTTCGCAATGCAAATTCCCTGCGAACTGTGGCAGAGAAAAAACAGCAGAAAGTTTGCAAGGCGAACCTCCCGCGAACCCTCGCTTTCCCTTCGCTGCCCTATTCGCAGTGCGAACCTGCGAACTCAGAAATCCTAGCAGCGCTGTTGTTCACTCCAACCAAACATTTCCTCCACCAAAACGCTTCCAAATCACAATATATCAACCAAAACATGCTCCAAACATAACAACAAGTATTCTACAACATTTATATCGCATTTCAACTGCGAAAACATCGATTTCTATCACTTTCTCTCATTTCGACCTAGAATTGAAAAGCTAGGAAAAACCAGCAAACATTCCAACACACACATACATAATCATAGACAAGCATAGCATAACCGAGTTTCGCACCCTTACCCGATTAATCGCGCTTCGAAGTGTTGGTTGAATCGGTTTCTTACACTCCAAGTTTTCCTCTTTTTTCTTCTTCTCCTTCTCTATTTCTCTTAACTTCTTTTTCTCTATTTTTCTTTCTATGTTTCTATTTTAATGAAAAACAATATCTAACCAAGCCAAAAAGACCAAAATACCCCTACACTCAATTTTCCCGCAAACGTTCCCAAAACGCGATAAAACATAATAACGATAAACATAACACATTTACCAAATAAAAACCAAGAATAAAATAATATAAAGACAAAAATAATTAAATCGACTCGATTAAATAAATCTAACAAAAACCGGGGCGTTACACCTCGCCCCAGACCTCTTTTTTATCACTTGTTTCATTTTTTTACTATTTTTATTTTTCATATTATTTTGTTAATAACTTTGAAAATTAATTTCTCATTCAATTTTAATAATTTTTTATTGGTTCTTTTTCTGAAAAATCACAAAAATATTAAAGTATTTTATTCTACAAAAAAAAATCATATTTATATTATTTATTTAATATAGTTGGTATTTTTGTGAATAAATTCACTTTTATTGTTTTTTAAACATTTAAAAAGTGAATTTTTATCTTGAAAATCAAAATCAAATGAGTTCTAAATCATGTTGTGATTAAAACTTCATTTTCAAACCTTAACCTAAAATCACAAGTAGTTTATTTAAACTTATTTGGTATTTTTATAATTTTTTTATTAAATTTTCTTTAAAGGATTACTTTTAAAAAAATGAAATTAGGGTATTCTTTGATTTTTTGATCCTTATCAAACCTTTCAAAACACTTTTGGGCCTCTAATGGAGTGTATGACCCAACCCTCTTTTTGTAAAAAATTTTGGGCCTCAGTCATTGTATAAGTCCTAATACAGTTTATAAAACAACGGTGCGATCACTGTTAAACTTTTGGCCTCTCCTTGAGTTGTAAGCCCCATCACTTGTATATAAAATAAATCTTTGGGCCTCTCCTTGAGTTGTAAGACCCATCCCTTTGTACAGAAAACCTCTTTGGGCCTCAGTCATTGTATAAGCCCCAGTACAGTTTACAGAACAACGGTACGATTATTGTTTTTCCTCTGGGCCTCTCCTTGAGTATAAGCCCCAACAATCTTTTCGAAACAACTTCTCTTTTGATTTAGATTCAAATATACAGTTGTTATCAAAACTTTCTTTAATTTCTTTGAACAACTAACAATACAGCATGGAAGCTTGCTCGCCTGTAAGTTTTTATCGGCTTTCTTTTACATGCTTTAATATATATATATATATATATATATATATATATATATATATATATATATATATATATACTGTATTGTGGGAAGCTGCTCCCCTGTAAGTCTTTCTTTCATACCCTTTTAAATACTTGTCATATATCAACTGTATATATACTAGTATATCTATTTAGAGTTTTCCCTGGCAACTAGGTCTAGAACTAGGTAAAACCAGTCTGGTCACTCTTTATTACAGTCAAAACTAGATCCCCATAGGATTTCCAGATACAATCTTGCCTTCTCTTGGGCTTAAACAATATGGAACAAAGAGAAAGGCAGTATTCTCGGTGAACCTTTTCTCAGACTTTCACTATTAGAATTTGTCAAAGAAATTAAGTTTCCCTAGAGAGGATTAATTCCCGGTGAAACTTCTCTTGAATTTCTTCAAACCCTAGAACTGTTCACTAAAGAAAAGATTATTCTCGGTGAAACTTTTCTTGAACTCTTCTTAAGTTTGGACCCACAGGCTTCCTAAAAGCATCCCCGCATCCTCTTGGGCTTTGTACAAGGACCCTCCAGCCTCTTAGAAGTTCTCATGCCTTCTCTTGGGCTTAATACAAGGACCCTGAAGACCTCCTAAAGGTATAAGACAGAACTTAGTCATCCTATGCTAAAGCAGTTTTTGCAGTGTCAAATCTCAGACCAATTTAGGGTTGATTCTCATCCCTTAAAACACTTACCTCCTCTTGGGCATCATAGAAAGATAAACTCTTCCATTCCAGTAGACTTGGACAGTCTAATCTTGAGTCTCAAAGACATTCTCAAGTTCCCTACAAACATAGGAGAAACCCCGATCATTCTGGATCAATCTCCAGTAGAGTTAAAACCCAGTCTCTCTCCTAAAATCCCCAAGCCTGGGTCAGTTTATCCTCAGTATAACATTATCCCAAATCAGAACCTCAAGGCTGTGAAGATATAGCTTCTCAATGGTTTTGATGAAGACAACAATGTTCATTCAAGGTTTTATGTACAAAAGGAAATGGATCAAAGATTTCAAAGCTAGAACAAGTTTCATATTAATTCAAGTCTTGAAGATCTCTCAAAGAAGGAAAAAGAAGAAATGCATAAGATATGACTACACTTGCAAGATATGATTAATCAAACTTTTAGGTATATGAAATTCTTGACTAAAACAAATCTTAGTGCTCAAGTTTTATAATCATGCTTTAAAAAGTCATTCTTTGATTTAAAACCTTGAGAAAACTATTTTCAAAGTTTATCTAAAGTCTTGGTCATATTTTTTGATGGTATATGGCTTAGAATCATTTGCATTAAGAATTTTTCAATTTTTACACTGATGCAATCGATTGTCATCCTGATGCAATCGATTGCACTAGGATAAATTTTCAATTTTTTTGCACGTTACACTTGGTGCAACCGATTGTCATTCTGATGCAATCGATTGCACCTGAAGCTTTTTTGAAAAATTCTTTGTTTAAAAGCATCTTTTCATGGTACCTCTTGCTTGCATCTTTTCCATTCATTGTATAAAAATTTTCAGAAATTCTTTCAAGCATTACCTTGATTATTGAATGGGTGCATGCACACTATATATTGAATTCAAAGTTTCTTTTGTAATTCACCTCTTTCAAAAAACTCTCTACAATCTCTAAGCATATTTTTCCATAACAGAAATTTTATACAAGATACTTTTTGAATACCATTTTCATATTACATACATAAAAGTATCATTTGAGCACTTAGAGAGTTTATGATATTGAAATTTCATATTTGAAAGAGAAGAAGTCCTTCATAGGATTTATATACTACAAACTTGTTTCAAAAACTCTTGTTGTAACATATTTTATTTTTCCAGGATTGTTGGATATAAGATTGTTTGGTTGTAAACCTTGTTATCCGGATTGTGGATACAAGAGGTCCATTTGTGAGAGGTTGATTCTCGGTTGGACTTTAAACTTGTAAAATCCAAGAGGGTGTTCTTGGTGTTGATTGTTAGAGTCTTGTATAGGAAGACTAGGTGTGTCTTGTCCTAAGATCTAACATTAGTGAAAATCTCTTTCGTGTTGAAAGGGGAGTGGAGTACTCTCGACCTGTGAGGGGAACCACTATACGTCTTGGTGTTCTTTACTTTCCGCATTTACCGCTTTCCTCACTTAGAAATTTTTAGGAAAGTAAAAACAAGAAAACGTCAAAAATCGGGAAAATCCACTAAGTGCCCAATTCAGCCCCCTCTTAGGCCCATTTATAACTTACAAAGTCATCTTATACCTCAACTCTTCTGTAACCCTCAGCAAGAGTTGATTCCCTATTTGGACCTGCCTCGGGATCTCCACAATCCCTAGCAAAGCTAGCCTCCTCTTAAGCTTTGTATAATCATCCTTCCTCAGCAAAGTTAGCATCCTCTTGGGCTTTGTACAATGATTCTCTCCAGCTGAGGTAACCCTTTCAGACTCTCTTGTTGAGTCAATCACTTTTTCAGACTCTCTTGTTGAGTCAATCACCTTTCAGCACTCTCTTGTTGAGTCAACCCTTTTGGCCTCAATCTCGGGATTTGTACGAGACATATAAAAACACTCTCTTGTTGAGTCAATTTTTTCCAGCCTCCTTTTAGGCTTGGTATAAAGATTTCCCCTAGCAAAAGTTAGCCTCTTCTTAGGCTTTGTATAATGATTTCTCCAACTTGTTCAGCCACAATCCTAGGCTTTGTAAAGGACAGATTAAAGTACTCTCTTGTTGAGTCAAACTCTTTTAGCCTCAATCTTGGGCTTTGTACAAGACATAAATCTTCATAACCTTCTCTTAAGCTTGGGACAAATATCTTCCCCAGCGAAGTCAATTCCTCCCAGCCTTCTTTTAGGCTATGAGAAATAATACCCTATGCAGAATCAATCCTCTTTTCAGCCTCAATCTTGGGCTTTGTACAAGACAGATAATACTCTCTAGCAGAGTCAAACTCTTTTCAGCCTCAATCTTGGGCTTTGTACAAGACACTTAAAATATCCTCAGCTGAGTCAGGAAAGTCTCATTTTAGCCTCAATCTTGGGCTTTGTACAAGACAGATAAAGATTTCTTTCTCACCGAGTCAGTCTTCTTTTCAGCCTCAAATCTTGGGCTTTGTACAAGACACATACAAACTCCTCCAGTAGAGTCAAAATCCTTTTTAGCCTCAATCTTGATCTTTGTACAAGACAGATAGAACATTTTCCCCGGAAAAGTTAAACTTTTAGCCTCCTCTTTGGCTTTGTATAATGATATCCCCAAAAGAGTCACTCTCTTTTAGCCTTAATCTTGGGCTTTGTACAAGAGATATAGAAACACTCTCTTGTTGAGTCAGTCTATCCCAGCCTCCTCTTAGGCTTTGTATAAGGACTTCCCTAGGGGAGTCAATCAACCTCTTAGCTTCAACCTTGGGCTTTGATTAAGGCACACTAAAATCAACATCCCCTCAGAGGAAATCAAAATCCCTCTGTAGGAAGTCATTTCTCTGTTTATCACTTATCAAAACAGACATCCAAAACAAACCCTAATCCTAAATCGCTGCTGTAAGTGGCACACTTGTTGATTCAAATATCCAAGCTGTTTTCCATCTTTTATCTTGGTAAGTCCTCTCTTTCATCTAATTGCTGTAAGCGGCAAGCCTATGGATTATTTACATCCACGCTACCGTCCCTCTCTTAGCATGAGAAATTCCTAAGGAAAGATGACATTGCTCTACATTGAGTTAAAGTTTTCTCCTTTAGGATAACACCCCTATAAAGGAAATTATGGCATTGCTGGATTCATATATCCCAGTTAAAGTAATCCTCCTTTATAAACAATCACCCAACAACTGTGATAAACCGACGAGATGTCTCCCCTTTAGAGATAGCAAGTTCTCTCTCAGTCAAACCTTTTAGCTTCAATCTTGGACTTTGAACAAGACACAAATACTCCATTTAGCTTCAATCTTGGGCTTTGAACAAGACACCAAAATATTTTTTCTTCCCTTAGAATAGGAGGAACCACGATTGCTCTGATTTCCCTGTTTCTTTTAAACGGGAATACGTAGGCATAAGATTGCGAAATCTTAGCGAGCATACTAATAAAAAACTCTAGGTCCAGTACCTTCACACATCAATCAAACATTAGGTCCAATACCTTACCAAAAACATCGGGAAAACCCGGACATCAAGAAAAACTCACACTCTCTCTCTCTCTCATATTTCCCAAGAAACTTTCCCAACCCATTAATGGTTAAACACCATTAAGTACAAAGCGAAACCTAAAGCTAACATCCTGTGGATAACCACATATAGGATGGGTAATTGACAACTCCCCATTGTATAACCTGACCCCGAACTCCCCGAATCTCTTTAAGCGTTTGTTTAGTTAAACATTCGCGTGCAAGGTTAGTTTTAGATAGCTTCCCTTTCCCTTCCAGCTTCACGGGATAAATAAGAAATCAGAAAGTACCAACCCTCTCCTCTTCATTGAGGAAAAAATCCAAATTCCGCGATAAGATGGTCGCATCACCGACAAAAATCGTGCGCTACACAGTGCTGCAAGAGTTCATGAGATTGGTAGGAAGTTAGGAAATTATAATGGTTGGGTTGTTCAGACTGATGCATGTTGTTTTGAGGGAGGGATTGCTGCACTAGGGTGTGCCATTAGAGACCCCACTTCAAATATTTTCCTAGCAACATCTAAGAGATTGATTAGTGTGGTCGATCCCGCCAATGCCGAATTCATGGCTATCCGTTGGGCATTGCAATTGGTGATAGAGTTGGATCTTAACAGTTTTATGGTTCAGTCGGATGCTCTGTCAGTTGTGGATTGTATTAATGGTGTTAACTTTAATGCAGATTTATATCCTATTGTTTATGATTGCAGACAGTTAATGATTAGGTGTCCCAATGTTGTTGTTATATTCATTAGTAGGTTGAGTAATGTTAATGCGCATAGTATGGTTGGTATAGGCAAGTCTTTAGGATCCAGAACATGGACTGACCATATTCCAAGCCTTGATCTTGTATCTTGTACTGCTGTTTCTGTTCTTTAATGAAATTTGCTTGTTATAAAAAAAAGTATGATGTTTTGGGGATTAAGTAATTGAACTAATAAAATGTCTAATAAGAAAATAAAGACAAAAGTACTAAATGATAAAAACTCATCATAAAATTATTTGTTTGATTGATTATGTGTGCTTAAAAAAATTATAAGTCTAATATTTATAGAAACACACACACTAATATTAGTCTCTCTTGGCTATTTATAGTGATGCCTGAGTTTTTCTAATATTATTGGTGATACATTGTGCTCCACATTCGACTCAATTTTCTCATTTCTTAACATTGTATGTTTTTCCTAGTGTTTTAGAAAACAGAGTGTGTACGTGTTATAAGTAATTAGTAAGTAAAATTGGATTCATTTACACTTAAGTTTTATGTCATGAAAATACTAGCATATCTGATCCTAGTTCCAAAAAATCCTTGACTTGAAATGTGATTTATTTACACTTAACGTTTCACCTCACAAACCCGGCGTTGCATACCTGCCTCTATGCATTTTATTAGTCGTTCCTTCTCACTTGTTGTATTCAAAGCATATCCATCTACATGCCTTATAAAATACTCCTGTCAATTCATCAACACAAACTAAAAATGTGAGTATTATACTTGAAGCGACTAAGGAACCATAAGATTTTATATGTACAATATGAATAAAAGTATATACATGGAATGCACAACCACCACGAGAAATGGTGGAAGCATGAAAAATGGCATATTCCAGATCAGTTAAGGTACAAACAATATCAAACATGAGCCTAGGACGATCCTTAAACTCAACATTCACTACTAAATAACCCCTTTGGTCACAACTTTCAATTCTCACCATCCTCTTCTCATTTTCCATCTCTATATTTCCTTCCAAAACCATAAGTTGGTGCAACCTCCTTTTAATTGTGCATGTCACGGTACCTTTGAATCCAAGAAGCTTTGAAATCTTAACACTAGGGATGTTGATGCTACCAATGTTAGAATTAGTGGTGTCCCGAAGCACGATCGTAAGACGGTCCTTAATGATGGTTAGGCGAGAAGGATCGTCGATGGAGGAATTATTGGATTGATCTGAGATATAAGCAACACATGTTAACATGGTATTGTAGCTGCATGCATGAGCTTCAACAATGTTGCAATGAAGATCGGCGAGGGTGGTAAAGATCTCGAAAAATAAGCTAGGATAGTCTTGTATTGTAATTTCAATGACTGTGAAGTATTCTTGCACTCCTTTGCGGATAATTTCAATCTATATATCAAAATTAAAGAATTAAAAACATCCTAAACATATTTTTTCTTTAATATTGGATTATTTGTAGTACCTGGTTGAAGTAATCAGTGACTTTCTGGTTGGTTAATTTGTTGCCATATTCATCTCTAACATGAAGTACTACAATTTTTCAATTAGTTAAGATTTTATCTTATGATATATTGTACTAATACTATAGAGTATGTAAAGATGAAAAAATATAATAAAACGCACCATCCATGCACCAACTAGCATCAGATGAAATAAAACTTTTGATGATTTGAAAGTTCATATCTGTCAAAACCATTACCATGTCTAGTAGAAGAACACCATGCATGTTAACCCTATTTACCTTGACCACTGTGCAATCTTCCATTCTTTCATTGTCGATGCTAACTTGGCAACTACAAAAGAGAAGAATATTAACATGTGTTGATATTATCAAATAATTAATTTAAAGAGTATGGAATGAAAGCATTATGTACGTACGTTGGGCCATATATTCTTTCAGAGTGAGTATCAAAATCTGGATCAAAGTAAGGGTAAGAATAACCTTTGCTCATGCTGCAAATGAAAAGACACAGAGAATGTAAAAATTAAAAATATTTGTACCCGTGATTAAATTGTTTAGAGGAGGTTTGAAGCTCTTTGGTTCATGGAAGAGTGGCGGTTAGTGGTAGTTGGCCTCTCCCACTTGGCGGTTGTGTTTGCTGGGATTTGCCGTTCTTTTACTTTCTTTGAGAGTTGTGCTTTTGTTTTGGGTTGTTTGTCTGTTCCTAGTTTGTTCCTAGTTTGGTTTTGCTGTTGGGTACGTTGCTAATGTTTAGAGGTTTGCATCTTTAACCAAATCATGTAAACCAACCATATTTTATGGTTTTGATTTGTAAATAAAATCACCTCTTGTGAAAACCAGTTTCATAATTATAAATGATTTCAAATCGGTTCAAAATCAATAAAAAATTATTGTAATATAAAAAATAAAAAATAAAAGGTTAAATATATTTTCGATCCTCTTAAATAATATAAATTTCCTTTTTAATATTTCAAAATATTTTCTTTAAAAAATGATCCTTCTAAAATTTTTCGTCCACACTTTTTGTCCCTAATATTATAATTATCGCTAAAACTGTCATTAATTCAGTCACAATGTAATAAACCGTCGTTAATTCTGTCGCTAAGTTGTAAAAAATCGTCGCTAAATTGCACGGGAAACCAAAAGTGTTGATGAAAAATTTTAAGAGGTTCATTCTTTTAAGAAAATATTTTGAAAGAATTAAAATGAAATTTAAAATATTTAATGACGAGGTTGGAGACCCGAAATCGATTGTTACTTGTATAAAGTTTTTTTTCTTGGCTGTGGATCCTTATTTTATCTAAAGGAAAAACACCTTGTAATTTTTATGAGTGACATTTGTACCATTTAGACTTTTTGTAATGAAGGGTTAGATACAAGTTTTGTTGGTTGTAATTGGGTTGAGGTACCCTAGTGCCTCTTTTCTAATACATTCTTGGCTTATAAAAAAAATTAAAATTTAAAAAGACTACAGCATATTTAACCCTAAAAATATAACAATAAATCAATGCTTTCTTTTCTAATATCAACAATATTTCTTCTTTCAATTTAATTTCTAAGAACCAACTTCATTGTTCGGGTTCCTTCGGAGGGTGGAGGTAGTATTATTGAGGATGTTAAAGGAGTGAAGGAGGAAATTTAATTTCTAAGAACCAACTTCATTGTTCGGGTTCCTTCGGAGGGTGGAGGTAGTATTGAGAATGTTAAAGGAGTGAAGGAGGAAATAAAGAGGTCATTTCAAGACAGATTCTCAGAACGAATTTTGCACAGGTCTGTCATGGATGCAAATCTATTCTTTGTACTTTCGGATGAAGACTGTAAGCTGCTTGAAGAACCTTTTTCTTTAAAGGAAATTAAGTCTACTACTTGGAATTGTGATGGTTCAAAAAGCCCGGGCCCGGATGGCTTAAACGTTGGATTTATTCATAAGTTTTGGAATGTGTTGTAAGTTAAAGTGGTTAAGTTTATGAATGAATTTCATGCAAACGCGAAATTACCGAAAGCAATCACGACAACATTTATAGCCCTTGTTCCAAATATTCAGCACCCTCATCACATGAGTGACTACAGACCCATTTGCCTTGTAGCTTGTCTGTATAAAATTTTGTACAAAGTTCTGGCTGATAGGTTAAAAAAGGTTCTCCATAAGAATGTTCTCCCTCACAAACAACTTTTGTATCTGGAAGACAATTGTTGGATGTAGTTCTCGTTCTCAATGAATCTCTAGATTACGCAAAGAAGTTTAAAAAAGATTATTTATTACTTAAAGTTGATTTCGAACTAGCTTACGACTGCATCAACTAGGATTTCTTGAGGTTTGTTCTTAGGAGCCTAGGATGTAGGGCAAAATGGCTGAAGTGGATGAAAGCTAGTGTCTTCAGTAAAAGTTTATCTATTTTGGTCAACAGGAGTCCTACAGATGATTTTATTGTCGAACGAGGCTTACGTCAAGGAGATCCTATTTCTCCTTTTCTTTTCGTGCTTGCAGCAAAAGGTTTAGCTTGTCTCACCAACAAGGCAGCAAGCTTAGGCAAGTTTGAAGGCTTCAGTGTTGGAAATTCGACGGAACATAGAATTATACAATTTGCGGATGACACAATCAAACTTGGGAGAGCCAATTGGGAGAATGTTTGGAGTATTAAGGCGGCTTTAAGGGTGTTCGAAATGGTGTTGGGGCTTAAAGTGAATTTTTTTCAAATGCAAATTGTGTGGAGTCCATGTAAAGGAAGATTTCTTAGTGGATGCATCTCATTTTCTCTTTTTGCAATATTGATGCAATTCCCTTCAAATTCTTGGGCATTCCTGTTGGTTGTAACCCAAGAAGAAGTGAAATGTGGAATCCTTTAATCAGCACTTTTAAGAAGAAGCTGGCGGTTTGGAAGTGCAAAAAACTCTCCATAGGTGGTAGAGTTGTCCTTCTGAATTCAGTTTTGTCTAGTCTCCCGGTTTTCTTAATGTCGTTCTACAAAGCACCAAAGAAGGTAATCAAGGAGATTACTCAATTCCAAAGCAGATTCTAGTGGCACGACACCGAAGATAGGAAAGGCATTCATTGGATTCAATGGAGTAAAGTATGCAAATCAAAAGATGAAGGTGGTTTGAGAGTAAAAAATTTCGAGTTATTTAATGAAGTCTTGCTTCTCAAGTGGAAGTGGAGATATTTGCAAGAAGACAATGTAATATGGAGGGAACTTCTTTCGGAAAGATACGACTATCTTTTGCATCATACTTTGAAAAGGAGGTTCAACGTGATTCAACCAAATTCTCGGTTTGGTGGAAAGACATTAATTTCTTGGGCAGGAATTCTTATTTGTGTAACAATTGGTTTGTAGATAACGTTTTGTTCGGGATAGGAAACAGGACAATAACTCTGTTTTGGCACTGTCGGTGATTAGGGAATATTCCATTGAGGGAATCCTTCCCTTTACTGTTTCAGGTTTGCTCTCAAAAGGAAGCAACAATAACGGACTTCGGTTTTTGGATGAACGCATAGTGAGTTTGGAGGGCTTTGGAGTCCCACAAATAAGAGGTATGTTAGGCATGAGCAACATTACCATACAATCAATTATATTACATTTTTTCACGTCACATACCTGCATCAATCACTTTCAATTTAGTAAATTAAAAAATCCAATTTCTTTTAAGTGTACATTTTTCAATCTAACGAATATACTCTCTTTTATTTATTTTATTATTAATGTTTTAAACCAAATTCATATGTATTACATAAATTGTTGGAGTAATAGTTTTTTTTTAAGTGTTGGAGTAATATATATTTTATTTAAATAAGAGTGTTAGTTTTATATATCTTTAAAAAGGAAATATATGTTTATTTTTCAATGATAATTTAAATATCAATATTTTTGAAAAAATATTAAAAAATTTATTTTTTGTGTGTAATTTTATATTAAAAATAAAGAAATAGTAGAAATATATTGTTTTTATTTCCTTATTATTTTTAATATTTTTTTTTATATATAAATTTATCTTCTATGATATAAATTCAAATTTTAATAAAATAAATTTATAAGTGGTGTTGTCGGTTGGTACGACCCTGAAAAGATAAAGTATATACAATTTAAAAAGAAAACGTGATTTCTTTTCTCACTTGGGGTTTCTCTGACATTATTGTGAAAAATTAAAATTATTATTGGAATACAGAAATGTACTTTCGAATGTTAAATTGTAATTCCTTGTGTCGAAGCGTCGAAGCAAGGGTGTGTCGAAACAGTTGTTTCACACATATTTGATTTAGATTTGATTTGATATAGTTCCAAAATAGGTAATTTGGGCTTTTATAGTTTTGGGCTTTGGCTTGGAGAACAAGTAAACCTAAATCTATAAATAGGGAGTAACCCTTATTTTTTGAAAAAGAATAACAACACATTGTAATTCACGGTTTGCAGTTGCAAGTGAATAGAAAGAGAAAAATCCCACAGTTTGTGGGTAACAACCTTCTTCTCCAAATTCTCTTAGAATCCTAATTTCCTTTCTTTCTCTAGTTTCTTCTTTTTCTTTTGTATTGTTGTGCTAAGAGCCCTTCTTGTTTATCAAGATAGGGTCGAAATTTCCATAGGTTTTGGGTTAATTCCAACATCTGGTATCTAGAGCTCCGGTTCGATTCAAGGAAAGAAAATCATGATGGCAATGAATCATCTGAACGGGCACTTTCCGGCGAGTCTTCTGATTCTCAAGAAAGATAATTATGAGAATTGGTGCAATCAGATGAAGGTGGTTTTCTGTTATCAAGATCTTTGGGATCTTGTGAAGGAAGGAGTAACACCGCTTGTGGAGAATGCGACGGATCAAGAAAAGGCTGCACACAAAGAGTTGAAGAAGAAAGATTATAAAGCTCTCTTTTCAATCCATCAGTGTGTCGATCCAGATAACTTTGAAAAGGTTAGTGATGTAGAGTCAGAGAAGGAAGCGTGGGAGATTCTTCAAAAATCGTTTGGAGGCGCAGAGAAGGTGACAGAGGTGAGGTTACAAACTCACAAGAGAACCTATGAGTTGCTTCAGATGGAAGACAATGAGAGTATAACAGATTTCTTCACCAGAGTTACAAAGCTGGTGAATGAAATCAAGGTATGTGGAGAGGTGTTGACATCAAGATCAATTGTTGCAAAGATCTTGAGGCCATTGGCTCCAAAGTTAGACCACGTGGTAGTAGCCATAGAAGAGTCGAAAGACTTGTCAGTATTGACGAAGGAAGAGCTTCAAGGGACGCTCGAGTCTCATGAACAAAGGATGGCTGAAAGAGCTGCAGGAAAGTCGAAGAGGGATATGACTTTGCAGGCGCAGTCAGAAAAGGAAAGAAAAGGCAAAGGAAGAGGGAATGGCAACAAAGGTAGAGGAGGAAATAGGTCAAATCAGAGAAAACCCTAGAACCAAGGCAACCAAAGAGGTGGTGGTCAAAAATCTGACAAGAGTCACATTCAATGTTTCAATTGTCAGAAGATTGGTCACTATTTTAGTGACTGTCCAGAAAAGAAGAAAAATCAAGAAACTGATGCAAAGCTGGCGAAACATGAAGAAGAAGAGACGTTGCTGATGGTCACAACAAGAGATGAAGAAAGATTCCAAGATCAGTGGTACTTGGACTCAGGATGCTCATCACACATGACTGGAAGGAAAGATTGGTTTATTAACTTGAAGCCCTCGTCGAAGAACACAGTGAAGTTTGCAAATGACAACACTCTAGCAGTTGAAGGTGTTGGTGATGTTCTGATTATGAGGAAAGATGGCAAGAGGTCAACAATTTCCAATGTGTTGTACATACCAAGCATGAAGAGTAATTTGCTCAGTATAGGGCAGCTGGTCGAAAATAATTACAAGGTAGTTATCGAAGACAAGATGATGAGAGTCCTCGACGCAGGTGGTAGGTTGAACTTGAAGGCTCCAATGTCCCAGAATAGGACCTTCAAGATTGAACTCAAGGTGATGGAGCACAAGTGCCTAGCAACTGGAGCCAGCAGAGATGAGTGGTTATGGAATTTTCGAATCGGCCATCTCAACTTCAATGACATCAGAGAGCTAAAGAGAAGAAATATGGTTTCAGGATTACTAGAAATCGACATTCCAAGTGAAGTCTGTGAAGAGTGTGTTCAGTCGAAACAACACAAGAATAGCTTCAGCAAGGATGCATAAAGGAAGTCGAAGGCAATTATGGAAGTCATATACTCTGATGTATATGGTCCAATCCAGGTGGATTCGATTGGTGGCAACAGATACTTTGTCACGTTCATAGATGATTACTGTCGAAAGTTGTGGACTTACCTCATCAAGAAGAAAAATGACGTGATCGAGGTATTTGCCAGATTTAAATCTATGGTCGAGAGAAAAAGTGGTCGAAAGTTGAAAATTCTGAGGACCGATGGTGGTGGAGAGTATGTTTCGAAGGAGTTCGATGCATTACGTGGAAAGGAAGGGATTATGCATGAGGTGGTGCCACCCTACACTCCACAGCAAAATGGCATTGCTGAACGAAAGAACAAAACCATCATGAACATGGTGAGAAGTATGTTGAATGGAAAGAATTTAACCAAAGAATCATGGGGAGAAGCGGTTTCGACACCAACATATATTTTGAACAGATGTCCGACGAAGAAGCTTGAAGGAATCACACCAGAATAATGTTGGTCTGGTGTCAAGCCTAGCCTCAGTCACTTGAAGGTGTTTGGATCTATAGCACATAGATATGTGCCAGATAAGTTGAGAAGGAAGCTTGATGACATACGAATCAGATGATCTTGATAGGATATCATTTGAATGGAGGTTCCAAACTGTTCGACCCAGTAAATAAGCAGGTTGTGATCAGCAGGGGCGTGATCATAGATGAGTTTAAAGAATGGGTTTGGACTGAGAATGCCAAGAAGGATTCAGTGAGAATCTCTTGTGAAGAACCAACCACTGAAGTCGAAAGAGAAGTTCGACAGGAACCAGTCATAGATGAAGCAGGTCTAAGTAGACCTCGACGAACAAGACACATGCTTGAAAGGTTGCAAGATTGTGTAATTACATCAGATGACGTGGTCGATGAAGAGGTTGAATTGGTGCATTATGCTTTCTACGCAGATGTCGAACCAGTCAATACTGCTGAGGCATTGAAAGATTCGAAGTGGGTGAAAGCAATGAATGAGGAGTTAGAGTCCATCGAAGTCAACAACACCTAGTCACTTGTTGAATTGCCTCAAGGCAAGAAGGCAATAGATGTGAAGCGGGTTTACAAGGTGAAGGTGAATCCTAAAGGAGAAGTAACTCGACACAAGGCGAGACTTGTGGCGAAAGGATTTCTTCAGAAGGAAGGAATCGACTTCGATGAACTGTTCGCACCTGTTGCTAGGATCGAAACAATCAGGTTGTTTGTTGGTCTAGCAAATATGAACAATTGGCACACATGTCATATGGACGTGAAGTGTGCGTTCCTTAATGGTCCCTTAGATGAAGAAGTTTATGTCACACAACCAGTTGGGTATGTGAAACAAGGCGAAGAAGGAAAGGTGTACAGGCTGCATAAAGCCCTGTATGGACTTAAGCAAGCTCCAAGAGCTTGGAATAAGAAAATCGATAACTTTTTAAGGGAGAAGGAATTTGTGAAGTGTACAACTGAGCATTGAGTGTATGTAAGGAGAAGCAATAATGAATTGCTTATACTATGTCTCTATGTCGATGACTTGTTGATAACAGGGAGTTGCAAGAAGGAAAATGAAGATTTCAAACATGACCTAAGTGAGGAGTTTGAAATGTTAGACTTTGGAAATCTCTCATATTTCCTTGGCATCGAATTCTACAAGACTAGTAGAGGTTTGATGATGCACCAAAGAAGATATGCAGGAGAAATACTCAAGAGATTTGAGATGCAAGATTGCAACCCAACTTCGACTCCAGCTGAGACCAGACTACAACTGTCGAAGGATTCAGATGAAGATGATGTTGACCCAACCCAATACAGAAGACTTATTGGGTCACTTGGATACCTTTGTCACACAAGGTCTGACTTAGCATACAGTGTGGGTATGGTAAGTAGATTCATGCAGAATCCAAAGGTATCACACCTAGCAGCAACGAAGAGGATACTGAGGTATCTGAAAGGGACTCTCGACTACGGAATTTTGTTTCCTGCAGTTGATGAAGTGAAAGAATGTAAGTTAGTGGGATACATGTTTGTCGATCTTCATGGTAATTGCTCCATGACTCTTCCCTGTAATCTCTTCGACCAAGTTCACCATCTAGGTTGCTTGACATGCACAAAGAGAAGCAGCTATATAGTCTGCTTCGCATGATGGCAATGCCACTACTGGCTCCTTTCTCGAACTCCAAGCAACTGGTGCACCACCTAACATAAACACATATCCAGCTGTGGATTTTCTATCCTCAACATCACTACACCAGCTAAGAGTCAGCTATCAACTTGGCGAAGAATCCAATAGCACACGGTCGAAGCAAGCACATCGAAATGAGGTTCCATTATCTTTGAGAGCAGGTAGCAGAAGGGAAGATGAACTTGGAACACTGCAGAACTGAGAATCAGATTGCAGATATCATGACGAAGGGAGTGTAGGTCGAAATTTTTAGAAGACTAAGAGCCATGATGAATGTAGACATCTTAGACACAATAAATTAGGTGGTGTGTTGAATTGTAATTCCTTGTGTCGAAGTGTCGAAACAAGAGTGTGTCGAAACAGTTGTTTCACACAGATTTGATTTTGATTTGATTTGATATTGTTCCAAAATAGGTATTTTGGGCTTTTATAGTTTTGGGCTTTGGCTCGGAGAACAAGTAAACCTAAATCTATAAATAGGGAGTAACCCTTATTTTTTGAAAAATAATAACAACACATTATAATTCACGGTTTGCAGTTGCAAGTGAATAGAAAGAGAAAAATCCCACAGTTTGTGGGTAACAATCTTCTTCTCCAAATTTTCTTAGAATCCTAATTTCCTTTCTTTCCCTATTTTCTTCTTTTTCTTTGGTATTGTTGTGCTAAGAACCCTTCTTGTTTATCAAGATAGGGTCGGAATTTCCATAGGTTTTGGGTTAATTCCAACATCAAATGCATTCCAATTTACGCACAATTTATTCATAAGTGAGTCAGATCCTAAATTTTGACAAAAAATTGATACGAAAATGCATCTCCGTATAACTAATGGAAGTGAACCTCCAGAATGTTTTTTAATATAAAAAATACGAGATCAGTTTCAGTATACTCTCTCGAAATCTCAAACTCTCTCGAAATCTCAAATTCTTAAACTCTGTCTAATCCTTAAACTCTCTCAACTCACTTGCAAGTTTATACTCTCAACATCCAGAAAACCAAAGTGTTCAACATCAAACTCATATTTAGTAAGTTTTTGAATCCAAGTTTTTCACATTTGATTTTCTATACCTGCATTTGTAAAAATTGGGCATTAGGTTGTGTAATGTACATCAATATATAGGTAGTATAAGTGAGCAATGTGTTTGATAGGTAGTTTAGATGAGCAATGTGTTTGAGCATGTTTGGTTTGTATGTATTTTTGCCATTTGCATTTTCTGAGCTGTAGGTAAATACAGAAATACACTTTTTTATTTGTTCAAATTTTGATTTTCTAGAAATACAAAAGTGCATTTCTGTATTTTGTCCATCTTCATCATTAACATTGATTTTCAATGTGTTTCATCTGGGTTTAATTATTTTTTATTTTGCCATGCTTGTCTGGTTTAATTATAGGTAACATGGCTGGCATCCAAGAACGATTGAGGCATGGTAGAGTGTTGTAGCATGCATTGGTTCGCAAAGAAAGAGTCTGGCCATCGCAACCACATGTGGGTGCTAGTTTATTTGATGCAGAGGTATCAACTTCTGGAGCCCATGCATCTCCGAATTTGTCTTCCCATAGGAGGCAGGCATCACCTCTTGATACCTTAGAAGCCCCACTAGTCCAGTTTGATGCACCTGTTGTCGATGTATTTGTTTCTGAGGAGTTTTGAGAAGGCTCGTATGACTTATCATCGCTGCCTTTATATGCGAATCATGCTTCTTGGCATGGGTGGGACGGAGAGGTAAAATTCTTTTATATTTATTCTTTAAAACACATGTGTTATAATAATTGAAATTTATGACAATAATGTATTTTCTATATTACCGTGATGCTTTAAAATGCATCAACCATCGTCGGAAGATTGTGAGGCTGCAACATCCTGAAAGAGAAGTGGTTTCACAATGTGATACAGCTATCTGGGTTGCGAGATTTATGCCTGGCCGATTATACTGCTCTTAACCATAGTATGTGATAAGCGTTTGTTGAGATATGGCATTCTAAGACATCATCTTTTCATCTTCCACATTGTGATATGTCCATCACATTGGATGATGTGTTATGCCTGCTGCATCTTCCTATCAGATGAAGATTATTAGACCACGTACTCTAGAATTACCAGACCTTATGCATTGGAGATAATGGTGGTTTATTTGGGAGTTAATTCAGATGATGTCCTAAAGGAGATAGAAGACATCCGAGGGTTTTATGCTAGATTTAGATTCTTTGAGAGGTATTATGCACACCAACTAATTGTGGAAGAGTGGGCCGATGGTGATAATGAATAATGTATGCATCATATAGCATATGCACTGAGGACATACATGTTGTACTTGGTTTGTGAAGGCAAGCTTCTCAATGGTTTTGATGAAGACAATATTATTCATTCAAGATGTTATGCTTGCTCAAAAAGAATGGATCAAGACATTGAAGTTAGCACAAAGTTTTTAATTTTTACAAGTCTTGAAGAATTCTCAAGTATAATCAAGGTATAACTCTCACTTATCAATATGGTTGCATACAAGTGTTCAAAAGTGTCTCAAGCATGCAATATATATTGATAAAATAGTTCTCAAAATAATCTTCAAAATTCACTTGCATACATGGTTCATGTGGTTGAAAATATATCATTATTTCTAGCTTTAAAAAACAAAATACTTTTATCATACATTTGAAACTTTATTTAATTATTTGTTTTTTTTATTTTGAACCATGTTAAATCACTTTCAAATATAATCTATTGACTTGGATAAATCAATAGATGTTGCATAATATTGGTTCAAATATTTAGACAAATTTTTGAGTTTTCAATTTATTTAAACATTCAGTTTTTGGTTAATTACGGCGTTTTGAACCGACGTAATTAACCAAAATAACCGCCACAATTTACAGCGTGTTTTATTTTTGAATTTTTTTTGCACGTTACACTTGGTGCAACCGATTGTCGTTCTGATGCAATCGATTGCACCTGAAGCTTTTTTGAAAAATTCTTTGTTTAAAAGCACCTTTTCATGATACCTCTTGCTTGCATCTTTTCCATTCATTGTATAATAATTTTCAGAAATTCTTTCAAACATTGCCTTGATTATTGAATGGGTGCATGCACACTATATATTAATTTCAAAGTTTCTTTTGTGATTCACCTTCTTTGCAAAAATTTTCAAACACTTCATTCACTCAGACTTTCATATTTCAAAATATTGTTCAAGTGTCCATTCAAACATTTTTTCTTGAGAGAAACTTCTGCATATCTTTCATAAAATATCATTGTTTCATCTCATTCTTGTCAAGAACACTTGTATACATTGTTTGAGTGATATTGTCTCAAAGGAGAAGATCAATTATCAAGATTGATATCAACATACTATCAAGACATAATCTTATTATCAAGAATATTTTTCTGTTTTACCTTGTTGTCCAGGATTGTTGGAAACAAGTGAGTGTTTTGAAGAGGATTGTTCTTCATACACTTAATTACCTATAGGTTAGATAGTAAGCATCACTATTGGTGTGATTAGGCTGTACAATAATTCTAAACTATAGTGAACTCTCTTTCGTGTTGAAGGAGGAGTGGAGTACTCTCGGGCTGTGAGGGGAACCACTATAATTCTCTTGTGTCATTTTTCCTTTCCACATTTTACTTTCCAGCACTTATCATAAAACGGGAAAATAACCAAGAACCGGTAAAAAGATCAAAGAATTTTTAAGAACCTAATTCACCCCCCTCTTAGGCGCATTTACATTTACAATTGGCATCAGAGCAGGTGATAGGTAACCTGTTCCTATTCGATTCAGATGGCTTCCGCAAACAATGATCTTGTATTCAAAGACGGTGGTAGTAGCAACAAGCCTCCTTTGTTTTCTGGCCAATACTTCGACTTTTGGAAAATCCGTATGAAGGCACATTTAGAAGCACAAGGAAGTGATATATGGGAGGCTGTTCAAAATGGTCCTTTTATTCCTACAACGGTTTTCAACGGAGTTGGTACGCCAAAACCACAAGCATCATGGGATGAGGATGATAAGAAAAAGGTTCTCTATGACAAAAAGGCAATAAATATTTTACAAAGTGAACTTGGAATGGATGAATTCTTTCGCGTCTCAACATGTACAACTGCCAAGCAAATATGGGACACTCTTGTAGAAACTCACGAAGGAACCGCCGAAGTCAAAAGATCCAGATTGAATACCTTAAGTCAAGAGTACGAGTTATTCAGAATGCAACCAGGAGAATCAATCCTAGACTTGCAGAAAAGATTCGTGCATTTGACAAATCACTTGAATGCACTTGGTAAGACTCTAACGAATGATGAACTTAATCTTAAAATGCTTAGGTCTTTAACAAGAGAGTGGCAACCCAAAGTGACGGCGATTTTCGAGAAGAAGAGTTTATCAACGATGACATCCGCTACTCTATTTGGAAAGCTTCAAGAATATGAGACGGAACTTGGACTATTGGAGAAACGTGAGAACCAAGAAAAGAAATCCAAGAGCATTGCCTTAAAAGTTGAATCTAAAGTTGTGAAGAAAGAAGACAATCCCGAAGAGGACGAAAACTTTATGCTCCTTGTAAAAAGACTAGGAAAATACTTCAGTGCAAAAAATAATATTGGAAACTCTAGTTTCACAAGAAGAAAGAAGTCCTCAAAGAACAAAGAAAAAGAAGCATCAACATCCAATGGAGACATTATATGCTATGAATGTGGAAAGCAAGGCCACATCAAACCGAAATGTCCCAAACTCGCAAAGAATCGTGACAACAAAGGAAATAAGGATTACAAAAAGAAAGCCTACATTGCTTGGGATGACAATGAAATAAGTTCTTCATCGGACTCCGATAGTGATCAAAGCGCAAATCTAGCATTGATAGCATCACATCATTCCGACGATGAAGACGATGAGGTTAGTAGTAACTTTTCAATTTATGATAATGATGCTCAAGGAGCAATTGATGAACTTTTAAGTGAATGCAAAATTCTATATAAAACCATATCATCTCAAAAGAAACAAATATCCATCTTGGAAGAAAATATTGAGAAAATGGAAAATAAGTTCAAAGATGAAAAAGAAGAATTAATCAAGAATTTTGCATGCACTAAATGTGAGTCACTTGCTTTTCAAATAGTTCAAATGAAAAGAGTCCTAGAAAGATATGAGAAAGGACAAGTTGGATTGGAACATGTTCTTAGTAGTCAAAGATACTCAAATGATAAAAGTGGTCTAGGTTACTCAAGATTTTCTAAACAAACTTCTAACAAGACCATTTTTGTAAAAGCTAAAGAACAAATTCCTTTAGAGAAAAGTGACAAGCCTAAAATGGTTCAACAATATAACAAAAGGAAAAGAAATAATAAGAAGAAGTCTTATAATAAGAAGAAATCTTATCCCCCTAGATATAAAAGCAACTTTGAGCCTACATGTTTCTATTGTGGTATTAAAGGTCATACTCCTAATGCATGTTATATTAGAAACTTTAGTGTTGCTCAAGGCCATTATGTATGGGTCAAGAAAGGAACTAACTTTGAAGGACCCAAGGCAATTTGGGTACCTAATAAAACGTAACTCTTTTTTGTAGGTATGCTTGAAGACCTCTTCAAATCAATGGTATCTTGATAGTGGATGTTCGAGGCACATGACAGGTGACCTAAGCAAATTTTCACATCTAACGCTTAAGGCCAAAGGATATGTTACTTATGGTGACAACAACAAAGGAAGAATCCTTGGCGTCGGCATCATTGGTTCACCGCCTTCAACAACTATAGAAGATGTCCTATATGTGGAAGGTCTAAAGCATAGTCTCCTTAGCATTAGCCAATTGTGTGACCGAGGTTTCAAAGTCAACTTCACTAAAGATGAATGTTTGATTGAAAACAAAGTTACTCATGAAGTTATGCTAAAAGGTAAAAGAGTTAATAACATATTTTTAATTTCCTTAGATAACTTGTCTTTGAATGTTAGGTGTCTCTTGGCAAACAACAATGAATCATGGTTATGGCATAAGAGGTTTGCTCATATTCATATGGAGCACTTGAATAAGTTGATCAAACATGACTTAGTCATTGGATTGCCGAAGATCAAATTCATCAAAGATGGGTTGTGTGGCGCTTGCCAAAAAGGAAAGCAAACCAAATCAACTTTCACATCCAAGAATGTGGTGTCCACAACTAAGCCACTACAATTGTTGCACATGGATCTCTTTGGTCCATCGAGAACAAAAAGCTTCAGAGGTAATGTCTATGCATTAGTTATTGTTGATGATTTCTCTAGATATACTTGGACATTGTTTTTAGTGCAAAAAAGTGATGCTTTCAAAGCCTTCAAGAAGTATGCAAAACAAATACAAAATGAGAAGTCTCTTACAATTGCCTCCATTAGAAGCGACCATGGTGGAGAATTCCAAAATGCCTCATTTGAAGAATTTTGTGAAGAACATGGAATTTCACACAATTTCTCCGCACCAAGAACTCCACAACAAAATGGTATCGTAGAAAGGAAGAATAGATCTTTGGTGGAACTTGCAAGGACAATGCTAAGTGATTCAAATCTTCCTAAGTATTTTTGGGCGGATGAGGTGAGCACGGCATGTTTTGTAAGTAACCGTGTCAATATTAGGCCTATTCTCAAAAAAACCCCTTATGAACTTTTCAAAGGGAGAAAACCAAATATTTCTTTCTTTCATATTTTTGGATGCAAGTGCTTTGTCCTAAACAACGACAAAGACAACCTTGGTAAGTTTGACAAGAAATCCGATGAAGGTATTTTTCTCGGCTACTCTCTCTCTAGTAAGGCATTTAGAATTTATAATAAAAGAACTTTAACTATAGAAGAATCTATGCATGTCAAATTTGATGAATCTAACCCCTCGAAAGAGGACATTGTTGTTTGTGATAATGGTGATGATCTTGTAGAAATTCACAAAGAAGATACTTCTAAAGACTTCATTGAAAATCTAGAAGAAAAACAAGAAGAACATCATGATGAACCGATTCAA